>CAJFCV020000006.1:474763-2874763 GCA_904066235.2 Bursaphelenchus xylophilus | reverse complement strand
TGACCTTTTTTTCATATCGAATTTGATTTTAGCAACACAATGGCCCTCATGTCCGAAGCCCACATCATGATGAAGAAGGACGAAGCCCCCGTGGTCACCCTCGTCCTCATGAACTCCCGCGTTCTCCTCATCTTGGACTGGCTGAATATGGCCAAGGATTTTGTCCTCCAAAACTCGGACTTCCAGCCGCCCGACGAGCCCGCCAGAACAAATGTTCGGATCCCATTTGCCATTCCGAAGGAGGGGATTTTGTTGAGGAACGGACAAAATGAAAAGAAACCGGCGAAAATTAACGCACATACGATAACTTTGAAGATCACGTTGAAAGAGTCGGATTTGGTTCTACTCGAAAATAGCTCACGACCAAATTCGTTGGCCCTGGTGGGACATACGACGGCGGTTTTGGGCCTCCATGATCAAAGCGGAGTCTTCGAAGGCAACTTTGAAGTTCAGAATATCGGCCTCAGCTGGTGTTTGATGTCCGCGGAAGCGTCGACTCATTGTCAAATTTCGAATGAGTTTGATCTAACCGCCAGCTTGACCAAAGAACCTCAGTCGACCAGGAAAAAACGTTTATCGGGATTGGACTCGCTGGAGACGGGCAAAACCCGCCAATGCTTGAGCTTCGGCCTCGGAGAAATGGTCTTCCGCCTGTCGTATAAGGACATCCTGGTGGTGCAAAGTGTCCTAACGGGAGCATTGGAGCGCCTAGCACCTCCGAAGAATGCGGGACATCAGAGAAGCGGGTCGCCGACGAATCTACCAATGGAAGTTACACCAGGTGGGTAGTACAATATAAAAATAGATGAAAGGTGGGGTGGAAGTGGGAGTTTGGTGTTTAAATGGAAAGTATATGTTGCTAGATGTTGGTAACGGCCTATGAAAGTTAAATTTACCGGGTAGAAGATGTGGTTTTGGTCCAGTGTAAGATAATTTATATTTGATTTCAGCTCCGATTTATATAAAATCCATCGACTTGACGGCTCCGAATCTGAGTGTATGGCTTCTGGATGACTCACAGAACGTTGCTTTACCATTGGTTCGACTAGTTACATCAGGTAAAAATATTAAAAAAATTTTTTTTGTGATGGATAATATAATTTTTTGGAAAATTTTTTTAATTTTTTGCGTGATCTTTGTGTTTTCAGATCTAAAGCTCTTCCATGTCTCAGAAAAATTCGATGTAGCCCTACGACTGAGCGTTGACTACTTTAATCAACGAGTTTTCGGATGGGAACCACTTTTGGAGCCATGGCAGATCGAAAAGATTGAAGTTATTTGTGGAATTCACCATAATTCCCTGAAAATACAGCCCGCTCTTCGAAGCCCATTGAATTTCAACCTCTCACAAAGCTTTGTTCAACAGGCCAAGCATTTTTCGTCCAAGTGGGCAGCGATTAAAACGGCGTTGGAAACGGATTTGAGGTAAAAAATTTTAAAATAAAAAAATGTTTTTTTTTTTTTGTGATTTTTGATTTATGCATTTAGAACAATGTGTGTGAGGTCGAGAAGCGATCATTTGCCGTACATTTTGAAGAATGAAACCGGATCTAACTTGATCTTCACCACAGCGATTGATGAAGTTCAGAAGGCTAGAAAGGAGCAAAGAAAACCCAACGCAAAATGGTTCACAGCCCTCACGGATAAAAGCTGCACCTTTGAATTCCCAACGAAATTGTTGACTGTGGTAAGAGAGCTTTGTTTTAGGCGTTAGGCGATTTTTATTCGGGATTTTTTGAGGGAAAGTGGTGATTTTGTTGAAATTTTTTGAAGAGGGAGGATGAAAATAGGGACGAATGGAATTTTTTGAGAATCTAGCATACTGTAGTGTGGCGGATCTGATCCAGTGCCAAAAAAAGTATCATTTTGCATCCAGGAAGTATCAAAAATGCGGCAAAATACCTCCCTCTCCAAGTAGAAAGACTCCAGTTTCGAAAGCACTCGCTCTTTTTGTGAGGGAAAGGGTCCTTCAAAACGGAGTTTTTTTTAGTTGGAGAAGGAGGCATTTTGCTGCATTTTTGATACTTCCCGGATGCAGAATGGTACGTTTTTTGCAACTGGATCAGGTCCGACACTGTACATGATGCGTTATTTTTTGTGAAGGCCTCGAAAGTCCGGGGGAATAACGTTAACGGCCTAAAAATTTCTTCAAAATTCCATTTATCCCCGATTTCTTCAGTGACGGATCCGATTCAATGGCAAAAAACATACCATTTTGCATCCGGGAAGCATCAAAAACGTGGCAAAATGCTTCCCTCTCCAAGTGAAAAAACTCCGTTTTGAAGAGCGCGCTTTCCCTCACGAAAAAAGCGGGCGCGCTTTTGAAATAGGAGTTTTTTCACTTAGAGAGGGAGGTATTTTGCCACATTTTTGATAATTCCCGGATGAAAAATGGTACGTTTTTTGCCACTGGATTAGGTCCCCCACTGTAGCATTTTCGCCAAAAACTTCAACAAAATCACCAATTTCTACCAAAAAATAGACATCTGGATTTTTACTATACTGGACTTTCAGCGCGACCGCTCCTCCGACCCCCGTTCCCTGGTGATCCGAGTGGAAGGCTGGGACGAGATCAGCCCGGTTTCCGTGGATTCGGTCGGCACTTACTTCAGAGTCGCCCGTTTATCCCACTCGACCGACGAGAACGGCAAGTCAACGTATGGCCGCATTGTGATCGCCGTTTCAATGGAACCGAACGGCCGAAAAGTGGTGACCGTCCGGTCGGCCCTCCTGTTGGTCAACCAACTCGCCGATCCCGTCCATTTCTCGTTCATTCAACAGAAGGAACGCTACGAATGTGATGTCTTGCCGGGGGAAAAATTGTTCGCCCCACTGCGATTTGTGGGAGCCTCGCTTTTGGTACGCCCCAAATGCGCGAACATCGAGAAGAGCGCGGAGTTGAAGTGGAGCTGGGCCAAACAACCCGGCGAAGTGACGAATAAACTGATCTGTTTCAGCAAACAGGAGGATGTCCATCAGTTTTGGTAGGTGAAGAGGGAGCTTGATTTTTTTTTGTTTGAGGTGGAAAGGCGATTTTTTTGGAGAAATGGGATGTTTAGAGAATGGTTATGGAATTTTTCAGGCAAAAAATTGATTTTTTATGACAAAAATGGCCGATTTTTGGCTGGAAATTGAGATTTTTAGAGGAAAATTTTGATTTTTCATTGAAAATAGAGGAAAAAATGTCTGGATAGGCTAGAGATTGATAGGATAAAGGAGGATTATGGTTTTGTAGAGACGTTTCTTTGATCTAGACGTTGGTTCGAGCTATGAGAACAAATATTTTTTTTATAAAAAATCGAAATTTTTTGCCCTATTTTGGAAAATTTTTTAAATTTTTAATCATTTTTTTTTTTCAAAAATTAAAATTTTTTTGTTTTTCAGGATGTGTGTATCAGTGAAAAGAGAACATTACCCGGAAGCCGAAAGCCTTTGCGGTCACTCAATTTACCTAATCCCGACCCTGAATGTCCTCAATCTTCTCCCCACTGACATTGAACTCACTTGCAACGAAGAAACCCACTCGATCCAAGCTGGAGACCGCTTACAATCGGCCACAGTCAATCTGGAGAAACGACTGTTGATTTCGGTGGCGAGTGATAAGTTCCGAACCGACAAGCCAGCAACGATTCAGCGGTCTAGTTTGAGGTTAGATTCTTCGATTCTTTTTGATTTTTAAGGGGATTTTGGATTTTTTGAGGGGAATTTAGAAGGGCCAAAGGAGTGTGAGGCAAGTGGAAAGGACTAAAATGAAGTTTGGAGGGCTTGGATTATGGTTTTTACCGTGATTTGAGAGATTGGAGGCGGTTTTTATATTATCCATGAGGTGGTTGGTTAGTTTTGGAAAATTTTGATGAAATGAAGGCTTTATTGAGCTCTAAATTACTGAGTTAGCAGTGAAATGAACTTTTGGAAGAAGGATTTTGTGGTGTTTGATCAAATTTTTGGGATTTAGAGTAGATTTCAGTAGATATTATTCATGAAATTTATGGTAATTTTTGATATAATTGCTGAATTTTTATGATGTCTAAAGCTAAATGAGACTGTATGTTAGCTTAATTTAGCCAACAGAAACGATCTTCTGCGTATTTTACAATGATGGCTAACTTTTTTCACAATTTTTCCATCCCCCTTTCAGCGAACGCCAAGATGGAACCGAATCCTGTCGAATTCTGATCCGCCTCTTTGATCAAAACCAACGAGAACTGCATGTATACGCCTCGGTTAGCATCATCCGCGGAGGCGCAATCCATATTTCTCTGTGGGTACCGTTTTGGATCGTGAATCGGTCCGGAATTCCCTTGGTCATCAAACAGGAAGCCGCCGATCAAGAAGCGGCCGGCCAAATGTCGGACCACGAAAGCGCCAAAGACCGAAATCCCATGATGTTTTCCTTCAGCGACCCGGATTGCCCGTCACAGTAAGATTTTTTTGAGAATTAAGGGAAAAATCGCGGATTTTTTATATTGTTTTAGACATTTCATCGGATTTTTTTGATATTTTGACGGTTTTTTTTATTTTTGTGGTGATAAAAGAGTAATATCGAATTTTCAGGTGCGTTGTGAGAATTGGAACCGAATTCCAACGAGAATACCGACCGAAATTCAGCAGAAGATTCGCTTTGGTACCCGGAGTTCAGTCCCTTCAGTTGATGTTAACGCATGATACGGAGGCTACACAGTAAGTAAAATGATTTTAAATTTTGTGTTAGGAAATGAAAAGAAATTCTAGCTTTTTGTTTTGAGTTTTTATTTGAATTTTGAAGGTTTTTGAACACTTTTTTATATTACTTTAGGCTCACGTCAGAAATTTTTTGATTTTTGATCTTTTTTGGTGGCTTTTGTTAACTTAAATGCTTGCAGAATCTATAATATTGGAGTGGAAGTCCGTCAAGGAACTGGGAGATACAAGGATACGCAAGTTGTACTGCTAGCTCCGAGGTATCGACTGAATAACCAGTCCAGCCACGAGATTTATGTCTCACACCCCGATGAGATCAGTGTAAGTGAAGGTTATATATTTTTTCTGACCTAGAAATCTTGGGAATTGTTTGAAATGCGATTGGTCTAAAATTGAGCTAGGTTTTTGGGAGTTATGGAGATTTTTTATGTTACACTTGAGGTATTGTTAGAATTTTGGAATTTTTCAATTTTTTGTTTTATTTTGGGTATTGAGATAGGGTTATAAGGTGGGAAGTTGAAGTTATTTGAGCCTGGAGGGATTTACATCCCTTTATTTTAAATTTTTTAGAGGTTTATTACTTCTTTCAACAAATTATTTGTACTACCCATGATAAAATTCGATTTTTTTTAGCAACCAAGCAAACAGGTTTGCCTCGCCGCCCGCTCCAACCTAATATGGCACGAGAGCTTTGAGGACAAGCGGATGCTATGTGCGAAGCGTCTGGACACGAACCATTGGTCTTGCCCATTCCGAATCGATCAGGTGGGCTCGTTCCATGTGACGATGAGGGACCGCGACGAAACCCCCAGATTCATCCGAGTTGAAGTCACCCTAAACTCGGCCTCCTTCTGGGTCACCTTCACCGACGCCTCTTTCTTCCCGGCCCCGATACAGATTGAGAATCGCTCGACGGTCCCCGTTTTGTACCATCAACACACCGAGTCCGCCAGAAAACATCATCTAAGGACGATTTGCAAAGCCAACAGCATCGTGGAATACGCATGGGACGACTTGTACGCACAGAAATTACTCACCTTGCAGGTGTATGAAAATAAAAGCCACACCTATGACCCGTCACGACCTTCGCAAGGACCCCCATTGATATATGAAAATCATATTTATATTCAGTTCTATCCAAGTTTTAAGAGGTAAGATGGCTGAGAAATAATTTTTGAGGGCGTTTTATGGGATTTGACGGCATTTAAGATATTTTTGAGAGACTTTGGAGCTTTTTTTTATAAAAATTTTGGTCAGTAACGTATATTATACTTGACAAATTTGAAATTTTTGAGGATTGTGGGGTATGAAAATGATGTTTAGAGAATCTTTAGGGAATTTGGGACGTTTGGAGAGTATTTTTAACTTGATTTGGGCAGCTTGGGATGTTACACATGGTAATTTTTAGTAAAATTTTTTTGGTCAAAGTGATGTTTTTAGATTTTGTTGGGTCAGAAAAGCGTGAAGATAAATTTTGAAGTAATTTTTAAGCGGTTTGGAATGTTTCTAGAGTGATTTTTTTGTGATTTGGGAGAATTTTTTTACATTGCGCATGATAATTTAGTCTCCAGGCATTTTATTTTTACTTATTTTTTAATTTCAGGGACCCTCACTCCCATCAGAACCAAAATCTGGAAGATCAGGAGCTCGTTTTCACCTGTCGGAAGGAAGGCAAAGTCCAATTGACCCGTCAAAACCTCAACGACAGCTCTCATTCCCAACTCTGGACCTTCACGAATGAGAATTGCCTCGAAAATGTGGGCTTCAATTATCGGCAACATCAAAAAGACAAGAAATTCGTGTTGGATGTCCTGGACAATGGAAGTGTGCTGATGATGAGAGAGCGGGATCCCATGAGGAATACCACGCAGAAATGGAGATTCACCAATGTAAGGGGGTTCTTGTGGGTGGGGAAAATCTAAAGTATTATTTTTCTTTGATGTGCAATGCCAAAAAACGTACCATTTTACATCCGGGAAGTATGAAAAATGTGACGAAATGCTTCCCTCTCCAAGTGAAAAAAAACTTCAAAAGCGCGCCCGCTCTTTTTGTGAGGGAAAGGGCCCTTCAAAATGAAGGTTTGCCACTTGGAAGGGAAGCAGTTTGCCACATTTTTGATACCTCCCGGAGCCAAAATGGTACGTTTTTTGCCATTGGATCAGGTCCGCCACTGTAAGTGTCGAAATTAGGATAATCGATGGCGCTGATTTCGAAAATGACATTCAGTTTTGATAGTCACCTATTTCTTAGTACTGTAATAGTAAAAAGTTTTTTTAAATTTTTTCATGAATACTCGATTTATGGGTTTTCGATGGTACAGATTTCAAATCAGAAAAAAATAAAAGAAAAAATTACTGTTTTACAGTACTAATTAAAAAAAGTGAAGGGCAGAAAAATGAAAATGGTTTTTGAAAACCGCATTACGCCCCGCAGTAATGAAAAGAGAAATCCAAAGTATCCAAATAAGTTTTAAATTAAAATTTATGAGCAATAAACAAACAACAATGAGAAAATAAAGTATAATAAGTAAATATTATAATAATAGAACCGGAAGGTTAAATTATGAAAATAAATAAAACAAGTATTAAAAAGCAGAGATGAAATATTAATTCATAATATCGATTTCTTGATCTTCTTCGTCCTCTTCTTCATAGCGCTCTTCCAGTTCTTCTTCTTCCATCCACTGACCTTCTTGTTCTTCCGCGAACTGCTCTTCTATAAAATCCTCATCCACATCTTCTTCCTCCACCTCATGTTCTTCTTCTTTTTCTTCTTCAAACTCTTCTTCGACCAAATCTACCGCCCATTCATCCTCAGCCATCTCCAGTTCTTGGCCATCTTCCTCATCGTCATCCCCAAACAGTTCTTCATAGAGACTACTGTAGTAGTCTGCGTCTTCTTCGGCCTCCCGTTTCAACTTCTCCATCTCTTTTCTCTCGGCCATTTCTCTGAGGAGCTCCTGAAAATAAGATATCAGTAAGTTAAAATAGGATTATTGACTACTCAATTATTGGCTAGGCCAAGATCATAATCTGATTAGAAAGTATTTGAAGACCAAAAAATAAGAATTTGGTAAAAGTGTTTCTCGAAAATTCCACAAAATGTATCCAAAAGTATCCCAAAGACCCTCAAAATAACCTTGAAATTACTTGCCTCTAGTCTCCTCTCTTCCTCCTCTTGATCCTCATAGTTGTGGTCATAGAAGGTTTTACACAGTGATCGTGTAAAATCGGGGATCTCCCATTCTTCTTCTTCCTCATCCTCCTCCATTATCACGGCCAGTTCCTCGAGTTTCCTTTTCTCCTCTTCGATCTCTTGAAGATATTCGAATCTTCTCTTCTTGATGCCTTCCAAAAGCTCCTCATCTGCCTTTCTTTTTAGTCCCCTATGGGCAACAAAGCTGGCTGGGCAGGAGGTTGAAGCGGCGGACATTTTGAAGGGAGAGTTGCTGAAAAAATTAAATTTAAAATTCGAATTGGTAAGGTTGTATTTCAAGTACTATAGTCACGGTATAAAATAAAAAAAAGACCGGAAATCGAAAGCAAAAACCCTTTTTGATTAATCACTAACTTTTAAAAACTCCACCAATTCAATAAAATAAAAAATTGAACCCGAGACAAAAGATAAAAACCACTTCCGGCCACTGCGCCTGTTGTAAATGAGGTAGATTTCCTAAAACCATCTCGTTAATTTGCGCAGAAACTTTTTCCACGCTGATTTCTGCGCTAGCAGAAAATTTCGCAAATTTCTGTGCTGGCCGAAAACTTTAGGGCAATTGCGCAAGCCATTAACTTTAATTTCGGAATAACAGAAGTTTAAAAAAAAATGAATGTCGTTTTCGAAATTAGCCCCATCGATTATCCTAATTTTGATACTTACATTGATAAAAATACTTTTCAGTTCCCCCAATTTTCTTTTTACCCCCAGTTTTATAAATTGAGGTTTGTAATGGCGATTGGAGAGTGGTTTTGCAATTTCTTTAGAGGCGAAAACGAGATTTTTTAAGGAAATTTTAAGAAAATTGATTAAAATTGATTTTTTTGGTCGATTTAGGGAAAAATGATTGATTTTGCAAATAGTAGTGGTCATATAGTGGTACAATGGAGCTGGTCTGAAGTTTTAGGCGTTTTTCTTGGATTCGAATGCGGATTTTTTTTTGAAAAAATGAGGTTTTTTGGATGAAAAATGAGCGATTCTTTGGGGGTTTTTTTTGGAAACATTTTCATCATTTTAGTTATTGCCATGGATAAATGAACGCAAATTATGAGTTTTTCATGCCATTTTAGATCATTTTGTTCGGTTTTAAAAGCAATTTTTTATAAAAATTGTCATTCTGGCAATATTGTTTGATGAAAGTGCAATATTTTTGTCTGGATATTGGTCACCGATTAATTTACAAATTTTCAGGACGGTCGCCTCCGTTGTGGCCTTCTCGACCGCTTCGTTGAGGCCAAAGGAACCACTTTGTTTTTGTCGCCGGTCCAGGAACAGCACTCCGACGAGGTCCCGCTGAATCATCGCTTCAAAAAACAACGCCAGAAGCCGGGATCCGGCGTTCTGGACGTCCAATGCTTGCATGTGGGCCCAACCCTGGTGGTCCGCATCACGGATCGCGCCGATGTAAATCTGGAAATGCCATCGGAAAGCAATCGGAAGAGAGATTCGGCAAATAGAAGGACGCTAACCCCCAGAAATGACGACACGAAGACGGCAAAGCCTTCGTATTCCATGGAAGTGAGGCTGGAAGTCCCAGCGGGCCTGGGAATTTCCGTGGTCAACAATCAGAGCGAGGAATTGATCTACGCCTTGTTTAAGGTGGGATTTTGAGAATTTTAGGGGAAAAGTGGGGAAATTAGAGATTTTGGGTAATAAAATGAATGAAATAGACGATTTTAGAGAAGAATGTGGATTTTTAGATAGTGTATAGGATACGAAAATGGATTTTTGGACAAAAATTGACCTTGTTTTAGGTGTAAGGTCCATAAATTAGATGAAAAAGGTCATAATATCGGATTTTTCTTGATTTTTTTGGAATTTTTACAAAATTTTGCAAAATTTTGCAAATTTCTTGACCTATTTTTTTGATATTTTTGCCAATTCTTGCCGTTTTAGGGTCTCGAATTCACCGTAATGAAGACGGATTCAACCTACCAAATGACCGGCTCAGTCTCCGTAATCCAAATCGACAATCAACTGTTGTACGCCGAGAAATGGCCCGTCCTTTATTGCGAAGTGAACGCCCTGAAAACGGAAGGAGAAACCCCGGAATCACCCGGCACATTCGAACCGCCCGCTATGAGGCTGACAAAACCAGCGCTGAAATTGGAAATGTCGTGCAATCCCAGGACACATTATGACGCTTTTGATGTGAGTTGAAGAGATTTTTGAGGGGTTTTTTGAAGAGAAATGGTGTTAATGACTATGAAAAAGTGATTTTGGAAGATTTTTGGGGGTTTTGAAAAAATGTGTCATTATGACGGATTTTTTGGAATTTGGAAAAATCAATGGAAAAACTTGTGTGTTGTGGGATTTGCAAAAAAATGTTTTTTAGATGTAAAAAAATGTGTCATTATGACGGATTTTTTGGAATTTTTGAAAATTTTTTTTTTATTTTTGAATTTTTTTGTTAGTTTGATGATGACCAATAACATAAATTATTTTGGTGTTTCCGCGTCAAACTCTGCGATATGTGCCTCCTCCTGGACGAAACCCTGCTCTGGAAGATCGCCCAGTTCATCCAAGAAACCGGAACTGCTGAATCGGTGAAGCCAAAAACCCTAATCCAGCCTCCAAACATTGAACCGGCCAGCATTTCCGATTCCCACGCCCCCACGAGAAGATGTTATTTTGGAACGTTGGAGCTGGAAATTGGAAATCTAGCCCTAACTGTGCTTACTGTAGCCAAAAACGGCCTCCCCAGAGACCTAAGGACCCTCAAGGAGCAGTTCAATGTGAAGCTGGTGAGCTTCGAGAACGCCCTAGTCTCACTGCCCGCCTTCCGCCAACTTCACTACTTTGAGACGCTCAATTTTTTGGTCGAATCACTCAGCAAGTTCTACATGGCCGAGTTCCAAAAGCAGACGATGAAAGTGATCGTCACCATGGACGCGTTCGGTAACCCGCAGGGCCTCGCGTCCGACCTCAAAGAGAGCTTCCAAGGCCTCCTTTTCGAAGGAGATGTCAGCGGATTTGTCTCCGGCCTCGGCTACGGCGTTACGAACTCCATTTCCAAGGTCGCCAGCTCCATGGCGCATGGTGTGGGGTCGTTGACGTTCGACGAACAGCATGAACTGATGAGGAGACGAATGCTGCGAAGCCAGAGTCAACAGGACAACGCCACTCCACTCAGTCATCTTTACGGCGGCGTCAAAGGCCTCGGAGTGGGCGTTTTCGGAGGGCTAACGGCGTTGGCGAAGAATACGCTGACTGCAACGCAAGAGGATGGCATTTCGGTGGGTTGAGGAGGGGTTGGTGGGAATTGAGAGGGTCTGGAAGAGATTTGAGAGGGTTTGAGAGAGTTTCAGAGAGACAGGAGCGTCTGAAATAAGTATAGAGACGTCTAAAGGGAGCTTTATGATAAAATTGAAATTTCTGAAATCGTGAAGCTCCGATCTTCTTCAAATTTTGCACGTTTGTCCTGTCTAGACCACGAATCAATCATTGAAAATTTAAGCTCATGATTTGCAACTGGCTCAGAGATATTCAACGATCTTTGCCGAAAAAATCAAATTTCTCAAGGCTTAAAGTGCAGATCACCTTCAAATAATTATAGAGACGTCTTAAAGGAGCTTTATGATAAAAGTGAAATTTCTGGAAGAGTAAGGCTTGGATCTTCTTTCAATTTTGCACATTTGTTTTGTCTACACCACAAATCAATCACTGAAAATTTTAGCTTATAGTTTGCAAGTGGCACCGAGATATTCAACGATCTTTGCCAACAATAGAGTATGAAAAATGAGGAGACGGAGAGAAATGTTTTCGGCTAGATCTTTACGAGCCTCACTGTGAAAAAGTTGATTTTTTGGAACTGTCGGTAAGACGTTAGTAAAAAATCAATTTTTTCACAGTGAGTTTGTATAGATATAGCGGAAATTATTTCTCTTTGATCACGTCTCCTCATACTCTGTCGTCGGCAAAGATCGTTGAATATCTCAGCGCCACTTGCAAATCATGAGCTAAAATTTTCAGTGATTGAATTGTAGCAAAGGTGGAACAAATGTGCAAAATTGGAGGAAGATCCGAGCTTTACCCTTCCAGAAATTTCACTTTTATCATAAAGCTCCTTTTAGACGTCTCTATGATTATTTGACAGTGATCTGCGCGTTGAGCTTTCAGAAATTTGATTTTTTTACAGAAAATTGTTGTTTTTTGCGGCTAAAATTGAATTCGCGAATTTTTTCGAAGTTTTAAAGTTGTTTATAGAAGGTTTTGTGTGTATTGTAGGCTTTTGTGTGTATTGTTTTATGAAGCCATTTACCAATTTCAATAAGGTTTGATTTTTCAGGGCATTTTCCGCGGAGTGACGACTGGCGCTGTGGACACGGTAACCAAGCCGATTCAAGGTGTCTTTGACTTCCTTGAGGGCTCCGCCTCGGCGCTGAAGGAAGTGGTGGGAGGCCCATTGGTGAGGAAGTCCCACTTCCCGGAACGGAGGATCCGATTGCCGAGGGTCTGCACCAATCTTCAGTCATTACTACCCTGCTATGATGATCAATTGGCTGAAGCGCAGCAGGAATTGCTGAGAATTACTGGCTATTCGACCAATGAAATGTAAGAAGGGAGTGTTTGAAGGGGGTTTGGGGAGATATTGAAGCTGGAATTTTTATTTTTTTTGGGGGAGTTTTTGAGAAAATATTGTGTTTTGGTAGAATTTTTTTGTTTGGCCCTTGATTTTGTATTGTATTTTGTGCCTCTGTGTCAATTATTACACGTGGATTTTGTGGATGCCTTTTTGAAGGCCATTGCGGATAAGTTTTTGATGAAAAATTTCGAAATTTTTTGTCATGGATAATATCATTTTTGATTTTTTTGACTTTATTTTGCATTATGAATGATTTTTCAGCCTATTGAATGTTGTAATATTCTTCTCCCGAATATGGCAAGGCGAGAAAGAGGTGCAGAAGGCCCTCATTTGCTCGGAACAATGCTACATTCTCAGGCAACGGAACGACCAACCGAATACGGTCACTCAGCGAATTGTTTACCGATTATTGAAGAATGTCCAACCCACTACGGTTCAGCAATCGGGTCTAGTGAAAGTTGGTGAGTCATTTTGAGGTTTTTGGGTCTAAAAGTGGAGGGTAAAAAATGTGTCAAAAGGTATCCATGTGGATTTTTGGGTAGTAATAACTTATTATGCGGCTTAAATGAGCGGTTTTTGACGTTATTAGAGAAGATTTGTGGGATACCTTTTGAGAGAAAAAAATGGGATCATGGATACTTTTTGAGGTTTTTTGCGATTTGAAAGGATTTTTATGGGACTAAGAGAAAAAAAATGATTTTTTTTTGAGTTTCAGAAATCACCTACGAAGACAAGCAACGCCGAAATTCCCCGTCACATATCTACTGCTCGGACCGAGAAGTGGCCCGCCAGCTGGCCGACCGAATCCTCCAGGCCAAACAACGCTACGACCATTCGAAACGCACCCTCACCGTCCTCGAAGACGTGGATTCCCTCTAGTCAACCTCAACTACCCCTAACTTATTGCTGTAAATACGAAAAACGAGTACGTCGCCCAGTGCCCAAACACTTTTCATCGTATAAAATGTCCCCAACGAAGTTTTTTGTTGGAATTTCTTCGCTTTAAACTCTCCCCCCGGTATGTACAGCAGCGAAGCGAGTAATAAGGCGGTTAGTATTATATTGTATGTAAGTAGAGCGGTATCTTTTTTGATTTTATTATATTTTACCTACTGTTGAATGCCTCAATAAAGTAATATTGTTTTAAAGTTTTGATTTTGGGATCGTAGAGGATTTTGGTTGCCACCGAGACTTACTTTGATTTTTTTATCATCAAGTTTTTATGCCATTTTTGGGATAATTTGTAACGATTTTTATTAGGATTTGAGATTCAAGAACGTTATGTACAAACAAGTGAGTAGTAGATTGGTATGTACAAAGAGAAACTTTTTTTTTCAAGCTAACTCTTCTACGGTAGTTGCAGCGGGCCTAACCGAAGAATCCGTTGCCGTAGTAGTTGTTGTAGTTGTAACGAGCTGAAAAAAGAGTAAGATAGATGTTAAAATGGAAGAAAAAATAAATAAAAAATTTTGGAATAGGCATTTTAGGACTGTATACCTATTTTCTAACGAGTTCTATGGGAAATTTTGGCTAAGAAGTTTTCAAAAAAGGTTTTGCCGCGAAATTTTGGCATTCTGTTGCAAGGGCTGATTTGGCTCGGAAATTGATTGGTATGAGAAAACAAGACATTGAATGGGTTAAAAATGACTTTCTTGTGAAAATATTTTAAATTTCGCTAAAGAAACCCATAAATTTTTATATTATACATGGTGAAATTTTGACTTTTTGACAAAAATCGTTGTAGAATTTGACAAGATCTCCTTTTTTCGTTTTTAAATTATTAACCTACCTCCGTAGTATCCTGGGTTTTGGTAAGACAGCCGGCTTTGCACGGAGTTCGGGTTGTTCGGACCCAAATTTCCTCCCCATGAGTCTAGGATTGTGCCTTGCGTGAATTGGTCAGCGAACTGTTGTCCACGAACAACATGGACCGTAAGAACGGCGAAAAACAGGGCATAGATCACTTTCGAAAGCATTTTCCCGAATTGCGAACAGCACTGGGAAAACACCGGCTTTTTAAGGGGCTTGCGAAAAGTGGGCGGAGCCTGGAGGAGATGGTGGAAATCTGTGGAATTTGCAGAAAACACACCGAACACGAGGGAGACGCGAAATTTGGTGCAAAAATTTTTGCGAAATGTAAAAAATAATCGAATTCCGGACGCGGCGAGCGCCCTTAATGGAGTAGCAAAGCACGGCGAAGTGGCGTTAAAACAGAAGTCAGAAATGTTATTTTTAGCGAAGAGCTGAGGTGTTGAGGCCTCTGAGAGGTGACTATTTGATACGCAGTTTGATCAGGCCTTGTGGCAACGGGAATTTTCCGATATTCGAACGATCAATATATGAGATAATTACTCGCTGAAAAACAGAAACATACGTCGATTTAGCGGGATAAATCAACTTGAAGGGCACTTGAATTTGTAGTTTATGCAAAGGAAAGAGCAGTACTCAGAAATTTCGAAGGAAAATTCCCGAACAGCAACCTTCAGTTCGTCACGTTTCCCACATGAACCAAAGATGAAGCTGATAATTTGATACTAAATTTGCTCGAGTCTTGTGCAAAGTTTCCTGTACTTGACCGCTGAATTGCCAATTTAGCATTGCGTAATGTCAATAGCTATATTGGACCTCAATGTGACAAAAGAAATCATTGCAAACCGACGTTAAAAATAGAAGTCATTAATGTTATTTTTAGCGAAGAGTAAGGATGATGATGCCTCTGAGAGGTGACTATTTAATACGGAGTATGACCTCGAGTATTCAGGCGAGGTAGCTTTTTCCGGCATTCGAACCATCAATACGTATACGGTGGATAAAATCATCGGCTTTTTTGGACCTCAAGTTGACAAAGGAAGAGCTCAAAAAGCTACGCTAATAATCTTTAACTGGGGTCACATACTAGCTCCTGAAATTTTTTTTAGAGCGTTGCAGCAACAGCTGACACATTCAGCGATCTTTGATGACGAGAGAATGCGGGATGATGGCCGAAAAGAGTTTTTGTTTCTCACCGTTCTCATCATTGGGTTTTCTCTCGTCATCAAAGATTAAGAATACCTCAGCTAATATGTGACCTCAGTTAAAGATTATTGGTGTAACTTTGCGAGCTCTTCCTTTGTCAGCTTGAGGTCCAAAGCCGATGATATTATCCACCGTATACGTATTGATGGTTCGAATGTCGGAAAAAGTCACCTTGCCAGAATACTCGAGGTCATACTCCGTATCAAATAGTCACCTCACAGCGGCATCAGCGTCCCTACTCTTTCCTGAAAATAACATTTATGGCTTCTGTTTTAACGTCGGTTTGCAGTGATTTTTTTTGTCACCTTGAGGTCCAAGACAGCTATTGATATTATGCAATGCTAAATTGGTAGTTCAGCTGTTAAATAAAGTAAACTTCGCATACGACTCGGTCAAATTTAGCAACAAATTATCAGCTTCATCTTTGGTTCATGTGGAAAAACGTGACGAATTGAAGGTTGCTGCTCGGGAATGTTCCTTCGAAATTTCTTAGAACTGCGCTTTCCCTTGCATAAACTACACATTCAAGTGCCCTTCAAGTTGATTTATCCCCCTAAATCGACGTATGTTTCTGTTTCGAACGAGTAATTATCTCACGGAACCCTTGTCGTTGTCACAGTGTTCCTTGTCAAACTTCCTGCGACTCTTAATCCAATTAATCTCTCTTTCTGTGCGTTTTTTTCTAGGGTAGTAGAACCGCCCGGCGTACGTGAAGGTAACTTGTTCGCTGCCCCTCTTTCGACATGAAAATCAAAACATGATCCATCATTTTCGAGCAGAACATTCGCCAGTTCAGACTCTAATGAGCGGCAGAAGTAAGGTCGAGATATTTGTGACAGGGAAGGTAAATAGAATTCCGCTACCGTTTACTGTCAATCTGCGGAGTGTAAAATATTATACGAAGCTTTGAGCAACAGAAAAATGATGATTTTTCGCAAAGAAACGGAGATTTTTCGCATTTTCAGTAATTCAAACCATGGCTAGAGGGGTAAAATACGATAAACAACCCTGCATAATGAATTTCTGATCCCCCAATACTTAAAGTGCAGCCGATTTCTATGTAGAAATCGAGATTTTTTAACAGAAAGTCATCATTTTCCTCATGGATAACATATTGATCTTCGATCATCGTTATCGCTCCTTTTCGATCTATTTTCGGAGTGTCTGGTTTCTCAAATCTAATAATATCACATATCCAGTTACATTATCGATGGATTTTGATCGATAAACACCATTCCGATGATGAAACAGTGGGTGGAAAACACGTGGAGATCGACCATAAACCCCATTCCTCGCTGGGTAAGATGCGGAAGCGTTGTTTATGATGGGCTTACTAGTAAAAGGGTTGTAAAAGCATCAACTGAATCCACGGAAATAAAAAGTTTTGGGCAAAAAGATGAAACTTGACATGGATAATATGAAAATTGGGTTTTTAGTGTCAATTTAAGGCAGTAGGATGAGTGAATATACTTTATTACTCCATACCTGTCCTAATTTGACTATATGCAGCGTTTGGAGGCTGCTTCGGGCCTTCGAACAGAATGCCAAAAATGGCGGGAAAATATTTTTTTGAATTTTTTCGCCGGGAAACTCCAAAAAAAGTGTCAAGAAGGTTCTGTAAATCGTTTAGATGTTACAATTTAACACTGGAAAATCCATAAAAGTCACTTTTGGGGCGTTATATTACACTATCTAAAATAGTCGAAATCCCAAAAAAATCACTTTTTTGCTTCAAATTTTTGGCCAGAACTTTTTCAAAGTCAGTAAAATCGCATATTAGCAGCAAAAAGTAGTCGAAAACGGGTGCTTTTCAGACATTCTGACCTTATTTTAGCTGATCTAGACCAAAATTTTTCTCGATTTATTTATTCATTCAAACATGGTGAGAAACTGACAATCATGACGATAACATACGGTTAAAAGATTGTTATGAAAAATTGATGGGATGTTATGAAAATGTGAGGATAGTTAGGGGTGACGATGGGGTGACTTGAGACATCAGTCAAGTTGTAAGTCGTTTCTGAAGACGGGATTAGAAAGGAAAGGGGTTAGACGGGCTCCTTTAGCGCTCGGATCCCAAGACATTTGGGGAGAAATTTTTTATTTACATTTTCATCGATTTTGCCTTCTACCCTTACAAAATTCAAATTTCTCATTTTTATTCTAAAACCTACTAAAAATGTGGGGCAAATTAAAGTTTTTACTTAAAAATTCAACCAAATTTTATCTAAACCAACATACTTCTTATATAAACTAGAAACAAAATAGGTCCCCAATCATTTGAAACACTATTAACTCCCATAATATCCCTCCTTACTGCCAGTTTTTACCGAAAAGCATTAAAAAAATCATAAAAGTTCATGTGTAATATAAAAAAATATTTCTTTAACCCAAAAATTTATGTCAATTTGGAGCTCAAAATTACTTTCTGAGCTCTGAAATCACTTCTACTTCTTGTCTAGACAACTTTCCCAGCCATATCCACCATTAAAACACAATGCCAAAAATGGCGGGAAATTTGAATTTTCAAACTTGGATCGGCTTTTTTCGGCAAAAATCTGGTCTCCTTTATCAGCTAGAGTCCCTTACTACTTTTAAAAAAATTATTAGTTAACAAAATTAAACAAAAAAGTAAAAAAGAAATCAAATTTCGACTAAATATTCAAATTTTCATGACTTCTCCCAGACAAAAAAAAGATATTTACAATTTCTATTCCTCGGAGGTTAGATTAGCTAAATTATAACTTATCTACAGACAAAAAGATCCCTGAGCCCGTTTCAAAAAATCAAATTTCGACGTTTGACGTCATTTTCCCCAAAAAATATGCGAATTTTCAAGTTTCGACGGGTGGGTTTCCGAGCTCTAACGGAACCTTTCGATGAGACGTCGGATGGAGGGCCAGATGATGCACGGCTCCGAGGGTTCCATGGCCATGTTGTGGAGGGCGGCTTCGACTTTGGGGCGGTTCTCGTCGTTGGGGCCGGTCGGCTGGTAGCGGATGTTTTCACTGCAAAAATTCGGGTAAAATTCAATGAAAAACTCAAATGTAAAAATGGAATAATGAAATTACAAGCCCGCTTACGTGTCAAAATTGTAGACAAATGCAATTTTGATGACTTTGAACGGGTCCTTTTCTCGTTTCTTGGATGGGCGCAGACCGATCTAAAACAATATAAAATTTGAAAAAATAGTCGTAAAATCATGTCGTATTTTAGATAAAAGCTATAATACAAGATACTATTCGCTATAATAAAGTCATTTTTCCTCCAAAAATCGTGTCAAAATTTCGAAAAATCCCAAAAAATTTCAATGAAAAAAATCTTTTTTAATCCCAAAAATGACCTCATATATCATCCAAAATAGCAGTATCGAACACCACTAACCACAATCGAGCTAGATTGCTCCAAAAAGCAAAAAAAAAATCAATATTCTTTTTAAAAATCTCAAAATTTCAGACTAAATTTTTAATTGCAATATAGCTAACAAAAATATCCCAAAAAAAATTTTCCAACCCTTTAAACTCATAAAAAAACATCCAAAATAACTTACAGTGATGAGGACATCCGACTTATTGATGACAATTCCACTGACAAAGTCCGGCAAGGAGCTTTCATTGGGGCCTTTCTTTCGGATGTTGACCAGTTGGAGGTGGACAATCCAGTAATAGTTCAGTTGACTGCTTGGGTCCTAAGAAATTGAGAATACCAACTTTTCTTGCAAAAAAAAATAAAAATAAAAAACTCAATTAAAAAATTTGCATAAGATTTTACACCAATTTTTAGTGCAAAATCTCTCCTGCACTGTGCAAATCAAACTTTTTGGGGGAATCCGGTCAGATCACCCAAAATGAACGCCTACCGGAAGTTCGAAAAACCCCAAGTTCGACAACCAAAAGTTCGAATGCCGCAAGTTCGAATACTAGAAGTTCGAAAAACCTCAAATTAGAAAAACTAAAAGATCGAAAACCGGAAGTTCGAAATATGAAAATATAAAAAATGCAGAATGAAAAAAAAGAATCGAACTTGCGGTGGGTCTCCGAACGCCTACCGCAAGTTCGAATCCGCAAGTTCGAAAGCCTAAAGTTCGAATGACTAAAGTTCGAACGACCTCCAGTTCGACAAACCTAATCCAGTTCGACAAACCCAAACCGAGAAAGACACAGTTGGATTGGCTCCATGACGAATCTTGATCAGGTCGACATGAAGAACAGCGCGTTCGTTGTCGGTCAGAGTGTTCGGACAACCAACCTCCATCGTAGAGGATGAATGAATGATTGAAGAGGAAGTGTATTTTGCAAAATAATTATATGCAAATTATAATCTAAATATTAATTAACTTTTTTTTCATTTTCGAACTTTAGTCATTCGAACTTTAGGTTATTCAAAGTTACGGTCATTCGAACATTAAGTAGTTCGAACTGGAGGTCGTTCGAACTTTAGTCATTCGAACTTTAGGCATTCGAACTTGCGGATTCGAACTTGCGGTGTGTCTCCCCCAAAATAAGGTCCAAAAATCCGAAAAAAAAATCCTTTTTCATCCCTTTTTTGGCAGTAAAATCACAAAAAAACCGATTCCAATTGCTTTTTTGGAACAAATAAACGACAAATTACATAGAAAAATTGGACCCAAAAAAAATTCTTCCAAATTCCTTACCATTTGCGCAGCCATCAGTCTGGCGAAGGCGGAAAACACTCCGCTAACATTGATTCTGCACATGCAAAAGAATGCATGAAGGGCGTATTCGTTGTCCATGGGGACAACCACGGATTCAAAGTATTTCACGAATACTTTGATGTCCGTGTCGTTGGCTTGACTGGGTCCAGCTGAAAAACCAAGAATAAGTCATGACTATTACACTTCTTTCTCCATTCTATCCAAAAATCCAGTTCGAACTTTTGAAACGAAAAAAATCCCGCCATTTTTGGAATTCTGTTCTAATGTCCAGAAGATCAAAAAGCATGGTTGAAAAATGCTTGGAAGGTCTTAAAACGCTATATACTCTTATATTAAAGGCCATAGCAGTTATTAAGTTTGTTTACCAACCAATTTTCTATATTATACATGACACTACTCGATACTTTTGGCCAAAAAAGCTGTTTTAATGCAATTTTTCAACTAAAAAAATCCTGATATCAAGATTCCAATATAACCAACGTATTTTACAACCAAAAACATTCTTCAAATTCCATTCCCAACCACAAATTATTCAAAAATCCCAAAAAAATCAACATTCCCCCAAAAATTCCGCAAAAAACTCACAAAACTCCATCTTGATGCTGACAGTAAACTTGGTTGGGCACAGGAACACCCGGAACTTCACAGTCCATGCGGGGTAGGCCACCGTGGAGGCATGAACTCCTTGAAGATCGAAGGTTACAGACCATTCATCATGCTTCAAGTCCGTGATTGGAAGGGCTTGCAGGGGGTTCTGGCTGCGGGCGAATGCCTCCAGAGTCTGTGGCAGACGGGCGATATAGTTGACGGCTCTCAGGTAGCCCTCGAACGGGGAGACTTGGGGTGGCACTGGAAATAGGGAAAATTAGACAAAAGTTCAAAAAAAATCAAAAATTTCGATTTTTTCAATATGAAATTTGACAAAAATCGATTATTAAAATGCATTTCTCTTCATGAATTCACAAATTTTCAAGTTTTTCAAAAAAAATTTTCAAGTAAAAAATTCAAAAATCGACCAAAAAATTAAAAAAAATCCCCAAAATTCCAACCTTTTCGACCGAAAAATCAAAAGAAATTTCCAAAAATTCCAACTCTTTCGACCAAAAAATCAAAAATTTTCCCCAAAATTCCAACTTTTTTACCGAAAAAATTTTCCGAGCAAGAGAAAAAAACGAAAAATCATAATCCAAGACATCCCAAAAACTCCAAATTTTTCCACAAACAAAAAATCAAAGACCCAAAGAAATCTTCCCAACTTACTCATTGGCTCTGTTTTGACATTTCTCTTGCTCAACGATGGTTTCTCCTTGTCTTCCGGGACACCCATGGCCTTTTCGAAGACATCGGGTTCAATGATGAAGACCTTGTGCAAGTCGTCTCGTTCCTGCTTCTCCGCGTACTTCACAAACTCCTCGAAGCGTTCGTCGTACTTCGGTGGGCATGACATTGGATGTGAATCGAGGGCGGCGTCCTCCGTTTCCTGAGGCGGGACACTGGAGGGATTTCCCGGGTCTCGGGGGTAGTCCTGCACTTCTCTGGAGACAATCGTTTCCAGCTTCGTCTCCATGCAGAACTGGCCCCAGAAATGGGAGAATCCGGGGAGTTTCTGGAGTTTGGGGCCCTTTTCCTTCAGATATTCGTCGTCCGACTTGATTTGAGTGGCTTTGATTCCGACTTTGTTGTTGTTCAAGAGGTAAAAATCAATGTGTGCCGATCCATGGACCAAACGAATTTGGTATTCGGTGACCGGAATCAGAATGTTCTAAAGTAAATTTGATAAATTTCACGTCAAAATTTGCGTCGGTAGAGGCATACAAAAGCTTACAGAAAAAAATTAAAAAAAATTTCAGATTTTTTAATTTTTTTTTCAAAAAACTTTCAAACCAATTAAAAACTACAGGTCAATATTTCCCTCAAAACGACCAAATTCAAATCGATTTTTTGGTCGAAAAATAAACTTTTTCAACAACACTTTTTTTAGCTCATGGATAACATAAATCTTCATTTTTTCGATATTCCCTCCACTTTTTAAACTCGAATTCTCCTCCACATGCTTTTCAAAGTCCAACAACAAATCTCCCACTTCAAAAATCAACCTTCTCACCTTAATATTGATCGAGGTTGGTCCTGACGCGATTCCAATAATCTGTTCCGTTGCCCTTTTCGAGTTCAAGTGTACCTGAGAGAAATAGTAGAGGCAGCTGAGGGATCGCTCCGTATTGACCAGATAATTCACCAATTCCGGAAGGCTATCCGATTCTTTCAAACGCTCCATTAACAGGCTGCTGACCAGTACATGAGGATTCCAGCGGTCCGCGATAACAACTTTTCCGTCCTTTGTTGTGCTCACTTGTATGAAATTGGCGATCAGTTGGTCATAGTTGATCTTCCACGACGCAATCAACGCTAGATTCCGGTCTTTGGAGTATGTGATGATCAACTTGTAGTAATTGTAGAAGACAATCTAAAAAACGAAAAATTATCACGTGCAATACAATATAAAGCCTTTATAATCACCATCGCACACCAGTATTGACATTGCCGTCCATAAAATTTATGTTTTTTACCTTATTTTAGGTTCTGAGCTCCCCAATATCAAAACATCTCAATTTCTCCCAAAAAATCGTTCTTTTTTATTCAAGCTCCCTCTAAATAACAAAATAAGACCCTCATAATCGTCTCCAAATACTAGAACTAACATTAACTTCCACAAAATTTATACTTTTTACCTTATTTTAGGTTCTAAGCTCCCCAATTTCAAAACATTTCAATTTCTACCGAAAAATCGGTCTTATCCATTTCATCCGCCTTCCAAATTCTAAAATACACCCTCAAACGCATCTTCAAACACAAACATTGCCAAGATACCCTCAAATTTTAAATTTTTTACCTTATTTTCGGCTCCAAGCCCCCCAATTTCAAAAAGTCTAATTTTTTTCAAAAGATCGTTTTTTCTTCATTCAAAAGCCCTCCCAAATCCCTAAATACCCCCTCATAATCATCATCAAACACTAAGATGGCCATGAGAATCGCAAAATTCAAATTTTTTACCTTATTTTAGGCTCTGAGCCCCACAATTTCAAAATATCTCAATTTCTACCCCAAAAACCGGTCCTACCCATTCCAAGCGCCCTCCAAATCCCAAAATACCCCCTCACAATCTCCTTCAAAAACAAACATTGCCACGATACCCTCAAATTTTAAACTTTTTACCTTATTTTAGGTTCTGAACCCCCAATATCTCAATTTCATCCAAAAAAATCTTTCCAATCCCTACCAAAAACCCTGATAATTCCCCAGTATCCCTCTTGACCATCACTAAGCACTTACATTAATTTTATTCTTCATCTCCAGCTCATAAACGGCGGCCAATTCCCTCGTTGCCTTGTACAATTTCCCATAGGTCGTAAGCTGATCGTACAGATGTCTCTTCAAGTTCTCATGATAACTGGTGTTCGGAGGGATGGTAGCATGATGAATTGCAGCAAAAAATCGGAAAACTTCACTCTGAAATCATCAAAATATCATCGTTTTTTATCAAAGCTCTACAAAATAAAAATAATTTTTTACCTTCTTCAGTTCTTTCGTCTCCACTGGATGATCTTTGATGCAGATCTCCATATGGAAGATTCCATGACGATGCATTCTGAGGCTGACATTTTGAATGTGATCCTGGAAGTAGGCGTCCTCAAAATTGATCGGCTTGGAGAAGCTAAAAATGAAAAAAAAAATTCATTTTTAAAAATCTCAAATCAAATTTCTGATGTTTCTCAATTATGTCAAGGCCCATTAGGGAAACTAAACCAAGTTTCATTACCTTACTTTCCACTTTATATACAAAAAAATCGACAAAAACACAAAGAAAAATTCATCGTATAACATGTCACCCACACCATTTTTCATCGTATAAAATGTCCCCAGTCAACTTACAAGGTCCAAAATTGTCATTCATGCTATAACCACTCTCTACAACCCAAAATTCCCCCACTTTTTTCATCAAAATTCCCCTTAAACATCTCAAAATGACCAATCTCAATATGAACCCAAAAAAATTTACAAATCTCTTCCAAACTTACTCCGTAATGCTAATCACATCCCCACCGACAGCTTCCTCTTTGTGGACGTCACTTTGGAGACCCAATTGTTTGATTGCTTCTTCGATTTTGGCCATTTGTACGCGGCTGTCCAATGCCGCCACAAATGAGCGGATTTGTGAGCATTTCGTGAGCCAAGAAGTGGTCGTTGGCTTGCCCATCAAGTGCCGAGGTCGTCGTAGAAGTCCTAAACCACTCAATATATAATTCTACCATCAAAAAAGTTATCTTATCCATCTCCAAACAAATTTTTCCAAACTCAACAAAAAATTTGATGTATAATATAAGAAACCCGCAATTTTTTAGCAAATTTTCACTAACCCAACATCAAATTTACCACTCAAATTGTTCCTTGTTCTATAAAGATTCTATAAATCAATAAAATTACCTTGAAATACCCCCAACTTACCCCTGAATCCAACAAATTGCAGGTCCGGTACAGTGCTTTCCCATAACTCCTCGTTGAACAGCAATTCTTGGATATGTTTTCGGTGTTGAGATCGTTCGATGAGGTAAAAGTCCACCTTGAAGTCGTAGAACTGGTCGTATTCGAAGGTGACTAGCTACAAATATTAAAATAAATTATTTTTTGACAAGGAAAGTACTTTTATGGGGGCTCCTACTTTTTGACGGGACATATCTCAAAATCAGAAAAAATGTGCTGATCAAGGATATATAAATCTTAGCTGCCCATTTTAGGTTTTTAGGGGTGAAAACTCAATCGGAAGTTGACTTAAAGTCCTATATGAACCCCTTTTCGCCTAATTTTTCACGGGTTTACAATTTTTATTTTGGCTTAAAATGATGTTTATTGAGTTTCTAAGACGTAATAAATCAGTCTTGGCCCAAAAATTTATTTTTCCGACCTTCAACTTCAAAAAAAGTTGATTCAGCCCAAAAGGGAAATCGAACCCGTGCGGCGTCCTCCCTATTGATTCCCAGACTACGGCACTAACCACTCGGCCACACCGCTCTCTTCCGAAGGAAGAGACCGACTCAGCTTTTTATCGTTTCGAATGCCTGCGCCTTTTGTAGGGAAATTGAGCCAGTTTTTGGGCATTTTCACCCCTAAAAGCCCAAAATGGGCAGCTAAGATTTATATATCCTTGATCAGCGCATTTTTTCTGATTTTTTGAGATATGTCCCGTCAAAAAGTAGGAGCCCCCATAAAAGTACTTTCCTTGTGAAAAAAATACATTATCCATGACAAAATTTACAAAAAAAAAACCCCATCCAAACGTCCTCACTGCTCAAAATAAAAGCCATAATCCTCATGAAAATACAATTACATTGTAAATTAATATCATTTTCCTCAAAAAATTTTCAAAAATTATATTATCCATGACAAAATTTACATAAAAAAACCATCCAAACCTTCTCAATCCTCAAAATAAAAAGTCTAAACCTAATAAACACCCAATTACATTTTAACTAAGCCTCATTTTCCTTAAAAAATTTCCAAACATTATATTATCCATGACAAAACTTAAATAAAAAACCACCCAAAACCTTCTCCATCCTCAACATAAAAGCTCTAAAAATCATAAACACCCAATTAAATTTTAACTAAGCCTCATTTTCCTCAGAAAATTTACAAAAATTATATTATCCATGACAAAACTTACATAAAAAATACTTCCAAACCTCCTCCATCTTCAACATAAAAGCTATAATCCTCATGAAAATAAAATTCTCTTGTACCCCAACATAATTTTCCTCAAAAAATTTCCAAAAATTATATTCACCATGACAAAAATCAGCCCAAAAACATCCAGAAACCCCCAAATCTCACCAAATAAAAGTTGTTGTCCTGATGGAAATTGAAGAGCAACTTTTCTTCGGGCAAATCCGTAATGTCCCACACGCTTGGCATATAATTATCCTTGGACAAAAGGTGAGTGTGAGGTCCCTGGAGTCCCTCGAGATATTTCTCCTTCAAAATCTTGAGGCGAATCTTTCCCAACAGGCGTCTGATGCCTCCAAATGGTATTTTCTCGTCCAAAACGCGTTCCAGAAGGGCGGCAAACTCCTCGACCAGGGCATGGCCGTCTTTTTCGTGTAGTAGGCGACCAACTTGGCATTGGATTTTTCCGCTCAGCACATTCACCGTGATATAGATATTCTCGCTGATGGGGGTGTTTTGAAAGGGCATAATACTGTACATCAGCATGATTCGGTTGTCGCCGACCTTTTTAAAGTACCGGATCGGTTCCCAAACGCCGGACAACAGTTCTTTGATCTGTTTTATGCGGATTGCGGCGCGATGATAGCCCGTCTCCAGCAGGAATTGGTCGCATTTCAGATTTCTACAAACAAAAGGGTCAAATTTTTTACATCAAAAATTGTTTTCTTCAAAAAAGTCATCAAAAATCCTCATGGATAATATAATAATCTATCCATAAACTCCTCAAAACGATTAAAAAAATACTAAAACACCCTGTAAACCTTCTCCTACAGCCTATTCTTCCATTCTACGCCATTTCCAACCCGTAAAACACTATGCCAATTTTGGCGGGAAATTTCAAATTCAAACTTTTTTCCAGAAAATTCCCCAAAAATCAGTCCCTTACCCATTTTCAATATCCAAATCGGGTAGATTATGATAGTGTGGGAAGTGTTGGACCTTCAGGAAGCGGTTCTTTCGATTCGCGGTCACTTTAACAAGGTAAGTTTGGGAGCACTCCGGCCAGATGTAAAACGCCAACAGCCCCTTCTTCATGTCGTACTCTTTGATCTGAGCGAACGTGGGGTTGTGATAGATGAATTGGCGAGTTCGCGTGTACAAAATGTCCAGCTGAAGGCGGAGGCTGAACGTGTGGAGGATGTTGTACATGGTCTCGAGGGCCTAAAGTAATATAACTATTTTTTGTGGCCTCAAAATTCCCCATCTCTATTGCCAAAATCTCTAATAAGGTTCAATTCACCCCACCTCTTTCGGTTTTTCATCCATTTTTTCTTGCACCAACACAGCGAGCCCTTCCATGTCATGCTGGGGATGGGTAAGATCGTGTCCAATGCCCGCCACATAGTCATTCACCAACGATTTGATCGTCAAAATCTGCCAACGAGCGCCTTCGCCGTCATCTTTGAGAATCATGCGGAGGAAAAACTCGTTTTCGGCGGTCAAATGCAGCTAAAATTATATTACACTTGACGCATCAAAAAGATTTTGCAAATTCACATCGAAAATAAGAATAAATTCAAAATGTTTTGATTGAAAAACACTCTACACAGCTTACAATTCCATTCTGAATGTAGACATGGTTGATCCAGGCGTTCAGTTTGGCGCTATCGCCGATCAAAGCGTTCGTGAGCAGATCGCCAAGCCTTTGGATCGTGGCCAATTTATTGTTCTTGCTGAGCTTCTCCTTGCAATGCCTTTTCTAAACAATGAAGAATAAATAGTATGAAGAAAGACTTACCCAAATACATTGCGGAGTTCTGGCGAAATGATGAGTTGTGAGGACTTCTATGGCGGTCAAGAGATCAAAATGTGAAAGGCTGAAAAGGTAATAAAAGTAATATTAAAACGGTTGAAAAATTTATCAACAAGGTCGAGAAAGGTTTTAAGAGCAACTAGATATTAAAATTGAGCAGGTCGGAACTTTAAAAGTAAGAGTTTTATGCCAAGACATTGTATGGATGTCATGGATAATATAAAATAATTTATTTTGATGCTCCCAATAAATGGCTTTTGCATATTCCTGAATCCTAGCGCTATAAAAAGGCTAGTTTGAGCTTCTGAGACAATAAAAAGTGGCGATATTGCTCATAGGACCAAAAAAAAAAACTCAAGTGTAATATATACTCCCCGCCAAAAGTTTTGACCCCCCTTCTAACTCGGCCCAAGGTGTACCAATTTGGACCAAATTTGGTAAGTAGTTTACTGACAACCCAGTAGTAAAAAATATCATAGTAGGACAAACCATTTAGCTGTATTTCAAAATCCAGAGACAATTTTTTAAAATCACCCCCAAAAAAAGAGGACAAAAGTTTTGACCCCCCTGCAAAAAAATGAAATATCGCCAGCGGAGGTAACCAGAACCTTTTGGAACCGGTGTACCTTACCTGAACATGGGTTAATAAATGCTTTTTTGTTGAATGCTTCGTTGCATTTGAGGATGCAGCGCGTTAAACTGATTTTAATGTAGAGCTGCCCAAAATGGTTAATATCTCGCTCTAGCGCTTTCCAAATGTTCTAAATTGTGTTTATATCATTTGGTTTTGACTTGTAATTACCTGCATTAACCTTCTTCTTTCGAAAAAAGTCCATGATGGCCTAGCGGTATCGATTCGGCCGATATCCAGTTGTCATTGTCAGCCTTGGTAAGCCATCTGCTCCTTGACTAAAGGTATAGATGTGGTCGCTAGGTCCTCAATCTATTCCTGGGACTCCTATTTACTCTCAGCATGGACAAAGGTTTCGATTTGACACATTTTGGAATGGGTTTCATTCACCTTAATCTTAAGTTTTCCGTTACTATAGATGCCCCCGAGTACGATGCCATCCCCACCGCCCATTTGGCGTTCCATACGTCTCAAATGAGTATGGCGGGTGTTGTAGCGTCCTAAATTACCTGGCCCATCAAATGAAAGCCGCTTTTGGTTGCAAAAAATCCATTTGAAAAAAGCGGGGTTTTCGTTAAGGCGCAGATCAGCAAAGTTGTATCTGCAAACCATATGAGATCGTGTCAGCAGGGGTTTATTCTTGTTTTGAGAGTAGACACAAGTCTCAGGATTAGATTGAGGACCTAGCGACCCCATCTAGACCTTTAGTCAAAGAGCAAATGGCTCACCAAGGCTGACCGTGATAACTGGATATCGGCCGAATCGATACCGCTAGCCCATCGTGGACTTTTTTCAAAAGAAGAAGGTTAATGCAGGTAATTACAAGTCAAAACCAAATGATATAAACACAATTTAGAACATTTGGAAAGCGCTAGAGCGAGATATTAACCATTTTGGGCAGCTCTACATCAAAATGGGTTTAACGCGTTGCATCCTCAAATGCAACGAAGCATTCAACGGAAAAGCGTTTATTAACTTGTATTCAGCTATGGCACGTCGATTGCGAAAGGTTCGGGCTACATCCGGTGGCGATATTTAACTTTTTTTAAAGGGGGGTCAAAACTTTTGTCCTCTTTTTTTGGGGGTGATTTTAAAAAATTGTCTCTGGATTTTGAAATACAGCTAAATGGTTTGTCCTACTATGATATTTTTTACTACTGGGTTGTCAGTAAACTACTTACCAAATTTGGTCCAAATTGGTACACCTTGGGCCGAGTTAGAAGGGGGGTCAAAACTTTTGGCGGGGAGTATAATTACTAGTACGCAAAAAATTGTTGCGAAAAATGCCCAAAATTTTTACAAAACTTGTTTAGAGCCATTATCAATATTTGCCAAACCTTCTCTTCCTCAACTGACAACCTAAAAGTCAAGAAAAATATAACCAAAACAACTTACCCAATCAAAGGAAGTTCGTCCTCGCTGATGTCGTGCAGACCTTCATGGGCCTCCCAAAACTGCTCAGAATGGAGATCGAGATAATAACTGATCTTTTCGAGATGACTGATCTTCTGCCACGACTTCAGCCATTTCACAACTGCGTAGAGTTTCACGTAGATGCATCTATTACAAAACGCGAATTTGCCGACTTCTCCAGCAGGAACAGGAGGGTTTCTGGGGGCCAATATGCCCGTCAGCTCTTGCGTCGTCCAGTCGTGGGCTTGTTGGAGGATGAAGGACAATGGCTTTGAAGGGGGAGCACAATGTTCGGGGACCTAAAGCAATATAATTTCTATTGGATTTTAGGAAAATTTGGGCAAAACCTGAGTGTAACAATGCAAAAAGGCTTTTCTACTTCATTTCCGAGCTAATAAATTAATATTCAGCAAGATTCGAGGGGAATTTCATACAAAATCAACTAAAACAATATAGCTTTAGCTGAATTCAACAAAAATTGTTTGCCAGAAGTCAAAAAGAGCCCAGAACAGAGGCCGTAAAGCTGGTAGACCTTATTTCTGGATTTCTTAAGCTATCTTCATGAAGATACAATCAAAATTCACCTAAAATCCAAACAAAAAATTCAAAAATCTTACGTCCGGCAACGGATGTTTGTTGCTGTAGCTCTCCTCGACCTCCGCATACATGCCCTCATCGTAGTATTCTTCTCCGGTGGAATTATTTCGGTCCTGCATCTCGGCCTGCATGATGCCGCACGAACTAGCACAAGCCGCACCTTACACTCGATCCATTCCCTGGAAAGAAAAGATTTATTCTGTTGACAAAAAAAAACGCGATGATGAACGCGCGCTTTGTGCGGTTGCGTTGATAAAAGTGCATCATGACTTGGATAATCCCCCCGAAAATGCGGCGAAAATTATTTTGGTGATGCAGAATGCCAAGCATTTTGTTTTCGTGGCGGGACGCAAAATAGTAGGATATGTCTGGCATTTTGACGGAAATAATAGATATTGCGGGGGAATAGACGATGGAAAAACATAAACAGGATGTTGTAGAGCATCCTCAGTTCCCGTTTTGAGTATAAAAATAACAAAATTTTGAAATTTATATTTGAATATTCAAATTGAAATTTCTCATTAAAAAGTTGGAAATTACACAGTCGTGTTTGTGGTATGGAGGAAGATAATTGTGCAAAAAATAACTTTTTTCGCCATTAAGTTTACGGAGATACTGGGAAAGGAAGGTTTCTGTGGCTGTCTCTCCTCATTTTCCATAGTCTCTCGTTCGCCAAGGATGTTGAATATCTCGGCTCTCCTTGGAAAGAATGAGCTGAAAATCTCAGGGATTTGTCTGGAAACAAGTTAGGTTGTATATGCAAAGTTTGAACAAAATCTGAAAACTTTTAATTTTTTTCATTTTTTTTTTGGTAATCAAAATTTTTCATAAAATACAATGAAATTTTTTTCATAATTCCAATTTTTTACCTTAAAAAAATTTTTTTTACTCTCCCAAAATGCCTGACGTCATCAAAAAGTGGGTTTGGCTTCAGGCATTTCTGTTGACTCTTGCCCTTTTTTGGGTTCCCACGGTGAGACAGGTGCCATCTCTGGAAACCAAATACGTTTCTCACCTGCGGTCGAGAGTTTAAGCCGCTTTTGGGGATGAAGGTCTCGGAATTCGTCCCTTTTTATCAAACAAGAAGAAGGGGAGTTTTTGCGTTCTTGTTGGACTTTTATATTTTGTTGCCGTTGAAGAGACTGTGGGAATGCCAACAGGTCTGTTTTTTCGGAGTGAAAAGCTCAAAGTGCGACGCTTTCATTTTGATGAAATTGGGACAAATTTAGAATAATTTCTGCTGAGAAATATGTGGTCCTCTTATATATTAGGTTGGACGGAAAGTTCGTACGATTTTTTACTGCTGCTATTTTTTCTTGCGCTGATGGAAAAAGACAAACACAAATATATGGTGTCGGTAGGGGACAGGCATCCCTATCTAGCAGTACAACCTTCAGCCATCTTAAGCATTTACGAACTGAGAACTTAATTTAGACATTTACCCATCTTTGGTCCAAAATTACAAATCCTTGGCTGGTTTGTTTAATAAGGCCTACCAGGAAATTGTTTTGGCACTGCTAAAAAGCCTTCTTCTGTAGCTCTTAATATGCGTAAAGTCGCCGGGGACTAAATCAAAACATAGCCATAAAATTTGACTTTTGCAGGACCACCCCAAGTTTGAATATAACTGCAACCGCCGCTTTGCCGGTGCATTTCTATGTGTAAAACTATGATATGCAGAAACTAAGGACAATCCCTTACACTCAGCTACTCCTCAATAGCCAACTGTTTTGCCGTACGACATAATAGAACTAAATTACTTTTCTCAAAAAATCGTTGGTGAACTGTTGGATCATCCCGTACAATTCTAAAAAGAGCTCATAACATCTTTCCACTCCTCCCTTTCTTGGGTGCAAAATAGAGCCGCTTTATTGCTCTACTACCTCGTGAAACAATGGGCTACCATTGTTGACTGTCACAAAATTACGCGCATTGCTCTACAGCTATAATTTTTGGCAATTTTGTCTCTTTGCGGATAACCCGAGGCATCTGTGATCCGGTTTACTCATGTTGCACGTAAAGGGCTCTCTATGTGCCTTACTGCACCCTATTGCAGAGACAGACAATAAGAAATACGCGGAATAATAAGAAAAAGTTTTCATAGGGGGCCTTTGCTGAAGACTTGGTTGAAAGTGTTGCTATTATTTTATCCGACACGCTTTTTTATGATTTCTAATTGTGTTTAACGTAGTCAGAAAGACCACTGGACATTGCCTAAAAAGTTTCAGAGCTTCATCGAAAGCGATCTGGAAACTAGAGTTTGCGTTCTGGACCCTACCCGAAATAGCCGCAAAGCGGAAAACCTCTTATAATTAAGCTCGTTTTGGCGGAGCTAACGATTGGCACGTAGCATATAAATCTTCACACTGTACTCTTGTATATGCTAGGTATTTACGGTGGGCAATCGGTCTTGGCGCGAAAAAAATTAAATTGAAAGTTGGGTAAAAAATCGTACGAACTTTCCGTCCAACCTAATAGTTCGCGCTTTGAAGAAATGACCGAGATTTTTACAGGGGAAGCACTCCAAGTGCGACGCTCAGATTTCCTTTAAATTTTGCATACACGTCGGGTATGGACTAAATATCAATTCCTGAAAGTTTTAGCTCGCGCTTTCCAAGCGCCACCGAGATATTGAACGATCTTTGCCGCCGAGAGAGAACGCTATGTGCGGAGAGCGGTAAGAGAGAAAAACGCTTTTTGGCCATAACTTTGGCAGTTTCGTGCGGAAAAATTTGATTTTTTGTAGAAACATTATCCTTTACAGTAGAAGTAGGCATGAAAATCTTCGTGACGAAATTCGGCAAAAAGTCCTAAATTTTCGCCGTCTTTCGATCTAAAAATCTCGGTTATTTCTGCAGAGCGCGAGCCAGGATTGTCGCATATATCTTAGAAAAAATTATTCTAAATTTGTGCCAAGTTTCATCAAAATCTAAGCGTCGCACTTGGAGTACTTCCCCTGTTCGATCGAAAGTTGGAAAAAAATGTGAAATTTTTTTTGCGAATTTTGGCATGAAAAGTTTTGTGGCTATTTCTACAGTAAAGGGTAATGTTTCCACAAAAAATCATTTTTTTCCACACGAAACTAACAAAGATATGGCCAAAAAGTTTATAAGTGTCTCTGACTGCTCTCCGCGTTTGCCGTACTCTCTCGTCGATTATTGAATATCTCAGATGCGCCTGCAAAGCACGAGTTAAAAATTTTAGGAATTGATACGTGGCCTATGTGTGACATGTGTGCCAAGTTTGAAAAAAAATTGAAAAAAAAATTAAAAAAATCTGAACGTCAAACTTGTAAGCGTTCCATTGTAGGATCGTTAAAATATACCAGTCGTATTTTCCTCATTTTTTGCGCAAATTACTGACATAGGATGCACTTTAGCTCTTGAAAATTTTAGCTTGCGCTTTTCACTTGCGGCCGAGATATACCTTTTTTCGCAGCTCTTGGTGCATAATGCCAAAAATCCAAAATTTTGGGCAAAAACTTGCGTTTTGCCAATTTTCCCCCCATACAAAACCTCTTTTTTTTGTCCCGCAAATTGCCTGCTGACAATCTCGTAAATATCTTATTGAATTCAACTCTAAATTTTCCCAAAAGTTCCATCAAAATCCACATTTTTTTCTTTTTTTTGTCTCATGTTCCCTACAAGATGACATAATTTTCAAGACAAAAAAATGGACTTAAACTAATTTAAAATCAGATAAAAGGGCTTCAATATTTTCTGATTACTTCCGGCAGATATTACAACGGCTATCCGTTTCCGTTGCTCCATTTTTTTCGTCCGAATTTGATTATCATAATAACAACCTTTTAGGGGGTGAAATCAGCAGAATCGACGTTTGTAGTCCTAATCGTTAGTTTTGGATTTCTTTTTTGCAGTATTACTTGGCAATTTCGTTCTGAAAATTTGGGGAGATTGTAGTTGAAAAAGGCTACAATTTCGTTATGAAATTGTATAATATCTTGAGGGTGTGGGACAAACTTTATTTTTATACACAGAGCCTTATAATTATCAGTTTGTCGGGGAAATAATGAGCACTCTGTTGCAGCGAAAATCTGCCGCCGGGAAAATGAGCTGTGTCGCGGCAAAATCAACTTGTTTTTCCCTTCAGCGACGCCATCAGCGCAGCGAGATTATACTCATTATTTTCCCGATAGACACATAATATCTTATGAAATTTTTGGACAAATTTACAAGGCTATGTTTCCTAGTGCGACGCTTGGATTTTCTCTAAACTTTGCACACATTTTGAGCATAGGCCACATATCAGCTCCTCAAAACTTTACCTTGCGCATTGCATACGCAGCCGAGATATCCAAAGATCTTTGTCGCGGAGAGAGTATGGGAAACGCCGAAAGCGGTAAGAGATAAAAACACTTTTTTGGGATGCTCTTGCCATAAAAAAATAATTTTTTTTGCGGAGATGTTACTGTGACAATTACAGTGGGGGATTTGACTCAGTGGCAAAAAAACGTACCATTTTGCATCCGGGAAGTATCAAAAATGTGGCAAAATGCTTCCCTCTCCAAGTGAAAAAAACCGATTTCAAAAGCGCGCCCGCTTTTTTTAGAGGGACAAAGCTTGGAGAGGGAAACATTTTGCCATATTTTTTATGCTTTCCGGATGCAAAATGGTACGTTTTTTTCCACTGGATCAGGTCCCTCACTGTAGAATGCAACTTTTCCATGATAAAACTCGCAAAAAACCTACCAGATTTCTTCTAATCTTTGACAAAAATCTCGGTCTTTTCTGCACAGCGCGAGCTAGGAGCCTTGCATCCGTCTTGATCTTCTATGCGGGAATTCGTTGTAAAGAGGCAGTTAGATTACTCTAAAAATTTAAAAGCAGGCTTTTCATCGCACCTCAAAAACTTATCCTCAAAAAATCAGCTGCATACCCCCCACAACGAGTTGATTCTTTCATCTCTTTACGGTTGGTTACACACTGAGCCTTATCTCGATCAAAAAAGTTTCAAAAAGTTTTTTGATACTTATACGAAATCACAAACTACTTGAGCCTCTCCATTTCCCGTTGACGCTCGCATTTCTCGACCTTGAACGGAATTTATTTTTGGAGGCAATGGATTTTTTTCATTTTTCGTTTTGATCGGACCATTCTGTGCTCCTTTCAAAGGCGGCGGCTAATTCTGGAAATTTCTTTGCGAGTCAATGAGACATTTTTTATAAACGTTTAAAATGTTATTTGGAGGCTCAGATAAGGGATTTTTTATAATGGTCAAGGTGAAGCCGTCACGGCATTGGTAGAAAAAGTTGTTACCTTGAAGAACGTTTTTTTAACTTAAAAGTTGACTCTAGTAGCTTCTGAAATCGTGTCATTATCAGTCTGCCGGTAAAATAATGAGCACAGTGTCGCTGTGCCAATCGTGTCGCTAAAGTGAAAAGCAACTTGATTTTGCCACAACAACTCGTTTTCTCGGCGATGCGGTTTTTGAGCGCTTATTATTTTCCCGACAAACTGATATTTTGACTTTATATGCAACATGAAGCGCCTTGAAGCAATGAACCTTTCCCGCGACTACAATGTCACACCATGAAAAAAACTGTTCTTTCCATTGTCGCTTTTTTCTATTATCTTTATTCTTTTCTCGACAGAATGACAATGAAATGTGAAAATACAAAATCTACAAAGATCCTATCCTGCTGGGAGAGCGCACCCGCTTTTTCCTGCCCTTTGAAAGTCCCCTACAATAATTTTACAGGCAATTTCCTGCTCAACACAGCCTGTCAAACCTTCGTGTCTGCACTGTCTGGCAGATTAGTTGTTGTCTGAAACGGACAAATCTCGTCGGCTTTGGTGCTGGATAACATTATTTTCTCATTTTGTTGGAGTCTGTTTCGGATTATTGAATATGAAAATTGCATTTTTGCCCCCGTTAAAGGACCATAGCAACTACAGCGGGGGACCTGATACAGTGGCAAAAAACATGCCATTTTGCATTCGGGAAGTGTCAAAAATGTGGCAAAATGCTTCCGTCTCCTAGTGAAAAAATCCGATATCAAAGGCGCGCCCGCTCTTTTTGTGAGGAAAAGGAAGTTTTTCACTTGGAGAGGGAAGCATTTTGCCGTATTTTTAATGCTTCCCGGATGCTAAATGGGAAGTTTTTTGCCACTGGATCGGTCCGTCACTGTACATTTGAATCTCAATTTTCCGGCAAGACGAAATGTCACGGAGCTTTTGCTGTCCCTCGTCGCAAAATGCAGTTGGCAATAGTTCGAAATAATCAACCCGGCTGTAAATTAGGTCCTCATCCGCTCTTTAATTACATATTTCAGCTTTGTTTAAAGGCGTGGGAGCACAAAAAATGGTGACATTTCGTCTTTCAAGCCAAAAAACCCCCGAATTGAAATGTGGTTCTTTAATCCTTTCAAAGTACCCTTGCTATAACGTCGAATATCTCGGCGTTCTCTGCAAAACGCGAGCTAAAATTTTTGGCAATTGTTATGTGGCCTAGGCCTAACAGGTGTACTTAATTTTTTGGTAATTAAGAAAAGTTTTGGATTAAAATTTGAGCGTCGAAAAATCACAAAAAATTTCAATTTTTCTTAATTTTTTGGCCTGAAAACCTTGGTGATTCTTGCAAAGCGCCCGTTAAAATTCTCTTTTAAGATGTTAACAAAGTCCAATATACATTGCCACCAAGTTTCAGCAAAATCTGAACCTCGCGTATCAAGAATTACCTTAAAAATTCCAAAAAAAGTTATATTTTTTGATGATTTTCGTTGAAAAACCTCAATTTTTACAGCAAAACCTTTGCATAACAAGCAATTTTAAACCCTTAAAGGACCACAAAAGGTATTTTTTGAACCGAAATTTGCTCGGCTAAAAAATTGACTATCAGGGATTTTCGCGTCGGGAAAATTCCGAAGAACAAATGTTCTCGATTTTTTTCGGATAAGAAGATTTTCCGATTTTTTGTTCTGACCTCCCTGCAGGGATTCCTGGACGTTAGCTGGCAATGTGATTCGATACAATGCAGGATCATCCCTGATTCTACAGTCTCAATTTCGACCTCCACCTCGAAAACAACATGTAAGTTAATATTTTAGTGTTTTTGGCTATTTTAGGTAATTTTTAAGGTGGTGAAGCACGAAAATGAGTTGAGTTCCAAAATTACCCATCCAGGGGCGCTGTTGGTCGAGTTTTTGAGAAGATAGACTCAAAAATTTTGATCAGGACACCTAGTATAATATCGTTTTTCCAGGAATTAAACCCCAGATGCAGCCAGACGGCTCAAAGTTGCACTACGAGGACATACTGAAGCCTCCGAAGAGATTTTCGACCTGTATAAAGCAATGGATTCAATGGTCCCTGCAGCTACAATTGCGTTATTATATTTATTATTTACCAATGAGGAGTATTTTTGTTACTATTTAAAAGAAATAATAAATTGAATCTGTCCTTGTCATCGATGAGATCTTCCAATTGTCCGTTCTGTCTAGCTTTGCGGTCGTGGAGCGTGTTCGCCTGAAAAAATAATATTACACTGGACACATTGATGGTTAGGCGTCTGTGATGGCGCAAGATGGAGCAACTGCATTCCACATAGCATCACTAGGAAGCTGACCCCATTGGCTTGCTCAAAAATCAAACATTTCCAGGCCTAAACTGCAAAACAAAGCAAAACTCTTACTTTTTTGATTTGACATCAAGTCGAATATTGAATCTCCATTACTTTAAACAGGTCAAAAATCTCTTCGGAGGCTTCAGTATGTCCTCGTAGTGCAACTTTGAGCCGTCTGGCTGCATCTGGATTTAATTCCTGGAAAAAACGATATTATACTAGGTGTCCTGGTCAAAATTTTTGAGTCTATCTTCTCAAAAACTCGACCAACAGCACCCCTGGATGGGTAATTTTGGAACTCAACTCATTTTCGTGCTTCACCACCTTAAAAATTACCTAAAATAGCCAAAAACACTAAAATATTAACTTACATGTTGTTTTCGAGGTGGAGGTCGAAATTGAGACTGTAGAATCAGGGATGATCCTCCATTGTATCGAATCACATTGCCAGCTAACGTCCAGGAATCCCTGCAGGGAGGTCAGAACAAAAAATCGGAAAATCTTCTTATCCGAAAAAAATCGAGAACATTTGTTCTTCGGAATTTTCCCGACGCGAAAATCCCTGATAGTCAATTTTTTAGCCGAGCAAATTTCGGTTCAAAAAATACCTTTTGTGGTCCTTTAAATAAGACTCCACATATACAGTGGAGTCTCCGTTACTTTCAATTTTGTTTTCATCTGCCTTTTTTGCTCCGAAGACAAAGAGGAAATTGTTTTTTTTTCGGGCCGTTCGACCAGAAAGGGACATTTTTTCGTGGACGAAGATTCGACGAGGAAGAAGAAGTTTGCATACCCTCCAAAATCCCTGTTTTTCGTTTTTTGCGCTGTCTGCGGTTTGTTTTATCGGCGGCCATCTTCAAAAGGGGAAGGGGGGATATTGCGGGTGTTCATGTGTCATAAGATTGTGATTGTGTGTCATGGTGGGGCTGGAAATTCTTATGGGACTTTGGATTTTGGAGATTTTCGTAGGATTATGTGAGGTTTGGGATGACTGTGGAGTGACGTCATAATTGTAAAATACGTCTAAATAATACTCTTTTGTTTGGGGTTCTATCAGATATTGTAATGATAATTTTTCAAAGTCAAAGCATCAAATTAATTCAAAATTTTGCATGGTCAATTTGACTAGCTTGCTTTACAATCCCTGAAAATTTTAGCTCACCCTTTGCAGGGACAGCCTAGATATTCAACGACCTTTACGGCTGTGAGAGAGAGTACGTAAAAGGCGGAGAGCGGTCAGAGAAAAAAGCTAGTTTGCTTGTCCAGGAAGTCTGTCAATTTTTTGAGGGAGTCTCCGAGATGATGAGGAATGTAAGACCAGAGATGAAAAAAAATTTTTTGTCTTTGATTTTTTTGCGACTCTCCGCATTTGTCATACTCTCTCGTAAGGTTCAAAAAAAGTTTGTTGAATATCTCGGCAGCGCCTGTAAACTAGAAGCTAAAAGTTGTAGAAATTGATAAGTAACCAAGGAAGAATAGGCGTGAAAAATTAAAAGGAATTTGAAATTTACGGTACCCCAAAACACCTCAACTTTACAAACCAGACATTTTTGACGATTTTTAAAAAAACTTCAATGCAAAAAAATCGGTTATCTATTTTCTCAACAGCTAAACTTTTGATAAATTAATAGCTATTTATCTTCTCATCATAACCCATTTTTATACCATATCCAAAACCCCTTTAGTTAAACACTATCGTTAATTTTCCACCTGAGCTAACTAGCATGGGCGTTGGTCCCCTGCGCATTGTTATTTTCTACCATTAGCAAGTATTGCGTAGACTCCACGGAATCGGCAAAGGTCTCTCTCGATTTGTTATTTACCCCGCTGTCTGGCACTACACTTTACGTGTCTGGTGAATGTTCTTTTCCTCGTAGAGAAACCTTGGGTTTTAATTTCGGATTTCAAATTTTTTGTGTTTGAAAATGTATGGATTGTGGTCATTGAGAGCTTAGATAGGTTTCAGTTTGCTTTACGTAAATGTTTTTGAGCAAAAAATGGCTTTGATGACATAAAACTGGTCTAGAAAAAAAATTTTTTTTTGAGGGTACCCGATGTTCGACGTTTGTGAAATTTGGCTGAGATAGTGTTTATTTACCACAAATCAATCCCCAAAAATTTTAGCTGGCACTTTGCAGGCACAGCCGAGATATTCAACAGGCTTTACCGACGAGAGAGTACGCAAAACGAAGAGAGCGGTCAGAAAGAAAAACCTTTTTTTGGCCGTATATTTCCTAAATTCGCGGAGAAAAATTAGGTTTTTTTTGAAAGAATGATGATTTCCAATCCAATAGCAATGCTTCTTTTGAAACTTTTCTTGTCAAAAATCAAAGTTCAAATTTCCGCAAATTTTTGACCCAAAAATGATGGTTTTGGATGCAAATCGCCAACTTAAAACCCCTCACCGCCCAAAAAAAAATTGAATTCGTGTTTGTAGCCAGTTTCAATAAGACCTAAGCGTTGCATTTGGAGCCCATTTCTTTGTAAATTAGATTTGTAGCGAGAAGTTTTGATTCGACCAAAATTATAGTCTCCCTTCCTTTTTCGTATGCACTCAACTGCTGCCCCGAGGCCTTTAATTAGGTTAGGGTCACACCTTGTTGGAGAAGGAGAGAAGTTGTAATAATTTGTCATTTGGGAAGTCAAATTGGATGGATTAACACCCATTGAGAAGGGAGTTTCTTGGTTCGGTGGTCTTGGACGGAGATTAGAAAAAGTGTTTCTATAGATGATTAAATTTATGGCTGTTATTGAAAACTGTTTTTTGTGGACGACTATATCTCTTTAGAGATCAAAATTGTGAGGACTTTTGAACCTTCGAGTGGGGTAGTCGACTAAAGAAGAGGTTTGTAAATGCGATACTCATGTTTTGATGAGATTTATAATATCAGGGAAGCAGTGAGCGCTAAAGGCGTCGCTGAAGTGAAAAGCAATTTGATTTTGCCGCAACACTTTTCATTTTCTCAGCGGCGATTTTCGATGCCACTGAGCGCTCATTACTTTCCCGACAGGCTGATAATTATAAGGCTTTGTAGCAAAAAAAAGTTTGTCCCACACCCTCAAGATATCAGGTTATTTAGTAGAGAAATTGTAGCCTCTTTTCAATTACAATCTCCTTCAATTCTCAGAAAAGAATTGCCAAGTAAAACTGTTAAAAACGAGCTTAAAATTTGTCGAGCCATCCGGGATTTTTTGGTTGAAAATGGATGAGAATTCGACGGTTTTTCGAAACTTTTGGATGAAAAGCTTTCAGCATCATCTCTATATAAATAATTAACTTTCAAAAAAATCATTTTTTCCAGTCTGAGCTTGGCCGAGATATAGCCAAAAACGATTTTTTTCTATGATTATTCCCTGCATTTAGTGAACTCTCTTGAAGAAATTTCAAATTCATAAGTAATGCCGACTTTTCCACCAAAAAATCAAGTTTTTCAACGCGACATTGGCAAAGATACGATCAAAAAACGGTTCTGTTTTCTCTTTGAACGCTCTCCGCATTTCGTGTACTTTCTCACCGGAAAAGATTGTTGAATATCTCGCCTTCCCCGAGAAAGCTCGAGATAAATTTTCAGTAATTGATTTGCGGCCTTACTAGCTCAAAAGAAAGAAGGATTTTTGTTTCAAAATGACCTAAAAATAGAACAGTTTACAGTACGCCGGAAAGGTATTCTGCAAAAAATGAAAACTACACCTTGTACCATTTTTCAAGGGCTCTTCAATGACGTATGTCACTTATCATTTGGTGAGGTTTGTATGTACACTTCCCTAGTTAGGAGGAAGTAGATATATGTGTATGTATGAACTCAACATGAACCTTGTTAATCGAGTAAAAACAACTTTTGGTCTATTACATTACATTATATATATAGCTCCTTCCTCTGAATAGCCCTCATACGTTTTTCCGGTGTTTTTTACACTCCCTTTACATACAACGTGCTCGTTCGTGCAAGTCCTGAAAATGCCATAATATGCACCGAGAAGGTACCGTACCTGTGTGTATTTACCATCCCGATTTCAGAGAGTTGGCCTTCTCGACTTTTCGGGCTTTTTGGGCCGGGCTTTGGGTGGAAAGTGGAGGATGGAAACTGAGGTTCCGAACAGCCTGAAGCGACTCAGTCAGGTCGAGAGTGTGGAAAGCGTGAGTAATCCGCATAATTGGGTGGTTGCATTACGAATTTGGAGGGCACCAAAGATCACGTTTGATTTATTATGCTGTCATATTGAGCGTCTGAATTATTGAGCGCAATGTCGCATCGAAAATCGGATCGCCGAGAAAATAAATTGCGTCGAAAAAAGCAAATTGCTTTCACTTTAGCGACAAGATTGGCAAAGCGAAATTGTGCTCATTATTTTCCCGACAGACTTATAAATACATATGTTGGACACTTTTTGGTACTTTTGAATAGCGTTGGTCGCTTTTTGATATTTTTGGATATTTTTTGAAACTTTTGGATACCTTTTGATACTTTTGGATACATTTGTTAAAAACAGTTTAAAAATTGATTTGCAGGTTTTTTTCGTATGATTAGAAGGCTAGGTGATTTCTTAAATATTTTGCCTTGCAATTTGCCTTGAAATTAAAAAAAATCCTCAAAAGTGATCGTTTTGTATGGCTTATTTTTGGGGTACCTATCGTCTTGTAAAGGTTATTTTTAGGCTACCCTAGGCTTCGATTTTCTTTTAATTTTGCACAGCCGTTTCTCCTTGAGCACTTATGAATCCCTAAAATTTTTAGCCTCCAACTTACGGGCGCTGCCGAGATATCGAACGATCTTTACCACCGAAAGAGTACGCGAAACGCGGAGAGCGGCCAAAGAAAGGCAAAAAAACACTTTTTTGCTATATCTCTGCCAGTTTTATGCCAAAAAATTACTTTTTTGCGGAATCATTGCCCTCTACAGTAAAAAATAGCTATAAAGTTTTTCATGCCAAAAAATCGCAAAAAAATTTTTCTAAATTTCTTACCAAAAATCTCGGTCGTTTCCTCAAATCGTCAACAACAACAATGACTGGCCATTTTTTACAGGAAGGAGGCAGTATCTACACCCCGACCGTCTCCATCCAAGAGCCATCCGAGAGCACCAAATTCATCGGCAAGACGAGCCAGAATTTTCAGCTCTGCTCGTACGAAGAGTTGCCGGAATGGCTGAAAGACAATGAATACCTGCTTCATAATCATCGACCTCCTCTATATTGCATGACAAAATGTTTGCGGAGTGTGGGATGCTTCCACACCGAGACGATGAATATTTGGTCGCATTTAGTTGGTGAGTGAAATTTTGCTTGAGATTTTTAATACTTTTGGATACTTTTTGATACTTTTGGACACTTTCTGGTACTGTTGGACACTTTTTGCTACTTTTTGACGGTTTTGGATACGTTTGGATACTTTTTGCTACATTTGGATACTTTTTGATACCTTTTGACACTTTTGGATACCTTTGGATACTTTTCGAGGTTTTTGCTAAAAACAGTCTAAAAATTGATTTTTTCAATTTTTTACCCAAAAATTAAAAAATTTTTTTAAACTGTTACAATTTTCTAAATTGTTTCTCCATTTTTTTACATTTTTACCAAATTTTCAGGTGCTTTAATGTTCATAACGGCAATGTTTGTCTTCCTCGGTGCACCAATCACTCAATCTTTCGAGAATCAGCTGATCTTTATGATATTTTTTGTGGGTATAATCACTTGTCTCCTGTTTTCGACCGTTTTCCATGCCGTCCACTGTCATTCCGAGCGGATTTTTCGGACCGTTATTAAGTAAGTTGATGAAATACATTTTTTTTATTTTTTTTTATTTAAAAAAAAAATTTTTTTCGGATTTTAAAAAAAGTTATTTTTTAAATATTTTTTTTAATTAAAAAGATTTTTTCCGATTTTTCGAATTTAATAAAAAATTTTTTTTTTTATATTTTTTCTTATTTTTCCAAATTTTTAACTGCATATTTCCGCCTATTTTTCCAAAAAATCCCATTTTTAAATTTCATATTTCAGACTTGATTACTGCGGCGTAATCCTTTCAATGTGCAGCTCGTTCATTCCCTGGACCTATTACGCGTTTTATTGTCAACGAACCTACATGTGGATCTATATTGTACAAATTGGTGTTTTGAGTATGGGCGCTTTCATTGTGTCGTTTTTGGATCGATTTGCGGCGCCGAAGTACCGGCCGTTGCGGGCGCTCGTCTTCTCGGGACTCGGGCTGAGCAGTAAGTTGAGGGGTATTTGAAAAGTCAAAAAAATATTTGAAGACTAGCCTAAAAATAATCATTTTTTATTGAGGAAGACTGGCGAATATTTACGTATAGTGAAACCTCTGTATAACGACTTCAAGGCCAAAAATCAAAAAATTGTCTTTTATAAAAGGGTTAAGTTGTACGGGGGTTCATTTTGCTCTTAAATTGAATTTTAGGATAATTGAAAATGTTCGTTATAGTGAGTTTTCGTTGTATGGAGGTTTGTTATAGAGAGGTTCCATCTTGTCAAGGCCTGTAAATTTTAGCTTACGCTTCGAATATCTTGGCGAGGGCAGTCAAGATTTTCAACCATCTTTTCCGGCGAAAGAGTCCGCGAAATGCGGAGAGCGGTTAGAGAAAAAAAGGACTTTTTGACTATATTTTTGTCAGGGACAGATATGCCATTTTTGCAGGGAAAAAATAATTTTTTTAATAGAAATATTGTGCTATCCTTGGTATAAATAATGCAGTAACTTTTTACAAGTAGTTCTCCTCTTTCATACGCCTATAATCCTGGAAAAAAATCATGTTTCACACTTTTTCTCCTCTAAAATCCCCTCTTTCCAGTCATCATCCCGCTCCTCCACGTGATCTACCAAAGCGGCTTGGACTACGCGTTCCAATACGCCGGCCTTTTCTGGCTCCTCGCCAACCTCTTCTTCAGCGGGACTGGCCTCATTTTCTACTGTCTGCAGCTGCCGGAGCGATGGAAGCCCGGCTATTTCGACATATTTGGGCACTCCCATCAGATCATGCACATTCTGACCGTCTGCGGAGCCGGCTCCTTCCTGTACGGGCTGTACGAGATGTGGCAGCGGACGCAGAATGGGACTGTTTGTTTGCCCGACCCGGAAAGTATATAGAAGCATACGAAATGTGTTCTCAATTTGTTTAGATTGTTGTTAGATGTTATGGGTATTCTTGAGAGTAAACTCGAATTATTTATGTACTTTTTGGAGGAGTGTTGCACAGATTGAAAGTATTAATACAGCCTTGAACTAACAGGCCATATATTAATTCTTGAGAGCCTTACAGTGGGAGGCCTGATCCAATGGCAGAAACGTATCATTTTCCATCCGGGAGGTATCAAAAGTGTAGCAAAATGCTTCCTTTTCTAACAAGGGAAGTACTTGAAGTGTGACGCTCAGATTTTGATGAAACTTGGCACAAATTTAGAATAATTTTTTCTAAGATATATGCGGGAATCCTAGCTCGCGCTTTGCAGAAACAACCGAGATTTTTAGATCGAAAGTCGGCGAAAATTTGGGACTTTTTGCCGAATTTCGGCACGAAAAGTTTCATGCCTATTTCAACCGTAAAGAATAATGTTTCTACAAAAAATCTGTAAGTGAAAAAACTCCGGTTTCTAAAAGAACTCCGGCGCCCGCTCTTTTTGTAAGGGTGCACCCTTCAAAGCGAAGTTTTTTCACTTGGAGAGGGAAGCATTTTGCCACATTTTTGATACTTCCCGGATGCAAAATGTTGCGTTTTTTGCCACTAGATTAGGCCGCTGACGGTATGTGTTTCACGTACTCCCGCGGCGTCAAAGATCATTAAATATATCGGCTCTGCTTGCAGTAATTGATGCGTCTCTTTGATTATATATGTAAAAGTTTGGTTAGCTTCGTATGTACACACATACCTTTAGCAATTAGTTTTGACAAAAAGTCCTACAACCTATTTCAGTGAACAAATTTTTTCCAAGCACCCGAACCCTCACTATTTTCGAATGTCCTCAAAAGGCGTAAAAGTACTGGGAAAATTTTTGTCAAAACCGGTTTTTTGGCAAAACCGGTCACTTTTTTGTAAGCCTATTTTCTTTATTTTAGAATACTGCATACTTTGAAGTATAGGCTCTCATAAACCGTCAACATATTAAAAATCGGATAAACAGATTTTGAAAAAATTTTGCTTTTTTTCCGAAAACAAACTGGACTTTTTTTCTATTTCCTCACCTGTTCGATGGTTTTCAACAGCATCTCGTAATCTCGCGACGCTGACCCAGTTTCATCCTCAATTTTTTTATGTTTTGGGTGCGACCACGCTGGGTCCCGTTGCTAAACACTGATTTACTCACAAAGCGGCTTAATCCCCCCAAAACGGGAAAGTTTGTGCGGTGTTCGGGCTATTCTTGTGCCCCAAAATCACACCCATTGTACTCCACCCAGCACACGAAATTATCATATCATGTTTGTTTTTTCCGAAAATGAGAAAAAATGCGTTTTCTGGAGGAAATAAAAATTCCCCTCCTCTCAAAAAATTTGTGTTTTCTCATTGTGTTTTTTCGTTCGCAAAATCGGTGGGCGCTGATAAGAGCGCGATGCAGTCGGAGAGCTCCACACGAACGGCCCTGCTCAGCGAGCAGATCCCGGTATGTCGGATCTGCCTGGAGGAGGACGGGCCCGCCGAAATGGTCCGTCCCTGCCGCTGCAGTGGGACCCAAGGCAAGGTGCATCGGCGCTGCATGAAAGAGTGGCTGAATGCGTCGGGGAAGAAGGTACGTTGCCGCAATGTTTTTGATGTTGAAACAGATTTTTTTGGGCGAATTTTTATTATGTTTTTGTGGGAAAGACAGGTGATTAAAGCCAATTATGTAAGGTTTGTTGTGAGATAGATAAAAGGAAAGGGGAAATGCTCGGTGTCTGATGCACGGATTGTGATGAAAATTGGTGGAAATTTAGATTAGAGCCCTCTAAAGTGTGTGTGAAACTTATAACTTGCATTTAGCCGGAACGATGGAGATTTTTAGGTCGAAAAATTTGAAAAATTCAAGTTTTTTCTGAATATTTTGAAGCCAAAATTCTCAAAAGCCAATGCTTATAATTCAATGAAACTTGGCGTAAATCAAGACCATTGTATTCAATGGTCTACATACAAAATTTTCAGCTAGCACTATGCAGAAATAACAGGAATAAAAAACGGTTTTTCAAAAAGTGAAAAATCCCGGAGCCTGGAACCAGACCCCTATTTTTGCTAAGCTACAAATTTGATGACTCTAATTTTAAGCTTGAATAACAAAAAGAACAGAGAAAAAAATAAATTTATGCGGTTATCACCTCACCCATTCCTTTTGAAGCCTTAATTTGCGACGAGTTTTATCGAACTCTCGGAAAAAACCCCATGGCAAAATGTTGCATAGCAAAATTGAAAATTTTTATCCGATTTTTTCAGCGCTGTGAGATCTGCAAATGGGAGTTTGGCATCCGAAGACGGAGACTTCGTCCAGTCCAGGAATGGAGCCTGCCCAAGCCGGCCAGCGAAATGTTCGAGGACCAGATTGAGTTTGTCTGTTTGATCGTCTGGATCCTCTTCCAATTCCGGATCGTCTATGCAATTTGCAGGTAAAAATTGGAATTTTTTCATTTTTTTGGGAAAAAAATTATTTTGGAAAACTTCCAAGTCTTGACTTTTTGAGTCGATGACAGTTCGGATCAACGCAAAAATCAAGCCATACAAGGCGCATTACAGGCACAGATCCCAAAAAAAGGTTTTAGCAAGCCCCTAGGAGGCCTAGCAAACCCGTTGGATACACGGCGGAGGCTCGGCGAAGGCTCGGCGGAGGCTTATAATACGACCAATTTTTCTAATTTCAGCTGTTGGCAACTTTATTTTGCTTGACCCTTGAGCTATTGTAACATAAAAAAGACTTAAATTTGCGGCAAAAAAAGAAGATCCGTACATTTTATCTAGATGTTATTGATGTGAGTATATGTAAAATACCTCGAAATAAGTTATAAGCTATCCTAGGACCCAATCAATCTTAATATTTCTCTTAATTAAGCCTTCTCCCAGCCTTCTTCATGCATGCAACGACCAAAAATTTGATCGTATTTTATCCCCCATTTTTTCAGCCAAGGCCCCATTCAAATGCACCAGGACCTTTGCCGCACCTTCGAATCCTCCCGAATGGCCTTTATTTGGTGGATCTCACTCATCTTCAACACGTATTACTACGCCCAATCGGTCAGTGTCATCTTCCAGAAGTGGGTCGATGACAACACCGAAACTGACTGGTATTTTGATCGGCATCCCGATGAAAAAAGTGTAAAAAGCATTAAACTTGGTTAAATTTTTGAATTTGGAGCATTTTTATTGGAAAAATGAAAAGAAAAGTCTTTATAGAGCATAGAAAGTGCAGAGAGTGGCCGAAGAAAAAAGCGCTTTTTGACCGTGATTTTTGCCCGTCTCGCCCAAAAAAAAACGTTTTTTTGTGAGGGCGCTGCCTTCTCCAGTAAAAATCGGCCTAAAGCGTTTCCATCCGGGAAGCATCAAAAAATGTATCAAAATGCCTCCTTCTCCAAGTTAAAAGACTCTGTCCTGAAGAGCGCTTTCACAAAAAGAGCGGGCGTGCTTTTGAAATCGGAGTTTCTATACTTGGAGAGGAAGCATTTTGCCACATTTTTGATACTTCCCGGTTGCAAAATGGTGCGTTGTTTGTCACTGGATCAGGTCCTCTACTGTATTAGTCACAGACGAGCAGTATTTCTTACAATCTCACCATCGTTCTTCGAGCACTTCCTTTGTAATCAATTTTCTCCTCACCTGAAATACAGGGTGGTTCAGCCGAAGCTTCCATCCTTATTTCAAGTATTTCTCCGCCGATAATGCACCAATTTTTATAAAATTTATATCAAATTGAAGCTGAGGTTCCCCTTTTTTTGTCCACCAAATATGACAGGCCCAAGTTCAAGGATACCCCCGTACTGACCTTTGACATTTTCATTCCAAATTTTGGAGCCCGAAATCGGTGAAACTTACAAAATTTTTGGAATGATTTTCAATTGAGTTTCTCGGACTTGGCTTAAAATTCAAATTCGATGAAAATTTTTAAAAAAGGTAAGGTTCACAGAAGTAGCAAGTGCCTAAAAAGCATATTTCAATCCGGCGAGGCACCAAATCTAGAAATTCTTGAAATAAGAATGGAAGCTTCGGCTGAACCACCCTGTACTTCCCCTAATTGCGAAAAGAGTACAGCCGGCTTGTAATTTGGATAATTCTTTGCCTTTTTCCCCATTAGACTCTTCTCTTTATCCGCAATCTTAAAGTGAAATAAAATTAATTACCCGTTGGCCTGATTTATCACCCGATTAAGTTGCCCCTCTCTTCAAACTGTTCCTTCAATCCGAAAACATATTTTTCATTTCTTTTTGGGCCCAAAAAAATGAATAAATCACAGAATCGAGCCTCTAATCCTATGCGTGTTTCGGCCCTCCAAAATATCATACTTGGCCATTTTTGATGGGTTATCCGAATAGGGAAAGGGTCTTTTATGGAAGAATAAGATTATTTTTTTTCAAGGAACTGTCTCAAGTTGGATGCTCATATTTTTTTAAAATCTTGTACAGACCTCGGGGCTAGGCGTGGTAAATATCAATTTCTGAAAATTTTAAAAATTTTAGGTCGCACTTCACAGAGCTGTCCAAGATATTGCACACAATATGGGCAAAGGCCACATATCAATTTTTGAAAGTTTTAGCTCGCGCTTGGCAAGCCCAGCCGAGATATTGAGATATTCAACCATCTTTTGCGCCGAGGGAGTACGCAAAACGTGGAGAGCGGTTGGAGAAAAAAGGCATTTTTTGGCCATATTTTTGCCAGTTTGGTGCGGAAAAAATTATTTTTTTTGTGGAAACTTTACCTTCTACTGTAGAAATAGGCATGAAACTTTTGATTCGAAAATTCGCAAAAAGAATCCACATTTTTGCCAACGTTAGGCCAAAAAATCTAAATCTCGGTCGTCTCCGCAGAGCGCAAGCCAGGGCGTAGCTAGGGGGTGGTAAAGGGTGGCAAGGTAAATTTTCTACATACTCGCCAGGCCTAGGTCGAAGAAAAAAATGATAAGGGGGACAAGGTAATTTTTTACATGTGTGAATTTTTAGTCAGCTTCGCCCCTGGAACAAGCTAAGAATCTTTCCAGCGTCTTATCAGACTGTCGGGAAAATAATGAGCGCTCTGTCGCATCAAAAATCGCATCAAGAAAATGAATTGTGTCGCGGCAAGATCAAATTGTCTTTGACTTCAGCGACACGATCGGCGAAGCGAAATTATCCTCATTACTTTCCCGACAGAGACAGACTAATAACAAAATATCGTCTAAATTTGCCAAGTTTAATGAAAATCTGGGTTGCACTTGGAGCGCTTCTGCGCTTCCATTGTTAAAGAGAAATTTGCATTTTTTTTGTTTTCATTGGCCATTCTTTTCTCCTTCACAGTTGTTTTCCCTATTCTCCTCTTTTTATAACCGATACCCAAAAATTCTCTCCCCTTCCAGATAGGCCTCCACTAATGCCGGAAACCTGAAAATATACCGTCGAATGGATATCAAATGTCATGACTTTCTTCGCCCCTCGGGCCGAGCATTTTTATCGCTTTCTCCGAGCAATTTTCGTGTCTTGGACGAAATTAGACACCCCTGCCGCGGATGATTTCTTGAGGATTCGTTGGCACTTTGAGGGAGGAAAATACCAATTTATCGGATATTTTGGGACGCTAAAATTATTGAATGTTTTTGTTCTTATAGGACTTTTCCGAATATGTATACGATAAAACCCGCTTGGCAAAGTGAGCTGATTTTTGTTCAAATTTACAAGGAAAGTTGTCCATATGCGACGCTCATATTTGCTTTAAGTTTTTGCACACACGTCGGGTACAGGCCGCATATCAATTCCTGAAAATATTAGCTCGCGCTTTGCAGGCGCAGCCGAGATATTGAACGACCTTTGCTGACGAGAGAGTACGAGAAACGCTGATAAAAGAGGGGCCAGAGAGAAATAAACTTTTGGCTAAATTTTGCCTGTTTTTATGCGGAAAAAATAATTTTGAAAAAACATTAGTGCTCTCTACGTTCAAGACAAGAACTTGTGGGCTTCTATGTGGTCTATATGGTATCAGCGGTCCTTCATCTCTACGTAAAATTTTAAGAACGTCTGAGAGTCGTCCCTAGCCCACTTCTCTTGTAAAATCGTGCCGACAACTTTGGGAAGTCGTCAAATGCGACACTACTCCAAAAAAATCATCGAGATTTTTGCCTTGTGCGCTGACAGTTGAGGACAAGAAATATATAGAGAAACATTTTTCGAAACGTACCATTTTGCATCCAGAAGGTATCCAAAAATGTGGCAAAATGCTTCCCTCTCAAGGTGAAAAGACTTAGTTTTGAAGAGTGCGCCTTTTTTCCTCACAAAAAGAGCGGACTCGCTTTTGAAATCGGAGTTTTTTCACTTGGAGAGGGAGGTATTTTGCCACATTCTTTGATGCTTCCTGGATGCAAAATGGTAAGTTTTTGGCCACTGGAACAGGCCCCCACTGTAGCTCACATACAATTGCTAGACACAATATTGTTTCGCCGAAATTTTCAAAAGCGCTTGCTCATAAATACTACTCTCCACTTATGTCATCATCCCCATTATCAGATTTGTCTGTCAGACTCTTTTTCCCACAATAATTGCCATTCCTCTTCTCCATGACCTCGCTCATGCCCGAGGTTATTATCCGGCCGCTCATCAAGTATGTATTCAGTTCCCACTTGAAGGCGCTTTTGTTATATGGTCTCCTCTTCGTTCTGCGCCCCGCTTTTGTTCGTATATGAATTGTGACTTTGGCGGCGGCCCTCATCAGATATTCAATTTTTTGAGTTCTTGGCCTCCGGCAAGGAAGAAGATTACTTTCGGCTTTAAACGCCTCACTGAATCCGAGGAGATGGAATGCTGCGGGCGGGGTGTCGGAGAGATTGCGCTCGCACTCGTGATGCGAACTCTGAGCGGGTGGACGTTTGAGGTCAGGAATTAGTGGTGCGTTCGCAGAGTTGCTGCAGTGATTTTGGCGACGTGCAATATGCAAAAAAGCCAGGGTGTGGGACGACACCCAGAAAAAGCCCAAAAAGCCTATTGCACTATGCAAAAAAGCCGAGAATTGCACAGTGTAATGTGGACTTTTGTTTTCGTACAGTGCATGTCGCCGGAATCGCGCCATTGGCTCTGCTAACGGTTTATGCATACCGGGGGCCAATCGCTATCTGGGGCCAATGCGCTAGCTGAAAGTTAGCTGAAAATGGTAGGGCGCAGCTCGCCGGAGATAAGTTTCGGCTTGTTTTCGAGTTGCGCCCAAGACGCGAGCTGCGCCCGTGCAAATTCTCCGAGCTGCGCCCTATGATTTTCAGCAAACTTTCAGATAGCGCATTGGCCCCTGGAAGGTTGCTGAAAATTATAGGGCGCAGCTCGGAGAACTTGCACGGGTGCAGCTCGCGGTTTGGGCGCACCTCGATAACAAGCTGAAACTTCGAGCTGCGAAACGTTGTTTTCCGAGCTGCGCTCTGCCATTTGCAGCTAATTTTCAGCAAACACTTAGATAGCGGCCCCTGGTCGACAAAATTTTCTTTCCACCTGGATCTGGGAAACTGCTGGGCCTAGAACCTTTAACTTTGTCATATACAAACACTATGGAACAATCTAACCCATTCCCCAAAAAATCTTTTCATTTGAAGCTCTTTTAATGAACTTTTTTGCGAAAAACGAAGCGGGATGACAAAATTTTCTTTCCACGTTGTAAAAAACTTAACTCAAGAGCCCGCGAGTGCTATAGCATTCTGGTGTGATCGCGAAAATCTCTTCTTTCAATCTGTGCCACAACTTTACAGAGTTTTCTTTCTTTGCCCTATGGCGTCTGCTCTTCGTTTGTTGCATAGTGCAATATTATTATTTTTTGTCCGCTTTGTGCTCACTCATACAGCCAACCGCTCGCAGCAAAAATTTCTATTTTGTGATTAATAAGGAGAGAAATGTATCCCATAAACAAGAGAAGTACTGGCTGGAAAACGTCTTCTATATTGAAAAATAACGGGTCGGGAAAATAATACGCACAATGTCTCTGCGCCAATCGTGTCGCAGAAGTAAAAGGCAACTTAATTTTGCCACGACATGTTTCTCGGCGGCGATGCGATTTTTGATTTTTACTTTGTCGGGAAAGTATTTTAGCCGTTGCAAAGCGGTGACCGGCGATTTCAAGGCGCGACGAATCACACAATTTTCCCGACAGAATGCTATATCATGTTTTTTCCAGTTTTGAAGCTTTGACTATTTATATTATGTATGCGTGGGACGGATGTACATATATGTCCCACCAAGGATATTTTGATGTTATATGTATATTCCTTCATTCTATTCTTCCTTGTTTTGACTATCCAAAGATTGCCGTGGACCTTTTCGTCATATAACTGACACTTATCATTCATAGCGGAAAAATAGAAAGTAGGAATTTTTCGAAATTGTGGGTTTTATGTATGTAATATTTACATATATGTAAGCATGAAGGCGTGGATTTTGAAAAGAAAATTTTATTTTTTCCCCGCCAAATTTTTTATTTTTTTGATTTTTCTATTTTTAATGAATATTGTAACCTTACAATTAATGTTCTTAGTCACCAAAGAACGCTAAAAGTGCAATGCTAATCCTATGCTTTAAGCCGTTAGACGATTTCCTATGTAATCCATTGCGTTTTCGTATGGCTTCCCAGAACACACTACAAATTTGATTTTCGTTGAATTTACTCGAACCTTTATTTGGAACCCTCAGGGGATTGGAAGCCATCTTATTTAATGGCCATCTCTTTTGGCTGAATGAGATATTCAAATTTTTAGGGAGATGATTGTCTTGATGAATATTCAAATTTTAAAGCTTGAATATTTAAATTTTGATATAGAAATTTTTTGTGGAGCATACACAGATAGTGCTTTACTTTTTTTACTAAAATATTCAAATTTTTAAAATTATGCAAATTTTTTAAATTATGAAAATTTTTGAAATAATGCAGCTTTTCGAAATTATTCAAATTTTTGAAATTATGCAACCTTTTTTGAAATTATGCAAAATTTCTTAAATTATGCAAATTTTCGAAATTATGCATATTTCTGAAATTATTCAAATTTTTTAAATTATGAAAATTTTTGAAATAATGCAGCTTTTCGAAATTATTCAAATTTTTGAAATTATGCAAAATTTCTTAAATTATGCAAATTTTCGAAATTATGCAAATTTTTTGAAATTATGCAAATTTTTTAAATTATGCAAATTTTCAAAAAATCTTCCAAATTTGCAAACTGAAGATTACTTAAGCTCACAAACTGTTTTACATTTGTTTATTGCCCCCACAAAGCCCAAAGAATTTGTTTTTTCAAACTCCCCGGATTAGTATCGGTTTTTAGGCCAACAAGAAAGCGGAGAAAAAACAAGAAGATGTCAAGTGAGGACAGGAAGGATAAGCCGCCAGATGTATATTTTTGGAAATTTTCAGCCTTCCATTCTTGCCTCTGACTTTCATTTTGGGGTGTAAATGACATATAAAGCTTGGCGGAGAGATAGTGGGAGATTTGTGTAATGAATTTTTGGAAACAAAATTTTACTAAAGAGTACGTAGTGTCGTTGGCCAAAAATCATTATTTTTTATAAATTTGTAATGATATTTGGCGCAAATTTAGATTATAAATCTGTCGGGAAAATAATGAGCGCAATGTCAAAACTTTCCGATCGTATCGCTGAAGTGAAAAGCAATTCGATTTTGCCCCGAAACAATTGATTTTTCTCGGCGGCGATGCGATTTTCGTTGCTACAGAGGGCTCATTATTTTCCCGACAGATGATACAATTTTCCGAGGAATATACAAGACGATTAGTTTGTGCTTTGCAGATACATGTGACCAGGTATTTTAGGTCTAAAATTGGTGAAAAATTGATTTTTTGGATTTTCAAGGCAAAAATTTTGGGTCATGCAACAAAATTCTCAGAAAATTTTTTTATTTTATGACCATCTCTCCTCATTTTCCATAATCTCTTCTCTGGAAACATATCGGTCTGTCGGGAAAATAATGAGAACGTTGTCGCTGCGCCAATCATGTCGCTGTAAAAAAGCAATTTTATTTTGTCACAAGACAATTCATTTTCTTGGCGGCGATGTGATTTTCGATGCAACAGAGTGCTCATTATTTTCCCGACAGACTAATGGTTAATTTTTTTGTAGTCTCTACAGTTGAAAATTTTCGGTATCCCCTAATTTCGAAAAATAACACCAGTCGGGCCGGAAAATCCATTTTTCTCTGACCGTCTCTCCTCAATTTCCATAGTGTCTCCAAAAAGAGTGATACCCTATTCGCGGACATCTCTATTCGCGGACACCCTATTCGCGGACATTCCCAGTTCGCGGACACGCTGTTCGCGGACGCCCTATATGGAAAGATGTGACGTCTTCTTTATTCCTCCGGTTTTTGTCGTTCACGGCACGGCAGTAGGCAAAGAAGTATCGTAGCATTCCCTTTCTATCAGCTTTTCCACCATTGGTTAATGCATATACCAAACCATCGTCGTCTGGATGGGGCGCCGAAAACCTCGTATACGTCCCTCGACGTTGCGACGGCAATGCAACAAGCTTGAACGAGGCTTCTTCATCAGGGTTAGTGATATCCATTGTACAGCGTTGGTAACAATATAACAATATACACGCAGAAATAAGAAATAATTAGACGGAAATACTTGGGCGTCCGCGAATAGGGAAACCCGTGTCCGCGAGTTGGGTGTCCGCGAATAGAGATGTCCGCGAAGTGTCCGACAAAAATAAAAAATCTTCTACGAATCATCATGCCTTTCCGCTACAATTTTTAAAAAAATACGGCCGAAAATCAAGCAAGAGTTTTTTTTCTCTGACCGTCTCTCCTATTTCTCCACGGTCTCTCGCCCTCAAAGGTCGCTCAATTTTTTCGTCTACGCTTCCAAGTGCTATTCAAATCTTCCTCTTTTTCAAACTTTGCTCCTTCGGAAATCCTCCGACTAATCGAATTTTCGTCGCAAAGTTTCCATAAAAGAATTGCAATTTGATTGCACTTCCATTCGAAAAGGCGAAATTTTTAAACTTTTTGAATAAGAAAAGGTATTTCCGATGACGCAAAAAGGAAAAAACTATTTTTACAAAATTTTTATTCGTATTTTTTGGACCGTTTTTCGTCTAATCACTTTACGGTTTCGAACCAAAAATAGTCTGGGAAGAGGCGAAATGTCATGACGACTGAATTGCCCAAAGAAATTGAATATTAAATCTGCAAAGGGCGAGGGCATTAGCGGTCATAAAAAGGCGTTTTGGGATCGAAAAGAGATTGCCGAGGGATTTGGGATGTTTTTATTACAAAGATGGCGCGGAAAACCGTTTTTTACGGTTTCTCGTCATAGAGGAAGGGCGACAATTGCGACGCTAGGATTTTCTCCAAATTTTGGACGCACTTTTGGTATAGGTCGTTTATTAATTCCTGAAAGTTTTAGCTCGCGCTTTGCAGGTGAAGCCGAGATATTCAACGTTCTTTGTGGCCGAGAGAGTACGCAAAAGCGGAGAACGGCTAGAGAAAAGATACTTCTTGGCCACAACTCTATTATTTTTGCGTGGAAAAAATCGATTTTTTGTGGAAACATTACTCTCTATCGTTGAAATAGGTGTGAAACTTTTGACACCTAAATTCGCAAAAAAAAATTTTTTTTATTTTTTCAACTTTTGAACTAACAATCTCAAGCTAGAAGTCTCGCTATGCCTTACTAGATATCGGCAATGCCTCGTTAGGAATCTCTCATGTCTTCAAAAAATTCTTATATAAATTTGTGCCAATTTTTTTTAAGTCTGTTCTTCTTACTTAAACTGCATTACATCTAATATTCTACTATATGTGGAAGCCCTGTTGTAGAATTACGCATCAAAATTTGGGTCGCGGTGCCTTGATTCTGAGGGTAAAGGTTTTTTGTCCGCATTTACGTGTGACAGGGATGTGACCCCTTGTCACAGGTGGCCGTGGTCAAAAATCCCTTCCATTCGAAGGTTTGACGATGAAACCTTTGAAACAATTTTCTGTTTTTCCCATTTCTCCATTCCTCGACCTCTCCAGTACCGTCACCTGTCGGGCAACTCGGGCTGCCAGTAATTACGCCCTTCCCGGTCCAGCCAACCCATCTCCGGCCCTTCGATTCCACGCCCGTTGGCAGCCCATTTTACTGCCTAATTTGGTGGGGGAATTAATTTCTTCCGACAGCCGAAACCCGCCGAAGAAGATACACGAAGAAGCCCTGAGGGCAGGTCCTCGAAACCGCTCAGTTCGGCGGCTTTTCCGGCGCGGATGACCCCTTCGGGCGGGGCGGGCGGAAAGGACATCCCAGCCGTCGGAATTCGCCCGCAAATTTTCACGCAGGATGAAGGAGATGGGCCTTATCGCCTGGAAACTGTTGAGAAGTGAGGAAACGTCAGTTGAAACACGGCGTGAAAGGTGGGAATATGGAATTTGTAAGATGTAGGAAGGAACGGGGATCGTAGAGATAGTTTCTCAGTGGTTTGTATAGGCTTACATGGGAATTTTCTCAAGTGCAACTCTCAGATTTTATTAAAATTTTTCACACTCCTGGTGCATAGGCCGCATCTCAACTCTTGTAAATTTTAGCTCGCGCTTCGCAAGGGCAGCCGAGATATTCAATGATCTTTGTGGCAGCGAGATCACGCGAAAGGCGGAGAGCGGTCAGGGAAAAATACACTCTTGTCTATACCTTTGCCAGTGTCGTACGGAAAAAATGATTTTTTGTGGAAACATTACTCTCTACTGCAGGAATAGGTATAAAACTTTTGATGCTAAAATTCGCAAAAAATTTGCGATTTTGCCAATCTTTCGAGCTGATATTATCAGTCGTTTCTGCAAAGCGCACGGTAGGAGTCTCGCATATGTCGTAGAAAATGTTTTTCTAAATCTATGCCAAGTTTTATCAAGTTTTAAGCGTTGCACTTGGGTTACCTTCTCATGTGGGTTGGTGGTCTACGTAAGGCCAGTTTGAAATCCCCCTTAATCAACACAGCTCTGCGTTGATGACTTGACAGCCCCTGAAACTGTTCTTTTTGCCAGTGCCAGATTTAGCCTACGGCATGATAGCAAAACTCGCAAAAAAAGCATCACATTTTTTTCCAGCTTTCGATCTAAAAATCGCGGCCGTTTTTGCAAACGACCGAAAAAGTAAAACACTTTTTTGTTATTGTAAGCGTTTTAAGTTTCACCAAAACCTCATCAAAAAATATTTCTCCAAAGCACTTTACTGCACTTTAATATCAATGTTGAACTTATTACGCCACAACTCCTACTCAAAAGTCTTTAACAAGCCTTCTTGTGACCTTCACAAGTCACGCTACCCGTCACTCTGACATTCATCCCATTTTGTTTACCGCTTGCTGACCTTGATTCGTGGGGCCTATATTATGCGTGGGGACACAAAGCTCAAGACTATGCCGGAAATGGGGCTTATATTCGCGGTACGAGTGAGATTGTTTTTCGGCAAAGTGGGCTATTGTCTCTCGCGGCCGCTTATTTGTAATGCTAAATTTGGGGAGAGGCGGAAGTTTGGTTAATTGGGTTAGAGGGCGAGCTGCGTGCGGTAATGGTTTTGAATGGGGATGAGCTTGAGGAAATAGAAAAATTTCTGTATATAATTTATCAGGGTGTCGGGAAAATAATGTGGCCTTTTTTGTATATCGGCCTGTCGGAAAAATAATGTGCCGTTTTTTGTGTATCGGTCCGTCGGGAAAATAATGTGGCCTTTTTTGTATGTCGGTCTGTCGGGAAAATAATGTGGCCTTTTTTGTATGTCGGTCCGTCGGAAAAATAATATGGTCTTTTATTGTATATCGGTCTGTCGGGAAAATAATGTGGACTTTTTTGTATATCGGTCCGTCGGGAAAATAATGTGGACTTTTTTGTATATCGGTCCGTCGGGAAAATAATGTGGTCTTTTTTGTATACCAGTCTGTCGGGAAAATAGCTTGGACTTTTTTTGTATATCAGTCTGTCGGGAAAATAATGTGGATTCGTCGCTTCTTAAGATCTCCTGGTAACGCCTTCGACGGCTTGCGGCGGCTGGAGATTTGGCGTGGCATTGTTGCGAGCCGGTGAAAATTTTGCCGCGACAAATCCACATTATTTTTCAGACAGTCTGATGACCACAAAAATTTGGCCAACGTTCTGTATTTTGCCTTATTTTCTAAAGTTTGGCTCTAATTTTTTCTCTTGCCCACAAATTTTTTTTGATCTCCTTACCGTCTTTTTTCCTGTTTTAGTGTTGCTTTGGAATATTTAGCTCATTGGCATAGCTTACTATTACGATTTACTTGGTATTTTGTTGTCACTGCCTTCATCTAAATCTGAGCCTCCCACTTCGAGCGCCTCTCCTGTGTTCTCGTATTCATCATTCTGCATTAATTCCGCATAGGACGTCGTGTTTTTGTATTTACTTCTTGTTTGTATGGGGCATCTTTGTGGTCCGGTTTGAATTTGCTCTAGCTTCTTTATTTTTCATCCAAATGTAGAGATTCTTTTTTCTCATGAATCCGCAGGTTCTCCCAAAGTTTAGCATAAACAATGTTATAGCAATCCATATACATTTTTATTCTATAATGATAAAAATCAAAAAATCTTGAAAAAATGTCAAAAATTGGTTGTATTTCGGGAACAGTAGGATAGTCATGGATAGTCATGGCAAACCCGGACTGAGAAGTCTTAAAATTTTACGTAGAATCGTTTGAGAGCAAAAAATCAAAAAAAAAACTAACAGGGGAAGTACTCCAAGTGCGACGCTCAGATTTTCTTTAAATTTTGCACACACACCGGGCATGGACTAAATATCAATTCCTGAAAGTTTTAGCTCGCGCTTTGCGGGCGCCGCCGAGATATCGAACGATTTTTGCCGCCGAGAGAACACGCTAAACGTGGAGAGCGGTCAGAGAGAAAATACCTTTTTGGCCATAACTTAGGGAGTTTCGGGCGGAAAAATTTGATTTTTTGTAGAAACATTATCCTTTACGGTTGAAACAGGCATGAAACTTTTCGTGCCGAAATTCGGCAAAAGGTCCTAAATTTTGGCCGACTTTCGATCTAAAAATCTCGGTTGTTTCTGTAAAGCGCGAGCTAAGGATTCTCGCATATATCTTAGAAACAATTATTCGAAATTTGCGCCAAGTTTCATCAAAATCTGAGCGTCGCGCTTGGAGTGCTTCCCCTATATAAATATTATATTACTGTCTGAGGCTTTTGTCAAAAAAGAAAAGAATTTTTGGCAAAAAATACAGAAGTTATGGCCAATTCAAATGCATCCACAAAGATGCCCCACACATTACTGTTTATATGATTATGACATATAAATAGTGATATGATTATATAATAGCATACCTTGCTATGCACACTGTCCTTTGCAAAATAAAAAAAAATAATTTAGAATTTTGCAAGGACAATTTTTTTGAGGCCATATAAAAAGATTACGTTATAATAACTACCCTCTAACTTTTCCAGTTTTTGTAGTATTCCAGCGGCATATATCGTCACACCTTTTACCATATTTTACACTCCCATTTCTTTCTTTTTATAACGCGTTTGTACTACTTCTCTAATGCCATGAGACAATTTCAGAATTCGTATTTTTACTTCTCCGTGTTTATGGCAACGTCTGGGGCACGTCTGTTATGACAACGTCTGTTTCCAGTAAATCCTGTCATTGAAAATGGCGTTTTAATTAGTAGTGTGGGGAGAGAAAATTCCTGGTGTTCTATGGTTTTTTTAAGGCAACAAACCAGAAATCATTATTTTAAACTTGAATTTAATTTTTTGGACAAAATTTTGAATATTCAAATTTGTAGTTTTTAGATATAATATGCAAATTTTTCATATATTTTTTGCTTGTAAGTGCGATTTTAAATCCTTAGTAATTTGAAATTTATATATATTTTGTCAAGTTTGATGTGCTTTTTTAATTTTAAAAATTTGAATATTCTAATTTGAAATGTTTAGATTTCAAATATTCAAAGCTTTAAAACAGTTGCTAATTACTTTGATTTAAATTTTTATAGAAATTTCAATGTTTATTTATTCTGATTTTATTTCAAAAATTTGAATATTCAACATTGAAATTTTCATTCATTTTTGGATAATAACAGGGGAAGTACTCCAAGTGCGACGCTCAGATTTTGATGAAACTTGGCGCAAATTTAGAATAATTTTTTCTAAGGTATATACGAAAATCCTAGCTCGCGCTTTACAGAAACAGCCGAGATTTTTAGATCAAAAGTCGGCAAAAATTTAGGACTTTTTGCCGAATTTCGGCATAAAAGTTTCATGCCTATTTCTACCGTAAAGGATAATGTTTCTACAAAAAATCAAATTTTTTCGCACGAAACTGCCAAAGTTATAGCCAAAAAGCGTTTTTCACTCTGACCGCTCTCCGCGTTTAGCGTGCTCTCTCGGCGGCAAAAATCGTTCAATATCTCGGCGGCGCCTGCAAAGCGCGAGCTAAAACTTTCAGGAATTGATATTTAGCCCATACCTGATGTGTGTGCTAAATTTAAAGAAAATCTGAGCGTCGCACTTGGAGTACTTCCCCTGTAAAAAAAATTTATTTTTCATCGGCAATTTTTTAAAATCTAAACATGCTAATTTCATTTTGTAACCAAATTTCTCAATTTTTATGCAAATTTTTGTGCCATTTTCATTTTTTTCCATTTTAAATAAAATGTTTTCCGAGCCGCGGAACTGATGTCTGAAGGGAGAAGAAGAGCGGGTTTAATACTTTTTCGTTTCAGCCGCGAAATGACATTCCCGTAAAATTGAGTAAGGCCTGGAGAAAGCGACCCGTTCCAGCCATGCGACCACAAAAACGTCATCGATTTGTGCATCTGGCGGCAACTGTGAGCTGGGGAGAAATTGGGTTGTCATGATGAAAATCGATTTTTCCATATGTGAATTTCCCCAAATAACCTTCAAATTTTTTAGATATGCAGTTCGGCCAGCGCTGTGTTATCATTTCCACAGCGCGCTCGTCCCGACGGCACTGATCAGATGAGTCCGGTGGAGCAGTTCCTTTACGGGCAGCAGACGCTGATTCACACATTCGGCACGCCGGAGTCATGCGCGCGGAATTGTCCGCGCGCCTGCACTGTGCAAGAGGTGGAGGACCTGATGATGCCACGGTGGATATGCCCTTCTAAAGTGGGTTTTGAAAAGAATTTTGGGAAGTTTGAATATTCAAATTTTTGGGTTTTTGAAATTTGAAAACTTCATTTTCTAAATAAAGAAAAAGCTATGGAGGCATGAACCTTTACAAAAAGACGATTTTTAAATCTAAATATGTAAAATTTTTTTAATTTTAAAAATTTGCATATTCATTTTTTTTTTGATTTTTTATATTTTTTGGCCACTGGATCTTGTTGAAGCTTAAAACACGATTTCTGAGTCAGTGAATCAGCCGCCAGTTAGGCCTGGACATAGGAAAAAATCGATTTTGAGTTTTTGATTTTAAAATGACCGCAGGCATCCAGTAAACATATTCCTGAAGTATTTTTGCCTAGTTCTCTCATTAACCTACTGTAATTTACAATTTAATGTTTTTTACAGTAATCGACTATAGTGGTTCAAAGGTCCTCCCTGATAGGAGTTCAATGGAGTCCCCGAAAGCCACACCAAAGTCCCAAATATCCCAGCGGAACTATCCAAAGGAATAAAAGAACGCCAATAATAAATATAAACCCGTTTATCCAGAGGAAGGGTCGATACAATCACGTAAATGTCAAAATAGGTAAAACCAAGTGTCGGCTGGCGGAACTATCCTTGCCAGCCGTTCGTCAACCTGTCCTATTGTCCGAATCCAACCGACCGCCACTCGGTTCTCCGGATCCCTCCCCCCCTCAATTCCATTCTCTCACGTTCCTTGACTTTCCAACGGTGCGTTAGGTTTCGCGGCGGGACCCAGCCCGGGGTTCGGTGCGGTCCTGCACCATTCGCCCCCTAACCAAGTTGGCATCGTCCCCGATGTCAGTGAAGTCGATGCGCCGTTGGGGAAGTTGATTGGTTTCTCCTGGGGCTTGTCCGATCTGGTTTGGTATTGGTGAATGTAGTCGAAGTCTGAAATTAAAAGTGATTACAAGTGAATAAAAGTCCCTAAAAATCCCTAAAATATCCTAAATAACCCCCAAGCTCCCCCCCTAAACATCTGAAGTCGTCCTCGACTTCAAAAAGCAAGTTCCGGGTTTTCAGGATATTTTATGGGATCCTGAAATTTATCTAAAAATAAGGTACGAGTTGCTGTTTTACCGGAACAAAATAAGTAAATAGTGAATTTCCGAATCAAAAATTGAAATACCTTTAAAATTATACTACACGCTACAACAAAATACGGTATTTCCACACTAAAATAGCAATTTACGATCAAGTTAGTCGCATTGATGACGTAAACCTCCGAGCATTTAAACTTGGTTCCTTTTCCTTCAATTCGCGAGGAATACGACCATTCTATCAAGTTGTTCTTGTCGAAATCACCATTGAAACTGTGATTTTCCTCCAAGAACTTAAATTTGCAGCCTTTAGCAGGGAGAAATGACTTCAGAAACATATTATCATATAGGCAATTACCAGGAATTTGAATATTTTGATCAACCCTTGGCACAATTTTTGCGGAAAGCTCATTTCTCTTCTCAAAACTCTCGAAAGTATCTTCCTTCGGGATGTCAACATTGACTTTTGGGTCTTTGATCTCAAGGGCCGTAGTATTAAACCATTTTTCGTATACTGAATTATCTAGGATCTCCTCAAAACTCGGAATTATCCCCTTCTTCTCGTGTTTCCAACTCATAAACGCAGATTTTGACAACTCCAATGTGTAGTCTGTCTGTTGGTGGACTTTTGAGGGTAGACGTGAAATCTCGGGCTCAGCGAATAATGTCTCGAGATCTCCGGATTCGAGTTCATCGTTACGTGTACTCGATTCCTCAAGATTTGAGCATGTAAAAGGTTCCTGACGTGATTTCAGTTCGGGGTTTTCTCTCAGACTCTCAATTTCGTTTATCGTGCAGCTTGCCGTAATTTTAACTTCCGAATTCTCCTGTGGTTCTTGCTCCACTGGACCAGCTGAGATGATTTGGGGATTGATTGAAGATCCTCTATTCGCTTTATAATTTACCCGAGCTGCTAATGCCTTCTCTCTGAGCTGTTTCAAATAATCCTTCCGTTTGTGACAATCCTTCTCTAAATGTTCTCCTCCATTGCAATACTGACAAAATAATCGCGCTTTACAACTGCTGATGGATTCACCCGACTCTGGCTTGCGCGAATTTATTGCAGGCCGGGTAGGTGAAAATCCTCATGCTGGTTTGCAAATGGACCTACGTTTTCAACCGTTGGTTGAGGGATTGGTCGATTATTTTGAGACGGACCGATCCAAAAGGCACTTAGACGCGCTGGAGCATGACTGTTCAAGAAATTCTCAGCTTCAAATGATGGATTTTGCTGGGGTTGATACCAGTTTCCTTTGTTGTATTCATACACATTGGTGGCAATCTTGACCATCTCTTCGAAGGGGAGGTTTTTATGCAATTCCGCGGCGAGTGCGATGCTAGCTTCTCTATGATTTAACCCAGCCATAAACTTCGAGATCAAATGCTTTTCGAGTATGTGTTTAGGTGCGCCAGCAAATGCTCTGATAGTGATGTCGCTTATCTGATCAGCATATTCGCGGATAGACATATTGTTCTCACGGATGAAAGGTTTGAGATAAATCGAAGCCCAGTCCTTATGATCTGCTGCTCTACTTTTCAGCTCATTCTCAAATTCAGCTAGATTTTGATCGAAGTCACTACTCTCCGAAGCCATGCTCGTGTGTTCCCACAACCAAGCTGCTTTTCCCGCTACTTTGGCTTCAAGAAGATCCCTCCTTTCTTGCGTGGTGTGATTTACAGTCCCCGCGCGAAATTTGTAGAAAAAACTGACTACTTCGCTTTGTTTCTCTTTCCCCGTCAACGTTGGTAGTCGCATCTCTATAAACATAAGATCCGCGACGGATCCCGCGCTTCTAGCCGGCGGATTCTCTAGGCGCGGCGCAAAAGAAATACTCTCGCTCTGCGGTTGCTTTACTTCGCTTTGCGCTAATAAAGTTTGAACAGATTGAGATAACTCTTCTATTTTCTTTCTATCTTCCTCAGCTTGTTTTTGTACCTCGATCAAGGTCTTATCAGATTTTTCCCGCTGCTCCTTCATGAAGCGCAATATGTCTCCCAAGACTTCTTTACTACCCTCGCTGCTGTCCCCTTGCTCCATTTTTTTCTAAACAACAAGGCACTAATTCAAAAAGAACTCACTTCACTTCCACTTGTCGAGGTTCTGGGCCGGAATTGTGGTTCTTGGCAACTCGAGTCTCCGATGCTGCAAAGAGTAGAATTAGATCAATGGATTCGCGGAAATCACGAATGCAATCACGCAACTTATATACGAACACGCACTACACGAAACTCTTGACAAGACAACACAAAGTTTCAAAGCAAATACAATTTTCAAAAACTTTCTCAAACAATTCCGATTTGATACCTAAAACAATATCAAATCACAAAATTCTCGCAACTTCGCAAATTATTTTCGAGAAAAATTCGTTTCTCGTTGCTCAAAAGGTCTCAATACAGCTCTTCTATCTTGAATCTGTTGATGGATTCAAGTTTGACAAAAGGTCCGATATTATACTTGCTACGGACAGGTCCAGTCGTTACTCAGACGGCAACTTGGCTAAGGAGTTCAATATTACTCTTGCCAAAACAGGTTCCGGTATTTATTCAGACGGAAGCTGTCTCTCAATTCTGCTCTTATCTTATTTCGAGACAGAATTGCTTGTGTTGACCTACTATTATTTAGGTAACACAAGGCCGGGTTTCTCAAGAACGAGCCCCAGCGTCGATTTCACCGCTCTTCCGGAGGCGAAATTCGACTCAGAGTGCCCTTCTCTTACGTTCGGTCACACTCTGATCTCTTCGGGAGCACTTAGGATCCCTCCGAGATATCCTCACGAATAAATCGCGAGTCGAGATTTCGGGTAACTCTTGCTTTACCCTCAAGAGAATCAAAAAAGATTCTCTATCTCTTCAAGCCTAAAAGCCAAACAAAAACCAACAAAAACTTACCAAAAAATCCAATCGCTATCGGTCTACGTCTCCCGCAGCGTGGTCGCCGCGTGGTCGCCAAGTGGTTCAAAGGTCCTCCCTGATAGGAGTTCAATGGAGTCCCCGAAAGCCACACCAAAGTCCCAAATATCCCAGCGGAACTATCCAAAGGAATAAAAGAACGCCAATAATAAATATAAACCCGTTTATCCAGAGGAAGGGTCGATACAATCACGTAAATGTCAAAATAGGTAAAACCAAGTGTCGGCTGGCGGAACTATCCTTGCCAGCCGTTCGTCAACCTGTCCTATTGTCCGAATCCAACCGACCGCCACTCGGTTCTCCGGATCCCTCCCCCCCTCAATTCCATTCTCTCACGTTCCTTGACTTTCCAACGGTGCGTTAGGTTTCGCGGCGGGACCCAGCCCGGGGTTCGGTGCGGTCCTGCACCATTCTATTACAGCATAACTACTCACTAGAAATGGCTGAAATTGAGAGTACTGATGTTTTCGGGCATGCTCGTCATTGTGAATTTAGAATTTCGGCGATCGGATTACTGTAACATACCGCAATGCGGTATCGGCCGAACAAAATCGGCCATAAAAAATTTGTTTCTGAAATGCCGCAGCTGATTTTTACATATGTTAATCAGCGTAAAATTCTGCCCTAGAAACATTAAAAAAAAGTGTATAAAGTCATCACCCCTTTTTCGTGGTGTAGTGGATTTTGGTCAAATTTAGTAATCCGAAGGTCGCGGGTTCGATCCCCGTGGAAGGAAAATGCGTAAAACTGTACAAAACCTCAAAAAATTGGTTGAGGTGGATTGATTACGCATACCGAAAGTATGAAAAATTGTATCAAAGTTGATTTCCGAACTTGAAAGCATTTTTTTGATGATGAAACTTGGATTTTGGTTTCCGTGGATTATGGCGCAAATTTGGTCTAGGAAATGGCTACAGTTGTTTATAATTAGGTTTTTTAGCCTTCTGAGTTCAATGGAGCAGGGTTTTTGGCCATAGGATTACTGTAACATGGACGAAACGGATTTCGGCCGCTTAAAATCGGCCGTAAAACGGTTGTTTCTAAACGTACGCAGCTAATTCTTCAATTTTTGGAATCAGCATGAAATTCTGCTCTAGATACATTAAATATAATATCCTAACTGGTCGCACAAATTCCAAGGATTTTTTTTGAGCAGATTAGAAATTTTTCAGTCAAAAAAGTCATCCGTGGAAATCGAAAAAAAAAAATTCTGAGATTTTGGTCTAGAAATGTTTGTATACGTTGATGAAAATTAGCCTCAAAATATTTTTGGCTAATTCTTCGCTAACATAGTTTTATTTACAATTTCCAAGTTTTAAAATAAGTCACCACTGAAAACAAAGTATTCAACCAATAAGCCATTGTTTAGGTGAAAATTGTGTGAAATTTCGCGCTGATTCTAAAAATTGAAGAATTAGCTGCGTACGTTTAGAAACAACCGTTTTACGGCCGATTTTAAGCGGCCGAAATCCGTTTCGTCCATGTTACAGTAATCCTATGGCCAAAAACCCTGCTCCATTGAACTCAGAAGGCTAAAAAACCTAATTATAAACAACTGTAGCCATTTCCTAGACCAAATTTGCGCCATAATCCACGGAAACCAAAATCCAAGTTTCATCATCAAAAAAATGCTTTCAAGTTCGGAAATCAACTTTGATACAATTTTTCATACTTTCGGTATGCGTAATCAATCCACCTCAACCAATTTTTTGAGGTTTTGTACAGTTTTACGCATTTTCCTTCCACGGGGATCGAACCCGCGACCTTCGGATTACTAAATTTGACCAAAATCCACTACACCACGAAAAAGGGGTGATGACTTTATACACTTTTTTTTTAATGTTTCTAGGGCATAATTTTACGCTGATTAACATATGTAAAAATCAGCTGCGGCATTTCAGAAACAAATTTTTTATGGCCGATTTTGTTCGGCCGATACCGCATTGCGGTATGTTACAGTAATCCGATCGCCGAAATTCTAAATTCACAATGACGAGCATGCCCGAAAACATCAGTACTCTCAATTTCAGCCATTTCTAGTGAGTAGTTATGCTGTAATAGTCGATTACTGTAAAAACATTAAATTGTAAATTACAGTAGGTTAATGAGAGAACTAGGCAAAAATACTTCAGGAATATGTTTACTGGATGCCTGCGGTCATTTTAAAATCAAAAACTCAAAATCGATTTTTTTCTATGTCCACGGCTGATTCACTGACTCAGAAATCGTGTTTTAAAAATTTTTTTTTAAATTTGAATATTCAAATTTTTTTGTTTAAAAAATTTGCATATTCAAAAATTTTTATATTTTTTAGTCAAGTCAAAGCTCAATTTTTTTTCCAAAATTTGCATATTCATTTTCTTCACTGAAAAAAATTTGCATATTTTGACTGTAAGCCCAATTTCTACACCTCTTTTCGCCAAGACAACCACAAATTTTGCGATTTTCGCCCTTCTTTTATTTCATGTTTACTCTTTTAGCCGGGGAATAGAATAAAGTATATTGGGCGTCAAGAGCGAAGTACTTATAGTGTTTACTCAAGTGGAGATGGCATCATAAGAACGCAAATTTATGAGATATGAAGAGTACAAGTCTCTAAATTTTTTCTTTGCAAAAAATATTAAAATCAAAAAAAAAAATTTTTTTAAATTGTAATATTTTTGAAAAATTAATATTTTTTTCCCCCAAAAAATCCCATTTTCAGCCCGACGACACGACCAGTATGCATTTGACGCCGACATTTCGGGATAGCCGCGACCTCGGCCAGGACCTGTTCCCCTTTTCCTCCCAATTTCTCCTCATCCTAGTGCCATTAGCCACACTCTTGGCCATCATCTTGTTGATTGTGTGGTGTCGCCGATATGCCAACTCATCATACGACTGATACTTGTATTTTTCCCAACCTAACATAATAATAAATCATTGAGAATTTGATTTATTCGAAAATGCTGATATGTAAGGCAATATAAACAGCCATATAAGGGCCATATAGGTATATATAACATGGCTACCAAGCCTCTTCTTTGCCAAATCGATCTAGAAACTTCCCAGAGTCCTCAACTTTCAGCCCCTCCACCATCTTTACAATGTCTGTTGTAGCCTCTTCCACACTCAACGGACCCTCGTAATCGTTGATGGCGGTGCTGATAAATCCCGGCCTCAACGCGACAACTACGATATTTTTGCAAAGTTCCGAAGTCCCCAGCTGTTTTGAGTAGTGATTCAACGCCGCTTTCGACGCACCATAGCCGAATTTACCGCCATGTTCCGCGTCGGTCGTCAGCTCGATGGAACCCCAACCCGAGCTCACGTTGATGATTTTGGAGGGTTTCTCTGGAGACGCGGCGGTTTGGAGGAGCGGGAGAAGGGCCTGGAAGTTAAGATTACAGCAAGATTTTTTAGCATAGACTTTGATGCAGAGGCTCCGATACAGTGGCAAAAAATGTACCATTTTGCATCCGGGATGTATCAAAAAATGCAGCAGAATACCTCACCTCCCACCTCAAGTGAAAAAAGTGAAAAAATTCGATTTCAAAAACTTCGATTCATAGACAAATACCAATGCTTGAAAGCGTAGGTTTACAGCGTTTTATATCAAATGAAATTTGCGGCCGAGAGAGCACGCATAACACTGAGAGCGGTCATAGAGAAACACATTTTTGGACACACCTTTGCCAGTTTTGTGCGGAAAAAAATTGATTTTTTGTGGAAACATCTCTTTCCACAGCGAAAATAGGTCTACTTACTACTTACTTCTACTTTCTTTTTAACTTTTTTGTACCGGAAAACAGCTGTCCGCCGTCTGCAAAAAGCTCTAAAATGTTGGATTACCCTGCTATCGTAAAGCTAAAGTTTTCAAGCATTGGCATGCACATACTGGGTGCAAAATAGACGGAAAATCGAAATAAATTTGTCTGTTTAACCTACCGAAGTGGTCCTCACAACACCAGCTACATTTGTGTTAAAAGTGTCCATAATCGTTTTTCTTGATGGATTCTCTATCCGACAGTCTTCTTTCAAGCTGATTCCGGCATTATTGAAAAGCAAGTGAAGACCCTCATCGCCAATCTCATTGGTTAACCATTGGGCAGCATGCTCAATTTTTGTGTCATCAAGAACATCGAATTCAATGATGATTACGCGCTTATCATTTAGGGCGTGGAGGTCCTGAAAAAGATTCTTAAATACAAGGGAAGCGCTCCAAATGCGATGCTCAGATTTTCTTTAAATTTTGCATGCATATTGGGCATAGGCTAAATATGAATTTCTAAAAGTCTTAGCTTGCCCTTGTAGCGGTCAGCCAAGGTATTCAACAGTTTTTTAATGAAGAGAGAGACAGAGCGCGTGTATGGAAATCGGCCACGGAGAAAAGCGTTCTTTTGCCCATGCTTTCGTCAGCTTCGAAAGAAAAAGGATGATTTTCTGCGGAAACCTTGTCCTGTTCGTTGGAAATGTACCCAGGATTTTGAAACCAAAACGAGCAAAAAATTATTCCGAAAATTGAAGTTTGCGCTTTATCCAAAGAGGTACCACTGTAAGCAAAAAAAGTTTTCTTTGCAATGTGCAATTTCTCGCTTTTTGCGCCGTCAAATAGGCTTTTTTTTGGGCTGCCGCGTACCCTGACTTTTCTTACACAGTGTAAGATTTTTCGAAAAGGATCGCGTCACGCAACATGCACTGTACAGTGCAAAAAAAGCCCAAAAAAGTCTACGCTCTTTCTGGAACGACTGGCAGTATGTCATTGAAAAACATTCCTCTAACTTTGCATTGCTTTTCAAAGTCATCACTACTCTGCACGTATTTTACAATGACAAAAGTTTCCTCAATCTCCACTCACCTTCGCCTCTCCCGGTTTTCTCACAGCAGCGAAAATCCGCTTAACATCGGGATTCTTAACATACTGCTGCACCAGCCCCAATCCAATACCTCGGTTCGCGCCGGTAATAAAGATATTCATTCGGCCCTTGAATAATTCGGTCCAACAATTCAGAATTCAAAAAGTGATTCTATAAACAAAATGCGGGCCTTCGCTTCCAGTTTACACTGTTTATAAACTTTATATGCGTCTGCATTTTGTGGAGGCTCTTCACATGATGTTGGGAAATAAACAAATTGGACAATGTGTTGCCAAAAAATGATTTTGAAAGAACAGCGAGAATGTACAAAACTCTTCTAAAAAACAAAAAAAAATGTTTTTCAGAAGTGATTTTACAGGGTAAGTGCAAGAAAAAGAAGTGCGACTCTCAGATTTTGAGGAACTTGGAAATTTTAGATTCGTTCCGCGCCTTGCAGAAACCACCCAACTTTTAAGCTCGAAAGTTTGCAAAAACATGAGCCTTTTTTGCGAAATTTGGCGTATAAAGTTTTATACCCATTTTTACCACAGAACCAATGTCAGAGATTGCCACGGCTCCGGCTCTTGGCTCCGGCTCTGAGCGGCACCGGCTCTGAGCCAGGAGGCAGAGCCGGAGCCGGAAATTTTGGGGTCGGCTCCGGCTCCCGAGCCCAAAGTCGGAGCGAGGCTTCCCAGCGGTCAGAAAAGTAAAAATTTCGTGATCTTGTTAAACCAAATTGCTTGAAAAACACTGCGGAGGATGCGACTTCACTGCAAAAGCGTTGGCTGTATGATCTCTGGCACTAATAACTTTATTTTTGGAAAAATATTTTAAAAAAACCATTTTGCATAGGAGCCGGGATTCGGAGCCGGACGCCTTTTAAATTTTGCACGGAGCCAAGAGCCGGAGCTGCAAATTTGGCCTCGGCTCCGGCTCTGGGAGCTAAGAGCCGGAGCCAAAATTTTGACCGTGGCAATCTCTGACCAATGTTCCAAAAGAAAAATCTTTTCTGTTTTTTTCTCTGACCGCTCTCCGCGTTTCACGTGATCTCTCGGCCGCAAAGATCATTGAACCAAAATTTATCAGGCTACCTCCAAATTTCGATCTAATAGTCTTGGTTTTTCAAATTTGAAAGCTAATTAGCTAAGGAATTAGAAAGCAAATGAAAAAAAATTCTCGAATTTCTGAATACTTTATTACGTCCCGTAAAAACCAACGATAACATTATGAACAAAACGGTTAATTTAAAACTAACTAGTAGCTAAAAAAAGGTAAAAGTTGTAAAATAAACTAAAAATCAAGGTTAACAAAGGTCCTGAGTTGGGTTATGAGACAATTTGCACATATAATATACAAATAATCATAGTTAAGGCAGTCGTACTCGTAATGATTTCGGTCCAATTTTTTTTCGGTCCAATTTTCATGCTCTACACGGAGCTCATGCTGGATTTGGTGACGGGCGCCGGACTCGACGAGTATTGGTTCTGATTCGGGGAGCGGACGGGAGTGGTGTTCTCCAAATCCCTCAGGGGCAATGTGCCTTCGTCGATGAAATCAATGGTTTGGTTCTTCTCGTCCAACTTCGGCGCCGTTTTTAGACCGTGTGGGTTGGGGTAGAGGTGGGCTGGGCTGTACATGGAGGGCTGAAAACGGGGGGAATTGTAATTTAAAACAGCGAAAAATCGTCAGTTGAAAAAAATTGTGATTTTTTTCGAAAAAATTCCAAAAAATTTTTTGATCCAAATTTTTTTTTACACCTGGGAAGACATAAAAAAATTATTTAGATTTAAAAATATTTTAAAATTCAAAAAAATAAAATTTAACAAAAAATTTTGCAAATTATTCGGAAGACTCACAAAATCTTTTTTTTTTCAATTTTTTGGACTCAAAAAAGCAAACTCTTCCAGATTCAAAAAAAAAAAAAAGAAAAAAAAAACAAAAAAAAAATTATATTATCCATGACCATCTCCAAATTTTATGTCAAAAAATCACCTCAAAAACCAACCAAATTCCCCAAAGCTTACCTTATAATCTCCGGCAATATTTCTCCTATACGCGCTTCCCCTCAACAACGGTTCATGAGATCGGTCCGAGGCTTTGGAGGGGGTCTGAGAACCGGCTTCATGCCAAAAAATTCGGACCAACTGGTTCATCAGATCATACGTGATTCTGCCGCCAATGTGTCGGCGAATAAAATGCAAGACAAGTACTCCGTCGCAGTGCAAAAAGTCGACCACAAATCGTTCGATATCGCCCCGTCCCAGGCCCATGTTGGCCAGGTCATTGAGGTTAATGTTGGAGCGGATGAAGCGGACGCGGCATGAGGGGAACAGCATTGTGAACAGGTAGTAGAAGAAGTTGACGGCGGTTACGATGGCGACGAACAGGAGCCACCAGTAGAGGAAGAAGTAGAGCTTTTCGTTGATCATATTCATCATGATCACGCATTGCACCGAGTGCCGTTGAATGTTGGCCAAGCGGCGAATCTGAATTCAAAATTTGTTTTGAAGCCCTCGAGGGTTTGGAGTTGGAAGAATGAACGAATTTTGTGGAAATTTCCAAAAAATCCGTCATCATGACATGTTTAATTTTGAAAAATTCGTCACAGTGATTATTGCGAATGAGTGAGTGGTGGTAAAATACGCGCTCATAAATTTTTATGCTATGAAATTCGCTCATTTATATGGTGTTTGATACCAGGATGACGGATTTTCTGGAACTTTGAAGTTTTGAAATTTTTGGTTTTTTTGAGTGAGATTTGACCATCGGGAACTGGGACGATTGGGAAAAAAGACGATTAGGGAAACCGAAAAGTATTGTTTTTCTTCGACGCAAGTGCCGAAATTATGATAATCGAGGGTTCTGATTTTGAAAATGACATTCATTTTTTTGATAGTTACTTTTTTCCTTAAGTAGTACTGTAAAGTAGTAATTTTTTTGAATTTTTTCGCAAATACTCGGTTTGAGGGCTTCGACCTTGCTGATTACGAAAATCTTATTCATTTTTTTTTATTTGAAAGCAGCACCATCGAACCCCCTTATCCTAATTTTGGCACTTGCATCGAAGAAAAATAACACTTTTCGGTTTCCCAATCGTCTTTTTTCCCAATCGTCCCAGTTCCCGAGGGCCAAATCTCACCCAAAAAAACCAAAAATCTCAAAACTTCAAAAGTCCAGAAAATACGTCATCCTGGTATCAAACACCATATAAATGAGCAAATTTCTTTGCAAAAAAATTTATGAGCACGTATTTTACCACCACTCATTCATTCCCAATAATCACTATGACAAATTTTGCAAAATTATACATGTCATGATGACGGATTTTTTGGAAATTTCCACAAAACTCGTTCATTTCGCCCAAAATCCAGCCCAAATTACTTACCGAGAAATCGCACATAATAACTCGAGGAAACACCTCGGATTCCTTCCATTCTTCGCCTCGGATCACATCCTTCATCGTCTCGAATCCCCACGAAAAATATTCTCCTCCGAGGAAATAATTCAGCATCACGAGTTGACCAACGGCGTTGACAACGTATAAGAACTTCATGAGCAAGTACAAAATTGCCGCATTGAATCCGGAACGGGCAAGTTTCTACAAATTTTATATTACTTTAGGTGGCTATGGGATAAATTACATTATTTTTGATTCAAATTGAAAGATTTTCTTAAAGTTTATATCATAAAACGTCATAATAAAACACTGTATATCTAATTCAGAATGAATTAGATTATTTTAGAGCTCTTTAAAAAAAATATATATATTACACTAGACAAAAATGGTCAAAAGGTGTACCAGGAAGTCGTCAACATATTTTAAACTAATCTGAATTGTCTCCAAGATCTATAAAATATCTAAAACCATCATTTTTCCTTCAATTTTCCACCAAAAAATCATCAACTTACCCCTTTATTTGCTGGTGCGAAAGCACTCAAAGCATCGGCAATATACCTTGCCAAGTTGTCGATTTCCCTCTCGCGATCCTGCCCAGTGAGGATAACGATTTGCCGAGCATCATCTACCAGTGCTCTCGGATGAATGGCGGTTTGTTTGTGGATGTTGTTCCACAAGTAGTTTGGAAGCCAAAAAAGGATGGATTGAAGGGCCAAAACGATCGGTACCCACTGAAAACAGATAATTTACAGTTGGTAATTTAATAAGGAAGTTCTGTGTAAACTTTTCCACCAATTTTTTGCGAGAAAAATTGATTTTTTTCAGAAAAATCACAAAAATTAGCCTCCAGAAATGTTTCATCGTATAAAACGTCCCAAACTTACTCGATAATACGTGATTTGGTCTTGACGAGCCTCCAGGTCCTTGGGAATCTCATCGTCCATCGGAACATAGTAGGAATTCGCGATGAAACAATAGTCCTCGGCGTATTTTTCCCAGCCACCTTTAAACTCCATGGGCACCCAACACTGGATCGGCGAGCCGAAATACTGCTTGGCAGAAATGGCCAATGAACAGCAAATCAACAACAGCGCACTGACATAGTAGTTGAGCCAGTCGACGGAGTCCGCAACGGGTTGGACTTTCACGTTCTTGATGTAGGTATTCACGAATGGAATACCTAACATCTTGGGGTGGAATGCTGAAAAAATAAGGTAAAAAGATGTCAACAGAGACTAAATGGCAGTTACAAGTCGGAAATGTAAAATTACAGAAAAAATAAAAGAAAAAATTTGGAAACGTTTTAATTTATTACCTACACAGGGGACTCGGATTTACTTATAAGTAAAATTTTTTACTTATATTTACCAATAACTTACATATAAGTCAAAAAAGGCGGGGCTTATTTATTTTTACTTATATTTACGTTTATTTACTTATATTTACAAATAGCGGAACTTATATGTAAAAAACGGCGGAGCTCGTTCATTTTTACTTATATGTACATATATGAGCCTCGAAAAGAAAACTTTTGAGCGTCAAAGACGCTTTTTGGTTTCTGCACGCGTTGGCCGGACTTGGAAAAATTCTAAGTTTTTGGAGCGCCAAAGAACGTATCTCAACCTCGGACCGAATAAAGTAAGATGCTTGTAGTCAGTTTTTTTTCTTTTACAGGAGAACAGAGTACTCAGATCAAAAGTCGCGAACGTGAGAACCTTCCAGAGCACGGAGCGTCAAACTTCACGCAGTTCCAAAAAATCTATAAACAAGCACTATGAGGCAGGAATTTGGATGAAGAATTGTTTGCTCAAACTTGGTAGGTGTTTTTTTAAACTGCTTTCACATTTCATAAATCCAAAGATTTTTCCAGACATAGTTTTGCTATGTTGTACTAGGTCCAGGTGAAGCCTCTAGGTTTCAGATTATCAAAAAATTGGTCGTGGAGGGTAGTAAATGGACAATACACACGACCCCGGAAAAATGGCACTCGGATGATTCAGGTATGTTGAGAATATTCACCTGGACCTAGTACAACATGAAAAACTTAGTGTCTCGAAATTTCATTTACAAACTTGGTGAACCGAAAACTAATTTTTCGGGGTGGAGAAGCACAAACAATTGAGAAGGGCTTATAGTAAATGTCGTCGAACGACCTTATCTTCTTTATTTGTTACTATTTTCAGTGAATGCAGACGCAGAAGTCCCCATAGAAGATCTCGAAAGCAAGCAATTGATGCCTCATAAGGACAAAAACAGATGAGAAAACTACCCGGAGCACACAAGATGCGTTATCCACATGTATTTGTTGTTTTTGAGAATCAAAATAAACGTTTATAATATAATCTGCACTGTGCATAAATATCCTTATTGGTAAATATAAGTAAAAAATCCTTATTTGTAAATATAAGTAAATTTGTGGAGCGCCGAAAATAAAGTTTACATATAAGTAATTTCAGAATTACTTATATGTACGATTATTTACTTATATGTACGTTTATTTACTTATATAAACTTCAATTTCATATAAGTAAAAAAGGCGTACATATAAGTAAATCCGAGTCCCCTGTGTATAATAACATAATTTTGTGCCTAAAATAACTCAAAAATAGCAAAAAGGGGCCAGGCAAGTCATAAACAATTTATATATAGTCCTTGCATTGTACGAAGATCAGTTATTATCTAAAAAAATAACAAAATTTGAATTTTGTTACCTAAAATAATATAACTTGATGTCTAAACCAAAGCAAAACGCAAAATAAAGCTGTCAAATAGTTGAAAAATGTTTTTAAATAGAATTTTAAATCTAACTATCCATTATTCCACAAAAAAAAAACAAATTTAAAACCAAAAATTTCAACTTTGTTACCTAAAATAATATAACTTATATCCCAAAATCAAAAAACCAATAGGAATTACAGTGGAAACCCTCTTCAAACAGTCCTCTAACTCTAATTACAGCTTGTTCCCACCCAAATTACTCTTCTGTTCCTTGCAAAACGGTGGATTTGGACAGAAGAAGGCTGGCGGGGAAAGCTCCGCATTTGGTCAGAGAAAAGCGTTCGTCGCGCGACGAAAATGGACAGTCCGGCCGAGCTCTTGACCCCTGAGAGCGCGAGGAAGAGGGGGGAAAGGCTCTCTACTTGCAGTACAAGTCGGGACCGTTCCAAAAAGGCGGTGGAATAAAAAAAATAGAAAGGACCTTATGCAATCGGAAGGGGAATTACGAAAAAGGTCAGTCTGGCCATGAAAAAACGTATTTTTAGGTATAAAACGATAAAATCCGAGCTTTTTTTTCCAATTTTGGTTGTAATTTCGGCCAAACCGTTGACGGTAATTTCCAGAAAATCCAGAAAATCCGTCATCGCGACGCTTTTAATGACCAGGAATAAATGGTCATGATCAGAAAACGTGTTGTAAAATACGTAAAGCCCACTAAAATCCTTTCTCATGTTTGGCAAAAATATATGAAAAGCTCAAAAAAGGGTCATAAACTTGTCATCATGACGGATTTTTTGGAATTCTTGAAAAATTGGGAAATTTCGGGGAAATTCAAAAAATTATTGGCGCGCGAGGTTAGTATGAGTAAAAAGAGATGATTTATGGCTGGGAAAAGTTGATTTAAAGAAATTTTACGGCTAAATAGTGTGTTAGCACGCAAAATTTAGGTATTTTGAGGGGAAAATGAGCTGGAATGATCACTTTTTTGGGATTTTTGGTATAAACTTATGCCCAAATTATCAAAAGCTGTGGAAAAAAGAACTTTACTTCATTTTCAGAGATTTTTCAGATAGTAAATCTTAGAAAACACCCATTTTTTGCATATTTTACTTCCAAAAATCCCAAAAAACAACTTTCTTCGGGACACCCATAAATTTCGCTGAATTTCCCTCCCAAAACATCCCATTCCCCCAGCCAGATCGCCGCCATTGATCCCCTCTGCGCTTCTGCCCGCACTACCGATAAAAACGCCGGTCGTATTTCGAAAGCAGTTGGCAATGGACGCGCACGAAAAGAGGCGCTGAAGAGCGCCGCGTTTCCGTGCCAAACGAAAGGAAAAGTGCCAGAGATCGAGAAGATTCCGCTGCGAATCGCCTCGATCTCTCGGTGGGATAAGAGGAGGAGGAGGAGGCCAGATGGAAGGTGGAGGTCGATAACAGAGATAATGGGGGTGAGGGTTGCGGTAGTTACAGCGGAAAATCTTATAATCTCATATGGCGGTGGATGAGAAGGTTTGAGCAAGTCTGAAAATTAAAATTCGCGGATTTTAATGAAACTTGGCATACAGGCTTATTAACCCAAGTTTGAGCTCGGATGGGAAGAAACAGGATCGAGTAACCAACAAACGCTTGATAACCAGGACCAAGACATCCAAAGAATACACCGAAGTCCTCTGCGGATTACGGACCCATCGGGAAATTGGCAACAGTGTTCAAAGAACAAGCAACATCATGAATGTAACATCTCATTCGACTGGACTGGGAGGTTGTACTACCTTAGCCCCAAAATTTTTAAAGACATGCCAAATATTTGGCCTCCACTTTGCAGAAGCCATCGATTTTTTGTTTTGTCGAAATTTGTCAAAATACAGTGGAGCCTCTATACAGCGAATCGGAAGAATTCAAAAAAATATATTTGTTATAGAAGGGTTGCCTTGTTCGGGGTTTCATTTTGCCCTAAAATTGACTCTAGGGACTTCTGAAATTGTTTGTTATAGACAGGTTTCGTTGCGCGGGAGTTTTCTATACACAGAGCCCCTTGAATGAAACCGGCCGAAACTTGGCATTTTATCTAGTTACTCGTCCGATTGTAAAGTCAGTGGTGCAAAGTAAACTTTGGTTTTCGCACAGTGCATGTCACAATAATTACTCCAGCGACTTTACGAACGGACAAGTAGGTACATAAAATGCCAAGATCCCGCTAGTTTCATTTAAGGAGCTCTCTGTGCCGCAAACTCCGTACAACGAAGCCTGTCTGTAACAAACAATTTCAGAAGTCTCAAGAGTCAATTTTAGGGCAAAATGAAACTCGGTACAAGGATACCCTTCTATAACAAATATTTTATGATTCCTTGCGTTTCGTTGTACAGACTTTCCACTGTATTCTAAACAACAAAAAATTTGTAAATCACTTTGCAAACAGATTTTCTTGCGGATCGAACAAAAACATTAAATGTGTGACCCCAATTTATTTGGCTGGGTATCAATAAAGGCACCGATCTCCCCTCTCCAGATTAGACCCCCATCCCTTCGTCAGGTATGGCACGTAAAAACATCGCGTTCGTTGCGAAAAGCCGTTATGTAAATAAAACGCGGTGAGAAGAGTGGACTCAACTTTGAGGGTGGGGATTTTATGGGCGCCGAAATTTGCATATCGCATTTATTGGAAAGTTTCCCAAGACAGTTTTTTTTGGCGAATGTTCATGGTGCTCGAGAAAAACTGAAGCCACAAATTGTATAGTAAAAATAAGAAGAGTATATCAAAAAATAGATGAAGAGAAAAATGATTAGTAATCGAGATTCAGAACGAGAAAATAAAGGTCGTATTAAGATGATGGACTGAAAATTGATGGTTTGACATTTGGCTGGTTTTTGGGACTAAAATTTTTTTAAAAGGGAATCTCTTGAGGTGCTTGCTAACAGGGGAAGTACTCCAAGTGCGACGCTCAGATTTTCTTTAAATTTTGCACACACGTCGGGTATGGACCAAATATCAATTCCTGAAAGTTTTAGCTCCCGCTTTGCGGGCGCCGCCGAGATATCGAACGATTTTTGCTGTCGAGAGAGCACGTTAAACGTGGAGAGCGGTCAGAAAGAAGAGCGCTTTTTGGCCATAACTTTGGCAGTTTCGTGCGAAAAAATTTGATTTCTTGTAGAAACATTATCCTTTACGGTTGAAGTAGGCATGAAACTTTTCGTGCCGAAATTCGGCAAAAAGTCCTAAATTTTCTCCGACTTTCGATCTAAGAATCTCGGTAGTTTCTGCAAAGCGCGAGCTAGGATTCTCGCATGAAAAGGTTATTCTAAATTTGTGCCAAGTTTCATCAAAATCTGCGCGTCGCACTTGGAGTACTTCCCCTGTAAACGTCGCGTGCGGTCAGAGACAAGAACGCTTTTTGGCTGCATCTTTGACAGTTTCGTGGTGAAAAAATATGTTTTTGCGGAAACATTGCTCTCTACAGTAGAAATGGGTGTGTAACTTTCCACGCTACCATACTAAAATTCGCAAAAAGTTACACATTTTTTTAAACTTTCGATCTAAAAAACTCGATGATTTACACAAAGCGCCCTTTTATTTTCTATATATTGAATTTGCGATCATAAGGTACAAATCCCAAGGAATAAAACGCCAACACTCCCAAAACGCCTCCAGAAATCGCAGTGCGATTGCTGGAGATAAAGTCAGGAGAAGAAAATTCAGCTAAAAATGGCTGTGATTCAGCCCCCAAAACATTTTCTCTCCCGATTTCGAACAGACGAACCAAAAAATTGCCCGAAGAAACAGTCCATTTCTTAATGTCATTTTCAGCATTCAGAAGGATGGAGAAGATAAAAATGGAAATAAAGAACAGTCGAAATCGACGATAAGGTGTTGATGAAACTTTGTAAAAAGAGGGAGTAAAATTTCAAAAAAATTTTTTTTGAGGTTTATAGCTCGAATGTTGCAGAAAGAACCAAATTTTTCTTGTGAAAAATGCTAAAAAAATCGATTTTTTACCACTTGTTGTGATGAAAAATTGGATATCTTGCTTGACATGGGTAAGACAATGTTTCGACAAAAAATCACTTTTTTCCGCGCGAAATTTGCAAAGATACGAAAGAAAAACGTTTTTTCTCTCTTCATCCCTCATAATTTTTCATAGTCTCTCGCCATCAAATTTTTTTGAAAGCCAAAACATTCAACAATCCTTGGAGACAATAGACTATGGAAAATGAGGAAAGTCGGTCAGAGAATAAACAAGTTTTTGGCCATGTATTTGCGAATTTTTGGTGGAAAAAATAATTGATTTTTGTGGAGTTGTACTTCACACGTTGAAAAAGATATGAAATTTTCACTGTAAAAAACTGAAATTTTTCGATACTTTTTTGAGCTATCAGTCTGTCGGGAAAATAATGAGGACTTTGTCGCACTGAAAATCGCATCGCCGCCGAGAAAATGAAATGTATCGCGGCAAAATCAAAAAATTTTTTTCTTCAGTGGCGCGATCAGCGCAGCGGCATTGTACTCATTATTTTCCCGACAGACTGATAGCCCAAAATAGTACCGAAAAATTTCAGTTTTTTGCAACAAAAATTCCATCTTGATAGTTGTTGCAAAGGACGGTAAAAAGCTCCCCTAGACCTTCGAAAATATGCATGACTCTTAATATAAGAGCGAAGGAATAAGAATTTTTTCTCGAGCTCGATAATGTTTGCTGGATTCGCTACCAATTTCGAAAAGTAGCGGAAACCTCAATTTGCAACCTCCAAAAAAGACGTCGGAAGCAAATCGGCCATTTTGCGACGGCGCAAAATTGGGAGGTAGCAAATCGGCCCTTTTGCGACGGCGCAAAATTGGCAGGTAGCAAATCCATGGATTTGCGACGTCCCAAAAAAGCCCCGCCCCCTCAATTTTTCAGCCATCACGTTTTGGCTTTTTTGACGGAAAAACACCGTTTAGGGTGAAAAACTTAGCTGATAAATCGTACATTTACGAAATTATGAATAATAAAAACGTCCCTCTTCATCGTTATATTATTTATTAATAAAAGACGTACGTTTTCATGTAAAATATGCGGGGTTTCCACAATATTGTCTAAATACGGCCGAATAGTCGATGGATGGGGTTGAAGAACATGGCCGCTTACAGATCTTTCTGGAAATCGAAATCAATATAAATTTCCTTCTGATTAGAAAAAAAGCCTTCTGTTACCTCATAGTTCATGTGTCTAATCCAAGCATCGAAACGGACATAATGTTGAGCAAAAATACGGCCGACTGGAGTGAAACCGAGTTCCAGGCAACAATTTATTACCTAAAAACAGAATAATAATACTTAAATCAAATCTTACCTCCTTTAACAACTACCACACGGCTTTTCCCTTGTCCGATTTCGTTGTTTCTGCCTCCTGAAAACGGTTTGTAAGACTCTTGCCATGAACAATATAAAAAAAATTGGAAATCTCGTCTAAAGTCAAAAAATAATAACAAAACAGCTTACCATGGCTAAAAACGGTTGATTTGATTGATAACGCCGAGGACATCCTTGTTATTGGACCTAAAATCCGTTCTCGGACTGCGTGGCATTTCGTTTTCACGGGCCGCGAAAACATTCGCAACTTCATAAATTCTTTTTTTCCTGTTTTCTTATGTTTCTTTTTGTTGAAATTGGCCAAATAGATGCAGAGAAGCTGAATTAGAAGACAAACCGGCTCAAGGTGATCGCCATAAACATCGAGGACGAAATCGGCGGGCAAAAAAGGCTTTTTGACTCCATGGTAAGTTGTTTTTTTTTTATTATTTTTTTATTTTAGACGAGATTTCCAATTTTTTTCTAGGCAAGAGCCTTATAAATCGTACACAGGCGGCAGAAATAATGAAATCGAACAAGGGAATGGCCAAGTGGTAGTTGCTAAAGGAGGTAAGATTGGATTTAAGTATTCTTATTCTGTTTTTAGGTAACAAATTATTACCTGGAATTCCGATTTCACTCCCGTCGGCCATATTTTTGCTCAAAGCTATGCCCATTTCGATGCTCGGATTAGACACATGCAATATGAGGTAAATGAAGGTGTTTTTTTCTGAAAATGATAAGGAAATTTTACATTGCTTTTGATTTCCAGGAAGGTAATTTGGCGGCCATGATCCATCCCTCGACTTCGGCCATATCTGGCAAAACATGTTCTTCAGTTTCATCCATCGACTCTCCGGCAATGCTTGGACAATGTTGTAAAAAACGCATATTTTATACGAAAATGTACGTCTTTTATTAATAAATATTTTAACGAAGAAGACTTTTTCTTTCATAATTTCGTAAATGTACGATTTACAAGCAAAATTTTTCACCATAAATGGTATTTTTTTGTCAAAAAAGGCCAAAACGCGGTGGTTGGCTGCAAAACTCAGGGGGCGGAGTTTATATGTATTTGGGACGTCGCAAATCCGCGGATTTGCTACCTCCCAATTCCGCGCCGTCGCAAAAACGCCGTTTTGCTACCTCCTCTCTCGCGGAGGTAGCGAAAACGCCGATTCGCGACCGACTTTTTTCGGAGGTCGCGAAAAGAAGGATTCGCTACCGAGACCACGTCGCAAATCGATCATTTCGCTACTTTTTGAAATTGGTAGCGAATCCAGCAACCATTCTCGAGCTCGAGAAAAAATTCTTATTCCTTCGCTCTTATATGCCTCAAGTTTCGTAAAAATCCAAAAAAAAATGGAAAGATAATAATGATTACCATAGAAAACCCCTTCAAAAATTCGGTAATTATCGAAGAAACTCAAACGAGATTGAGCTTCCAGCTCTTTTTTTTTGAGTTGACCGCGATCCACCGGTTCACTTCGAGATGGGCAAACGGCTCGAGATGACCACCCTCAGGCTTATCGCCTATTTTCGCTCACCTTTATTTACATTGGATCCGTCTCGGAGCATCATAAAAGCTTTATTACCATCGATATTCGATAAATTTTTGAAAAAAGAAACCAGCTGACACATTTGTGAAATGACGTATTTGGTGGGGAAAAGATGTGAAAATACCGGAAAAGAACAAAACTTTTCACACTAGAGACTAGAAATTTTTGAGGACCAGGAAATACGGAAATGGCGATGCTCCGAAACTTACACTAGAAGTGCTGGAAGATGACACTGACAAAAGGAAAAAATGTCATACTTTTTTGTAAATATTAGCATGACAAGTTTCATACCGTTTTCTTTTAGGCGTAGAAGTATGACCGTGCCATTTTTTAGTTTTGCGTTATTTACAGCTAGAATTGAAGTTTTGGTACTACTCCTAATACCACCTGAAAGTACGTTGAAAACGCTATTTATGGATTTATTCTTTATGTGGTCAGGCTTATCATAGCGGTTTTTACAAAGCTTCAAAGATGACCAACTTTCGTCCCAGAAAAATGTCATTTGTGGGAAGTTTTCCCCTACAGTGAGGGACCTGATCCAATAGCAAAAAACGTCTCGTTTTGCATTCCGAAAGGGACCAAAATGACTCCAAACACTTCCTTTCTATAAGCTAAAAAACTCCGCTTTGAAAAGCGCGCCCTTTCCTTCAAAACGGGCTCTTAAAAGCGGGGTTTTTAGGCTTAGAGAAGGGAAGGTTTTGGAGACATTTTGGTCCCTTCCGGGATGCAAAACGAGACGTTTTTGGCCATTGGATCCGGTCCCTCACTGTACATGTTTAGTGTGATGAAAAGCGCCGGTGGCGCATGGAACTCTTACAGAGACTTACTGCGGTCGTGCTTTGTGAAAAAAGTTCCATCATGCTTCCATCACATGATCATACTTCTAGGCCTAAAACTTTTACAGGGTATTGTTTAAGACATCAAATGTCTCCGCCGAAAAACGGTCTCTTCGCCGAGACAAGGAAAAATTCTTTTGCATATTCTAAAAACGCACGGCTTCGAATTTTAAATACGACTGAGACCTCTTGGATAGCTGCAAACAGCACAAAGATATAAGTCAAAAATTTGTCCAAGATTTCTTGAAACACCCTGTAAAAGATCATAGTAGAACTACTTGTAAAATAAATTTTATTCGTCTTCCATCTTCAAATTAGCAAATCTCAATTCCTTCTTGCCAAAATCGTGAATTACGCAGTAATTCCGCAAGAACGGCGCTCCCAAAAGCATTACCTTCAAGGAGCTGGAACTTGAAAGGTTGAGGTAACAAAAGCCCTGAGGGTTCAACGGTTTGGCTGGCAGTAGGCTTCTTGAAGACAGCTCGAGATCCATGTGATTCGTGTGGACGGTCAGCGTGAAGTTGGCGTTGCACCGAGTTTTGAGGACAAAGGTGCCATCACCGACTCGTTGGATGATATCCTTGTCTTTGCCGGGGATGCTAAAGAAATGCGATTTTTAGGATTTTTATAAGAAAATCCGGATTTTTTCTCAAGCGCTTTGGAGGGTCTACCGAGATTTTTTGCTCAAAATTTGGAAAAAATTAATTTTTTTGGCAGGTATAAGTCTGTCGGGAAAATAATGAGCACTATATCGCTGCGCAATTCGCTTCGCTGAAGTGAAAAAGCGATTTGATTTTGTCGCGAAACAATTCATTATCTCTGCGGCGATGCGATTTTCGATGCGACAGGGTGCTCATTATTTTCCAGACAGACTGATTCACTAAAGGCGGGAAGTTCGTATGTTAATTCCCAAGCCATAAATGAGATCTCTGCAAAAAAACAGTTTTTTACACGAGAAATTTGCGAAGATACGCCCAAAAAATTGCTTTTCCACATGACCGCTCTACGCTCTCTGTGAACTCCCTACTCGACGATGATTGTTGAATATCTCGACTGCGCTTGCGCTTACCTAAAGTGAACAGTGAAGGACCTGATGCAGTGGCAAAAAGCATATCATTTTGCATCTAGCAAGTATCAAAAATGTGGCAAAATGCTTCCCTCTCCAAGTGAAATAAAATTATTTTGAAGGGCGCGTCTTTTTTCCTCACAAAAAGAGCGGGCGGACTTTTGAAATCTAAGCTTTTTTCACTTGGAGAGGGAGGTATTTTGCCACATTTTTTGATACTTCCTGGATGGAAAATGATACGTTTTTTGCCACTGGATCAGGTCCCCTACTGTAATAGCTAAACTTGTCGAGATCCATAAAGAAACCTTTAAAAAATTGCAGGTTAGGCACAACGCGTGTGGGAAATTTTAGATAAAATCCAAGCGTCGCTCTTGACACTTTTTTTGTTAGAAATTTTTAACGTCAATTTGACACCAGTCTCATGAAATTGCGCTGCCTGTCGGGTCAAGTTTTTCTCAGGGATTAGTCAAGTCTTCCCCCCAAAAACATTGCTCAACTTACCGACTAAAAACCTTGTTCAACAGCCACTCCGGTAACATGACCGTATTGCTTCCGGTATCCGAGACCGCCACCAAATACTCTTGCATTTCAATTTTCTTCCCATCCATCGACAACTCGTTGACTTCGAAGGCCCAATGCGTCAACGGCTTAGCGGGATGCAGCGGGATTACTGGCGTTCTTCCAAAACTTTCTTCGCAATGTTCCCGGTCCTCGGAGCCGAACGTAATATGCCCGCCATTTTCGCAAATCTCCTTGGAGCATTCGACGAGAACGGTGGTGAAAAGCGGCTTGCTGAAGAGTTGAAGCCGTGCGGCTTCGGAGATTAGAGAAGTTCCTCGGCTTTCAGTGAAATCGCGGGGAAATCCGAGGCCCAGAATTCCGTCAGTGGTGTAGGAGACCTCGTCCGCAACGCCGATCCGAACTTTGGATGGGTATTGAAGGACGGGGCCAATTTTTTTGTTACCTATCTGGAAGGGGGCCAAGAATAATCAATCTTAAAAAGGAAGCCCTGAAATCACATCCCAACACTTACTGAAACAAACTCTTTCATCTGCTCTCCCAACGCATGCCCAACGGCATATTTGCTTTCAAAAATCAGCTCCGTTTCTTCGCAAGTCCTCGACCTCAGCGGATTAAACGTCCTGTCATACAATGCATAATGCATTGCTCTGCCGGGAATCGCGTAATGACAGCCATACCTCGGAAGCCACAACACTGAAGAGCCAGTGTCGAAAACCACATCCAGAACTTGTGGTGGATTTCCGATGGAGACTTTTCCGGTGTATTTTAGGGAGTGGTCGTTGAGACGCTCCACAAAATTTTCGTCCAACTTTGCGCTATCTGCAGAGGGCTTTGGCAAACTTGGCGTTCGTTTTACTGAAACGTTTTGAAGGGTTTTCCAAAATATGGAGCCAATAGGATTATTTGTAGATCAATGGTGTAGAGAAATCCTCAAAGTGCGATACTCGGATTTTGATGAAGTTGGGAGCAAATTAAGACTAGAAATTTTCTACATATTCTAAGTTTTTTGCTGATGCTTTGTAAAAAGAGTGAAACTTTTCGTCAAAAGAAGCCTCACTCTGCAACCTGTAGGTATAATTATTAAAGAAGTGGTGACATTGTAAGTCTCCGACAAGCCTTCGACGAGCATTTGCAAAGCCTGCAGTTTCTCCAAGCTTCATAAGTAGACCGAGCCTTCCAAAATTTTCGGGCCCCGGCCAGGCCGACGAATTTTTGGGTCCGGCCATGACTTTGATTTTCGAGCCAGTTCAAAAACCTTTGCGGAACAAAAATCTGGATATAAAGCTTGGGGGTTATGCTATCAAAAAGTTGGATAATTCTTCAAACTTTCTTGACAAAACTTATTGATGGTTTTAAAATGCTAGTGCTAAAAAACTAGAAGAATATTCAACGCCTGGTTTCGCATGAATGCCAGAAACTTCTAGTCTTCATTTCCTTCAAGTTTCATCAAAACCTGTAACCTGCACGTTGAGCACTGTGCTGTTTCACACCCCCTACCTTTCGTAAAATTGAGTTGTGGTCGAGCACTCAACTTGATCTGCACCACGTGACCACCAACCTCAAGGCAAAACAACAACAACAAAATCAGCAGAATACGAGGCGATGAGCCCATCGCCTTAATAAACACCTATCGCCACTGTACTCCCTTTGTTTCGTTTCCCGACGTCCGTGGAAACAGGTATCCTCAAAAAACGAGAAACGGATCCATCATTTCTTCGTTGGAGAGTTCGCTGTTTTTTTACTCTCCAGAATCTTTTGTTTCAATCAATTCCGGGGTTCATTTGTGGAATTTTCGTGGGAAGTGTAAAAGGCGAAAAAAAGCTGAAGCAGATTGACGGCAGTTTTGTTGATTCTTTCTACCGTATAATTCTTCAGTAAAAAAATGTGTTTGGAAATAAAAAATTGTTTTTTTTTTCATTTGTGACCGTTTTCGATTATAAATAGAGGCCCAATTTTACAGTGGAACCTGCGCAGAATGCAAAACCGGTTTGCTGCGGCAGAGTGCTCATTATCGCGTCCCGACTACAGTTCTGGTTAACACAAAATCGATTGATACCAGGGGTAGGGCAGGTGGATGCCCAAAGACAGGTTGCAGTAAGTGCCTACGGCCTGGCAAAGCCGTTGGATGGTCGGCGGACGCTCGGCGAAGGCTCGGTGGAGACTTGGCGAAGGCTTACAAATATGACTACTTTTTCTAATTTCATCTCTTACTAACGTTAAAACAGGTTGCAGGAAGTTCCTACGAGGCCTGGCAAAGCCGTTGGATGGTCGGCGGACGCTTGGCGAAGGCTTGGCTTAAACATAAAAAAACCAAAATTTGCGGCAAAAGACGAAGATCAGTAACTTCTATCTTGATATTATTGATGTGAGTACATGTAAAATACCACAAAATAGGTGACAAGCTGTCCGAGGACCAGATCAATCTTGTTATTTCTACTAACTAAGCCTTCCCCGTTGTATGCCTCCCCATGCATACAACGACGAACCGAGGCAATCCATAGCATCGTTGACCCGAACTATCGTTGTCCGAAAGGTCGTAGCGCCCTCATTATCAGTTTGTCGGGAAAATAAAAACTTGAAAGCACCAGCTAAAATCCGCATTAATCGATGTATGGTGTCTGCGTACAAAATTCAAGGAAGGCCTGAGCTTGAACTACGAGCACTTTGCTCATGATATCAGTCTGTCGGAAAAATAACGGCGGATCGTCGCATCAAAATGTCTCGCCTCGCCGCTATCGCGCATCAAATCCCAAGCCGCGGCTTGCAGTCGCAAAGCGATGATGGGCGATTCCAAAGCGCGACGACCCGCCGTTATTTCCCCGACAGACTGATATTTTTTCTGGAAGAAGGACCCGATCCAGTGGCAAAAAACGTATCATTTTGCATCCGGGAGGCATCAAAAATGTGGCAAAATGCTTCCCTCTCCAAGTGAAAAAACTTCGTTTTGAAGGGCGCGCCTTTTTTCTCACAAAAAGAGCGGGCGCGCTTTTGAAATCGGGGGTTTTTCACTTGGAGAGGGAAGCATTTTGCCACATTTTTTATACTTCCCGGATGCAAAATGATACGTTTTTTTGCCACTGGATCGGGTCCTTCACTGTATTTTGAAATTTTCGCATGATTTTTTTGTATTCATTGCACTTCGTTCATCATTTTTTTTCATAGCAACTGCTCTTTGACATCATGCGAAACCCAAACCGGTTCCATCTTTTATCAGCTACAGATTTCTTTTCCGATGCCTACAAAACCCCATAAATCACTGCCAACAAATGCAATCACAAAATTCCCAAAGGGTTTTTACACAAAATTGTAAACCGTTTTCGACTATCAATTCAATTTTCGCAACCACTTTTCCCGTTTATTACAAAAAAAATCAAAATTCAATGCCATGGAGAGTAATCGAAAATAAATTACTAATCTAAAATCGGGATGACGTCATAGCGGAATAAGTTCAAAGACGATTATAGTTGTTATCGTTTGACGGAGGTAATGCGACAATATACTTTCGAAAAAATTGAAAAAAAAACCGATATTATACATGCAGTCAAAGGATATCATGAAAAAACAGGTTTAGAGCCGGCTCAGTGATCGAAAAATGGGGAAAGATTGTTTTTACAAGGAAAGTACTTCTATGGGGTGTGGAGTTACAGGTCGAGATATATATCAAAAAATTCGCAAAAATTTTCTGATTCAGAATATATAAAAATTAGCTGCCTAATTTTGGTCTAATGACATGTTTTTGTCCTCAGAAGTTTTCTCGCGACACCATGCAAGTGTCTTTTTGACCGTGTTTTTACCAATAAAAAATTTTTGTTTTGTGCTAAAATAAATTCTGAGGCCTTGACAAGCCTTAAAATATCAAATTAGATTACAACTACACCTTAGAAGTAGTTCCAATGTAAAAAATGGGTTCTAGTGTGGCAAAACGAATCGAACCCGTTCCCTTCGGATTCCCAATCTAGCGCTCTAACCACTCGGCCACACCGCTCTCTTCCGAAGGAAGAGGCCGAGCGCGCTTTTGTTGCCGCAGATTTTTTTCCTCGAGAAATACATTTATTGATAAAACTCGTTGATAGACCAAAATTAGGCAGCTAATTTTTATATATTCTGAATCAGAAAATTTTTGCGAATTTTTTGATATATATCTCGACCTGTAACTCCACACCCCATAGAAGTACTTTCCTTGTTATATACTTTTGAGCAGTAAGCAACAAATTTTATAACCGAAACGGAGGCAAAAACATTAATTTAGACATTAAATTTGACAAAAAAAAACATTACTTTAGACACCAAAAGATGATCCGAAAAAAACGTCGTTAGGTACAAGTTAATGCCCTTAGGCATACTGTCTTGGCCCACCGGATTGAGAGCTGTAGCCGAACCCTTCTCTGAGTGTGATATCTTTGCCATTCACCACCAGATACTTGAGATTTGAGAGGTTTCCGTTGGGACAGGCGCGATAGATGCGGATCACGTAATAAATCATCGAAATCGTCGAGATTATGCAGAAAATCTGAAAGAATCCTGTGTAAAACTGATCTCAACATATTCTAAAATCCCTGTTATGTATTTTAAACATCAAAATTTGGGTCAAATCACCTTGTTTTAGGCTAAAACTGTCATAAACAATATAAAAAATAAGACAAAATTGGAATTTTTCTCTCAAAATTGGATTTTTTCCTCTCAAATCAAGTCAAAAATCTACTGAGCATCCTTCACCGAGCTTATTTATGCTTACCGTTGCAAACAGATATGTCAAGAACAATGAAAACCGATGTTCGATTCCGCTGATCATGGCGATTGCATTGATGAATGTTGAAATCAAAAATAACGCTCCAAATAAGGCGTTGGCAAAGAAGTCCTGGAAAGCACAATGCTTAATATGAAGCCACATTAACATTAAACTCCTCACTAAACTTTTAAAACAACAAATTTTCGTCGTAAAAATTTTTTTTTGTTATACATGGGTAGCTAGATTAATATAAAAATTTCTCAAAGTTGGACGGCTACATTTTCTTCAAATTCAACCCAAATCTAAAATCTACAGTGAAAATTGATTCCTGAAAATTTCAGCTCAAGATTTACACACAATCTCGAGATATTCCACAATCTTCTCCAACCTACAGCAATTGTGACCGCGAAAAACATGATGCTGTTGCCGTTCGTTTCCAAGTCCTTTCGATGAATTCCCAGCAAGTACATAATCAAAATGAATGTATTTGTTGTGAAAGACATCCATCCAACCAGAAGCGTGAACCCCACTCCGCTGTAAATGTATGGCCCCAGGTATACGGTGATCAGAAATGCGAACGGAGCGATGACATGCAGAGTTTTGAGGACGCCGAATGGGAAGGAGAGGCAGAATGCCCAGTCGATTTCGACCATCTGAAGAAAAAATGTATAGAAATTCGAAATTTTTTGAAAAAAAAATAAAAAAAAGTATCATGGATAATATAAAATAAGGTCAAAAATTGTCTAAAAAAGCATGGTAAACCATTCTAAATGGTCTAGAACTAAATCAAAAACATACTTTGTTTACTTACGGCATTTGAAAACTCAAAAATCAAATATTTCAGACAAAAACTAGTAAAAATGCAAAAATCGCCATGGATAATATAAATTTGATAAGAAAATCTTCAAAAAAAGGTGTTCAACAACTCAAAATAGTGTGAAATTCAACCATGCTAATCTATTTCGCTATAATTAAATTTTAAAAGCACAAAAACTCAAAAATTGCGCCAAAAATTTTTAAAAAATCCATTTTTTTAAAACTTTTTCCTCGAATAAGTCCAAAAAATCTCCTGAATCTTCAAGATAACGTGAAAAAAAACCCCCAAAAAATTTTAAAAAGTCAAAAATCATCAATATTCATGGGTTTCAACCATAAATTGCATCAATTTCCCTCTTCAACAGCAAGTGTAACATTTTATTCAAATAATGATATGGGTGTTAATACCACAGAAGCACAATATAGATCCTGCAACAAAACGAAAGTCTGGACAACAAGAGTAATTAGGCTGTGGAAGTGATTTCACTTTGAAAACGACCTTCAACAAAAATCTTGAATTTGAAAAATTTTACAATTCTACCCGAATAAATTTCAAAAAAATTGAGCTCAACCGCGATCCTGGAGCTCCTCATAATCAAATCCGTGCGGGATTTCATTATGAAACTTTTGGGGCCCATTTCTTGGCATTTTTATATTATTCATGACAAAAAATGGTCAAAAATCCTCAAAAATCGCTGATATATCCCAAAATTCTGTGGAAATAGGCTTGATAAAGAGCTTATCGAGTCCTCTGGGATGCAATCCAATTAATCTAATGTGACTTCCACTTCGGAACGGCCGTTTTGCGGGGCTGGGGAGTCATTTTTCGCCGATCCGTTCGAATTTTTGGGTGATGAGGATGGCCGGATTTGTCGGCGAATGCCTTTCACAGAGTTCTTGAGGTCTTCCGAGTCCTGAAATTACATTTTAAACCATCCTATTTCCAAAAACCAATCAAAATTTGAGAAAAAATCCAAAAAACAGGTCTTTTTCCCATGAATAATATAAAAATCGCTTACTTGGAAGGGGATCTGCAAAAATAATGCTGCATTGATGGCATAGAGGTATTGTTCGAGGGGTGTGGGTTCTGATACATCATCAGGATTAGGGAAGCGGTAGTTTGAAAGGACCGTTTCGAGGGAATCGGCCGAGACGATGACTGTCGGGAGCCGTTTTGGTGGCCCGTCCTTCTTCTGTTGACTGTTTTGAGAGGTCGATGCCTAAAAAATAAGTCCATAATCCTTTTGAAGCCTCAATCTACCCATCAGCACAAAAAACATTAGGAAAAATTTTAAAAATTTCAAATTTCACTAACATAATGTCTAAAACAATATAAATTTGCTCTCAAAACCGCAAAAACACCTCTGGTTTCCCTCAAAAAAATCATGCCAAACTCCCAAAACCCCTAATTGCAACTCTTCCACACAAAAAACCCCAGAATTAACCCAAAATTTCATATTTTTTTTTTTTTTAAATCCCCTATAAATTCTCAAAAAATATATAAAACCCATCTTCCAAAAACAACCCATCGGCCGTTATCACCTCGAAAAGAACGAAAGACCCTTGCAAATCATGACTCAAAGGGTTCTGTCCAAAAATATCATTCATCAAAATGTGATTTTGGGACAAGACCGCCCTATTTTCGCCCAAAAATCAAAAAAAGTTTTTGTTGGAAAAGATTGTCCTCAAGTGAAAAGTCGTAAGAAATGATGATTTTTGGCCCAGAAAGTTCAAAAATCATCCATTATAAGCCAAAAATCACAAATTTTTTACCAAAACTATCATGGAATAAATACCTTTTTTTTATGGTCAAATTAAAGATTACTATGAAGACACAGTAGATCCCTCCGTATTTTACAACCATTCCAAAACTTTGGGGGTCTTTAAAATTTCTCAAAATGTACTTTTTTTCGAACCCCCAATAAATCGTTCCAAACTTCAAAAAATCTCAAAATAAGCCAAAAAATGCCCAAAATTTTTACCGTATTTGTTGTCTGAACCCCCGGTGAGTTCACCATGTACACTCCGGCCGCTGAATTCGGTCGATTTTGTGGGGATCTGGTGGTCTCCGACCTTGACGGAGCTGATGGTGGACCATTATGCGAAGTATACGGAGAAAGTGCAGTTGCCGGTGAGGGGTTCTAAAAATCAATCATGAACAAAATTTTTAGACTCCTTACGGTAAAAATGACCCATATTTCACACTCAATAATCCCGAAAAATTTTAAAAAATTAGCTTACATTTCCATCCTCCTCCAAAATATTCGAATTGTTATCGAAGATCACTGTGGCCGTCCCATCGCTCCAAAACTTCCAGAACTCGACAAACATGGGCATTTCGTCCATTGTTTGAAAGTGGTACCTCTTATCAGTGATGATGGAGCCTTCAATTGCGACTTGATTGTCCTTTACCAAGTGCAATTCCAAGTGGCAAACGCCCATTACAAGCCTCATGCGGTGCTGGGAAAGGGTGATCAGGTTCAACTGAAACAAGAATAATGTCATTATACAGGGTGTTCAGAGAATTATGGAAAAAACTATTCATTAATAACTTTGCGCTCGGTGGTCCAATCCGAAAAATTTTTTTTGCATTTTACAGAAAAACCTTGGAGTTTTTAGAATCTAAAAAAAATTTTCTTTTGTCGGCGGAGACTTCCGTAATCCGCGTTGAATTCGGCGCAGTGTTTTTTCACAAAATAAGGCTGTAAATCGTTGTATGTGTAAAGAAAATGGGCGGAAAAGGATCCAGAAGATACAATATGACATTTCTTTCAAATTTCTATGCTTCGGCGGAGACATTTTTTAACCTCGGCGGACGATTTTTCTTCGAGTTCGGATAGTCAAAATTGGCTAAAACCAAAGAGTGTGGTATCCCTGGTGGTATGGAGCCTAAAAACGGCTTAATACGTCTTCAGCCGGCGGGTAGATGAAAAAAAGACAATTCGGCGGAGAAATCGGCGAAGAAAAAAATTAACACATTTAAGAAATTATGATGAGAAAACTAAAGTTGTAGGTCTTATACGGCCCTGATCAACCAAAAGTATGATTCTTCTTATTGGCGGATGCTCGGCGGATAAATTTGCGTAAGTTCTTAAATACGTTCATTTTTTCTTCGCCGATTTCTCCGCCGAATTGCCGTTCTTTCATCTGCCTGCCGACTGAAGACGCAATGAGTCGTTTTTCAGCGCCATGTCACTTGAGATACCATACGCTTTGGTTTTAGCCAATTTTGACTATCCGAACTCGAAGAAAAATTGTACGCCGAGGTAAAAAAATGTCTCCGCCGAAGCACAGAAATTTGAAAGAAATGTCATATTGTATCTTCTGAATCCTTTTCCGCCCATTTTGTTTACACATAAAACGATTTACAGCCTTATTTTGTGAAAAAAACACTGCGCCGAATTCAACGCGGATTACGGAAGTCTCCGCCGACAAAAGAAAAATTTTTTTTTTAGATTCTAAAAACTCCAAGGTTTTTCTGTAAAATGCAAAAAAATTCTTTCGGATTGGACCACCGAGCGCAAAGTTATTAATGAATAGTTTTTTCCATAATTCTCTGAACACCCTGTATATTATTTTCAGGCCAGGAAACTCCAAGTTTATCCAATTTTTCCATAAATTTCCCCAAATAGACCAAAATGGTCTTAAAAATTTTTTGATCCATAAAACAATATTTTTGCCAACCAAATTCCAAAAATCTCGTATTTTACAATCAGAACGTACCCATCGCTACCCTTCCCTCAGAAAAAAATCCCGATTTATATCCATTTTCACCTCTTCCCGACTAAAAAAACCCAAAGGTCCGATCTGACCTCAAGTACAATATAAAATTGCCCCGCATACTCAAATTTTGGCCTATAAACATACAAAAACGGCATTTAGCTGACAGAAAATCTCGTAGCCTTCTCATAAACTATTAACTAATTATGAATTTTGCCTACCTTCCCCTACCAGACCAAAAACTTCAAAACTCCCTTATGATCTCAAGTGCAATATATAATTGCTTCTTCAACCTAACCTTCGACCAATTTGGAAAAAATACAGTCACTTTTCCACCTAAAGAATGATCTTATCTTCCTATACACCACTTATTCACTCTATGATTCATCGATCTTTAACACCTTCCATCAAAAATTATAAAACCTTCCATTTAACCCCAAGTACAACATAATTCGTAGTCCAAAACCAACCTTCAAATCCCTGACGAATGCCTGCCGTTCCAGCGGGGGTTTCTGTTCCAATTTCTCATCAAATTCCTCCAGTACGTGCGGTCGTTTCGGCCTGATCCACTTCAGGGCATCCATAACTTTGTACGAATGTTGGAGGTAATGGACCAATCCAACTAGGTCCTTATTCCTGTTAAAGTCGTCGGTCAAATGCTGCGCGACAATGCAATGTGCGTTCCAGGAGGCGTCTTTGTTCGGGTTTGGGGGTTGTGGATATCCGTATAGGTAATCGTTCAAATCTACGAGCTCTTTTTCTTCCCCATTCACCACTATCTCATGGTTAACATGATTTTTCGTCTCTTTCTCGTTGAAACTCTTCGAATCTGCTATTTTTTCGATTCCATACTTCGAGATATGGACCATATTCTCTTCGGAATCCATCAATTCACGTTGATCTCGTTGAACATTCATGGCTTGAGTAAAAACAATGCCGAATCCTCTCAACTTGGGCTTATAAATCACGGACATCAGGAACCTCCTGTCCTCTCCATATGCTATCGTCAACCGGTAATGATGAAAATCGACAATATTCACATTTCGTCTCACTTCCGCGGCCAATTCCAGCTCTCGGACTGGCTCATGGAGAACCGCACAAACGCGAATTCTCTCAATTGCTGCGATGGCCAGAGCGTGACAAACCGATGAGCATTGGATCATCGAGACGGCAGGCAAATACTGGACAAATGGGAATCTTCTCGAGTGCCTTATCACCACTTCTTTGTGAGATTTTAGGGCATTGGAGGGCAGTTGGATGGAGGTGGCGGGGTATTCCACGGCCATGTCGATCACCCATTGGATGACACGGCCGACGCTCGTTGAGATTCGACAATGATGGAGGGATTGGGCGTATTGGGTGACTTCCTTGGGGAGGTCGCACGAGGAGAAACTAAAAAAATTAAAAATTACAAAAATCAAAAAAAAAAATTTTTTTTGCAAGGAATGTACTACTATGAGGTATGGAGTTACAGGTCAAGACATATATCGAAAAAATCGCACAATTTTTCGGATTCAGAATATGTAAAAGTAAGCGGCCTAATTTTGGTTTGTAAGGGTGAAAAAAATCCTCTGAAATTTTCTCGCAACACCACGCAAATGCCTTTTTGACCAAGTTTTTACCAAATCAAAAGCTTTGTTTTGATTAAACTTTGGCATCTTGACAAGCCTTAAAGTATCAAAGTTGACTAATATTATACCTTAATTAGTATTTCCAATATAAAAAAGAGGCATTTGTGTGGTGTTCGAGAAAAGTTCAGAAGATTTTTCAGCTTTACAAACCAAAATAAGGCAGCTAACTTTTACACATTCTGAATCAGAAAAAATTTGCGATTTTTTTTGATATATGTCTCGACCTGTAACTCCATATCCCATAGAAGTACTTTCATTGCCAAAAAAAAAATTTTTTTTGGAAAAAAATCTTTATATTCTGGTCGATTTTTAACGGTAATCTTTTTAATTCCTCATAACACACCCATTATTAATCAACTTTCCTTTTTCAAAAAGCAATTTCACCAAAAATTTTCATTTTTTAACCAACTCCCCACCTCCTACAATATCGCCAATTTTCCATCAAAAAGTCCATCCCAAAAACCTCAAACTTACTCCAACAACTCCACTCTATATCCTCTGTATTCACAAAAGTCCCAGACCGACGAATTAATTCGCAGTTGCCTCAGCTGATCGTTCATTCTTTCGATGAGCAACTTCTCGGACAGGCGATTCAATGATTGCCAGAGGTTTGCGCGCGAGTTTGCACGGAAAAACATCTTCGCATTGATGTTCTGGGCAAGGTCATAGAGATTTCTATCTGAAATACTCTTAATTTCATACACCTTTACCACTTTTCTAACAGATTTTTCAATTTTCTTACCAAAAACATCCGGTTTTTTGGAGAAATCTTCAACAATATTGCATGTCATCAAATCAATTGCGGATAATTTCGTTCCACACGTATTGCAGAGGAACAATCGAAGCTGCGACTCCACCTCGGCCGTTTCTTGGAAGCCAACCAGCTAAAAATTCAAGAAAATTTTAAAATTTATATTATCCATGACATCTGATGTCAATTTTTTTCAAATTCCGGCGTCAACTGCTTTCAAATCACTCTTCGCTTCTACTTACCAAAAAATACTTTGGTTCTGAGCAAAACTGGAAGCATATTCGTTCCTGTGGGATCTGTTTCGCGCCTTTACAAGTGATATTTACAAATGGCTCAAAGACTTTTCTGTAGTGGACTGCGGGCACCCATTCAAATCGTTGTTTGAGGAGTTTGATCTGCAGTCTCTGCAGGGCCTTCTTGACGCTCTTCTTGTCCGCAGCTTTCAATTTGAGGTTGTTTTCGAGCTCTTCCAGTTCTGGGAGGTCCTTTATTTCCCTTCCATTTCTTCGGCCCGCCGCTAATGCTGGAACTGTGCAAATCAGCTCTCCAGTGAACGCATTCATCGCTATTTGGAGGGCTTCTTCGTCGACACAGTCATCCATGGGCAAAAGGTCGAATAACAATCGGACCGCGGCCGTTCCAACCATGCGAATTTTCGGTTTTTCCGATTTCACATCCTCCGTTATTGACTTCAGCAATTTGAAAACCTGATCCAGACGCTCCCCACATCTCAGCAGGACCGTTTCACTGACCAGCCGATGAATTGAAGTTAAACTAAAACCAAAATTTACATTATTCATCAAAAAGACCTCTAAAACAATGAAAAACTCGAAAATTCGTGTGGAAAATCGCCGAAACAAGCGAAATAATGGATTATTTTTTACTAGCGGCAATAACCAAGCATTTCATGCCAAGGTCGACAATTTGAGTCATGAGTAAAAAAGAAGAAAAGAGGGTTATTTTTGCGGATGACCTTGAGATGCAAATTAGTCAACCTGTCTCCAAAGTCACTAATATTTTCGTGGGAAAAATTGTTGACATCATGAACAGTACCTATATTTTCGGAATATAGCAAAAAAAGCGAACAAAAATCAAAAAATCTGCTTGTTTTTTCCAAAAACATCAAAAATGGTCATGGACAACATAAAAAAATTTCGAAAAGAAAAATTTACCACTTCAATTCCAATTCAACCGCCCTCAAATAAAAAAATAAACTTTTTCTCACCTTCCATTGTCTTTATACAGTCCTGGCAAGGGTCTTGTGGGCGGCGAATGCCTAATTTGTAATATCGAATTGGGCTCTTTTTGATTTCTCCAGATATGTATCCTATAGTCCGATTCGAATTGTGTTGTTTTCTTTCCTGGGCGCTGAGATTTTCGTTGAGACCAGTATGAGAAGACGAGGCTTTCCTTCCTCGGGTCGTAGGATTCGATGGCCAAGAATTTCGGGGATATGGATCGGACCAAATAAAGGCCTTGACAATATAGAACATCCAGCTGCAGCTTCATGCAAAACTTGTGCAGGACTTCGTAGAGGGCGGTGAGGGGCTAAAAATGAATCAAAAAAGTGAATTAAACCTTAAAAAAATATTTATTTATATTACACTAGACCCACATTTTCCGCCTCCTTCATTTTGTGCTGACACATTTCGTGGAGGTAGTTGGTTTGCATTGGATGGACAAGAGGTGCTCCTTGACCGACTTCGTAGTCCTCCACCAGTATGTTTAGATGTAATAGGAGCCATTGAGGTTCAGCACCCGGGCTTGGAGGTAGAAGGGAAACAGTGGCTTCGAACTCATTGTAAGCCGTGAGAATTGCCTGCAATTTGTTTCATTGCACATTTTTCTCTCAAATGAGACCAAAAAAAGCAAGCAATTTTATAAAATTCGTCTTTTATATCAAAAATTTCGAACAGCATCCATGGATAATATAGCAACTCCTTCCATTCGCCGTCTAAAAGCAAAAACAAATAATAAAAAAGAACTTACAGTGCCATTTCTCACTTCCACAGAGTTATAGCCGGCGGGGAGATTAGCTGCTTCAAGTGCAAGCCGCCTTTGGATCAGCTGATTCAACCGGTATAAGGTCAAAGCCTGCTTCTTCGGTTTAAGTGTCAATTCAGGGATATATCGCTTCTAAACTCACTAAAAATGCAATAAAATTGTACATACTCTAATGCACTGGGGTATTCGAATACAACGGCCGGTTGAAACCGCTTCCATGGCATGTTGTACTTGAAAAATCGGCATTCTGAAAGAAAACTGAGGTAAACATTGGATCAAAAATGTCTTCAAGCCATCAAAAATTTACTTTGAGGACTAGAAAATATCATAAAATCACGCTACAAATAAAAAATTTTTTGGTGTCAAGTACAATATAAATTACCTTGCAGAAAGCAGTTCATCTCTAAGATGGCACAAAATATCTGCCGTTTCCACAAATTCGAAGGAGATTTGATCCAGATGAAAGCAAATATTTTTAGTTATATCCAACTTTCGCGTTTGTCGAAGCCACTTTACTAATGCCAGCAACTTCAAGAAGATACATCGAGTGGAATGGGCGAATTGAATCACCGAGATCTTCCGCTCAGTCTCCTTCTTCTTTGGTAAGAGTTCAGCCAGCACTGTGAGCTCATGAAAGCAGTGTTGGACTGCGAAATCGATGAGAACATTCAGCGGGATGAACGGGGTGTTGTAGTGATCTGGGACCTAAAATAAGATAAAATCATTAAGTTGAAACCTCAAGAAAAAGAAAGCCAGACTTTTAGCAAGGCTTTTGGCGGCTTCTAGAACAGCTTTCGAGCAATTTTCAACCAATTAATTGATGGATTTATAGTACTCTAGCCGCAGAATTCAAAAATCTCTAAAAACAAGTCTATTCAAAGTCGTAAAGGTGGAAAATCGAGCTGTCACGAAGGTCATCCCATTATCTCACTACCTAAAAACCAAGAAACAAATAAATCAAATTCATTACCTCAGGCAAAGGAAATCGCTGCACGACTCCATTACTGGCTGCCGGATCGGCGCGCTCGGCAGGATTCGGCGCGTTCTGACGGTCCATTAAAACGCCCAGAGACTGGCGCATCACCTCCCGAGATTGGCTGCCTCGTTCCACTGCTAACCGTACCTTATCATAGGTCAAAGGCAGCTGACCTAAAACAATAAAAATTTTAAGTACATTTCCAAACTTTTTTTTGGATGAAATAAGAGAAACTAAGTTCGATTCTTCTAAATTAATATTTTCAAAAAATGTTCCACATGATTTTTAAGAAGAAACTTATTGTAAATAACTGTGAATAAAAAATTTCACATAAATTGATATTCATCATGAGCAATATGGAAATGTAGTCGAGAAAGTTGTGAGAAAGAGCAAAATCCATGACGAACTCATTATTCACCTCAAGAAACGCCTTCTGACGATTTTTTTGTTTTTTTTCTTTATTTTTGCATGGGGAATACAACAAACGAACTAATTGACCAAAAAAGATCAAAATTTCTCTAGAAATTAATTAAATACAGCCAAATATCGGCAAAACGTTCTCCATAAACTCCAAAAATATTTCAAAATTTCAGTTTCACATCAATTTTCCATCAAAATCAAGGCAAAGCTTTAGTTTAACCTAAAATTAACAAAGTACTAAATAAAAAGGCTCATTATCCAAGAGCTGGTGAGTAATTACCTCTAAAACCGTGCTATTTATTGCAAAACAATAGATTCCGAGCAGACAGCCGATAAAAAATATTTTTTTCTTAATTTTTCGACTGTTTCCGCTTCCACCCTGAGAATGCAGGCTTTTCGTGTTGGGACCCAAAATGGGAAGTGGTAAAGTGCAAGAATTTGCCATGGTACCATAACACCTTGGAAACTATAAATCTGAGGAATCTTACTATCCGAGAAAATAGATTTTTTCTCATTCTGAAACAGCATTGCAGAATTTTTTGCCAATTATATTATACATGACATCTACATCAAAAATTTGACCTCAAACAAGTTTAGGGTAATAAAAATCTCTCGAAATTGAGCTTTTTGGATGCTCTTGTCTATACTCAACAATTTATTAATTGACAACAACTATGCTGGATTGCTGTATTATACTGTAATCGCCAAAAAATGGGTTTTTTGTGGTTTTCGCAAATTTTCCATTGAAACTTGCTTTTGGAGTGACTGCCTTCGAGTTACATAACTAACTAAGATTTCAATCCCATCTACCCTTTGTTCGAGCGATTTGACTTTTTGTTAGCCTCTTATCCCGTCGAAACCAGATAAAATCTCCAAGTAAAACCCTAAAAGAAGTGTGTCCAATTTCAAAAACCTTTCGTATACATTCGGAAGTTACGGACATTGTCTAGAAAGGTTCAAAATGATACTTCGGCTTACTTTTTTACTCTTGATTGTTACTGTCGTTTCTTTGGACACTTTAGATCAGGGTGATTTATTCGAAAAATTAGTCCCTGGATTCAAAGGTAAGGAGAAGAGGATTTGACAAAAAAATGTTCTCGATTTTTCTGAAATTTGGCATGAACTTCAATTATGATTTTTGAAAGAATATTTGGGATTTTTAACTTGCAATTTGGAGAAAATCGAGAATATTTTTTGCAATTTTCGCTTTAAAATTTTCATGAGCTGCTTTAAGGTGTGTTTAATGCTAAATAATACAAAGAACGAAATTAATTTTCCACGAAAAAATCCGAGGAGTCATTGATGAAAATACATTTTTTTTTGTCTAGCTGGCGCTCCTCATTTTACGTGGTCTCTCGGAAAAAAAAATGTGAAATCTTTGTCTTGGCTGCCCATGAAAAGTGACAGCTGAATTTTTCAGAAATTTATAGATGGCCTATTTACAAAAAGTAGGCAAAATTTTGAGGGAAATCTCAAGTCACGTTGAGGGTACCTTACCTTATATGTATGAAAAATGAAATTGAAAAATATTGAAAATCCCAAAAAATTAAGTTTTAATTTTTTGGATATAAAACAGGATTTATAAGCGAAACGTATTTTACGAAACTTTCAGCCAAATTTATCACCCGCCAGAACAAACTTCTCGAGAATTTCACTCCTCAACAAAGAAACAAGCTTATGATCATTGCCCGATCAAATAAGACGGATGTTGCCAAAGTTCAGGAAGCCATGGAAGATCCTCAAGTTCTAAATACTCTTTTACAAAGTGCCAGGGACATTCTGAGAGAGAACAAGGTGTCGGAAGGGCTTGTTGAGCTGATGACTGAGGTAGGTTGAGGTTAATGTCAAGTGCAATGTAAATGCTGGTATGGCTTTTCAATTTCTTCAAAATTTCGCATAGGTTCTCTAAATAGCCCAAATATCAATTTTTGTAAGTCTTTGTTTGAGATTTTATACAAAAACCATGGATATTTCCTTATTACCCTAAGGCATTATTCTAAAATTATTTGAAAACAAGTCCATCAATTTCAAATTTATCAAAATTTCTTTTCAGATCATGCGTCAAGGACTTCTCCATGCCAATGTAAACGACATGACAACGCGCCAAGCGGCTCAAGTTGCAGTTGAAGTAGTCCCGAAATGGGTGGTGAAATACCGGCAGTTAAACCCCGAAGAAAAGTTCAGACTCAAATCAGTAGACGCCAAGTTGGTCGAGATCTTGGAAAGTGAGCGTTGAGGCTTTGATATGCGATTTTTTCGACTTTATCGGATACAATTTGTAATCTTTTTTTTCAGATCCTATCTGGCTTGTTGAAGGTCTTGTTGTGCGTCAACGGCGAGCCGCATCAGAGGAATTGGTCCTCAAATATCTTCATTATTTCCCTTACTAAAAATAAGACGAAGTGTTTTTGTTGTTTTTGAAATTTTGCCTGTAAATAAATCGGTTTTACCTAAAACGCACAGTGCAAAATCAGTTCCTTACATTTTTTGAAAATTTCAAATTCCCTGAGGGAATTTGGTAAATTTTAGGGTTGAATATCACCTTTTATGGTGTTCCGTTCAATCGCTCAAAATTCCAGCCCTCTCCGAAGTCTGTAGGCGCGCTCACGTAAATTTTAGTTTAAAAAGCCCGCATTTTTCGCGGGGATCAGTTGGTTTGCAACGGAATGCCAGAGATTTTTATTCTTCTCCGATTTTTGTTGTCCATGTGCAAGATAGCTTGAAAGAGCAAGTAGGTCACGATAAAGTAAGGGAAATTTGAGTTTTTTAATATGCGGATTTCTTACAGTTAATTTTATTATACTAGACTTGCTCTTAAAAATTTATTTTGACGTTTAAAAATCGTTTTTACTTTCAAAAAATTTTTCTGTCCACTACGTAGCCCCTATAACTTATCCACCGTTTTGTGCCTATTTCAATGTTTTAGATACTGTTTTAACTCGACCTTTTAATTTCATCCTATTTTCCTCATGTGCAATATAAATTTTCCTTATTTCAGATGGCTCCGTCCATAGTCCGGGTCGGCCTGTTGAGCCGGCTCCTTCCGAAGACGTTGGCCGCCTCTCAAAGTCGTGGGATTGTGACCAAAGAATATTTGGACTTGCCATACGACTATCCAGATCCATGGCCTTACAAGGAGCGTGGATACTTTCAGAAACACTTTTTGCGCGACTACACTAAAAAGCGACTTCATAAGAACTCTAAGTTGATTGTGTTGGAAGGAAACATTGCTTCAGGAAAGGTAACGGGGTTTTTTATTTTATACTTGATGTTTAGATCTAAATTATGATCAGAAACTCGAAAGGACACGGATCTTTAGTCTTTAGTACCAAAATCATTTCTATAGCTCGTTTACAGAAGATTCCTTCTTACGGTTATGATTAAATTGCTTTTCAGAGTAGTGTTGGTCCAGCTTTGGCCGATGCCTTCGGATTCAAGTACATGTCGGCGTTTCGGATGGATGACATCCTCATCGACCCCTATGGAAATGATCTCCGGACTTTTTATGATCGTGTATGTGTCCTTTTTCTTTTGCATTCTGTTTTTAGTTCCCTAAGCCATTCAGAATTCCGGATGAGAAGATTTATTACTCCAATCCCACTGATGATAATGTCGCGCGCTACAGTTTCCGCAAATTCGACTGTAAATGGGAGCAATATATGAATGCACTTGCCCACATCTTCAATACTGGCCAAGGAGTTGTTCTGGAGAGTTCACCGTACTCGGATTTTGCGCTAGTCAATGCCATGAGAGCCAAGGATCATCTGAGTCCTGAGTGTAAGATAAATGACTTATATATACCAGCATTTGTGTTGCTGTGATGTCTAAATTTAATTTCAATGTATTTTAGACTTCAAGTTTTACTATTGGAACCGAAAAATGGCCCTGACGCAGCTGCGCTATTGGCCCCATATTGTTGTTTATCTGGATTGTGAGATCCCTGAGTTGGTTCAACGAATTAAGCAGAGAAATCAAGATGGAGAAGCTGGTGTGGTCGATGAGAAGTATCTCCAGACTATCAAGGAGTCCCACAAAGACTCTCTAAAGGAATACAAGTATGTTTTTCGGAGATTTTTGTTCTTATTGTTTTAGGTGGATAAGATGTTTTGATGAATTTTGAACTCATAATTAAGGTTTATTAGATTATGTCGTACTTTGAAATGTGATTTGAGACTTTCTTTGGTAGATTGGACTCATTTTTATGTTCTTTCTAGCCATTCTTTTGACTAATTTATATTATACTAGGTATTGACAAAAAATTTATTTTCCAGAGAGCATTCCAAGATCCTCACCTACGATTGGACCGAGCCCGGAGACCCGGACTCTATTGTTGAGGACATTGAGCGTGTTGATTGCGACTATTTCGAGTGGCATTCAGGCTCGGTTCATGAGGAATGGCATCAGCCAAGAGACGGGATTTGGTATAACATTTGGCGTGGATGGGTGACGACCAAGAACCGCGCTCGTCACAATGCCTTCCCCGGAGTCCCAGCGCACGAAATCAGCGAACTTTACACCGGAATTTTGGACGCCAACCACTTTTTGAACGTCATGAAGCTGGAGGTGGGTGGTTTGGGGATGGATAATATAATTTGACCCGAAATAGAGGCTTTGATTGATGGTTAAGGCGGTTTTGACATACTGAGGGAGAAATGGCATTTTGAAATTGTGTTTTAGGTACTCGGCGGCCGCTATGCCTACGGTCAATACCCCGAAAAAGGCGATGACAAGTCCAAGGTCATGTGGATAGATGAGGAAGACCAAAGGCTCCCCGATCCGTGGTACGAATACTACTGGCGCGACGTCTATCTGCACGAATTCGAATGCCACAACAACCTGCTAGATCCGTACGCCATTGGCCACGACCCCGACTATCTTCATCATCATTAAGGATAGTAATAAGCTGATGTTTATTCTGCGTTAGGACGACGAATAAATTTATATAGTGTAAATTTATTCAATCCTCTTGCTCGACAATTTCTGTACAATTAATTCTAAACTCGATTTTGGTACCGGTATGAGATATCAATGTAAAATACGCTTCTTTTTCACTTTTGGACTCCATCTCCACCTTGAGGAAGTTGAAGCTAATATAATCCTTGACGATCTTCTTCCACGAACTTATTATGATCTGAAATTTGAGGGTAATTATCTGTAGTAGGAATAGAGCACAAAAATTTTGAAATTCCCTTACATCTTGGACAGAAGCAGCTCCAATTATTAGAATGGAGTCTATTTTCACATCGATGGCCGTGGCGATCTCAAGCAGCGAGTTGGCTCGGTATAAATTGATTTGGACAGTGTCTAACAGGTCTGTCATCTAGAATGTTAGCCAATATTATGGATTTTTAGACCTTATGCCAATATTGTAGATTTTCAGAGCTTATACATGGCATTTGTTGGGGTTTTCTGCGTAAAAAAGACCAAGTATCCACCTAAAAGTCAGAAGAAAGAAGAATCAGAAAGATTCCAATATCAAAATAAACCTACCGGCCCATATTCGTAGAAATTCGGCCCTCTTATGATGAAAACTCTCTCCCGACTCGAAATTTCCTTGGCGAAACTGGTCATAGCTCTTTTGAATTCATTTATGAAGTCGGGCATTCCAATATATTCCAGTGTACTGTCAATTTCGACCTTCTCCAGGTGTGGATTCAACTGGTGACTGCAGAATATTAGAGTTATAAAAGTTTTGTTTACATTCCCCATGAATAATATAAACCCTCTCTCACCCTTCACTATACGCCAGATACTTGATAAAGTCCCCTTGAATTCGAAGGTGGTTGATTGGTATAGTCAGCAATGGAGGGAGATCTGAAAAAATCAGCGATAAAAGGCCATAATTATCTTATACATGGGAGGTACCTAAAATTAGACAAGAAATCAAAAAACTTACATTTCCAGCAATAGCTAAGTCTCACATCCAAGTATTCAAGGTTTACAAGTCCTTCCCGACTTAGGAAGTCTAAAAACGGCAAGAATTCCATTGAAAATCCTCGGATTTCCCGAGTCTTATGTATAATTTCGGACAGAACTTGTTTTACCAGACATCTCTCCTTTCCTGTCCGGATTGAAGTTGGTAGAAGGTTCAGATCGAGCCGAGTGATAAATGAATTATCTAAAAATTAGACTATTTCACCGTGCATTGCAGAAATTCCATTAAATTATGTTACACTTGACACATTCCACCTAAAAATCAAGAGATCAATAAAATTTTACCTTTCAAAGCTCTTGCTAGCATGACAGTCGATTTTCGAAACACAATATGTCCTAACCCATCGGTGTCGAACTGAATAGCCACTTTTGGACACTGTGAAATCAAGAGGAACCTCTGAAGTTTATGATAGGCAATATAGACGGTCCATTTATTTCGCAGCTTAATTCCAGTCCCAGTCCGTTGAAGGATCAAGAACAACGAGTCACTTTCAGCATGGAGGAGACTCAAAGACTTGTTGTTGAGCAGCTAAACCGATATTATTCATGACTTTCGAACATACAAAGATTTTTTCGACCACTTCTGTTGAAGTCAAGGCAGTGGTAGTTGATATTGCTGCTATATTGTGCTCCAGAAAATTTGCAAGGCATCTTGTGGTCAGTGTTGGCCGTTTCATGCAGAAAATCACATTTTTTCGCGAAAATAAAAATAAAATGAAATAATTGGGAGAGTTGACTCAGTGGGTCAAGTGTTGCTCTGTGGCTCTAATCGTGTAATTCACTGGGGGGATGAAGTTGAAATATCAAACAAGGGCGTGTAAACTGCCTTATAACCCGCAGACAGCATATATATGTAAAAATATTTTGAAGAGCTCGCGATAATTGCTGTGATATTTGCAGACAATGTTTTTGATGATAATGAGCAGTCTTGATTGCAAAGAATCGTACAAAAAAGTGATGCGGAACGGTTAAAATGGCGTTGTATTGTACAACCATTATTGTTCTGCACTATTTTATTTATTTTTACCAACATTTTTTGCATAAAACAATGCAAAAAACGAACTTTTCTAAAAAATCCCTTGATGATTATGCTTTCTAGTATCCTTTATTTTTCCTCTTGAGCTATTTCGCGACCCGACCCAAGTGCATTGTGTCTTGTGCTGTTTTGCACTTGGCAAGTCATTCCTTGTTTGTGTACGTGCCTTTTTCTCTTCTGATATTTCATATCATGCGGAATATGCGAGTGGTTCCAAAGTCGTGACCCGAACCCCCTCCGATTCTCATATCGGATACAGCTTATACGGATGCGTGGTATCATTCCGATCTGTTTGGTCCGTCTTCATCGTGGATGACGTGGACCAATCTCTGATGTCTTGGCGTTGCAGCGGCCGGAATACGGTAGGTCCGTTGGAATCGGTTCTCGTCGAAATTTTCGATGATGTGCAAACAGTGTGCAGAGGAGAAATTTTGATGAAAAAGTGGGGGGATTGTTGGTGAATTCTTAACGGGAAACATTTATGGGGAATTTATTGATTTTGTTTGCAAAGCTGGACTTAAATTTTTATTTTGATGAAATTAAAAAAAAAATCTAAACTAATTTCCTAAGGGGTATTCACGATATTTCGTCTGTATTTTTGAAACAAATGAGGGTTTAAGGTCCAGAAACCTTAAAAATTTGATATTTCTCTCGATTTTAAGTCAGCAATAAACACGGTGATTCAAAAAAATGGACATTTTCTTTCTACGATTTTTTCTTGGCTTGGGAACGTTTATCGGAAAAAGGTACCCATGACATGAAATTACTACGTTATGTAAACATACTCAATGCAAAAACTGTTTGCTAGCTGCGGAAGTTGCGGACATACGGTTGCTAGAAGTTGCCGGGTCAGCGCACCCACTCCCGCAGGGAGATTTGAGAAGTTTTCGCTCTTATATTTCCTAATGCTGTAATAGAGATGTTATAATGTCCTAATGCTGTAACAGAGACTGCTGAGCGGCCTGAGCAAAACACAGACGCTTATTGTTTAGGATATCATACGGATCCGAGCTCGAAGGGGATGTGCGAAAAGTGCAAAGTTGGAAAAATTTGGCGCTTGCCTTCAAGCATCCGTGAAAGGTTTCAGCATGATTTCTAGTTGAATTCGTACATTTCCGAAATTATTTTTGAGCCCAAACTTTTTGGCTATAATTCTGGCTTGCCTGGAAACTATAAAAACCGAATTCAAAGTATCCGAGACTGCATAACAAGCCCTCTTCTTCTTGTCGGTTTTCTTCGCCAGAAACTGATATAAATTATTCAATGACGTAGATTTTCCGTCTCAAAACTCGATAACAAAATTGTAGTCGGATACAGTAATTAGCACCCTGAATCTCTGGGTTGAAGTGCTTGCATGTGGGGGTAAACCGAGTTTTTTTCGCCACCTCAAATGCGTGTGGGTATTCATGGGATTTCCTACGTAATGTACTGAAAATTTCGTACAAGTTGAATATGCAAGAGAATATGCAAAAGTCATAAGATAAAGCGCAAAAAATCCAACGTAAAGGTTGATCAGGAATATTGAAAAAGTGGCAAAAAACCATTTAACAATGCTTAGAGCTCTGTATAGAAATGTATCCTCTGAATACGGTAGAAATATGAATGAAACTTTTCGTGCAAAAATTCGATAAATAACATCGACTTTTTGCCATCTCTCAAACTAAAAATCTCGGTCCTTTCTGCAAAGCGCGGGCTAGGATTTCTTTCATATTTCATAAAAAAACACTAGCTAATTGTAGGCCAAGTTTAATCAAAAATTAAGCGTCGTACTTGGGGTACCTTCCCTATTATGAAAACATTACTATTTATAAAAAATATTATATTACAATTTTTCTACCGTAGTCTACGTACCATGATTAAAATTTTGCATTGACAACTCTCTAGTAACAATAAGTACACAAATTTGTTGAATTCATTCACTGCTTTCAAAGTTATGCGAGTTTGTTTTCAAAAAAATGGTTTCTGAACCTTTAAAAATGCCTGGTTAACCTTATAGTAACTTTTCAAGTGACCTATCTACCTGGAACCTTAATTGGCCGAATCCAACTGCCCAACCCGCCGTTAGAATTTCATGTTGCAAGCAAATGCTGGCTGATTTCCAAACATGCTTACAGAATCATCATTTTTCTTCTAGCCGCCCGCAAAGTGGTGGGCCGCAAGTTTTGGCCACCCAAGTTTCTTCAAAATATTAGCGTCGTACTTGGAATACATTTCCTGTTAGCAAGAAAATATTGAATTTTTTATGAAACTTTTGAAAGTTTTTTTCCGGAGTTAGCTCAAATACCGTAAGCGAGAAACCCTTGAATCGTTGCACTGTTATCCTTGCAGTGCTTCCAATATAAACTATGTAAGCATGAGAAAAAAATTTGCGTCACACATGCCCTTCTCAGCCTTTCAATTTCATTATACCGGATATTTCTGTTGCTGAAAACACGAGGGATCAAAAAACAAATGTAAAAAGATTTGTTATTCGGCGAAACACACAGCATTCGAAATTCTATGCCTGGCACTTAAATTTCTAAAACAAAAACCTTTTAAACCCCCTTGCGTTTTGTATTTATAAAATAATTATAGATTGTTTTATCGGGTTCAAAGTCTTACGGTCAAAAATCTCGGGAATTACGTATCTTTTGAACGGCGTTGGAAGGAGTCAGGCTCAGGTGACCGGTGATGCCAAGAATGATGAGAATTCGGTGGTAAAGATGTAAACAAAATTATAGCCGTTCAGAGGGCTGTTCTAAGTATTGTAACAACGCTCAGATTTTAAATAGAACTTGTATAAGTATGCCGGAAAAATAATGAGCACTTTGCCGCATCAAACATTGCATCGCGGCCGGGGATATTAACTTTGCCGCTGCAAATTCAAGTTGCTTTTGACTTCAACGACGCGATCTGCCTAGCGACATTGTGCTCATTATTTTCCTGACAGACTGTTAAACTTACGGTTAACCTTTTCCAATAACAGTTGCTATCTTGCGCTTTGCAGAAACAACCGATAATTTCTCTAAAAATTTTTTGCGACGTTTCTGTGAAAAAACAATTTTTTCTAGCCGAAAATGGATTGGTTTTTGATAGTTCTCCGCATTGGGCGCGCTCTCTCGTCGCAAAAGGTAGCAGATCTGGCTGTTCCTGCAAAGCGAGAGCTAAAATTTTCCGAAATTGATTTTTGGGCTCTGCACAAAGCGGGCGCAAAACTTGGAGCATGTTTTCATATTTCGAGTGCTTTTTATACGCTGAATTCTCGGCGGAGACGGTTGTTATGATGGCTGCAAAGTTCTAAGAATACTCTACCGTTTTCATGAGCTCGATGATTCAAGGTCTTACAGTACAGTAGCCCTACTAGTAAAAAATAATTTATGACCAATCTAATGTATTACTAGTTCGTCCGGAAAGTCGCCGTACTCAAATTTGCCACACGAACTGTGGGAAAACAAAAGTGTACTTTGAACCGTGCAAACGTTTCCGTTTGCACCGTGACTTTTCAGGCACAGTGCAAGCGCCAAAAATCCCACCAGCAACTTTGCGAAAGGACTATAATAGTACTTCTCAAAGAATGTTTTTCTCGATATTGTGCGCTCCCATCCGAAAGAGCGTTGAATATGTATCTCGGCTGTCTCTGCAACGTATGAGGAATTTTTTCGGGGATTGATATAGTGGGGGACCTGATCCAGTGGCAAAACACGTACCATTTTGCATTCGGGAAGTGTCAAGAATGTGGCAAAACGCTTCCCTCTCCAAGTCAAAAAACTTTGTTTTGGAGGGCGCGCCCTTTTTCCTCACAACAAGAGCGGGCGCTCTTTTGAAATCGGGGTTTTTCCACTTGGAGAGAGAGGTATTTTGCCGCATTTTTTGATACTTCCTGGATGTAAAATGGTACGTTTTTTGTCACTGGAAGGGTCCTGCACTCTACACATCCTAATCATTGAACATCGAGAACTTTGTGTATTTCTCCTCTGTAAAGCACAAGCTCCATTGTACAGAAGCTGATGTCTGGTCGTGACATAACACGTACGCAAAGTTCAGAGAAACTCTGAACTTTTTGACAATTGTCGCTTTTCGACAATATCTTTAGTTTTCGTAATGTTAAACTCCAAAGACTTCCGCCTCAGTGTTTCTTCAACAATTTTTCTCTTGTCAATTGAATGGTTTCCTCTTCCATAAAGGGCTACGGTAATTTTTGACGTTTCGGATTACTGACCTACGAAGTTACGTAAAGATTAAATTGGAGACTTTTGAAATCGCATCGTCCGAAATATGTTAATCTTTTGTTGTTCCAAGATACCGACTTCAATAGGGAACGGGTTGTTGACGTATTCAAATTTTCGAATACATTTTTTCGATTGACCAAATGTGCGTGGGGTACAATAAATCGTCTGGGTCGAACGTGCAGAACAAACACAGTATGTTTTTACAAGTATTTATAGGGGTTTGGAGTGTTTTCCACATTTTTAACGAATGTTTGGGTCTGCTAAAAATGTTTTTTATACGGATTTTGATTGATGTTTTTTTTAAAAGTGCGCGGACATTCCGTCGCGACAGTGCATTTTGAGGGTTTTTTTGCACGGTGCACGGGCCGTTTCTACATTTCTTCTGTACGTGTTACGCTGCTTTGTGCTCTGTTCCAGACAAATATTAAAGGAATTCAGTCAGTTACATAGTTGAAAATGTACAGTGGGGACCTGATCCAGAGGCAAAAAGCGTTCCATTTTGCATCCGAGAAGTATCAAAAATGTGGCAAAATGCTTCCCTCTCCCAGTGAAAAAACTACGATTTCAAATGCGCGCCAACTCTTTTTGTAAGGGAAAGGGCGCGCTTTTCAAAAAAAGAAAGTTTCTTCACCGGGAGAGGGAAGTATTTTGCCACATTTTTGATGCTTCCCGGATGCAAAATGGTACGTTTTTACCACTGCATCAGGTCCGTCACTGTATAATACATTTCTATTGTACGGTGCAGGAATAACGTATTTACTTGTCAGTTCGTCGGGAAAATAATGAGCACTCTGTCGCATCGAAAATCTCATCGCCGCCGAGAAAATGAATTGTGTCGCGGCAAAATCAAATTGCGACTGATTTCCGCCATTTTTTGAGCCATTTTTTCTTCATGACCAATAGCCAGATTTCGGTGTTTCTGCCTCATATTTGGTAATAGTCAAAATGGAAGGCTCTGAGGATTCAGGGAAAAAAAGAATCTTCAAATGTTGTCGAAAAATAAAAAAGGAATAGCCATTTCAAATCGGGCCACAAAAATGGCACACTCTGTATTAGACCGTCGGGAAAATAATGAGCACTCTGGCGCATCGAAAATCGCATCGCAGCAGAGAAAATGAGTTGTGTCAAAATCAAATTGCTTCTTACACCAGCGATGCGATCGGCGCAGCGAAATTATGCTCATTTTTTTCCCGACAGACTGATAGATATAAAAATCTCGGCCACTTTTTTCATTTTTCATTTTTTTAGACATTTTTTTCATTTTTCTAAACATTGATTTTCGATGACATACCCTCTGAACGCTGTGTAACGTACAACGGGAAGTTTGCTAAATTTGAAGAAAACCAAATCGTCACACTTGGAGCTAATTGACAGTCTGATGAATCGGAAGGTGTTTTAAGATGTTGCTCAACGATGTGTGTCTGATTTTGGTTGACCCCAAAATGAACCCGAGTTTGCGTTTGCTTCCTCTTTACAACAGGGTCAAGCGTTGGAGCGAGTTGATTACGTCTTGTAGCGTGAGTCCGATTGGGATTAAACTACCATCTCTTTCGGGCTTGTAAACTTGTTAGTGACGCTGACGTCTTCAACGAAAACGGTCTTTGGTTTTTGGTGGGGAATGTTTAATTTGCCGGATTAGGGTACCGTATGCATACGGGATGGGGTAAAAGGGGGGTGAGGGGAAGATCATACAGTGCGACACTGAGCTGGTTATTAAACTTGCCGCGAATCTGGATTAATTTTTCTATTAATATGTCGGCAAAATAATGAGCGAAATGTCGTTGCGTCTATTGCATCGCTGAAGTGAAAAGCCATTTGATTTTGTCACGGAATAGTTCCTTTTTCATAATGTGGGCTTCAATTTTAATTTATTTCACTAAACACATGTAGAAATCATGGAGTAAATCAGTATGGTGTCTATTGTCCAGTCAATGCAACATCCTTCCATCGTTGGCTATACTTTGATCTTTCTTATCCTGGGGTGTCCGTGCGGATGTGTGTAGGAGGTGACAATTCCAATAGTATCATAACCAGAACAGAACAGTACATATCCCAAGATTAACTCCCCCGTTTCCCTTTTCCAAGCTTTTTATACAGTCTTTCCACAATTTCAAAAAAACCTTGAATACTTCTGGATATCATCTGTAAAGCGCGAGCTAAGTTTTTTAAAATTTGGCGCAAGGAGAGGGAGGTATTTTGCAACCAATTCCTGCTTTCAAAAGATTTTGTCTTCATGTATTTTTGCGATGTTTACTTTCCAAGCATCTATTCTTCTAACTGATCTCTTTGTTCATTACATTACCAGTTAATGTAAGACTCTGGTCCGGCGCCAGAAAGTTGAACTGCGGCTGTGATGTGGGGGAGCGATTAGAATTCTGCGGGCGAAAACATTTTAAGACACAGTTCTTGGTGTGCTCTTTGCTTTGTTTTCACTCGAAAATCTACAACCAGCATAAAATGAGGCGCCAATTCGGAATGAGAATTGTTGCGTAGTTGGGGACTTCTGGGAACGGTCAGCGATTTACATAAAGAGCTGACGACCAGAGAGTATGCAAAATTGAGCACTTGGAGAGCAAAGAAGATCTTTGATTTTCCATGGATCTAGTAATACTAGGCATTAGGTATATCAGTCTGCCGGGAAAATAATGAGCACTCTTTCGCTTCGAAAAATAAAAAAATACAAAAAAATTGTAACAAAATCAAATTGCTTTCCACTTGAGCAACGCGATCGGCGCAGCGACATTGTGCTCATCATTTTTCAGACAGATATATACGCGGTATTTCATGACTTGACGATCTTCATGGCTTCGAAAAAAGGCTGGTTAATCGTAGAGGATTTTTCAATCCCAACCTTCAAAACTTTTTTTTGTATTACGCAACCAGCAAAGCGTAGCAAAAACATGCCTCTATCTGAACATCTTTGTTTCGAGCTCTACAGCTCCTTTGCCTGTAGAGCTCGTTGAATATTTCTTCAGCCCTAGAAAGCGCAAGCTGAAATTTCCAGCCATTAATATACGATATTGACACAATGATTGCATCCGCTAAAATATAAATATATAAACCCAATTCCCCAGACCACCTGATCGACGGTCAGGTGAAATTTGTTGGGGGCCAAATGACGAGAAGTCGTCTGCGATTACAAGGCATCGAATTTGCTGAAAGTTGCACCAAGCCCGACGTGGGAAGGGCAAAAAAGGAGAATTCTTAATTAGCACCACTAAAATCGTGCACTTTCCTCCACCCACCCATGACAAAACGTCTAATCCACCGGCTCATACGAAACGTACGGTAAAGCCGCTCGCTTTTTGTACATAAAGTACATTCGCAATTCGCTGCATCCCATTGACCTTTGCGGCTTTTCGGAGCGCATGTAGTCTGGTCATCGCCACACAGCACCGTTTGTTGTTGTTTCTGCTTTGTGTTGGCCTTTTTTTGGAAGATCTCGGTCTTTTATTTTACTCTTTTTAAGGGGTTTTTGAATGATCATAGATGAAGTTGTTTTCTGAACCAGACTTAATTGATGTAACGTTTACAAGCAGAATTTTGGAGAAGATATTAATATTTGTTTGTTTTTTTCTTGGCTCTCTGGGACAAACTCTTATATTTCTGTTCACAAAATAACGTTCTAAATTTTTCTTGATTTTTCAAGACGAGTTTTGCCCTTCAAACGTCCTGCCGAGATAAATTTTTGATATCTAGAATCCTTTGATTAATCGATAGTGTGTGGACGAAACGTCTAAACGGTTCAAGAAAGCGCTGGATTGCTGCAGTAAGCCACAAAACAAGTGATAGAAATTCCAACAATTATTGCTGCCGAACGAGTACATAGAATGCGGAGAGGCGGTCGGAAAAACATTAGAATAAGGGTGTCTCAAGTGCTCTGATTTTTCTTAAATTTTGCACACATCTCGAGCATAGGAGGCATATAAATTCCTGAATGTTTTAGCTCGGGCTTTGCATGCGCAGCCGAGAAATTCAACGATCTTCGTGGCCTAGAGACTACACAAAACGCGGAGGGAAGTCAGAGAGAAAAGCGCTTTCACAGTTCGTGCAAAAAAGTGTAATTCTTTGTGGAAGCATTACCCAAGAGGTATCAGTATTTGTCCGTTAGAAAAGTTGCTGGAGCTCGGCATTAAGTACTTTTGGGACACAGCCGATCTCCGCAATTTTTTCAATTTTTTTAGGAATGCGCTTGCTTTTCTCTTCATATCTCGCTAGCCGTTTGCGTAGAAGGCTAAAACTTGGTATGGCAGTAGAGTGAAAAACTGGCTTTCAGAAAATGTAAATATTGTAAGAAACCCCGCAGTATAAACTTCCCGATGACAATGGAAAAAATCTCATTTTTAAAAGAGCTCTGCAAAATCAAAAATCAACTTTGCACTTTGTAATGGGCTTTTTTGGGATATCATGCGCACCCTGACTTTTTCTTCATCATGTAGACGCCAAAAATCACACCATCGACTTTACAAACGGAGTAGTAGTCATACGACTGTTTACGCCAAAATTCGCAAAACTAATAACTGCATTAATTTTTGCCAGCTTTATGTAGGCCAAGTTTGTTCAAAAGTGAGTGTTCAGAAATTACATTCGTATCACAATCTTTGGGCTGTTCCAAGTTCCACCAACTTCTTTGTTACATCTATTAAACGTATTACACTCAGCACCGTTGATTTTCCCTCCAGTTGTGCCATACTGTACACACTTTCTGTGTTTTTTAAAAATTCTTGCCTTGAACTTCACAATTCTGACCGACCGACTAAATTTAGCGCGGAATTTGAACTGAGGTTTGTAAAAAGGCAAGAAAAACATATGTTGGTCAGGTGGCAAATTAAAAAACGAGTGCTTAAGCATTCGCTTGTATCGTAATGTAGTCGTAAATAATTAATAGATATATAATATATAACCGGCCTGTCTCAAGCCAGCTACCGTATGCAATCGGACCCGACTTCCTTGACGTTTATATACATATATACAGTAATTTCATTTTACAGCGTAATCGGTTTACTACGCACCTTTTCGGCGTCACACATTTTGCTGACAGAGATTGTACAATTATCCAAATTAGGAGGTTTTTTGGGGATGTGTTACACTCTAATTGCATGCTGTCATCGGCTACGTGGCTGTGGCGTTGGCGACGAAAATAATTCGGACGAATTGGCGGAGAAGGTTGGACTAATTAAATAAATAAGCGATGACGAATCTTGCGGGGTTCGCGTTCCTGCAAAAACCTGGGACCAAGATCGGCGGAAATTTTAGGGTAGTGGCGTTCACTTTGAAGGGCAAATGTCCTAATTATAAGGCGTCGAGACACTTGCGGGCAACCTCTTTGCGGACAACCGGCATTTTCCTGTTGGAATTACGATTTTCCTCCGGTAATCTACGTAGTATGATTTATATTTATTGAATGCCTCCACCGCTTTCGGAGTTATGCGAGTTCTTTTTTTAAAAAATGGTAAAAATGCCTGCTATACCTTATGGTAACTATTCAAGCCACTTATACACAAGGAAACTCAATTTGCAACATCTAACAGCCAAATCCAACGTTCAAATTTCCTGTTGTAAGCAAATGTTGGCCGCTTTCCAAAGATGCCCGCAGAATTTCCATGGTTCCTCTAGCTGCCTGCCGAGTGGTTGCCCACAATTGTGGACCCACCAATTATAACATGGAAGACCATGCACAAATATCGGAAGATTATTTACAAGGCTAACCTTAGATGTGTCTGCAGTTAAACTGCATGAAATTTGGAATCAATTGGCCCAGGAATTGCTCGGAAACACGTTGATTTTGAAGAAACTTGGTATAAATTCAGACTAACTTTTTAAACACGGGATACAAAACTCCAATCAGTCTGTCGCTAAAATAGTGACAGTCCTTTTCAGCAATATATTTTGCATCGTTAAAAAAAGTCCAGCGCCACATCTCCAGCTGTGGCAGCCTTCGCAAAGCGATGACGGGCGATTCCAAGGTGGGGGGATTCGCCACTATTTTCCCGACAGAATTATAGCTCGTGGTGTGCAGAAACAATCGATTTTTAGGCCTAAAGTTTATAGCACTGTTTTGCGAATTTTGCAATGAAAGGTTTCATGCCGATTTTTATGGTAGTGAAAATCAAGAAAATCAAGTCTTTCCACGCAAAACCGGCGATGGCCAAAAAATGTTTTTCAAAGACTACTTACTACGCTTTGTGTCTAGGTCGCATAGATTTCTGCAAGGTTTTTGCTTGCGTTTTGCAGGACGAGCCGAGATTTTCAGCAATCTCTAATGATGAGAAAATATGCGGGGAAAAAAGCTCTCTTCGTCGAAACGTTGCCCTCAACGGAAGAAATACATCGACGTCAAACGGTTCATGCCAAGATTCTCAAAAAAGTGTCACGTGTTTGCAAATAGCGAGCTAGGTGTATTAGAAAAAAATATTCTAAATTTGAGCCGAGTTTCATCAAAATCTAACATAAGCTTCGGACTTTGACAATTTCCCCTGCCAATTCCTCCAAAACACCTCTTTCTTTCTTCCAGACATACGACCGTTTTGTACTGTCGTTCCTATTTTTAGTCTTCGAAGCTGTGCTTTCGATGGTTGCTTTCAAAACTCGTGGCCGGTGCAAATTTCCCATTCCAGTCATGCAATGCCACGTAGCCGGGGGCGACGTAGCCGCGAACCGGTGTTCTGGAAACAAATTGAAGTCCTAATCAAATCCCATTAAAATTTTATAAAATTGTTGAGCTGGAAGCTAATGGGGGCCTCCAAAAAATATGAAGAAGTATAAGCAGCAGCGTAGGCGCTGCAGCCAACTTTCCGCTCAAGGACACACGGCCGCCTCCATCTTTAATCGGCCAAATTAAAAGAAGCGAGGAATTGATAATTTTATGACAATGGAAGCAATGAATAATTTGGTGGGATAAACTGTGGGTCCGAATAAGAGCTCGACAATATAGCGCTGGAATTACTGTGGAAAACAGTAAATTACAACTGAGTGTCGTGCTAGGAGTACTTCTATTGTTAATATGGAAATTAGTGCTTTTTGTTTTTTGCTAATTTTTACTGTAGTCTAACAAGTGGCCATGCCATTTTTGGTATTGAAAAATGGGAGAGTCTGGGGATTCAGGGAAAAAAGAATTTTAGCATTTGGCCAAAAACTAAAAAAGTTATAGCCAATTCAAATCCGGCCGAAAAATTGCCGCACCCTGTAAATTTAAGGGAAAAATTGATATACGTGATGAATAAGATGGGCAATTTCACTTACATGAACGGTTTTTGGTGTTTTTGATCCAGTTCCTGGAAACGGCCCAGTTCATTCGACACGTAAAACCAATTTTTCTGGGCAATCGGCCATTTAAAATCCACTGGAGAATTTTACTTATTCTCCATTTCAAAAATCAAGACCACATCTATTGCGTGATGGCCCCGCCGCGAAATTGCCTGATTACGCCAATAACATTTTCTGTGCAAAAAATACCTTTTCTGGTCCTTTAAAACTATAAATTTTCTTTGATCATTCGCTGTAGAGGGAAGCCAGAGCGCTAGACACATGAGTAAGTTTTGGCCTGTGCTTTACAGGCCAATCAAGGTTTTTAGGCCAAATTTTAGCGGCTAATTGCTCATTTTATTCATAAATTTTATATTGAGAAGTAATAGTATCAGTCTGTCGGGAAAATAATGTGGATTTTCGTGCTGAGAAAACGCCCATCCTCGCTTTGGGACGGCTCGCCGCGGCTGCATATTTGGTCTGAAGCAAATATCGTTGCAAAAAATTGACATTACTTTCCCGACAGACTGACATTATAAATATTTTCGTTGGAAATAAATATTTCCTCAATGTAGTCAAACCCCCGCACAACAATTGGTAAGAGACCAGAAGGTTTATTAATTTATAGCAAGGTCTTGGAAAGTGTTGTATACAAAGGTTTGTTTTGGCCAAAAAGCGGTATTAGCGATCTCTGAAACCTTTCTTTGCAGGTTGGTTTCGCTGTACCGCCGTTTGTAGTATGTAATAGAAAGAAATGCTCTGCAAAAAGTCTTGCAAAAATTGGCAGCGAAACGGCCGAAAAGCGGTTTTTTTCTTTGTCTGCTCTCCGCATTTCGCGCTCTCTCTCACTGGGAAAGATTTTTAATTTTTTATGGGCCAAAACTTTCAAAAAACGAATGAAACTTAAAATCTGTTTCAAAAATTTGATGCAGGTCCAAGTGCTCCATCTAAAAAAGCTCACTGTTAATATTGAATTGCAATATTTACACGAAAGCATGCATAAATTATTTGCAACTTCATAACGGTAGCATTTACAGTTTTAATGTCATTCCGGGCCAAAAACCATTCCCCAACCCACGGTTGTCATTAAAAAATCATAACTGTACTCCTAAAATTAAATTTGCCGTGTGACGCGGCCTCGGCTACAATCTCCGGCCTTCCCGGTAGGCGCTATTGTATTTGTATTTTGGAATGTCATTTGGATCTTTTGGGGTCCGAACTCTAACGGAAGTGTAAGTCGCTTTTTCCGAACTTTTTTCTCTTAAAATGTAACAAGGATGGGCTGAAATCCACTACAATTTTTTGACAAACACTACAGTTCCGGTGGGGGGGGGGGGGAATCGTAGCTGTTTATATTTTTTATATTTCTCGGCGTTTGTACTTTACGGTTGAACCTTTGGAATCTCACCCAATTTCTCAGCCGGTGAGACTTTTCGTTCGCCGAACTTGGACATTATTGTTACGGTACATAAAGGGGATTTTGTCGGAAAAATAGGGTAATTCGACAAACTTTTTTAGAAGATATGTACTTGTATTTATATAGAGTCTATATTCGATGGTCGATTAAACATTTCACGACCGTAAAATCAAGTCTTGGTCAAATGCAAAAAAAAGTTGACCTTGAATTTACGCGACCTCTAATCGACTGAAAAGCAGCATAAACTTGTAAAATTACGAAAATGCAAATTTCTGCGAGTTTCCCAACTCGCGTGTTGCAGAAACCACCCAGGTTCTGTGAATGGAAGCTCACACGATGTGGTTCCATTTTAGGAGCTTTGGCTTTTATTCTTAAACGAATTTCAGGCAACACTTCTACCATTTGTCGGGGAAATAATGAGCGCAATTTCGCTGCCCCAGTCGCTTTGTTGGAGTGAAATGAAGTCTGATTTTTCCGCGGTATAATTCATTTGCTCGGCGGCGATGTGATTTTCGATACGACAGAGTGCTCACTATTTTACCGACAGACTGATAAGAAGGAAAGAAAGGTCTTGTGTTTGTATTACGCTAGATTTAACCGACTTTATGGTATTTTCCGACATGAATATCATGTCAAAAGGCACTCAATGCTTTCCCAAATATTTTTCATAATTATATTTTCCCGACAAGCTGATATAAGGAAAAAATTTCACCATTCGGAAAATTCGAAAATACGTTTAAGCTTTTTTCTCAATCGTCTCGATTTGATGACTATTCAACCGCCTTTGGAGATAACTACTAACAAGCTGAGTCTTAGTGCAAGTCCGTTTGCAAACCCGCTTTAGTAATGTTTCTCGTTTGCACTATGCAAGTAAAGGCCATTCCCAAAAAAGCCTAATGCAGCTGCAACAAAAAGAAAAGAAATTGTACAATGTAAAGTCAGCTTTTGTTTTCTTACAGTTCATATCGCCAAAATCACTCCAGTGGCTTTGCGGACTGAATGGTAACAAGCTGATTACTGGTAGTAACATTTTAGTAACATTTCCTCTTCGGTAGAAAAGGGTCACCTTTCTAAAATAGATATTTCATGTTTGAACCCGCAAAAAAAGTCTAATTATGCCATCTTTCGGACAAAATGTCTTGTCGCACATTGTCTATATGTAACGTCAAAGAAAAAACAACCTAAAAATAACTTATTACAGTACCTGAACCCTTCCTTTGCTACTCCAAAAAACACACTATACGGACAGACGCGGCTCACTAATTAGGTTGTTTTGAAATCCGGGGTGTTACTTTCTGTCTTGGCGTGTGGGTGAGTTGTTGCCCACAAAAGTGGGATGAGATTGGGCGACTTAAAAATGATTTCCCTACAAACCCTCGCAAATACAAAGTAGGTTTCGCGGAACTATGAAATGTTTCTGCGCCGGCGAATGCCCAAAAAAGTCAGTGTAAAATTTATGTTTTGTGGCCAAAGGACAGGGCGGAAGACACTTGTGAGGCAGAAGCCGACAAGCAAAGAGATTGAATCACAGTTTTTAACAGTCTGTCGGGAAAATAATGAGCACAATTTTGCTGCACCGATCGCGTCGCTGAAATGAAAGCAATTTGATTTTGCCGCGACACAATTTATTCTTTTCTCGGCGGAAATGTGATTTTCGATCCGACATAGTGCTTATTACAGTCTTTCAGGTGGGCAGAAGAGATTTGAAAAATGTGACACAAATTATTTCGACCTCCCAAAATGTTACCCTATTGTGGACTTTGGAGTGCGGAACAAAAAGTTCGACATGGGCGAAACCCGTGGTTGTGCGTCATAGGTGAAAAAAATATGAGTTTAACCGGAATTCCTCTTATAAATACTACGTGTTGTTCTGTCGGGAAAATAATGAGCACTCTGTCGAATAGAAAATCGCGGAGAAAATGAATTGTGTCGCGGAGAAAATCAAATTTCTTTTCACCTCAGCGATGCGGTCTGCGCAACGAAATTGTGCTCATTATTTTCCCGACAGACTGATATCGTGGCTGCTCTTTCAAAGTGCAAGATAAAATTTGCATAATTTGACCTCCTGTAAGCAAAATTTTAAGTAAGGGTCGGAGCGTTGTGATTTAGCACAAAAAATTGCAAAAATTAGTCATCCTCATGACAAAATTCAAAAAAAAAACAAAAAAATTGTCCTCGGCCTTCTATCAGTCTGTCGGGAAAATAATGTGGATTTTTCGTAGCAAAAATCTCAAGCCTCGCCGCAGTCTCGCATCAAGTTCTTCATCTTGGTTAGCCTGTGTAAAGCAATGACGGGCGATTAGTCTCTCCAAATCCACAATATTTTCTCGACAGACAAATACTCTCTTTTGGGCTCTCTACAACAAAAGTTGTCCAGTCCTTCATGATGTTCCTTTAAAAATTCTTTCCAGTTTTTGAGGGATGAATTTCCAAAAAAATCGTATCCAAATCACGACTCTAATAGAGAATGTATTCATCAACTTTTTGCAACCAGATTTTTGCCCTCCACAACAGGCGCCCTTGCGTGTGACAAGTTTTATTAGGTAATTAATCCGTTGGCATTTCCCGGCGCTTGACTTTTTTCATAACCGCCGAACAAAAGGGCCCTAATTCGCAAACCAATTTACTCTAGTATTTCCACTTCGAACGGCGGATGATGCAATCGGGTTCATCGAAAAAACAAACAAAGTGGAATGGATCCATCCGTGAACACCATGCATAATGTCCTACCGTGTGATGAGTTCGAACTCCGGGACCAGAGTATATGGACTCCGCGGGAAAGTGGGATAGGATGACGTTCGCGGCCTGACAAAGCAGTTTCTTCAGCGCTCCCAAAGCAGGTGCTACAGTAATATGGAACGAGGCAGAGGGCGTTGGGGGGAAAAAGGGCTTTGCAATGAGAGTTCGCGTAGGGCGAGGCTTCGATTTTGATGGAATTTGGCGCAAATTTAAGTTAATACTTTTTAGGACATATATGAGATTCATAACTCGCGCTTTGCAGAAGCAGTTGAGATTTTTTGTTCGAAAGTTGGCCAGAAAATTACAGTTTATTTCGAATTTTGGTGTGAAAATTTTCATGTCTGTTTCTATCGTAGACAGTAATGTTTCCCAAAAAAACCTATTTTTTCCATATAACATTGGGAAAAAACGGTCAAAAAATGTTTTTCTCTTTGAACGCTCTCCGCGTTTTGAGTATTCTTTTGGGTGCAAAGATTGTTGAATATTTTGGCTGACTTCTGCAAGAAAACTAAGATTCTGCAGAGACAAAACGGTGAATGTGTCAAGTATTTGTTGCTGAAAATTTCAGCATGCGTTTTGAAAGGGCTCCCGAGATATTCAATAGTTTTTGCAGGCAAGAGATGAAGGAAATGGGGAGAGACAGTCAAAGAAACGAAATTTTTTAGGGTTTTGTGCATCCACAAGTCCACAGACATCTTTTTTATGCGACTATTTTTCCCTGATCCTCAAAAAAAATCTACTTTTTCTTCGCCTTGAAAACTGTAAAAAAATTAAAATTTTTTGTCATAAAGATCTCCATAACATTTGCAGAGCACAAACTATACCTCTCCCGTAGCTCTTAGAAAATTCCCGTCTTAATATAAAGTGTGATACAAATGAATATTTTGAACCTTGACCGTCTGTTTGGCAACTTAATTTCTCGTTATTACCACCCAAACAGTTTCTTTCTTTAGTACAAAATCTTTGCAATACATATTCCTCATACGGTCTGTATATACGGTTCCCGAAGCGCAGACAGCCCGCGGCGGAAGTCTCCACATTGTACTATTTCATCGAGTCCATTGGGGTCTTAATGAAACAACCTTCCCGAAATGTATGCGATCATGTGTATCGGCGCTTCTCCCTCTCTCCCCATCTTCATCTACATTTCGCCGTGACTTGTCATCATTTCTGGGGCACAAATCTCGGCACAACTCTTTCCTTCTCCCCTCTCTCTTGAACCCTGAATCCTCGGCCGAAACCCATGATGGTGTACAGTTACATTGTGCAGGGACGTAATCTTTGCAAAAGTCACATCATTTCTAAAAATATTCGCCTACAATTGGGGCCGCTTCTCTGCCTGGTCTTTTGCGCCCTTCTTGCGCCCCTGACCACAGATTAGGGATGGGCACAGGTGTGTGTGCTGCGAACGCAAGCCTCCGAATTTGAGAAGGCAAACGGTCAAACGGGTGTCAAGAAGTTTCAGGCCCAACTATGGCACAACATTAAACTCAATTTTCGAATTCGCCTGTTTTGAATACATTTCGCGTAGAAGCACAAACGTATTGAACCTTGTATTTTCCTGAAAATTGAGGCGAATTGAGCGTTCACGAAGAATGGTACAAAGTTTTGAGCCTGTACTCTGCGGCAAGGACCAAGATATACATAGTAGTGTGTTTGCAAGTTGCTAGAGGGATTTCGGCGATATGCACTGTGCAAAAAGGTCAGCGACTGCCCAGAAAAGTCTATTGCACAGTGCGAAGTGAACTTTTGTTTTAGCATAGAGTGGGTCGCCGAAATCACTCCAGGCACTTTGTAAACGGCCTAATATCTCTCTTAGGCTCTACTCGTTGCTTCCGATCGTCTCTGAACCGCCGAATATCTCCATTGAGCTTGTCCTCAGCTGCAAAAAATATACGCAAAACCATTTTTTTTTCTCCTGGCCATATCTTTGTTTCCCATAGTGCATGTCGCTGAAATCACTCCAGCAACTTTGCCAACGGACTAGCGGATAGAAAAAAATGAGATTTTTTCAATTTTAAGAAGAAGAAGAAGTCACATTATTTTGACACATAGTATGTATATATTGTACGTACACACAGATTTTTTTTCAAAAATAACACAAGCAAAATGTCGCCAAGATAGGACCAGAAATTATTCTCTACGTTCGTCTCTCAGTTGTTTTTATGGTATCAAGAACTTTCCGCTCGAAAACAAATCTCTCCCCTACAAAAAAAGGCAACAAATCATGACTAAAAAAGCAAAGCAGCTTTTCTGTTGTCTATTTCTCTTTGCAATCGTAGCCAAAAAAGCTGTTAAAAATCTCAGTCGTTTCTGGAAAGCATAAGCTAAAATTTTCATATTTTTAAAGACGCTCAACACAGGCAATGCCCAGCTAATCTGATGAGAATCTCTTTGCCTTTTCGACGATTTCCCCTTCGAACAAAAGTCGAGATGTTCGAGAAACCAGTTTAAGCGGCCGCTGACTTTTTTCGACTTTTTTGCAATTCCCTTAAGTACATATTGCACACCACTTTGATCACGGCTAATCATCGCCAAATCCGCTACAATCTCGGCACAATCGTCTGATCTTTCGCGGCCGGATTACTGTATGGCGTGTTCTTTGGTTACGGCGGGCCCCCGGCCGCCGCCGCCGCCGCACCGGCGACGAACGAAATCTTTTCTCGGAGGCGCGCGCTAGCGGTGGGCGGGGCTTGGCATATGCCAGGAGGGGAGAAAAGGCGACGAGAGGGGAAGAAGAGAAGAAGAAGCGGGAGAAAAAAGCCACCCGGTTGTAGCCTCGCGGAGGTCACTGGGTTCAAAATTTGTTTTTCGGTGCAGAGCGACGTAGATGAGATCGCTTGGGGCGGGGCCAGCCGCGTCCACTGGTCGGTTTCGCCACGAACGTTGGGGGGCTCAGTCCGCCGGAACCTCCGTTCCCGCGTTGTAGGGGTACTTTTGCCGTGATTCGGCGCTGCCACAGGGCATGAAAATTTCCTGTCTGGAGGTTGAAGCTCATAATGGGGATGGAAAAGCCTTTTATTTTGCGATTTGCTTAGTCATTGCTTTGGAATGCATGTAAAACTACTGTTTTTTGACGAATAGTTGTCTTGAAAATATTTATTTACTTCTTTGCAATTCGCCGAACGTGTTGCGATCAATTTTAATTCGTTTTACAGTAAATTATGCCCTCTGACAGACGTCGATCGCTATAGTTTTTCGCACGTGACTGTTTTATGGTCTATTTATGCTTTAAAAAATATTTTTTTTTTACATTTTTCATCACACCAGTTTACCACCTTATATCCCGTATAACATGCGAGAGTTTTCGCAATTTTCTCGGAAGCAATTACACAAGTTTTGGCCAAGTTTTCATCAAGTTTCCGCCGAGGTTTGGCCAACTTGATTAGCCTCCAACTTTGTTGGGTTGGTATTACAGCGGCGTGTATTTTTAGCACGAAATGGTTTCCTATTATTTTCGCGTTTTGTGTAATTAAAACTTTTCCGCCTAAAGCGAACCTTGGCACGCAACGCCGAAACGACTTACCGTGCGAGAACTTTTCCGACGTTCTTTAGACTTGGGATCGGAATATAATATGTGTTATAAATGTAGAATTTGGGGGGTTTGGTATAACGAGAAACAAAAAAAAAATTGTGAGCGGTGATTTTGATGAAATGGGGTGAAAAAACAATGTTTATATTCTGCTAGTCCGTTGGATAGAGTCGCTGTGATTTTTGGCGTTTGCACTGTGCAGAAAACGTCAGGCGACAGCCCAAAAAGCCCGTTGCATAGGGCAAGGTGAACTTTTGTTTTCTCATGTCTCCGGAATCACCTCAGCGATTTTTCGAAGCGAACTGTTAGGTTGGGCGAAAAGTTATGACGATTTTCTTGCAAAACTTTGAAGCCGATTATTTCCTAGCTCAGATCCCTTCTTATTTCAACATACCTATAGACTAATAGAAGGCTTATTGAAGCTTCATCAAGGGTATATTACTAAGCCGTACGGCATAGCCGAGATTTTCTATTGCTAAAAATTCGGAAGTGCCTCGATTCGTGCAGTTTTGGAAAACCGAACGATTTTTTTTACAAAAAAGGTGATAAAAGTGCAAAATTTTTGCGATTTTAGGGCGGAAAGAATTGGTATTCTCTACGAAGTGTAATAAGCACACAAAAAATTTTTCTCTGTTTTTCTCGCCGTCTCTCCTCATTTCCTAGTCTCTCTAAACATCGTTGAATATCTTGGCTCTGCCTGAGAAAGGTAAAGTAAACTTTTGCAAAATTAATTAGTGTCTCAGTTAGACTGATCATACCAAATTTAAAAAAAAATCCGAGAATTTACCGGTCGATAATTTTGAAATTTTTAAAAATTAATTTTTCAAAGTTTTAGACATCTTTTTTTATTTTTGAAAATTTAATCTCATCAATTTGAGAGTCTGAATTTCTTGCGATCAATAATTTTTTTTTGATTCTCGCGCTGTCAGTTTTATATCTTCAAAAAAAAAACGAAAATTTTCTCGCTTTGCAGGCACGTGTAATGTCCATTGCTACGCCTACGAGTATAATGTTGATGTTTGCGTTCACATTCCGACCGATTGTCTCACACTTGGACTTCCACCACAAGCACAATGTCGGCAAATACGTGTCGCCGAAGACGGTCGTCACGCTGAAGAATGGGAAGGTGCAGGGATACACGAGCGAACTCAACCATCGCGCCATTCATGTGTACAAGGTAGGGAGGGGGTGCAGAGGAGCGGGAATTTTTAATTCTGAATATATAGCATTATGTTTGCAACAAAAAAAAAAAATTGAAAATTTGAAAGGAACCCAAATTTTGGTATCAAAAAGTATCATCAGGAGAAAATAATTTTGCTTTTTGATAAAACAAAAGACCATACTATGAATTCAGAATTTTCATAGCTACAAAAAAGTATCAAAAGGTATCCTAGCGGCATTTTCTTTTGAAAAAATAACGCTTTTCCGGTCCAATTACAAATTTTGGTATCAAAAAGTATCACAAAGACAGAAATCATGAACACTTCAAAAATTAAAATGGCTATGATGACTTTTCATACATTTTACGGTAAAAAAAGCTCTCAAAATGTATCACATCATCTTCTCGTTTAAAGAAAAAAAGCTTTTCTTCCAACTCTTGGGACTTTTCGACGTTATCAAGTAAATTTTGTCCTCTTTTTTTTGCTGAAACTTTAAAATTTCTTTTCCACTTTTTTTGCGCATTTGGACTTATGGTTCAATATTTTTTAATAACCAGGCTGTGAGAGGAGAAAAGGGATTTCCAATCAGGATTAAGCTGCGATTTCCGTTTGAGATTTTCATTTCCTCGTCCTGGCTCTAATAAACTCAAAGGAAAACCATAAAAAAAGTAACACGTTCAGGGGCAATTAATTCGCTAAATTACTTCCTAAAAGTTCAACAAAAAATATAATGAAAAATTGAAGCAGCATTCTAAGAATCCGATTTCCAGGGTATCCCCTATTCGGAGCCGCCCGAAGAGGAGTATCGGTTCGAGAAGCCGACGCCCAAGGAGGAATGGGACGGCTACTGGGACGCCACCGAATATGGTCCCAAATGTCCACAATGGGATTCCAATTCGAATAGTTTTAATAACGGTGCTGAAGACTGTCTTTCATATAATGTGTTCGCGAGAGCGGAGTGCCTTGTAAGTTGGTTGAAATTTCAAATTTTTTTACTCAATTTAAGCTTTAAAGTCATCAAAATTCGTTTTTCACCAACGCCACCTAACCCCCGTAACCCCATCTTATGCGCTAACATTTCAGACAAATTCCTGTCCCGTTATTGTATTTCTTTCTACAGATGCTCAGGCCAAAGAGCGGCGGATTATCAACCAGTTTTTGGCGCGCGAGTTTGTCGTCGTGACCTTCAACTTTCGCTCCGGGATTCTCGGTTTTCTGAATTTGGGCGTCAGCAAGGATGACGCGCCGCTGAACGTCGGGTTTAATGGTGAGTACGTTTTTTGTTTTGCCCTTTCTTTTGTCATCCCCACTTCCGCAATGCCGTCATCTTGTCTCATTTCCATTTTTATTGTTTCATCGGCAAACATTCTATTAAATTAGGGAGTAAAATTAATTTCCCGCTCTCTACAGATATCACTCTGGCCTTGGAGACGATTTCTTCTGAGATCGGAAAATTTGGCGGAGATCCCTCTCAAATTACCGTAATTTCGGAGCAATCCAACATTGTCGAATACCTAATGGCGACCGGCGCAAAAACCTTCGCGAAAGCGATTACAATTTCCACAACTCCGGCGCAACTCAACTCCCAACTCAACGCCGAGGCGAGTCGCGCCGTGATGCGCCAACTCGGCTGCGAACGACCCGATCTCGACTCGATTTTGAGCTGTTTGCGCGCCGTCGACGTTGCGGATTTGGTGGCAGCGGGTGTGCAGGGAATGTCGCCCGAGGCCGACGCCGACGCGTTGCCATTCGTGAGCCTGGAGTCGATGATGAAACAGTGGAGAGTAAGTCAAATATTTGCGGAGGTTGGGGGTAGGATTGCAATCTCGGCGGAAATAATGCATATTCTGGCATTGTAGCTTAGGAATTTCTGTTCCATCAGAAAGAGGAAAAGGTCATGTTTGCTGGGAATACGATGGAAAAATTTTCAAAAAATGTAATTTTTTTGTTAAAAAAGCCTCAAAAAACCACCATTTTCGCTATAACCCTTCAAAAATCATCATTTTCTGAACCTTTTTCTCATAAATCATCATTTTCTTGCAGGAAGTGCCTTTACTATTCATTCAACAAGTGCCTTCAACGCTCTCAACCGACATATCGAAACTGTGCCAAGCCTACACCCCCCTGTTCTCCTTCCCCGTGACGGTCAGCGAATGCGAGCGGCATTACAAGTCGGCCGCCGCCCTAATCAGCGACGTTTCGGCTGCATACGCCGAGAAAATCATGGCAATGAACAAACAGAATGGTATCGTTGTTAGTTTCGACAACAACGATGAAGATCTCAGCACTGTGTTCTTGGATTTCGCGTCACAGGATGCAGGTGAGCATTCGGGGATTAATGAGAGGGGAAAAGTGCGGAAAGCGGATTTGTTTGGCCTAAGGGGTTTAGTTTGTCGGCTAATTCACATGTTCAAGGGTGCGTTCCGGTCAAGGAAGATTAGAAAAAGCTTGTGATTGAGTTCAAAAGACTTATATTGGAGAAAAAAATTTGTAGGTATTCGGATAAAAGGAAGGTCTGGGATACCTTTTGCCACCTTTTTTGGGATTTTGAACATTCTAAAATCAACAGCAACTAATGAATTTGCAAAAACAAGCCTTTTTGAAGTCTGAATGATACCTTTTGATCCCAAATTTGGACACTTTTTGATCTGTTTTGCCACTTTTTCCGGCTACAACTTATTTTTGGCCCAAATTTTTTCCCTACACCTTGTAGCGCACATCATACCCAACTTCCTACCGTAGAGCCCACAAAAACTTCCGCTGTAACGCCATTTTGTTGCATGCGCTCGAAATACCCGCACTGACGTGGAACGAAATTTATGGAGCCGCTTCGAAAGCTGGCGTCATCTTGGCAATTTGGGGGAAGATAAAAGTAAATTTAAACCGCATGCCCTTTTCCCGCATCACGTTTGTTTTTAACGCGCGTGCTTGCCGAATGCGATGAACCCCTGGGCCGGGCCAATTAGGCCGTCTTTTGAATAAGACGGCGGTCGATTTCGCGGAAATATATGATAACAGAGATTAGTGCATTCCAGGAGCGCGTCCGAAATAGCCCGCTGCACGGAACAGGAAATCCCATCATTGCTGAATATGCGTATAATTATGCGGGTTGAAAATTGCGAGAGGAGAGAACCGGGGATTCTTCGCGGCGTTACGGTACGCGAAAGCTTGGGAAGAGAGGGGAAGACGGAGTGGGTGGGGGAGTTGGGATCAGAAATGATGACAAATCTTTTGGGGAAGGCATTGAGTGCTTTTTGAGATGGTATTCAAGCTAAGAAATGAATGCAAAGCAGGCTGAAGCTAGTGTAATTCAAACACAAGACCTTTCTTTTAGTATTTTCAGTCTGTCGGGAAAATAATGAGGGTTTTTTGCATCGAATCGCCGCTGGGAAAATGAATTATGTCGCGGCAAAATAGGCTTTCTTTTCACTTCAGCGACGCAATTGGCGCTGCAAGAGTATGCTCATTATTTTCCCGACAAAATGAAAAAAATATATTTTCCCCCCATTGCAAGACAGTAAGGCAAAATTTTGAGCATTAAAAATCAACCTAGCCCTACTCATTCACCCTTAACAAGCAAATTTTTCAGACCTCAACAAGATCAAGTCTGCCCTAGTGGCCCAAGGCGGCAAGCCCCTCGAACTCTCAAACAGCGCCGCGCTCTGGCTTCAAAACTCGGCCGATCGCTTCGTAACGAAACGCCATCTTCTCCGCATCCCCAACAACCCCAACCGTCATCGGCGCTATGTTGCGCGAGCCACGGACCCAAAAATGGAGCAATTCGCGCTGTACCTGTGCTGCGGCTTGGTGCTCTTCATCGTGTTGGTGGTCTGCTTCCTGGCGGCCGTTTTCTACAGACGGAATGTCTCGTTGCAAATCGCTTTGTGAACGTCTCCCTTGCAAAAATTGAAGCTTTTTTAAACACATCAGCTCTCCGATCTCACAGCCATCCCCCCGAAACGCCTTGAACGCCCTGTCTCTCGTAGTCGTCGTAGTCCGCGTAGCAATATGTCTTCTAGCCATACACGACCCTTGCCTTTTCCCACATATCCGATGAATCTCCCTTCTCTCACCCAGCCCCATACCTCACACACCGTACCGGTTGCAAAAAAGAAATGTTGGTTATTTATTGAACGAAAAGCGTCTTGCTCAGTTTTCTGTTGTTTGTACATATTGAGTTACATTGTTGTTGCATGTGATACATTGATGAGGATCACGGAATAAATTATATACATTTATGAATGTGCGGGAGATTTTTTGTCAGTCTGACGGGAAAATAATGAGTATAATGCCGCATCGAAAATCGCGTCGCCGCCGAGAAAATGAATTGTGTCGTGACAAAATGAAGTAGTTTTGAACTTCAGCGATACGATCGGAAAAATTTGGCATTATTTTCCCGACAGACTGTTATGTCGCTGTGCTAATCCCAAGGGCTCAGATTTATGAAAAGATGCTAACAGTCAGGCTTGGCGAGTGAGGGACACTTGGCCAATAGACAGCTTCCAGGCCCAACTGACTATGAGACTTTCGGTGAATATAGTGTTAGTATTTTCATAAAGTCCATGGACATAGGTATTTTGGCGGTACATCGTGCACAAAAAACCCAATTTTTGAAATTTTCACTGCATCTCAAAGTGAATGCCTGATTCTTGGCATTATGCCCAAGTTGAATTTGCAGCTTAGAAAGTCAGGGAAATTTATTGTTTTGCTCAAAACTTTTCTTGCAATGACAAAATAACTCTAACAAAGTTTGTAAAAATTTTACTTTTGATGCAGTTTCAGTCATGTTTGGTAATTTTAGCACTAATTTTATTTAAAATTATTTTTTAATTTCAAATCTACTATTTTCCATCGTTTTTTGAGCTTGTGCAATAACGGTCTCCCAATACAGGACAGGTAGTCCAGAAAACAAGGGCTCATATCGGTCTGTCGGGAAAATAATGTGGATTTGTCGCAGTAAAACATGTCGCTTGCCGCAGTCGCCCACCCTACTACTCACTAGGAATCACAAAGGCAATGATGGCGGATTTGAAGTTGCCACCAATCCACATTACTTTCCCGACAAACTAATATGACCTACAATTTCAAAAAAAGATAAATTAACCAAACTATTCAGCTTTTATAATATATATAGAATTCAAATCATTTATGCCCTTGAAGGCCCCACTTAATGGTGTCTGAACACGACAAATCAAAAAGATTTGGGTCAAGGGTTCATTGAAACCTTCATAAACCCTTATAAGGGTCTTTTGAAGAAAACCTTTTGCCGAAAAAAGTAAAGATTAGATGGGATTTCGTAGTCTTCAAACCTTTCTTTTTTCTGTAAAGAAGAGACCACAAAGGGTCCATTTCCAGTAAACAGTCAACGCGAAGACAACAAACTGGTTAAGCAGGAAGCCCCAAAATTAATTCGTTCGCATTTCAAACAAGCTTTTGAAACAAAACGGGAATTAGGAGGGGAATTGTAAAAGCAGTAATAATCGTTCGGTTATTAGGGCTCAACAAGATGGACTTTGGAGGGTTTCGATAATTGGAAAGGCTCAAGTTTTTTGTAAAGAAATTGGTCTCGGGCATGTTGGACCGTTCACAAAATTGGAGTGATTTTTTCGACATGCACTGTGAGAGAGTAAAAGTCCACTTTACACTCCGCAAATTGTTGCTTTTTGCACCGTGCAATAGGCATTCTTTAGTGCTGCTCACACTAAATGGGCCCTAAAATTTGGAATGAAAATGTCAAAGGTTACTACGGGAGCTTCCGGGAACTTGGGCCTGTCATACTTGGTGGACAAAAAATTGGTCACCTCAGCTTCAATGTGATAAAAATTTTATAAAAATTGGTGCATTATCGGCGGAGAAATACTTGAAATAAGGCTGGAAGCTTCGGGTTCCTACTGTACGGCCACCCTGTACAGTAGGACCAGATGCCCACGCAGAACCACCCGCCAATTCCCCGCGATTCAGCTAATATATATTTAGAACACCCAGCGTTTGTTTGCATTCCGCCACGAAAACACTACTATTCGTTGGCATTCCGCACCGACCGGTTATTTGAATATACTACTTGGAATATTCTCTTTATTCTGCCAGACTTGGCAAACCTAATTTCGTCCGTTGTAGAAATGTCTGGGCTTTGTATCGAGGTGTGATTTTCCAAAAAGACATCAAATGTCTCCGCCGAAAAATGGCCTCTCCGCCGAGACAAGAAGAAATTCTTTTGCATATTCGAAAAACGCACAAATTCAAATTTTAAATACGACTTAAACTTCTTGGATAGCTGCAAAGAGCACAAAGATATAAGCAAAAAAATTGGTTAAAAATTCTTGAAACACCCTGAACTGTTTAGAAACTTGTCGCATTGATGGTAAATTCCACTCTTCTTTCACTCAGCAACACAAATAATAACCGTTCCGAGGCGTTGTAAATGACAAAAATGACAACATAGTGCATTAGAAATTAATCCCTAAACCCTCTCTCTCATCCGTTCAAGGCGTTTAGCGGAACGGATCCGGTGCACTCAACGGATTGGTCGTACTGGGAAAGGGTTGCGTAACCAAGAGTAGCAGTCAGTGACACGAAGACCCTTTGCAGAAAATTACGGTCAGTGGAGAGTGCGAGAGACTTTGGTTTCAATGGAAGCGAAATTACGGTAGAATAGAGTCCACTTTGATTCATATAAAGGATCAAAGTGGACTCAAAAATTGTTTTCTGTTAAGACATCCAGCCACTGAGGTGATTTGCTCTTATTTTCTGCAAATTTCCGTACAAGCAAGGCTTTTGAGATGAAGAATACAGAAGTGGATAAAAATTGGCCTTTGGGCATGATTTTGTATTAGTCTGTCGGGAAAATAGTGAGCAGATGTCGCTGAAACCAGGCAGGGTTGAAAAGAAACTTGATTTTGCCTCGACACAATTCATTTTGTCGGCGATTCGATTTTCGATGCGACAGAGTGCTCATTATTTTTCCGACAGACTGATGCATGGACATCATCATTTTTAGTCCAAATTTTTTATTAGAAGTTGCCAGAAAATCTAATTTTTTTTAAAAAACTTAAAAGTCATACAAATTTCAGGTTGACAGGGGAAGTGCTCCAAGTGTTACGCCCGGACTTTGATGAAACTTGGCACAAGCTATATGAGTTATGAATAAGTTTTTATAAGTCATATACGAGACACCTAGCTCGAAGAAACGGCCAAAATTTTTAGGTTGAAAATTGGAAAAAATGTAACACTTTTTTGCGAATTTTGGCATGAAACGTATGATATCTTTTTCTACTGTAATGAGTAATGTTTACTAAAAAATTTAAGTCATGCATGCGTATTTACACTGGGTAGACAAAAAAAAGTATTTTTTTTGTATGAAACTGACACTGCTCTCCGCTGTTTCCGTACTCTCTCGACCACAAAGTTCGTTGAATATCTCGTATGTCGTTGCAAAATCCGAGTTAAAATTTTCAAGAATTGATATGTGGACTATGCCTGAAATATTGCAAAATCAAAAAGACATATACTGCTATAGTAGTGCATATATGCTTGGTCTTGGCTCCCCTTCACTACCGTTCTTTTCCCTGCTCCCTTCGGCTTGCCGGAACTTTTTAACACATTTTTTGCAATCATTCCCCGACCTTAGCCGTAGTCACGAACCAATGCAGACTATTTGGTCCAGCTCCGGCTCTCCAAAGCCCTCCGGTGCACGATAATAACACTTCAAAGGCTCGAACAATTATTACAGCCGATTGCCTTTACAATCGACCGGCTTAATTAACCCTGTTCGGCGGTCTAAACTTCACAACAGCACGACATACAGCCTGGAAACCGGCGCGGTCACGTTAGGCTTTGTTCAAGTTTTCTGCATGCCATCTTTTTTCGTGCTCGTTACAAATTGTAAATTGTAAATTGCGGAGTGTGTTGTGGGAAACTGGAGCTCGGGATTCCATGAAAAAATAATCAAAAAATAATAATTACGATAATGAACGAAGTCTGAATGCAAAAACAAAATTATAGTCGATGAAATTCTTAATAACATCCTTATTCAGCCGCCCTTCTGACGCAAGTAAATGCGTCACCCGACGTTATTAGAAGTGTTGCAAATTTTGTTTACAGGTATCAGTTCGTTCGGAAAAACGCAAAAGTGGTTTCGAGACATGCGTTATGCAAGAAAAGTCAAGGTAGAAGCGGCTCAAAATAGCTTATTGTACGGTGCAAAAAGCAAAAAATTGCATAGTGCAAAGTGAACTTTCGCCCACGAAAAGTATCGTCAAAATCACTACAGTGATTTTACGAACAGGCTTGAATCAGTTTGCCGGGAAAATAATGGGAATTCGACGAGCCTAAAGATGGCAATGGACCCGGTCTTGACCGGCCTTATGAATGACAAAATTTTAATACATCTAAAAAATAACAATAAAACCTCTATTTCTGAAAAATGAATGAATGAACAGACAGTGGCTAGAGCCTTACCGAATTTTACAAATTTACTTTAGCAAGCCTTTAAAACCCTGTAAAATCTCATCGTGGTTCTGACCAATCATAATCGCACCGTAATATTCATACAGAGGCCAAACAAGGGTCTTTCTTGCACTTTCTTGGGCGGTAAACATAATGAATTCACTGTAATTCGGTGAAGCGATGTAAATAAAAAAAAACTGTAGCTCTAATTCCTCTGGTATATGGTATGAAGACAGCCATTTGGAAAACTGTCAATGACTTTTATCCAACTTTTTATACTACGGTATAACAGGGCCTGACCGAGCCGCAGCCTCTAGACGCTCTTTTGAATCGCCTATTATCGCTTTTCGACGGCTAGCGACTGGGGATGGGGTGGGAAATGTGGCGAGGGTTGATATTTTTTGCGACGAATCCTCATTATTTTCCCGACAAAGTGATATTTATAAAAAGCGAACTTTTGGAAAAAGTCGGACTGTCAAAGCGTTGATTGAAACTTGGTGCAAATTTACAGGGTGCGCCAATAAAATCTGGACTAATATTTTTGCTTGCCCTGCGGACTGTGACAGTACGAGAACAAAGTGGGCGATTGTGGATAAGGATAAAGAGTCGCCAAAAAAATCGGCTGACGTGCCAGAGGTTCGGGACAAATAAGATTTTTACGTCCAAGGCTTGAGCTTTGGCATTTTTTCGAAATTTACATTGTAAATTGCAATGTAAAAAAGGGTTGTCTGCCTTCTCGCGTTTCAGATTTCAACTACTTTCGGTTTATACATATTTCCACTGGCCCTGCAGAGCAAAAATTTTAGGGAATTGAAAAGTGGCCAGGAAAGCGGAAATTTGAATAAAATCTGAGCGTTTTCCCTTGAACTCTGCCTTGTAGGTCATAAAAGTTGCAAAAAAAATAAGGACAAATTTCGCGACGGGTTTAAAAATTACGTCAAAAGTTATTAGAATTTAAATAAAATAAAATTCAATGTTCATGGGCCCGCGGGCCGGCCGGGTTTGATTCAAACTTTTTTTGCCCTATTCCGAGAGCACAGCCAACGTACGCAATCAATCAAGCTTTACGTACAAAACACTATAGGGCCTTTTTACGAGCCCAATTAACCACGTTATTCTGCTATTCGTTGACGTATTCTTCGCTATGATGAACTTGAATGTACAGTATTTTGAATTACTGATATTAAGTGCTGTTTTCGTAGCGTTTAGTACCATGATTTACCCCGATTGCGCAATACCCCGCTTTCCTCATGGTAAATAAATGATAAGGCCGATCGAAGGAAGCCAAAACCAACTGTTCTTATCAACGCACTCAAGGGCCTTCCACATGGAAAGACCGGTTTCCATAAAATGCATTCAGTTGATTTTTCGCTCTTAATTTTAATTCTTATTCCGACGTTGGGTTTGGCCGCGGAAAGCGGGCGCTCGGCTAAGCCATGGGCGTTCCAGACGAAGCTCGAGGAAGGGCTGATTACTGGCTATCAAAAACAGTACGGGAATGAGACGATTGTCATGTTCAAGGTAAGGGTTTTGAGAGCGCTTGGCGTGATTTCTTGTCTATTGAAAATTTCAACGCTTTGCATGTAGCGATGGAGCTATTTGGCTATGCACAGGGAACCTCTATAAAAAGCTCCTTGCATTGTGTGATTACTTTGGACACAACGCCGTTTCTATGCCGGGCAAATTTGCAATTCGCACAGGTTAAAAACGGGTCCGAAATTGAGGTCCCTCTGTTTGTCATTCAAAAAAAGAATGTTATTAAATCGATATGGACGTGAAATTATAAGGCCTAGGAGTGAAAACCACGTAGAATTTAACCGTATGAAAATAATTTTGCTGCACTTAAAAATTTTCGCGTCAGGGCCCAATGAAAAAAGTTTCCATTCTTTTGCCGCTCCTTGTACACCAAAAAAAGTGTAATTTTTTGTGATATCATTACACAAGATATTATAAAAATTAGTCCGTTCGCAAAGTCGTTGGAGTAATTTTTGCGACATAGGCTGCGCGAAAACAAAAGTTCACTTTGTACGATGTAATTTCATGCTTTTTGCACCATGAAGTATGATTTTTCGGGCTGTCGATCGCACCCTTTTTCTGCACAGTGCAAACGCCAAAGATCACTCTTTACGAACGTAATGGCACAAGAAACAACCTCAGAGGCCATAGGAGTCCTTCAAGGACAAAATGAAAGCAAAATGCAATTTTATACGACGAAACCTTTCTACAGGAAATAAATTTATTGGCCAATTGTTATATTTATTAAACTATTTTTTCGTATAACCACTTGACTAACCACGTAGAGAAAGCATTTTATTTTTGGATTTTTTTAAAGATTGCTCGAAACATGCACTTTCTTGGGATCGTTCGATCGCTTCAATCAAGTGACGGAAATTTTAATGAGCCCTTTGTAACTATAACTTATATATTCCATGACCTTTGCCGACGATAAAAGTACGTAAAATGTAGGGAGCAGCGAAAGAGAAAACGTCTTTTGGTCATATTTTTGCAAATCTTGTCAGGAAAAAGTTCAATCCTCACAATTACAGTATCTACTTCGAGAATGAAACAGAATGCCAAGTTTTCACTTAAAAATCACAATAAAATTATTTTGGTCCGTTTGCAAAGTTGCTGTGTTTACATGCATACTAGTACTTGATTATTTGTCATTTTCGACCTATTTTTTGCAAGCCGTATGCAGAAAAAGTCCTGAATATGCCTTTAAATACGCAAATCTTAATTTGCATCAAGTTCAATCAAAGTTCAAAAACGGCTTTATATGGCTTTATATGGCTCATTAGGGCCTACAAAGATGGTCTTGTATTTCTATTGACATCATAACACATATTGCCTACGGTAATTCGAAACGTGATTTTCCGAGTTTCCACCCTCTTGGATATATGTTAACGATCTCAATTAGGGCCCCTTTCATTCCAAATTCAAAATCCCAAATTTGAGCATGTGATTCGTCATGCGAAAGGATAACAAAAACCCTCGGGGATAGCATAACTTTCACAAATTTCTCGAACCACAAGAAACGATAGTCTCCCGGAGTCTTTGGTCGCCAAGATTCCGCGTAATTCCCGCAGACGTCTCGTGTTTATTTTGCCCAAGTCCGCGCTCCCCCCTAAATTCGCCCATTCAACACACCTTAACTACCCCACTAACTAGGCTCGGGAGCAATTCGCTTTTCGCATAAACGACGGGTCCCAACGAGGCCGATACGTAGCCGGCGGCGGCGTCATCACGGATTCCTGAAATTGACGGCGGGAACCCGCTTTAAGGGCATTTAATTTTATTTAGACATAAAAATAAAGCATAAAGTGGGCACCCGAATTAGCATGTCAGCTGGTCGCTCGGATAAAGTTTAAGAAGAGCGAAATACAGTAGAAGGGCGAGCGTGAAACTTGGACTCGCGGGAAGGGCAGGATTAAATATAGAAGACTATGTAAATAATATGGGAAAATACAGGTAATAAAAGTGGAAAAATGAACGAGACTCTGACGGAACTACAGTCAAACGTCTGTACAATGAATTGCAAGGTTTAACTGATCATTAACCACATCAGTCTGTCGGGAAAATAATGAGCCCTCTGTCGCATCGAAAATCGCATCGCCGCCGAAAAAATGACTTGTGTCACGGTAAAATCAAGCTGCTTTTCACTTCAGCGACGCAATCGGCGCAACGACATGACTCTCATTATTTTTCCGACAGACTGATACATTTATTTTTTCCCTCTGGACAAGACAGCAACACAAAATTTTGAGTGCCAAAATCAACCTAGCACTGCTCATTCGTCCCTAACAAGTGTCCCATTCAAATTCTATCGGCGCAGCGACATAGCGCTCATTGCTCTCCCTACAGACTGCTAGAATGGTTTTGTAGTTTCAATATGACCTGAAATTTACGCCTAGGACCCCTCAAAATTTCTAGAGTCGTTACCGACTCCTTGATCAGAACTTTAGTACAGTATCACGCAAAATAAAAAGAACGCTTCTCAAGGTTTTGAATCAATAACCGAGTACGAGTAGTTGCCATCTTTAAATCGCCGGATCTACCGAGATTTCACAAATTGGGGCTTTGTTAGTTCAGCTCCCCACGAAAGGTAGTTCAAACTCCCACTGCCTATTTGTCATCACTGCCCGTTTCACACCCCCATAATGAAAAAAATAGAATAATAAGAAAAATGCAAATTAGAGTAAAATGTAAATTCTGAAACGATTCATTCACGGTAAGTGGGGGTTTGATCTAAAACGTAGGGGGCTTGTTGCTGGATCATACAACTTGGATAAATTTTGTGGGTTCAGAATGGACGAGGGGGGTTGTACTGGGTCATGGAGGCTGAGCTGGACTGGGGGTTGTTCTACCTTAGCCCCGTATAATGCCAAATAAATCAATCGTTTCCAAGACGAGGCACTTGCTTTCGGATCTAACCAAACCTTACAACTTCATCCCTTCGAACTTCCTTCAATCCCAGTTTTCACTTTACAAAATTCAACCTCAGACGTCGTTGTCACGACGCAGAATTTTAGGGTGTTCCTTTCGCCGAGCCTCCCACCAAACAAGACAGATTCGCCCATCCTCAACCAAAAAAGCCATGGGATAACACCTGGGACTGCTCGAATTACCAACGCAACTGCCCGAATATCAGTCCGGTCAGTCTGATCGACGCTAATGGAACTGAAGACTGCCTCTACCTCAATGTGTTCGCCAACAGTCGATGCTTTGTAAGAGAAACATTAAAAGTTTTACTTTGGCTTTTAGAACAACTCATGTCCCGTGATGTTCTACATCCATGGCGGAAGCTTCTTCTTCGGCTATCCTTTGGAGACTCGAGAAGAAGAAATTGTTGAAAAATATGTGTCATCGCCGGTCGTTTTTGTCACTCTTTCCTATCGAGAAAACATTTTTGGATTCCTAAATTTCGAAGAGAAAACGGTCGATGATCAGTTGGCCAACGCCGGGTTTCACGGTAAGTCAACTGGCGAGGGAATAGACCCTAAGTGTGAGGGATTGATCTAGGTTAAAATTGGCAAAAAGTTCCTTATTCTGGCCACAACAAAGGTACTCGGTGAACTGCGCCCAAGCTTGGGAACTTAAATTATGAAAAAAGGTTTCGACCTAGCTGGCACTGAATTACTATAGTTGCTCTATAGTTTTAAGAGTACCAGCAAAGGCTATGACGACTCGTTTAGTTCTATACGGAGGCAATAAGTAAAGTTCCGGACAGGTTTCATCGCATAAAGTGTAAAATTGCAGACTGCAGCAGTTTTTGACCGCAGGCTGCAGCAGTTTTTGAGGAGTAAGGTGGTACGTATAAAAGAAGTTGCCTTACTAACTAAATCCACTTTCCTGGATTTAGTTATTAGGTATGACAACGATGAATTGAGATTGCACGCTAAATTTGGGCTAATTCTGACCAGTTTCCGCAAAGTTATAAGTTGTGGCCAGAATAAGGAAATTTTAACTAAAATTGACCCAGTTGTAAGTGTAGCAATGGGCTAAGGTCATGTTTAAAAAATCAATTTTTAATCGCTCCTAGCAAGACCTTGCTTCCAGACATTCTGTTGGCCCTCAAATTTATAAAGCGGAACGTCAACAAAATGGGTGGGGATCCGTCGCGAATCACCGTAATGGGCAACTCTTCTGGCGGATCGGCCGTGCTCTACTTGATTTCCTCGCCGGCAGTGGAAGCGGACTTGTTTTCGCAAGCCTGGATTTCGTCACCGATGCCTTATGTGTCGCCAAAACGAAACACTGAGATGACGAGGGTGGTGAGCAAGGCTGTGGGATGTAAAAGAAAAGCAACGTGAGTTTTAGGGCGTTATACGGTAAAATAATCAAAAACATATTTGTCTTTCATCAAGCGTATATTTCGTATTCAAACGTATGGGCCAATTTCCCCACAGTTTACAAAATTTGAGCGCTCTGACACACATCCGGCAGGTTCATTAAAATCAACTTCGTTAATCCGCACGCTTTGCAGTTTTCGGAAGCTAAACCTTTTTTGTAGTGCATGGGTTTTGTAAATCCGGCCCGGGAAATGAGCATTCAGCTTAGCTCGGGCTACACTTGCTCGAAAACAACGGAAATATTATACTCCCTACACCCCCACCACTCGTTTTGAAGTTGATATCATTGCTGAAGTTGTGGCGCTTACAGAATCAAAACAACTATATTTGAATCTCGCTTTTACGGATTAGAAGACGAAATGTCACCGATTTTTTCTCAAAATTCCGTTAGAACAAAATAGAAATAATTTGAAAACGTATGTGTGTATTCTGCAATTTATCAGTTTGTCGGGAAAATTATAAGCAGCGCTAAAATGAAGAGAAATTTGATGTTGCTATGGCACAGTTGAAGTTCTCGGCGTCGATCCAATTTTCGATTCGATAGAGTGCTCATTATTTTCCCGACACACTAATATCTGATTGTTCTGAAGGCTTGCCGTTCTTTTTACGAAAAGCGGCAGCCAAAAGTTTTGTGACATTTCGTATTCTAGGCTGTAAAAGCAAGGTCCAAACGCAGTTTTTTAGTTGTTTTGGTCCCCTTAAATTTGGAAATGATCTTGTCGATTAATACCTATCTATGTCTAGGCCTAATGCCACGGCGGATGCTCTACGACAGCTGAAATGTCTTCGACAAGTTCCGGAACGACAGCTCACTCATGCCGCCTTCAACGGGCTATCCCAATATGAGTGGACCCATACCGGCCCGCAAAGCGATCACCATCTCTTGCCGGTGGCGAATTTCGGGGAGCTGGTAAAGTGGTGGAAGGTGGGTAAATACCACAAACAGAAAACTTCTCTTGTAAAATCATGAGCGAAGCCAGAAACTCGGGCCTTTACCTTGACTCCGAACTAACTTTTTTAAACCACCATGTTAAAATTAGTAGAAATTGCTCCAAAACACTCTATGCGACCACCGAACCGGACGATCACACAGCCAATTTGTTTAGTGGAATAAAGTCGAAAGTTGAAGTATCATGCTACAGGGGTTACAATGCAAGACGAGGCATGTATGAACGCATATACAATCAATTTACGGTTATGTCACGTTTCATTCAAATCTGAGTGTCGCACTTGGGGCACTTCCTTTGCTAGTGTCGGCAAAGTCAACCAAAAAATTTCCAATCCTCTATTGCGTAACACCCTTACAGTAAAATTCCTAAGTTTTATTTCACTCATAGTCGCTTGACAGATCAAGCCACGTAATTCAGCCAAATCCTTCCTCTTCCTGCGCGTTCAGACAAATTACAAAAATCTTTTACGATTCCCCACCGTATTCCGGGTCTCAGAAAGTCCCGAAAAGCCGGCAATTCCACGTACGGCCGCCGTAATCTTGCTCCTATGAGTTAATTTCATCGCAAAGTGAACTCCAGTTTTTCAGCCAGCACTTTACTGTACCAATGCGCTTAGCGTCCGCAAATAAGCGGCTTGTACACATGTTGGGGCACATGTTGTCACAAGGAACTCTCGGCGAAATACGAATTAGTATTAATAGACCTTGAATTGAGGATCAAAAAGCAAAAGTGTAATGTGTGTGGGTTGCAATTTGAGAGATTTGGGAACCGGATTTTGAGCTGTACTATACGGGAAGTGGGGGGCCGGGTTGTGGGCTAAAAGGGGATTATTTCAACCCGCTTCCGTGGAGAACGGACTAAACTGTCTGTAAAAGGCGCTTTCCGAAATTATGATGATTTCCCAGAATTGTGACCTACTCAAATGGATTGTCTCGAAAATTCCAAAAAAAAGGAGGACTATAAGTCTGCAGGGAAAATAATGAGGGCAATGCCGCCGGGCCGATTGCGTCGTTGAAATAAAAAGCAATTTGATTTTGCCGCGGCACAATTCATTTTTCCGGCAGTGATGCGATTTTCGATGCAACAGAGTGATCATGATTCTCCCGACAAACTGATAAATAAAAAAACAGTTACACTGATCACCTCGCAAAGTTTGACTCCGGATTCGACGGGATACGAGGGTAGTTTATCACCAATTTTGAAGTCAGATACTATTACTTGCAGTAATAGTATCTAGGTAAAAGTTACGGATCATATTATCAGTCCGTGGAGCCTTCACCGAACCTCCGCCGATCAACGACTTTGCCAGGCCTCGTAGGCATTTCCTACAGCCTCTTTTGGGCATCCACCTGCCGTACGCGCTGTATCGATCGATTTTGTATTGACCTCTCGGCATGAAAAGTCGGGATGCAGAGATTTTTAGATCGGTTGAATACGGCAAACCCAAAAAATCCCTCTCAAAAATCAGCAACTAACAAGTTCCCTTTTCCCCAATGAAATCGCAGATTTTCAGCCGCGTCGCCTCTGGTTTTCAACAACTTCCAAGGAAATGGAAATCGAAGTGGATGAAACCAACTATCACATGTGTCAGCACTACTGTCCAATCCTCGGCTACACCAGCATAAAGACTTTTGTCGAATGCGCCAAGAACTTTTTCAACCGCCGCAAGAGCATAGCGCAGGTGTACCACGCGTTAACCCGCAAGCTGGCCCAGTTAAACGCACAAGGCGGCGCAGAAACGTTCGTTGAGTATTTTGATCAGCCCAATCACACGTATCACGCCACCAATTTACTGTTTGTGCTTGGTTGGCACAAGCCGCAGGAGTTGACGGAGAGTGAGGCCGCATTGGACGAGGTTTACCACAAATGGATCGTGAATTTTGTCAGTGGAAGAGCGCCAAATGAGGGTGAGTTTCGAAGGGTGGCTTTTGAAGGTGAAAGCGTCGGTGTAGCGAAAAGATTAAGAAACTTGCAGCCTGCCAATTGAGAAGTCTCTCAAGTCGGGTGGTCATATTTGCCCAACATTTTGGACACGTATTTACAGGCGACGTATCATATTATTCTAAAAGTCTTAGTTTTTTAGGCAAATGAGATATCAGTTTGTCGGGAAAATAATGAGGATTCTGTCGCATCAAAAATCGCAATGCCGACGAGAACATGAATTGTGTCGTGGCAAGGTCAAATTGCTTTTCATTTCAGCGACGCGGTCGGCGGATTGTGCTGACTATTTTTCCGACAGACTGATAATCATAAAATCCTTTAGAGGTTATACAAAATGAAGAGAGTACGGAAAACGGATTTTAGCCAATTCCGAGGGAAATTGCTAGGGGAGCTTTTGAAATCAGGCCCCATCCTTGGCATGTTTTACACTTTTTTCCCTATGCTATATGTACACATGTATATTTACTTTAATTTTTTCTAGATTTCACCCCGTACACCATCGCCAAACCAGCTTATTACCACATAAACTATCAAGTCGAAGGGAACAAGACCACCTCCTTTCCTCACATGGTCTACAACGAATCCCTGGATCCGGAGGGCGATCAATTCTGGCTTCACGACCTTCAACTGGTCGAGGATCCATTCTTTTTCAACCAAACATCGTCATCTCCAACTACAGGAAGTACAGCAACAACAACGTCGAATCCGTTGTACCCTCTCCGACGCCACATGAAGAACGCCCGCTTCAATTTTCACTTCATGACAAGTGTCCTCATGTTCATGACATGCTTGCTGCTTGTGACGACTTTTGTCCTTTTATGGAATCGATTGCAGAGTGGCTATCGCAGAACCACGATTTACTTGAATCCGCCGGCTCAGCCTACGGAAAGAACGCCGCTGATCCAGAACGAAGAAGAAAGTGCCGCCTGAAGTTGTTGATTTGTAGAGATTGGCCCTTTTTACTGCGGTATTTGTATAAACTTGTACATGTAGAAAATATATGAAAAATATATGTGATTTTTTTTAAATAAATAGTATTTCTTTGATTTCCGGTTTTTTCTGCCTGGAGGCCTGTCGGTTTTTCCTGTCCACCTACAGTGAGGGACCTGATTCATTTTGCATCTAAGAAGGGTCCAAAATGTCGCAAAACCCTTCCCTTCTCCAAGATCAAAACCCCCGCTTTGAAGAGCGCGCCCTTTCCTTCAAGAAAAGAGCGCCAGCTCCAAATGCATCCAACAATATTCGCAATCAAAAAAAGCGCGCGCTTTCTCAGTTCTCCCTTTCTCCTCCTCCGGGAAAAAACAGTAAAATTCTGCAAATACAGAAGGCCAAAGGAAAGAGAGAAGCGCAAAAATTTTTTTTGATTGCGAAGGGGAAGGGTTTTGCGGCATTTTGGTGCCTTCCTGGATGCAAAATGAGACGTTTTTTGCCACTGGATCAGGTCCCTCGCTATATGCCGTTGCGGGCACAAAAAGCCCGTCCCAATTGCCATGTTTATCAGCATGCCTTTGCGGATTCTTTGACGTATATCTTGCAAAAAAACCGGAACTATCTTGCTGATAAGAAACCATGTTCATAATTTGAGCCGAGTGCTTTTCAATTCCGTTTTCCCCACGAAAAATGCCTCCCATGCACTCTGCGCTGAATTACTGTGCTTCATGATGAGATGGATCGACGATGCTGGCAAGAATCATGGCCGCCAATCGAGCGACCTTACCCTGAGCGGACAATGGGAACCATTATGAATCACTCCATGATTTTTTTGCATGTGATTGGTGAAAATAAATTGAAATTGAAGGTATTTCTTTGTGTATCTTGGCTCGGTAGTTGCCAATTGCGCCCGGGTCGACACAAAAGCACCCTGGCCCGATCTGTCGCTGGCTTTTGGTAAAATTTGCGCCGAAAATTCGCTGGAGTGATTTTTAGCGTTTGCACTGTGCAGGAAAAGTGCTAGCTGCAACCGATAAGCCTATCTTACCGTCCGAAAATCAACATGTTGCGCAATGCAAGGAGCACTTTTGTTTAGAGTGCATGTCGCCCGATATAACTGCAGCGATTTTGCGAATGGACTTACTATTATAGACTACGGTCAATTTTTGCAAATTTTCATTCAGCCGTTCTTCGGGCTTTGAGATGTAAGAAGTCCCGTCCCAATTGCCATGTTTATCAACATTCTTTTGCGGATTCTTTGAGGTATGTCTTGCAAAAAGAAACCGGATCTATCTTGCTGATAAAAAACCATGTTCATAAATTGAGCCGAGTGCGTTTCAACTTCGTTTTCCCCACGAAAAATGCCTCCAATTCCATGCGCACTTCATGGAAAGCTACTATTATACTATATTTATACGAACAAACTTTCAAAATAATTTTGATAAAATTTTTATCCTTGATTACGCTGTGTAATATTATATATGTACATACATACAAACAACATTAAAATCCTACTATATATATATAAGACTAAAATATGTATATATATGCTTTAGAAATCATTATGCCGGCCGCTGAAGCACCACGCTGGGTTCGTGTATTATGTGTAGAGAGGAATGTGAATAATGTTTCGAGACATTATTCACTTCCAGCTTTAGTTTGAATTCGGGATTTCAATTTAAACAGCTCTTCTTTGGGCATACAACGGATGTTACTGGAGTCGGAGTAGTGTAGATTGCTGAAATAATGATTTATATTTTTGTAAAGTACGTCTCTTGCGATGAAAATTTGCATATAAAACAGATGCCTTTTTTGCCACAAAATCCTTCAAAAAATAGATATTTCCTTACCTTGAAGCCGGCAGAAGATTCGAATTCATAGCGCTGACTTTGATGCAGACAAATTTCTGCTCACTGTTCCCAGCACCAGGCCTTTCCACCAGCATGAACGCCAAAGCAACACCAAATACGAAGACCATTAGATCAATATTCTGCTTCATCATCATTGATCAACAACACCTTGAAATTCGCGAGTTCTCTGAGCTTTTGAATTCGTTCGAAAACAAACCCGTGTTCACAGTTATGTTCAAGGCATCGCCAAGGTCTTTTATAGCTGAGTCGCTTATCAGTTGTCTTGCGGAAAGCCGGTGATAAAAGGACTGTCAGTCCGTCGGGTTATGACCAACTTCTCTCCGCCTTATCTCATACAGTAATTAGTCGATTCAAAAGGATTTTGAAGCGAAGAACGATTGTCGAAAGAGATTTTTTGGGGGATTAAACTTGGGTGGTATGCGAAGATAGAGGGAGGTCATGTGGTTCAGGAATGAAGCTCTGCAATTCATCGTTGCAATGAGCAATGATTAGAGGGGAAGTGGAATAAATTAAAAGCTGGACGGCATGAACAAACAATAGGTTTTGGGCCAAGTTTAGTCTATGAAAAGGCTAAGAAAAAGGTAAAAAATATGCCTACATTTGGTGTCAAAAATATGTGCCACAAACAACAAAGCCATTAACTTTGAACTGAGGCCCTATATTTTGTCTTGCAAGTCTTGTTCGACTCAAAAAATGGCAAAAAAGGATCTTTATAGTCTTCTCTATCATCATTTCTTTGCTACGTCTTTATGGTGCCTTTTGATGCCAACTATAGACTATATCCTAACTCATTTTAAAGCTCAAGAGATATCCGTCTGTCAAGAAAACAATGAGCCCTCTGTCGGATCGAAAATTGCTTCGCCGCCGGTAAAATGACTTGTCTTGCGGGAAAATCAAATTCCTTTTCACTTCAGCGACGGATCGGCACAGCGGCTTAGCTCACTATTTTCCCGACAGATTGTTATTTTACTATCTTTTTGCTCATGCTCTTTGCCCCCGTTGTCTTTTCCGTCAGCGAATAAACTCTCAGTTTGAATTTTGCAACTCTCTCGTAAAACTGATATCGCTGCAAACTTGACAGTTTTAGTGTTTTACGGGCCCCTTGCAGCAAACCGAAACAATCATGAGTTTGACAAACAAAACGAGAATGAAAACACGGTAGCTCATATCAGTGGGGATCTGTCAATCCACACATTTTTCGTCGTAAATTTTTTCTTTCAATTTATGGGAATGCCCTTTCAGGACAAATTTTTTACAGTTTTAATTATATCAAGCCGACGATTTGCTTCTTTTCAAACTGCACTTTTAATTTTTTGTCATTCCTCTGGGATTTTGTGGTTTCAAGTCACAAATAATGCTTTCTGGATGAGTTATAGAAATGAGGGAGGGTAGCTTACTGAGTAACAATATACAGGGCTATTTTTTCATGAAAATTTTCATGCCGCCTGTTGCTACCGTAGAGCGTAAGATTTCCACAAACAATCAATTTTTAACGCATAAAACTGGCAAGAATATAGCCAAAAGGTTTTTCCGTGTGACCACCCTCCTACTCCCTTGGAGATCGTTGAATATTTTGACCCCTGAGACTTTAAAGAATTGCCTATGTCCGGCCCGTGTGTAAACGTTGAAGAAAATCTGAGAGTCGCATTAGGGGTACTTACCTTGTCAGTTATGAAAATTAGAGCCTTTTCTTTGCCTTCAATTTTTACTGTAGGCTAATTAGTGGGTATGAGATATTTTGTACTAAAAAATGGGAGAGTTTGAGGATTCAGGGAAAAGAGAATTTTAACATTTGGACAAAAACCAAAAAAGCCATGGCCAATTCAAACCCGGCATTAATAGTGGTTCAGCCCATCGAAGCGTCACTTGGGACTTATGATAATAGATTCCCGAAAAAGTATCCCTTATTGCCATAACTCTCATGAAACTTTTGCGACATGCTGCAAGTTAGAAATCAACCTAAATTAAAGTCAAGGACTCCAACTATTGCCTCATCCAAGAACTGCCCACATCGGACCACCATAGGATTTATTATCGACTTTTGAAGATCGAATTTTTAGTTTATGGTTAGGTCAATCTTTAACCTAAGCTCAATTGTATTTTCTGCCGGAAACACATGCGTTACGCGACCTCTTAATAACCCGAGTAATCCCTCTTACCTCTGTTTTGTTTGAGTTTTCATTTTTATCTCCGTCGAAGTTGAAAAAATGACTGTCAGACTGACCTTTGAGTTTGTTTTTGGGATTAGACAGTAATAAAGGGTCAGTCAATAATATGTCAATAAAAAGTGAACAGTGAGAATACGCGGCAAAACGCACCATAGTTCAATGCGCTCAGTGTCAAAATAAAAAAATTAAGCCGAATCACGCCGTAGATGATAAAAAATGATGGCTAGACGGCGGCTGCTGTTTTGACAGGTCTGTAATCGGACAGTGGAGCCATTTTATGTCAAAAAGAAGACAGCGATGTATATAGTAGGACGAGAATTTTCTCCGCGGTTTCTTAGAGCTGGCTAGACTCTCTGAATCCAACCACATTACCGTGGATTTGACGGTAATGTGGTCCGCGCCTCGCCGCTTTTATTGGTCTCTACTCCCTCTCCTCTCTTCAACAACCTGGGGAAAATCCTAAGACTTCAGATCTTCAGAGTAGGTCTCACTAACAGCTCTGTGGTGTCGGATCAAACGTAGATATTTAGAAGAGGCGCTAGGGCCACCACTCTTACAGGAATAGACACAAGCTTAGAATAAGGTTGATTGAGACCGCACACGAAGAACGGAAATGAGGTAATGTTCTGTAATTGGTGACGAGACGTTGCTTTTAAATGAGTTGGTTTATGCTAATTTCCATGGGAATTGTGGAGGCCTTTGAGGCTCTACAACAAGCTCAAGAGTCAAGTGATTTATTCTGTGGAAAAGAGGCCTTTTATACCGAAAACTCCCCGTAGAAAAGTACAATCAAATTTGAATAAATGAAGACAGTTTCCCAAAAATCCTCGGCCGTTCCGAGGATAGCAGCTTTTATGGTCGTAAAAGTGCAGCATACGGAGGTGTTAAAGTTTTATTAAAACATACGACGTTAACGACATATACAGTCTAAGATCACTATTCAATATTTTCACCAGAGTTGTTCGGAATGACTTGGAGTACCATGAGGCTGTGCATTTCGGAGGTAATCATTTACACTTTCCCTTCACCGTCTTGCTATTCACTGCCAATGCGACACTTTTTGCCTTGTGGAATCTGCAAACAACAGGGGTTAAAAAGACACATTGAACTTGCTCTAAAATGTCTTCCACTTCCAGTTGAAGGGCGTCCTTTTCCAAGTAGAGTTGGTCTCGTTTCATGAGGAGGACGACAAGATCCGTGTTGGCCACTAAAATAGGGGGAAATAAGAAAAGTTATATTCGAAGTAACAGAGGAAGTACCCCAAGTGAGACGCTCAGATTTTGATGAAACTTGGTACAGATTTAGAGAAATTTTTTCTAACATATATACGAGAGTCCTTCGCGCTTTGCAGTAGAAACAATCGAGATTTTAAGATCGAAATTCGGCTAACAATTAGGACTTTTTGCCAAATTTTGGTACGAAAAGTTTGATATCTATTTCTACTGTAACGCGTAATGTTTCCACAAAAAAAATCATTTTTTTTAAAAGCGTTTTTCTCTCTGACCGCTCTCCGCGTTAAGCGCACTCTCTCGGCGGCAAAGATGGTTCAATATCTCCTTTGCTGGCCAACTTACCATCAGCCCTTGCTTCCAGCTCCTCCATGATTTCTCGGAGTTTCCAGATCGGAGTTTTGGACAGTTCCTTTCGCAGGTATCTCTTCTTCCCGATTGGTTTGTAAATCTGCTCCGTGGAGAACTCACTACTATCGCTGTTTGGGGTGTTATACAACTTTTGAGTGGACCTCGAAGAGTTTGTTGTGGTAGAAAAAGTCGCACTTGAGCTACTGCCAGTATTATTGTTGGCGTAATCGGATGACTCAAAACAACCGGTTCCAGCGGATGTAAATGAAGTGGAAGGTTGTTGTAGCCGGTAGAATGAGTTCATTTCTGGACCCTGCAAAGGCTACAGTAAGAAAGAGAATGTAGTGAAAATTAGATATTCAAAAACGCAGGTTCAGACAAAATTTTTGTGGTTTTGAGAACGGCTCGACTGAAATGTTGGAATATAATTGTATTAGACCGCAATCTCTGCTTTTTGAACGGTGAAAACACCTGACTCTGATTAGTGGAAATAGAATTCCATAAATTGAATTAGAGACGCTGTCGTGCTCTCTGGAGAAATAATAAAAATTCAGACATAAAATTAAGCATGCAAATGATATGCAGCGAAGAGAAACATGGTCATAAATACGTTAAAAAATAAAAAAAGATAAATTTTGCAGTTGTATAATGAAAAAATTGCAAGTATTATATATATTACAGATGTTGATGGTATCTACCGAATATTCTGTAAATAAAAAGTAATGTTCTCAGCTTCTACTTTACAGTGGCTGCTAAGATATTTGAAGGCGAGAGACTACGAGAATTGAAGAGAGTCGGTAAGAGAAAAAATGGTGGGTAAAAGTTCCTTATTTTGGCCACAACTTATAACTTTGCGGAAACTGGTCGGAATTAGCCCACATTTAGCGTGCACGCTCAATTCATCGTTGCCAATGCCCCGACAGTGGACTTAGTTTGTGAGGTACCTTCTTTTTTACGTACCACCTTACCCTTCAAAAACGGCTACAGCCTGTGATTTTACACTTTATATGATGAAACATGTCCGGAACTAAACTTATTGCCTCCATATGGAACTAAATGAGTCGTCACAGCCTTCGTAGGTACCCTTAAAACTATACAGCTATTATAGTAATTCAGTGCCAGCTAGGTCGAAGCGTTTTTTCCTTACTTTAGTGCCCAAGCTTGGGCGAAGTTCGCGGAGTACCTTTGTTGTGGCCAAAATAAGGAACTTTTTCTTAAAATTTACGCAGTAAAATGGAGCATTACATGTTATTATAAAACACGATTTCTGAGTCACTGAATCAGCCGCTGGTCAGGCCACATAGGAAAAAACTGATTTCGAGTTTTTAATTTTAAAATGGCTGTAGGCATCCAGTAAACGAATTGCTGAAATATTTTTGCCCAATTCTATCGTTAACCTACTGTAATTTACAATTTAATGATTCTACAGTAATCGACGATTACAAGAAAACTGCTGATTAGAAATTACAAGAAAACTGCTGATTAGAAATGGCTGAGATTGATAATCGTCATGTCTTAGGCTATGCGCGTCATAACAAACACAAAATTTCGGCAGCCGGGTTACTGTAACATTCCGCAATATTGGTTCGGTCGCACAAATTCGGCCCTAAAAAAGTTATTTCTCAAACGCCGCAAGTGATTTTTACATATGTTAATCAGTGTAAAATTCTGGTTTAGAAGCATGAAAAAAGTGTAAAAATCAAATTTCCAAAATTTCCCAATTTCATTTTTTGTTTTATTTTTTCGACCTAATCGAAAGAAATAGAGGACAAAGTGTCGAAATTATATTTTGAGACCTCCGAAAAATAGATAAGGATGTCAAAAATCCATTTTTCTCCGTACAAAGGTTTCTGCTACTTATCTAAATTGGTAGCAAAAACAGTAAAATTTTCGAGCCCGAGAAAACTTCTTTTTCCTTTACGAGGATCAAAGTGTTGTGTAAAATTTATGGGAAATCCGAGCTTAGCACCACATGTCAGTAAAAATCTCGAAAAACAAAATCTTTCGGAAAAATATTTATCGTACACGCGCCAAAGAAGGGCAAGAGTATTGCGAAGGCCGAAGACGGATATGAAACGCCCCAAGCCGGATCGTAATTCGATATCTGACTTTTGTCATAAGCTTCTCAGCTCGTAGGACAAACAAAAATAAAGTGGGTTTATTTCTATTTTTCATTCTCTAATCAATGACGAATTGCACTTTTCGGAAAAAAGGGGTGGGAAGACGGTGGGTGGGGTGAAAATTACATTAAATAAAGAGGGTTGTGGTAAAAAATACAGGTGAAAAATAAGTCTAAAGGTCTTCTGAAGAGATTTTTTTGAATTTTTAAATTTATTCAAGTCTCAAATTTTTGATTTTTTTTTTGAAATTTTTTTTTTTCAAAAATCCAACAAGGCCACAAATATATCGCTAAAAATTTCAGCTCTAGCTCTGCAGGGGCAGCCAATATTTTATATAAAAACTCGGAAAACCCTGATTTTTATATAAAAAAATTTGCTATCAGTCCGTCGGGAAAATAATGTGGATTTTGGGCAGGGAAATTTCCCACCTCATCACAATTGGCAAATGTCATGTCGCCGCTCGCCCTTACGAAGCGATGATGGGCGGTTTCAAGGCGCGACGAATCCACATTATTTTCCCGACAGACTAACAGATATCAAGAATAGTAAAAATAAACTGTAAACAAATAAATAAAAGTGCAAAAAATATCAAATTTAGGCGATTTTTTATCAAAAAATTATAAAAAACAATAAAAATTTTTTGAAATTTTTTATAAAAAACATAAAAAAATTTGCTGATTTATTGAAGTTTTAGTCATCAATTAGGTAATAAAAAACACTACAAATATCCCTAATGTATTTTTCATATGTATTTCCAATTTCAAAAACACTCCACTCCCTTCAAACTGCCACTAAATCCAACTGCCCATTCCTCCGGGCATAATGAGAAAATTGGACACGAAAATGTTAATGAGCACAGTCCAGACACTCTCCTCGAATTTCGATATGTCATTCGCAAAATTTTTAATTCTGGGAAAATTTTGCGCCTCCAAAAAAAAACAGCCGAAAAGTGGGGGAAAAATAAAAAAAAAGTTCGAAGAAGACAATTCGACTCTTCTTGTTGCTCCGCATGAATTAAAACGTCAATAAAAGTGAGAAAGGAGCGGCCCGAGAAGAAGGATTTGAATAAATTTCAACGATGGACACTTGAAGATTCGGCTGGGAGAGACGTTAAGAACTTTTTTAAAGGTTCAAAAATTAGGGAAAAAATTTTAATTAAAATTCAAAAAAAAAAGACGAAGTCAGGCGAAAATTTAGATAAAAAAATTTTGAGGGCGCATGCGAGATTTTTTACTAGCATTTTGCAGAAATAACAGTGGCTTTTTCAATGCGGAAAATTGAAAAATTTTTATCTGCTTTAGAAATGAATAAGGAGTAAGGTATAAAAGTATTAGTAGTATTCTTACTGTAGATGGTGACAATTTTACTAACAGTCTGTCGGAAAAATAATGAGCAACCTTGTCATCGGTTCTAGTCAGCGAGGGAGTATGAAAAATGTGGAGAGACGGTCAGAGGCACAAACTTTTTTGTCCGTACTATTTTAAGATATATAACGAAGAGAGGCGCTGGGAGAAGGGGGGAGGTGGTCACCAATCCAAAGTAAGAAGAGTAGAGGGTTTATTGAGACGAGTTGAGGCAGACACACAAACAACCGAAAATCCGGAGACAGAATTAAAAGATATTGGGATTTTCTGTTGTATTTATACTTTCTGGTTTATTCAAATTTCCTGGGAACTTGGGTGAGAACCCAACAGATATCATATTGAACTTTTTTTGGTAAAGTATTATATTACCCTGTCTGGAAAATAATGAGCACTCTAGCGCATCGAAAATCGCATCGCCGCCGAGAAAATGAATTGTGTTGCGAAAAAAATTGCTTTTCACTTCAGCGACGCGATCGGCGCAGCGACACGGCACTCATTATTTTCCCGACAGACTGATAGGTGAGCCAAAAAGCTTTGACACGCTCGCAATGTACGCCGTCGCGTCACGCTTTCTCACGAGTAAAATTCAAGTGCACGCCGACCACGAACAGTGCGAAATGAGGTCTCTTGAAAAGTGTTAAAAATGCAAAATGCGTTTTTCATTCGCATCGTGTTGATTTGTATGCAAAGCTGCTTTGCGACGCCGCAAAAACACGTCAAGACTTCCTGGACCCCTCCGAGTACAAAAAACCATTTTTGTATTGCAGACTTGGGAGTGATATTGCAAGTTCTCTGTGGGACCGTTTTCCGTTTCTCACGTTTTTTGAGAGTTTGTATACCTATAGGCAGAAAAATAATGATTTTCAAAATGCCTGTCGGGAATATATTGAGCGCAATTTTGCTGCGCCAACGCCTCTGTACAACAAATATCTGTAGAAAAAACGCGTCAATGACGAGCAATCTCAGAGGCCCAACCGTCAATATTTGGCCAAAAGAAGTATTATTAGCCTGTCGGAAAAATAATGAGTAGAGCGTTGCTAACCCGACCGTGTTGCTGAGGTAAAAAGCAATTTGATTTTGCTTCTCGCAGTTCATTTTATTGGCAGCGATGCGGGGGAAGCCCACTTCGCGTGTGGGACACTTCGCGTGAGTCGCTTATCCCACTTCGCGTGCACGCGAAATGGGTTTCACGCGAAGTGGGTAGTCACCGAGGTTCATAGTACCCACTTCGCGTGACTTTCCAAAAATTGCCGGGGCCCACTTCGCGCGTAATTTTTTTGTTCGGTGCCCACTTCGCGTGAGATTTGGATTTTCATTGGAATTCACGCGAAGTGTCTCCGGCAAATTTTAATCAACAGGACACTTCGCGTGTACCGTATTTCGTTGATTTGCCTGATTTTGGCATTCTGTTTTTGCAGGAATTGTGGCCTTTAGAGTGGTAGGAAAGACTTTTCACGGTCAGTCCTGAGGTTTTTATGAAAAACTGAACCAGAGTGATGTATAAAACATAAAAATCGGCATAGTTTGGCATGTTTTATACATTTTTTACACTAAAATAATATAAAATGATTTTTTAGTTTTAAATCTAGAACATGCAGCGAGACTAGTTCGACTTCCTGATGTCTGTCATGCCCCAAGCTTCGCTCAGAACCTATAAAACCCGCCGTTTCACCTCCTCCATACACCGGGTTTTGCAGAATAACATCAAGTCATCATGAATAATATAGTTTTACTCCTGGAATTATTTTTGTTGTATACTGCCGTGTTTGAAGGATGGATTTCTTCCTAAAATGGTCTGTCTGACATGTTAAAAGTCTTTACAGGCCCCTTACACGTAAATTGAAGATTTTGATTCTCGAAAAAACAAAAAATCATCAAAAATCAAAGAAATATACAAAAGTCCTGTTTGTCACACTTAATTCTTCAATTTCTGTGTATTATCTGAATTGTTGGTACGTTTACAACGTTTTGTTACCATTTTTCCTCCGACTTAGCTTTGGGAGGAACAACATCGTCATGGATAACATCGGGAGCATATACTAAAATCGCTTGGAAATCAGTTTTGATGTGTCACAAACACTATAAATAATATATATTCTTGTTCCTCAGATTATGCTGCACATTTTGGAGTCAAAATTGGATTTACCATTTTTTTACCGTATAACACTTACTACGGTAAAATTTCGTACAATGATCGGGTAGATCTGAAATCTTGCGTGGAAATGTCTACCTATATGCTAGACAAGTCTGCCAAATTTCATCCAGATCCACCCAGTAGTTTCTGAGTTATAAACAATTTTATTATTCAAAAAGAGGTTTTTTCAACCTTCAAAATCGTGTTTTCAACCTTATAGTAACTACTGGGCACATTTTCTAAACCTTAACTCAGCTCAACCTTGATCAATTTTCGATTTTTAAAAAGTAATTCAAGTAATTCGGACACTGCGAACCACGTGGCAATACTTATTTTTTGTTCCGGCAGCTCTAAAGTATCGAAAAACACAATGCCAAAAATAGCCAAAATCGCGCGAAATTTGAATTTACATTGCTTTTTTTGCAATTTTAAAACATTTCCAGCTTTTCCAACCCTTCAAGCGCCACCATCATAAAATTTATATTTTTCCTGCCATTCTGAAGCACTTTTAATCAATTTCAATTTAGGTGTCATTTCAAGACTGGACAAGTGGAATATACCGCTAAGTTGGTACGGGAAAAATATGCAAATCATTTGAACTGACCTTTTAAATGTTTGTTTAGCTGCTGGCAGCGTCCAACAGCCGTAGTTCGGAAAAGCATTCAAATTTCGCGCGATTTTGGCTATTTTTGGCATTGTGTTTTTCGATACTTTAGAGCTGCCGGAACAAAAAATAAGTATTGCCACGTGGTTCGCAGTGTCCGAATTACTTGAATTACTTTTTAAAAATCGAAAATTGATCAAGGTTGAGCTGAGTTAAGGTTTAGAAAATGTGCCCAGTAGTTACTATAAGGTTGAAAACACGATTTTGAAGGTTGAAAAAACCTCTTTTTGAATAATAAAATTGTTTATAACTCAGAAACTACTGGGTGGATCTGGATGAAATTTGGCAGACTTGTCTAGCATATAGGTAGACATTTCCACGCAAGATTTCAGATCTACCCGATTATTGTACGAAATTTTACCGTAGTAAGTGTTATACGGTAAAAAAATGGTAAATCCAATTTTGACTCCAAAATGTGCAGCATAATCTGAGGAACAAGAATATATATTATTTATAGTGTTTGTGACACATCAAAACTGATTTCCAAGCGATTTTAGTATATGCTCCCGATGTTATCCATGACGATGTTGTTCCTCCCAAAGCTAAGTCGGAGGGAAAAATGGTAACAAAACGTTGTAAACGTACCAACAATTCAGATAATACACAGAAATTGAAGAATTAAGTGTGACAAACAGGACTTTTGTATATTTCTTTGATTTTTGATGATTTTTTGTTTTTTCGAGAATCAAAATCTTCAATTTACGTGTAAGGGGCCTGTAAAGACTTTTAACATGTCAGACAGACCATTTTAGGAAGAAATCCATCCTTCAAACACGGCAGTATACAACAAAAATAATTCCAGGAGTAAAACTATATTATTCATGATGACTTGATGTTATTCTGCAAAACCCGGTGTATGGAGGAGGTGAAACGGCGGGTTTTATAGGTTCTGAGCGAAGCTTGGGGCATGACAGACATCAGGAAGTCGAACTAGTCTCGCTGCATGTTCTAGATTTAAAACTAAAAAATCATTTTATATTATTTTAGTGTAAAAAATGTATAAAACATGCCAAACTATGCCGATTTTTATGTTTTATACATCACTCTGGTTCAGTTTTTCATAAAAACCTCAGGACTGACCGTGAAAAGTCTTTCCTACCACTCTAAAGGCCACAATTCCTGCAAAAACAGAATGCCAAAATCAGGCAAATCAACGAAATACGGTACACGCGAAGTGTCCTGTTGATTAAAATTTGCCGGAGACACTTCGCGTGAATTCCAATGAAAATCCAAATCTCACGCGAAGTGGGCACCGAACAAAAAAATTACGCGCGAAGTGGGCCCCGGCAATTTTTGGAAAGTCACGCGAAGTGGGTACTATGAACCTCGGTGACTACCCACTTCGCGTGAAACCCATTTCGCGTGCACGCGAAGTGGGATAAGCGACTCACGCGAAGTGTCCCACACGCGAAGTGGGTAACACTCCAGCGATGCAACTTTGGATGTGACAAAATACTCATTATTTTTTCGACAGAATGATATAATATTTCAACAAAAAAATTTTTTAGTTCCAAATTTGCAAAGATACGGGCAAAAAAGTTTTTTCTCTAACCATCTCTCCTAATTTTCAATGCTCTCTCGCCTACAAAAAACTATTGAATATTTTTCTCCCATCTGAAAAGCAGACCCAAAAAAAACTATTTTTCCTCAGCTGCAGCAGACCAAGGGTATTAATTTTGCATAGCAATGAGCTCAATATTATTCCTCGGACATTTGCAAGAATGACTTCCTTTGCCTCCCTCAAATGACTAATAAGCAAAGAAATTAGCAAAATAAACTCGAAACGAGGGGAAGGAAAGTCAAAAAATGTCGTTACGCCCACCAAAAAAACTCAAACATGCCTCAGGAGGAATGAAAGTTACTGGAGTGTACAGCTTTTGTTCGTTCCGGCAAGTATCAAGGGCATAAAAATGTTTGGACACAAAGGAAAAGAGTAATTTTTCAACTTGTTAGAAACTGGAAAAGCTGTTAAAATCGCTGGGAAATGGTTAAGATTTTGCTGAAAAATGGGTGCATATTATGGCCACAAGTACCACTTGGCGAAAATATTATACATCTCGCAGTTTGCAGAGACAGCAATTTAGAACTTTTTTTACAGACAAGAGACTGAATTGGAAGTTAGAACTACTTTTACGAGCAAGAAACTACGTTTTTTTGACAATGCCTTTTTAATACCCATTTCGCACGGAAAAATCGGGCTTTTTTGTAACCAAATTTTTAACAAGGTAAAAATTTTTTATTGTTCTTTGGCTGACAACAGGAGTAGCCCAAATTTTCGAAATTTCGCACATACATTAGGCTCGGCCATATATCAATTCCTAACAGTTTTAGATTTTGCTTTGCAGTGGCCGCCGAGATGTTCAACGGTTTTTGCGGCCGGGAGAGCACGCGAAATGGGGAGAGCGGTCAGAGAGAAAACACTTGTTGACGTGTTTTTTAGATTTTTTAAAGAAAATTACTTTTTTTGTGGAGACATTGCCTTCTAAGGTATAGAAATAATGCCTGATATTAGGCATGAAACCTTTCATAAAAAAAATCGCAAAAAAATGTTGGCCTGTTTCCAACTTGGGACTTTAAAACATTTCTCGTTTCTATAAAGCGCGAGCTAGGGATCTCGTATGTCGTGTTAGAAAAAAATGGTCCATAGTTGCGCCAAATTGCGTCAAAAATATAAAACCGGCGCACTTTGGGTACTTTCCATATAAGTGCTATTTATTCAGAGATATTTATCTCTGACTACCTCAGCTGCAATTATATAGAAAAGTCTTTGGCAAAAGGCTCTAAAAATAATAATATTACACATACCAATACAACCTCATCGTTTTATAGGAGCCTTATCATATAATTTTACAGTTAAAATTTGTTTTAAATCTTCAAAAAATAATGTCAGCCAACTTGGTCTCACTAGGTTCACATTATACACCCACAAAGCTACTTTTTTCGAACTCGCCGAAAAAAGTAAGAAAAAAAACTTTGAAAAAGCGCCCGGTGAAGAGTCAAACCGCAGCTTCGGCCCGTCTTTACGTCCCAAATCTTGGGCAGAAAAAGTACAACCGGCAAAATTGAATTTCCGTAAACGGCACATAAACAATTTAATTTCGAGCCGAGATAGTATATTCACAGTGTTCTGCTATTTTGGGTGACTTGCCAATTTCTTGGCAATCGTTGGGCCACGAAATTAGAAAGCCAATGTCAGATTGACATTTCAAATTTGGCAAGTGCGAGTCTCAGATGTCGATTAAGCTTGAAATGAATTCTGTGATATTTTTGACATGCGTTTAGCAGAAAGAACCGATATTTTTAGGCCAAAACTCAGTCTGAAACTTGCAAAAACTCAATAAGTACAGGGCGGTTCAGCCCTTCCATCCTTATTTCAAATATTTCTCCGCCAATAGTACACTAATTTCTATAAAATTTATATCAAATTGAAGTTGAGGTACCCCATTTTTTGTCCACCAAATATGAGAGACCCAAGTTCTCGGGCGCTATCGTACTGACCCATGACATTTTCATTCCAAATTTTTGTCCCAAAATCCGTGAAACTATTTTTTTGCAAAGATTTTCAATTGTGTTCTCACAAGGAAAGTACTTTTATGGGGGCTCCTACTTTTTGACGGGACATATCTCAAAAAATCAGAAAAAATGTGCTGATCAAGAATATATAGATCTTAGCTGCCCATTTTAGGTTTTTAGGGGTGAAAACTCAGTCGGAAGTTGACTTAAAGTCCTATATGAACCCCTTTTCGCTTAATTTTTTCAAAGGTTTACAATTTTTATTTTGGCTTAAAATGGTGTTTATTGAGTTTCTAAGACGTAATAAGACAGTCTTGGCCCAAAAATTTATTTTTCCGACCTTCAACTTCAAAAAAGTTGATTCAGCCCAAAAGGGAAATCGAACCTGTGCGGCGTCCCCCTCTTGATTCCCAGACTACGGCACTAACCACTCGGCCACACCGCTCTCTTCCGAAGGAAGAGATCGAGTGCTCTTTTTATCGTTTCGAATGTCTGCCTTTTGTAGGGAAATTAAACCAGTTTTTGGGCATTTTCACCCTTAAAAACCTAAAATGGGCAGCTAAGATTTATATATCCTTGATCAGCACATTTTTTCTGATTTTTTGAGATATGTCCCGTCAAAAAGTAGGAGCCCCCATAAAAGTACTTTCCTTGTCAGACTTAAACCAACAAAAATTTTTATTACCATATTTCCTGACCAGCAAGCAAGGATTCAGCCGGATTTTTCAGTCATACAGGCAAAAGCCCCTTGAATATCCCAGCTGCCACAATGAACGTTACTTTGAAATTTCAAGAATTGAGCATTATCCTAGACACAATGTACGGAAATTTTGAGGAGTAACTGGAATTTGAACTTTATGGAAAGACTATGAATTTTGAATTTGAGTGTAAAAATGCTTCGTGCGACCCTTGAAATTACTTGATATTGTGGAATCGGCGGAAAAGTGCAAGAAAATCCGACTATAAATTCATTTCTCATTCAGACTTTTACGTGAATTTCTTCTATACATATGGGAATCAACTTTCTTGGACTCTTGCTGGTTAACATTTAGAACGAACACATGTATGTGGGAAAAAAGGGTGATTACAAAAAAGTTGATTTAGAATATCAACTCAAAAGTTTTTTTGTCACAGTAGCCCTATGAATTTATTGAATGCATGGAAGTTACCCCAAGTTTACGCTCTGATTTTCTTCAAATTTGGCACATCCTTCAGACCATAGGCAATACATCAATTCTTGAAAATTGTAGTCCGCGTTTTACAGTCGTCGAGAGAGTACGCAAAACGCGGAGAATAGTCAGAGAAAAAACACTTTTTCGCCATATCTTTGCCAGTTTTGGCCGGAAAAAAGTGATTTTGATGTAGAAACATTCCCTATACGGTACAATAGGGGTGAAACTTTTCATGCCAAAATTCGCAAAAAAGTGTCGCATTTACTTCAAATTTTCAATTTAAAAAATCTCGGGTTTTTTCTGCAAAACGCAAACTAGAAGTCTCGCATAAGTCGAAAAATTTTTATTTTAGAAATTTGTGGAAATTTATGCCAAGTTAATCGAGATCTGAGAGTCGCACTTGGAGCACCTCCTCTGTTAACCTAACTACCTCTTTCCTCCTATTCACAGACTACTTTAAAACCCCATTATTTTTACGATGACTAAACCCCCACAGTTATTTCAGACGTTTCATTTCCCCATTCAAGCCCAAAATCCCAACAAGACCAATGGATTTTCCTTTTGGGCATTAAGAAGAGATGCATTAAAAAATCCGGCTCTTCCAGCTCCCCAGAGAATCTTTGGACTCTTCCTTCTTTGCCGGACACAATGAAATACATCTATAGGATCGGGAGTGATGTGATCCGGGGACAATTGGATTTAGAAAATAAATAAACGCTAATAAAAAAATAAAAAAGTTATTTCCACTGCTTAGAAAATTTCAGACAAAATAAAAGCTTTTAGAGCAGAAATGACATTTTTTGACAAAATTTATGAGTGTTTTGGCGACAAAAAATCTCGATGATATCTGTAAGGGCCATACCTAGGCCCCTGTGCTGTAATTTTTTTGTTTTCCTCTTTAAAAACGAGAGTAGCCCCTGAAATTTCTAGTCCAAACCTACGCCATGAAAACCACATTCTCCAAGGTTGTGCTCGAAAGTGCAACGGACGGATCTTTTTCAAATTTTTTCACACGCTTTGTATGTTGACCATGTATCAACCCTGCAAAAGTCTGTCTAGCGCTTTGCAGTAATAGCCAGGAAATTCAACGATTTTTGCCATATTTTAGTCATTTTAGTCATTTTTAGTCATATCCCTTCCAATTTGACAGCAACAGAAAAGATTTTTACGTAAAACAATTCTAAAACAAGTATAGAAAATGAAAGGCTAAAGATACCCCTTTCCATCTAAAAGAACATATACTACATTGTCTATTGATTTTCCGACCAAATATTCTCGGCCTTTCTTGAAAATCTCAAACGAAAAATATCGAATATGGGTTAGAAAATTCTACCCTTAGTCTAAAATTACGCCTTAGCAAAGACTATACTTTTTAGCCCACAAATTTTCTATACAAATCTTGCTTTCCAACTGATTTCTCAGCCCAAATCTCAACAAAACTCTTCAACATTTCATAGTTCACATCATAGTGTATGTAACATGATACCGACAGTATTACCAAGCAGTCCAAAACAATCTGTAAAAGCTACAAACCCCGGTTCTACTCCATTTTTTATTCGGAAGGTATCAAATGCCTCGTCCGGAGGGCCGTTTCCGGAAACGAAACGGAAAAAAGGGAAAGCCCATTTATGCAAAAATGCCCCGGATAAAGGATAGGTTTATGTTTTTTTGTTCTATTTTCGCCGAAAAAAAGGAAAATTGGCCCCGCGGCCTCCGGAAAAGACTCGAAAGCGCCGGCGAGGCAAATGTCCCGGAGAAAGGCACCGACTAATTTTCTCAACTTCGGAAACAAATTCAAAGTAATTATCAGCGCCCGTCTTTGCCGATTAATTGCCTCGCGGAGGAGTTGTGGCCGCAGTTCCTAGTTTTTTTTGAAGTTCAATAAAAAAGGCATTAGAGTGAGACTTTTCAGTGACAAATTGCAGAAGATCGAAAAATTTTTTAGTAACACAGGGTCTTACAAAAACACTAGTTTTCGGGGTAGAAATGCCCCTTCTTCAGAAGATCGTAGCCACCTCAGCTTGCACTTTACAATCTTGTTATTGAGTATATAGAAAACATTAACGTTTTTTTAAGCGATTAACGTCGCTTAAAAAAACGTATTCCAAATACGAGTTCTCTGCGCCGCCTTTGCCGGAATTTGTAGCCTCCGACTTTCCTTCACGTTTTTTAAGACCCTGTACTACAATATACTGGTCGACAAAATTCTCTTTCCACCTGGATCTCGGAGACTGCTGTGCCAGAACCTTGAAATTTGGCACTTTATACTGTGGGATAATCTAACACCATATCTAAAAAATCGTATCATTCGATGCACTTTCCTCATATTTTTCCAATTTTTAATTGAATTTTTTTTGTGGAAAAACCACTTATAGAGAAGAAATAGGTATGTTCCTGTACATTTTCCTCTCCCATCCGCCTACCTACAAATCTCTGGGGTTTCTGCAAAGCGCGGGCTTGGAATCTCGCATTTGTCATAGAGAGTCTTATTTTAAATTTGTGCCAAGTTTAATCAAAATCTGAGCATCGCACTTGGACTCCTCCCCCGGTTAGTCTAAAAAGATGACTAACCCTGCAAAGGTCGATCCAAATTTCAATAAATATGCATTTTGGACACCAAGACACGACTCAGAACACTTATTTTTTATTGATCATACAAGGATATACTAAGTACAACAGCTTGAAAAATGCATGAATAAAATTCTTAAGCGGCCGTCACATTACAACAAAAAAGGGAAAATTATTACTTCTAGAACAAGTTATAGTGCCTGCAACAAAAAAATCTCAAATTGAATTCAATCGGGAAGCCGGAAGAGGAGTGCCACTCAAATTCTGATGTGTTGGAACGATCCCAAAAAGAGTGGAACGGATGTTTTCATGGGGAAGTGGACAAGACTGAGTTATGGCCTTATCCAAAAAGTTTTCTGCAAACTCGTCCTTGGGGAAATCGAAATGCGAAAACGAAGGAATAAACAAAAAGTATCAAAAACTGAGCCAAGAAAAAACGTTTTACATATTAATATCTCCATAAAATGCATGGACATTTGTTCACAGTGCATTTTGAACCCTTTCCCATGCTTGTCGTCAACGAACGGTGGACACAAATAGAATGATTATTATCGTTTAGAATGATCATTTGCTCTGTGCAAATACATACTCCAATAAGTCCGCGACGATGCTGTTGCAAAAAATCATATCGCGGCGACATTTCCGACGCTGAAAAAACAAAAAAAAGTGAAATGAACGGTGCACGGCAACCCGAAGTGTTTCCTGGCTCCTTTCGACACTTCGCCCATTTTGTATCGGTTGAAATCAAACGAAATGTCACAAAAGAATTTTTCGTGGGATTTTCCGACCGAAAAATATTTTTCTCGGAATTATTTTATTTCTTTTGTCAATTTTGACACTTCGTTTGGACGAAACTCAAAAGTGGGCGGGAAACATTTTTCTTCTATTTCGGGTTGCCGTGCGGTGTAATATGAAGGTGTTTTGTGCCAAGTGCGGACCGCGACAAATGCTCATGCAGTCTCAGTTTCAGTTTATTTACACTGATCACATGCAAAAAATCATGGAGTGAGTCATAATGGTTTCCATTGTCCGGTCAGGGTAAGATCGATCCATCGGAGGCCATGATTCTTGCCAGCATCGTCGATCCATCTCATCCTGAAACGCCCAAATGGTCGTGTATAGGGGGATGTCGAATTCATGCTGATCACTTTCGTTTCCAATGATTTCTTGAACTGCTCCAATTTTCCCTCGTTTTGGATTGATCTAACATTGACAGTTGGAAATTGAAATCCATTACGATGAACAGCTACTGTCCCAGCCGAAGCCCTTTGTGCCCGCTACGGCATGGGTGGACAGGAAAACCCGACCGCTCTCCAGGAAGAAAAAGTCGGAATCTCAATGCCCATGCACCTTAATACTGCATGAGATATTCTCCTAATCTTAAGCAAAGCAAGGACAAGGTTTTACAAAATATCGGTCTGTCTTGGAATTAATGAGCACAACACAGTTCATGTTCTCGGTGGTGATGCGATTTTCGATGTGACAAGATCCTCATTATTTTCCCGACGAACCGACGCCCAAAATGCCTGCTCCGTCGAATACAAAAATGTAATTTGGATAAATTTTGACTTTCAACATAACAATCACGGTCGTTTCTGCAAAGTGCAAGTTATTACTCTTTGCAAACGTTCTAGAAAAATTTAGCCCACATCAAATATATATAGAACGGACGTTGCACAAAGATAGAAAATGTGCGGTTAACTACCAATCTGCCGGGAAAATCACGAGCTTAATGCCGCTGCGTCAATCGCCTCGCTGAAGTGAAAAACAATTTGATTTTTCCATTAATACAATTAATTTTCTCGGAGGCGGAGAGATTTTTGATGCAATAGTATCCATTATTTTCCCGACTGACTGATATCATTTTGAAACAGAATGTACGACAATATCTTTACTTCAAAATTGGCAAGGAAACAAAATCGATGATTTCTCTTCAGTTCTGCTATGACCCCGTAGTTCGGTTGTTGTTTTACATGTATTTATCTATCTAATAAATCCTTTATACTGTATGTATCATATGTAGTATGTACTTTTTGGATTTTATTTTTCCTGCCCTGTAAAAGTATGTACCTTCACAACAAGACGCATGTGTAATTGTGTGGAAATTATGCGCGGAATATTCATGTAAATAGTTTGATGAAAGTTTTTGGGAGCGCAATAAACGATTTCCTCTGGGCTTGCGGGAGTGCCGATGGCTAATCCTTGAGCGGGAAACCGGGAGATTTGCGCGAATAATTCTCTCATGGGCACATCCATGAAAATACGGGCTTAAGCGGGAAATAGGGCGAGAAGTGGTGTGCCATAGGTTAGAGAGAACCTGTAGCATTGTCAATTCTGTGTAGCGAATTGCAAGGGTCCAAAAATTTTGTTTGTAATAGACAGACTTTGCTTTATGTAGGTATAAATTTGATTTAAAATTGATCCTTGCCGCTCTGCCAAGGCCTATAACTAGCATTTGTTATGAGCAGGTTTTGCAAAAAATTTGTTATACAGAGGTTCCACTGTAAGCCATTTCCCAGTTCCACCGGATAAATTTTATCTGTTGCGTTGAAATTAGCCTTTTTTTGAAGTCCGTTAAAGCCCACTTAGAAGCATTGAATAGCAAATTAACAGTCCTTATTTGTCATTCCCACAAGATTAAGTAGCCTTCAATGGAAGAAGTGGGTCCGGAAGGGAAATGGAAACACAAAGAGTCAACTGTTGCTATGACTATGTTTGACCATTGCAAAGGAGTTGGAGCAGGGGGCCATTTAAAAAAATGGAGTTTTGAAATTTGGAAGATAGCGGACTTGTCATCTGACAGATGGTATTTTTGCATACTAATTGGGACCAGGAAAATATTAATTCCTAAAAAAATTTTGCTCACGATTTCCAGGAGCGCGAAAGATCTTTTTTGAGATTTTTTATCCAACAAAATTTAACGACGAGAGAGTACGGGAAAGTCGGAGGATGCGAAGAGAAAAGTCTTTTTTGGCGGTGTCTGTGCCAATTTCGATGATTTTTTCTGAAGATAGCACCCTCTAGTGTGTAATATGGAAAAAAGCATGACATTTTTCATACGAAAATTTGATAAAAATATCACATTTTTTTCCAACTTTCGACCTAAAAATCTCGGTCATTTTTGCAAACTTTTAACTTGGAGTGTCGTATAGAGGGAGTTATTTTCAATTTGTGCCAAGTTTCATCAAAATCTGAACGTCGCTCTTATGGTACTTCCTTTACAAATACTAGCGTCTATTTATGAATCATAGGTCGACTAGAAATGGGTAAGAAAATGTCAAAAATAACCTCGTTTAACTTACCTCCTATGCTCCCTGATCAACTCCAGGCTTCATTTTTTGACGCTGATAATCGACTGTTTTTTTGTTATCAGTCTCTTTCCTGCGCTCCTATTTTTATTTTCCTTTTTACTCAATTTTCCGCAGAAACATTGAACCTCTCTTCCGGCTCACACAAACATTTTCAAGATTAAAAACCCTCGAGCGAACTTGAGGATATATTGGAAATGCATCCAATAATCATATTTTCCTCATTTTTCGGGGGACATTTTTACGGCGGATGAGCCCTAAAAAGTTTGTCGGACCTAAATTGGGTTAAGACTTTTCGTAATGTCGTATTAGCCAGAGCATATATGCCTTTGTTGTTCATCTCCAAATAATTATAAATGCTTCTTCCAAGTTCTCAAAACAATATTCAATTCCTGCGGTAAATCGTGCATTATTTATGAGAACTTTGCTTCATGGCCCCCAGGCGGTGACATACGGGCGAAGCGAACAAGCATTCCCGTCCGAGTTCATTGAAGCAAATGAGCATTTTCGGTGTGACACAGTTCCCAAATCCGCATTTTCTCGTCCGTTCGAAACTCTTTGGGGATTATTACAAAGCTTGTTTTATGGCTGGGTGGGATTTCGAAAGGGGTCGCCCATAAGTTTATAAGTTTACTACGGTTTTGTAGGGTTTTCTGTATTTCAGATTGTTAGGGAAGTTGTGCGAGCCTCATATCAGTTTGTCGGTAAAATAACAGGCACTAGAATGAGACAGTTTGTTTTCAGCAGTCCTCGTTTTCAAAATATTTCTTGGCAATTCAGTATACATGGAAGTTTTATACAGCAAACCTTAGCCATGACAAGTAACTTTAGAAGTAATATCGGCCAATTTTAGCTCAAAATTAACCTCTCTAAAACACATCCCTTCTATACCGGATACAATTTTGATCAATTTTGATTCGTTGTGCACAGCTTTCACTTTAAATAAAGGTGTTCCAAAACCGGTATGTCAGTTTTTTGGGAAAATAATGAGCACAATGTCGCTGCGCCTATCGTGTAGTTGAAACGAAAAAAATTTGATTTTGCCGCGACACAATTTATTTACTGGGCGGCGATGATTTTTGATGCGACTCAGTGCTCATTATTTTCCCGACTGACTGACATTTTTGACAAATTTTGCACACATGTCAAGGCCTAACAATAAGTCACTTATACATTTCTCTAACATTTCTGCTTCCGTTTTGTTGAAGCCTACGAGAGAGTGCACAAAATGCGGAGGCAGTTCGAGACAAAAACGGTTCTGGACAATATGTCTGCCAACTTCGCGGAGAAAAAAAATGATTTTTTGTGAATTTTTTTTAACATCTGCAACACAAATGGAAGACATTTTTCGTGCCAAAATTCGCAAAAAAAGTGTCAATTTTTCATCTTTCGACGAAAAATTTTTTCTCTGTCGCTTCTGAAAAGCGCGAGCTAGGAGTCTCGCATATTATTCCAAATTTGTGCCAAGTTTCTTCAAAATCTGAACATCGCAGTTTGAACACCTAACCCTGTTCATATTTTCCAGTTTCCTCCCAATTTTGCTTTATTTACGGTGGTTTCGTAAAGTCGTCTGACGCGAAGCTGGTTAACGAGTATATGCAAAGGAACATCGTAACCAAATCTTCCCATAACTGCCCCTTGGGGGCTTCGCAAACCGAACAACATTGAGTCTTTTTGAAAAGTTGTTTTATTGGATTTTTGAAAGGAAAAATACTGTAAAAAAATCTACATTATTGCTGATTTTACTACGCAAAAGCTTCGGTTGACAGTGCGTCTTGCCTATTACACAATTAGCCTATTTGAATTCTCCTCTTGTGCTCGTTATTTCCAATTCTAGTGACATTGCGGCGCACTTTTGTCCGCGATTCCCCTCCTTCCTTTCCTCATTAAATCCGACCCCCTCTTTTCGGAAATTAATGGCCAAAAATGGGAGTGAAGAGCAAGTCTCCAGGAAAATTTTATACTCGCGGCCGCGGAATCAGGCTAATTACACAACTCGGCGGTGCTTCGGGCCTGCATTATTTGGCTTATTTTTGGGGGGTTTTCGCTGGAAAATAAAAGTTGCTGAAGCTTTAAAAATAGGAAATAATGGGGGTATTTAGTCATAGGCTTTTGTCAAAAGTTGTTTTGAGGGCTGAAAAGCGCGAATTGCCTTTGTTTTTTAGGCCTTATTGCGGAGAGAATTGCAGAAAAGTTCCAACTGGGATAATTGTCGAGCGTTGAAACTAACAATTGTAAGGCAACTCTTTGACGTAGAGCCATTTATTCGGAATGGATGGGAAGTTTAGGCCATTAACGGACAACTATATGTTATTATGTAAAAATGCTATATGTTATTGGTATTGATTGTTAGTTTTGTTGAATTGGCTTGTTAAATATGTAAAATACAATATTGCCATAAATTTATGTTTCCGTCTGTTATAGCCACCCTGCATTTTTGAAATACAAAAAAAAAATTAAAAAGCGGCGTGAGAAATGAAATGCCAACCAATTTCTTTGTCTACCTTACCAATAAGGGCGTAAAAAATATGATAACATGCTGCATGATTACTAAAAATGTGTTTGCTGTTTACAAGTTTGATATAACTGTTTTTGCAACAGGACATACATAAGAAACTTTCTAGCTGTACTGGGCCTTAAATCATCGAAAAACTGAATACAGCGAAAACTCTGTAAAGCAAATTGGATTGGACCCAAAAAAACTTATTCGTGGAGGGGTTTTTTCAGTCTGTCGGGAAAATAATGAGCACCCAGTCGCACTGGAAATCGCACCTCCGCCGAGAAAATAAATTGTGTCGCTGCAAAATCAAATTGCTTTTTACCTCAGCGACGCGATCGGCGCAGCGACACTCTACTCATTATTTTCCCGACAGGCTGATAATACTTCTTTCTACGCAAAATTGACTGTCATATCTCTGAAATTGCTTGTCATCGACGTATTTTTTTCTACAAAAGTGTCTTGTACAGAGGCTCTACTGTACTTTAATTTCAAGTAATTTTCTGATGTTTAATGTCCAACAAATATTTCTGTTTCTTCCTTCCTTTCCCATGCTCCTTCCTTGCGGTCTAATTACTGGGATTGCCTGAGGCAACAATCTTTTTTTGACCCAAGTATTTTTTCTCATTACTTTACGATTACATCGAGTACACAAATCCGTCGGTTAGCCGCCGGTATTTACGGCGCAAGCATGTTTTCAGTGGCCCCTGGCAGAGTGCCCAACAAGCGATTACCAAGCCGGAGGGCGTCTTCTTTCCGTCCAAAAAACACATATTTCTCGTGGTCCTTTAACTCTTGACCTTATTTTAGTGGGGAAGAGGGAAGGGTGGGGGGAAAAAGTTTGTCCATTTTTGCGCCGGAGGGGATGCGGCGAAAATGGATGGGAGAAATGGAAAAGGTAGAGCCGCGTGAGCTTTCTGGACCCCATTGCTAGCAATTTTTTGAACTTTTTTTGGACTCTGAATTAGTGTGTGGTCTACTACTAGTTGTTCCAGAAAGTGCATAGACTTTTTTTCAAGCTTACGTTGCGGCGACTTTTGAATTGCAAAGTGCAAAAGTGAAATCCACAATGCAGAAAGCTTTGCGACGAAAAGTCTACGCACTTTCTGGAACGACTATTAGGCCGTTCACAAAGTCACTGCAGTGATTTTCGTTACATGCACTGTGCAAAAATGAAGGTTTATTTTGAACTGTGCAATTAGTGTCGATTTTACTTTTTGCACCGTGCAAAAGGCTTCTTTTGGGATGTCGCTGCACCCTGATTTTTTCTGCACATTGCAAATACCAAAAAACACCAGCGACTTTACGAAAGGACTAGTAAAAAAGTGGCTAAAAATGGACGGTTTACCTCATAATTGCAGTCAAACTTCAGCACAACGAATCAGAAAGGATCTTATAATTTATTTGCTTTAGAAATTCTACGTACTACGGAGATTCCGTTGTGGCAAAAATTGATTATTGAGGCCTCTGAAATTATTTGTTATAGGCATATTTTGTCGTAAGAAAGTTTGCTGTATTACGATCAACATTACTTATTACTTTACAAGAACTCCAAAAAGGGTCATTTCTACAACAATTTATACATATATATCTCGGTACAAAATTAAAATGTCTTTAAACGATACACTCTTCTCTTCAATAGACTTCAAAATTTTGGACGTGTCACATTTTTAAAGCCTCTCGTGTTTAGAATTTTACCCCTAAGGACATCTTGTTTTGCATCATGGTCACTTTGTCGCGTTTTAAAAGCCTTCTTCCGAGCGGAAGTTAAAAGACGATTTTTGGCTCGCTGCGTCAGCGGTGGACATAGGAAAAAATCGATTTTGGGTTTTTTGCAAAAAATTTACCGTCGACATGTGCTAAGGAAAAGCGAACAACAGTTTTTCTCAATTCTGCCCGGAAGGCATAAATTTGCTTAAATTTGTCTTTTTTGGAATTTTCGACCTGGTGACGTCATAGAAAGAGCAAATCACCCAAAATTTTGCTTGTATACGTTTTCGACCATTGGGAATTCATTTTTTTGAAAATTAAGTCTCTCAGATTACTGTAACATAGGCATATTGTAATCCGGTCGATAAAAATCGACCGTAACTCCTTCGTATCAAAAATCCCACAGGATTTTATTTCAGATTCAGAATCAGCATAAAATTTTGCATATTATACACATAATGTGAGGTCATAACTCCAGGGGGGAGATCGCGTAGTATATTGGATTTTGACAAAAATTACGTTTGAAAGGTCGCGGGTTCGATCCCCGCTTGGTGCAAATATTGAAAACACAGCGGAAATCGCGTTTAATGGATACCTCAGGGTTATGTGAGATACAATAAGCAATTTTAAACATTAATGCCTATCTAAGTGCGATTAAAACTGATTTTATATAATTTTTGGAGACTGAATATGCAAAAAATGAAACTGCTTCAAACCGCTTGAAATTGGCAACACTTATTCTAGGGTCAATTGTAAGAAACTTTTGTGTTAACTTTTTTCGGTAGATCACCGTACCATGGATTATTGTAACATTAAACATGATTTGGTTTTTCGTGTACCACATGGCGCAGAAAAGTCGGACTGTCGTCATTGTGCTCAGAATGGTTAAGAAAGAGTTTTCTTGTGTACAAAAAAAATTTTATGGCTGTACCGTTTGGAACGGCCGAATTATTTGACGCACTTTCACCATTTGATTATGACATCAAGACGCGTTACAATTAAGGGCGAATTTTCTTTCAGATATAGAAAGTGGATCTTTTCGCTGTCTAAAGCGACTAATTAAAACGATTTATTATTTTATGCAAGAATTTTGAAGAAAATTGCTGTTAATCAGGACACGTTTAATGCTACAGTAATCCATAGTACGGTGATCTACCGAAAAAGTTAACACAAAAGTTTCTTACAATTGACCCTAGAATAAGTGTTGCCAATTTCAAGCGGTTTGAAGCAGTTTCATTTTTTGCATATTCAGTCTCCAAAAATTATATAAAATCAGTTTTAATCGCACTTAGATAGGCATTAATGTTTAAAATTGCTTATTGTATCTCACATAACCCTCAGGTATCCATTAAACGCGATTTCCGCTGTGTTTTCAATATTTGCACCAAGCGGGGATCGAACCCGCGACCTTTCAAACGTAATTTTTGCCAAAATCCAATATACTACGCGATCTCCCCCCTGGAGTTATGACCTCACATTATGTGTATAATATGCAGAATTTTATGCTGATTCTGAATCTGAAATAAAATCCTGTGGGATTTTTGATACGAAGGAGTTACGGTCGATTTTTATCGACCGGATTGCAATATGCCTATGTTACAGTAATCTGAGAGACTTAATTTTCAAAAAAATGAATTCCCAATGCTCGAAAACGTATACAAGCAAAATTTTGGGTGATTTGCTCTTTCTATGACGTCACCAGGTCGAAAATTCCAAAAAAGACAAATTTAAGCAAATTTATGCCTTCCGGGCAGAATTGAGAAAAACTGTTGTTCGCTTTTCCTTAGCACATGTCGACGGTCATTTTTATGGAAGAAACTCAAAATCGATTTTTTCCTATGTCCCGGGTCCATTACGGGCTAACGCAGCGAGCCAAAAATCGTCTTTTAACCGCCGCTTTGACATGCATGTTTTTTCTTTGGCATCAGTTACTCCCGAAAATTTGCGTTTTGACTTTGTAGAGGCAAAGTCAAATTTCTAGGCCGAAGGTTGGCCAAAGTACATAAAATTTTTCACACAGTTTTCGCCGTTGAGGTTATATTTCTACAAATTTTACCTTTAATTTCGAACGACACTATCTATGGTGTATGGCCAAGAAAGCCTCTTTGATTTTTCTTTCTTACCACTCTCCGCGTTTTATGTGCTTGCTCGGCGAAAAAAAATATTGTTGGATATGCCAACTGCTCGATTTTATTATATTAACAATAGGATAAGTCGCTGGGGACATGGCCAGAAAAGTTTTTTTTGGGTTTCTTCCTACCCGCTCTATGTGTTTCGTGCATTCTCTCGGCGTCAAAGATCATTAAATAACTTGACTCTGCTTTCAGTAATTGATGAGTGTCCTATGATTTTACGTGTGAAAAATGGTCTAGCTTCGTATATACATACAGTGACGGACCTGATCCATTGGCCAAAAACCTACCATTTTGCATCCGGGAAGTATCAAAAATGTAGCAAGATACCTCCCTCTCCAAGTGAAAAGACTCCGGATTTCAAAAGTGCGCTTACTCTTTTTGGGGAGCAAAGGGCGCGTCTTTCAAAACGGATTTTTTTTTAGTTGGAGAAGAGGCGTTTTGCCACATTTTTGATACTTTCCGGATGCATAATAATGCGTTTTCTATCACGGGATCAGGTCCCACTGTACATACCTTTAGCAATTTGTTTTGATGGCAATCCTGCAACCTGTTTTAGTAAACAATTTTTTTCCAAACACCCGAACCCTCACCATTTTCGAATGTTTCAAAAAACGTACCGGACAAGTCAACGCGCAAATATTGTTATATAAAATATTATAAACGTCCCTGACCTTTCTTCCCTTTCCGGAATTTCCATTCCTTTTCGCTTTTCACGCCTTATCCAGAGAGGAAAACTTTTTTTCTTCGAATTTTTGTTTTATCCGAAGAAGACCTCGAAACAAATCTTTTGAATGTAATATTTGGAAGGAACGGAGTTTCTGAGCGTTCTTTTCGCCCTCCGAAAGATAAACTTTATGGGATGTAAAGGCCGGGAAAATTGGGAAGGAAACTGTGACTAATTGTAGCAATTTTGCAGCGTTTATTAGAATAATCGAAATTTTGCGCATTAGAGAAATTCTGGAAGTGCAATGCTCAGATTTTCATTTATATTTTGCTGACATGTTGGGGATAGGCCACATATTAATTACTAAAGATTTTAGCTCGCGATTTGCAGGGGCATCCGAGATATTGAACGATCTTTGCCGTTGAGAGAGTACGCAAAACGTGGAGAGCGGTCAGAGAGTAAATCACTTTTTTTGGCTGTATCTTTGAAGAGAAAAAAGAAAAATTTTTTCGTGTGGAAAAAATATTTTTTATTGAAGCATTACTCTATGCAGAAATAAGTATTAAACCATTCATGCCAAGAAATAAAAAGACACGTCTAATATTTCCACCAGGTTTCAGTCTCAAAATTTTGGATGTTTCTGCAAAGCGCGATCTAGGAGTCTAACATATGTCTGAGAAACGCTTAATTTAGAGATTTGTGCCAAGTTTCATCACAATCAAAGCGCAGCAATAGAGACATCTCTTTTGTTATCAATCTGTCGGGAAAATAGTGAACGCAATGTTGCTGCGCCGATCGTGTCGCTGAAACAAAAAGCAATTTGATTTTGCCGTGACAAAATCCACTTTCTCGGCGGCGATGCAATTTTCGATGCGATAGAGCACTCATTATTTTCCCGACAGGCAGATAGAGATCTCAGCTACCGTGGGGGACCTGATCCAGTGGTAAAAAACGTACCATCTTGCATCCCGGAAGTATCCAAAAATGTGGCAAAATACCTCCCTCTCCAAGTGAAAAAACTCAAATTTCAAAAGTGCGCCCGCTCTTTTTTGCGAGGAAAAAGGGTGCGCCTTTCGAAACGAGGTTTTTTCACTTGGATAGGGAATCATTTTGACACGTTTTTAATACTTCCCGGATGCAAAATGGCACATTTTTTGCCACTGGATCAGGTCCCCTACTGTATTGTTTTTTCTCAAATTGTCATCCGTTTTTAATATTTTCGATTGTTCTAAACTTTCTCCTCTCTGCAGAACAAAACATGGCCATATCAACACCTTGAAGCCTCTGAAGCCCCTTATCATTACAACATATTTGTTTTTGCTTACCTTTTCCCTTCTGATTTTCTAATCATTCTCCCCTCCCCGTATTGACTCATCTACGCATTTGCCTCGCGGGAGAGAGAAATTTTTATTCGTTTTTGGAGGAGAGGAAATAGTATTTTATGACTCAACATATTCTGTATTTATGTTTGGTGGGAATATAACTCATACATATTGAAGACATTGGTCGTACGGAATTTTGGAATTGGGTTCGGCGAATAAAAGATTCGAAAACGACTTTCAGACAGGTGAATGGGTGGTTTTGAATGGGGCTGGAGGTGAATTTGGAGTCCAAGGAAGGCTTAGAATAGACCTGGCCAAGCAGCGCAGATATGACAGTACGGCCGGGCTCTGCATGATTTGAAACGCAAGTCGACTGGTGATGACTCGTGACCGGGTTGGGGTTTAGGGCCTGACAACTTTTTTGGGCCTCGGACAGGGCTAATCTCAAGCCAGAAGGGCCTAGAAAGGCTCCTTGATGTTCCTCACTAACGTGGCTTTTCGTCAAAAAATTTATCGGAAAAAATCAGTCGAATATTTTCCTTCAATTTCTGCCAGTCGGAGCAGATCTCAAAAAATTTGTAAACCCTTAAAATTGTTAGGCTTGGGAAAAAATTAATTTTTTTTACCACACCAGCCAAGAAATCGACCATTTTTTTGATTTTTCGTTTGTAATGTAAAGTCAACTCTAAGAGGAGCCCCTATATATACTTATATATACTCTATATTAGCTTGCCCTTGGGCCCAACTTTACGGAGTGATCGTTCTACGGTAATGCCAGTCTGTCGAGAAAATAATGTGGATTCGTCGCGCCTTACATTGTTGGAATTGGCCATTGCTTTGTGACGGCAAGTTTGGTGCTCGACTGCGGCAAAATGAACTATTTTGCTGCCACAAATCCCCGTTATTCACTTGACAGACTGATAGTAGAATACTAGTTTGTTTGAAAACTTGTTGGAGTTTTTTCGTGACATGCACTATGCAAAAACAAAAGCTTATTTTGCACCGTGAAATATCTTTTTTTCGGCTGTCGCTCGCGCAGAATTTCTTGCATAGTGCATGCACCAAAAATCACTGCAGTGACTTTTCAAGCGGACTTGTCTCAGACAAGGTCCTATTTGGCTTATATTTCCCACACCGCCCGTTCCATCGCGAAGACCAATGATTAAAATTGAAGCCCACTTCAATTTTAATCATTGGTCTTCGCGCTTCAATTCAATTTTTAATAAATCTCTTCGCTTCGACCAAATCTCTCCATCGTAACTCAATACTCCCGCGATGATATCACGCTTATGAAATATGAATTGATCGGCGAAAAAACCGCTTTATTTAACTTTTTGGTTGTCCTTGATTCATGATTGTGCAAACAAACCCGCGCCTCTCAATTTCCCTATCGCTGTTTGAGGACGACAGCGCGTCATTCGAATGGATCGCCGTGAAAAAATAGCCGTTACCGCGGATGGGGGGAGCACTGCGACAGTGTGAATCAGAAGGTGGTGGTTTTGAGGGCCAAATGAGCTGTTAGTTTCTTGAACATAAGTTAGTGTTACGAGGTTTTTTCTGTTCCATTTTATGAAGTGAAATTTCAAAAATATCATCTATACTCCATTTTTATTGACAGTGAAAATACTGAAAGAACAACGCTTAGATTTCGATGAAAATTGGCACAAATTTAGAGTAATTTTTGCGAAGATTTATTCGAGAATCCTAGCTCCCGCTTTGCAGAAACGACCGAGATTTTTAGATCGAAAGTTTGACAAAATTTGAATTTTTTTCGGGAATTTCTGCGTAAAAAGTTTCATACATATTTCTACTCTAAAGGGTAATGTTTCCACAAAGAATCAATTTTTTCCATGCAAAGATAGCAAAGTTATGGCCAAGAAATGTTTTTCTTCTCACTCATCTCCGATTTTCGCGCACTCCCTCACTTTCCCTGTAAAAATAATTTTTTGCGTGTTATTGCGAGCCTAATCAGATGTTTTACCAATATACTATATATTACATATGTACATATATGTCATCTTTAGAACCCGCCAATTTGTAGACTCCTAACCATTTCCCAGCCGAATTCAAAGTGAAGGCCTACAAGGTCCCGAATGAAGCGATGGGTGGTAGCGCCACTGTAAACGCACCGCCCATCCGCTTCGATCGCCATTACTTTTTGAGTATCGGCTCGCATCTGAAGGTGTGCCAAATTGTAAGTTCTTGTCGTTTGATATGCGATATTTAGGGAAGATTTGCCCCCGTTTCAGTCGAAGAGGCCCCAAAAAAAGGCGAAGAGGCCCCCTTTTTCATTTTCGGAAAAAATCGAACAAGTCCCCTTTTCTAAGCAGGCCCCAAGAAGAAAAAAAAAATTTTACAAATTGATAAAATATGGTGTGACATGATACGATGAAAAATTTTTAAAAAAATTCAAAAATTTTTTTTTATCGAGTAAGATGTCAACATTCATTTCGATTTTTACACTGCAAAAAATCATCGTATAAAATGTCACACCCTGCATTTTCAATTTTCAAAAATTTGTTGATCGTATAACATGTCACCCCTCATTTTCAAAACTTTTTTTTAAAGGGGCCTCTTCGTTTTTGGGGCCTCTTCGGCACCGGGCCTCTTCAAAAAAGGCCTGTCTTTGACCTGAATCGTCTTCAACAACTTTGTTTCAGTTGCTGAACTTGATATCCTTGTTTGTCATCTTCGCCTGCTACCCCAATTCCTTCAACGAAAGCTGCCTGTGGCGATTGTATTCCTCGAACCAACTGTTCATCATCGTGTGTGTAAATGGGTTCTTCTTCGTCTTGACGACACTTCTATGGTTGGCAAATGCCTTCAGCTTCCCGGACGCCTATTATCAATTCAACTTTCATATTCTGGCACGTATCATTTTTTAACTTACTTTAGTTTTTTCAACAGACTTTTTGCTGTGTTTTCTTTAACAAGAAACATGTTTCAGGAGCGATTACACGCCTTATTTGCCATGGCCATGTACGTTTTGGCGATTGGGATTCTGGTGTGTACAAATACAAGGCACCATTTTTCAAGTGTTTGGCTGGTAGATTTGGTAAGCTGTACAAAGTTTTTATAGTACCAATTTCCGCACGCAAAGTCTTGAACACGCTGAAAACGTGTGTTTCATCTATAAATTTAGCACAATTAGACATGTGTAGGCCACATATCAATTCCTCAATTCTTTAGCCCGCGCTTTGCAGACCCAAGTTTTGTAGCCCTGCGCAAAAAAACCTTTTTCACTTGAAACGCAACCCTCTATGTTAAAACAGTGTGAAATTTTTTATGCCATAGTTCGAAAACAAGTGTTACATTTTAGCTGACTTTCGACCTCATAATCGCGGCCGATTCTGCAAAGCGCGAGCTAGGGGCAGATATTGCCACGGTCAAAATTTTGGCTCCGGCTCTACGGCTCCCATGAAAAATTTAAAAAGATCTCCGGCTCCGAATCCCGCCTCCCGTGAAAAATTTTTTTTTTAAATATGTTTCCAAAAATAAAAGTTATTAATGCCGGAGATCATACAGCCATAGCTTTTGCAGCCATCCTTCCCAGTATATATTTTTCAAGCAATTTGGTTTAACAAGATCATAAAATTTTTACTTTTCTGAACGCTGAGAATCCTGGCTCCGACTTTGGGTTCGGGAGCCGGGGCCGCACCCAAAATTTCCGGCTCCGGAGCCGTGGCAATCTCTGGCTAGGAGTCATGCTTATGTTTAAGGGAATTTGTTTTTTTTTTAACACAATTCATTTTCTCGGCGGCGATGCGATTTTCGATGCAACATAATGCTCATTATTTTCCCGACAGGCTGATAAATTTGCGTCAAGTTTCATCAAAATCTGAGCGTCACACTTGGAGTACCTCCCGCTTCAGCAACAATATCACTACGAAATTTTAAAGGCGCTCAAACAGACATTTTCATACATTTATAATTACTTATCCATCTTCAGGCCGCCCTCTTTATCACCCTTCTGGTCTACGCGTTGGATTATTGGCGTCGGCGGAAGGACGATGGGATCCCAAGACATCAGCAATCTTCCGGTCGTCGGATTCTGGCCTAACTGCCAGCGTCTGAAATCTTATATTTGTAGTCGACTTCGTATCATTCCAAACATATTCTCTTGTTCACTTTCCTAAGTCGTATTTTACAGAACAAAATATTAACCGAATTGTAAAATTACGTTATTTTAACACTTCTTTTTTTGGCCTAATTTCATGGCTATTTGATGGATCTCATAATAAACATAAAGACTTGTAATATACAGTCCATCTACAGTGCGATTATTGGTCGGGAATTTGAAAGGCCGGTCCCAATTTTCTCAAAAATCGAAGAGATTTGTAAATTTTACCTTGGGAATGACCGCTTTCCCACGTTTACTCGCCACTACTTTGCATAAAAATTCTCGAAAAGATAAAAAAAAATTCCCGAAATTATCATTTGCAACAAATTTCGCGGCTATTGCGGGAGATTGGAAATGAGGCAACGAACTCGAAATGATCTTGTCCTACAAAACATGGGGAACAGTGGAAGAGTAAGTTACTTTTTTCGAATGTAAGTAAACCTGGCGTTAAAATTTCTGGCTGCCAGACGCGTGCCTACGAATATTTCCCATGCTTGCGCAACCACTTTAAGCCCTCTATTGTTGCGATAATTGCGTTCAAAAGACGAGTCCATCGATAGCGCGCGAATTCTTCCAGGCGAATGGGTCCAATGAATAGAGCTCGGATATCTCACCCAAGGTAATTTATCCTGGATATCAGGCGCATGGAAAAAAGGGTTTTTGGCGCCGGCGTTTGCTTGGATTTCTTTCTGGATATATTATTTATTGTTAGAGGGATATGAAGGTCAAAAGTCATATTAGACTTTATTTATGCTTCTTTTTTACAAATTTTTGTGATTAAATAATTGGCGAGAAGTTGACTTTTTGCAGCTATGGAAACAGTTTACAAAATGCTCGTAGTAAGCAAAAAGCTAGGAAAAGATTACTACTACGAAGCATGCCATCCAAACCTGTAGGGTTTGTGTTGTTTGCAACTGGGATAGTAATGGTCCAAAATTTATCAAAATTACATTTCTGGATCCTGCAGAGCCTTCATTTTTATCTTACAGTTTGTCGGGAAAATCATGAGCACTCTGTCGCATTGAAAATCGCATCGCCGCCGAGGAAGTGAATTGTGTCGCGGCCAAGTCAAGTTGCTTTTCAATTCAGCGATACGATCGGGCAGCGAAATTGTACTCATTATTTTCCCGACAGACTGATATGTTTTTTTAGGCTTAAAAGCCCTCAGGCAACCTGGAATCTTTATTTTTTCTGATTTCACCGGCAGGACATAGAAAATCGGTCGTTTTTTGAATGAAAATTGAAAATTTTTGTCTAAATTTAATTTTGAATTTCAAAGTCCCTGAGGCAATGTTGCAATAAAAAAGCTAGATGAGTAAAAAAGGCCGACCCAAAAATATAAAAAATATAGTTTTCACAAATTTTGGACTATTATTTTTAAAGTCTTTAGCAACTATACCATCTCACAGTCACTTATCGCCCAGCCTGCAGCATAATCCACTAAAAATTTCAATTTTTCCTCCCTTTCAGATGTCCGGACAAGACGACCGTCTCCGCCAGATCTCTTCGAATCCCCCCAACCTCGTTGAACAATGCGTTGAGGTCTTGAAGTCCCCGCATCTGCCGAATCGCCTTCTCGCGTTGAATTTTGACCCCCATTCCTCGCCGCAGAGTTCCGCGGAAAATATCGGAATTCAAAGTCAAGACGATTACTTGGCCCTGAAGAGAATGCATTGGCAAAAGCAGGAGAAATGGCAACAGGAAATGAACCAGAATTTCGAAAGACAGGCGAATCAAGCGGCCGTGCAGAACGGAATGAATGTGAATCGATGGTAAGTTGTTTGGGAAGGACAGTGTTTTAAAATTATTTGAGATTTTTTGATCATTCTAGAAGGTTTTTTGTTTTTTAGTATTTTCACGAAGTGCATGGACTTTTTTTGACTTTCGCACAGTGCATTTTGAACCTTTTCCCAGGCTTGTCGCTAACGCACAGTGCATTTTCCTTTTTTTGCACAGTGCAAAACTCAAAAAAGCCGTTTGCACTGTGCAAATTTATGACACCGACCCAGCGACACGGTTGAAACTTCTTTTTGTCGCTGCGATATTTCGCCGCACAGTGCAAAAAAAACCAAAGAAAAAGGTGAAATGCACAGTGCGGGATGGGGTTTTTTGTGCACGGTGCGGGGCGCGACAAACCGGCAAGTGAAAAATGCACTTTGCGTCGGCGACAAGCGTGGGAAAAAAATCAAGATGCATATTGAAAGTGCGAAAGCCAAAAAATGCAAAAAAAGTCCATGCACTTTATGAAATTGCTAAAATGCACAGTGCAAGATAGTAGTTCTCTTTGCACGGTGCGAAACGAAAAAATGTCCATACACTTTATGGAAATACTAAAATTTACTTATAGGTTCGCTCAGTCAGCCATGGAGCAACAGCTGAGAAATATGACTCAAAATTCGAATTCGGCAAAGGTCAGTCATCCCACTTTACTGACCTTGCATTTAGGTGGCGCAGAAAAGAGGCAGAAAGCCCAATAAGTCATCAGAATCTTCCGGTCGTCGGCGAAATCGCCAGATCTCGACCCCCGCCGATCCTTCGGGCTCAGGATTTCAACTCTCCAACAACAGTGTTGGCAAACCGTCGCCTAGGAGAAATTCGGATGCTCATAATGCAGCTAAGGTGTATGTGGACGAGCAAGGTGATGATGAACATGTGCCAGTTTACCATGAATTGGAGGTTGCGAGGGATCTGAGAAGCATTGAGATGATCAGAGAGTACAGAGGGTGAGCGTTGAGTTTCATTGGTTTTTTGAAGCATTTCTGCTTGAAATATGCAGTGCATGTACATAATTATGTTGTAAAGATAAGGTAGTATTCCCAGGAGAATGCTCCAAGTGCAATGCTAGTTTTTGATGAAAGTTGGCACTAATTTAGATTATGTTTTTCTAGGATATATTATGCGAGATTTTTAGCTCTCTCTCTTTGCAGAAACGAAGGAGATTTTTAGCTCTAAAGTTAAAAGAAATGAGAATGTCTTTTTCTGCCAATTTTAGCATGGACAGTTTCTTCCCTATTTTTATCGTAGAGAGTAATGTTTCCACAAAAAACCATATTTTTTGTCTTAAAACCGGTAAAGATTTGGCCAAAAAGTGTTTTTCTCGCCAAGTTTTATTCAACTTTCGACCTAAAAATCTCGGTCACTTCTGCAAAACGCGATCTAGGACTTTCGAATATGCCTTCGGAAAAGTAAAATTTGTCCCAAGTCTCATCAAAACCTGAGAGTCGCACTTTGGGCCTTCCCTTCTTAATCTTTCAAGCTCTCTGACAACCAGCTTTCTTTAGATCCACACACAGCATCCTCGGCTCTGAAAGCGATGTTATCGCTCGGTCATCTACCGGAGAACTTTACCAACCGCCATCCTCAACGCCGGCGTCAATAAGCTTGAATAATCCGCTAGTCCACCCCGACTCCCTTTCAACTCAATCCAACTACTTACAAGCCAATGAATTCAAACAATTATTCGAGTATCTCGGCTAGTCATCCTTTAGTCATGCCGCAGATTGTGTTCATAGTTATGTCATTAATGTTTTTCCAATGCAAATGCAAGACTTGCAAATAAATTCGCCCAAAATAATTCTTAATTTTCTCTTTTCTTCTTGTGCCCTCACCAACTTCTGAATGCAATGAAATTGCCTCGAGAAGTGGCCCACAAAAAAAAAGAAATTTTCTCCGAATTACAAGTTCGGTGCTAGAGGAGGCGGAAGTACCCAATTCCCCAACTCAGAGTGACCGCGAAATTGGTCCTTTCATTTAGTTTTTTTTCTTGCACTAAAAAACTCCCGAGAATTGTTTCGATTTCTAATTGTAAGTGTTGAGGTCACAGGCGCGTTGACAGGAATACTAAACCGTTTGCAAAGTCGCTGGAATGATTTTTGGTGTTTGCACTGTGCAGAAAAAGTCAGTGTGCGACAGCCGAAAAAAGCTTGTCGCACGCTGAAAAAGTGCAACAAAGTAAGAAATTGCACATGCTTTATCGCGCAGTGCTTGTCGCCGAAATCGCTCCAGCGACTTTACGATCAAACTAAAGTAGTTCCAGAAAGTGCGTAGACTTTTTTTTGTTAGCCGCAGTGTAGACAAATTCCGGTACAACTACTAGTAATATCAGTCTGTCGGGAAAGTAATGAGCACTCTGCCGCATCGAAAATCGCATCGTCGTCGAGTAAATGAACTATGTCGCAGCAAAATCAACTTGCTTTTGACTTCAGCAACGGGAACGGTGCAGCGACCTTGTGCTCATTATTTTCCCGACAGAGTGAAAGCTTGCCATACGATTCTCGTTTCATCCGTAGCATGTGAAAAATTAAAAGACGGCTGATGCTGGGCCATAGTCAAAAAAAGCAACAAAAAATGTTCTTTTGCGGTCTTACATGTCTTCTTGGAAAGTATGAAAGCCCCGACTAATGCGCCAATTAATCAGAGTTTAAACTATCCGTAAATGTCTAGTTTTTGCTCATACCTCCAACCTAAACCTTGCATTATTTCCATTTAAAAAGTCCAGATTTTTAAACCATCCAGTGATTTCTAGTCATTGGGCAATTGTAAATCCCCTCCATAAAAAGAAATTGGGGTCTATTCATCTCTAATACTCCATGTATTGTATGTCCGCATAATCCGCGTAAATCCCGCTGCAAAATTCTCCCAGACTTCCGGGCTGGTCGATGAACTTCGGCGCCGCATCCGTCACCCCGCCGTTCCTTCGGGCCCATCTAAATTTGGCCGGCTGGAAGTTCCTTTTTTTCGACATCAAAGCTCTTCACGCGTGCTAGCCGAGAACGTCCGGCTCAATGCCTGCGGGCATTGTCCGACTAACGGCTTTGTTATGACCATCTCCAAAATTTTATGGATTAATGTTCGGTTGTAAACAAAGGAGAGGGTAAAAATAGGAAGGGGTTCGCGTGAGACGGTCCGTGGTCGATGGGGTTTTTGGAATTGGAATTTGGTAATATGGCGAGCGACTTGTTGAATGTTAATGTGTATAAAGGCCCTAGGACTTGTTGGGAGACAAATTTTTAAACCCATTTTGTGAGCAATCAACTTTTCTAAATATCTTTAGTATTTTCCTTGTCATAGGGGATGTTAGTCTTTCAGGAAAATAATGAGCACAATGTCGCATTGAAAATCACATCGCCGAGGAGAAAATGAATTGTGTCACGGCAAAATCAAATTGCTTTTCGCTTCAGCGACGCGTTCAGCGCAGCGACACTCTACTCATCATAGAATGGTACCATCGGTTTTGGAAAGCCTTCATTTACTGTCAAACCTCTGCACAACGAATTGAAATTGACCAAAAGTTCACTACATACAGTGGGGACCTGATTCAGCCCCACTGTATATGAGTGTTATACAGGGTGTCCAGAGAAATTCCGCGGAAAGTGTTTGCCGATTTCTCGGCGCTCAGGCAAGATATGCCAAAAATTCTTTTTGCATTAGAAAGAAGAATATGGGCGGTTTTTTGTCTAAAAAAGTTTTTTTGTCCGCCGACGCGGAACATACTGTATTCGGCGGAGACTTTTGATCGCTTTTTTGGTCATCACACCAATCTTAAAAGCTTCAGTACGATTTCTGATGGTTAAGAAGAGAATGTTATCTTATTTTTATGTTTACCAAACGTTCGGCAATGGAATGGCGAGTTTTCCGTATCGGCGGAGGCCACAACTCGGCTTCGGATAGGAGATGTCCCAAACATTATGTGGCTAGCATTCTTTGCTAATCCCATATGCTATCCAAAATTTCGTCGCCAAGCCTTGGCAGCAGCTGAGCCATCAGTAAACCACTTGGTGCACCAGAAAACAGCAAAATATTTTTTTGTTTGAACTTCTCTTTGCCCCGCTGTTTCAAACCTCCGCACGGTGCGGTCGGACTTTATCGCTGCTGACGCAACTACACAGTGCGGTGCAGTCGCTAAATGCGATTGCATAGCATTGTCGTCGGTCCCCTGATCTTTTGTGGAAAAAACTGAAGGCTTCCCGATAGTTTCAGGAGCATAGTAAAGCGCTTCAGATTGGTGTGATGACCAAAAAAGCAATCAAAAGTCTCCGCCGAATACAGTATGTTCCGCGGCGGCGGACAAAAAAACCTTTTTAGACAAAAAAACCGCCCGTATTCTTCTTTGTAATACAAAAAGAATTTTTTGGATATCTTGCCTGAGCGCCGAGAAATCGGCAAAAGCTTTCCGCGGAATTTCTCTGGACACCCTGTAGAAAGGGTTCTTCATACTATTAGGCATGTTTCTTTTGACCTGAAATTGGCGCAGATTACCCATAAAACTAGTTGGTATAGGTAGGTTTTTTGCAGAGAGGCTCCACTATAATGGATTGTTCTCTTACCAAAAAAATGCCACAATTTATTTTGAAAAAAAGTGACTCTAAAAAGACAAAATAAAACAGATTCATTGTAGTCTTTGGGCCTTTTTTTCAACCACCTTCCGATGATGTTGCGTAGTCTGTAAAGCCGTCAAATCTGCCTTTCACCGGGGAGGATGATCCCTTCTCTTTGCGCGTGCTGAACGCCAAACCCAAGTCCAACCAAGTGTAATGTCATTTTTGGAGTTTGGACTAGAGCTCTTCATCCCTCAACTCTGACGGTCCATCCAAAAATTTTTTGCGAAATTCGAACTCGAGTGTTGTTTTTGTAATCTTCTCCCCGTCTTACCGCACCATGAACTTGCTTCGTTTCTCTCCGCGCTCTCTCTCCATCTCCGTCGCTTTTTCTCTCTCCCCCTCCTCCGCAATGAGCCCACTATTTCCGCGGATTCGGATGTTTTTTGCGGCCTGTGTTTGGGCCGACCGTGAAAGGGCCTCAGGGCCGTCTTTTTCATGCCCCGCGGGCACGCCGCCTCGCACTTTTCGCTCCTCCGGTATTGTTTTTTACGAGCACATTACATTTATTTCCCCATGTACCTAGTCGCGAAGCCCCCTATCAATAACTCGGTGGGTAATTTTAATCTCGGTTACTGTAGAGCCATATACGGCAACAAATACACTGGAAGTTAGAGGTCTAGAGGTCGGGAAGAAGCGGTATATACACATGTATAAGAGTAGAGATAATTGCGTTTTTTGGTCTTTTACTGGGAACGGGGAGGGCCAAAAACAGCGGTTTAAACTGTCAAGTACCTTCTTGGGATTATGGGGAGCTATAGTCCTTCAGCACTTGTTTTTTTTTGTCGTTTGACACGTACTGATGCTTGAGGCGCTTAATGAATTTTTTTGTGAAATTTTGTGTACAAAACTGGGGAAACATGACCATAAGTAGAGTAAAAATCAAGTTTAGTTAGTTGAAAGTCGGAGATCTCCTTAATAAGTACCCCAAGTACGACGCTCAGATTTTGATGAAACTTGGTACAAATTTAAAACAAGCGAGATTTTTCGGTCGAAAGTTGGCGGAAAGTTGACACTTTTTGCCGAATTTCGGCACGAAAATTTTATGCCTATTCCTACCATAGAGGGTAATGTTTCCAAAAAAATCAGTTGTAAAATTACGGCCAAAAAGAGTTTTTCTCTCTAACCGCTCTACTCTTCTAGCGTACTCTCTCGGCCGCAAAGGTCGAGCATGCGGCTGTCACTGCGAAGCGCAACCTAATGTTTGATGTATGGCCCGTTCCTGACATGTGTGCCAAATTAGAGGAAATCCGAGCGTCGCGCGTTCGGTGGAAAATATCGCTCAATATCTTGACAGCGCTTGAAAAGCGCGAGCTAAAACTCTCCGGAATTGATACAGAGTTCATGACCGACGTATGTGCAGAATTTAAAGAAAATCTGAGCGTCGTACTTTGGGTAGTTCTCTGTAAGAAAAACCCCTTTGGTTTCTGCAAAGCGCGACAGACGTCTCGTGTTTGTTTTTACAAAAAATTCTAGAAAAAAATCAAAATTTAGAAAAAAAAAGTTTCGTCGAAATCTGAGCAACGCATTTGGCCAAGTTTCTTCTTTGCTATTACGTAGCCTCAAGATTATCTTTATGCCCCTCCTTTTACTCTAATGTCTGTTTTGAAACCCACTGTGTTCTTTGTAATTAAAATTAGAAGTCGGGCTTCAGACGAAGAGCAAATCAAAGAGCCTTTTCGAATGTTTCGGCAAAGTCCTTGGAAGTTGCAAGTCGGAGTAAAATAACTTTTTACTCTGATTTTCACCTTGAATTTTGTGAAAGTAGTCTTTGGAGTGGTTTTTTAAGAACAGAAATTTACAGTAACGCGTGGTTTTTGAGTTGTTTTAAGGCTAATAGGTGCGCTAATTTGCTGTTTTTGTGTTATTAAACTTATTTACATGGGAAATGTTTCACTTTTCAAAGATAAAAATATTTTGAAAAAAAGTTGTCAGAAAAGCGTTTCTCTCTCTGACCTCCCTCCGTGTTTCGTGTGCTCTCTCGGCCGCAAAGACAGTTGAATATCTTGGTTAGCACTGCGAAAGGCATGCTAATGTTTTCAGGACTTGATGTATGGCCGATTCCTGACGTGAGTGCCAAATTATGTAGAAGAAATCCGAGCGTCGCATTTTCGGCATCTTTTTGTAAATATAAGATAATTTTAAGAGAGGCGCCAAAAAAAGTTAAAAGTGTTGACGGTATTGCAATCCCTACCCTTTGAAAGACCCTTTAGGGAATAGAAACCGCCTTAATTTGTTTTATTAACAAACCATTAGCTACTCAATTCATCGCTCAAATTTTTAAAACCCCATACAGTGGTGGACCTGATCCAGTGGCAAAAAACGTATCATTTTGCATCCGGGAAGTATCAAAAAATGTGGCAAAATACCTCCCTCAAGTGAAAAAACTTCCTTTTGAAGGGCGCGCCATTTTTCCTCACAAAAAGAGCGGGCGTGCTTTTGAAATCTGAGTTTTTTCACTTGGAGAGGGAGGTATTTTGCCACATTTTTTGATACCTCCTGGATGCAAAATGGTACGTTTCATGCCACTGGATCAGGTTCCACACTGTAGGACACAACTTTTTGTGTCCTACAGTTAACAATACCTCTCAAATTGTTTATTTTGCATTCAAACAGCGTTGGGTGAGTAGAGAGGTGTGTGTGCGAAGCTCAAATGAAATCATATAGTAAGTGTTGGCCTTTGCACATCTCTCTGGCCAATTTCTCGAAATTTCCCCTATATATGTGCACTTGATCTTATGACTGTTTCTACAGTAACCCTCCCCTCTCCCTCGGTGTAATTAATCTACTCCTAATCTCTATTGCCACCTTCTGTCAACAATACCCACTTATTTTCGCCGCGGTTTACATTCCGCCCGAATCCCGGGCCTGGAATTTGTAATCGTCTTAATTGGTGGGGCAATGTCTACAGGCCCTCGCACTAATCGAATCGCCGCGTTTGCCATGACAACCACCAACGGGTCCGGTGTTTCATGTATATGTTAATCTGTTTTGCTTGTCTTTCTCTTTGATCGTTTAGAGATTAGCCGTGTTTTCCTGCCAAGTCCGTTGAGTTCGTGGGCTTGTGACGCGATAACTTGGCTGTTTTTATAGCTCTTTCGTAAAGTCGCTGGAGTGATTTTTGCGACGTGAATTGCAAGAATTAAGCTTCTCAAAATGTATGGTACTGTGCAGATTTTTGCTTTTTGCACCGTGCAAAAGGCTTTTTTAGGCCCTCGCTCGCGCCCTGAATTTTCTGCATTTTCAAGTCGAAAAAACAACTTCAGTGACTTTGGCGGAAATTTTTCATTTTCTTGCAAGGATACATACATCGGTAACGATGGATTTTTGCGTCAAATGTTGGTTACAGCTGAACAATTTTTTTGCTTTTTTTGTAGGAATACCGTCGCACATACAGTGGCGGACCTGATCCAGTGGCAAAAAACGTATTATTTTGCATCTGGAAAGTATCAAAAATGTAGCAAAATACCTCCCTCTCCAAGTGAAAAAACTCCAATTTCAAAAACGCGCCAGCTCTTTTTGTGAAGGAAAATGCGAAAACGGAGTTTTTTATTCGAAGAGGGAGGCATTTTGCTACATTTTTGACACTTCCCGGATAAAGAATGGTACGTTTTTTGCCGTTAGATCAGGCCCACCACTTTATTTCTATCCTTGAAGTCAATGTTTCTACAAAAAATTGGGTTTTTCCGCTCGAAACAGGAAAAGATCATGGCCTAAAATTTGTTTTTTCTCTAATTGCTCTCCGAATTTTGTGTACTCTCTCAGCCACAAAGGTCGTTGAATATCTCGGCTGTCCGTTGAAAAGAATATTTTGGCTCTTGCTTTGCAGGCACGGCCGAGATATTCAATGAACTTTGTGGCCGAGAGAGTACACAAATCGCGGAGAGCGGTCAGAGAAAAAACACTTTTTATCTTTGCCAGTTCCGAGCAAAAAAAAAACAACAATTTTTTGTAGAAACTTTTAGTCTGTGGCATAAATAAGCGTGACACTTTCGATGCTGAGAATCTCAAGTTTTCCGCTGTTTTCGACCGTATCCTTCGCTGTAACCTATAGTCCCCAAACAATAAGACCCAATTTAGCCACAAGCACTACAAAAAGTCGTACTCTGCCTTCATAATTATCGCTTTCAATTCCAATTATGCCTCCAATTGTCTCCGCCGGTACGCGCGTACAAAAACGATCAAGAGTGGTGTCCTTTTGCGAGCGGACCCAACAATATCGCTCTAATTTAACACGATTTTCTCGTTATTTAATTGTCAGCGTGAAAGAAAACACGTCTGCACTTGTAAAACGCTGTTTTTATGCAAATTTGGAATATAAGAAATAAAAAAAGGCTGTATTCTTTGAAGGCGATAAGAGTGGCGATAAATTGAGTAGTTAATTATCGATAAATGGAAGGTTTAACAACAGTTTCTATTGTCTAATGGGTCCAATCTTTTCAAGGGTAGCTTGAACTGCAATACCGTCAAGATGTCCAGCTTTTTTGGCGTTTCAGTTCAAACTATTGTGCGTTTACTAGGAAGGGGTAGAAAATGCAACGCTGGCATTTTCATTGAATTTTATACACGCATTTGGGAGGCACTGCAAATCAACTCCTGAAAATTTTAGCTGGCGTTTCTTAGTGGCTTACTGAGATATTCAACGATTTTTGTGGCTGACAGAGCGCGCGAAAAAAGCAGCGCAGTCAGAGAAACAAATTTTTGGCCATATCATTTCCCACTTCCGGAAAAAAATGTCGTCATGTTTCTTCAGAATCTAGGCGCTACAAAACAAGACTTTTAAACTAGTCCGTTCATGAAGTCGCTGTAAATCTTTGGCATTTGCACTGAGCAGAAAAAAAGCGTAGTGCGAGCGAAGGCCCAACCCTATTACACGGTCAGAAAGCTAGAAATTGCACAGTGCGAAGTAAGGTTTTGCTTCCTCACAGCGCATGGCGAAAAAATTACTCCAACGACTTTGCGAACGGGATGTTTATAAATACAGTGAGACCGGATCCAACGGCAAAAAACGTCTCATTTTGCATCCCGGAAGTGACCAAAATGTCTCCAAACCCTTCCCTTCTCTAACAGTTGTAAGGTAAAAAACTTAGCTTTGAAGAGCCCGTTGTGAAGGAAAGGGCGCGCTTTTCAAAGCGAAGTTTTTTAGCTTGGAATAGGGAAGGGTTTGGAGTTATTTTGGTCCCTTCCGGGATGCAAAATGAGACGTTTTTTGCCATTGGATCAGGTCCCACTGTAAGCCCAAAAAAGTGTCAAATCTTTGCCAACTCGCGAAAATTTTAGCCTTTGCCACAAACCGAAGATCCCGCTGTTAAAAACAGCTATTCTAAATTTGTGCCAACTTTCATCAAAATTTGACTTTGCCCAAAACGCATTTTTGCAAATTGGATTTCTTCGCGCCTCCTCACAAACATGTTTTTCATAAACAGCGTTGGGCAATACCCTTGTGAAATACCTTAGAGCCAAGTGGCCCAATTGCTTTCTGCCGCCGCATTCCTTTCCTGTCGACTTAATTACCATTAAGGGCCAGGACGGGGGGAGCGTTTCCACATCTCCTTGAGGACAACGTTTCCATGGCGGAAACAAAACAAGAAACAGGCGAGGGCCGTGTTTTTCATAGTTTTGTGATCGTAATTGTGTCAAGGATGCGGCCCTTTCGCGGAATGGACATGATACGCGGTTGCACTCTATGTTTCTATTATATATACATTGACCACTAACTTACATCCTTCATTGTTTGTAGCGGCGTTGAGAGAGGAGGAGGGGGAATTTCTAAAGAGAGAGAAACATAAAAAATGGTTTTGGGGTGGTTTAGCTAGGCTGTGGACTACGGTATTGCGAGTATATTATGTTGCTCCTTTTCTCAGTCTGTGGGGAAAATAATGAGCCCTCTGTCGCATCGAAAATCGCATCGCCGCCGAGAAGATGAATTGTGTGGCGAAAAATTCAAATTGCTTTTCAATTCAGCGACACAATCGGAGCAGTGAGATTTCACCTACTGTTTTCGCTATAGATATAGAGTATATGCAAAGTTCCCAGTCCGCGCTTTGCAGAAACAACGAACAACCGAGATTTTTTGACCAAAAATTAGGCAGCAAAGCGCGATCTAAAATTTTGAGCAATTTAAATCTAGCCTAAAGTGTGCAAAATTTAAACAAAATCTGGGGGTCACACTTGAGGCACTTGCTTTATTATGTCTGTCGGGAAAAAAATAAGCACAATATCGCTGCTCCGATCGGGTCGCTGATATGAAAAGCAATTCGGTTTCCCCGCAACACAATTCACTTTCTCGGCGGCAATTTTCGATAGAATGCTCATTATTTTCCTGACAGACCGACAGCAGTTTGTCGCGTTTGAGCTCTGTTGATTTCTTTGGAAAGCAATTTTCCTTTTGCCCCAAATGACATGATTTTGCAGAGCGCGTACAACAAATTACCTCAGGCTCACAGCAAAAGCGCAAGCAGCTGCACAATTAGCAAGTCTAAAAAAACTGGAAATTTGCAGCTGCAGATTTGTAATGGGAGCGGAATTTTCATCAATGTCAAAAAAGAAATTACAGCTTTTCTTGAGAGGTCAAATTTTCGTTTTTCTTTTGTCACAACACGATGAACTTCGGCGCCGCATTTTGTCATATGAACCTAATATGTATTAATAATAAGCTCATAAGGAAGTAGAGGCCCCGCCGGAGAGATCTTTGGTTATTCGGGACGCAAACTCGCGGCCAAAGACATTCTATTTTTTTCCTGAATAGAGGTCCTTAGTGTTGGTCGTGATATAAAAATTGCCCGGAAATTTTTGCAGTAGGTTGACACTCTTGACGTAAAAAATTACTTTGGAAACTTTTGCAGCAAAGACTGGCAAATTTTAAAAATGGGGAAACGAGTGTATTACTACTTACATTTTTTTTAAAAATGAAGTTATATACTAAGAAGTTGCCACAACTGCAACGCTCAGATTCTTTTTGAACTTGTTGCACCCTTCAAGCGTAAGTCACTTATGAATTCCGGAAAGTTTTAGCTCGCGCTTTGCAGGGGCGTCCGAGATATTCAACATTCTTTGTGGCGGAGAGAGTATATACGAGAAACGCGGAGAGCGCTTCGAGAAAAAAAACCTTTTTGATCATATCTCTGCCAGCTTCGTTCGAAAAAAAAATGATTTTTTTGCAAAGTCATGACCTCTCCTGTAGAAATAGCCATGAAACTTTTCATGCCAAAATTCGCAAAAAAATTAAATTTTTTGCCCATTTTTCGATGTAAAGGCCTCGATTCTTTTTGTAAAATGTGACCTAGAAGTCTGCGTATGCACTAGAAAATACTATTCTAAATTCTGGCCAAGTTTTGTCAAAATCTGAGCGCCGTGTTTGGGGTACTTCCCCTGTCAGCCTAGCCGATCTTCGCTATTTCCAATCGCTGTATTATCATGCCCTTTCTCACCTCATTTACTTGTTTTGCAAAAAATCTAACGCCAATATTCAACCGACTTTTTTCTCCGAGGATCCAAAAATCTCTTTCGAAAGCTTCCATCTAATCAAGTCCGCTATTATTCGAGTATTTACGCTCATTAATAAGTCAGAATTTTCGCTGCCGCGGTAGCTCCCACTCCAACATGATGCCAGCCGCACTCCGCTTAAATTACCAACCTTTGCCGACGTTCAAAATGCCCTGTAATCCGTTCCAGAAATTCGGCCAACGCACGAATTTCACGCGGATTTCGGCCGCTAATCCTTTCCTAAAACTTTTTCTTCATCTTAATTCATATGTATGCAACGCAAATCCCCCGAAAATTAGAGAAAAACAATAAAAATCAATGCGAAAAATTTGTGTATTTCCCAACTTACATTTTTTGTTTATTCAAATGCGCTCTTTATTTGCGTTTTGCGTTTCCGGCGGGGATCTCGACGTGTCTGCTTTGGCTTCAAATTCCAAGAAAATCACCCCCATTAGGTCAAATATTTCTGTTGGAATACTCGGTATTCGGCTATTTGTTGGTTTTGTAGGTGGGCTGGTCAATAACTTGGATCAAGACAAATTTTAGAGTTATTTATAGGCTTTATGGTAGTTTGTGGGCAATGCAATCATAAGTATCAGCCGGATTTTCTTTTCTTTTTTTTGAACACACTTTGGTCATGTGCCACATATTCATAGGCGCGAAAAAGCACGTGTGTGGCCATGAGAATAAACGATGGAACAAAGAATAAAAGGGGTTAAATAAGCGCTTTTGCAATGTTTAGCAAAAGAATTGCTTGTATTATAGTGAATGTCGGAAATTATGAGACTCGCTGCAGAGTACTTGCTGTCAAGAGAAACTATTTCCTGACAGTGACTTCAAAGTGTAGCGTACGCCAAATTGAGAGTCCGGAGACCGGAATAGACTCTTCGCTATCGGTGTTTTACACTTCGTGTTGATTTCACAGAGAAAACAGAGAAAAGACGCGTAAAATGTACGGCGGGGACCTGATCCGGTGGCAAAAAACGGACCATTTTGCATCCGGGAAGTATCAAAAATGTAACAAAGTGCTTCCCTCTTCAAGTGAAGAGACTTCGAATTCATAAGCGTGCTTTGTGCAGAAAAAGGGGAAAACAGAGAAAAGACGAGCAAAACGTACCCTCTCGCCACAAAAATCATTTCTTTTCCTGATAAAAAGAGCTTTTTTTGGCAAATTGCAATTCACTTGCAGACGAGATATCCAAAAGAATTTACCATCAAGATAATGCGGGAAATACGACGAGTGATGAGAAAAAACACCTTTTAGCTGTATCTTTGGCAGTTTTGAGTGGAAAAGTTAATTTTTTGTGGAAACATTACCCTCTGTGGTAGTGATAGGCATGAAACTTTTCATGATAAAATTGGCAAAAAAAATGTCACTTCTGGCCGACTTTCGACCCAAAAATCTCGGTCGTTTCGGCAAAACGCGAGGCATTTCTCATGTGTTAAAAAAAAGCTGATTTAAAGCTTCGTTAAAAACTTCACTTTTTTGCGCACTTCCCCTGTAAAGTGTTGACGTTTTAAGCGTCTTATTAAAATAAGACGCTGGAAAGAACGTCTGTATTCATAAACTACATTTCCCTGTTTCCTCCTCCCAAAATTGGAAATATCTCCGCCGTTCCGTCGTCCACATCCCGCTAGTATTTATTTTTAACCCACTACGTTGGATTGCCCTTTTTGCAAACTTTTTTTTTTTAATTTCCCACAGCGCTCGTCGTGCGCCGTTGTGCATTTGGCTCTAAGTTTTTACTTTTTTTTGAAGTAACGAGCTCGTTCCGCGCTAGAGTGCTCTTTAGCGCTCTGTTTTTTTTAAAATGTCGGTTCTAATTTAAAAGTTTAAAAGTTTTGTCGCCCGAGGGGCAAGGTGTGAAGTTGGGTTGTTGGCCGTTGGTGAAACAGTTGTGATTAGGCTCTAATTCGTAGTACACCTTGAAAAAGCGAGGTTTTGTCAACATTTTCCTTGTACAATTTGCGTCAAAATCCAGTTTTGTTGCGAAGTCATGCGCCGTATTTTAAAAAAAAACCTCAATTTTTAGTCGTGTTTCTACAAAAAAATCAGCTTTTTTCCATGCAAAATTAGGAGAAAAATTATTCAAAAAGAGGTTTTTTTCTGACCGCTCTTCTTATTTCGCGCACCCTCTTATTGACCCGTTGAATTTCTCGGCTGTCACTGCATAGCGCAAGCTAAGTTTTTCAAAAATTGATATGTAGCCTAGACGCGGAGTGTGCCCCAAATTTTATGCGAATCCGAGCATCGCACTTCAAACTGAGACAAGCTAAGGTGGATCGGTAAATCGTAGGCAATTCGCCAAAAAAGAGACGCAAAAAATGCTTTTGTCAATCAAGAAGTGGGGAAATTTTGGGGCGAGAAAGTATGTTTTGCACGTCGTTTCTCAGACTTCGCTGTGCAATTAAAAGGAAGTATAAAAAACCGATAGCTAAGAGTCTGCAGTGACGGACCCGATCCAGTGGCAAAAAATGCATCATTTTGCATCCGTAAAGCAACAAAAGGTGTGGCAAAATGCTTCCCTCTGCAACTGAAAAAACTTCGTTTTGAAGGGCGCACCCTTTTTCTGCACAAAGCGCTTATGAATTCGAAGTCTTTTCACTTGAAGAGGGAAGCACGTTGCCACATTTTTGATACTTCCCAGAGGCAAAATGGTACGTTTTTTGCCACCGGATCAGGTCCCCCGCTGTACTTTTTGCGCGTCTTTTCTCTGATTCTCCGTGCCATCAAGAGGAAGTGTAAAAAACCGATAGCGAAGAGTCTATTCCGCTCACCTGACTCCTCATTTTTACTTGTGCCGCACCTTGAACGTGGCCGCTGTCCAATGGTCGCAAAAGTGCTAAATAAAGGTGAACTAGAATATTAAAGAGTGCTTAATATTCCACCAAGGGCGCTTATTATTCTTTGTTCCATCGTTTATTCTCATGGCCACACGCGTGCCCTCTTTTCCTATGATGTTCGCTGGAAGTTTTGAGGGCTCGAGTTTCTTCGTTTGCTAAAGATTTATTTCCGCAAAGTTTGCAAATGGAATGTTGTTTACCAAGGTTATGTTTGACAATGCTATTTGATGGATACCCATTCATACGAATGGTGTTCTAACCGTTTCAAATCGGGCGTGTTTGTTGTTTGAATATGTGTCTGGTCAATTGAAATTTGGGATTTTTAATGTTAAAATATCATCGTGATTACCATAGGCATATATTGTATAAATATTTACTGATATTTGGGCTTAGACATCACAGTGTTTACCAAAATTTGGACTGAGCCACCGCAGTCAATTTTGGAGTGCATGAGGCATGCTGAAGTTTCATAAAGCCTGCCAGAACTTTGCGAAACTTCCATTTAAGGATTAGCTTTGTAATCCAAAATTTTTAATTTGATTCCTGAATCAAGTACACAAAGAACTTACATATCTTAGGTAGGGAGTATGTTTTTAAATTTTGCACGTGTATTGCGTGTAGCTGAGATAGGAATTCTCAAAAAATATCGCTTAAAAAGCCTTTATCGTTATCGCAAAGGCCCGAGTTTTAAATCCTAGTTTAAAAAACAGAAATCTCAAGTTTTTAGCCAAAGACCCTTTAGTCATCATTTTCTCGAAATGGCTCAAAAGTCATGGCTTAAAAACAGCGACAGTAATCATCACCGCCATTGCGATATACACGTACATATATTTATATTCCCAGCCTTGAAAGGGCAAGCCAGGAATCAAATATGTCATGAAAGTTACACTCCAAATTATAGCCGGTCCAATTCAGTTTGCCCCGCGTCAAAACATTCCCCTGTTAGAGCCTAGTTTTTCACCTTTTCCCTAGGTCAAAGACCCCTTGGATGCCATTACAAAATTTGTTTCAAAAGGTTTTTATTGGACTCGCCTTTCGCCGCACCCTTCTGTTTTACATCCGTGTTAAAAACATCCTTTTTTTGTGAAAAAATGCTCATTTTTTCGAAGGCTCACGGCAATTTTTATTACTCTTGTACCACGAATCGGAATCTCAGATATGTCTTATCAGTTTGTCTGGAAAATAACTTGTCTCACATCTCACAATGAGAATTTGGTCGCTCACCAAAACCTCAGTCGTTCCTGGTCCCCAAGCGTCTGTGGACGCAACAAAACCACATTATTTTCCCGACAAACTGATTGAAGAATTAAATTTGCCGCCAAATTTGGTTAAAACGCCGCACTTTTAGAACGCCCGTTGTTGAGAGGGAACAGCCTTCAAAGACTTTAACATCTCCAAATTAATGCATTAATCCAATTTCACCAACAATTTCCTGACTTACTTTTACCACTTTCCGTTCCCTTAAATTGTATGTTGGACTGCCCCACTTATTTGGCCGACATTTTGTTTCGTTTTACACCGATTACGGCCGTCTATTTGTTCGTTTCATTTTCTAATGCCTCAAAGATTAACAGACACAGCTCCCCCTTTGCCTAATTAATAACTCAAAAAAACGCGCGCCTCGAGTAGCATTTGGACATTCATATTCCCCCCGTCTGGCCATGTGCTCCGAAATCATATTAAGCGAGTAATTATTGATGTTCGAGGCGTGCACTAGTGCCGGTAGTTGGCAGAATCAAATAGCGGTTCCTGAAAATTTCGGGGATAAAATAACAGTTCCTGAAAATTTTGGAAATTCCATTTTAACTCGCGCTTTGCAGTGGTGGCAGAGTGCGTGAAATATTGAGAGAGATCAGAGAGAAAAACGCTTTTTGGCCATTGGTTTCGCGCGGAAAAAACAGATTTTTTGTGAACGTATTACCTTCTAATTAGGCCTAAAACTTTTTATATCAAAATTCGCAAAAATTGTCATATTTTTTGCAATTTTTGATACAAAAAATTCTTATTGTTAGAAAAAAATATACTAAAGTTGTGCCAAATTTCATCAGAATTCGTTAGTCCAACTTTGAGTACTTCCTTGTGAAAACTCTATAAAAATTTAACTATTTACATATGTAAAACCCTGTACCATAATTAAGATTTAATAGAATAATTTAAAAAATTGTTATCAAAAAATTGTCAAATACGGTTTACTGTAGGATTACTTTCATTTTTTAAGCAATTTAAAACTTGTTTTGCTGTTTCCTTTCCCATTGTCGCAAAGTTTTGCAGAGTACTCCCATCCAATTGTATTTTTTTACCGCCCAATTTTGTCGTTCATTCGATTTGTTTTGTTGCCATGCCAACGGAGCGTCAAGGCTCTCAAATTAGCTTGTATTAACATCTTACAACATGCACAGCGCATGTTGTAAGCATACAATGCCCTCACGTTTCGTTACACCTACAATTCGCGTTCAATTCGGGTTCGCGGTCGGGTTGTGGCAGTTTACAGTTGCCTTTAATTTCAGGGAATTGCCTGTGGATTGTGTGTGGTATTTGGAGTCCGCACACACACACACACAGGGTCACGTGATGGAAATGGCAACGAGGCCCACGTGTTTTTTGTACATATTAGTGTTTTTGTGGGGATGCCAGCGGACAGTTGCACGTAAAATCGAAAACAAGAGAGAGGACACTCCTCAAGTTGGGTTTCGTCATAATTACGGAGTCCGTGAGGCTTTTTTGTAACCGATCTTGGCAAAATTTTGCTCGTTTGCCAAAAATCATGCTTTTTTTGGCAAACATGGGCATTTCCGAGCTTTCTGAAGGTTTTTAAACTTGTTTTGACCAGTATAACCCCTCGAAAAACGCCTCTAACTTTGCTCAATTTTTGGACGAAAAATCCCAATTGATTTTGCACCTGGTTAAAGCAAGAATAATGTAAATTTGTGTCAAGTATCATTGAGGTCTGAGCGTCGCGATTAGAGCACTTTCCCTGCAAGTTTCATAAAGCTCAAACGTTGTGATGCACATCGAAGTTAGGGCATGCTAAAACGGACATGACTGATAATGACGTCTTCTATTTTCTTGAAGACTAATCTAGTTTTTTTTCAAGCGCTGTCTAGACGATATGCCCTCCGAAAAAATTATCTAAACCTCTGAAAATTTGACAAGAAAATAACATTTTTTTCCACCCTTCAAAAAAATTCTTCGCACTGAGGCAACATTTGTTTTGGTATACAAAAGAAGGATTAGCAAAATCCTATTCTATCTATCAGAATATGGCTTCAATTCGTAGCCTTGGCCAAATCCTAAAGCAAATGCCTTTTCAAATTTCCTCACGATTAATCCCGATGAACCTCGGACTTTTGCGACTCCATTTGCCGAGTAATTACAACTCCGTTCCCCTATTATATTATCCCAGATCGGAAGTCGAACCAAGAGCAAAGATTCCTGTAGATGAGGTCGGAAGAAAAGCGCGCTCTTCGACCGGAAACAACGCCAAGAATACGCCAAGAATTTGGTCTATGACCAGCACTTGCAGCGCTCCCATATCTCTTCGCGTCTTGGTTGTAACGAACCGCGGTATTTACAATTCCACTCTTGTGCCCAAAAGAGCAAGCGCATGCTAATGAAATTGACGTGCGGGGATTAGTCTCTCAACCAGATTAGAATGTGCCAGACCTGGTTATTGGTCCCTGTCGTGTGTAATCGGAGACAATCCGCCGGCTGCAACGTTTAATGCGGCCTAGAAATTAAGTCCTATTTGCACTCGTAATCACTGTTTTTGAGGTCTTTGGTGAAAAAAAAGTCGATAAGTCGGGAGGTTTTGCTAAACATTTTACTATTTTCCCAATTTTCCAATTTGTTTTTTACTTTTTCATACAGTTTCATCTCATTTTTGATAAATCACGGTTGGTTAAAGTGGGGGTACAAAGTTTCCCAACAAACTTTTTGATCCAAGTCCCGAAAATTCCATGTCGTTTTCATTTCAAAAAGCGAGCGCAATTATGCAAATCGTTGTATGTAAGGGTTCGCACGGTCTCAAACAAGATAGCCAATGCAAGCGGAACGCTTAGAAGTCCTTTAAATTTTGCAGACATGTCAGGCATAGGCCACAAATTTTCGAAAATTTTAGCTCGTGCTTTGCAGTGGCAGATATTCAACGATCTTTGCGGCGAAGAGAGTACACAAAATGCGGAGAGCGGTCAGAGATAAAAAACGGTTTTTAGCCATATCTATGCCTGTTTCGTGCGGAAATATAATTAGTTTTTTATGAAAAGTTTACACTCTACTGTAGAAATGGGTGTAAAACTTTTCATGACAAAATTCGAAAGAAAATGTTGCATTTCTTTCCAATTTTTTGACCTAAAAATCTCAGTTTTTTATGTTAGGCGCCTGCTAAAAGTCTCGCATACATCTTACAAAAAAATATTCTAAATTTGGGCCAAGTTTCAACAAAACCTGAGCGTCGCACTTGGAGCACTTCTGTCTGTCGGTCTTTGTTTTTTTGCGGAAATTAAGCGAGAATTTCGCAGTTATTTTTGTCTTTGCAAGCGTTTTAATCTTTGAATTGATGCCAAGATGCCCTTGAATAGAGCTTGTGGGAGGTGGGGGTAACTGACATCAAAGACCACCGTAATTTTTGCTGTTTTCGTCTGGACTGTTGCGGTTACTTCCGGTTTTGCAGAGGCCTAAAAAGCTCAAAAAATAGAGCGTGGGGGTTCCAAAAATCAGTGTTTGGGGTAATTGCAGCTTTGACTTTTTTTTGTTAGTACTTACTTTCCATAGTTGGAAACTCAAGGATATGCTGTTCAATCAAGTTTATCGCGGGAATCTTGCAACTAGAGAATGTCATTGAGCATAAAAGAGCGCACTTGGCCAATGAATATTAATTTGTCGGTAAAATAATGAGTGCACTGCCGCTGTGCTGATCGTGTCGCTGAAATGAAAAGCAATATAATTTTGCCGCGACACAATTCATTTTCTCGGCGGTAATGTGATTTTCGATGCGACAGAATGCTCATTACTCTCCCGACAGACTGATATGTAGATTCACTGTATAGAGGCTTTATTTCCCACCTTGATATAAGCTTGTCGGGAAAATAATGAGCACCCTGTCGCATCGAAATTCGCTGCGGAGAAAATGAATTGTGTCGCGACAAAATCAAATTGCTTTTCACTTCAGCGAAGCGATTTTCGATTCGACACAGTGTCCATTATTTATCCGACAAACTGATAACGATAAAGATATCTAATTCCAAAACAAATTCCTCATCTGTACATATAACTTTAAAGCTCTTACATAACACCTTCGTTAGTCTTGTTTTCCTTCCCAACTGCGGAGGCGAGCTGACCTCACTCCTGTCGTATTTTATATTTAACACCACCCCTAAATTTGCATATATTTCGCCGGTTTTCCGCGTACAACAACTGATTCCCGAAATGGGGGAAGCGTTTGGAACCCGAACCGCTCTCCAACTCCCGCTCCAAGCCCCCTACGCACTTGGTCCGTTCAGCGTTTTTAAACTCCCGGTCGTGTCGGGGTTGGCGGCGAGAGTGGAAGCGTCTCGTCGCGGTTGTAACTTTTTCCATCGACCTCGTCATCGTCTGAAGTCATTCGTTTATTAGCGCGTCGGTTTTGGGTGCGGAAATTTCGAGATGTCGCCCCCCTTAATTCGCTGTATTATACTCGGCAATATGTGTTTAATTTCGTCGTGTTTGCGTGCCGCAGGTTTTGCGGAAATACGATTATTTTGGGAAAAGAGGTTGAATTGGCTTTCGGCAAGTTTAACTCGATTTTCGAGGGGATAAAGTCAGATTAGCGCTGACCAAAGACCTAAAAAGGACTGGAAATAGCGGCAGCTTTGCCATACTCTTGTTGTTGACATTTGGGTGGGGAATACACACGGTTCCCCTTGCGTTATGTTCGTGTTTTTCATTTTTACACTTTTTATGGTTTCAACGGGTAGAATGCGTTGTAATTACTGCAATTTTTGGATGATAATGAAGGCTGAAAATGCGTTGATTTGATTGCAACCGGAAAAACAACTCTTTTATGAGTTTTGAAACTGATTTGGAACGTTATATACGTTGTCTTCGTTTGCTATTTTTGTTGTGACGTAGGATAAAAGACAGTTATCAGTCTGTTGGGGTAATAGCTCCTTATTCTGGCCAGAATATATAGCTTACTAGGGAAGTCACATTTTGCGCAGACGCGCTTTGGAACAGGGCCTAGTAGGATTGAAATGTGAAGCGTCTGCGATAACAAAACTGATTTCCAAATGTGTTTACAGGGCTTCTCGGCCGAGAAAATCGACCGCAGAGTTTAGCCGAAATGAACTTCACATTGCTAGCGCAAAATAGCCAGCATTAGCTGGAATTTTAACCGCAGATTTAGCTTACGATTCTCAACGCAAGTACGTTGAATTTACTTACTTACTGAGGTACTTTTTTTACTTTGGATACCAGGTAACCTTTTAAAAATGGCATCGGTGTCGTTTTATACCATGAAATATGTACCGGATTGAACTTATTGCTTCCGTCTAGGAACAAACTCCCCGTTATAGTCTCTAGAGGTATCTTAAAAATCGCGTAGACGGTATAGTAAGCCAGAAGAAGCTGGGTCCAAACCTTTTGTCCAGACGTTATTTCACAAGCTTGGGCGCAGCTCGCAGAATGCATTTTTTGCGACCATAAAAAGGAACTTTTTTGCGTCTGTCGGGAAAATAATGAGCACTCTGCCGCATCGAAAATCCCGTCACCATCGAGAAAATGAATTGTGCCGGGGCAAAATCAAAATTTTTTTCACTTCAGCGACGTGATCGGCGCAGCGACACTGTTCTCATTATTTTCCCGACAGACTGATAAAAGGCAATTAACTTTTTGTTTGGCTACAAACTGACGTGAAATCATTGGGGAACGGGTTCAAAGCTCAAACTCTCTTCGAAACTACAGCATTTTCGATCGACTACTGAGCGCTTTCTAGACGCATTTCCGCTGCAACACTCCCCTCAAGGCCGTCTATTTTTGCGTCTTTCAACACAGCCGTTACAGTCCGCCTTCAACAACGACGGCTATCCATCTCACTTAATTTGGACGCCCATGCAACGGTTTGCAGCCCGAAACCCATCATTCCACTGTTCCGTTTCCAAACTTTACAGCGCGCTACCCCTCAAACACCAGTCGTTGGAATTAACTCGCGGCTTAAGAGCCCCCCGCGGAATGTTGGATGTGTGTTTTTACAAGCCCAATTTGATTTCGCTTTTTTGCGACAACCCAAAAACCTTCCTTCCTCTTTTTGCGGTCCGTCTTTTTCGAAGGCGCTCCGCGAATTTCCCGACATTCCGAAGGTTCGGAAATATTCTCTGTGCTTACATGGGGCAGTACTAGAAGTGCGACGCTCCGATTTTCATGGCACTTGGCACAACTTTGGAATAAATGGATTCTTTTTTTGAAGATCTATGCGAGATTTGCAGCTTTCGCTAAGCAAAAACGGCAGATTTTTAAATAGGAAGATGGAAAAAATGTGACGCCTTTTTTTTTGCAAATTTTGGCAAGAAAAGTTTCATGCCTATTTCTACCATAGAGAATTATGTTTCCACAAAAAATCATCTTTTTCCGCGCGAAACTGGCAAAGATATAGCCAACAAGAAATCCTTCTCTGGATCTCTCCTCATTCGGCGCACTCTCTCGGCAGCAAAAATCTTCAATATCTTGCGTGAGCCTGCAAAGCGCGAGCCAAAACTTTCAGTAATTCATACGTGGCCTGTGCTCGAATTATGTGCAAAATTAAAAGAAAATCTGAGCAAAAAATTTTGAACTTTTTTGCAAATTTTTGGCACCAAAAGTTTCAGGTGTATTTTTACTGTAGAGGTTAATGTTTCTACAAAAAAAATCCTTTTTTCCGGTCGAAACTTGAAGAGTTATGATAAAAAAAAGTGTTTCTCTCTAACCGCTCTCCGCTTTTTGCGTCCTCTCTCGGCCTCAAATATCGTTCAATATCTCAGTTGGGGCTGCAAAGCGCGAGCTTAAATTTTGCAGGAATTTACATGTGGCATATGCTCGAAATTTACGCAAAATTAAAAAAAATCTGAGCGTCGCACTTGCCCGCATTCCCTCGCTAATTGAAATATTCCCCCCATGCTTAATTTCGGGTAATCTGCGGATGGAAAAGCGAACAGTTTTCATGGTGTTTTTGCGGGGATTCAAGGCAGCGTCAAATATTCGATAAAATGAGCGGTCCGACGCTTTGTTTGCTTCTCTTTTACTCTTTTTTTTTGATACATTCGTCTCCATAATAAGTGCAAAGCCATGTTGACAGCCGCCGGCTCTAATGTATTGATTGTCCTGCGGGCATTCGGCGCGTTGTAAACAGTTGGTGGAACGTGTTGTGGGGCGGTTAAAAAGGGCATAGTTTGAAGGTTACTACGCCTCTAGAAAGTATGGATACACTTGAAATCCATGATTTTTAGAGGCGTATCGAGTCTGATTTTCTGAAGGCGTAATGAGTCTAAGTACTTATTTTGTATGACTTAAAGCTTCTTATGCCTCAATTCTTACATTTTTTTTATCCATTTTTATTTTTGTTTCTTTCGTCGACTTATTTGACCCCTCAAATTTTTGTTGATGCCAAGAAAAGTACTCCAAGCGCGACGCTCAGATTTTGAGGAAATCTGGCACAAATTTCGATAAATATTTTTTAAAGACATATACAAGACTATTAGCTCGCGCTTTGCAGAAACGATGGAGATTTTTATGTCGAAAGTTTGTTGTAATTCGATACTTTTTTTTGCGAGTTTGCCCATTAAACTTTGCCGCTGCATTTTTACCAAAGAGGGTAGCGCTCTTGCAAAAAATCAGTTTTTTTCGACGCGAAACTGGCAAAGATATGACCATTCTCCTCCTCTGTCCGCTCTCCGCATTTCGCGTACTCTCTCGGCTACAAAGATCGTTGGATGTCTCGGCTGCCCCTGCAAAGCGTGAGCTAAAACTTTCAGGCATTGCTATGTGGCCTATGTATAACATGTATGCATATTCTTGTGTTTTCTCTCTGAACGCTCTCCGCATTTCGCGTAATCTCTCGGCCACAAAGATTGTTGAATATCTCGGCTGCCCCTGCAAGGCGTGAGCTGAAACTTTCAGGCATTGCTATGTGACCTATACTCAACGTGTATGCAAAATTTACAAAAAAATCTGAGCGTCGCACTTCGGATACACTCCTTTGTTAAAATATAATACAACTTGTAGGCTAAGAGGACACTACAAATTTTTTTTGCAGTCCCTACAATTTTGAATTCCGTATCAAGTACTATGCAACTTTTAGCACTGGCAGGTCACGCGGCCTGAGGATAAAATTAGTCTACGACTCACGTTATGTCGAGTTAGAGAGGGCTATTAGACGGTGGAAGAGAAAGTTACAATGTCTTCGGCGGCGGAGACATTATAATTAATTTGGCGAGAGGGGTTATTACAGGCGGAGTGGGGTAATTGAAGATTGATTAGAGGGCAATTTTGGATGTACTTTTAGAGCTAAAAGAATTGATTAATATTAGTTACAGTCAAATCTGTGTAAAACGAATCATAAGGGATCAAACTTTTTCAAACTTTTTAACTTTTCAATTTGGCTTTTCATTACAATTGTTATGCGGAAGTCTTTTTTGACATATTGCTTGAGCAATTTCTCAAAAATCAAGTCTTTTCTGACAAAGTCAGAAAAGTCGACTGCTTCTTCAAGGCTCCCCAATTTTTTTGAGACTTGTTTCGACCGGTAAAACATAGAGGGAATTTTGAAAATAACTTTTCCTACAAATTTTAGGACGAAAAGCCAACATGAAGAGTTCAGTTATCAATTTGAAGTGCGCCGTTTGCCATGCAGGGATTCCTTTTGGTCTCAAATTGACTGCCGACATGGTTTTAGGAAGGCTTCGTTGTTTCAGTCTGTCGGGAAAATAATGAGCACTCTGTCGCATCGAAAATCGTATGGCCAAAAAAATGAACTGTGTCGTAAAATTAAATTTCTTTTCTCTTCAACGACGCGATCTGCTCAATGACATTATGGTCATTATTTTCCCGACAGAGTGATAAAATAGGTCGTTGAATAAAACCATTTTTGTGCATGTCTACTGCACGTTCTCAGTCAAGCCTTCATCATATTTACTTGTCTCAAAATTTCCATCCAAACTACTTTTCCCGAGTTTGCAAGTCTCACGAGGTCGCTCAAAATATGCACATTGGGGTGGTGGAATAGTAGAAACGTGGCAGGTGTAAATTTTAATAAGCAGCCGCCAGTTCCGCTTTGTCTTAATGGGGTTGTACATAATGCTGGATGTAGAATTGAATAGACTTGACATTGATTCAATTATTTTGCGTTTATAGAACGGTTGCGGTGTGTTGCAGAGTCAGTGGTATGGCAGACATTTTTAATATACTTTGGTAATGTTTAACAGAGGATATTTCCTTTAAAAAAATACTTTTTCCCATAGAGTATGTTAGAGATTACCATGGGCAGAAATGCTTCTTTTTTCTTTGCCTGCTCTCCACATTTTGCATACTCTATCACCGATAAAGGTCGTTGAATATCCGGCCAAAATGATGACTCAACTTTGCAAGGAGGCCCATGCAAAGCACCAGAAAGTTGAATTGAAATTTCAATTACGAGCCGGATACTTTTACAATCTATAATCCTCCACACTGTTCCTCTAGCATATGTTTTTGACAATCCCAATATTTCCTCACTAATAACGAGTAGTCTGGAACTAAGAGCTCATTTCGGTGGGAAATGGCAATAATTTAGGCTTGGTATTTTCTATTACATTTACATTGGAAATACTCCAAGTGCGACGCTCAGATTTTGATGACAGTTGGCACAAATATAACAAAGTCTTTTTCGAAAACATAACCATGACTTCTAGCTCGCGCTTTGCAGAAAGGACAGGGGCTTTTAGGCCGAAAGTTGTCAAAAATGTGACCCCCTTTTTTTGAATTTTGAAAAATCATCATGTCTATTTCTACTGTAGAGGGTAATATTTACACAAAAAATCCATTTTTTCACGAGAAACTGTAAAAGATATGGCCGAAAAACGTTGTTGTCTGATCGCCCTCCTCACTTCGCATGCTCTCTCAGCGGCAAAAATTGTTCCATAACCCGGTAGTGCCTGCAAAACGCGAGCTAAAACTTTCAGGTATTGCTATGTGGCCTACACCAAACCAGTGTGTAAAATATAAAAAAAACCTATACGTTACACTTGAAAGCCTTCCCTTGTTGATTTAGCACCTTGAAGATACGTTTTCAATGGTACAAAAGAGACTGTGCGTCAGTTTGAACCGAGAATCGAGTTTTTTAGTTCGAAAATCCAATTACCCTGTGAGCTTTTGTGATCTCCGACCCTCCATGCGAGGGACTAATTTAAGACTTTGCCCCTTTAACCTTGCCTAATTTACCGTGGTGAACTTGTCTTCGAAGTAGCGGACGGTCCGCTCTTTCTACGTGCCTTTTCTCGCCCATTCTTCTGGCTCTCCAAGCTTTTTCCGTCTAGCAGTTAATACGTTTCTTATTTACTTGGTTTAAACTCCGTTTATAACATTTATTTATATGCATTATCTTTCCGCGAATCTCGAAGAAATTTTGGTTTTCATTGTGTTCCTTGTTTTTTGTACCAAGCCTATTTTTACAATCTTCGCGTTACTCTCGGCCCCATCAATTGTATTTTCGGTCACATTGTGGTTTAATAGTCTCGGAAATGATGGATTACAACAACGCCCTATGTAGTCTTTCAAGCCGCTCTAGGTGATTTATTAATCATTTTCGTTCCCAGTATCAGCCCAGAGTAATCAGTTGATTTTCACTGCATTCAGTTTGTTACCGTCATAACATTGCTGTAAAGGGAAGCGCTCAAAGTACGGCGCTTAGATTGGGGTGAAATTTGAGACAAATTTACGTTTTGTGTGTTATGTATCTGTATATTAAACTTATATTTGTAAAACAAAGCCGCGAAAAAAACGAACGAACTTTCTGGACAACCAAATAGTTTTAATTGCAATATCATTTAATATTTTCTCCCAATTTTACTGCGCTTTGAAACCTTTTTTTTCGAATGGTTTGTTGCTCCCTAAATGATTTTGTTTTGCGCATTCAGTCCTTGTGATTTGAACATACATCCAACAGTCTAACGGCTTAGCGCTTCCGTTTTTTTTGGCTGCATTGGATTTTTGATCAGGGTTTTTGATCCCCAACAAGTTGCAAGCCCTTTATCCGCCATGTAGGTGGATTATAGCCGTAGCAAGTTGATTGGCCGTGTAATTGAAAAAAGGGCCAGGTTTTTAGATCAGTCTGTCGGGAAAATAGTGGCTTGGAATCGCCCATTATTGCTTTGCGATGGATTGAAAATTTGGTAATAGAAGGGCCCTTTTTTCGACGGGGTGAACAATTTTCTGCAACGGACTGTCGCTATTTTCCCGACAGGCCGATAGGTACTGTATGTATATATATGTGTTTATATCAGTCTGTCGGGAAAACAGTGGCGGGCCGTTGCAGAAAATGTATGTCCATGCGGAAAATATGGTTCAGTCGAGCACCAAATTTTCAGCTGCGTCTGTCCGTTGCAAAAAAAATTATGGAGATTCTAAGGTGCGACTGATCCACATTATTTTCCCGACAGACTGATAGTTACCTTTTTTTCTTTTTTTTAAATTGAACTTAAAATATTTAACCATTGATATCGGTCTGTCGGGAAAATAACGGCGGATTGTCGCGCCTCGGAGTCGCTCATTATCGCTTTGCGACTGCAAGCCGCGGCTTGGGATTTGGTGCGCGATAGCGGCGAGGCGAGACATTTTGCTGCGACGATCCGCCGTTATTTTTTCGACAGACTGATATAGTTGCTTGTGTGACTTTTGACGACAGGTACTGTGCGAAAAACAAAGGTTTACTTTGCACCGTGCGATTTCTTGCATTTTGCACCGTGCAATGGGACTTTTTATTCAATCATTCTTTAGGCTAACAAAAATCACTCCAGAGAATTTGGGAACCAACTAATGTTATAATTGTATTAAATCATTATTAAAATCCTTACAAATTTTTCTTCTCGTGATATCGTGATGACATTTTGAACGCTTCTCTTTCAAAATCTGTATAACCTTTATAATCTTCAGGCCAAGAATTTTTTCACTTACAACATTCCTGCATTTCCCCTTACACTACCTACACCTCCGTCTTCCCTGATATGCTGATCAAGTCGCTACGATGAGCGTCGCACCCACCCATCTACGATGAACACACTCCCAGTGTTGCTCATTTTAATCTCCGTCCCTTCGGCGTGGGCGGTCTGCAGATTCCGGCACTACCAGCTCAGCTGCGACGATGTGACCGACCTGCGGCCGTTGAATCAGACCTTCGGCCTGACTCCGATGGACTTTCATCGGTTGTCGTCGATCGCGCTGACTTGTCAGAACGCGACGGCCGCCCTGTTGGAGGGATTTGACGACTACACAAGGTTCAACTACACGTACTTGGAGCGGTTGCATGTCTACGGCTGTGGGCTGGAGCTGATCGAGAAGCTGCCCAAGGTGCTGGGCTACGAGAGGCTGCAGTTCTTGAACTTGAGTGGAAATGATATTAGCGAATTTACATGGCAGTATGCGCGGAGGGTCGGGATGTTCGCCAGGATTGAGATACGGTATGGAAAAGTCTATTAGTGTATGTTTTACATACATACTAGTCGCGACATAAAGTCCGTAGAATTTTCTGCGACTCCGCACTGTGCATTCACCCGAAAACACATTTTGCACTGTGCAATTTTGTTGATTTTGCCTTATTGTCGCGCGCGATTCCCGTTTTTCGCAGCGACAAATCAACATTTCGGAGCGCGACGGAATTTGGGGGCCGCGAAAAATTCTACGGACTTTATGTCGCGACTAGTACGAAAAAAATGTTACAAGTAAACAACTTTTTTTCTTTAGAAACAACCCTGTTGCGTGCTCCTGCAAGAACTCCTGGATGTTGCATCTTCAACATCAGCACACGGAGACGTTTTGGACCGAGTCGCAAATTCTCCAACTTCCCCTCAAAATCAACATCGACATGAAGCTAAAAACTTGCTTGGACCAACTGAAACATTGTAAACGGGAAGAGACCATTGTACGACCGGCATTGATCGAGACAACAACCGGCTCCGAAGCCAAAGTTGAGTGTATTTTTGGGAGTGAGGTCCCGAATTACGACAACTTGACTCAGGCCGAGTACGACGAGTACATAACCGGCTCGTATGTGTGGCTGATGGACCGCGAGAAGGCGGAGAAGGAGGACCGAGCGGGACGAGTGGAGATTCGCTCGACCAACAGCACTAGTGTCACTTTGGTCGCGAGCAATTTGACCTCCGAAGAGCTGGGGATGATTGTTTGTCAATGCAATCATTGCGAGGCACCAAGCTACGGAACCGCTGAGGTAGGAGGAATTTTGAGAAATTTAGAAAATAAAATATTTATCTGTCTGTCGGGAAAATAATGAGCACTCTGTTGCATCGAAAATCGCATCGCCGACTGAGAAAATGAATTGTGTCGCGAAAAAATCAAGTTTCTTTTTCTTTTTACGATTGACGCAGTGACATTGTGCTCATTATTTTCCCGACAGAATGATATTTGAAGCCATCTTTTTTACATACTATATTAGGCATTTCATAAAGTGCATAGACATTTGTCACGGTCTGCACCGTGAAAAAAAACATCTAATTTTGCACCGTGCATTTCACTTTTTCTTTGGTTTTCGCACTGTGCATTGAAATATCGCTGCGACAAAAGCGAGTTTCATTTATGTCGCTGCGACGGCGCCAGGAATTTGCACAGTGCAAACGGCTTTTTTGAGCTTTGCACTGTGCGAAAAGAAAAAATGCACTGTGCGTTGGCGACAAGCATGAGAAAAAGTTCAAAATGCACTGTGCGAAAGGGAAAACTGTCAAAAATGTCCATGCACTTTATGAAAAATAGTAATGCGAAGAAGAGCGTATTTTAAAATCAAGTTCTACGGTTTTCTTTTTGCAGCTGCGTTTTGAAACTCCGTTATCCGCCGTCCTCCACACTCACGGCTCCAGAGACATCGAGCTGGCCGTTCATGGCTTTCCGTTGAATAATCTGACCCTCAAAGTGCTCAAAGAATCAACAAATGAGACTGAAGTTCATCCACTCACAACTGACTCGTAAGTTTGAGAAATCATTATTATGCTTTTTTTAAAGGACATAATTTATTTAAAATTGCATGACAATACAATATATGTTCTATATTTCCATTTTTACGCATTATTCCAAATTTCAGCACCGAGTTTTTCAACGGAACCTTCATCGCTAAATACGAGCCCGACCATTCCTTCGATTTCCTGAAATACTACCGCATCTACATCAAGGAGTGCGCGTTGTGCCGACGAAGTTCGGAGGAGATGAATCCGGCTTCGAATTATGAGTTGGAGGTCTGCTCTGATGTGGATTGCACTCTTTTGGAGAGTGACTTCGGTGAGTAGAATACAAAATTCAAAAGTGTTTTGTATGTCTTCTGAGTAGACTCACAAAGGAAGGCTTACAAGTGGGACGCTCAGATTTTTTTTTGATTTTGTATACACGTAGTGGATAGGCCATGTATCAATTCCTGAAAGCTTTAGCTCCCGCTTTGCAGGCATAGCCGAGATATTGAACGATCTTTGCGGCCCAGAGAGTGCGCAAAACACGGAGAGCGGTCCGAGAAAGAACATTTTTTGGCCGTATCTTTACCAGTTTCAAGCGGAAAAAAATATTTTTTGTGGAAACATTACATTCAGTGATAGAAGTAGCTGTGAAACTTTTCATGCCAAGCTTTGTGAAAAAAGATACGATTCTTCTTATTTCGCAGCTGGAGAATGACTCTTTTTACCACTTTTTACCCTGCTCTATCCACCTGCACTTGGTGATTTTCCCGAACGTTCGGATCATTTCCATGTTAAAAAAAAGTGATCTAAGTCTTCGCCTTCCCTTGTCTTACAAAGGTTACTGCTTTGCATATACAAGTAAAACAATCATCAATTTTGGCGTTATCTACAAATAACTAATCACCATCAATTCTCAGGTCGCCACCGAGGCAAAGTCCCACAACACATTGACGTCCTCAAAAAGACGGAAAAGCAGCCTTCATGGCTGCTGAAGGTCTTCACGAATCTCTTCTTCCTCCTGCTGGTCTCCTTTCTGGGCACCATCTTCTACGTGATGTATAAAAGACGCGGCAAGCCGAAGAAGAAGCCGGCCGAAGACAAGACGGCGGTGGTGAACTGGACCAAGAACAACAAGCGGATCCGGCGGCCGAGCAAGACGACCATGGACACGGAGGAGACCAGTCTGCGGGACGAGAGTATTAACGGCTCCATTTCGCACTACTCCCTGCAGCATGTGCCCACCATCAGCAAGGAGCATTTGCTGATCGAGAAGAAGATTGGAGGAGTGAGTGTTGCGATTTGATCATGTTTTTTGTTGATTAGAACATTCGAAATGGCCTTATTTGCTGACTTTTTCCCAAATCACCTTATAACATCTTTTCAGGGACAATTTGGCGATGTGTTTTCGGGTGAATGGCTCGTTAAACATGTCCCAGTGGCGATAAAAATGCTCCACAACGTGCATGTGGACGCTCAAATGGACAAAGAGGCCGGAATGCTCTCGGAACTCGACCATCCGAACGTCGTGAAGATGTTCGGGGTCTGCCGAATGAGCGATCGGAATTTGGCAATGGTCTTGGAGCTGATGAACCTCGGCGACTTGAAGACGTATGTAGCGGAGAGGAAACCGAAATGCGACAACTACTCGCAATTCCCACCGGCGTTAGTTCGCACGGAACTGATCGATATCGCTAAACAGGTAGGGTGGAAGGAGGTTTTGAAGTTTTGTGGATTTAAAATTGACGGAGGAAGGGACACGGGGGCATGGGAGAAAAGTTTAGAACATGACTAAAAAAGACTTCCAATTTTTTCTTTGCAGAGGCAACAGTGATTTTTAAAATAGTTCAAAAAGTTGTAGAGGATTTGATATTTCTTGCGAGTTTTTTAATTAAAAATTACATTCGCTTCCAAAGAAAATTCTTTCTTTCCAAAGGAATTTGTTTCCAATGCCTAATATGAGCCTTATTTCTATCGTAGATGATAATATTTCCACAAAAAATAATTGTTTTCCGCGTAATGCTGGCAATGATATGGCCAAAAACTTTTTTTTTTCTCTGACCGCTCTCCGCGTTTTAGCGTACTTCCTCATCTAAAAAAAGGGGCATTTGCGTGGAGACAAGTTCTGAGGATTTTTTCACCCTTACAAACCAAAATTAGGCAGGTAGTTTTTACATATTCTGAATCAGAAAAGTTTTGCGCTTTTTTGATATATGTCTTGACCTGTAAGTCCATACCCCCTTAAAGGTACTTTCCTTGTCAGACATGCTGGTAAAAAATCTGGACGTTTACTTCCCTTTAAATTTCTCTCCAATGAAAATTAGAGATTCTAAATTCCTTTTTTTAGGTGTGCACTGGCCTTGCCTACATCTCATCCCAGCAAATCGTCCATCGAGATTTGGCGGCGAGGAATTGCCTCGTCTCCGGCGACACTGACATCCGAGTTTGCAACGCTGCTTTCCGTCCTCCGATCACCATCAAAATCAGCGATTTTGGCATGTCGAGAAGGTAAACTTTCATCCGTTATTCTCTTCAATTTTCAGCTCTATTATTTCCCACATAATAATCGCTGGAGGATACGTTTTCCTTTGCGATTATTATATTATTCTCCGATCGCAAACAAACCGATGATCCAATTAACCCACTATTTTTAGGATCTATTCACACGCCGAGTATTATCGCTTATCGGATAAGCAAACAGCGCTGCCGGTCCGCTGGCTGCCTCCGGAATGTGCCAGCGGCAAGTTCACGACAATGTCGGATATTTGGTAAGCGCTGAATTCGAGGAATTCTTATAGTGGGGACCTGATCTAGTAGTAAAAAACGTGCCATTTTGCATCCGGGAAGTATCAAGAATGTGGCAAAATGCTTCCCTCTCCAAGTATAAAAACTTTGTTATGAGAGGTGCGCTTTTGAAATCTGAGTTTTTTCACTTGGAGAGGGTGGTAATTTGCCACATTTTTATGCTTCCTGGATGCAAAATGGTGTGTTTTTTGCCACTGGACATGTCTCTTGTCAAGCATGATAAAACAACCTATAATATGAACTTTCAGGTCATTCGGAGTTGTTCTCTACGAGATCTTTACCTTCGGCAACATGCCCTATGGCGATTTGTCCAACGAAGAGGCCATGTGGGCAATCTTGAAGGGAGTGAAGCCGCAGATCCCCACTGGAGCACCCGAGCCGATCATCAACGTGATGACCGACTGTTTCAACGACCGGCCGGAGGATCGGCCGGTCGCCGAGGACCTGCTCATCCGCTTCAAGGAGATGCAATAGGAATGCGTATTTGCGGGAGAACTGAAGCGGGTCTCTGCATCTTGCTAGTCTTGTAGATGCAGTCTTGGCGTTTCTTGTTGCTTCAAACTCGTTGCAAGCGAAGAGGCCCCTTTTCAAAAATGCCCAAAAATGAAAAAAACTTCTGCAAAGTGAAAAAATATGGTGTGGACATGTTATACGATGAAAAAATTTTCGAAAATTTTTTCTCATCGTATAAAATGTCACTCAAAATTTCGAAAATTTTTCAAAATTTTGTTTATTGTATAAGATGTCACACCTTATTTTTTCGTTTCGAAAAAATTTCTCATCGTATAACATGTCACCCGTCATCTTAAAGGGGGCCTCTTCGGTCTGAATCCTCCAACCTTGCCGTTCCTTAGAGCCTTCGTATCAACTTCTCACGGCCTTCGTATCTTTGCCAGTGGCAGTATTCGGCAGTCATAAAAAAATTACTGCCTTTCACACTAGATTTTAGTCCAAAATCATTGTAAATAAATACTTATCCAACTCCTCTTACGTCTCCTCCACTTCTCTCACAATATCCCGAACATGTTTTCGGAACTCGTTCGGAAAGTGCTGTCAATTTAGCAGTACGCTTTTCCGCCGTACCGCTTCCAGATTCTCCGCACTTTTTGGGCGCTCAAATTCAGGGTTTCCTCCTCTCAAACATTCACCAAACTTGATTGCTACGGGTCGTCTGCGTATTGTGTACATATTCCGGTGTTTGTTGCGAATTTCAATGTACATATGTTGTTCAGTACTTATCTCTTGGCCATTTTTCAAACGTTTCAAGTCTTTTCGTATTGTCATCAGAGAATACAGTCGGCCTGTAAACCATCGTATTGCAAATTTTTGGAGTTTTTGACCCCTAAAAATTGTATTTATAGCCTCTATCACATAATAAGAGTACGATTCTTACATGCCGACTGTACCTTTTTTATTCTCGCCCGGTATTTCTCCGTCTTCTTACCTCGACTGTTATTTATTCGTAATTATCATGAAAACCGATGATCTCTATCTTCGAATAATATCACTGTGAAAGTCTGCTGGTGTTCGTTATACGTTGATGAAGTCTATATGGGTATGTTGTCGCTTTTTACAAAATTCCAATTGTTATTGTAATTTTTAATAAATTTGAAAATATAAAACTTGGTTGGTAATTAAAATCTGCCCAGTGGGCCTGTGAAAGATCCAGAAAATGAGTCATCCAAACTGCATATAGCAAAAATTTAAAATATAAATTTTTTAAGAGAATAGGCAATAAGAGAATAGTAATATATAACTGCTTTTTGTAACACTACCACATTCAAAAGGATGTCATTGTGACCTGTCTTTTGACAAGGTTTTCTAGGCTAAATTTGACGTTTTTCCAGCTGTGATATCACAAAATCTGTTCCATAAAAAAGACGGGCATGATGTCAAAATAAGCGGTATTGCCTGTTTATTACGATAAACTAACGACTGCCATACCGTTCCGGGCTATTGAATTGATATAGACCATTGAAGTACCCATTATAGAAGCTTACTTTAGCAAGCTTCGAAACTGTAACTTTGGCAAAATACTGGGAAAGAATGAGGTTGTGAGCTGAGTTGAAACTCGAGCTTTCGAATGGTATTAAGATCTGCCGAAATAGCATATGTTTTCAGCCGAAATTTGGGAAACGTTTTGGCAATAAAACTTAATTTTTGCGGAATGCCATGAGTTCTCGACCCGTTTTTCTTCAGCTATTTTTTTATGACGTGCCCGCTTGAAATCTTCCAAATCCCGACCTCGTAGCCACATCTAATTCAACCCCAACACTTCTATTACTCATGCTGAACAGCTCCACTCTTACTCATGTTCGCCTACGTTTCGAACCCCTCAAACGCTGACCTTTGTAAATAAACAACGGTTAAATTCGAGTGTTTGCGGAACGTAACGTCTCCGAGTTTTTTTCAAATTTTTTACAATCCTTTTGGCGCGTAAGCAAATATCTTGCGCATCGTGAGTCAGCCCTTCCCTTTCATATAATTGTTTAATCAACACTTGGAAATCGGATTATTCGAAATCGCTACTGTTCTCTGCGCTCTCCGCCAATTGCCCAGTGTTTTGTGCGGCTTTTCCGGAAGTGGGTCGGAGGTTAGAAGTGCTATGTGAGTTTATATTTTGGGAGACGTTATATAGTCGTCTGGCGTTCACGTCGCACTGCAGTCGGTTTGAGGTTTGAGTATGCGGGCGTACTGTATTCTGTTGTTGATTATTGAGGCGTTGGTGGAAGGTAGGTGGGGTGTGATTTATAATTTAATAAAATTCTCTCCTTCTATCTACATAAATCTATAAATAGCTCGGGAATTACAAATCTTTGTATTTCCAGAAAATGTGTCATGATGACACTCCTTTAAAGTACGCCAATGGTATAAAAAACAGCTATATATGGCAACGATTTCTACCTAGAGCAAGTCAAAAAATTCTGGGCCTTTGCAAGACTTGTCACCGCAAAAAATCCAAAAAATCTAGAAAATGTGTCATCCAAATTGTGCACATCAAAGCTGATGAACTTCAATTTTTTATTGGGCACTCTGTAGAGTTCTCCTAGCCATATACAGCCGGTGTTTATGCCATTGGTACATTTGAAACCGGTGTCATCGCGACACATTTTCTGGACACATAAGTATTATATAAGCCCGAAGTCATAATAAAGCTCTACTTTTTTTAGGTCAAGAACCCGTCTCTTCAACCGCCGCTGGTCTTACAAATCCAGAGAATTCCGGGGTTAACTCGGTAGCTCCATCGGAAGAAGCCCTGTCCACAATTTCCCCACTTCCCCAGCTAAACGATGAAGTCGTTGATGACAACGATATTCTACCAGAGTCGGAAACATCTGACATTGCCTCAAATTTGGCGCAAAATTCAGTCGTTGAGCCCATCCGATCAAACACTTTGACAAACACAGTTGTCGATCAACCAGAAGTTCCCTCGTCCCAAAACGGACAACAAAATCAGTTTGGAAATCTGGCTGTGCCTCGACTCAACGGCCAAGCAATGATGTTCCCGCCTGGCATGATTTGTTATTGTTGTCGTATTAATTGTTCGCCGAATGGCGTTCCGCAATACCAGCCGGTTCCGGCGCCTGCTGCTGGAGAGTGGAGTCAGTGGGGAGAGTGGTCGGCGTGCGAGGACAATTTTGGAGGTATGAAAAATGTTTTAATAGTAAATAATATCAGTCTGTCGGGAAAATAATGGGCTATGCCGCTTCGCGGATCCGTCGCTGAAGTGAAATGCAATTTGATTTTCCTGCGACACGATTCATTGTCTAGGCGGCCATGCGATTTTCTATTTAACAGAGAGCTCATTATTTTCCCGACAGATTGATATTCATATTTTCTTAAAGTGCAGTGATAGTTGTCGCTGTCCGTTGCGGCCACAAAGAACCCGTTGTTTTGCACCGTGAATTTCAAGGTTTATACTCCCACACATATTTCTCAGACCACCTTTTAACACGACTGTTAATTGAGCTACATGTTCCAAATTTTAACTCCCATATCAAAAAGAGCTGAAAAACAAGTGGTAAAACGTGGCAGATTATGCTTGCCATGACTAGTATATATGCCAAGTTTCAAAGTGATTGAGTTATATTCATTTGAGGTATGGGTGGTCAGAAATTTATGTCCGGGAGTATAGGAGCAGAAAGATATCAAAAGCTTACCATTTAAGTCCAATAACATGAATTCCCATTCTAGTGACCTCCCAGACTCGTCGCCGCACTTGCATCAGCGGACAATGCATTGGCGGGGAGTTTGAACAGGCCAGAAGTTGTCTGCAGACCCCACAGCAGGATCAGCCGCCAATCTCTCAAAACACTTGGTCGGGTTGGAGTAACTGGAGCTCGTGCAGGTAAAGATAATACATAGCAATAATTTTAAGAAAAAAGTATGATTCTGTCGGGAAAATAATGAACACAATGTCGCTCAGCCAATCGTGTCGCTGAAGTGAAAAAAATCACCTCAATTTTGCCAACAATTCATTATCTCGGCGGCGGATTTTCGATGTAACAGAATGCTCATTATTTTCTCGACAGACCGATATACATATGTGCATATCTTCATTTTATCCTTTCAGCAAATCATGTGGTCCTGGAAACTTCCGCACTCGCGCACGTCATTGCCAATGCGCCAACGCCGTAGCTCTCGAGCAATGCACTTGCATTGGCGAGAACCTTGAACGCCAAGAATGCCCGAATGTCCCCTGTTGTGTTCACAGCCCATGGTCCGAATGGTCGGCATGCTCATCATCATGCGGACCGAACGGCCTCCGCCAAAGGGTCAGAGTGTGCTCTTGCGGCGAGGGAGCCGATTGTGACGCGTTGGGAGCTCGAACCGAACAACAACCATGCGGGTTTTCGGCGTCTTGCCAACCTCAGCGAGACGATCCTTGCCAGAACTGCGTCACCGTGCCGACAGTGCCCACTTGCGTTAACTGCAACAATGTTTGTTCGTATTGTCCGGTGGGGAATACCCTGCCCTGTTACACATGTTTGAGCCGGAAGAAGCGGAGCGAGCTGTTGATGGAGATGGGAGTTATCGGTCGAAGATGAAGGGGGAAGGAATCTTGAATCTTTGTAAATATTACATACTTAAAAGCAGACATGACAATGAATTTAATTTGCAATAAAGAAGGGTCAGTTATCGGACATTTATTTGTAGAAGTCCGATCATATTTCAAGCCCCTCCACAATTTCCCACACCTTCAAAAAACCTAAATAAATTGGGTTTTTTTTGAGCCAGCGGAAGGTATGCACCAACTGCGTAGGCCATGAAACTCAAATCCGATTTTCTCCTAATATAAACCGCCTAATTTGTTAACGCGTTTAGAGCGGTATGTCTTGGAAAAGTCCCGAGAAACAATTATTGTTTTTTTATATCGGGCACGTTCGATTCCATGAGTTTTGGTCCATGCGTCTGGTTGAAAGTGCAAAGTATGTACACGCAGGCATGGCTAGCGGTCGTAGAGCCTGCAGCCATGTCTGGCTGCACAGTGGCAACACTTTTACTTAGTTGCGTTCTGAATTCAAGGGCTCGCCCAAATTCCGAACCACTCCAGACCCGGCTAGGCAGCCATGTCTAAATATATTATATTTCTATGTTTGAGGTACACCCGGGTATATCAGTCTGTCGGGAAAATATTATATGTTAAGACATATGTATACCAATGGGGTTTGGACTCATCGAAAGCGATAATGGCAGGTGCTAAGGTGCAACAAATCTACTTTAATTTCCGACAGAATAATATAGCCTGTCGGAAAAATAATTTGGCAGAAGTTTTTGTTCACAAAATTGGTGGAGTAGCGTACCAAGTCTTCAGTCGAGGAATGATGGGCGATTCAAGGCGCGACGAGACCGAATTATCTTCCCGATAGGTTGATATCTCACACTGGTTCATATTTTTTCATTGGGGAAACTCTGGAATTGAACCTTTGTCCACAACGACTTATATCAGTCTGTCGGGAAAATAATGAGCACTCTGTTGCATTGAAAGTCGCATCGCCGCTGAGGAGATGAACTGTGTCGCGATAAAATCAAATTGCTTTTAACTTCAGCGACGCGATTGGCGCCACGACCTTGTGCTCATTATTTTCCCGACAGACGACATATTGAAAGGATTTTATATTATTGCATTAATCATTTTTGTACCATTATGAATGTATTTACATGTACAAACATGTACTTGATATGAACGGCATTAAACTTTCGGAATGTACTTGATATGAACAAAATTTAAACTTTACGAGTCTAGTACATCAACTCAGACATTCCTTCAGAATAGACCTTTCAGTCATGGACAGCTACATCTCCGTTCTGCCGTCCGAACAAGTCCGGCGTTGTTGCACAGTCTTCAACGTGATCATATGCATAATCAACGTTCAGCTGTATCTCCTCTCAACCGCCATCATCATTAATTGCTCGGGACGAACAGTGGGTGCCTACAAGTGGTAGGTTCATTATGGCACTCTAATTGAATCTGTTTTTGTTGTTACGTATGTACATATACATATTATAATGTTTTTCCTACAAGGATAATGCTGTAGGTATACAATATGGAGTTTCACCAATTCAAATCTCATCATATTATTTTGTACCTGCCTTGAGCCCGAACTCCTGATTAATTACTCGCCTAATGTTGCACGTGGATTGGCCGAATACCTGGAGGTTTGTATGCGCCTCCAACGGGCATAGATATTAGGTTTAGCGGGACTAAGAAGATTTGAGAAGCGACCTACTCTTAACCAGACCGCTGATCGGGCCGGGTATTTGCACCTGAGGGTCCGAAGCCTGGTCTGATGAAAAGTAGGGCCGATCCGGCACGCCTGCAAAGTTCCCCAAGCCCGCTTACAATTTCTGCTTTAATCGGGCCATGCCTGATCCGGCCAAATCATCATAACCCAACGACCCGGCAAAGCCTTACAATTAGTTATCGGAAGCTGGACTAAGAAAGCCGGCTTTGGGAATCAGGAGGCACGTCTGGCTCGGAATCCCGTTATAACGTGAAAATAGGGCCTCTTCTAAAGGCCCTATTTAGAATTTACCGCTTGAAGCGCTGCGTAGGCCGAAGGGTTTCCTAGACCAAGAGGCTTTTTGGAGTCAATCCTAAACTAAACACATGATCTTCCCTCGTCAAAAAGCTTTTTTCAGATGCCTCATCTCGCAATGCTGCTTCAGGTGTGCGCTTATGTCTTCTTCGAGATAAATGTTCTTGTAATGCCCTGCCGTTTTATTTTCCGATACGCCCAAAACACCGATCAACATCATATTGTGCGCTTCATGTCCAAGAAAGAATGGCTCTGTGTTCCGCCGGCCTTGATGATAATCTTTATGATAAAAGGATTGTACATCAACCGTACAGCCATCGAGGATGGCGATCAATTTAAAAAGGAGTTTGCTAGCAACGACACGGCCCTCGCAGATTATGTAAAGAGCCACGTGGTTATGTACGTGAAGGTGGGTTGCTAGTATGTGTCTGGAATTGTAGGCTGTATTTTTGCTTGACAATGGAGTTGTCTCAAGTGCCACGCTCGTTGTTAAAAAATTGTATGAATTGTGTTCACAGGTTTGGCATAGGCCGCAGTTTTTTTTTTAATTTTAGGTCGCACTTTGCAGTGAAAACAATATGCTCAGAAATATTGGCGTTGAGTCTGTTCGGAAAAAGCGGAGAACTTACAGAGAGAAATACGTTTTTTAACCGAGTTTTGTGCGGAAAGAATTAGTTTTTGTGCCCTATGCGATAGAAATGGCTATGAAACTGTTAAGCCAAAACTCGTCAAAAAGCATCGCATTTTCTCCAACGTGTGACCTAAAAGTTGGATCTTTGCTGCAAACCGCAAACTAAGACTGTCAAATTCATCGTAATTAAAATTTGAATCCACTTTCTTCGTCAGTTGCATCAAAACCCAAGCCTCTAACTTAGCGCACTTCCTTGTGAGTCAGTCTGTCGGGAAAATAATGAGCACAATGTCGCTGCGCCAATCGCGTCGCTGAACTAAGAAGCAATTTGATTTTGCCCTAACACAATTCATTTCTTCAGCGGCGATGCGATTTTCGATGTCACAGAGCCTTCGTTATTTCCCCGACAGGCTGAAACGAAGACTCCATTTTTCAGGCGTACAAAACGGACGTCTTCTACCAGAACGTAGTCTTCCCTTCAACGCTGATTATCGCGTTTATTTGCACCCTCAAATGCTACACCTTCCAAGCCTCCCATCGTGCTTCCTTCTCCACACGCACCTCCAAACTCTACAGCCGTCTGATATTGGGGCTGGCCCTGGAGCAGATCATTCTCATATTTTACATCTTCATACCCATAATTTCCGTCAAATGCTTACTGCCCAAATCTCAACGACATATCGGGATGTTCATTGTGGAACGGATTCTTTTCGCATATCCCTCGGTGATAACGTTGTTCACCCTTCTGTTTTACCGGCAATATAGAGTGGCGTTGAAGAATTTCTTGTTCAATCTGAGAACGCAGGTGTCGCCACTGGTTAGCGCAACGTTTCAGTCGCAGGCTTTGATGTCCAAATCGGGCGAATTATCTCGATCAACGTCTTGATTGTTCTGTATATGTCGTTAGGGTTGTTGAATAAAAATGAAAACTAAATAAAAAATGATGGAATTTCGATTTTTTTTCCTGGAGAGCGGTCGGTTTTTCCTGTCTACCCATGCCGCTGCGGGCGCAAAGGGCTTCGCCTGGGAGAGTTGCTGTTCATCCTAATGGATTTCAAGTTCCTACTGTCAATGTTAGATAAATCCAAAACGAGGGAAAATTGGAGCAATTCAAGAAGAGATCAGCATGGTGTATAGGGGGTTCGACATCCCCCTATACACGACCGTTTGGATGAGATGGATCGACGATGCTGCCAAGAATCATGGCCTCCGATGGAGCGATCTTACCCTGGCCGGACAATGGAAACCACGATGATTCACTCTATGATTTTTTTTGCATGTTATTAGTGTAAATAAATTGAAATTTAAATTGAAATTAAAAAAATTATTTGCTATACTAAAATATGTACTAGTCAGTAAGTAAAGTCGTTGGAGTGATCTTTGGCGTTTGTAGACGAGCGACTGCCTAAAAAAGGCCATTGCCGTTATGAAATGCTTAAGAATTTCTAAGGGTATATAGAAAGTACATGTACAATTCTTGGCAAATAGTCACACTGTTTACACGGTTTGTCACCTAGAGCACGTTTTTCATCTGTTGAAGGGCATCTAGACTTTTAGCGTCTACAGGGAACAGCTGAATTACTAGTCCGTTTGATAGTCGTCGGAGTGATTTTTTCGCCGCTCACTGTCCGAGAAAGTATTGTTAGTTGATCTAATATTCTGTAGAATGCACTGACCTTGCGCAACAAAAAAAAATAAAAAAAAAATTGTTGGACGCACAATATGTACATATGCAGATCAGCCCGAAGTAGGACCCAGATCACCACTATGACAAACAATCACGAGTTCAAACACCTTTGAAGCCCGTCAACCCTCTGGGAGTCAGTTGAACTTCAAGAGCAAATCGCACTAGGTCCCACCGCGGAAACACTTATTGGCTTTCTGCAACTACGATGGGATTCAGGAGGAAGGCTAGATCAAATCAGACAACAGAAATAGGATAGGATTTGGTCAAAGGTTGGAGAAGATCAGAAGGAGGACAGAGGATGGACGCCGAGGGCGCGAGCCCTATTATTATCCGTTTGCTGCAATTAGTCTTGGTTTTATTGTCGACTTGTTTACTCTTGCTTGTTTTTTTTCCGACTGTATCGTTTGGTTAGATTAATCTATCATTTGTACGTGTTTGGCGCAAGGTAAAAACTTCAAGTGCAACGTTCAGATTTTGATGAAACTTGAAACGTGCGCTAGGTGACAAACCGTGTAAACAGTGTGTCTATTTGCCAAGAATTGTACATGTACTTGCCGTATACCGTTAAAAATTCACAAGAATTTCATGAACCGGCTTTTTTGGGCTGTCGCGGTGACTTTGTGTGCACAACACAAACGCCAAACATCACTCCAGCGACTTTACGAAAGCACACATATTGTAGCATATACAGTGATCTTTAAGTTTTCATATTCATTCAACAGGCTCGGCTGACGACATGTTTGTCCCGAGTAAGCACATATACAGAACATTCAAGACGTCAATCGAAATGGTTTGTCCGATTTGGAAATGTAGACCTGCGACTGAAACGTTGCGCTGACCAGTGGCGACACTTCCGTTCTCAAATTGAACAAGGAATTGTTCGATCGAAATTCGGCAAGACTGTCACAAATTTTTTGCAAATTTTGGCATGACAAGTTTTGCAAAAATACATATAATTTTTCCGCACGAAACTAGCAAACTGGGAAAGACATGGCCAAACCATATATTATAGTTAGGGGCCCTTACCTCATAATCAAAATAGGTGACAATGATAAATTGAGACACCCCAAAGTATATTTGGTCCAAGGCGTCGTTAAATCGAAGCGCCATATCCCGTAAATGTTGGTAGACTACAATGAAAGCACAATGTGTTTCGGTTATCCGAAGTCACCAAATTGGTTCCAGTGTTCATTGATTTCACAAGCGAAGTCGACTATTTTCTACATCACCTGTTCGAAGACTTTGACCCATAATACTATTCAGACAAGGAAATGTGTGTTGCACAAGACTTTGTGTGCATGAAAGGGTTGTGTTTTTATTGTGAGAAAAACTAATTCTGTTTGTTACAAAAAAATTAGATATTAAAGATCTCCATCGTGCAAGGAGGCCACTTCAACCGATAGTTTAATCCCCTTCAGTGTGTAGATCTCATATATATTTCTTGCAAGCCATCTTCATCGCATTACCATACTTGGGGATGTCTACGAGAAGGCTTATAGTAAGTTCGTAGATTGGTCTGGTTCTAGAATAGCTTACCACCTATTTTGAGGTATTTTACATGTACTCACATCGATAACATCTAGATAAAAAGTTACGGATCTCCATCTTTGGCCGCAATTTTTTGTGATTTATATGTTACAGTAACTCAGGGTAAGGAAAACTGATGTTAGTAATAGCTAAATTCTTATTAGAAGGAGTGCACATATTTCAAGTCTTTGCCAAGTCTCCGCCAAGCCCGCTGACTATCCATCGGCTTTGCCAGGCCTCGTAGGCTCTTCCTACAACTTTCTTTGGGTATTCACGCCAGAATATTTTAGAATAATTTTTTTCTAAAATACATGCGAAAATCCAAGCCAGCGCTTTGCAGAACAGATTTTTAGATCGAAAGTCGGCGAAAATTTGATAATTTTCTCGGAGGCAAAGATCGTTCAATATCTTGGTGGTAAAACTTTCAGGAATTGATATCTATTATAATTCATGACCACGTGTGTGCAAAATTTTACGAAAATCTGAGCGCCACACTTGGGGTGCATCCCCTGTCAGCCAAAAACCAAAGATCGCCCTCCTTAAAAGCCTAAGCCTTCTAATTGTAAGGCATATTACATTCATGGCGTGATGACCTGACTCCGGGGCCTGCAAATTGTAATTTCCACGGAAAGCTCACGTTTCTGCCTTCCTTGTTGTCCACGAATGCCATGCGTTTCGCGTATTCAAATTGCGTGCCCGTGTTACTCAAGCATTCCGCTCCACCTGTCGAACGCAAAATTTGGCCTGTTTCAAGGACTACGAAAACGGCACTCAACTCGATTATATGCCGCGGAATCGAAGGCGCTCGGAATAGAAATCTGTGGGAAGTTACGTGTTTGGGCTGATGAGCGTTGCCTGAATTCAATTTAATATTTGAGATCTTGTTATATTGTTATGTATATTAGTCTGTCGGGAAAATAGTGAGCTCTCTGTCGCACCGAAAGTCGCATCGCTGCTTGAACTGTATCGCGATAAGATCCAACCGCTTTTCACTTCTGCGATGCGATTGGGAGAGCCACGATTTTCTCATTATTTTTCCGACAGACTGACACTAGTCTGTCGGGATAATACCTGCGCCCGGGACCATGTCTACTAGTACTATGACTTTGTCGCATAACCTCACAACAACCCAAGAGTCTCTCGTTTTGCGATTATCTTGGTCATTATGCTAGAATATTAAGATTGAAATCGAACGAAATGTCAGACTATAATATTTCGTCGGGGTTTGTGGGAAAATATTTTTCTTAGAGATTTTTCGATAATTGTGACACCTTGTTTATTTGTCGGTTCGTAAGGTCGCTGGGGTCCTATCGGCGATATGCACGTACCAAAGAGCCGAAGAAAGCATAGTGAGATTTTGTTTTCGCACAGTGTAGGTCACCAGAATCACTTCAGCGACTTTACAGACGGTCTAGAGTCTCTCCAAGGCTCTCCTTGCTTTTAGTCCTCTCTGAATCGCTGAATATCTCTGTTGAGTTTGTTAATAGCAACAAATTAGAGAAAATATGGCTAAAAAGATCTTTTGCTCCTGGCCGTATACATACTAGTCGCGCCATAAGGGCCTGACACACTGCAGCTGACATTGTACTATACAGATAATTTTTGTTTTCCTTTTTGCGGCAATTCCCCGTTTTTGCACTTGCGACGTGCACTTTTGCCCCAGCTCACTACATTTTTCTCGCGACGCCCGCGACAAATGTGTCAGGACTTCATGGCGCGACTAGTACATATTAGGTCGTCCAGAATGTTCGCTCGTTTTTTTTCATTGCTTTGTCTTACAAAGATTGTTTGTTGATTGGCAAGATGTATATCTTTATTTGATACAGCTTTTTCTCCGCTACAAAACTGTGCTTCTACCCTTTTTTCAAGTTTTTTTCACTTGTTTTCGTCTTGTCGTCTCTGCAAGAACGCTGAATATCTTCAGCGACTCCGCAAATCGCCTAGTAAACTTCAGTGTTTGTCGTTGGCCTATGGGTTGGAAAAACACTTGCTCTGGCTATTTAAAGACTGCCCTCCCTTACTTAATTCTTACTTGAGTCTCAATTTTTTAATTACTGCCATTTTCTCCTCTCCAAATGCTTGTTTTGAAACGAGCTCTCGCACCTGACTCTTGCCTCAAATATGTATTCTGGTACGTTTCCCTCAAATTCTTGTAATATCGGCGGCCTTTTCCATTATCATAGGCTCTTCATGAAGTATTAATTCATACTCTTGTTGAGATAATTGTAGCTTCCGTTTGAAGGCACTGCCGGAAACTCTCGTACGGCCCACAGTAACTCCTTAACCTTTAGTCGTTGCAGTTTTGGGCGGGCAATTCGTACGTCTTGTGTGTTTGTTCTTGAATTCGTTGGGAAGGTGGGGATTTTACGGCTTGTTGATATTGAAACTTTTTGGGACGTTATCGTGGTATTATTGCTAGGCTACATAGAGTCATTTGCTTAACAAGGAAGATCTCTTTTTACATGACTTGTAGCGTTAACAAACGCTGGCAACTTGTACACACATAAGGCATAGGCTACGTGTCGATTTCCGAAATTTTTACCTCCCGTTTTACATGCGCAGTGGAGACATTCAACGATCTTTCCAGCCAAAACATCATGCGATATACGGAGGGGCTCATAGAAAAAGCGCTCTTTGCCCATATCTTTGCCAGCTTCGTGCTGAGCAAATTTATTTTTTTGTGGAAACATTGCTCACTTCTGTAAAAAACAGGCATGAAACTTTTCATCTCGGTACGCGTAAAGAACTACAGGGTGAGGCATGTTTTGTATGAAATCTTAATATTCTTTTTTTTCCCTGTATCCTCAGACAACCCCGTTTTGTTTGATACCAAATATGTCATACATAGGTAAGTGTCATCTACAGTGATTGGATTTATTCTTGAAGTTTATTTTTTCGGTCATTTCGGTTGTTTTTTCGGTCTTTCCAGGTGTGGACTGAAAACTAAAGAAGTTATAGCCAATTCAAAACGGGCCACAAAGATGCCCCACCCTGTATGTTTTTGGGCCAACTTTCTATATAAAATCCCGATTGTTTCTGCAAAGCGCGAGCCGGCAGTCTCGCATATTGCTCAAAAAGGATGTTCAAAACCTGTGCCATATTTCATCAAAGTCCAAGCGTCGCACTTAGAGCACTTCCATCGAATTGAGGTCGCTTTGAGATTGTTCTTCGCGTATCATTTCCCATTCAATTTGTCTCCCCATTTTTCCGAGCCATGAAGCCCACAATATTGTGCCAAACAAATGTATGGCAAATTATTGTATCAACAACATCAGACAAAGCCCACTCAAGGATAGGGTACAAACCGTTCTAAATGCTCTGTCAGGCCTTGTCTTGTTATTGAGTGCACGGTCAAGTGGCGGCTGTTGTGCAATGTGAACTGTGCACGGGTTTCGCATTTGAAAAGTTTGGTTTAATCCGATTGTTGTTCTGTTTTTGTTTGTTTTCCACCCCCAATTACTGTCTCCATTGCATATTTGGCTTGCGGTTTATTTTGCAGCGGAAGAATTCCAAGTGCGGCGGTTAAAATTTTAATGAGACTTGACACAAATTTAGAGAAATTTTTGTGAAGGCACAGGCAAGACTCTTAGCTTGCGCTTTGCAGAAATCACCGCGATTTTTATATAGAAAGTTTATTGAAAAAATGAAATTTTTTTTTGTAAATTTTGACACGAAAAGTTTTACAGCTATTTCTACCGTTGAGTATAAAGTTTCCACAAAAAATCAGTTTTTTCTATGCGAAACTGGCAAAGTTGCGACCAAAAAGCGTAAAAAAAAGTTCGGAATGATGTGCCATAGGGAGTAATGTTTCCACTAAAAAATCAATTCTTTCCTCTACAAAATTACGGGCAAAAAGCAGTTTTTCAACCCTGACCGCTCTCCACGTTTAGCGTTCTCTCTCGGCGGCAAAAATCGTTTGATATCTCGGCCACCCCTGCAAAGCGCAAGCTGAAATTTTCAGTAATTGATATGTAACCTATACCGAATGCATGTGCAAAATTTGAACCCTAGTCCGAGCGTCGCACTTGAAATATTTCCCATGTTAATTGCCGTGGCAAATTGCGCCCTTTCTCATTTCCCTTTCAAAGATTCGCCTAAATATCCATGTATGTTCCAGCGTCAATGCAAAATATCACATTCTACGACGTGAACCTGCCCTCAGACAGTCTCCGACTCAATTTCTCGGTGTATTCCTGGCTTCTGCAGCCCGTCAACTGTCTGATCTTTGTGCTCACAGTGCTGGTCATATTACAATGCTCTCCCAAATCGATGGGTTCATATAAATACTACATTCTGTGGAGCGTCTCGAACACATTTGCCAGCATGTTGGCGTTTTCGATGTACGAATGCGAACTGTTGCCGCCATATGAGGTGGCCATTGCTAGAGGCCTGCCGGAGGCGTTGGATGTAAGTGTGAAGCCTTTCGTGGAGGCTGGAAACTGTGGACTACAGAGAAGGCTATACGTAAAAAATGTCATGCAACGAAACCTGTATATAACGAAGATTTTTGGAGGCCCAAATTTCGAATTTTAGGTGAATGGGAGAGGTATTACGACGTTCAGATTTAGATGATATTTAGATGATACTTGGCACAAATTAAGAATAGCTTTTTCTATCCTTATATGCGAGCCTCTAGCTCTCACTTTGCAGAAACGACCGAGATTTTTTATTATCGGAAAAAACTTTTGGTTCACTCTAATATTTTGCGAATTTTGTCATGGAGGATTTCACACATATTTTTCACCGTAATTGGTAATGTTTCCACAAAAAAATCACTGTTTTTCTGTGGAGAAGCTGGGAAAAGATATGGCTAAAAAAAATTTTCTGACCGCTCTCCGCACTTTCCGTACTCTCGGGCCGCAAAAATCGTTGAATATCTCGGCTGCATATCCCGAGCTAAAACTTTAAGGAATTGATATGTGACATAAATACACCTGACGTGTGTACAAAATTTTAAAAAAATTGTGCCGCATTTTGTGTACTTCCCTATAAAATGAGCCTTCGTACAACGAACCCTCTCTATAGCGTATTTATTCTTCGGTCTGCTGAAACCTACTGTACTGAGGTCCAACTAGCAAAAAACAATTGTAAACTACATTCAAAGAGAGCCTTGTTTTCAGGCCCCCTTCCTCTCCGTCTTCCTTCAAATCATGGCGTACAGCTGCTTTCAAATGAACATTCTCATCAACATTTGTCGTTTTACATTTCGCTTCGCCGAGGCCACCGGCCAACAGAGCATCGTCCAGACGCTGTCGGATCGCCGCTTCTTCCTCGGCCTGCTCGCAGTGTTCTTGGCAATCGTATTCGCCGGCTTGTTTACCAACTCGGATGCGCTCGAAAAGGGCGGCGCATTCAAGCGCGACTTCCCTGGCAACAACATGGCACTGCGCAGATATGTCACCGACCATATACTGGTTTATACGGAGGTATGTTGCTAACGAAATGGTTTATTAATAGGAAAGGTAATTTCATGGAATTTTGGAGAGATTCGGAGAGTTCTTTGAACTATTTGGAAATCTTAGGTTATACACTTAGAGGCCACAAGATACGTTTAAAATTTACAGAGACAGCGTTCCAAGTGGGACGCTCAGATTTGGATGAAACTTGGGACAAATTAAAAATATTTTTTTGATGAAGCGTATGTGAAATTCACAGCTGCGCATTGCAGAAACGAGCAACATTTTTAGGCCGAAAATTGGCCAGATCCCATATCTAGATATGGGACTTTTTTCAAATTTTGACGTGAAAAGTTTGTTTCATGCCTGTTTGGAGGGTAATATATTGCCCACAAAGAAAAAATTTTTTCCACGCGAAAATATCGAAGATACGGCCAAAAACTTGTTTTCTCTGGCCGCTCTCCCCCTTCCATGTGCTCTCTCGGCCTGAAAGATCAGTCAATATCTCGACTGAACCAGCAAAGCGCGAGCTAAAACTTTCCGGAATTGATAGGTGACGTATGCTTGGCGTGTGTGCAAAATTTAAAGAAAATTTGAGCGTCGTACTTGGAAGCCTTCCCTTATTAATACAGTGCGTCCCAGGTTTTTGGTTCTACCCCATTTTTTGATCATATCTCGGGGGGTTTCTTCTCAAATGCCTTGAAATTTTACACAAGTGTTAATCAACCTTTAAGAATAAGCTATGCAAAGTTTCATCTCATTTGGCTTCAGTAATCTGACGTTATGGCGATTTTTTTAAAATTTTGGGTGCCCCAGGTTTTTGGTTCAACTTGGAAATTTGCGAGTTTTTTAGTCCGGTTTTGAACCAACCTGCTCTTAAACAATTTAAAAGAGATTGTGAGAGTTCTTTGGTCTATACTTTCGAATCTTAGGCTGCAGAACATAAACCTATAGGGTCCAAGAGATTTTTTCAATCTAATTTGGCGTTTATATTTCAGAGCAATTTTCTCGAATACGTCATCCAATATGCCATTTTCCCGATTGGACTCCTCTTTTCGGCCTACTGTGCTCTCTGCTGCTACCGTTTTCAACGCTCTGCCAGCTCGACGCTTAGCGAGCGGACCCGCCGGATGTACTACAACCTCATCAACGCACTGATTATTGAACAGGCGTCGGTGATTTTTTGGGTCCTCCTTCCGCTGTTGGTGATTCTTCTCGCCGCCCAAACTCGTCACTCGGTCGTTGCCGCCTACATTTTTGTCCGCATTTTGTACATGTACCCCACGTTTGTCATGCTGTTCACGTTGACGTTCTACAAACGCTATCGGTACGCGGTGTTGCGGTGCTTCCTGGGCGTCTCGCGGAATCATCAGGCCGCGAGTTCGGTGGGATCGAGTAGTGTGGTTACGCTGTCTAAACCTTCGTCTTCTTTCCCGAGGAACACGTTGACGGCGACGTTGCCTAATGGAGGAAACCGTGCGATCTAATGCACGCATATATGTACATATTATAATATTTATTCCCTTCGAATTTGCATATCCCGTTGTTACAATAAACATTAATCGTTTTTTGAAAATTTAACCAGAAGTGTTGTTAAATAAGGACTCATTTTTACGGAGCTCAAAGTTCATTAGCATATTATTATGATAAGACTTACCAAACATTTAGATTTATTTTATGGAATTTGCGAGGTTAGTAGCAGAGATCGCCACGGACAAAATTCCGGCGCCCGGCTCCCATGCAAAATTTCAAAAGGTCTCCAGCACTGGAACCGGCTTCCGCGTAATTTTTTTTTAATTTTCAAAAAATAAAACAAATGTTTTTGAGCCAAGTCATAAGTACGCAACACATCCTTCCCAGTATTTTTCAAGCAATTTTTTAACAAAATGACGAAATTTTCATCTTCTGAAAGCTGACAAGCCTGGCTCCGACTTTGGGGTCGGAGAGCCGGAGCCGGACTCAAAATTTCCGTCTCCGGAGCCGTGGCAATCTCTGGTTAGTAGCTTGTGGTTTGCAGAAACGGCAGAGATTTTTAGATCAAAACTCCGCAAAATCCAACACTTTTTTCAAACTGTAGCATAAAAAGTCACTTGCCTATTTCTCCCGCAGATGGTAACGTTCCCAAAAAAATAAACTTCTTGTATGCGAAACTGGAAAAGACACGGCCAAAAAGTATGTGTCTCCCCCGCTCTCCACGTACAGTGTACTCTCTCGACGAAAAAAATCAATTGAATATCTGGGCTGCGCCTGCAAAGTCCGAGCTAAAATTTTTTAGAATTGGTATGTGACCTATACCCGACGTGTTTGCAAAATTTAAAGAAAATCTGAGCGTCGCATTTCAAAAACATCTTTGTGAAAGGATTTGCAAGGCTTCTAGATCGGGTTATGTAGAACCAGCCATGAGTGTTACAGTTGGAGAGCTGATCCAGTGGAAAAAAACGTACTATTATGTATCCGGGAACTATCAAAAATGTGACAAAATCCTTCCCTCTCCAAGCGAAAAAACTTCGTTTTGAAGGGCGCGCCCTTTTTCCTCACAAAAAAGAACTTGAACGCTTTTGAAATCTGAGTTTTTTTCATTGTAGAGGGAGGTATTTTGCCACATTTTTTGATGCTTCGTGGATGCAAAATGGTACGTTTATTGCCACTGGATCAGGTTCCCCACTATATGTAGGTCCGAAACAGAGGTTGCCACGGTCAAAATGTCGGCTCCGGCTCCGGCTCTTAGCTCCCAGAGCCGGAGCCGAGGCCAAATTTGCAGCTCCGGCTCCGGCTCTTGGCTCCGTGCAAAATTTAAAAAGGCCTCCGGCTCCGAATCCCGGCTCCCATGCAAAATGTTTTTTTAAAAATATTTTTCCAAAAATAAAAGTTATTAGTGCCAGAGATCATACAGCCAACGTTTCTGCAGTCAAGTCACATCCTCCGCAGTGTTTTTCAAGCAATTTGGTTTAACAATATCACGAAATTTTTACTTTTCTGACCGCTGGGAAGCCTGGCTCCGACTTTGGGCTCGGGAGCCGGAGCCGACCCCAAAATTTCCGGCTCCGGCTCTGGCTCCCGGCTCGGAGCCGGAGCCGCTCAGAGCCGGAGCCAAGAGCCGGCTCCGGAGCCGTGGCAATCTCTGGTCCGAAATCATGACTCTTCATTTATACGGCCCCAGCATCATTTTAAAATTAACCCCACCATCTGACCCAGTCACCAGACCCGTTAACACGCATCCTCCCACAAAGTTCAATAAATCACTTTTTTCGGCGTCTGGACAAGCTTTTCGTTTCTTCAGAGCTCATAACAATCCCTAAACAGCTGGTCAAGGAACGGCTGTACGAGAGTAAAAGGTTTGAGTTCCGCACGACTTCAAACCGATCCCAATGCTCTTTAATCATCATGTTTTTTTCGATCTGTTCGGACTTATTTACTCAGTTTCTCCTCTATCCATTTACAGTGTGTGGGAGGGGAAATCTTTACAAATAAATTCCACACCGTTGAAAGAGTGGTGGTTTCTGAAACGGCGGGATGTAGGTCGTAGGCTGCGATCCAATAAAGTTCTTTGTCAAGACTGCAGCCAACGTCGGAAAACTCGCAAACAATGTGCATAACTTGCATAACATGCCGCTATAAAGCCGGTGATTTTCAGGCCAAAAATTTCAAGATCAACAGGGTTTGTCAAGGTTGAAATTCGGGGGAAAACTTTCTTATTCTTTGCGCTTTCCCTTTCTTATTGTCATCACCCACATGTCTGCCCCCCTTCAACGGAATTCAAAGAAATTTTCAGCCCAAAAAAGTGTTCAGCTCTTGCCTTTGTGAGTGTAATGTTTACCCATGAAGTGGTCATTCCCAATAATAACTTTGATCACTTTTTTCCGTCGACATCCATTGTCCGGCGGGGCTTATAAGAAGACGGATCAGTCTTCCATTCTCTCCCCCCTATTTTCCTTTTTTGGGTTGACTTTCACACCGCTTCACAGAGGGCTTTCCGCTGTTACAATACCGCTTTTTTCCGGCAGGGGGATGAACGGGTTCCGTGCGAATTTTTGTAAGATGCCTTTGGGAAACCGTCGAAGGAAAGGGAAAAAGGGATGGTGAAGGTGTTAAGGATGGGAAAAGAGGTGTTGTTTGTACAATAGTGAGTTTGCTGAGACTTTTGGTGAGAGGGTGGATCATTTTTCATTAATTTTATTTATGATGGTATTGTAGATAAAGGCAAGCTTTACAGACAAAATTCTAGGCAAGGAAAGGAGGCCAATATTTACAAATTACAGTGAAAACTTTGTACAGTGAAAGCTCATATAAGCCTTTCGACAACAAATGAGTTTAGAGGTAACAAGAGTTACACTACTCTTTCCAAAAATGAACTTTAGCAAAATGAAACCTCTCTATAGCAAACATTTTATTTTAAATTTTATACGTTTTGCTATGCAGGGGTTTGACTGAATTTATCTTGTTGTACAGTGCACTGTAATGACTAATTTTGACCTAAAATTGATTCTTGTGATTTCTGAAATTGTTGGTTATGCAGAGGTTTTTCTGTATAGAGATTTGTTAACTCGAGTTGAGAAAATCATTCAATGATTTCTTGAGCTCTTCCTCGGTTAACCGCATTTTTCTGACTGCCCTTTTCACATTCATTCAAGACAGACTGATAAAAGCTATGGTACTGTAGATTTGATATCGTATAGGCCGTCTGAAATCTCTAAAAAGTTTCATAAAAGTTTTGCCTATCATTTACAATATCCTAGTAGTCCTTTATTGTCTAAAAATCGTTCAATTCTAGTCAATTCAGCAACTGTTGTCAAGATTACAACAAACCATTCATCATTTTCGTTCACCCACATCACAGGGAAACCCGCAAGTGTATTTTGCTCAAAAAATTCATAAATGGTATTACACTTTTCACCCACCGCATGACGGCCTTGGTGCGCATTGACGGGGGAGTTTGACTCTATTCGGGAAACCCGAACGAAACTGCGTCTTTGGATCGAGAAATCATAACCTCGGCAACGTGAAGCGATCTTCAAAAGTTGTTGTTCATGAAATCGGTTAGAATATTGGTATTATGGCGAGCCTGTCAAGTGGCCAGTTAGAAATATAAATACAGTAGGGGACCTGATCCAGTGGCAAAAAACGTACCATTTTGCATCCGGGAAGTATCAAAAATGTGGCAAAATACCTCCTTCTCCAAGTGAAAAAACTCAGATTTCAAAAGCGCGCCCGCTCTTTTTTGTGAGGAAAAAGGGCGCGCCTTTCAAAACCAAGTTTTTTTTCACATGGAGAGGGAGACATTTTGCCACATTTTTGATACTTCCCGGATGCAAAATGGCACGTTTTTTGCCACTGGAGTAGGTCCCCCACTGTAGTAGGGAATATCGGTCTGTCGGGAAAATAATAAGCACTCCGTCGCATCGAAAAAAGCATCTCCGCCGAGAAAATGAATTGCGTCGCGGCAAAATCAAGTTGCTTTTTGCTTCAGCGACGCTATTGGTGCAATGAAATTGTACTCATTATTTTCCCGACAGACTGATTGTAAATATAGTACATATGGTCTTTGTGCAACGTCTGGATTTTGATGAAGCTTGCTTTTCTAAGAAATTACTGGCTTGCGCTTTGCAGAAATCGCTGAGATTTTCAGCTTGAAAGTTCGAAATTTTTTTCTTGCTACTTTTGGTATGTAAAGTTTCATGTCTATTTTTACCGTTGAACGTAATGCTTTCATAGGAAATATGATTTTTTCAACAATCAAATCTATGGCCTAAAAGTTTTTCTCTCTGACCGCTCTCCGCGTTTTGCGTACTCTCTCAGCCGCAAAGTTCGTTGGATATCTCGGCTGTGCCTACAAACTCCGAGCCAAAAATTTCCGGAATTGACGTGTAGCATATACCCAATGTATGTACAAAATTTAACCGAGATCTGAGCGTTGCACTTACATGCACTTCCGCTGTTTGCAAACGTGAATCCTGAAGGAACGTTAGTGCATCATTTGTTGTCCCTTGACCTTTCCGGTGTGATTAATTTGCTGTTAATTGCACTATAGAGCTTCACCGAGCTAGCATCTGTTCGTTTGAATGAACAAATTTTTTAGTAAGCTCATATTATACGTAGTAAGATATGATCCTCGGGAAGTAAGAAAAGTAAAATATTATAGTGTTCACCGGTTTTATCAACGAAATGAGGTGTTTCCGTCGATGTTTACGAGTCGTTGCCTTTTTTAGACTTTGTTATTACGAAATAAAGCAGTAGACTTTACTGCTATAAATTACGTAAGTTAAAAGAAATAGCGGTTTAGAGGTAGCTATACGTTAAAGAAATACTCTTAAACCTCGTCTTGCAAGTGACATAAAAATCTTTCGTTATAGAGAGGTTTTTATACGAGGGCAAACTTTGCCTATTATGGGGGTAAACCTTGCCTATAAACGACCTTTCTACAGCCAAATTTGTCCGTTATAGAGAGGTTTTGTTGCCCACAAAATCTTGCGTGATCGGAATTTATTTTTATTCAATTATTCTTTGCTCTGTCCGGGGCCAATGAAAATGGTGGAAATACGCAAAGTCATTATCATAACTGTTATGAGCTTGTGTGTGATTGCGGGCTTCTTGTGAGTTTAATGGTTTAAAAGGGCTGATTCCGTTCCTGAACGTTCTTATGAGCGCTGTGTTTAATTAATTTTGCTTTTATAAACTTTTGAGCTATGAAAACTTCAGTCAAAGCTCTGTAGAACGAATTTTTGGGCCTCAAAATTTAAAGCAAAAAGGTCAAAGGTCAATACGGGAGCCTTATTGAACGTAGACCCGTCATATTTAATGGACAAAAAATGGTGTGTTTTGGCTTGTATTTGATGTAAATTGTGTAGAAATTTGTGGATTATAGGTGGGAAAATATTTGAAATAAAGTTGGGAGCGAGCCTTGTAGAACATTTTTGCTATAAGTAGTTGGGGGTAAAATTGACCTGTAACGGGTCCTGCTAGTAACATACACTGACTTTTGACAAAAGCTGATACCTTTCAAGAATAACTCTCTGTAGGAAACACTCAAGGTGTGCCGTGAAATTCAGCTGAAATCTGTCGCGTTTAACCTACAAAGTGCATGCATCTTTTTATTGAAGGATCCGTTCTAATTATGACGTCTTTATCTTTATTTTTTTGTATTTTCTATTTCTCTCAAAAGAATCTCGAGCAGAAAAATCAAATCTAGAGACTATAGGTTTACCAAGTCTGCAAGAAGTGGGGAAGCCCGCTGATAAAAGAACAATACAAAGCAGAAAGTTTGGCAATCCTGATCGAAATACTTTTGAATACTATATAATACAAAAAGCCTTCAGTATTACATGCTTATTGATTTTTAACCGACGCCAGCCGATGATTATTTTGCAGGGAATTGGGATTTTTTGAGTTTTTTTTGTGAGATAAATATGTACAGTCAGGCCTCAATATAGCAAATCACGACCCTTTGCGAGGGGCCAAGCATTTTTGTTTGTTATATAGGGCTTTGTTGTTAATTGAGGATTAAATTTGACACTTAGGACCTATGAAACTGTTAGTTTTTTTGCGGGGTTTCGTTGTATAGAGGTTACTAATATAATATCAGTCTGTCGGGAAAATAATGTGGGCTTGTTGGAATCGCCCTTGGTAAAAGTTCCTTATTTTGGCCACAACTTATAACTTTGCGGAAACTGGTCGGAGTTAGCCCAAACTTAGCGCGCACGCTCAATTCATCGTTGTCAATTCCCGGACAGTGGGTTTAGTTAGCGAGGTACCTTCTTTTTCACGTACCACCTTACCCTTCAAAAACGGCTGCAGCCTGCGGTTTTACATTTTATACGATGAAACATGTCCGGAAATAAACTTATTGCCTCCGTGTGGAACTAAATGAGTCGTCATAGCGTTCGTGGGTACCCTTAAAACTATAGAGCTATTATAGTAATTCAGTTCCAGCTAGGTCGAAGCGTTTTTTTCCTAACTTTAGTGCCCAAGCTTGGGCGCCGTTCGCGGAGTACCTTTGTTGTGGCCAAAATAAGGAACTTTTTCCTCGCCCTTCTTCGCTTTGTGAGGGCTAGCTGCGGCTAGACATTTGTTGTGCAACTTGGAGAGACGAGAAATTTTTCAGCGATGATTCCACAGTATTATACCGACAGGCTGATAGCACTTCTATATATTTAAAATGGGTTGAATTTTTTGCTGCATTTTGCCTCAGTGCATTCTCTCGAGAAATTGTCCGAAGAAGCTCAAAATTTGGATGCGCAATACAAAATAAGGGTTTTCGTTTCGTAAAAAAATCTACGCAATTCATCGAAACCCGAGTATACTGTATTTTAGTAGTGGTTTCTTGACTTTCTCGACTTTCAGTTGACCAAAAAACAATTTCTCGTTAAATTCCGTCAGTCCAGCCCCGCATCAAAGCCTCCTCCCCGCCGCAACGGTACGTCCCAGCCTTCGGAACGGTTGTGGGTTGAGTTATTACGCAGCGAGACTTCAACTCCCATTTGCTTCCCATTGACGGAACAATAAACCCGAAAAGGCGGTATATAAACTTAATTTCAGCGAACCCGGGCTCTTCCTCTCGTCACGAATTCCCTGCGGGGGGTTTTTCCACATTGTATCAAATTCGCGAGGATTTGATAACAGTGTGAAGCGGGGGGATCAGACGATTTTTTGAGGCGGCGGGCTCCGCGAGGGGATTCATTCGTTAATTCTGAGGAGAGCTTCCTTATTCGGCTTTTTGGAGGCCTGTTTGCTGATATGTGTATGATAACTACCTGCCGGGAAAATACCGAGCACTCTGTCGTATCGAAAATCGCATCGAGAAAATGACTTTTGTCGTGGGAAAATCAAATTGCTTTTTACTTCAGCGACGCGATCGGCTCAGCGATATAATGCACATTATTTTCCCGACAGACTGATATTTCACCCAAGGTTATTGAAGCCACATGAGGGCTCTTTTCATTGTTGTCTTCATTCCACACTGCCGCGGCCACCGGCGCTGATGACCTAAGAGTTATCGCGCTTATCGTTGTACAGGGGTGACTAATATAATATCAGTCTGTCGGGAAAATAATGTATTATAGATTCGTGGGAATCGCCCATGATCGCTTTGTGAGGGCTTACTTCGGCTAGAGATTTGGTGCACGACTTACCCGAGTCCTAGCGTCCCGATCGAAGATCGAGGAGAGGGGGGAAAGCTTATAACTACGGCCGGTTGTGTTTGTAATAAAAAATGTATGTAATTGTTTGCCGGTAAGGTTACTTGATTATTGTATAAAAAGTAAGGGGTGACGCCACTCAGGTACGTGGAAAGCAATGACATATGTACTAGGCTCGAGGCTAGGTCAATCCATCGGTCAGCCCCAATCCCGTAAAAAGAGGGGTGTGTCACAACACTTTTCAACCTTTTTATATGCTGGAATTGAACCGTCTTACTACCATTTTCATATGTTAATCAGCCGCTAAAACAGAGTTCGTTATTGCAGGTCAAGTAAATGACCGCAATGAAAACTTTGCAAGTCTCTGGAATTTTGAGCTTAGAATGACATGCTCATTTACAAACGAATATAGCCAGTCAATAAGCTTGCTTATTAGCTCAAAAATGCTCAAGCCAAAAAGTTTTTGAAACCGTGTGTAATAATATTTATTTTGTCGATATTGATGAACCCTATGATAGGCTCACCTCGTGGTGGGGTTTCTTCCACAAGCCACGTATTCGACACTTCCTGATGTCATATTGCTCTTGTTCGCCGTATGATCAGCCGTTTTAAAAACGCCCGAGGGTCTTTGATCTTCTCGAAATATTAAACATATCAGTCTGTCGGGAAAATAATGAGCACTCTGTTGCATCGAAAATCGCATCGTCGCCGAGGAAATAAATTGTCAGTTCAGCGACGCGATTGGCGCAGCGACATTGTGCTCATTATTTTTCCGACAGACTGATTGATAGTATTTGACGCCATCTTTTTTACATTAGGCCTTTCATAAAGTTTTTTTTTCTTGCGGCCCGCACAGAGCACAAAAAACATATGATTTTGCACCGTTTTTTTTCGGTTGTCGTCCTCTGCATCGCCTAGAGGATGAAGATTTTAAGAGTTTTTGTTTCTAAACACTACTTTGTGAAGCCGGGCTAGAGTCTAAATTTGAAAACTTGAAACAAGACTCTGTGGCGACATTAAGTTCATTATTTTTCCGACAGACTGTCATTACATTCAGCGACACTTTGTCAACTAGAGAGTACGCGAAATGCGGAGGGCAGTCGAAGAAAAGACGTTTTTTGACCTTATCTTTGCCAATTCTTCAATGAAAAAATCGACTTTGCAAATTGATAAAAAAAATCCTTGCTAGCTGTTAGAATTCCGTGCCGTGTTTTTGTTCCCCGCTTTCGTGCTTCTTCAAGGATTTCTACACATATATGTATAATTTACACTTATTGTAATTCCCAACTTTCAGACATGAAACACTTGACGAAGCCACCAGAATCGGTGGAAAAGACCCCATGGATGTCGATCGTAATCGTCACAGCCATGGCCATTTTCACATCCATACAGTCCGGCTTATACTACAGTTCGATGTGGCCGTATCTGCAGAAAGTGAGTGGCTTTTTTGATGACATTAGAGTACATGTTTTACCATGATAACTACGTTAGATTTCGCTCTGAACGTTCAATCTTTGATAATCGCCCGCAATCTTTTTTTCAATTTCTTTACTTTCCACTAATTTTTACACTTTGCAACACCCGTTCAGCCAACTCTGACGGATCGCGGGATCGATCCGTCCTACATGCCCAATAATTGATTACGGACCTTTCGCGGCGTTCCTTTCAAGTCTTTCTTTCCCAAACAGCCTTTAAAGTTCATTATGAAAAATATTACACCGGTCACTTACGTGACTCCACATAGTTACGAAATCAGAAACGCCTGGGGATGACTGGACCTTCGGCGAAGTGCGTAGGTGGCCGTTGAATGGTGCAAAAGTGATGTGATATTATACGTGTTTTTCAGCATTCTGTAAGAAAGAAAAAAGTGACCATCAGTCTGTCGGGAAAATAATGAGCACACTGCCGCTGCGCCGATCGCTCAACTGAAAAGCGAGCCGATTTTTTGTTTTGATTTTGCTGTGACGCAATTCATTTTCTTGGCGGCGGCGATCTTATTATTTTCCCGACAGGCTGATATCTTCTTGGTAGCTTGACCAGATATTCGGCTATTTTTTTGACGATTGACGTGAGACACCCTTTTTTTGCCTTTCATATGTCTCCATCATCAAAGGCACCCTGCAGATAATAACAATTTATTTTTTTAACTTCTTGCCATCTATGTCACACGTTTGCACTTTTCCCGTAAACAACCATTGAGTGCCCCACCATGACTCATCCATCAACAAAACTTGTAAACACCTAAAAAATGCTGGTGATTCCCATGACATTGTAACCGTCAGACCACAAGTTCGCAAGTACGCGTTCGCCAAACTCGCCCGAGGTCTGCGCTCTCGTGAGAAAAAAGTCAGGCGGTGTAAAAAGCGACCATGATCGAGGAAGTTTAATCGTACAGCGGGGTGTTTGATCTATTACTCAAATCGTTTCGACTGGTTAGTGTTTTGTCATGAGGTCATAAGGAATCATAGGCGAAATTAAACATGTCTTTAGGGCTGGTCCGTTCCGGCCGGGATTTATGAAAAAGAAGGGTCTGAATTTTTGGTCCGGCCCGGAAAAATAGAGTTTTTTAACGTAAGAAAAAGTAGTTGGAGAAATGAGGAGCAAATGTCTTGCAAGCATACGAAATGATGATTATCGGCCTGTCGGAAAAATAATGAGCACACTGCCGCATCAAAAATTGAATCGTTCATAATGACCGAGAAAATGAATTGTGTCGCTCAAAATCAAATTGTTTTTCACTTCAGAAACGCGGTCGGCGCAGCGAAATTCTACTCATTATTTTCCCGACAGGCTGGTAAATTAAAGCAGTATTGCAATATATTGCTTTTGCAGCTGGTTTTTGCAATTTTTTATGAATTCAAGGAGGATTTATCAAATCTTTATCCATAACATTTGGATAAAAACTAAAAAAGTTATAGCCAATTCAAATCCGGCCGAAAAATTGCCGCACCCTGTACATATTTACATTACCAGGTCCAATTGAGCCGGTGCCGACAAAAATTTGAACCCCTGACTTTTCCTGCAGAGTACAGCGACTTTATGAACGGACTGGTCCCCTCTTTTTTCAGAGTTCATAAACTCACTGCCTTTTCTTCAATTGCTTTTTGAAAGCCTCACGTTTCGGACTGTCTGAACTCTAAAATTTAGAATTCATTTTTTTTTTCACTAGATTGTAATCCCTCTTCTTGTCCAATTGCGGGAAAACTTCCCCCGCAACCCAAAACTCTTTGATTCAGCGGACGGGGAAACCGAACCTCTCTTCTTTTCGTTGATGGATGAGTGCGAAAATTGCGGAGAACAATTATTAATCGAGTCATAACACAAAACGAACTGAACAAACAAGAAGTTGGTAACGTTACAGCAATATTATGAACAGTGTGAACATGCAACGAGGCGAATTCTGATGTGTGATGTATAGTAAAATAGAAAAAGGCATATCAAAAAATATAGCAAGCAGGCCAAAGATTGGCAACTAAAAAATTCATTCCTACAAGCGTTTTATCATCAAAAATCTTTTACAGATTGACGTCGACGCCACCGAATCATTTCTCGGTGCAATCATCTCGATCTACTCCTTCGGGCAGATCATCGCCTCGCCCTTGGTGGGCTGGTATTCCAACTACTTGGGCACTATCAAAGTCCCCGTCTCGATATGCATATGTCTCCAGATTCTGGGGAATCTCATCTATTTTTACGCGCAAGCGGCGCCTACCCATTGGGGGAAGTACATCATGATGTTGGCCAGATTTGTTCTTGGATTGGGATCGTGTAAGCAAAATTTGAGTTGATTTTTTTGAATATGGAAGGCTGAAAACTGCGACACACAGTTTTTCTGTAAATTTTGCTCAAACGTCGGGCATGGGTCACACATCAATTCCTGAAAGTTTTAGCTCGAGCTTTGCAGGCACCGCCGAGATATTCAATGTTCTTTTGTGGCCGAGAGAGCACGCCAAACGCGGAGAGCGGTCAGAGAGAAGAACACTCACACTTTTCCGCTATATTTTTGCCAATTGCATGCGGGAAATTTTTTATTTTTTGTGGAAACACTACCCTCTACGGTAGAAATAGGCATGAAACTTTCCATTCAACATGACATTTCCTCCGACTTTTGCCCTAAAAATCTCAGTCGTTTCCGCAAGACATGAGCTAGGATTTTCACATATATCTTATAAAAAATAAATCTAAATTTGTGCCATGCCTCATCAAAATCTGAGTGTCGCACTTGGAGTACTTCCCATTACTTCCCCTGCTAGTTTTACTAGCAATTTACTCTACATTATTGTCTGTTTACCAAACCACTACACTACAAACCACCACAATACTATTTCCACCACTTTCAGCGAATCTCGCCCTTCTCAACACCTATGCTTGTACAGCATCAACACCACGTTACAAGAGTCGGACAATCGCTCTGGTCACGGGTGGAATTGCTTTGGGTATTAGTCTTGGCCCAGGAATTCAGTTATTCTTCCTGCCTCTGGGCAAAGACGGAATCAAAATTGCCGAAAATTTGTATCTCAACTTGTACACCGCTCCTGCTGTTGGAGCTTGTGTGGTCAACGTGTGCGCGTTGTCCTGTTTACTCTGTCTGTTCGACGAGTCGTATGCTGGAACATTGCCCCAGCCGAAAACAGTAAGTTAAGGGGGTGAAAGGGGATGAGTATTTTTTCGTCAACCACAGTTCGGTCGGGGATTATATGTACTTTGGGTGTCCTCTGCCAGCCGTTTCATGCATTGGAGAAGCTACGTGAAGGCTTAGTTTGATAGAAATATCAAGTTTGATTAGGCCCTAGGCAGAGATTGCCACGGCTCCGGAGCCGGAAATTTTGGGGTCGGCTCCGGCTCCCGAGCCCAAAGTCGGAGCCAGGCTTCCCAGTGGTCAAAAAAGTAAAAAATTCGTGATCTTGTTAAACCAAATTGCTTGAAAAACATTGCGGAGGATGTGACTTGACTGCAAAAACGTTGGCTGTATGATCTCTGGCACTAATAACTTTTATTTTTGGAAAAATATTTTTAAAAAACGTTTTGCATAGGAGCCGGGATTCGGAGCCGGAGGCCTTTTTAAATTTTGCACGGATCCAAGAGCCGGAGCCGTAGCTGAAAATTTGGCCTCGGCTCCGGCTCTGGGAGCTAAGAGCCGGAGCCGGAGCCAAAATTTTGACCGTGGCAATCTCTGGTCCTGGGATAGCTTATCACCTATTTTGAGGTATTTCACATGTACTAACCCAATATAATATTTAGATAAAAATTACGGATCTTTGTTTTTTTGCCGCAAATTTTGTTCTTTTATATGTTACAATAGGTCAGAGTGAAGAAGGCTAACATAAAGTAAGAAATAGCTAAAATAAAATAAAAGTTGTCAGATTATAAGTCTCCGCCAAGGCTTCGCCGAGAATTCGAAAAGCATGAAATGGCTTTTCCAGGCCTCATAAGTACCTTCTACAACATTTTTTGGGCTTCCGCCTGCCCTACTTATCGTATCGATCGATTTTTTGTTGACCCGAACTGTTTTCGACCCGAAAACTTCATGACGCGGTAAAAGGCAGACAAATCCTTGCTTATAATTCTTTTTCAGAATGCTATTTTATCGCTAAACAGTCTTTCTAATAACAAATTTTTCAGGCGCTAACGGACAAGCCCAAGCGCAAGCTAAGAATCGACTGGATCGCGTTGATCCTTTGCCATGTGGTCGGGTTCGTCCATTACTGCACATTTACCAATGTCGAAACTCTCGGCACCACGTTCGCCATGACAATGATGGGATTCACGGAGGAGAAGGCCATCAGCTTCACTTCCATCGCATTCACGGCTCTTTCGCTGGTGGAGCTGGTGTTTTATTTGGTCTACATCGTGTTCAAGTTGGAGCGATGGGGATCGACGCGATGTCAGTGTTTGTTGGGACTAATGGGGTTGTTATTGTTCTACACAGCCACGTTCTCATGGCCATTCCTGCCTGGAGAGCTGGCAGTTCACACGGAGAGAGGTGAGCCTTATATTCATATGTTACATACATATGTACAGGGTGACAAAGAAAAAATGCAACTCATATTTATGGCCATATTTTGTCTAAAACACCAAACTTAACCAAAGTAACGGTGAATATCAGTAACATAGAGCATTGTTAATAGTATGCTCGACCAGTTTTAAGGTGGCTGTTCTTGGCCCCGAGATAGAGCTCAAAACGTGACTTTAAATTTTGGCCGATTCGCCGAAGCTTTTTTTGGGGAAATCGGTTCCGTTCTTACCGCAGCGATCAATTAGCGGCTCCAAACTTTTTGGCGTGAACTAGAGGTCCTGGCTTCTAACTCAACAAAAAACATAGTCCACCGGATTCAGATCCAGCGAGTAGACGGCCATTTCGCAGACCACATAAAATCGGGAAAACATGTCCTTTCCTGGCCTTGCGTCTTTTTTGCTTTATGGCTGATGGGGGAATCATGCTACGGTGTCTGTTTTGAACCGCCAAAGTGCTACTGAGCCCACGGAATCACGATGGTGCACAAAATGTCGCTGGTAGACTTATCGGTTTGGTTCTGGCCCCTTTATCCAAGAAAACCAAGGAAAACCAAGGATATCACGCCCCTGGCGCAAGACTTTGCCCCAGGCCATGAGAGGTCGGATTTTTACTGGGTTCAAAAATGGCGGACGGTTTTTGACTCTCAACAGTCCAACTCCTGCAATTCTGGTGGTTGTAGGCCTGCTCGATGTTGAAATACTTCTCATCCGCGAACAGGACCTTCTCTCATCGCTGAGCTGCGGCGCGACGCTTGAGTTTTCGACATTTTTTGAGCCGTACTTGCTTGTAGTGTTCCGTGAGGCGCTAGGTCTTTTGGAGCATGTTAGGCTTGCGCTACGGTGCATTGCTGGCCATTCATCGACCAGCTGTTGTGTTGATGACGGTCTGCCGGGCAATCTTTTTCATGGACACCATCAGATTTTGCTTCACTCGCTTTTTGATGATCTCAAAGTTGCCAGAAGTGTTCAAGATGCGCTTTCTTCTATTTCCTGGACACTTAACATCGTGGCCAAGCTCGTGGATTCGTTTGGTGGCTTTTGGCATAGCAGATTTTCCTACACCGAGCAGTTTAGCAATCTCACACTGTCCTTTTTCCTCCCGAGACAGGTTTAAAATCGAGGTCCCTCTGTTTGACACTCAATACAAAGATGATAATCAATCGATATGGGCATGAAAATCAAAAGACTGGGACAGAAAAACACGGAGAATTTAATGGTATAAAAAATATTTCGCTACACCTAAACATTTTCGCGGCAGGACCCATGAAAAAAAGTTGCATTTTTTATTTGTCACCCTGTATTATAACACATGTATATTTCCGATATAATTTGACCCCCTAAACTGTAGCGATTACATGTAAACTAATTTCAGAATTTATCGACTATCACAACCATCTCAGCAACATCTCCGAGCCCGTCGGCTGCAACATTGATAGATTTAGTTGGTGCTTCGATATCAAACCGATCTCACCCTACTTGTACTTGACCACCTTGGCCATTGTTGTCGGTCTCTCGTTTGGCATAATTAACACCACGTTGAGCACACTCTTCTCCGAAGTTCTAGGCCCGAAGAAGCAGGGAACACAACAGGGATTCTTTCACATGACAAAATGCTCGGCCAGAATGGTCGGGCCTATGGCGATTACGTAAGGTTTTTGATAGAAAGAGGCTTTTTATTCGCACGGGAGGTACTCAGAGTGCGACGCTCAGATTCTCAGATTCCGTTAAAATTTTGCGCACACACTTGGCATAGATTGCACATCAATGCTTCAAATTTTTAGCTCCTTCTTTGCCAAGGCAACCGAAATATTCCACGGTGTTTAACGCCAAGAGAGGGCCAAATGCGGAGAGCGGTCAGAGGAATCAACACTTTTTAGCCATATCTTTGACCATTTCGTACGAAAAAAAATGATTTTTTTATGGAAACATTTCCCTTTCGAGTAGAAATGGGCACGACACTTTTCATTCCAAAATTCGCAAAAAATCATCATTTTTGAAGATCTTCGAGCTGAGAATCTCGGTCGTGCATGAAAAGCGTGAGCTAGGAGTTTTGCATATGTCCAATTTCAGTCCAAAAATCTTGAATTTTCTTACAACGGGTCAGGTCAAAAAAGCATAACATTTTTTCTCCCGGAACGCTGTCCGCATTTAGCGTACTCTCTTGGCCTCAAAGATCGTTGAATATTTCGGCCGTCCTTGGAAAGCGCGAGACAACACTTTCAAACATCGATATTTGACCTATGTTTGTCGACTGCGCAAAATTTAAGCAAAATCTAAGCGTCGTGCTTGGAGCACTTCCCCTATAGATCGTCCTACAGGATTTTGCCTACTTATCCTATATCCTATTGACACTTACCCCATTCAATTCCAGGTTCCTCTACCGAGGATTTGGCCCTCGAATTGCCTGGTCCCTTCAACTCTCCATGTTGGGCGGGACCATTCTCCTCTACTTGGCCTTCTACAAACGCATGATTCCCATGCAGTATCCGGCGGTGAACAAAATCCAACCGGAAGACCATCAGATCACGACGAAGCAAGTGTGAACTTGTAATGGAGAGCAGCTGCACTAGATTTTTAAATTGGGTTCCTCGTAGCAACCGGGTTCTTTCTTTTCCATAGTCGTTGTACATAGTAGTATTAAAATAGTATTGTTTTGTGTTTGTTGAGAAGCGTAATATAATAAACATTTTTCTTTGAATTAATGTCTTCCACTCTGTGCTACAGCACCATGACTCCTCACGCTGCTGTAGCCAGGTCCGCAGCCCCTTCTCCATGTTGCAAAGGACACGTTTCCATTTCCTTGAAGGTGTCCGAACAAAAAAAACTCCATGGGAGACGGTTCCGTTTTCCGGGGTCGTTCTGGATACGGGGATAACCCCGAGACCAAAAAAATGGAGTGCAAATAACGGACATTGATTCCGGAATTGTTCTGTTGTACCACGAATTCTTTGCTTTTCGGGATGTTTTGTTTGAGGCAAGCCTTTTGATCTAGAGTGGGGTATTGTTGCTGCGAAAAATGGGAAGCGCCCGCGACGTAATAAGAAGAACAAATGATACAGTAGAGACTTGAAATACCCACCGTAGTTAGCTAGTTACCAGTGTGTTAAAATGGGCAGGTCAAATTTTAAATTCTTGGCTTACTGTAGGTTACTGTAACATTTTTTGATTTTTCGTTTCTCCTCGATTAATGCCCCCATTGACCCCTGACCTTTTCAGAGAGTGATTAATTCTAAACAACTTTCATACTGACACGTTTTAGCTAGGGCTTCTGGAAGTGTGCGAAAAATTTGCCTGCTTACAGGGGAAGTACTCCAAGTTTTTGATGAAACTTGACACAAATTTAGAATATTTTTTTCTAAGATATATGAGAGAATCCTAACTCGCGCTTTGCAGAAACAACCGAGATTTTTAGATCAAAAGTCGGCGAAATTTAGGACTTTTGGCCGTATTTCGACGCAAAAAGTGGCGTGCCTATTTCAACCGTAAAGGATAATGGTTCTACAAAAAATCAAATATTTCCGCACGAAACTGCCAAAGTTATGACCAAAAAGCGCTTTTCTCTCTGACTGCTCACCACGTTCAGCGTGCTCTCTCGGAGGCAAAAAGCGTTCGATATCTCGGCGGCGCCCGCAAAGCGCGAGCTGAAACTTTCAGGGATTGATATGTGACATATCCCTGACGTGTGTATAAAATTTTTAAAAAATCTGAGCGTCGCACTTGGAGTACTTCCCCTGTTAATGTAGGTATTCTGTAACATTTGTTGATTTTTCGTTTCTCCTCGATTAGTGCCCCGATTGACTCCGGACCTTTTCAGGGAGTGATTAATTCTAAACAACTTTCATATTGATACGTTTTCGCTAGGACTTTTGGAAGTGTGCGAAAAATTTGCATGCTTAGCAAAAAATTTAAAATTCTTAAATTTTCTCAAAATATACTTTTTCTTAATTTTTACCAAGCTTCATTAAAATCTGAGCGTCGCACATGGAGAATTTCCTCAGTGAACCCTTCAAGCCTTATTGCTAGTTTCCCCAATTCTTCTCAACAAAACATTTTATGTGAATTTGATGGATAACTGATCTGTTTGTCATTCAAATTGACCAAATTTTATGTAAGGGAAATTTGACTTGTTTGTACAGCTCATGCGTTCCAACTGAAAAAAGACTAGGCCATCAAACAGAGTGCTTCGATATAACGGAAAATTGACTTTCAAATTTAACCGATTGCAAAAATTTTATGATTCTTTTCTAATTTTGCTGGCCAAGCAACAAATTTGAATTGGTTTTTCGTTTAAACGAATACAGCGTATTTTTTAATGTGCTAGTCCCGTTATAAAGTCCGTAGAATTTGCGTAGTGCGTTTTTTCGCCCGCGCCTCTGCGACTTCTTATTTTTCACAAGCAACATGCATTTTTCTGGGAGCGTCGTCGCTAAAAAAAAACTCTACATACTTAATGACTCTGTCGGGAAAATAATGTGTCTTTGCTGGGCATTTGAATCGCCTATCATAGCTTTGCGACGGCCAGCCGCGGCTGGAGATTTGAAGGGGCCTGTGGCGCAGCCTCATATTTTTACTGCGAAAAATCCACATTATTTTCCCGACATACTAGTAAAAATTTTGACTAAAACGGGTCTGCAGGAGAGTGATTCGTTTGCACACATGGCTACCGGGCTGGGTCCATTCAGACCCGGCCTAAATAAGCTTCGTTTTTAATGGCCTGTAATACGGGCCAACCAGGTCTGATCTTTTTCCCTGACCGCGATAAGGCTTATTTTTTAAGCTGAAAGTTTCGCTGAAAAGAGCGTTAAAGAGTATCATTTTATTAAAGATCAAAAAGGATAGTCAAACCCACGTTTCTTTTTGAAATGCTATTGTTTTCAAGGCTCTTGTCAAATGATATGATATTTTGGGTATGGTGTTAGATTGTCCCAGGATTTTTCTATGCCGAATTTGGAGGTTCTAGGCTCAGCGGTTCCCGAGATACGAGGTGGAAAGGAATTTTTGTCAGCCAGTTTAGTTTGTGAATGATAGCCGTTTTAACTTTTAAAAAAGGGGTCGTCACTATTGATAACAGACGAGCTGAAATTGCAGACTGACAGGGGAAGTACGTCAAGAGATTTTGATAAAACTTGGCTAAAATTTTGCTTTACAAAGGTATATGCAAGATTTCTACCGTGCGCTTTGCAGAAATGACCGAGATTTTTCGCTTGAAAGTTGGAAAAAAGGTGAAACGTTTCTGCCAATTTTGGCATGAAAGGTTTCATGTTTATTTCTACCCTAGAGAGAAATGTTTCGACAAAAAATAAATTTTTTCCGCACAAAACTGGCAAAGATATGGCCCATTTTTCCCCTGTGATCGCTCTCCGCGTTTCGCGTACTCTCTCGGCCGCAAAGATTGCTGAATATCTCAGCTGCGCCTGCAAAGCGCGAGATAAAATTTTCAGGAATCTTCATTCCCAAAGTCTGTGCAAAATTTAAAGAACGTTGTGCACACAGTGGATTTTAAGTGAATTATGAAAGCGATTTGAGCGTTCCACTCACTTGATTTTGAATATATTTGCAAGATCTCCCTCTTTTTCCACCCCGGAATGCGTGATAATTCCCTGCGAAATTATTATTCCTCGCTTCTCAATCCTTTGTGCATACAAAATATGTGCGAAATCAAAGATTATGAAGTCTTTGTTTCATGGTTTGAACGAAATTTTGTCCGTGAAAGTTGAAAAGTCTAGGGGGTTTTTATTCAAATATCAGTTTGTCGGGGAAATAATGAGCACAATGTCGCTGCGCGGGTGACATCGCTAAAGTGGAAAAAAATTTGATTTTGTAGCGACACAAGTCTTTTTCTCAAATGAGATGCGATTTCCGATGCGACAGAGTCCTCATTATTTTCACGACAAATTCATAATAGAAGCGCTGTAGGCTGGATACAACAAAACCTTTCTATAGCGAACCATTTCCAAGGCCAAAAAAACCAATTTCAGACTAAAACGACCCTCTGCACCACCAAAAAAATTAGATTCCATTTTTTAAATTTTTTAGACGCCAAAAGGGATCTTTTTCCAAGAGAGCACACAAAATGAGGAGAGCCGGTCATACAAAAAAATGTTTTTCCAAACAGATCTCCGCACATTGCGCTGGCGAAAAATTGATTGTTTCTGAAGATATTATAGCAGAGACACGGTCAAAAAGTTCTTTCTTGCTGACCGCACTCAGCCTTTTGCGTACTCTCTCAGCCGCAAAGATCGTCGAATATCTCGGCTCTCCCTGCAAAGCGAGAGCTAAAATTTTCAGGAAATGACACTTGGCCTATAGCCAAAGTATGTGCAAAATTTTTAAAAAATCTGACAATTTAACTTGGTGTACTTTCCTTTTGAACCAGAGCCAGAGCTTGGCCTATGAGCAAAAGAAAAATCAAAAAAATTTGTATTGCCAACAAAATTTCTTGTCGCGTTTTCTTAAAGATCTCTCCGTCTACCGTATTTTTCCGTGTGTTTGCAGACACTCTGCCTTTTTTCAAATGCCCCACGAGCCTTTTCCAGAATGCGGGTTGCCTACGTGAACCAACGATATGCCATAAAATGTGTGCTCGCCATTTCGATTGTTCTCTTTGTTGTCTACGTTAAATTCACGCCACGTTTCGTTTATCGGGTTCCAGTCTCCAAATTGACCCATAATCCGGAAGAGGAGCGGGTCGTTGAAAGCGCAAAAAAGGGTGAGGTCGAGAAATTAGAGGCATTAGAGCCAGAAATTGAGCAAGTTCGGGTTGTGGACAAGGAGAATGTCGAAAAAACGAAGTTTACAACTGTGAGGACATTGCAAAAGCTTCACGGATTCACCAACAGGACTGCAGGGCATATTAAGGTGGGTTTGGAAGAGATTGAGCGATTTTTTCGAGGAAATTTGCGATATTTTTTTTGTCATGGATAACATAGCGAAGCGACCGATAAATCTTCAAATTTTTTGTGAAAAAATTGGTAGAACAATCCTAAAATTATAGAATATGAACTGCTAAAAATATTGAAAATTTTGATGAGATTTTCGGACATGTTTCATCGTATAAAGTGGAAGCTCGGGCGCAGCTTGCCAATTAGAATTTCTTGATTTTCTCGAAAAAATCTCGATTTTGATAGCCGAATTGCTCCTCTATGATCATAATGATGTAAAATTTCGTATACACTCTTATTTTTTCGTTAAAAAATACATTATTTTAGACCTCCGACCTCTTCGCCGCCATCCCCCCGGAACATGATCAACCTGCGGGCAAGAGCGGCGAATCCCCCATCCAATTCGCGTACAAACCCACCTCAAACAAGCAACACATCGACATCTTTGTCATACCTCACTCCCACAACGATCCCGGCTGGCTTCAGACCTTCGAAGAGTATTATCAGGAGAGTGTTCGGGGCATCCTGAACAACATGTTGGATTTCCTCGGGAAATGGCGGGACATGCGGTTTGTTGAGGCCGAGATCTCGTTCTTCGAGCTGTGGTGGAGTGAGCAGACCGACGAGGACAAGGAGAGCTTGAGGAAGTGGGTTTTTTGAAGGGGCATTATATTATACATGGCAATTTTTGACAACTCTGGAAAAGTTCAAAAAATTTGGATGTTTTGTAAAATACGAGCCTGGTACTCTGTTTTGTTTTATATTTGATTATTTTTTTTCATGATTTTGCCTTTTAGGATTGTGAAAAATGGTCAACTCGAATTTGTTGGAGGTGCTTGGGTAATGACCGATGAAGCCAATGCCCACTATTTCAATACCATTATGGAGATGTTTGAGGGTCATGAGTTCCTCAGTAATAACTTTGGTGAGCCTTTTTCGTTTTTTTTTGCAATTTTAGGAGCTATATTTCTGGTCATGTGCAATATAAATTTTATGGAGAGTTTGATGAAATATTGCGTCATGAGGACGCAAGTGGTTGTTAAATTTCATTTTTGAAGAAACAATGGGCGTTTACCTCCTCAACTTTGAAAAAAAATATTGGTTTAGGTATCTAATACATAGTGTAATATAATTTACTATAAATTTTTGCTAGTTATTTCTTTTCTATTGGAATTTGTCCATTTCCAGATGGATATCAGCCAAAAACGCAATGGTCAATCGATCCGTTTGGCTTGTCCACCACCATTCCGCACTTGATGCAGCTCTCCGGCATCAAACAAGGTGTATTCAATCGGATTCATCACACCATAAAGAATGCTATGGCCGATCAAAGGACTTTTGAGTTCATTTGGAGGCAACCGTTTGCCGTTAATTCTAGTAAAAACGACTTTCTATGCCATATAATGCCTTATTTGTACTTTGCTGATTATCAATGTCCGGATCGAAAAGTTTGCTCCAGATTCGACTTCTACAATCGATTGTGAGTTTTTATTTTGTTTGTTTGGCTTTTAGGGTTGATGGCATCTATTTGGAACGGAATTGAGGGCAGAATCGAGGACAAATTTTATATTGTTTTAGTGCTTACCTTGCACTTGACAAAAGGCGCTGAAAAAATAATTTTTCCTTCAATTTTTTTGATGTTTTTATGCCAAAACGTCGAAAATACCACGGTTTTCACTGACTCAATTTTCACTCTCGATTTTGTTCCAAAAGTCTCCAAAAAATCGAGTTTTTCAGCGAGCTGATCACCTCTGTGAACGTAAAAGAAGATGCCGCCGATTTCCTCGAACAAGCCCGACTGAAGTCTCAATTTTATCGAACGGACACTGTCTTGTTTCTACAAGGCCATGACTTTGATTTTACCACTGCGGGTCAGTGGGAAAGAACCTATTTTAGTTTTAAAACAATGGCCGATTACATCAATAACAACAAGGATTTAAATGCAACGGTAAGAAGAATGGACAGATTTAGCATCTTAGCGTCGATTTAAAGGTGATGGGGTGATTTAGGATGGGCAGTGAAATTTTTTAAGGGATTTTTGTCATTTTTTTATACCTAAAATGATATATGGATGTCTAAAGTAATGTAGTATTTTTTATTAATGTTATGGTTATTGTTTCGATTGTTTATTTTGGAGTATTTGGTAAATTTATTTTTTATTTTCAGCTCCACATCGCCACTCCTTCAGAATATTTTGAGGTAATGACCAAAAAATTGACCACCGAAGAATACCCTCCAATTCCGTCAATGTCCGGCGATTTCTTCCCCTATTCGGAGTCCACGCATCATTACTGGACTGGCTATTTTACTTCCCGCCCATTTTATAAACATATGGATAGAGAATTGGCACATTATATTAGGTAATATCAAGTGTAATATAATGCCATAAGATATTTGATTATAGCTCAAATTGTTTTTTTATAGTTCTTTGGAATGTAAATTAGTCTCCTAGTTGGCTCTGAGGACTTTAGCAGCTTTAAAAATTTTAGTTTTACCTTGTTTTAGGTCAGCCGACATCTTGTTTTCCCTCGCCAATTGGAAATACACCAAAGAATCGGAGAAGAACAAGTTCTCCACTGCGATTTACGATCTCCTGGTGGAAGCCAGAAGATATCATGGCCTGTTTCAACATCATGATGCTATTACTGGAACTGCCAGAGCTGCTGTTGTTCAAGATTACGGTCAAAAGTATGTTCATTTTCTATATTATTTTCTGTTTTTAGACTTGAAAAAGCACTGTTCGATTGCAAGACAGTGATTGAGGAGAGTTTGCATTATCTGACGGAGTCGAATGGACAAAAACCGAAGCTGGTGAGTCAAGTTTTGCTGCGAGGGAAAGACTTGACCCAAATTGGAGGGGAATGATAAAAAAAATGATTAGGGGAGGATAGGTTACCCACCGGATAGGTTACCCCAAAAAACACATAACTCGGAGGATAGGTTACCCCACCGGATAGGTTACCCCACGGATAGGTTACCCCACCGGATAGGTTACTCCACGGATAGGTTACCCCTTACCAAAAAAAGAAAAAAATTTTTATGAAATGTTTTCGCTTCGGGAGTTTAATAAGAAGGATTTTTTGTGAAAATTGAATAAAATTTGAGATGTTTTCGCTTCGGGACTTGGAAAAAAAGGATTTTTTGTGAAATTTGAATAAAATTTGAAAGGTTTTCGCTTCGGGAGTTGGAAAAAAAGGATGAAATTTTTTCGAGCTGACTGAGTATGAACTGACTGAATATGAAAACTGGGTTTCTGTTACTTTACTACTTTTAGGCATTCTTTTTGAAATTTTTTCGACTTATAACACTTTTAGACGTTAATGGTGTTGTTTTGGTGCCTAGTACTGCTTAAAAAACACATTTTTAACACTTGGTACTAAATAGTACTACCTGGTATTATTTATTTTACTGCTCCAATCAAGACTTCTTGATTTTTACTAAATAGTACTACCTGGTACTATTTAGTACGAGGTGCAAATTTGGCCGTAAGGCGGTAATGGCGTTGGTTTGGTGCTTAGTAGAACCCAAAAACACGTTTTAACACTTGGTACTATATAGTACCAACTGGTACTGTTTTGTGAGAAGTGAAAATTTGGCCGTAAGGCAGTAATGGTGATGGTTTGGTGCTTAGCAGAGCCCAAAAACACGTGGTACTATATAGTACCAGGTGGTACCATTGGTTTTAGACAAAATTTTAGTGCTGGCGGCACCACAGTTAATATTCAGTCAGACACCCTTTTTTCTACTTTCGATGCAAAAAGATTTCAAAATTTTGTTGAATTTTCTAAAAAATTGTTTTTTTTTCCCAGTCCCGAAGCGAAAACATTTCAAATTCTTTTCAATTTTCACAAAAAATCCTTTTTTTCCAAGTCCCGAAGCGAAAACATTTCAAAATTTTTTTTAAATTTCACAAAAAATCCTTTTTTTCCAAGTCCCGAAGCGAAAACATTTAAAAAAAAAAATTTCAGGTAACCTATCCTCGGGGTAACCTATCCTCCGAGGTAACCTATCCGTGGGGTAACCTATCCTCCGAGGTTACCTATCCGAAACTTGGGGTAACCTATCCGGTGGGGTAACCTATCCGCTGGGGTAACCTATTTGTTAGGGGTAACCTATCCTCCGAGAACGAAAAAAAATGAGTAGGGAGTTATGGCGCATGGTTAGTTATCAGGTGTGGTAAAATGGTGATTGATTTTTTTCTATTTGGATCAAAGCTTTCGGGAGAAACAGTTGACTCAGATTCGGGGAAAGACTTGACCCATTGCTGATTTCAAGTTCTTGACGAAAAGTTTCAGTTTTGATTTGGTGACAAGAGTATTTTAGACCGAAATACCCTCAAATAACAAGACATTGATCAGAGAAGTATACTCATCTCCATCAACTTTACTTGTTTTCAATTCCCTGCCAAGAACAATATCAAGAATCGTTTGTATTCTTCTGGAAAATGATGAACTGACTGTGCAAAATAGTAAAAACGAAGATGTCGCTCAACAAATTCATCCGAACATTGAGATTGACGGGAATGGAAAGTTGGCTGTCAATAAAATTGAGGTGATTTTTTTGCTTTTATTGAATTTATTTTTTATTCTTAGTTTAATAGAAAAATTTCTGGATTGAATTTAAATTTCATAAGATGGGTTTTGTTTTCAGCTCTGCTTCAAAACAGCACCAATTCCACCATTGGGCACCATAACTTATAAGTTGATCAAGAAGGATAACAAAAAGAGCAAAGCCAGTGTGGCGGTGTCGAATGAAGAGGATAAACTGTAAGTTTAGTGGATAAATGGTCCGTCCGGGAAGTCGCTGGGATGATTTTTGGCGTTTGCACTGTGCGAAAAGAGACAGCCCAAAAAAGCGAAGTGAGATTTTGTTTTTGCACTGTGCGTGTCGCCGAACTGATTTTTTGCGTTTGCACTGTGCGAAAAAATTTAGGGTGCGAGCGACAGCCCAAAAAAGCCTATTGCACGGTGCAAAAAGCTAGAAATTGCACGGAACTGGGACGATTGGGGAAAAAGACGATTGGGGAAAGGGACGATTGGGGAAAAAGACGACTGGGGAAAAGTACGATTGGGGAAACCGAAAAGTATTATTTTTCTTCGATGCAAATGTCGAAATTAGGATAATCGAGGGTGCTCATTTCGAAAATGACATTCTTTTTTTTGATTCTTACTTTTTTTCTTAAGTAGTACTGTTAAGTACTAATTTTTTAAAAATTTTCGAAAAATACTGGATTTAGGGGATTTCGAAGGTGCTGGTTTCGAAAATCATGTTCATTTTTCCTCTAGTAGTAAATAGTACTATTCTGATACTATATAGTACGAGGTCAAAATATGGCTTTTGACGTTAATGGTGTTGTTTTGATGCTTAGTACTCTTCAAAAACACGTTTTAAAGACTTGGTGCTATATAGTACTACCTGATACTATGTAGTACGAGGTGTAAAGTTGGCCTTTAGGCGTTCGTGGTGTTGTTCTGGTGCTTAGTACGCCTATTTTTACTTCGTACTACATAGTATCAGACAGTACTATATAGCACCAAGTCTTTAAAACGTGTTTTTGAAGAGTACTAAGCATCAAAACAACACCATTAACGTCAAAAGCCATATTTTCACTTCGTACTATATAGTATCAGAATAGTAATATGTAGTACTAGAGGAAAAATTTACATGATTTTCGAAATCAGCACCCTCGAAAACCCCTAAATCGAGTATTTATGAAAAAAAATTAAAAATTACTACTTTACAGTACTACTTAAGGAAAAAAGTAAGAATCAAAAAAATGAATGTCATTTTCGAAATGAGCATCCTCGATTATCCTAACTTCGACATTTGCATGGAAGAAAAATAATACTTTTTGGTTTCCCCAATCGTACTTTTCCCCAATCGTCTTTTTCCCCAATCGTCTTTTTCCCCAATCGTCCAACTCCGAAATTGCACAGTGCGAAGGAGATTTTTTTGAACTTTTGTTTTTGCACAGTGCGTGTCGCTAAAACCTTCTGCGACATTTTGTTTGATTTTTTTGCACTGTGCAAAAATTTTTTATTTTTCGAAAAGGTACAAAAATTTTGTACCTCTAATGATTGAGGTTTTTCAGGTTGTTCTCCACATTCCCCTCGGTGAATTATACCGGAAATGATGTGTTGTCCAACGGAAAATTGAAGGTAAAATACGATCAGAAGAGTGGGTTCTTACAATCCATCGAATCAGAGGGGAAAACAACGGATCTCCGGTTGAGTTTTGTCCATTATTCATGTAAGTTTTCGGCTAAATGACAAAAAAATTTCTGACGATTTTTATCCCATGAAAAAATTTTTTATTTTTTTCAAAATATTTACTGAAAATTTATTTTCAGCCCGGTTAAATCCAGAGCCGCGCAGTGGCGCCTATGTTTTCCAACCCGCCAATCAGTCGAGACATCTGGACATCAAAGAAAATCGAGTCGTAATTGTCAAAGGCCCAGTGTTCACGGAACTGGTTGTCACGGGACCCTCAAATATCAAGTTGCTCCACAAAATTCGCTTGGAAAATAATAGTGAAGACATTCAAATCCACAACGAATTGGATATCCGTGACGAACATGAGTTTGAAATCGCGATGAGAATTGAGTCAGAGGACTTGAACAAAAAGGACGAGCAGTTCTTCACGGACTCGAATGGCTTCCAGAATTTGAGGTGAGGCTTTTGAAAGTTTGATTTTTGGGTTTTTAGAGGCGAAATCACCTGACGGTAAGAGAATCGGACAGACGAAAAATTTTTTCCTTGGCCGTGTCTTCACGTATTTTTGTCGGAAAATGATTTTTTTGGAGATGTGTTATGCTCCTCGTCTGTCACAAATGAGAAAACAAGTTCTATTTTTTCGGAACGTCGTCAATTGGGGGAAAAATGGACGATTGGGGAGACTGGAAATTTATTATTTTTCTTCGATGTAAATGTGGAAATCAGGATAATTGAGGGTGCTGATTTCAAAAATGACATTCATTATTTTTTTGTTCGTTACCGTTTTGCTCAAGTAGTACTGTAAAATAGTAATTTTTTGAACTTTCTTCGCAAATACTTTATTTACGGGTTTTCAATGGTGCTGATTTGAAAAGAGAAAAAATTAAAAAGATTTGCAGAATCAGCACTACCGAAAACCTCTAAATCAAGTATTTGTGAAAAAAGTTCAAACAATTATTACTTTACAGTACGACTTGAGCGAAATAGTAACGATCAAAAAAAATGAATGTCATTTTCGAAATCAGCGCCACACGTCAGAATGAAAATAGAAGAAAACCGAAATTTCGTGGGGGGCCGCACCGAAAAGCAACGACCCACGTCAATCCAGCGCATTTCCTGAACCGTTTCGAAACTTCGTATCGTTTTCAATGATTTAAAAGAGAGACGAAATGTCGCGAAATTATCGGCACTTTTTCTCGGCCGAAATAATTGTTTTTTTTCGAAAAGGAAGAAGAAAGATAAGAAAATGGGTTTTATCGGATAGTGACATTTCGTTTGAACGAATCACCAAAAAGGGGCGGGAAATTTTTTCTTCTATTTTGGATTGACGTGCGACCGATTTTTTCTCCTTTCTCTGACCGCTCTCTTCCTTTTTGTGCGTGCGCTCTCTTCCTCTCGCCAATCGCAAATCGTTATTTCGCGGATCGCCACGGCTTTGACGAAATTCCCTTTTTATTTTGACGTGCGCCATTGATTACCCTAATTTCGACACTTACATCGAAGAAAAATAATACTTTTCAGTTTCACCAATCGTCCTTTTCCCCAATTGACGTTCTGAAAAAACAGAAATTGTTTTCTTTTTTGTGACAGACGAGGAGCATAACATACCTCCAAAAAATACATTTTCCAACAAAAATGCGTGATGAAAAGCGTTTTTCGTCTGGCCGACTCTCTTATCGTTAGGTGATTTCGCCTCTAAAAACCTAAAAATCAAAGTTTCAAAAGGGAATTCCTTTCAAAAGCCAATATTGGCTCCAAGTCAATCCAAAATACGAGAAAAAAATAAAAAAAATCCCGCCCCTTTTTTGGTGATTCGTTCAAAACGAAATGTCACTATCCGATAAAAGGCATTTTCTTTTGTTTCTTCTTTCTTTTCGAGAAAAAGCAATTATTTCGGGCGAGAAAAAGTGTCGATAATCTCGCGGCATTTCGTCTCTCTTTTTAAAATTTTTTTTATTTTTTTTTTAAGTCAATGAAAACCTGTAAGACCTTGAAGAACGAAGTTTTGAAACGGCCTTTTCCAGACGGTATCGCCTCTCCAATCTCCCGCTACCCGCTCAGTATTACCCATTCACCACCTCGGCATACCTAGAAACCCGGGAGGTTCGCCTCAACGCACTCACCAAACAGCCCCTGGGGATCGCGTCCCTAAAACAAGGACAATTGGAGATCATGCTGGAGCGGAGAATGAGTTCGGACGACGGAAAAGGCATGGAACAGGGCGTGGAGGACAATAAAAAGACTGAAAGTGATTTTGTTTTCTCACTAGAGCGACGGAATGGCCTGAATAACGATGAATTTGGCCGGTTGTCGGCGAGAACTCAACATTCAAGTCAGAAGCTGCTGTATCCCCCCGTGGTTGGCGCTATAACTGGCGAAGAGGCGGTCAAAATTGTGGATGTAAGACCCTTGAAGAACGACTTACCATGCGATCTTCATTTGGTGGCGTTGAGATCGCTAAGTGAGGCTACAAAATATGTAACGAAAAAGTCAAGTGTTCAACGAAAAACAAGTCCAAAAGCTAAAGCGGCACTGATTTTACATCGGTTCTTTAATGAGAAAGAGGATGAGTATTGCAAAGGAGCAGAAAATTTAACGGTGAGTGGTTTAGAGACAAAAAAATTTTTTTGATTTTTTAAATTTTTTTAGGTGAAATTGGACGAAATATTTGCAAATACAATAGCCAATTCAATGGAAACTTCGTTGACGGGTCTGCAGCAGCTGCAAGAGAACGCAAAACACTTGAATTTCCAAAAAATGGACATCAAAACTGTTGTTATCGGGTATTAAAAAGCATATTTATTTGTTTTGTTAGATGTAAATAGATATTTATTTATTTTTTTGTTGTTGAAATAAAAAAAATTTGTTTAATTTTTTGGATTTTTCAAAAATTTTTTATTGCGGAAACCTTTCAATACTGTCAATCGAATTTTGAAAATGAACCCGATGAGCGTTGGCGGGCCCAGTCGCCGGATTCTTCACAATCCCCAACACAAACATCATCGAACGCCGGATTTCCCTGAAAATTTTTTTTTTGATTTTGGTGGCGTTTTTCGAATGGAAAATTTTGATTTCCCGGAGAAATTATTGTAGCCGGACAACTCTCAATCTGTCGGGAAAATAATGTGGATTTGTCGCAGAAAAATCTCTCGCCCCGTCGCATTTGCACACCAAATATTATATCAAGCCGTCGCAACGCGAAAAAATACGAGGAATCCACATTATTTTCCCGACAGAATGATAGTTGCAACTCTGATGCCAAAATTACAGTGGGGGACCTGATCCATTTTGCATCCGGGAAGTATCAAAAATGTGGCAAAATGCTTCCCTCTCCAAGTTAAAAGCTCCGATTTCAGAAGCGCGCCCGTTCTTTTTGTGAGGGAATTGGCAAAGTTTTTTCACTTGAAGAGGGAGGTATTTTGCCACATTTTTTGATACTTCACGAATGCGAAATGGTATGTTTTTTGCCACTGGATGGTACCAATCCGTATATCCTAATGGATAATATAAAAATCTTACCGATTCAACACGACCAAGAATATGGGCTGAGCAGCAATGAATGTCAGCAGGATGAGGGTCTTACTCTCGGAATACCCTTTCCGATCGAAAAAGAAGTGCCCCAATTCGAAGATGGAGAAGAACAAACAAGTGGCTCCAAAATTACAAATATGGAAAAAAGTCAGACGAAAATCAACTGGTCGATATTTGCTGGCGTCAATTCCTTTTTTAATCTGAAATTGGAGGCATAAAAAAGGTTATATCACATGAAAAACGAGATTTTTGGAAAAAACTTGATTGAAATTCAAGTTTTAGCCTGAAGCTCAAAAAATCCCGATTTTTTTCTTTATTTTTTCTCTGAATAATTCTGAATTCTCATCAAAACTCACATGAAAATAGAGCAAAAGCACATCAATTGCGGACAGCGACAGTCCTGCCGCCATAATCGCCAGTTTGATCAAAGTTTGGGCCTCGATAAACTTTGTAATCATCGTATTGTTGGACAGTGTAAACGACTGTAGTACCATGTCAAAGACGTTGTAATTATTGGAGAAGAATTGGCAAACCACAAAGATTATTGTGCACAGCATAGGACATACTGTAATGGGCTAAAAATGGAGATATTTCTTGATAAAATTCTAATCAAATTTTTCGCGAAGTTCCAGCAAAATCTTAGCATCGCTTTTTTTGATTTTCCTATCATAGGATAATGCAATATCATGTCTATAGCAAGACACATAAGAGAATTGAAAGTGAGCACGAACAATGTCACTATAAGCTATTCTTCAACGGCTTTCCAACCGTCTATAGCACCGGCCATTTGGCTATGGTCGGCTTGTACACTTCCCTACCTTGAGCACCACCTCACACCTTCAAACAAGCTTACCTCGACGAAGAAATGAGGTAATTCCATGGGATACTCGTCCTTGATGACCATCACGAATTTGAATATGATAAAAGCGAGATAATGGAACAATGCAAAGGTGGTTGCAAGGTCGTAGATGAAACCTAACAGCTAAAATACAATTTTCTTTAAATTTTATGTCAATGCCGCATACTTTCATCCAAGCATCGGCCAAAGTTGTCTCATTCAGAAGGAGGAACCCAATTACAAGGTACATGACCAATAGACCGATATGAAGTACTGACAGTATCACGCACACTCGTAATGCGGCACATGTGGTAATTGTGGAAAGACGATAAATTGCCTGGAAATGGGTGTTTTGTTAGTGTTCACAAGGGAAGTGTTTGAACTTCGATGCGTAAATGTTCTCTAAAGTTTGAACTTTGTCCCACTTGTTGTGCTTGGGGCACAAATCAACTGCCGAAAATTTTTAACCCACGCTTTGCAGGTGCAGTTTAAAACTTTAACGACTATTTTAAGTCGCTGAATGACCAATGCGGAGGGTGTTCAGAGAGAAAAGATGGTTTTCCGGCCATCTCTTACAATTAGCATTTTTTGCGCGGAGAAAGTTGACTTTTTGTTGAATTATTGCGCTCTGCGTTATAAACAGACCCGAAATATTCCATAGATAAACTTGGCAAAAAAATTTCATTTTTCTTTTGCCAACTTTATCAGAGTGGTTTTTTTTCTAACTTTCGGATCAAAAATATCTCCTCTCGGCTTTTCGGGTCACCAGAGGTACGAGTCAACACAAAATCGATCGATACGAAACACAACAGGCTGAGACACCATAAAAGATTGTAGGAGCTGTCTACGAGGCCTGGCAAAGCCGTTGGGTCGTAGGCAACGGAGCTGTCTACTGATTCTAGGCGGAGACTTGAAAAAGCCTCTTTTCGGAAACAAGATGTCAAAAAACATGTTTGTTATGTCCTGCCGTGAAAGCAGTGTTCGCAAAAATTGCAAACAGGAAGACGTTTTTAGTAGGCATGTAGGTTACTATCTTTTTTTCTTGGTATAAAAAGAAATCCTTTGGATATTTCGTCTCGAAAGCCGTAAAATGCGCGATTTATCCATTAAAACAATCATTCCAGTGTTAACACTTCACAAACCAACCTTTGCCACAACGTAATAGAATGGCACAGCCAAAAAGGGAAGCCCGAAGAACAAAGCGCCGACCTGCAACCATCTCTCATTCCACACAACATCCACTATCCACATACCTGCATCTTTGACCTTACGAGCCCATTAAGCAGCCCGCCTTTATATACCACCGAGCACAGTTAGGTTGTCAACCCCTAATCCATGAACGAGTAATATCCGATATTCATATAGCCCCTTTCCGCTCTGCGTTCCCAACATTTCAAGACGAACATAAATTGGCGGAAATACTCAAACGTTATGGTATTGTTGAGGGGGTTGGGAGGGTCTACGGAAATTTATGGAGATTGTGCTATTGTCTGGGAGATGTCATAAATCTCAGGGAGTATTAGGGATCAAAATACAGTGCTGAGACTTGGTGGGCGATGGGTTTGAAGAGGAAGATTGGGGATTGCGGAGAGAATTTCATTTTCGCCGCCAGCTGGGATTCGTTTTGGACCCCGGGTTGCTCATTGCGGAAGAAAAAAAAATTTACTGCCTACAGTAAATTGGTCCCCGCTGATCCCTTTTTATTTCTTTCTCACCCATTTGTGCCAAGTTTCATCAAAATCTGTGCGTCGCACTTGGAGCAGTTCGCGTGTAAAGTGGTACAGTGGCAGATCTGATCCAGTGGCAAAAAACCTATCATTTTGCACCCAGAAAGTATAAATAATGTACCAAAATACCTCCATCTCCAAGTGAACTAATTCCGATTTCAAAAGCGCGCCCTTCAAAACGAAGTTTTTTCTCTTGAGAAGGGAGGTATTTTGCCTTATTTTTTGATACTTCCCGGATGCAAAATGCTAGGTTTTTTGCCACTGGATCAGGTCCGTCACTGTATACGACATTGAAAGCCAGAAGTGGCTCTAATCATCGTCTGTTGTCCCCTCCAATGTATAAATTTTAGACTCCTTTTCTCTTTAATGTTTGCAAACCTCGAAACCTTTTTCCAAAACTTCCTGCTTCATTATGTCATGTCCTGGTTGAGTGCAAACGTCCGTGCCCAAATAAGTTCTCTAGTGGATGCTAGAACTCAAAGCATGAGTAAGAATTGCATATTGCCTGACGTAGAGCGTTCTTGGGAGTAGAGCAAAAGGTAAACAAAGATCCATGCGGCGTGCGGCATGTTTCTTTGTTCGGAAGGTTTGTAGCGCTGATTTATTTATTATATTTACACTTCCTAGTGCAAATCTTTTTTATGTTCTTTATAACTTGTTTAACCATCATAAAAGTCTGTCGGGAAAATAATGAGCGCAATGTATAACTGCGCCGATGGCTTCGCTGAAATAAGAAGCAATTTGATTTTACCACGACACAATTCATTTTCTCGACCGCGATGCGATTTTCGATGCGGCACGCGTAGAGGTGGCAATCGGGCCGGGCCGGGCCGATTTTTGCGGCCCGGCCCGCGGGCCGAATTGACCAGGCCGGCCCAGGGCTTTTTCAAATTTGCTCAGGCCCGGCCCGGCCCGGTGAAAGCCCAGGCCGGCCCGGCCCGGCCCGGTTTGGCCCGCTAATACAGAAAAGTTGGATAAAAGTCTTTGCACTTTCTACTGGAAGTTCTTATGCTTTCCAGAAGGTTTTTACGTGTGTCTGCGTGAAATTAAAAAGTCTAGTCGGATGACTGGAACATCCGTACAGGTAGCCAAAAAGTTGGATTGTGTTGAATTTTTTAATCCTATAGGAGGTTAGCTATATAAAATTATGGACGTTATAAGGTAAATGGTTAACCAAAAACTGGTTAAACACTTTTATTTACATTGAGGATTCAAAATTACAGTGAAATTTTTAAATTTATCATAAAAAAATTCGAAGACTTTTGCCCGACCCTTACATATTTGGGTGGGATTTTACATATACATAATAAGTTACATACATAATTTTAAAGGGTAGTAAAACAGCGTATAAGTCAAAAAAGGTTTAATCTAATTTCCATCCATTCTACAAAGCATTTGTACTTTATTTTGCCGGTTTAGCGTTAGAAATTTTTTACTTATCTACCTTCCGGGCCGGGCCGGGCCGAAAGCGTCGGCCCGGCCCGCAGGCCGAAGCGATCAGGCCGGCCCATGGCTTTTTCAAATCTGCTCAGGCCCGGCCGGGCCCGGTGATTGGGCCGGCCCAGCCCGATTGCCACCTCTAGGCACGCGGCATTCTGTACTTTTGGGACACAACCGATATCCGCGACTTTTTCTATTTTTTTCGGAATGCGCTTGCTTTCTCTCTCCATATCTCGCTAGCCGTTTGAGCGAGAAGGCTACAATTTGGTATGGCAGCAGAGTAAAAAGCCGGCTTTCAGAAAATATAAAATTTTAGGGAACCCCATCGCATAGACCTCGCAATGACAATTGAAAAATTCAATCTTGAAACTTCCGCGGCAGAGTGCCCATTATTTTCCCGGCATACTGATATGTAAAAACTTCTTTAGCGGCTAAAAATCATGTGCAACGAACCTTTTTCACATAGCAATTTCTGCAGAATTAGCTCGAGCTTTGCCAGAAAACCCGATAAATTCAACAAACTTTGCCGCCGAGAGAGTATGCAAATTGGAGAGGGCGGTCAGGGAGAAAAACGCTTTTTGGCCATAACCTTGCCAGTTTCGTGCGGAAAAAAATTGATTTTTTGTGCAAACCTTACTCTCTACAGTAAAAACAAGGGTCAATTTTTCGACCCCAACAGTGCACTTCAACATCAAAAACAATCTGTAAACCTATCGATCTCCCTGGTATGCCCTTTAAGACTCCAAGAATTGTATTAATTCTCCGGATTGAATTCGGATTCGGCGAATCCCACCGTGCATTCTTGTGTCAAAACATAATAAATCCCCGCTTTTCTTGGCGAAATTGCGTTTCCGGCCCGCTTTGTCCCTCCAATGTCTTGCTTTTCACAAAATGGGAGCGAAATGAAGGAAGCAACTAGCGGTCGCAATGACGGGAGTGCAATTCAAATCAGAGGCCGGCATTTCTGGGCTCATCCCTCGCATCCGCGTGGGGGAGGTTTTGATCGGACCCGCAGGCCGTTCCAAAACCCAACGGCATTGTTGCCGTTGGGGTCGGAATTGAGGGAGGGCGGGGACCGGAACTCGAGGGACACGAGCCTTATAAGGAGGGCGGGAAAAGTCGTCAAAATATCATAGTGTTCCCCAATTGTATTGAAAAGTTGGCGGAGATGCGGCCTGCGGCAAAGAATTGTCATACAACCACCGGGAAATGGGTAAGTAACGCAAAATTGTGATGAATAGAGAAGTGTCAGTCTATGCACTTTATGAAAATATCAATATCAGACTGTCGGGAAAATAATGAGCAATCTGTCTCGCATCGAAAATTGCATCGCCGGCGAAAAAATTAATCAAATTGTGGCAAAATCGAATTGCTTTTCACTTCAGCAACCTGATTGGCGTAGTGAACTTGTGCTGATTAATTCCATATTAATTTTCCGACAGACTGATACTCAAGTGTCACTCGTATTTTGATAGAAATTCAGGAGGATATTATGACCACTTCTTATGTATTTTTTGGTGACTTTGCAGGCCCTTCTGTCTGCATAAAAAATCATTCCTTTTCATCAGAACGCTCTCCAAATTTCGCACATTCAGCCGAAAAGATCGTTGAATATTTCGACATCGCCCGCAAAGCGCAAGCTAAAATTTTCAGGCATTGATATGTATTCTAGGCAGAACTTTTATGGTAAATTTCAAGGCAATCTGGGGATTGTCTCACAAAAAATTTTTTATTTTTTCTATGCCCATAAAGCCGAAAATCCGATGGATTTTGGGTTTATTTTTTAACGGCCAAATCCAGACGTTTTTTCATCCCGCCACCCCCAACATCCGACAGCAAAAAACAATAAAATTTTCGCCAAAAAACATTCCATTGTAGGCTGCTGATTTGTGTGTCAGTCTGTCGGGAAAATAATGTGCATTCTGGCGGATGGAAAATTCGCATAGCCGTTGAGAAAATGAATTGTGACAAAATCAAATTGCTTTTCACTTCAGCGAATCGGTCGGCGCATCGACATTGTGCTCATTATTTTCCCGACAGATTGATATTGAAGCAAATTGGTATAATTTTTTTGGGGCTTTTTGTCATCATACAACCAGATATGCACAGTGGAACCTTTCTACAACGAACAGGACATCAAAATTTTTTTTTCGTTATAGGAAGGGTTTGTTTTACGGAGGTTTATTTTGCACAAAAAAATTTTTCAAGGATTTCAAAAATTGTCTATACCATTCTGTTGGGAAAATAACGTGTATTTGTTCGCTATTTTCCCCCACCGACTGAGATTTTTGCCTATGAAAACCGGATTTGGCGAAACGCAATTGTTTTGGCGGCGCTCAAAGTTAATGTCATGCGGATTGCGGTCGTCTCAAATGACACGAAGAAAACATAAAAACATGGACTCCGGATGAGCTTTTGAGACGGGGTGAAAAGACGGGTTGAGAGTTCAAAATTAAACGGGATTTGTTGCACGGGAGATGCACTCTTGTTTTGGCCGAATTTCTGATAAATTTATCATCTTTTGTTGGAGAAGGCGGATGACAAAGCTGATTTTGTTTTGCAAACAATGATGGGGGATTTCGAAATTGGGATGTGATTTGGCGGGGTCCAATGACTTGGCCAGCCGTAATTAGGATTCGGGCTGTAAGATTTTTGTAGCCGGGATCTCAGCGGTTTCTAAGCAGCGCTAGAAAAACACACTGAACGAGGACTCTTCAGTTTCCTCAAATTTCACGATTATAGTGGAAAATCTGTGGAATCGGCGAAATGCGGTCAACCCACGCACAGTGATGAATGAATGGGAAGGGACTCAAAAATGCGTTTGCTATAAAAGAGTTTCGCTCAATGAACTCTTCATCTAGGTCTAAAATTGACTCTCAGGACATCTGACATTGTTTGATGTAGACATGCGTTGTTGTACGGGAAAATTGCACTTGTCGTAATATCAATTTCTAATAATAGTACAATAAGTAAATATTACATCAGAGAATATAAGAAAAGTCGTTTCCCTAGCTGTCGCTAGGGGAATCGCTTCCTCGATGCAGCCGGAATCCTTACTTTTATAAAATTCTGGGCGGAGAAACTTCTTGATTTATAGTTTTTTTTGCATGGATCTGTGTTAGTTCGGGATTGGAAACATTTTATTTCATAAGCGCCTTGCTCAGTGTTCACTAGATGTTCACATGTCCAAGTCGTTTCTTTCAGCATCTTTCTTTCATCAGATCTTCATCTGCGTATCTTCTGTTTTATCCTCTCTTTATTTTGTCAGATCAAGCAGTCATTACACGTGAGTTATTTGTAAAAATTCGCTCGAAAAATCTACAGAGTGATTTCAGCGACATGAACTGTGCTGAAAAATGTCATGATGCGAGCGACAGCCCAAAAAAGCCTATTGCAAGGTGCGAAAAGCAAGAAATTGCAGAGTACAGAGTGAACTTTTGTTTTTGCACAGTGCATGTCACCTAAATCACTACACAAAAACCAATCTGAAAACAAATTAGATTAGTTCATGAACGCAAGTCCCATGAACTGCTAGTACCTGTCCTTAACACATTCTGCTCACCAACCCACACGTATAAATCGAAAATCAGCCTTGTTTTCGGATCATCGCGTCCAACTCGGCCATACTCCCAAGTTCATCCAACCTTTCGCACATACGTTCCGCCATTAGCGGCAAAACAAATTCCTGCCCTCGCCCCGATTGTTCTAAGCTAGTGCGTGCGAACGCGGTGACAGCTGATCGCTCATTTCTGAGCAAGTAGGTGATAAAAGGTGATGCATTCCGCCTTCCGGATGGATAAATAGTTGACAGTCGGCCGAGGGGCGCTTGGGTCGTGGGGGTGAGATAAGTAAAGGGGATTGTGGTCAGAGTTTTGTTTCATGTTCCACATAAACCGATGGGCACAAGAAGGGCACTGAGATGGGGGTGACAAGTCGTGGGTTTGACATGAGTTATGCGAACTGCAAACTTATGACTTGTTCGAGGGATATGCTACAAGGTTGAGTTGGGACTGGGATTCTTTTTATACATTTAGGCTGTCGGGAAAATAATGAGCATAATGTAGCTGCGCCGATCGTGTCGTTGAAGTGAAAAGTAGTTTGATTTTGCCGCGAGGCAATTCATTTTCTCAGCGGCGATGCAATTTTCGATGCGACAGAGTGCTCATTATTTTCCCGACAGACTATTATTTTTTGCACCTACTTCTCAGCGTCAACTGCCCTGCAAATTTACACTGTGCGAATTTGGCGCTGTTCGCCGCCGCGCAGCAAACCATTTTGGCCAAAAAAACGATTTTGCATAGTGCGTTTTCATTTTTTTTTTGCGATTCCCATTTTGTAGCGATAAGCCATAAATTCCCGGGACTTTTGGCGGCCAGAGTATATAGCATATATGTTGCTTTTCGGCCGTTTTGATTCCTTTTATATTCGATTATCACTCAAAGTACGCTCAGAAACTTTGCCCTTCTTACACTTACTATGTGTGATATAGAACATTCTAAATTCAATTTGTTTATGCCACTTTTTATTCACATGTTTGTACATATCAGCGCTATACTTGGAAATGTCGGCTTATTTTTTATAGCTGCCTTACAGCTTATTTTCGGAATCCAATTTTGCCGTTGGGCCGCTATGTCATCGCTACATCATAACGGTCATTCCAAAGGCGATTTATTGGATAGAAATCCGATATTATTTATAATTTTGTAGCCCGCACACATTTCTCCTCCTCATTACACGTATTTAAAACATTTCCCACCGCATTTTCACGTTCCATTGGCAATAAAAAATGCCATCTGTTCGAAGAGCAAAAACAAATTTAGCCGAATTTTCAATAGCCTTCGGGTCAAATTGCGGTCAACAGAAAATGAAACGCCGCGGGGCTTTTAAAATGCAAAATTTGAAACATTTTATCTCAAGTCTTTCGTTTCGTCCATTTTTTTTATATTTTTTTTGCGGGGGACTTTAGAGATGTTGAAATGTTTTGGGGATTTGGGATTTCTCGGACTTTTTTTTATGTATCAGACTGTCAGGAAAATAACGAGCATAATGGCGCATCAAAAATCTCATCACTACTATTGATTTGTATGTCAGTCTGTCAGGAAAATAACGAGCACAATGTTGCATCAAAAATCGCATAGCTACCGAGAAAATGAATTGTGTCGCGACAAAATCAAATTCCTTTTCCCATCAGCGACGCACTAGGCGCAGCGACATTCTGCTCATTATTTACTGGACAACCTGGTATTGAAAAAAGTTGCTTCAATTTTTGGGGCTTTTAGTCATCATAAAAAATTGCTACTATGAAATATCTTGGAGTTTTTAATCGTCATAAAAGATTCACTGTACGAAGTATGTACAGTGAAATCTCCCTACAACGAATTGCAAGGGAGATTAAAAGTTTTCTCGTTATAGGAATTTCTTTGTTTTACAAAATTTTTTTTGTCCTAATTGTAAGATAATTTTTTCCGGGGATTGCAAAACTAGTTTATATTAATCTGTCGTAAAAATAATGTGGATTTAACGCGCTTTGGAATCTCCCACCACCACTTTGCGATGGCTAGCCGCGGATGGGGATTTGATCAATCCACATTATTTTCCCGATGACAATAGACAGATTTTTTCCTGTATACACTGGAAGTGCGCCGTAAAGAAATCCACTGAGTCCATCCCTATTTTAAACTCAAAATCTCAATGTTTTCCAACCAAATGTAGTGCATTGTTTACTCCCCAAAGCCTTGTTTTTTCCTCTCCTAATTTTCCAAACCTTATAAAACTGTTATTTCCGCCCAAATTCACAGTGTTTCTCGGCCGCATGCAGGACGACTGCCGCAAGGAGCGTGAGGCCTTTCTTTTGATAAAATCTTCTCCTCCGTTTTGCGGCTAATATGAGGCGTATAAACGTCATTCATAAAAATTTTCCGACGATTTTTTTAATAGGGAAAGTGGTCAAAGTGCTGGGACTAGATTTTAAAGAAACTCGGCGCAAATTTTTCAAAATTTTTTCCTCATGAAACAGGCAAGATCATAGTCAAAAAACTTTTTTTTTCTCTGGCCCGTCTCCGCATTTCGCATACTCTCTCGGCTTTAAAGATCGTTGAATATCTTGGCTACCGCCGCAAAGAGCGAGCTAAAATCTTCTGAAACATCGTAGCACATGCCCAATCTTGTGTGAAAAATTTCCAGGGCAACACTTTGAACTTTGAACACTTCCCGTGTCAAATGAAAGACATTCTTATTCAAAGACTCTTATTTCAATTAATTCATTGCCTTTCAGCTTCACATGTGCAAGTGTCTTCGTCTAAAACACAAGTGTCAATGCAGTTTCTATTTGGTTTGTGCGGCGTTGTCATCGTTTGCCCTCATGATGGCGACGATAATCATATTTGTAATCGAAACGAAACGAGGGACAATCCAGGAAATGTATATAGTTTCAACTGTAAGTTTCCGACGAATTTCTTACATAACATTAAATTACATACATTTGGAAGTCATCAGGGACAATATGGAATACAGTGGAACCCTGTATAACAAATTTACGTACAACAAAACCCGTCTATAACGAACAGTTTTAGATGTCCCAAGAGCAAATTTTAGGCCAAAAAACCTTCGATAAAACATAGACCTTCTATAACAAATAATTTTTTTGGTCCCTTGCGATTCGTTGTACACAGGCCTTACTGTATTTTATAACACAAAATCATTCTAGATGCACACCGGACTGACCTTGACTTTTCACATGACATCATTCATCTTGACTGTCTTGGTGCTGGCTTTTCATGTTGACAAAATACTCAAAAAGAGCTACGGATTTCAAAGCTTGGAGAAGAATCAACTCTGTATACTAACTTGTAAGTACGGCTCAATTAGGCAACAAGGCCGGATATATACTTGCATGTTTTTACCAAAAATTTTCAGGCGGTCTAATCGCTCTCCTCCTCTTTATCGGTGCCATTGTAGCGACGATAATGAATATGACATACGTCTTAGTCATCGGATCCTATTTGGTTTTGGACTCCGTGGCTTTTATGCTTTTGTGTATCACTTACTACAAACAACGGGAAAAAGTAAGAAACTTTGGCCTCTAAATATTCATAGGCATTTAATGTTGACCGAGCATTTCGGAAAGAAATACAATATTATATGTAATATTATATATCAAATCAGAGATCACAACCGTGCCCTATACGTGTAGGAATCGAGAATAATCGAAGTGAAAACTTAAACCAACATTTTTAGATGGAAAAATTCGTGGAATTCACGTTAACCATGAACCGAGCCGAAGGTCTCGTACTGACAGAGCAGCACGCCCTGGATTTATGCCGATTACAAGCTGGAGAAGCGGAATTCAAGGCCATGGTACAAACGGGCCGCTATCGCCAACAGCTCGAAACGATCCGAATCGCTGAATATTATCATCTGCAAAAGTGGTAAGCCAGGAAACTTTTCCGACCATGTCCTAATTTTTGCGGTTTTTCGAACAAATTTTTGCAACCATTTGGAAAATATAGACGCTTTGGGAAGAGGACAACTAAGGAAGTAGATAACATCAGTCTGTCGGGAAAATAGTGAACAGAACTTCGCATCGAAAATCGGTGCGGTAAAATCAAGTTTCTGAGCGACGTGATCGGAGGAGCGACATTGTGCCATTATTCTCCTGACAGACAAATAAAAAATATTTTTTCGCTTTTCTTGGCTAGCCAAAAAAACAACTGGCTAATCCATATTCAAAAAAACTCCACTGGGAGTCTCATTTCAACTTGCCGTGCCCGTAATTGGCCCTAAACATCATTCTAGTCTGTCAGAAGGTCTGAAGCTCGGAATGTTCATAAAACAGCCTCTAAAATGTGCTGTAAAGGTTTGATGAATCAACTAAGGACATGAAAATTTCAAAGAGACCACACGAATGGAGTCTTTATGGGGATGGAATGGCAAAATGTGCTTTTAGCTAGCCAAAAAAAGCTAAAAAAACTTATTCTTTTACTCTCAAATTTTCTACTTGTCCCTTTCCACGTTGCCTGGCATTGTTTACTTCCAGGTGCGCCGAGCTCGAACGTCTTAAGCAAGCGGAAGGCCCCGACCTCAAACTGCAAAGAATCGACCATCTAATCAAGGAGATGGAAGAACGCGCCAATGTTTTCGGACTCAACGCTTTAGAGGCGATCCGCTGGCGCGAGCTGGCCTCATTCCCAAAACTTTTACTTCCCGATGACCGTGAGGGCAGCGAATACACGGACAGCTTGAGAGATGAAGCCAACAGTTCCCGACCATTCCTATCAAAATCCGTCTACTCAGATTTAACGATTCACAATGGATTCTGTAATCATTCTTTACAGCCATGAGGCTGTTGTTTCAATGCTTTTTTTAAATTGAAATGTACATAGTTTTGAATATAAATAAATATTCCTTTGAAAAAGGAAATTATTGAGATCAGGCGCTCAATTTTTTCAACCTGGGCAACAATTTGGCCTCAACAGCTAACCAGAAACCTGGATACGGCTGCAACCTTCTGTAACTGTACAGTGACGGACCCGATCCAGTGGCAAAAAACGTACCATTTTGCATCCGGGAAGTATCAAAAATGTGGCAAAATGCTTCCCTCTTCAAGGAAGGACGCGCCCTTTTTGCTCAAAAAAAGATTTTTTCACTTGGAGAGGGATGTATATTGCCACATTTTTTGATGCTTCCTGGATGTAAAATGGTACGTTTTTTGTCACTGGATCAGGTCACCCACTGCATATATGCAAAAGGTTTTGGCTACTCCTTTTGGTAAGCTTATGGCTTTGCGAAATCTTTGGCTAGCCGCTGAGGCAAAGTTCCGGAAAAAATCCATTTTTTTGGTCATCCATTTGAGGTATTTCAAAGAATCAATCTGTCGGGAAAATAATGAGCACTCTGTCGCTGTCCCGATTCGTCAGACCGCTCATTATTTCCCCGACAGACTGATATTTTAATATTTTATTAGCGGCCGAAGTTGACACGGCGGAAAATTTTCTTTTTATTATATTTTACATGCACGTAACGTTTGGGCAGTATAAGTTAGAGAAGAGAGATAATGTAAACCCCGACTTTACCAATCCGTCATAAACCCAAGCCAAAAACAAAACCATTAAAATTTCATTAGCGGTTATATCTTCTTCATGGGAACAAATCAATCCTGATTTACGATCAAATTAACGAAGGCCATCTGTTTTACATCTGATGCGGCGTACTACTCCATAAACAACTGAAGTGAACTTTATCCGAACAAAATATAAAACTACAAGTAATAAAAGGTTAAATAAACTGTAGAAACATTCATTATAGACTATCTTTGGCTTTTTCTTCCATTGAATTGCAATTTTTTCGGAGATTTTGTTCCAACGACTTTGACTCGAGTTACAGCAGTAATCTTTCTTCGTGCGGCGTTCTTATGGATTCTACGGACTTGTTGAAGACTTCGACGGAACCCACTGAAACAAAGGTTTGTATTACCGAAGAGAAACGCCGAAACACAGTTTACAAACAAGTGCAGGAACAACTAAAATACAAAAAGGCAAGCGTTTTGAACACTAAATTCTAAGACAACATGAATGCGTTGCTCCTCCAATTCCCGGCAACTATTCAATTCGGGTAGAGTTCATTTTGGGCAGATCGAATGTATCGCTTGCAATCGACTTATTCAACCGTCAAAACGACTAGCCAAAGGGTTGTACAGGTCCAAAAATCTCATAAACTTTTATGAAAAGGATTGGATTGGTAGTTTTTCTGTAGCGGCTACCAATTAAATCCTTTTGCTAGTGATTTATGAGATTTTTAGACCAATACAACCCTTTTGGCTGGCCGTTTGACAGCTGAATAAGTAGATTGCAAGCAATACATTCGGCCTGCTCAAAATGAACTTTGTCCGAATTGAAAAGTACCCGGGACTTGCTAGAGGGACAACACACATATTTTCTTAGAATTTAGCAGATACGATCTCAGAGAAACCAAGCGTGATTGCCAAAAACGGCGTTAATAAACAGAGGAACAGAAAAATGAAGACAGTGCAAGAGGATGGAGGGTGATAAGCAAGCACACAACACATATTTACCTTAAAAATCGAGTAGTTCTCTCTTCTGATCGATGAATTCACCGACTTCCACCGTTCGTATTTCGTAAATATTATACGATGAAACGTGTTTTTACCATGTCAAACGCAGTGGATACGATAAAAAAACATGGTTTGCCAAATCTCGCAATTACCATCATTATGTAGCTTCGATTTCAGTGCTCCAAGAAGCCCAAGGAAACCTTATGATCTTCTTCCTAACAACAACTTATCAAGCCTGAGATACCGCAGCAAATAGCAAATTCCAAGCCACGTTAATCCACCTAGTTCAATATCGGAATCCAGCTTTTTAAAACAGAAGTTTATCTCCTTAAACTTTGACAAATATGAATGCTGTTACAAGACCACAAAATTAAAAACCTTGGAACAATTTTTGATGCAAAAAAATGATGAATGAACAAAGAGGGAAATCACCGAGAGACGTTATTTGGAAGAAGTCGAGGCCATGGAAGCCGGCCCTTTTAGACACTTCAATGCACAACTCAATGAAAAACAGCGATTACCATGAGTGACACTTGGTTATAAACTTGTTTGAGGTCAAAGTTTGAAGATTTTCTGTTTCTTGTTTTCGTCGTGGGACCCGGAGTCCGCATTTTTGTCGGTATTTTGATTGTTTTTTTGAGTAGTAACAAATAAAATCGCCACATAGAAACTTCCGATATCAATATTCACATCAGCAACCAAAAAAAAATTTTTAAAACTCTAATTTCTCCAAAAAAATCCCTTCAAAATTCGGCCCCAAGATACAATCTAGGAGTTCTATATAAAGCACAAAAAAAAGTTTTTTTACAAACAGTAAAAGTTAGAAAAGTTTTTGAAAATAAACGTTAGAATTATCTGCGGTTACAAAACAAACGAGTATTAAGTATCATGAACAATTAACAACCCCATTTTTTGAGTGAATCATCAAGTCCCCAATGGGAAATCGATGATTTGAGGACATAAAAGACCTTGTTATAATTTCACATTACGATTAGAAACCCTTTCTACAGCGTGAGAGTATGAGAAATTTCCGGATTTTCGGAGCGTCCGGTCAAGCATTTGAGAGAATTGAGCAAATTCGAAATTACAGTAACCCATGGATCTCAAATATTTGAAATGCAGCAACATAAGTTACCATCGGATCCTATGGGTTCCATAATCCCCGAATTCGCTCGTCTTCCCCTCCAAATAGACCAAGAAAACATAGAAAACTTGGGATGAATACCAAACAGTCGGCCGAAATCGCGGATCCCGGCCAAATCCCAACAAATCAAAGCGCTTTACCATCCAGCATCGAAGATTGAGTGCAGCGTGTCAGCGGAGGTCATGCCGTACAAGTAGGCCTCGGGTTCTCGGACCGGTTCCAGGTTGATGAAGGCTCGGGAGTCCATCTGACCATTATACGGACTTGACGTCATTGGCGACATTGAGGGCCCGCCATCCGCGACCATCTTCAACGGCGATGCGAAGGCCTTGAAAGAGTTGGGAGTCAGTTTCGCGTCCCTGATTAGACGGTTCAATTCCATGTCAGGGAAGTCCATCGTCTCCAGATCCCCTTTCAAATCGTGCGGGATGTCCGAGTCGGCGGAGCAGTTCATCGGCCTTGGCGTCTTCTAAAAACCGAAAAGATGAAATAATGAGCAAAATCAACTTACAAATTCATGCATCATCGGGGTTTCCGAGGCCGACGCCGTGTCGGTTGGGCAGACAAACACTTGGATAGGGTCATTACTTTCGGACCTCACGAAGATATGGCGCTCTCCTTGCTCCTAAAATTATTCGTATATTATTCCTTTACAAAATAGTCTAGCAATCCATATCAAATACTGTAGAAATGTAATTGATCATACCGTATTTCCAGGACCTTCTTTGTCCGATACCTGTAGAATACACCTTGATCCGGATGGCGATTTTACCGCTACCAGCATCCTCTCCGACAAGTCGCCCAAGGCATGGAGATCCTCATAAGTTACGTATCTAAAAATGAGATAGACTAATCGAAAAGAAAAAACGTACTGATAAGGCATTTCGGTGGGGTCTTCTCGAGTTAGATTCATCGCATTCAAAGTCGACCTCATCAGCGTGTCGAGATAGTCCTCTTCCTTCTGTAGATCGTCGATCTCTTTCTTTAGGTCATGCAGGTCTTGTGTGTGCGACATGTCAGTTTGTGATCTAAAAATTGAACGACCTTTATGTAGTATAATATAAATTTGAAGTCAAATTTTGACAGCAATCTATCCTACTTGAATCTGATCGAGTTCTTCCCCATCTTCTCTATCATATCAATTCCCTCCAAGACATTCGTGATATCATAGAGCCGTCTCTTCTGAACGCCCAACTTCTCGGCCGCTTCGTTCAAATTCAAGACACATGGCTCAGATTCAGGCCTGAGATCAAGGAATTTCCGGGTCAACCGGAGCAAAGAACTGTCTTGTCGCGCGTTCGGATCAGGATTGTCGGTTTCCACTAAAAATTTGGAGTTCAGGCATGGATAATATCGGATGTCAAAAAATCCTTTACGATTGTAAAATATGAATTTAAAGGCTAATAAAACCCAACTTCTGATCATATTCCAACATATTACACCTAAACTCAGCAACAAAATAATCATTTTGACATAACATACAATCTTCTTCTTTAGGAATCTTAGGTTTGGATCCGCCCGGAGGTAGGTTGGCGTCTTTTTGTGTTCGTTTCTTTGGCTCGGGAACTTTGAAAACTAATCTTTCTTTTGCACTTGGCTGCATATAATGTTGATCGGGGTCTGGCTTTATATAATCCACTGGGTAGTAAGTATGAATTACCTGAAATAAAGTAAATTCATGTGTATAAAAGGCGATGTAGTTGTTGTAACAGACAACACTAAGCCTATTCGACACGGATTAGAAAGTTTAGGCGAACAAACTACGAATTTTAGGAAAGTTTAGGTAACAGATACCAAAAACAATATCAAAAGTGCCATAATTCCGAGCCTTGCTTTCAAGATGTGCTATACAATATCTAAACATGATAAGAAAACCAAAATCAAGTTGCTCTTACCTTCTTCTCGCTTTGTGGAGACGTTTTCAACACAAAATGTTGGGATGGCTGAGGTGGAGTAACTGCAACTTTTTGGCTCTGAATCACTTTATTCGGCGTGTTTCCTTTGACAGGCGCCACCAGCATGGTACTAACGTGGATGGGGCGTGGTCGTGGTGCCATCATACTCGTCGAAGTGGACGGATATACATTCATATTGGCCAAGAGATCCGAGCGGTATTCTGACATCTTCGGCGGTTGATAAACCGCTCCACCGGCGTCCATTCAACCAGGGGGTGCCTGAAAACACAATTAAACTTATTTTCCTTCTATTTTAGGCTTGAAATTACAGGAAATCCTTGGGAAAAATCAAAGAATATTATTTTAGGTAAGAAATAGCGGAGAATCACAAAATCCATACGGGAATAGATAAAAGGTGGTTTCTGGTTTATGTTTAGTACAGCTTCCATTCAATTGCACTCAATGGACGCGCAAGTCGAGAGCAGAAAAAAGAAAATTACCGAATTAAAAAAAATTGTAGGAATTCGAGAAAATTCGTTGAGAAAAAAAGAAATTATCGAGTTTTTTTGGGTAAAATACGAAGTCTTCTTTCATGCCATCTGTTTACTAGCGATTATTTGTCATGTGGGTAATGATCTAGGTAATTTTCGATTGGAAATTCAACCTTAGATTGCAAAAATTATCAAAATCGGGATTTTTTGTGAGTTCAGGTCAAAAAATACGTTATCGACTGGTCGATTCTGCGGTAAAACGATCGGAGTTGATGTGTTTTGCCGACATGAACGATTATCGACCAGTAAATTCCGATGCGAACTCGCTTTTTGGCCTCAGAAGTCCAGAAAACCCAGCGATTTCTCGGTGGAATCGCGGGGAATTTGGTCGTAAAATACGACCCAATTCCGGGCATAACGGCTTCCGGACGAAGCGCAAAACTTTGGCGTTATGGGACCGCAAAACTGCAAGGAGATTTCTCTGTGTTTGGGGACCGCCGAAGCGAAGCGAAAACGGGGCAGAGAAGGGGTTAGGGGGGAGAGAGACGGGAAAAAATTTCTTCACAGGAGGAGAATAAAGAGCAAAAAAGTCTTCTCCCCCGGTCTTGACACGAGAACTTCCAAACTCAAAAACAATGACAAGATTGCAACAGGCATTGTGACCAATCGCATGCTGTGATTGGGCATGTGGTAAAGTACGGGGACCTAGACTTTTGATGGCTTGAACTTGAGGTAGTTTTGTAGGAAAAGTGGATTTTTTCGTGGGGTTACTGTAACTTCTTGCTGAAAAATTTCATCTATCATATTCTGCAGTCTCTGCTGGGCATTATCTTATCAAAATTAGCCCAAAAAATTACAGTATTCAATTTCAAATTTCTATAACTGGAACTTAGCGTGGTTTTGTAGGAAAATTGCATTTTCAGCGGGATTACCGTAACTTTTTTCTGAAAAATTTCATTTAACACATTCTATAGGCTCTACAGGCCATTATGATATCAAAATTGGCCCAAAAATTACAGGATTCACTTTCAAATTTATATAACTAGAACTTGAGGTAGTTTTTTTATGCACAATTGAATTTTCAATGGGTTACTGTAACTTTTTACTGAAAAATATCATTTATCCTATTCTATAAGCTCTGTTGGCCGTTACACAATCAAAGTTGGCCCAGAAAATTACAGTAATCACGTTCAAATTCCTATAACCGGAATTTGGGGTAGTTTTGTAGGGGAATCGGATTTTCAGCGGGATTACTGTAACTTCTTATTGAAAAATATCATTTGTCATAGTCTAGATGCCCTACTGGCCATGATGCAATCAAAATTTCCCGCAAAAAATTCAGTCATAAATTTCAAATTTCTGCAACTGTGGTTTTGTCGGAAAAATTGGATTTTCCATGGGATCACTGTAACTTTTTACCGAAAAATTTATAAGTCATAATGTATAAGGTGTACTGGCCATTACGTAATCAAAATCTCCCCAAAAAATGCAGTCGTCACTTTGAAGTATCAGTTTTTTGCGTCATCATCTAAAGTACAAGGTCAGGCCTTAAACTTAAACCTGGCCAGACATGCCAGTATAGACTCGAATATTTGTCGATTCTGCTCCCAGTCCCCGAAAATCACAAGTTCTCCCCAACGAAGCGGGGCAGTAATTTTTCATATTCTTCAGGTCAGGGATGAAACGAAAAAACGAAAATATTGGCTGAACTGCTACGGAAAGATAAAAGTGCTTTTGGAACTAATACGAGTGAGATAAAACGGGTCACGTCAAGAAAAAATAAAACAAAAGCGCTCAAGCAATGAAAAATTCTTGGCATTCTGTTTGATCTCAAAGACAATTTTTTGCGATAAAGATAGCCTGATTACACGATGAAGATGGGGTAGAATGGGGTTATTGCATACATAAATTTGAAGCTGGGCTCCTGCTTAACCTGAACATATATATTTCATATAAAAAATCGGTCGTCTTCTATCTGTTTGAAGCCTAAACTAACAACGCCTAAAAAATGTTGCGATTTCGAGGATTTCTCTAAGATTTTCCCTCGCCCCTATTTGAAGTTTCGTGGAAACATAGTCTGGAACAAGGCGGATTTTTTGAGCCTAAAACGAAAAAAATCAAATGAGCCAGTTTCGAGATAGAAAATCTCTTCATTTTGCGCAATATTTCGCCTTTCCTCTGACCTCGTCCAAAAAAACTGTCATTGAGACGGATTTTTTGGACACTTCCGTAAGCGGAAACAGAATGCCAACTTTCGTGTTGATACATAACCCTTTGAGCGCAAAATCTTGACGTGCGGGTGCTCATTCGCAATGAGCATACGTTTTGAGGGGAGCTAAAAAATTGTTAGGGCAAAAAAAGAGGGATTGAAGAATTTGCAAAATTTTGCAAACAAGAATGCAGATAACTCCATTTTCTTTGTGGAATATCCACCCAAGACTGTTGAACTTTTTTTCAAGACTGCTGAAGAAAAGTTCAAAAGTCTTGGGCGGAGATTCCACAAGGAAAATGGAGGATATTTGTGGGGCGGAAGAGGACAAGCGGACACTCGGGGTGCGTATTAATGCCCGACGCGACAGTTCGCGGAAAGGTCAACAGTCGTAAATGCTCACAATTCGCTTTGTTTTGGCAATCTTAGAAGCTCAAGTGCTTGTCGTAAATTCGAATAGCGGCTGATCACAACAATAAATCCTACGGTCAGCCGAAAATAGAAAAATTGAAAAAATTTCGGAGTTTTAGTCCCTAGTACAATATGATTTTCGACAGAAATTTTAGACATCCAATTTTCTTGAAATTTTGCATGTGAACTCTGGATAGGTCGCTTATCAATTACTGAAAGTTTTATCTCAACCGTTAAGCCCCATATCAAGAAGAATGAGTTCAAACTTTTCGAAGCTCCACAAGAATTATCGACCGAGCTTTGTTTTTCCTACCGAAATTTGCATAAATCCATCCGATAATTCCTATGCATAGCTATGTCGTTTTGTTGAATTTTACCTTATTGATATGAAAATTTTCATTGACTTTAACTCAGCAATCTTGTTGCGAGAGAGCACGCAAAATGAGGAGAGTCGTTTAGACGATTTTTTTTTTTCTTTATTACCATGAACTCTGCGTTAAAAAAATTAAAGTTTGCATAGTCATTGTGCTCCTCATTCATCACTTCTAAACCATCTCGAACTTTTCATATTTGCAATCACAAAAAAATCATCGATTTCTTTTTGAAATTCTACCGTATTCCTTGGCCGTATAGTCATCAAATCCCAATTTCCTCAAAATAGTCCGCAGGCCAAATTTCCGCGGCATTCCCAGCCTGCCGTGTTCTTGGCAAGCCTTCCGTCACAAGGACGAGCGATCCAAAACATTTTTCATGTCCATGCGTCCGCACCTCCCTCCCCTTTCGTCTCTCTTCCGTCTTTTCCTCCTCCAGCGAAAACAACGGGTTCAACGCTTTTTTCCCGCCAAACAGCATGATTTTAAAAGAATCGCAGGGAGGGGGGAACGGGGAGCGCTGTACTTGAAGACGGGAAAAAAGCGAGGGGGGCTTGTCGCCGCGGAAAAAAGGGCTCTGCCCGCAGGCGGGAGAAGCCAACGGAGAGGGGGAGAATAATGGCGGGGAGTGTGTTATTTCGTTGGCTCGGAATTGCATCGCTTAGGGGGGTGGAAAATATGATTCGTCACTTAATCGTCAAGAAAATGTCAGGGATTTACTCAGCAATTCATTATGCGGCTGCAAGTGAATGGGTCGAAACCGGAGAGCGAAAGGAAGGCAGGGAGGGCAAATCGGGGGAAAGTTGGGGAGTAGGGCTGGTCTAGAATCATCGGTTTCTGGATAGCACTGATTTAGAGTACAAAAATGGTGCAGTTGTTGCTATTCCGTTTGCGGTCACAATACCTCTGCAAAAAATCCATTTTCTCCGGGCAAAAATCTCCAAGACATAGCTAAATTTTTGAGGAGTACGGCATAAATTTTAAGAAACGGTCAATACATTCTTGGTGTTTGGAGATTGGGATTTGATGACTAAATGGCCAAGGAGTACGGTAGAAATTCAAAAAAAAATCGGTGAATTTTTTGTGATTTTAGAAATAAAAATTTCGAGCCGTTTTGGAAGTGATGATGAGGAGCACAATGACAATGCAAAACTTTTAATTTTTAGAGCAAAGTTCGTGGTGAAAAAAAAAAACAAAAAAAGATTCATCCATCCCACCATCCTCATTTTGCATGCTCTCTCGGAAAAAGATCGCTGGGTGCACGTTAACAAATTTTTTCCCATCAATAAGGTAAAATTCTACAAAACGAAACAGGAATTACCGGATTTATTCAAATCTTGGTAGGAAAAACAAATATCGGTCGATAATTCCTGTGGAGCTTCGCAAATTTTGTAATCATTTTTCTTGATTTTGGGGTGTGACGGTTGAGCTAAAACTTTTAGTGATTGATAAGCGGCCTATCTAGAGTTCACATGCAAAATTTCAAGAAAATTGGATGTCTCAAAATTTTACTAAAAAATTATATTGTAGTAGGACTAAAGCTCCGATTTTTTTTTTATATTTTCGGCTGACTGTAGGATACATTGTTTTGTCCAGCCGCTACTCGAATTTACGACAAGCACTTGAGCTTCTAAGATTGCCAAAACAAAGAGAATTATGAGTATTCATGAATGTTGATGACCTTAAAAATTGTAAGAAAACGAGACATCTTTTTTCGAGCCAAACTCATGGTAATAGAGCCAAATATCTGTTTTCGTGTACTGTCAACATTTTTCGTACTCCCTCAGAAAAACCATCGCTCAATATCACGGTAAAAAATTTGAGAGTTCATATCTTCTTGTCCTCTTGCACTTGATTTTCTTTATCTTCTGATCGGAGATCGCGTTTCAACTTTGCGCCACGCGAAATTCGCCCGATTTGACGAGCGCCGACGGATGCACTCGACACGGAAATGGTGCGCAAGAGAATGCGGCGATGCCTGCAGACGGTAGACGGTGTTTTTCGGACGGACTGACGACTAAATAAAAAAAAAGAAGAGGGACTTTTTTGATTGGCGGGGATTTCGGCGAGACATGGATCATGGGGAGAAGAAGGCTGTCAAGGTTTTGCTGTATAAAAGGGTGGGAGAAACAAGACGTTAAAATCTCAGGACAAAAATATGTGTTGATGTCTAGAAAAAAGAGATTTTTCAAGTTTTCGGCGAAAGACCGTTTAGTCATCATTGTTTCGAAATGGTTTTTTCCACCGTCTTGGACAGTGAAAAATAAACGTGATCAAAGAGAAGGCGACGGGGAGCATAAAAAAACGAAATAAGGCTGAGATGATGACTTCAACTTCCCACATGATTAAAACTTCGTTTAGGGCAAAAATTGGGGCATAATTAACGCAACGATGACGCAATTTTGAGGCAAAACTTGTGGAAATATTTTTGATGACTTTAACTTTTACATCATCGTACTCAGTAAGCTCTTTTTCCCAGGGCTAACTCTCAATATCATTAATTCCGCGGCCCCAAAAATTTCCCAATTTCCCCGCCGCTCCGCAGGGCCCCGAATACATATTAGCACCGCAAAAGCGGCGATAAATAGGGGGTGGTGCGGCTGACTTTCCCGCACCGTTCGGAATCTCCCCGTTTTCCCGCCAAACGGGACGCAAAGATCGCTCTCGTCGTCGGGGCCGTCTCCACCGCCCGCCCCACTCTCTCCGCACCCCACTTCCTCTCCCACTTTTTTCCGACGATTTTAGGCGGGGGATTCGTGAATAAGGGGAAAGCAGAAACGTGTCAATTCTGTTTGAGACGTCTGAAGAATGGCGAGCAGATTTGATGGGCTGATAGTACGGTAGGCAGGGCCTATTAGATGGTCGCGGATGGAGGATTTGACGGAGTTTTAGGAGAGCCACACGCAATGTAAAGTATGACAGAGAGCGGTTGAAATTTTGGATGACAAAAAAAACATTGAAATGTCTGAGTTTTTCGCAAGTCAAAATACAAAGTGCAAAAAAGTAGCGTAGACATTAATAAAAAGTGCAAAGAGCAGTCCCAGGCCGTAATAAAAAGTGCAAAAATTGCGGAGACCTAATAAAAAGTGCTAAAAATAGTGTGGACCTCGTGACATCACAAAAGCGCCAGTTAGAAATCCCAAATTTATCTCCACCATCCCACTCCAAACCGAACTTCATGAGCATCCAACCGGAACCCCCACAAAAAATCTGCTCGAATTTTTCAGACTGCCCTTTAGTTCACTCCTTTCCCTGCGGCTATATAAATAGCAGTTCTGGGTCAAAGATAAAGTTTTAAAATTCCGAAAAAAACACACTTTCATTACAAAAAAAAGGCTCGAGCACTGGGGAATACAGTAGAAGAACGAGAGCCTTCGCCCTTTTAAGACTCTTAGACGACCATGAATAAGATATTTCGCGAAGGGACACCAACGTTTTTATAGGTTTGGGGGATAAATGTGGAGGGAAGAGTTCTTCGGGACGATTACTTGGACGATTATGTAAAAAAGTGCAGGAAATTCAAAAGTTAATTGTGTGGGGGCAAAATGAAAAGTTGAAAAATTTACAAGGGAAGTGCTCAAAGTGCGACGCTCAAATTCCGGTGAAATTTTGCACAGGCGTTGGGTATAGGTCGCATATCGATTCCTGAAAATTTTGGCTCGAAATCTGCAGAAGCGGCCGAGAAATTCAACGATCTTTGCGGCCGAGAGAGTACGCGAAATGCCAAGGCGGTCAGAGAGAAAAGTCTTTTGATCTGATCTCCGCCGATTTCGCGCGGAGAAAAGCTTATTTTCGGTGGAAATGTTGCTCTCTCCGCTAAACATCAAACTGAAATTCTTCATACATAAATTCGCAAAAAAGTGTCAAATTCTGACCAACTTTTTTACTAAAAATTTCGGTGTTTCTGAAAAGGGGCAGCTAAAAAAGGGCACTATTCGTACTAGTCCGTTCGAAAAGTCGTTCTCTGCGAACGGTCTAGAGCTGCTAAAATCCCTCTATCAGGTGCTAAAAGCCCGCTAAAACTCCCCTAGTAGATGTAAAATACTTGCTAGATTACCAGCGAAAAATTCCCTCAAATAATCAGCGAAAGGAGATCAGGTGGTGGTGCAAGGGTCTCTGCTCGGTTATCGGGTTTGGCTTGTCATTTTTTATTGGCTAACTCAATTCATTAAACGACTCGCAACTTGACGTACCAAGTGACTCACTTCAACGGCTTGTAAATGCTCCTGCGTAAGCGTCCTGTGGGCGGATTATTAATTTTGAAACGTTGTTTTGGCGCTTTCCTAACATTTTATTTTTAGAGGAGTTTAGGGAAGTGCGTGTGGGGATAAAGATTGAAAAAAAAATTGAGATGGGAAAGGGTTAATAAAGCTAATCAAATCTCTCATCCTCAAAAGTCTTAGACCATAGAGTTCCTCTTTGTACAAGGACTCGTTAGGAGAGAGAAAAAAATATTCGTTATATAGGACGGCGTCGTTGAACAAGGTTCATTTTGACCGATAAGTTGCTCTTGCGATCTGTAAAATACTATATGTAATAGTTTGTTATAGACGGGTTTGTGGTATGGGAGTTCGTTGTACAGAGGTTCCACTGAATTATGATGACAAATCGGAGATGCCTTTCAGATTTTTTTCTTGCGAGAGAACACGCAAAATCAGGAGAGTCAGACAAAAAAACGTCTTGTCAGAAAAGTCTTTAAAAAAAAAGATTTTTTGACCAAGCATTGTGGTCTTTACCTACAATATATGCCGACTTTCCCATCAAAAACTAAAGAGATAATCCTTTACTAACAAAAAGCCTCCAAAAACTCATTATTTACTCCGATTCGTCAGGGTAAACAATCGATTTTTTAGGCCTAACGCCTCAAAATTAATAAAATCCAAAACTTGGAATCACACCCCCTCTAAAAATCCTCCTTGCAGAGTTTATTTATTCCCTGACCGCGGTATGTATATAACACTTGGTGGGGGGAGTTTTAAACAGCGCTCTAATCAAAAGCGCTTTCCATATCACTGCGAGCAAAACGACCCGTTTTATGCGTTGGAACAAATGCGTCAAGAGCAGTTTTGGGGAATTTAATTAGAATGATTATTGAGGGTTTAACTGCTCGCGAATGGGACATTGGGGCCGAAATTGGTCGGAGTTTGGGACATTGTACAGTTAAGATTAAAAAATAATCAAGCTGCTATATGAGGGGCAATTTACAGCTTGTTTTGAGAAGAAAAAATGTAATAAAAAATTGTTAGTTATCGACGGTTTGGGTCAACATGAAATCGCTCGGTATGAGGAGTAGGGCAGGTGTAAACCCAAAAAAATGTTGCGGTAGGTACCTCAGAGGCCTGGAAAAGCTGTTGGATGTTCGGCGGTGGCTTGGCTCAGAGGGAAAATCCTGAGGTTGAGCGTAGGCTATGAGATATGAAGGAGACTTGAATAAAACTTAAAAAATTGATTGATACGAGGAAGCAAGGCACTTGGAACCCCAAAAAATGTTGTAGGAGGTATCTACAAGGCCTGGAAAAGACGTCGGAAGCTCGGCAGATCTCGGCGGAAGCTCGGCGAAGGCTTGGCGAAGGTAATATTTATGATACTTCTTTTCTGATCTTAGCCATTGCTGACTTTAGTTTCTTCACCCTGAGCTATTGTAACATAGAAAAATCCAAAATTTGCTCCCAAAACCGAAGACCCGTAAGAATTATCTCGATATTATTCAAAGAATACATGTAAAATACCTCAAAATATTGATAATTTTTTGATTGATTGATAAACTTTCCTAGGACGGAAGCAATCTTAATATTTCTATCTACTGAGCCTTGTCCTAGCCTTCACAATGCATATGATGACAAATCGAGGCAACCAAAAATATCATCGACCCGAACTTTCGTTGACCCGAAAAGCCGTAGCAAAATTTGGACCTCCCATCCTAAAAAAGGGCTTCAAAAAATTCCGCAAATTCCAATCTCATTAAAATTTGCCGGCCTCGACGAAAACAAATGACCCTTCCTCCTCGCAAAATTCAAATTGGGGAAGAGGAGTTGAAGATGCCGAAACAGAAGCAACTGGCAAAGATTGATTCGGTCCACCAATTTTTTTGGGGCGCAATGTCACACACTTGCCACTTGTGGGCTTTATGAGCGGAAAAGGACGCTGTGCGAAAGTTAAGGGAAGAGAATTATGGCTACTCAAAGACTTGGAAGGTAGTAAACAGAGGTTTGAACCGATAAAAAAATAGGCGTCTGTCGACAGTTCTGTATATTTATAAGGTACTGTAAAATGGCATAGAAGAGAAGTAAGGGTCTTTCAAAAAAAGTGAAGGAAAGCCGGAGGCTAGAACTTCCGGCGGAGGCGGCGCAGAGACTTCGCTTTTGGAATATGTACTTCTATGCAAGATTATCCTTTGTCTATGAAATAACAAGATTTAAAAGTGCAAACTGCGGCCGCTACGAGCGTTTGAAGTTGCAGCATTTCAGTGAGAAGCTCAAATTTTAATTAAACCTGGCAATTTGTATAAATTTTTTCTGAGACATGCGGCATTCCTAGCCCAGCTTTTGCAGAAACAGAAACAATCCAGATTTTCAATCCAAAAGTTGTCAGGATTCGACCTGTTATTATACATAAGTGTTTGCTAAACTTACAAAGAAAATCAGAAATCAACAAACAAATGATTACCTAAATGGTCAACTGGTATTAAAACAGGACCACTATCGCCTGAGGCGGCATGTTTGAAATACCATTTTGTAAAAACAATATACGACCAAAAAGCATTTAAATTTCGTGCTAGTACTGTGTCTATCCAATCCTCACCGCTTCACCACCGAACCGGAAGATATGGCGCACAGGCAATTTGCCCAGCGCAATAAAACAAACCGTTGAAGTGGCGCGACAAGCATTTTGCGGGCAGCTGACATTTACCGGTTAGAATTACGACTTTTCTACCGGAATCTACGTAGTATAATTAGGCATGGCTCCGGGCCGGGCTTTGCAAAATTTTTCGGCCCGGGCCGGGCCGACTAATTTCTCGGCCCGACTCCGGGCTTCGATTTTTAGGCCCGGCCCGGCCCGGGCTGGCCCGGTTTTTTTGAAATCTAAGTTTTGCCCGGAAAAAAGGAAAAAAAGGAAAAAATATGCTTTTTCGATAGAATTTTTCATTTTTTCGAACACACTGCTCATAGCGAACGTAAAGTGACCTTATGTACCTAGGTTTTGGTAAATTTTTCTTTACATTTTGCGAAAATTTGCCATAATTTTCCTTTCATTTCCCGCTTTCTTTCTTTCCAACCTAGTGTAAAAATTTTCCGGGCCGAACCGGGCCGGGCTTTCCAAATTTTCCAAGCCCGGGCCCGGGCCGGGCTTGGAGATTCAAGCCCGGGCCTGCGGCCCGGGCCGGGCCGGGCCGGGCCGGGCTGGCCCGGTTTGCAGCCATGCTTAGTATAATAGAAATTTTGCATTGGCAACTGCGTGGTATAGATCAGTACTTGTTGTTCAAAAAATGGCTTCTTAAGCTTTAAAAATGCCTGGTTAACCATATGATGACTATTTGAGCCACTTATACACCTGGAAACTTGATTCGCAACATCTAGCTCCCAAATATATCGCTATAATTTCCTGTTGAAAGCAAATGTTTGCTGATTTCCAAGCATGCCTGCAGAATTGCCGTGGTCCTGCTGGCTGCCCGAAAAAACGACTTCCCGCAAGTTTGGGCTCTTCTTGCAAGACTATAAGAAGAATTTCAACTTGATGTCTAACGAAGACTGCAAGGTTTCTGCAAAGAAATCAATGCTTTCCTCGCAAAATTGACGGAGATATGGCCAAAAACTTTTGTTTTGCCTCCAACCCAAGGGCAGGCTATTACTTTTTACGGATTGTTGTGCCCCAACAATAAGTCCAAATTGCGTGCAAAACCCAAAAGAATGATTTCAGAATTGCACTTCCCTTCAACCCCAATAAAATACCATCTCCAAAAACAGAGCTACAAAAATCTCCCATCTCCCAAAAAATTCGATAATAAATCCGGAATGACGGACGATTTACGCCGAGCTGGCCTCAAACAGATGTGCGAAAAGCTGGCGAAACAAACACAGTGGACACATGACATTAAAGGGAAAATGGGGGGAGAAAGCCTGCTCCAAACACCCCCTGCGTTCGTAAACAAAATGGTAAGTAACTTTATGGACGAAGCCAAAGATTACTGTGCACTGTTTCCGGGGGAAAACAAAGATAACAATTTACATTTCCCCCACAAACTCTCATTCCTATTGAAATGAGGGATATTGCAATTTGAGGCAAGATATAATTGTAGGTTTTGCAGAAGGACGAGCTTCCATAAAGGGCGAATAAATCAAACTTTCGAAGACCGACTCATTACGTCTCGAGGGGTACTAAAGATCGGAATCAGTGACAGGTGAAGCGACAAAAACAGGTTAAGCGCCGAGGCGGGAATTTAAATTCCAGCGACTTGAGAGTCCACAGCGGCTATATTTGTTGGAATAAACGTTTTTTCAGAGGGAAAATCGAGATTTTTTGAGAGAAATCGAGATTTTTTAAGAGAAATCGAGATTTTTTAGAAGAAAAATCTAAATCCTCTCAAATTTTTGAGTGATTTCGTCGATTACTAGACAATTTTTGGCTTTAAAAAAGCTGTTGATGCCTTAAAAACTTCGTTGAAAAGCTTTAAAAGCTCCTTAAAAGTCACAAAAACAAGTTGTAAACCGATACCACCCCAAAAACACGTTAAAATCGGTCCCAGAGCCCGTCCCAAGCCCCGGAAACCCGAAGAATTCGAAGTGAAAAGACGCGCTCTCACGCTTCTCCCAAATGCCTATGGTCTTTCCGCAAACACCAACTGCAAATCCACCGCCTCTTTCTCGGCCCGTCTCCACCGCCGCCGCGCTCTCTCGCCGCAAAACCGTGGGGAAAAAAGAGAGCGGCGCTTTCGCGCTTTTTCAAATCGCACTTTCCCGCCAATTCCGACCAACCAGCGAGCGGCGAGGGGTCCGGCTTCGGAAGAGAGGAACGAAAATAAAAGAAGGGCAGGCCGTGGGGGCTTTGGGAGAGCTGCAAAGGCGGCAAAATTTCGCCGAAAACAACCGAAATTATTCAGGATTAGCAGGGGAGATGGTCGAGGCGCGACGCTCGGATTTTGATAAAACTTGGCACAAATTTCTTTTAACTTTTTTTTTTAATTTAGCGCTTTTTTGCGGATTTTAGAACAAAAAGTTTTGCACCTACAGTGACAGACCTGATCCAGTGGCAAAAGACGTACAATTTTGCATCCGGGAAACATGAAAAATGTGGCAAAATGCTTCCCTCTCCAAGTGAAAAAACTTCGTTTTGAAGGGCGCTCCCTTTCACTCACAAAAAGAGCGGGCTGTATTTTCATGGTAAAGGGTAATTTTCCCACAAAAAATAAACTTTTTTCATTCGAACTGGCAAAGATACGGCCAAAAAACAATCTTTCTGCATGACCGCTCTCCGCGTTTCCCGTACTCTCTCGGCCAAAAACACTGTTGAATATCTTGGTTGTGCCTGCAAAGCACTAGTTAAAACTTTCAGAAATTGATATGTGACCCTGCAAAAAATATGATTAAAATTTTTTAAAAATCTGACCGTCGCACTTGGGACTATTCCTCGTATATTCCCGGAGATAAATTTTTGACCACCCGTATCTCAAGCGAATATAATGCAATCACTTTGAAACTTAACATGTATACTAGTCATGACAGGCAGAATCTGCCACGAAAAAAAGTTTTTCATACCTCTGTCCTTAGGCGAGTTATGGAAGTTTTTCAAAAATTGGTAGACAGTTTTTTCAAGCGCCTATGCTAAAAAATTACATAGAAAAGAAAAGATCAGCAAATCGCAACCTTGATCCGACAATAAAAAGTGTTATCTTCGACCATAAAACGGGATATCCTACAGCAATTTAAGGCACAAGATTAAACGCGACTTCCGACAAGGTTCGATTTAATGAGCTATGTCAAGTGTTGTGGCTGGTGTTCGAGTGGGGCCGAGAAAAAAGACTGAAAGCTTCTCTTTGGTCTGCGGTTCTTTGTAAGCCAAACCTTGAGTCTAAATTTGCGCCACATTTTACTAAAATTTGACCCATCTTCGGGCACTTTCTTCGTATCATAGCATGAAAATTGATGTCCAGGTTTAATAACAAGGAGAATAAATGTACAGATTTCTTGTTCGAAAAAAGTGTTTGTACTAAATTTGATGAGTATGTATTGCCGGTGTGTAGTGACTGTACTGTACATATTTGGCTCGGTTTTATTTACATAGTCCAACTTTCTTGCAACACCGCTGTGGATCAATTCTCTTGTCCTCCTTGACGATCAGATCGTACAGAGCGTCGATCCCTTTGCCTCCCAATTTGCTGCAGACCTTTCCAACCAAACGTCCAAGATGTTTTTTACATTGATTCTAAAATTGCCTATTTAAAGGCTGGAAAAAGTGGTCTTAATAAGATGCTCGTGGAGTGACTTTGAGTTCAAAACTGGGCTGGTTATGGCTATTATTTTGACTTACGTTAATTGCATTTTTTAACGCCTCCTTCGTCAGGCCAGCTCCATCTTTCAACTCTCTCTTCAACACGTTGAAAATGCTCTTGCAAGGGCGACAAAGAATCCTCTTCCAGTTCCATCGCATTTCCAAAACATCATCTCCCACTAATTTGAAATCAATCGTCAAGTCCTCAAGCCCTTGAAAACTCAGTTCCAACGTCTCAAACTCATCTTGAGGCCTATTAATCGGACTTAACGGCAGTTCTTCCTTCTCATTTCCAAGTACAAGATGTACCGACCTTTTGGTCTCGTTTTCCAGCGCCTTGCCGTTGGTCGCAACGACCAGCAATAGGAGAACGATGACCGAAAATTTTAGCATTCCACTTCCCGTTGTAGCGGTGTAATTTGGCTCCTATTTATACTTGCTAACTTGGCATTCAATATGAGAACACATGACCCGATTAAGTCATTATTAACTGATAAGGGTTGTGGAAATGTCTCCGACTTTGGGGAACAACATGTAGACAAAAAAATGTAAATAAAGTTCGAGCAAAGTTCTTCCGGGTACGTAGTGTACTCATGGACTATGTATTGCATATTTATTATCAGTCTGTCGGGAAAATAATGAGCACAATATCGCTGCTCCGATCGCGTCGCTGAAATGAAAGCAATTTGATTTCGCCGCGACATAATTCATTTTCTCGGCGGCGATTTTCAATGCGACAGAGTGCTTATTATTTTTCTGACAGAATGATATTAGTATTTTCATAAAGTGCATGGACATTTGTCGTAGGGAAAATTCACTGTGCGTTGGTGACAAGCGTGGGAAAAAGTTCAAATTGCACTGTGCGAAAGAGTCCCAGTGTCCACGCACTTTATGGAAATATTAATATCATAATTTCAACACAAGAAACGATCTTGGAATTGACATGAAATACAGGTAGCTTAACACTGCTTACTACGCTAACTTTGTACCTAGTCCAAATCGTCCGTGCAAATGTTATCTTAAAAATCCTTATCAAAGCCTCTAACCGAGCGTCTGCAACAGCGAAAGTTGAAAGAATCATGTTTATTTGCCTCTTGCTTAGCCTTGATATTGTTTGCAAAACAACCCTAAACATGACTTCCCAATAATCCTCAAAAAGTGACATATTTAATCCGCCCTAATTTCCCACGGTGATTTTACGGCGACCGTTGCGTTAGCTGCGCCAAATGGATTAGTCCTGAGTTTGCATGCTCCGAGTTTTTGGCAACATTTGAGTGGATCAATTCTCTTGTCTTCAAGGATCATTTCGAAGACAACGTCGACTACAGCGTCCGCCATCCATCCGCAGAGTCCTCCGCCGACACGGCCAAGCTTTTCGTTGCATTGACGCTGAAAACGGAAATTTAAAAAAAATCGGTTCGAATACAAACGGGCCAAAATCTAAAAGGTTGTGGCCTGGCCCTTGGCTTAAGAAAGGCTTAATTTTCTTTAACGGCTTATCAATCTGCGGGACAATAATGTAGATTTGTCGCAGCAAGATGCCTTGTTTCGTCTCGATCGCACTTCAAACTTGCAGTTGTTGTTACAGGCATGGTTTCAGGGCCCGCTGTAGCCTCGGAACACAGTATTTATCTATTTGATATGGTCATAAAAAAAGATATGGTCATAAGGAATCAGGCCTGAGCGGAGCTATGTTTCTACGGGCCGGCCCGAAGCAAATTTGGAACGTGTGGGCCGAAACGACTTCTTCCCGCCGGGCCCCGATTTTCGGCCCGTGCCTGCCGACGAGCCATTTTTGGGCTGTTGCAAAGCGAAGACGGGCGATTGCGAAGCGTGGAAAATCCACATTATTTCCCCGACAGCCATACAAATAGTTAATGAAGGGTTGGCCGTTTTTCAAATCCCAAGTAAGATAATGTTTACTATTAATAAAATCTCCCTTACCTCGACGGCAGTTTTCAAAGCGTCTTTTGTAAGTTCAAGGCCGCCTTCCAGCTCCTTCTGCAGAACAAAGAATCCACTTTTACAGACGCCGCAGACAATCCATCGCCAGTCCCAGCCCAACTCCAAAACGCCTTCGTCGTTAAGGTTCAATGCAAGGGAGAGTTCTCCAAGCCCCTCAATCTGCACGTTCAATTGTTCTGTTTCTTGGCCAAGAACGTCACTTCTACTAATCCCAAGTTCCTTGCTGGAATCTCCCAGAGAAATACGAAGTCGTTTCACCTCATTTTCCACAGGTTTGCAAGTCACAACAGCTAATAACAAAGCAAGCGACGCCAGTTGTTTCAGCATCGCAATTTCGGTTGAGCCCATGGAGAATACGGCGCTTGCTACTTATACTTGTTGAGGACACAGTATTCGAGCTAAGCATATGACCTGATAAAGCGATAATAGAGATGATAACAACCGTTAAGAAGATTCCAAAACTATAGTTTGGGAATCTATATAAAGGTGCGTCTTTCAGAGGGTTTTGTTTGAGAAAGTGTAGGCTAGAGTTTCTTTATCAAGGGATCCTATGATACTGAGAGAGGATCCCTTTTTGTGTCAACGGAGTTAACGATGATGGCTCTAGACCTTGAACTTTCATTTGGCTCATAATCGGCGCAAAACAAAACTAGCTCTTCAATAAACCTATGTAGATTTGTATAATGATTATTTATTCACTAAAACGTCAAGCCCAACGCAAAACTTCCGGTGCGTTCAAATTAAAATCGGATTATATTGTGTTTCCCTTATCAGCAGAGGCTGATTGCGGCGCAACATTCCTCCGCGTTGATGTTGTCTTCATCTTGCTCGATTACCTTGTACAACACGTCGATCTCTCGATCGATGAAGCTGGCACAAACAGGGCCTAGTGGGCCGACAACCTCGTCACAGGCGGTCTGAAAAACAAGTGGAAAATTAAGCAAAGTAAGGAACGATTTTCAAGTGCGACGCTCAGATTTTTTTTGGGCTTTAGGCTGCATATCAATTACTGAAAGTTTTAGATTGCGCTTTATAGGCGTAGCCGGGATATTCAAAGATTTTTGAGACGAGAGTGTACGCGAAAGGCAGAGCGGCCAGAGATAAAAATGTTTTTGGTCCATATCTTTGCCGGTTTCGTGCGGGAAAAGTTGATTTTCGGTGGTGACATTACCGGCTGGGGTAGAAAAAGGTATGAAATTTTTAATATCAAAATTTGCAAAAAAATGTCACATTCTTGCCAACTTTTTACCTAAAAATCTCGGTCGTTTCTGATCATATATCTTTCTAAAGTATCTCTAAATTTCACGCAAGTTTCATCAAAATCTAAGCGTCACACTTATTATAAACAACTTCTCCTGTAAACGCAATAAGAATACCTCCACAGCAGCTTCAACCTCCTCTTTGGAGAGTTCGGTGAGAGCCTCCAATGGCCCCTTGATGGCGTTGATGACCTGTTCGCAGGTTGAGCAGAAAGGAGATAACCCCAGTTTAGAAGTTTTTACAAGGTCGGCAAAGTCTTGAGGCGACGGCTTCGCATTGATGAAAGTCGCTTTTCCCGCGACTGTGGCGACAAATCCAGCCAAAATGAGGAACTTGATCATGTTGTCGACCTTGCACTGAAGAAGTGTCAACGCTGAAGGGCTTTTAAACAGGACGCGTTGGACTTTTGACATTTGCACGAATCTCTTGTATGAATATCGACCTCTATTGTGGGAATTGTTATAACAGACCTTATGGACTCAAGTCGAAATGCCAGGCGATTATTTGGTGTGATCGAAAATTCCGATGAATGCATGATTGTTGAGCAGCTTGGTCTTATGGTACTTTTTCAACGATTTATTTGAATTTTGTACAGAATGCAACTTGTTGAAGGTTGGTCATTGGTAGGGCATGTACTCCGAGTGCGACGCTCAGATTTTTAAAAAATTTTTCCTACAGGTCAGCCATAGGCCGTATATTAATTCCTGAACGTTTTAGCTCGCTCTTTGCAGGGGCTGTCGAGATATTCAACGATCTTTGCGGCCGAGAGAGTACGCGAAACGCGGAGAGCGGTCAGAGAAAATCATTTTTTCCTTATCTTTGTCAATTTCGTGCGGAAACTAATGATTTTTTTGTGGAAACATTGCCCTCTAGAATAGAAATAGCCATGAAACTTTTTATCGATAAATTCAAAAAAAATGCAAAATTTTTGCAGACTTTCCGGCTAAAAATCCCTGTCCTTTCTGCAAAGCGCGAGCTAAAAAGCTCGAATTGATCCTAGAAAAACAAAGTCTAAATTTGTCGCAATTTTTATCAAAATCTGATCGTCGCACTTGGGGTACTATAAGTATAGTACACAGAACAATATTCATCATTCCCTTGTCACTATCTCAACTCGAAATGGGTCCGGAGCCACGCTGAATCCAAAGTTTCTCTTCAAACTTGGCTTCGGTTCTCCCGCAACTGGCCGCAATTCGTATCGATTGAGCAGGTTGGCAAAGATCAAGAAGATCTCGGCCTTGGCCAGCGCTTCTCCAGGGCAAATCCGTCGACCGGTCGAGAATGGGATCAGCTCGTTGCATGGAATAACTCTCCCCTCTGAATCCAGGAACCTTTCCGGCTCAAAGCTCTTGGGATTTTCGAAGACATCGGGGTCGTAAAGGACCGTAGTTATGAGACCCATGATCGAGGTGCCGGCTTTGAGTTTGAACCCGTTCACCGTGGTTTCGCGGTGATTTCGGTGCAGAAGATTTTGCGTTACAACATTGGAAAGACGTTGGATTTCCTGAAGAGAAAGTTGACTCAGTATAAATCGATCTTATTCATTGGTAAAAAACGTACCGTTTTGCATCCGGGACGTATCAAAAATGCAGCAAAATACCTCCCTCTGCAAGTGAAAAAACTCCGATTTCAAAAACGCGACCCTTCTTTTTGTAAGAAAAAAGACGCGCCCTTCAAAACGGAGCTTTTTTTTAGTTGTGAAGGGAGGTATTTTGCCACATTTTTGATACTTCCCGAATGCAAAATCATACGTTTTTTGCCACTGCATCGGCTCCCTCGCTATACCTGACAAAACGCCGTCGCATAAGGTAAGTTGTCTTTGTCGTCGAGAGTGACCAACCGATCCGACGAGACCACTCGATCCAGCTCTTCTTGCACCTTCTTTTGTTTATCCGGATAATGAACACAGTAGAGAACACCCCATGAGAGTGTGGTGCATGTCGCGTCTTGGGAGCCGATCCAGAGATCAACAAGGATTGCGCGAAGCGCGGGAATTCTGAAACAAGCCGATTATTTTTGTTTACAGAGGAAATACTCTAAGTGCGACGCTCAGATTTTCAGATTTTGACGGAATTTGGCACAAATTTATATAATATAATAATGTTTGTATGAGAATATGCAAGATTCCTAGGTTGCGCTTTGCAGAAATGGAAGAGATTTTTAGTTCAAAAATTGATGAAAATATCGCGCTTTTTGCAAATTTTGCATGGAAAGTTTCATGCGTATTTCTACCGTAGAGTGTAATGCTTGCATAAAAAAGTAATTATTTAGTACGAAAATCGCAATGAAATGTTAAAAAATACAGATTTTTTGTGACCGCTCTCCGCGTTTCGCGTACTTTCTCGGCCGCTAAAATCGGTGAATATCTCAACTACCCCTGCAAAGAGCGAGCTACAAATTCTAGGAATTCATATATGGCCTATATCCGACATGTGTGCAAAATTTAAAAAAACCTGATTGTGAGCGACCCACACCCCCTTATCAAAGACCCCCAAAAACCTACGTAAATCCATCTTTTCCGTCGCGTTTTTCCACCTCCTCCAAGAATGCGGACACATAATCGTCATTGCTGCCGGCTTTGTTCTCTTTTTCCGCAATATGCTCCTGAATCTGGCGGTCCATGTAACACAACATATCATAAACCCGATCCTCCACCTCTTTGTAGACTCCTTTGAAATATGGGAGATGCCTGAAGATGTGAGGATGAGACATGACCAGCAACGCGGCTGGAGTCATAACTGCCGCCATGTATCGATGGACTTGGTCGCGAAGAGTGGCGTAGTCATTGTGATGGTTCTAGAGGAAGATACAGAAGTTATTTATAACAATACGATGATCTCTCACCTTACTAAATCCATGGCCGAACAAAAAAATGTTGCCCATGTTGCCAATGACCAGATCGATGTACTTGCAGATGTCATGCTTCACAACACCGGCTTGAATTTGATCATCAATGTTTTGAAACATACTGGAGATCTCGATTAGGACCTAAAAAATAGTCGTTGATCATGACAAGTTAGCGAACCTGCCCTTGAGCAGCACTTTTTGTCATCCCGAGGCTCCGAAAAGATCGCATGATAAAAGCTCGGTGCTCCTTCCATAAAGTTCCTTCCATTCCGGTCAGACCGAGTGTAGAGTAGGCTAAGATCACGAGCGTTTAGATTACTGCATCCTACTTACATTTTAAACTCAGATAAAATTCGGGGAAAAAGTCTCTTCCGGCAAAGTTCTCTCCATCCTTGTTGAACGTTTGATCTAATGTTTTGTAATCAGCAAAAGCTACAACCGGCTTCTCGCCCATCCAGTACGTAAATACGGGGCCGTACTTGTCTCTCCATTCGAAAAAGACGTCAGTGCCTGGAGGCTTCTGAGCAATTTCAGCCATATTCCCAAGGATGGGCCATGGCGTTGGGCCTGGAGGGAGACCGAGACGTTTGTAGTAGAAGTTGTAAAAACAGATAAATACTATTGCTAGAAGAAGTACAAGGAGGAACACCATAACTGAAATTTAGTGTATTAGTCGATAATGTATGTATAGCTGAAATTGTAAAGTCAAGTTTGCAATGCAAGCGATCGAAGGGAGATTTTGATGAAACTTTGCCCAAACCTAGAAGAACATTTTCGAAGACATATGGAAGGCTCCTAGCTCGCACTGTGCAGAAACGGCGGAGACAGTTAGGTAGTTGAAACCAGAAATTGCCACGGCTCCGGAGCCGGCTCTTGGCTCCGGCTCAGAGCGGCTCCGGCTCCGAGCCGGGAGCCAGAGCCGGAGCCAGAAATTTTTGGTGCGGCTCCGGCTCCCGAGCCCAAAGTCGGAGCCGGCTTCTCAACGTTCAGAAAAGTAAAAATTTCATGGTCTTATTAAACCAAATTGCTTGGAAAATACTGGGAAGAATGTGTTGCATACGACTTGGCTGCAAAAACGTTGGGTGTATGATCTCTGGCACTAATAACTTCTATTTTTTTAAATCTTTTTGCGCGGGAGCCGCGCTTCGGAGCCGGAGACCTTTTTAAATTTTTCGCGGGAGCCGGAGCTGCAAATTTGGCCTCGGCTCCGGCTCTGGGAGCTAAGAGCCGGAGCCAATATTTTGACCGTGGCAATCTCTGTTTGAAACTTCTTTAAAATTGGTCAAAACCAGGTGTTAATGCAGGTATTAACGGAAACGGAAAGATTCATCTTTATTTACAACGAATTGGCAGTGATTCTGCAAAACCAGGTTTTTTACACGAAATGAAGAAGGTTATGGCCAAAATGGGGGTTTCTCTGACCGCTCTTCGCGTTTTTTGCACTCTCTGTTCTCTCGTCGACACAGACCGTTCAATGCCCTGACTCTCGCTGCAAAGCCAAGCTAAAATTTTCAAAGAAGTTTCATGTGGCCTAGGCCCAATTTTACGCTATTTGAACAAGACCCGAGCGTCACACTTTGAGCACTACTCCTTTTACAACTTTTTAAATTTGATCGCAATACACTGCATTAATGTACAGCTATGATCAAAAGAAAGCCAATTTAATTATGGCTTTTTATAGATAACAAAGCATTGACCACACAACATGCATTGTAAGATCACATTCATTGTTTTTCCTAGAGTTTTAACGATTTGAACCCTGTAGTTCAAAGGTCTAGGTTGCGCGGAAACACGTGGAAACAGAAAGTTGTTTGTGGCCTTGAAACATTGAAAAAGCAACAAAAACTATGAGAAACATTTGTTTTTATACCTGCTTGTATCACCGTGTTTACCGAAAAATCCCAAGACACTCCTTATCATAAAGAGTTCGAATGATAAGGAGGGATCTTGAACGTTTTACAACCAACTGATATTTTGATACATCAAAAACCTTGCGGAGCGCAGAGTCCGTGGAAAATGCAACTTTCAGGGTCCAAAAGCAATTTCAATAAATCAAAAAATGTGAGTAGAATGTTGCCTTTCGCTGGGGAAAGTTGCGAGTTTCTGTTTTGAACCTTTTCAAGAAGCAATGATCGTCAATTACGCAGGAGTTTCGGTGTAATCAAACATTAATAAAACTGTTTTGGAAAGCAACTGCAGCTGTTGGTTTTTAACGCTTACTTTTAGCATGTTTCAAAGTGTTTCAGATGTGCTTTTAACTGCTATTTCCGCAAAAAATGTTGCAGATAAAATTTTATTCTTACAAAAATCTTGAAAGGAAGCTGAAAATTTGATTGTTATAGGAGGGGTTTGTTGTAAAAAGGTTCATTTTGGCCTGCGACTAACTCTTGGAACATCTGAATTGGGTTTTTATGCTATAGACAGGTTTCGCTGACCGGGATTTTTTTGTGCAGAAGTTTTCCCGAGGTTTTTTTAGACCATCGGGACCTTTGAAGATATTATATATCATAATGCAGCAAACGCCTGCTGCTGTTTCCGAAGCCCTTATACAGTGGCGGTTTTTAAAAATCATCCCATTTTGCATCCGGGAAGTAGAAAAAAGGGGCAAAATACCTCTCTCCAAGTGAAAAAAACTCCGTTTTCAAAAGCGCGCCTGCTCTTTTTCAGCTTGCAATTTCCAGCCAAACTATTCAAAGACCTTTGTCAACGAAATAGTATGAAAAGTGCGGAGAGGAGTCAGAGAAAAAACCGTTTTGCTTAGCCATAACTTTGCCAATTTTTGGATAGAAAAAAAATATTTTTTGCTCAATCATACCTCTTTCCCTTGGAAATCAGACTGAAAAATTCTATGGCAAAATTTTCAAAAAAGTCTTGATTCTTCATAAAGGTCTGTGTTCGTTAAAATCACAGCGTGTTCCTCCGTGAAGTTGAGGCCAATTTGCAATGCAAAATACATATAGTAACATACATATAATAAAACTCTTCATTGTTTTCTCTAACAATTCATTATGCAAAAACAGCCTCTAAATGAAGAAAAAATTTTCTCATTGTCAAAAGAATTTTGAAAATGGACTTCAGCCTGGTTTGGTGTTTCTCCGCATTTCTAGCTGCTTTTTTCCTTGTCGAAGTCAATGCCGAAGACCGACTGAAAAGGTCGCCTTTTCTGGATATATTCTGTAAACCGTGCCGGCGCTTGTTCGAACGGGCGAAAGATGATCTGAGTGGGAGTTCGGTGATATCGAAAGTGGCGTTTTTCAACGAAATTGATGTGAGTTTCCATGCATAGTGGAGAACCTGATTCAGTGGCAAAAAAAGTTCCATTTTGCATCCGGGAAGCATCAAAAAATGTAGTAAAAACCTCCCCTCCAAGTGAAAAACTCCGATTTCAAAAGCGCGCCCACTCTTTTTGTAAGAGGCATTTTTTGATGCTTCCCGAATGCAAAATGGTACGTTTTTTGCCACTGGATCAGGTCCGTCACAGTATAGGGTCTTTCAAAAACGTGAAGGAAAGTCGGGGGCTATAACTTCCGGCACAGGCCGCGCAGAGGCTTTGTTTTTGGAATATGTATTTTTAAGCGAGATTATTTTTTGTCTGTGAAATAACAAGACTCCAAAGTGCAAACTGAGGAGCTTTTGATGTAGGAACATTTCTCCCAGTTTTTCGGTTGAAAGTCACCGGCTAGCCTTCATTCTGACACCTTAACTAGGGGCCGGCCGACGAGCCATGTCTACTTTAAATTCACAAGACAAAATGTCAACGTGGAGCCTTCCAATTTACAAGGGAACTACCTCAAATGCGATGTTAGGATTTTTTGAAATGAAATAAATCTTCCGCTTTTCAGATGCTCTGCAGAACAACCCCCAGGTTTGCAACGGTTTGTGACCGCACTTCCAAACGATTAGAGGATATTTACTCATACATCATGCATATTTCCCACGGCATAATCAATTCAAAATGTATTTGCAAGCATTTGGATTTGTGTTATAGACAATACTACTGCAGGCTCTGAATGGTATCAAGAAATTAATTCGTTAATTTTCGAAAAAAAATAATTGTTTTGGCCTGAGGTCATGAGCCCTCTGGAACAATAAACATTGAATACAATAGTTTAATCGTTTGATATTTGTAAATAACAAAGCGTTTATTCAACATAAATGTTAGCACACATAGCATAAACATAATTGTCTTCAGCAAAGCCAAAATTTTTTATCCCGGGTTTATCATGATTCTCTGACAATAAGATACTTCTTCCGCAACATGGTAGTATTATGGCTATATCTAGTTTTGGTCACTCTGCTGTCCAATATGTTGGGAGTGCGCCCGCTGAAGATATTTTGTAAACCTTGTAAACGGCTGTTTGTCAGAGCAAGAAATGATTTGGGTCACGGGATGCCAAATGACTCGTTCTTCAGCGAACTTGATGTAAGTTGACTAATATTGCATTGGTTTTTCTTCAGGCATGGTGGATTAGTTTGTTGTTTCTGCAAAGCGCGATCGATAATTCTCGCATATATTTTAGAAAAGATTATTCTAAATTTGTACGAAGTCTCATCAAAATCTGAGAGTCACTTGGGTTACTTCCCCTGTAAGTTTAAGGGGGAAGTACCCCAAGTTTCGCTGCAACTTTCAGATGCTCTGTAGTACAACCTCGGTCTTTCAAACCGTCTGCGAACGCGCCACGAAGCACTCTTTCGACAGGATCTACAATTATGTTCAGAACGAAGGCGGTTTCATTAATCCGGAGGACATTTGTCGGCACATGAAACTTTGTTCTGGCCCATTGTAATTCATCGCAAAAAACTGAATTTTTCAACTTCGTATTTTATTAAATTTCAGAAATAAACAGTAAAAAATATTTATATAAAATGAGATCGTTCAAAACCTTCTCGCCAGCTCCACTTTATACGGCTCTGGAGCCACAGTGAAGCCGAAATTCCTCTTCAAGCTCGGCTCTTCGCCACGCACAGGTGTTAGTTTGTAACGATGAAGCAGATTCGTGATGATTAAGAACACTTCCGCTTTAGCCAACGCCTCTCCAGGGCAGATTCGTCGGCCCGCTGAGAAGGCGATTAACTCTGGGCAGCTCTTCAAGCTTCCATCCGAATCTAAGAACCTCTCCGGTTTGAATTCAAGGGGATTCTCGAAAATATTCGGATCATACAGAACTAGGGTGATCAGAGGCATAATTGACGTGCCTGCTTTGATTTTATGCCCATTTACCATGGTGTCTTTGAAATTCCGATGCATCAGACTTTGAGTTACAATGTTGGCAAGTCGTTGGATCTCCTACAAGTCAGAGGTTTTGGAAAAATGAGTTTGAATGGCTTGAACGGTGGTTTACAATGGCGGACCTGATCCAGCGGCAAAAAACATAGCATTTTGCTTCCCGGAAGTGTCAAAAATGTGGCAAAATGCCTCCATTTCCAAGGGAAAGACTCCGATTTCAAAGGCGCCCCCGCTCTTTTTGTGAAGGAAGCGTTTTTGAAATCGGAGTTTTTTCGCTTGGAGAGGGAGGTATTTTTCGGCATTTTCGATACTTCCCGGATGCGAAATGGTACGTTTTTTGCCGCTGGATCCGGTCCGCCACTGTACTTACCAGACAATAAGCCGAGGCGTATGGTAAGCTTGCTTTATCCTCCATGGTAACAAGTCGATCACAACCGACAACTCTGTCCAACTCTGCTTGAAGTTTCTGTTGCTTCTCTTGATTGTGAATCGAATAAACGATTCCCCAATTCAGCGTCGAGCAAGTGGCATCTTGTGAGGCCAACCACAGATCGACAAGGATGCCGCGAAGCTGGGACACGCTGGAAATCAGGATATACGGTTAAACTAAAGCGGTGGGAAGCAAGAACACAAGCTTACGTGAAGCCATCTCTCCCCTCTCGCTTTTCCATTTCCCGCAGGAACGAGGAAACATAATCATCAGAGGTCTCCGGATTTCTCTCAATTTCCACCAAATGCTCTTGAATTTGTCTATCCACATAACACAGCATATCACCGATCCGTTCATCGATCTGATTGTAAACTCCCTTGAAGAATGGGAGGTGTTTGAAGATACGAGGATGTGACATGATCAACAAAGCGGCAGGCGTCATCACTGTGGCCATGTATCGATTCACAGTTGCGCGGAGGGCGATAAAGTCATTGTGTTGCTGAAAAGAACATTAAGTCTGATTGCAAGCCTGCTTAAACTTTTACCTTTGAAAATCCATGACCGAAAAGAAATATATTGGCAACATTTCCAATAACAAAGTCGATGTGACCGCCTAGGAGGTGGTAAGTTGCGCCAGCTTGGACCTCTTCGTCAAGGCTTTCAAACATGTTGGAGATTTGTCTAAGCACCTAAAATTCATCGATAGAAAAGTTTAAACATGATTTATGAGAAAGACAAAAGAGCTAGGCCCTTCGGGCATACGCTAGGCCAAAAACTTCTGAATCAGGTGGTCCAGAATCTCATTTTTCCTCAAATTTTAAGCATTCTCCTACTCGGACTCGGTTTCTAATGTTTTCTCAGGCCAGACAGCCCCAGCAACAGGACCCAGACAAACTCAGGCCTATCCCTGACCTACAATGGGGGAGCTGATCCAGTGGCAAAAATCGTACCATTTTGCATCCGGGAAGTATTAAAAATGTGGCAAAATGCTTCCCTCTCCAAGTGAAAAAACTTTGTTTTGAAGGGCGCGCCCATTTTCCTCACAAACGGGCTCGCTTTTGAAATCTGAGCTTTTTTCACTTGGAGAGGGAGGTAATTTTCCACATTTTTTGATGCCTCCTGGATGCAAAATGGTACGTGTTTTGCCAATCGATCAGATCCCCCACTGCATAATAGACTGAATCTTTACCTTATCTTGTACTGAGCTCTTGGACAAGCCTAAATTTCGGAGGGACTTGACAACAAACGATCGATGCTCTTTGAAAAGCGCGCCTTCCATTCCACTGATTCCCTGGACCGTGTAAGCTGAAAATCGCCAATTATTTTTGAACCCCTATGTGGCAAAAATGGTTTTTGTCGACCACTAGTATTCCAGAAACAATGGAAAGGCTTGGAGTGTAATATTTGAGCGATCACTTACATTTTAAGTTCAAATAAAAATCCGGAAAAAAGTCATGTCCCGAAAAGTTTTCTCCATCCTTGTTGAACGTTTGATCTAACGTTTTGTAATCAGCGAATGCGACAACCGGCTTCTCGCCCATCCAATAGGTAAATACGGGGCCGTACTTGTCTCTCCATTCAAAAAAGACGTCAGTTCCTGGAGGCTTTTGTGCCAACTGTGGCAGATTTCCAAGGATGGGCCATGGCGTTGGGCCTGGAGGGAGACCAAGACGTTTGTAATAGAAATTGTAAAAGCAAATCAGGATTATGAGAATTGACGCTACTAGCAGGAGACCCATGACTAAAAATTCAAAATTTCAAAGTAAAATGGGTCAATTACAGTAAGGTTTTACATAAGGCTTAAAAATATCCGTGGTTTCTGCAAAGCGCGAATAAATTTGGATGATTTTGGATTCTTTATGAAGTTGGCCGAGAAAATCACATGGAATTTTGACAAGAAATAATCTAAATTTCCGCCAAGCTTCAGCGAAATTTGAACGCCGAACTTCAAGCGCTTTTCTCATCTGAAAAAAGCGCCTCCGAGAACTTGCACCCCGCAATCTTTCCCAGACAAAATTTTTTTATTTTCACAAGCCATATTTCTGTTGAAATTGTGATTACCCATTGCTTTTATACTGTCGTAAACACCTTATGTCTTTGACAGTTCTCGTCACCAATTGACCCTATGATAAAACCAATTTTACAACCACCCTTGAAACGTTCTTGTTGTTTTTACAGCTTCATTCCAGCTCTTCCTGGGAATTTTTTTTTCTTCTTGGGATATGTTGGGAAAATACAAAGCGAATTGGATTCATCAACCTTGCCCATTACTTCAATTTCGAATGAAGAAAGTTGGGAATCAACCATCAAGTTTTTTAGGGGAATGATGTCGTGAATTATGAGGAAGCAGGTAAAAGTCAGCAGTGAATTACTCCTTGCATCTTTTAACCCTAGTGAAATGCCTTGAACCGCCATAAGTAATACAAAAACCCCGTATATTTTCCCTATTTCATCGTCTTCTGCGTCGTCAGGGTCGACAGTGCCATCATCATCATTTTGTTGGAGTAACCGGGCATAACCAGCTGAAATCGAAAAAATCGGCTGCCAAAAGACCCTTCCATTCCCGCAAACAGCCTTCAAAAAACTATTTTACCTCAAAAATTCCCCAAATACCAACAATTCATAGCATTACACAATAAATCATAGAAATCATAGTAACATATCGTATGAAATACAACAATATCAAAATATATATAGGTAGCTATATAACAATTTACAACAACTAAACAGTACAACAAATAGTCTTACAATACAACCAAAAGTCTACTGAGTAGTAGTCTTAGTATATTGGAGTGAATTCTCTTCTCTGATACCTTATAACAATATAAGGTGTAATGTAAAAATATTGTCGACTCTATTTTCGTTGGTTAACGTAGTTGAGACGGCAGTAGGAAGGGAGCACTCCCCTAAAGCCAAACAAGTTTGGCCCCAGTGTCTACACCACTTTTCGTGATGTAGACCCCATGGTCCGGATTTCTGTTCGAGGCAATGATGCCAGCGAGGGTCTAGCCCGAGTTATCTTGGGGTGTTTCCAGCCGGCTCAAGCGGCGGACTTCTCGTTTTGCCTGGTATTTGCGCTTTTCCATCACTGGTTTGCGTCAGCTTCACAGCGACTTTCTTTTCACTGCTCTTTGTTGTACGAAAATGCTGGGAAAAGTGGGACGACACTCCGGAGTGTCGGTTGTAACAGAAAAAAAACCAAAACTGTACATTTTGTGCGACTCTGCCATCCCCCTACTTTGTACGTACTGCTCAAAACTTACCGTCCAGGATCCCCGAAAACTTACGTAGTGAAGCTGAAAAAAGAAAGTTTTTTGTATTTTGACCTCATAACCCGTGGCTGGCCCGTGGGACGTTTTCAGCCGGAACCATAGCGCACGACCGCGGTATAGAGGCGGGCTTTCGCCACATTGCCCACGTTGGGGACCTCGTTCACCCGCCTTAACTTTGCGCCAGCCACATTGGGCCCCCGCTCATGGCTGCTCGGAGGGGAAAGAGGACTCTCGGCCGAGCGCCCCAGGTCTCGGCACCACCGACTACCGAACTCTGCGGCGTATCGGTGGCTCCAGCTTGATTTATCCGATACAACCGTCAACACAGGGTTAGGTCCGGTTTATAACGTGGCCAAAGGCCTTGAACATCCACCCATTCGGTCCACCGACCTTCCACATCAACAGCCTCCGCACGTTTCAGAGGGTGGCAAGCCGCAATATACTTTTTAACCCTTTTGGATGTTACAACCGACGCTCCAGCGTGTTTTCCCACTTTTCCCAGCACTTTCACAAAGAATATTGAAAATAGAGCCTCTGGTCGGCCTTCGGGCACCAGTTCCGGGCCAGCGAAATACCCGAGGCACTCCGATTACCAGCCCTTTTACCTCTGGTAATAGCCCCAAGTATAAGTCGGGTTCGACCCTCCCGACATCCAAGGCTCGAACAGGTCCGAGACCCCCGACTCCCTACCTACTGCCGTCTCAACTTGGATACCCAACGAAAATAGAGTTTTCTGTTTATTATGAAGGCTTTCTGCCCTTCATAGGGAAGAGAATAATCTCCAATAACTAATACTAACTACGTACACAAGAAAAATCTAATGTCTGATACAATAGCATGTAAAATATTAAATTCAACGATTACCAGTACACACATGAAGATTGTCCAAATTGTGGTTTCATTGTTGCAAGCCAGCGTCCGTGGTGATCCATGATTGTTCAGTGTGATGATGTGTCGAAGCAGAAGGCAGCTGGAGGCGAAACTGACATGTTGATGCGGCGAAATCTGCAAATAAAAAGATATAATCGATGTCTAATCTGCGTGAAGGCTCTTGAGGGTACATCAACCAAAAAAAGAATGAAATCAGCAAGGACAGCAGCGCAGCTCGGCATAAAAGATGTAAAATTTCCGAGCTGTGCCCAGTGTCAAAGCAATTTCATGAAAATTCGACGTCGTTTCTAAATATCAAAGCAAAAAAAATGAAAGAACTCACAAGCAAACTTGATGTGGAACAAATCCGGAGATGTTGCAGTGTGAAGAATGTTGAACAAGATGAAGATGAACTTCTTATGATGATGTGCGACAGAACTTTGAAGATGAAGGAACACCGTTGACGAGACGATTCATTGGAGCTCTGAAATCAAAAGCAAATAATAAAAATTTATCGAATTATATATTATTCGTACCTAAAATAATGTAAAAACAAGATAAAAAGTTCTTACCGCGTATAAATCTCTGTTCCAATGGAAAGGAATTGTAGTCGGCCAATGTCGAAGTCGAATGAAGGTTTGTTCTTCACAGGGCCGTTTGAACTTGAAAAGCGTAAGTGACGTGAAGACCGGGTAAGCTCAGGATGGTATTGTGAAGATGGTGGACTGTTGATTGTCATTTCAGCATGTCCCGGTCCAGAACGACTTGATATAAATCCGAGTTACAATCTGAAAGAGAGAAATCGGTAAATAAAAGCAAGTATAACATCAAGAAACCCCAAAGTGTAATTGGAAAGGCCATCTAAAACGCCTATGACCAAGAAAAAAGCTTGTGAACCAAAAATAATCAAGAAACCCTCAATTTACTGCAAGAATTCACTTTTTCCTGAACACTGCTGATGTCTAGTACAATATCGGCAAGCAATCGTCAGTTTTCAATCTAATTCCGGAAGAAAAACAAGTAAAAAACAAGCTTACCTCATACTCAAACTGTCTGACCCTTTTTGACGGAAAATCGGGAGATACTATCCGACCATGAAGGTGATGTTGTTCACCACGTCAAAAACGTCAACATGAACGGCCCGTGAGAATGACGGCATGATGACGTTTGTCCACGCGTCGCACAAAACGGAAAAATGTCCGCGCGCGCGAGGCCACGCAACAACGACACGTCATGATGATATTCGATAAATTGCCGATAAAATCGCTTGGCGTTCTGGATTTTCGTGGTGGAGCTCAGCCAAGGTACTAGTGCAAGCGGAAATTCGTCGAATTTCGATGTGAAGTCGGGCTGGTCAGAAGATTTGGGGATGCATTTTCGATTTTCATGTGGAATTTACCCGTTTAGATTGATTTTGGGCTTATTTATGGCCAAAACATTGATTTTAGGTATCAATTCTAGTGTAAGATTGGAATTTCATTGCTTTTACAGGGAAATTTGATTGAATATTATGGAAAAACGATTTTCACTGCCTCTCTGAACATCTTTTACTACTTCAAAGACAATTTACATGACAATACACACAATATTCTTTCAATTTTCTATCGAAAACCTTTATTGACTAGATTTCAACACCTTGGTTCTGACCGCGTTCATCTGGTTGATGTAGTCCATGTTCTTGACGACATTGGGATCAACTGGGAGGTCTGAAAACACAAAATAAAATACTCTTCTCTCAAAAACCGAGATAATATTAACTCATATTACACTAGACAACTTACGTCCATCTTCATCCTTGATTTGGAACTCCTTTGCCAAGTTGGTGGTGGTAATAATTTCTCCAGAATGTTTGTTGAGATCGGGCAAAGTGGCAAGCTTCACAATGCATTTTCCAGGGTAGTAAATGGATTCACCTTCGTCAAAGTACTTGTACACGGCCTAAAATCGAAAAAAGTCAGTGATAAAAACTTGCAATCGGTCTCAATCATCGTCTAAATTGTAAAATAAGATGTGTTCTAACGTCAGCAAACAATAATACACACTAACAGTGGCTAACATCAAAAGATTTTACAAAATTCACCAAGTACAACGTGTTTTTTCCTAAAATAAGGCAAAAATTCTGTTATAGGCAACGAATTCGTAATCCAATAAAAAAACATCAGCTTCAAGTCAAAGAAGAATATTATGCATTAACCACAAATCCGACTAAAAATCAAACAAAATAAAAAAATCGTAGCCAACCTCTAGTACAATATAGGAACTCTCTTCCTACCGAGTCATTCTTTTCCTTCAGCACCATATTCTGGATCATCTCGGTTTTGACAGCGCCAGGCCACAAGGAAACCACGGTAACTCCAGTTCCGGCCAATTCAGTGGCCGCATCCGAGCTCAACCTATCAATTCCTCCCTTTCCGATTCCATAAGCAACATTCAAGAAATAGGAGATGCCGCCAAGACTTCCAATATTCACAACCAGTCCGGATTTGCGTGGTACCATAAGACGAGCCGCATGCACCAGGCATACGTAATGATTTCGGAGGCCAACATTGTTGATGACGTCATAAGCGTACGCCGGGTCCGCATCGATCTCCCAGAACTTTTTGCTGGTGTTTTTGAGGATGAACTGTAAAATAATGCTATTAGCGCTCTTCTCAACAAATCTCAGACACTTCTCGACGATTTGAAATACTTTTCCATGCATTTACATTATGCTACGTATTAAAATGGAGACTCTTCCAGTTTTCCCCAAAAATGAAGCATACCTAAATTCAAACAGAAAGGAGAAGCTGGAATACAACTTACATTAGCAGCAGCATACGCGTTGTTCACCAAGATGTCCAATTGGCCCTTGTTTTCCGTGGAAATTTGCTCAAACAGCTCCTTGACCGACTTCGGATCAGAATGATCGACGTAAACGTGCTTTCCTTTGCCGCCACCGGCGCTAATCTATAAACAAATACAATTAGAGACTTTGTTGAAATTGCTCCATCCATTCCGGCCACAACTTCAAACGAAATTACTCAATTTGCCGAAAAAAGGAAAATTCCCGAGGTGCGCCCTACGAAGGGCAGGCTGCGAATCGCGGCTTGGAGAATACCGCGGGATTTTCAAAAATAAATGATGATAAAGAGATGTAATGGAAAGATTAGTCGATTGGAGGGCATGGAAATATGAAATGGAGCTAAAAAAATTGATTTTTTCGAGGAAAAAATTAAAATTTACGGTTTAAAAGACAATTTTTTCGCAAATCTTTTGTTATCGCCCAGAAAGTCGGTAAATATTCCCCCGGGCTGTTCGATCCCTCACCTCCTGAGCCACTTGCTCCAACGTGGTTTGATTGACGGCCTTGTCGCTTTGCTCCGGTCGTCTTCCGGTCACGTAAACCGTAGCGCCCGCTTTTCCCAACTCCACGGCGATCCCTTTGCCGATGCCGCGCGAAGCGCCTGTCACCAACGCCACCTTGCCGCCCAACGACATCGCGATTCTGGAAATGAATAATGACGAAAAAGCCGAGATGAAAAAGTGATTTCGAAAGTTCGAAAAATCGCGTGGAAGAAATGTACTAAAAGATGTAAAATACAAAGTAATCAACCTGGAAAAGAACATCCAATAGATCGACGAGCCCGACTTGTCTCCGGAGATTTCGGGCGAGAAAATGACAACTTTTTTGTCGTTTCGAATTTCTTATAGTGCATTTTTATGGTAATTTTGGATATACGAATTCCCATGGTTTACCATGGGAATAACTTCTAGTGCGACGTTCAGATTCCCGCTAAATTTTGCATACATTTTGAGCATAGCCCACATATCAACTCCTGAAAATATTAGCTCGCGCTTTCCAGGCGCAGCCGAGATATTCAAAGGTCTTTGTTGCCGAGAGAGTACGCAAAAGGCGGAGAGCGGTCAGACAGAAGACCTTTTTAGCCATATTTTCGCCAGTTTCGAGCGGAAAAAATTGATTTTTTGTGGAAACATTACCCTCTACGGTAAAAATAGCCAAGTAGCTTTTCATGCCAAAATTCGCAAAAAAATGTCACATTTTGGTCAACTTTTGATCCAAAAATCCCGGTCGTTTCTGCAAAGCACGAGCTAGAAGTGGCGTATATGCATTCAAAAAAAGTTGTCTGAATTTGTGCCAATTTTTGTCAACATCTGAGCATCAAACTTGGAGTAATCTCACGGTAAGTTTGTGCCAACTTTCATCAAAATCTCAGCGTCGCACTATGGGCAGTTTCCCTTTCAAAAACAGAAAAAGAAATATGTTTATTTGAAGGTCAAGGCACATAGGTTCAAATTCACTCAGACATGTTATATGTTTAGTTATTGGGGTATCTCTCTACAGCTCTACAATCATTGCTTTCCCTTGAGGACACGAGTGCGAACGGCGTTCATTTGGTCGATGAAACTGGTGGCTTGAAGGACATTTGGATCTGCGGGAAGGCCTGAAATTCAAAAATAGCTTTTTGAAAAAAAAATGATGACTAAAAAATAGGTTTTCGAAAAAAATGATGACTAAAAAATAAGTTTTCAAAAAAATGATGACTAAAAAATAAGTTTTCAAAAAAATGATGACTAAAAAATTTTGATTTTTATGTCATTTTTAGACATTCAAATGCAACTTACGCCCATCCACATCCTTGAGTTGGTACTCCTTGGCTATATACGTAGTCGTGAAGATTTCCCCGGAATGTTTGTTAAGATCCGGCAACGTAGCAATCTTCACAATGCATTTTCCGGGATAGTAAATGGACTCTCCTTCGTTGAAGTACTTGTAAACGGCCTAAAATTGCTATTGTATACAAAAAATCAATTTTTTTGAGTAAACCAAGATATTTTTTGTCATCAGAATTCGGCTTACCGATCCATTGTCCTCCTTCAAGACGTTTGTCTGGATCAACTCAGTTTTCACGGCGCCTGGCCACAACGAAACCACGGTGACTCCAGTTCCGGCCAGCTCAATCGCCGCGTCCGAGCTCAACCTATCAATTCCTCCTTTTCCGATTCCATAAGCGACATTCAAGAAGTAAGAGATCCCACCCAGACTTCCAATGTTCACAATAAGCCCCGTCTTTCTCGGCACCATCAGTCTGGCCGCATGAACCAGGCAGATGTAATGGTTTCGGAGGCCAACATCGTTGATGACGTCATAGGCGTACGCCGGGTCCGCCTCGATCTCCCAGAACTTTTTGCCGGTGTTTCCGAGGATGAACTGGAAAATAATGGCATTAGCGGTGTTTTTAGAAAGCCTCAGACATTTTTTGACGCTTTGAAATACTTTTCTATGCATTTACATTGCGTGAAAATGCATAGAATTCAAAACGGATATACTTTCAATTCCCCCCAAAAAAAATTCAAAATTTAAGTAAAACTGAAAATAATAGTCTTCTAGGTAGTATGAGAGGACTTTAGTTACTTTGTAGGTTCTAAAAATCACCTGGAAACTAGCTAGTTTAACCTAGACATCAAGAACACCATTTTTTTCTATCTACTCCTTCCAGAAGTACTTACATTTACAGCCGAATAGGCGTTGTTGACCAGGATGTCCAACTGGCCGTTGTTTTCCTTGGCGATGAGTTCGAACAACTTTTTGACAGACTCGGCATCAGAATGGTCAACATAAACATGCTTTCCCTTGCCTCCGACGGCCGTAATCTGCAAAAAATACATTTTTTCAACATAAAATTAAGGTTTTTTGTGTGATTTCAAGGTTCATTCGTTGTTTGCATACCAAAAAAATGGTGCAGACACGTGCTTATTATTGTATTTGTTAGATATACAGTGGCGGACCTGATCCTCTGGTCAAAAACGTAAAATTTTGCATCCGGAAAGTATCAAAAATGCGGCAAAATACCTCCCTCTCCAAGTAAAAAAAACTCCGATTCCAAAAGCGCGCCCACTTTTTTTGTGAAAGGAAGGGCGCGCATTTCAAAACGGAGTTTTTTTTTAGTTGGAGAGTGAGCCATTTTGCCACATTTTTGATACTTCCCTGAAGCAAAATGATGCATTTTTGCCACTGGATCAGTACCTTCACTATATATTATATGTATATTCCCCTAACCTCCTTGGCGACCTCCTCCAAAGTCGACTGGTTCGGAGCTTTGTCACTCTTCTCCGGCTGTCTTCCAGTCACGTAGACGGTGGCGCCAGCCTTCCCCAACTCGATGGCAATCCCTTTCCCAATGCCTCGCGAGGCTCCGGTGACCAAGGCGACTTTTCCAGACAGCGACATTCTTCGTCTAAAATCATCACACAAACGGTTATTTGGTTATTTTTTTAGGGCTGTTCAAAGAGGGGACGTTAGAAACGAATGTAGGGAAATGTTCGTCAACGGGAATAAAGCAGGGCAAACAACATGATAAGGGTGTTAGTAATCAAAAAAAAAAAAACGAAATTTTACAACTTTTAAAGTTTTTTCCGAGAAATACAACCGTCTTTATATCAGTTCGTCGGGGGAAAAAAATGAATTTTGTCATTGCAAAATCGAATTTCTATTCACGTTTTCACGCAATTGGCCCAGCGACATTGTCCTCATTATTTTCCCGACAGACTAATATTATGCTACGGGAAAATAACGTGGATTTGTCACAGAAAAATGCCTTCTAAAAAATGTTCGTTATAGAGAGGTTTTATAGTACGGAGATTCGTTGTAGAGGGGTTTTCAGTTTTCTGTATTAAAAACAAGTAAAAATTTTTTGGTACCATTATCAGTCTGTCGGGAAAATAATGTGGATTTGTTGCTACAAAATTCCTGGCCTTGTCGCACCCCAAATCTCCAGCCGCCGCTAGTCATCAAAAACTGATGGGCGATTTCCAGGCACGAAGATTCCACATTATTTTCCCGACAGTCTGATTCCTTTAACTATGGCCTCTGTCTTCCTCACAAATAATCGCTTCCTATCAATTCCCTCAAGTGTATAAAACTAAAAACAAGCAACAACTTCTGTATTCGCACCCCTTTGAGGCCTCACCTCCTCTCGGACCACCCTGTTCGACAGATAACAAATGATCTGGCCCGTTTATCAGATCAATCTCTCAATTGTTTTCGACTTTTAAACAGAAATATTGGCACAGAGATTTTTGGGGTTTCGAGTGGATTTTTGAAGGCATCACAGATCAGAGAACAAATTCTGTCATGGCAGAAAAAATATAGCTCAAAACTGTATGGAGGGTTGTTGTAATATGGAGTTTGGTAGCGCAAAAAAGTCCTAAATAGCCTGCTTAATCATGGCTTGGACATACATTGACCGTGCTGTGAGAGGTTTGAAAATCTTACCGCTCTGGTCTCGGGCCATGGCTTAGGACATAAGGCAGTATTTTGTCAGCATTTTGCAGCCAGTCCTTAATGGTTCAAGGAAAGATCTGGAGAACTTTTTACCTAAAAATTTTGACCGTTTATACAAGCCCAAGCTAGTAAAGGCCAGAGTTTATGCAATAAAGTACCTAGAAGAATGCAGAGAACTAATATATGTATAATATTTTGAGCCTAAAAGCGAGAAAACTATAACATTTTGAACTTTCAACATAGATTGTTTTTAGCTGTCCGAGACGAACTGGGCTTAAAAATTACATCGGGCCGGGCTAAAACAAGCCTTGGATCTGACTGTGCTCTGATGAGTTGGGCCTAGTCATCCTTGACAACATGCCGGGCAAGATATTCCTCTTACGAGGCTGGCAGCGGACCCGAGAAGGCCCGGTCAACCCCATCATGTCTGCATCAAGATACTCTCCTAGAACTATGCATAAGTGTGCCATAAATACTTATTGACTACTCCTTTCTTCGAATCGGCCATAAATTTCACAATCAAAACGCATATCATGCTCCTCATAAAAAGGCGATTTGTCCTTGCACCTGGAGCACTTCTCCTTCACTTATATTCCAGTTTTTTGCATCATCTTCAAGTTGTAGGTGTGGCGAATGGAAGATGATATCGTTTTATCAATAAAAAATGTGACCATAACAGAAAAAGAGTGTTCTCCGTGATAAAAAAGAGTGTTTTAAGCGGCTTGTTTACATGTTTATGGTACAAACTAGAATGCATTCGACGAGAATATGATCGGGTATAAAGTCAGCTTTGTGATTGGCCATCTATCATTATCATTAACGTTGTCAAAAAAAGAGATTTTTAGCGGGTGAAAAGGGTGAAAAGTCCAAAGCGATCAAGATTAATGTTTCAAGTGGGCCTTGGGAGAGCCGAATTCAATTGCCTGCTACTTGTTGAGAAAGTCGGAAAAAAGTTTCAGTAGGAAAAGGGCATGTCATATGACAGCAAACTTTATGGCTCGTGATCATAACTTTGAGAAATTTTAGACTAATTAACAGTCTGTCGGGAAAATAATGAGCACGCAGTCGATTGCCATTTTCTACAAATTTCTTTTTGAGACAAGATGCAAAATGTGGAGAGTCTAACAGACCTATCGTTTTTTCACCACGTTGTCTGAATAATAATGTGGATTTGTCACGGCAAAGTGTCTCGTCGGCATATTCGTCTATATCATCGTGATGACCAGATGTTTAGAGGCTTCGTTCTCAGACATAACAGGCCGCCCAGCCATGATTTTGCCACCGTTGGAATCCCCACATCATAGAGCGTTATTTACAGCAATAAAAAGGGATGTACAAGTATGCAAATTTTTTAAGAAAATTCAAGAATTTTAAATTTTTTGCTAAATATGCAAATTTTTCGCACACTTCCAGAAGTCCTAGCAAAAAGGTGTCAATATAAAAGTTGCTTAGAATCAATCATTCTATAACCCTGAAAAGGTCCGGAGTCAATCGGGCAACTAGCCGAGGAGAAACGAAAAATCTAAAAATGTTATAGTATACAGTGCGCGCCAAAATGATAGAGCCACTCATTTTTTCTGGATTTATTCTTTTATGGTTAGGTGGGCCAAGCCGGCATAATGCATATATGCAATAACATGATAGACCTGTACTACGGCCACCATAACTTAGGACTAGCCTAGCGCCCAATCCAAAAAAAAAATCAAAAATTCGGGCCTTCCCCCTCGGTCGACGCGTCAAAATGATAGAGCCACCAAATTTTTCTCCTCGGTGATGGCAGGCGAGGATCTATTGGTACTGTAGTTTGTTAATATTACTACTGATATTCACTGCTGATGTGAAAAGGTTACTGTAACTACCGGTCATACGGTAGCTTTTGGCAACTTTAGAAAATCTTCCAAATTTTGGGTGAAACTGACCGGAAATAAATTTTTCGACGGTTGTATCCGGGTGGAAATACCTTCAAAACATATTAGAAGGCCTATATTTTCTAGCAGTAATCAATTTCCGTTGAAATCACATCGACCATAAACAAGGAATGATATTATATTACTTTAGTAGATGGACAGATTCTATAATAATGTCAATTATGCCAATGAGGGAGCATGGAGGAAAAACCAAACTTCCTGCTAGACTGCAACACACGATATAGAATATTTTCATTTAACCTGGAAAAGCTGAAAGCTCTTGTACACCCTAGGAATAATACCACAAGAGAAGCAATTCTGGTTCTCTAAGTGACTACACCAAAGCTTCTCTGTAGTTGCTTATCATTACGTTATGGTTGGGTTAATCATGCTACGTTACGCACAAAAAGATCCGCACTCGTCGTTTCAAAACCCGAAGCAATCATATTCTGACACTAGTCGTGCCACCAAAATATCGTTTTTTCGGTTATAACTTTGGTAAACTTCATAATACCGTTTGCAATTTGAATAAAGGAATTATTGAATTCGGTCCTGTTATATAGTAATCTATGGTCCTCTTGCAATTGTACCACAAGTTCTGGGGCCGCTTCTCAGACTCATACATAAGCAATAGACATTATTATAGAATCTGTCCATCTACTAAAGTAATATAATATCATTCCTTGTTTATGGTCGATGTGATTTCAACGGAAATTGATTATTGCTAGAAAATATAGGCCTTCTAATATGTTTTGAAGGTATTTCCACCCGGATACAACCGTCGAAAAATTTATTTCCGGTCAGTTTTACCCAAAATTTGGAAGATTTTCTAAAGTTGCCAAAAGCTACCGTATGACCGGTAGTTACAGTAACCTTTTCACATCAGCAGTGAATATCAGTAGTAATATTAACAAACTACAGTACCAATAGATCCTCGCCTGCCATCACCGAGGAGAAAAATTTGGTGGCTCTATCATTTTGACGCGTCGACCGAGGGGGAAGGTCCGAATTTTTGATTTTTTTTGGATTGGGCGCTAGGCTAGTCCTAAGTTATGGTGGCCGTAGTACAGGCCTATCATGTTATTGCATATATGCATTATGCCGGCTTGGCCCACCTAACCATAAAAGAATAAATCCAAGAAAAAATGAGTGGCTCTATCATTTTGGCGCGCACTGTACCTACGGTAAGCCAAAAATTTAAAATCTGACCTGCCCATTTCAATACACTGGTAACTAGCTAACTACGGTAGGTATTTCAAGTCTCTACTGTAACATCTTGTTTTTTGTGCACGGCTAACTGTGCACAAGTCTCTCGCAAAACCTGTTTTAAAGCGGTGTTGGGCATAAGGCGCGACAAATCCACATGATTTTCCCGACAGACTGAAAAAATCCGATTTTTTGTGTAGGCCAGGGTAGTAACAGTTAAAAAAAAAAAAAAAAAAAACGCCGACCAAAAAGTTGCAAGCAAAAAGTTTTATCAGTTTCTGGAAAACCTAATTCGCTTCTCTCCGCGTTAGGTACTTCCCTATGTTTGTAAATATATAATGATAACTAAATAACACAATGATTACTGACAGTGCCAAACCAGAAGTTCGATTGAAAAAATGAGAGGTAAAAACCAGGCGGATTCATTTTATTCCCTGCATTATATACCCAAATAAAAGTGTACGAAAACAAATGATGATTACATCCAACAAACACCCCAACCAAAAGCGCAAAAAACGATACGAAACCTGCTCTTTGTAGTAACGCAACATGTTGTTACAGTTTTTGACCTCGCGGCAAGTCTTATGAAATGATCTTTTGATTAGTTCTTTGTCAAGAAAAGGGAAACGCAACAAAAAAGTGGACCGCCTGAGTTGTTCGCTCACATCGCATCTTATCTTTATGAGAGTTTGAACAAGCAGGAAATTCAAGGGAAACGTTCGATCCAAGAACATTTAAAAAACAAAAAAAAGTTAGTTAATATGTCAAATGATGTTGTCGCTTACAAGGTATATTAGACCACATATCAATTCTTAAAAGTTTTAGCTCGCGTTTTGCAAGCGCCACCGAAATAATGAACGATCAATCTTCACCGCGGAAAGAGTACAGAAACGTGGAAAGCGGACATGGTCATATCTTTTGCAACTTCGTGTGGACAAAATTGATTTTTTTATGGAAAGATTACACTCTGCGGTAAAAATAGGCATGAGACTTTTCATGCCAAAAACACGAAAAAAAGTGTTAGCTTTTTGTCAACTTTTGACGTGTTGGCAACTATCCTACCCTTTCTCCAACGTCAACTCTATCGAAACCCCCGAAAAAATCCGACATTTCTTGGTGATTTTCAACCGAAAAACTCTGAAATTTCTCGATCATTTTCAACCGAAAAACCCTGGTTTTCGGGGCAAAAGACCCCTTTTTCAAAAGGTTGTAGCGACCTCACTTTGCACCTAAAAATCTTGTTATTTCGTAGGCAAAAAATAATGTCGCTTAAAAAATACATATTCAAAAAACGAACTCTCTGCGCCGCCTCCGCCGAAAGTTATAGCCTCCTACTTTCCTTCACGTTTCTTGAAAGACCCTGTAAAGTACCAGCAAGAATGCAGGTAGCTATTTTATTCTGGGTCTAGAAGCGGCACAGCTAATAAAATTTTGCGTTTTTAGCATCATTTTGAATACTGGTCCGAGTTGCGCCTAGCGGTTTTTGTATTGTCATGTAGTACCATTTCTCGTCTCTCTATCAGCATCTTCAAAACCTTTGCACTAAAAAATAACGAAATGTCTGTGAAAATAGCCTTCTTCATTCTTATCTGCGTTGATTAAAAACAATTTGTTTGTCGTCGCTTAGACTTTATGAAAATTAGAACACAAGATAGTCTGTTCATTTAGAGCCTTGAGGCTTTATTTAAATTCAATGAAAGCTTTGATTTTAAAGATTCAACGCCTTTCTTTATAATACAAGTTTATTGCCTATTATAACGAACCTTGGGAAATATGGACAGATGGCATTGAAATAAAAATAAAAGAATCATGGAAGTCGAGATCAATGGGATTGCGAGACGATTCAAGAACGACGGTTGTGTTATAGCCTCAGGGTGACATCATTACGTAAAAGTCATCTTTTTTCTTTGAAATTTTCGTTTGATTCATTGGTAAAAATGCCGGTAACTTTCGTCGGAAGCTTTGAAAACAAAGAGTTTCTAAATTTTTGGGGAATTCTGGGAAAAAGTATCAAAAAGGTTCAATGATACCTTTTGATACTTTTTGATACCTAACTTATTTTCATTTTTTCTCATGGTTTTCTAGAGCAGGGATAAGTATATTTTCAGGGATTTTGCGGAAAAGTATCAAAAAGGTTCAGGGATACCTTTTGATACTTTTTTTATTTTTATATACCCAGGTGGATTTCTAGAGATCTTTCAGTCGTAAAAAGCCATTTAAAACCCTCGCAAGGAGAGGGATAACTCAATTATGGGGATTTCGTGGAAAAGTATCAAAAAGTATCATTGATACCTTTTGAAACTTTTTGATACTTTCCTTATTTTTTTTTGTCCCCTATGCGTTTTTAGAGCTTTTCAGTAAAAAACAGTTAGTTAAACCCCCCGTAACGGGATTTCTCAACCTATAACACCGTCGTATCTTACGAATCAAATTCCAACAAACAAGAGAAAAACGCACGCAGATGAGATGCTAGTAGAGACAGACGTTGTATACAACACACGACATCATACCGCTAAAACTTTTGAAATTACCTACACCCAACAAAAAAGTGCGGTAGTTAGTCGAGCCCACTAAGGATTATTCAGTAAAATGCGGAGAAAATAAAAATAACCACGGAGATTACAGTAAGACCCCCAGCCGCTTTATTGGCCGAATTGTGACCGCAAATTTGATGACGATCCGAGCCGCCGCGGTACTTGATCCGTCGCCCGTTCAGCGGCTGCGCATGGCGGAAGTTCCCAATGTCGAACGTTGTGCCGTGCGAGCTTTGGATCTTCCGGAACAGGGTGAGCTGGAAAAGTTAATATAAAGTTGGGGTTTTAGCAAAGACAAAACTTTAATTTTGCTTTTCAAAAAATTTTTTTTTTCGGGATAATCGTCGTATTTCCTGGAAATTTTGAGTATCTAGTCTGCTTACAGTGTAAGCATTATCGCTTTCCAGAAGCTACTGATTGTGAGATTTTAGGTCAAAAGTTGAAAAAAGGAAAGTTTTTTTGCAAATTTAGGCTCAAAAAGTTTCATGCCTATTGCTCCTGTAGGGTAATGTTTCCACAAAAAAATCAATGTTATCCAGGCGCAATTGGCAACGATTTGGCCAAAAAAAGTTTCGCTCTCGGACCACTCTCCGCCTTTTGCATGCTCTCTCGACGGCAAAGATGCCTTCCCTTGTTAATCTTGCTTTTCAAAAAAAAAGTGTTTTTTTCAAAATCCAACTGTCGTATTTCCTTGAAATTTTGCGTATTTAATTTACGTAGGCGCCAAATCAATTTGTAAAAATTTTATGTTTCCTTTTGCAAGCATTTCTGAAATATCCGACAATCTTTTCAGCGGATGTACTTTGCATAATTTTCACAGAGAAGCCGCAAAAAAGCGCTTTTTTGTTTGCATTTACAAAAAAACCCTACCTGTTTCTGCGTGATGGGTAATGGCTCGGCAAAGATGGTCCAAACAACCTGCTCGCCGCAGCTGGGCGTAGTCAATGAGCCGTCGTATCGGTAGAAGTTTTCGGCGTTCACTGGCAAGAACTCTTTTGGCTGATATTTGTCATAGGCCTGTTCACTTCCTAAATCATCAAAAATATATTCAAAAATACTCGATATTTCATCGATAATATATAAAAATAGAAAGATTAAATCATCATAAAATTATCGTAAGATTACGCCCTTACCATGTGCAACAATATTGTTCAAAATTGGCTCAATCGTATTGAAGTGGATACTCTCTTGGGCCACATATCCAAACACCGCCAGAACGGCTAATCCGTCGCCCGGCAGTACGGTAAGGTCCTTGGTCCCATCCTTTTGATGAACCAGATGCACTTCGATGGGATAATGCAAAGTCCCGATCGAATGTTCACTTCCCACATCGTTCGTAGGCCCCCAATGGAAGTGGATTTGAATCAGCTGGTATTTGGTCTCCAAATCCCCACCATAAATGTAGGGCTGGTTCTCGCCCCAGTCCGCGAAACCGCTGATCATCACTGAAAGAAGTGAGGTGTTTATTGGGAAATTACCAAAGGCAGAGCTCTCAGATTTCTTTGAATTTTCGCGGCAGGCCGATCGACAAACTGTTTAGATTTTGCCGCTCGGCGACGAGGGTATCGTTCACGGCGTAGGCCATGCGAATTCATGCGAGAGAATCTTAGTTTTTCAAGGTGATCCTAGACCGGTTTTTTAGGCTCTTTCAAATGGCATACGTTTCAAGAAAAATCATGTTTCCCCAAGCCCTTGTAAGAATAAATTAATTTAAATCCCTGCCAAGTTTCATCAAAATCTAAGCGTCTCAATACGAGCACTTCTGTCTACAGTGATGGATTTACTCCAGTGGCAGAAAACGTACCATTTTGCATCCGGGAAGTATCAAAAATGCGGCAAAATACCTCAATCTGCAAGTGAAAAATACTGAATTTAAAAGCGCGACCGATGCTTTTGTGAGGGAAAGGGCACCATTCAAAACGGAGTTTTTTTGGTTGGGCAGTGAGACATTTTGCTACATTTTTTGATACCTCTCGGATACAAAATGGTGCATTTTTTGCCATTGGATCAAGTTTTTTTACTGTAAATTTCTGCCAAGTTTCATCATAGCCTGAGCGTCTCATTACGAGCACTTTTTTCTGCTGGTTAATCCAAGTTTCAGCAAAGAACAAGTCAACGTGCCACACTGAGATACTTTTCTACTTTGAATTTTATCAGTCTGTCGGAAAAATAATGAGCAAAATGTCGCTGCGCCGACCGCGTCGCTAAAGAAAAAAGAAATTTGATTTTGCCGTGACACGATTCATTTTCTCGACAACAATGCGATTGCCGATGCGACAAAATGCTCATTATTTTCCTGAGAGACTGATGCTTATATAATACTATGAATAAATCCCCACCTGAATGCCCATTATTCTTGATGCTGACATTCCCAGTTTTGATGTAATTCGCGAAATGCATCTTGGTAATCAGCGAATAATCCACATTCGCCGCATGAATGTCGATGGGCGATTGTCTTCGGCCACTCGCACAAGTCTCGGTCCAGGAATCGGGGCCGTTGTGGCGCTCGTAGCCCCAGTCCATGTTGCCGAGTGCGGCCGACACAGCCAAGAGGGCAGAGACAGCGAAAAACCTCAGGATCGTCATTCTTGGTGGCTGTCAACCTATAATTTTATAAATTTTTATTCACATTTTGTTCCATGCTGCCCTAGAACGTGCAAAACATCTCGCAAAACGCAATAAAACACGCGGTTATGGATGCCACAGCCACTCTGAAGACGGCGAGTGAGCTCTCGAAACAACCCCTGACCGATCACGTACTGTACAAAACTGCCAGTGACTGGAGAAGATACCGGATTTCCCTCAAAAAAAGTCTTGGGGATTTGGCCGATTTCCGGCTTAAGTGAGAAGATACGAACGACAAGTTTTGACGCAATCAAAACCAAAGGTATTTAGCGATGAGACTGTTAGGGAATTAAATAGTGGAGATGGGCTTAAAATTAAGATGAGAAATTAAAAAGAAACATCTGTTGCTACTGCGCTGCTGATTTTGGAAACTTGTGTTTTCAGCGACAAGAAAGATACCAATTAACAAGTGCACTACCCCAAATGGAGCACTAATTGTGATGAAATTTGGCACAAATTCAGGTTAATTTTTTCTAGGGCATAACGGCACTTTTTCGAGATTTTTTTGGAAAGTTTTATACCTACGTTTTAGATGAAGCCCCCTACGTTTTAGGTCAAGCCTCCTACGTTTTAGATCAAACCCCCAACGTAGTAGATCAAATCTCCACTTACATTTTCTGTATTATTCTACTTTGTTCATTATGTGGGGTGTGAAACGGGCAAAACAGTGGGGGTTTGAACTACCTTTCGTGGGGGGCTGAACTACCGAAGCCCCACCTTTTCTACTGTAGAAGGTAATGTTTCCACAAAAAAATCAATTTTTTCTACGCTAGCAAATTGCTGGCAAAAAACGCTTTTCTCCCTGACCGCTCTCTCCATTCCCTCTCGGAAGCCAAGACCGTTGAATATCTCGGCTGCCTCGCAAAGCGCGAGCTAAAACTTTCTGGAATTGATACGTGAAGAACTATGCCCGAACTGTGTGAAAATCTTAAGGAAAATCTCAGCACCGCACTTGGAGTACTTCCCTTGTAAGCCGAAGAAGTCATAAGAAAGCAATTTTAGCTACTGCGCTGCATCCTTAAAACTACTGCCTTTTCGGCGCACATTACCGACTAAATTTAAACTTTGGAAGTTTAAAGACTTCCCCCAACGGTAATTCGATTCCCATTGAAAAGCCATCAACTGTGTAACAACATGTTACAACGCTATCTCTAACTATTTATGTGACAAACTCGAAGGTCGTCGAGAAAGTTCGGAAATGGTCTTGCAGCAAAGATAAAGATCACTGGAAAAGAAAGAAGGAAGGAAGTGTAATATGTACAAGAGGAAGAACTGCTACACGCTGGAGAAAAATTACAGAAAAGATTGTGAAAAGTCTTGAAGAGTAAAGTACAGAGGTCGGTCCTGTGGTAAGGCGTTCCTACAAAAACCCTGATAAATGAAGAGAGGATTAACTTTTATCATATCTTTAAATACGGCTAAAGATGATGACAAAAGTTAGCCTTGAATTTCCCACCATCTTTTGAAGGGAATGTGCTCAGATAGCTGATATATAATCAGGGTAAAATATAGAATGCGGACACGACAAACTCCGATGCAACAAAACCTGTCGATAACAAACAGTTTCATATGGGTATCAAGAGCCATTTTAGGCGGAATAAAACCCTGTAACACCCTGTAATGCCCTATAAAACGGACGAAAAAAATTTGTAGAGCCTTCAAAATGCAAGCTCAACTATATAATCACGATTGGATTATAGAGAATACATAGTTCACGTACATATCAATTCCTGAAAGTTTTAGCTTGCGCTTTTCAAGGACGCTGAGATAGTATATTAAACGCGCGGTTGAGAGAGTACGGTCACAGAGAAATTGGCGGTTGAGGGAGTACGCGAAGCGTGGAGAGTGATCACAGAGAAAAACACTTCTTGGCTATATCTTTGTCAGCATCGGGTAGAAAAAAATGATTTTTTTGTGAAGACATTACCCTCTATGATAGAAAAAGCTCTCATTTCAGACTCATTGAGAGCATAGCTTTTCAAAAATGGGATTTACATATCTTATCTCTAATACAGTATGACCTTCTTGGCCCATAATTTTCATTGTATCCCCTTATTCCCGTACCCATTGATCGCCACTCCGAAAACATCCCTACACTCTGGCAAACATGCTGATAATCCCATCCAACGACTACAACACTCCAACCTATTCCCTTTCCCGTCACGGCCGCGACTCCTAAGCCCACGGCGTCCGCGGTACTTTGTGTGTGCAAAACACGGGTTTCTGAACTTTTGACGCCGCAAAGTGAACTGCGATCAATTCCACGAGCAAACACTGCCCATAATCGAATAAATTTGGAGGGTGGGAAGAAGTGAGAAATCAAAAAAAAGTCGGAAGAAAAGGTACAAAGGTACAGCGAGTTACATTGAGATTTTTTTTGCACCATACTACAATCACCTCCGGTATATTGGAGTTTATTGTAGTAATAATATATGTACATAATACGTTCGTCATCGTATCATCAAAAAAAAAGTTTATCGAATAGTCAGACAAGTTTTAGTTTATAATTTATGCTCATCCCCAAGGTGGTATGTTGATTCTGATCATGTGAAAATCAAGCTGGGGGTATAAAGAACGTTTCATGGGTAAATAAAAGGAACACGGGGCTTTGAAGTTGGGAACGGTCCGAACGAAGACAATCTTTTTGGCAAATTCTCATACTTTTCGGTACAAGTTCCATGTGATTTGCAATTTTTTGGATCAAATTCAAGTGCTGTATGAAAATTTTGCAGGATTGAAATAAAAAAATTTTTTTTGAGCTTATAAGGGATGTGCTCCAAGTGCGATACACGTCAAACTGAGATAAGCTAAAACGGTCCGGTGAACGGATTGGGAATTCGCCAAAAAAGACGCGAAAAAACGTTTTGTCGGAGAAGAAATGGGAAATTTTTGGGGCGAGAGAGTACGTTTTTCCGTCTGTTTTTTCTCTCTTTCTCAGCGAAATCAAGACGAAGTGTAGAAACCGATAGCGAAGAGTCTATTCCGGTCACCGGACTCCTCAGTTTGACGTGCGATACTCAGGTGTGTATGTAATATATGTATAAGCTTTACACGGGATCGAAGAGACAGGTGTCGAAGGAAAAAAATGGTAAAGCTATGATTTTCTAAAAATTTTGCACACACATTGTGCCTAGGGCACATATAAATTCCTGAAAGTTTTAGCCCGCCCTTAGCATTTACAGATATTGAAAAATGCCTTTGCGGCCGAGAGAGTAAGCAAAATACGGAGAGGGGTCAGAAAAAACACTTTTTGGCCATATCTTTGCCAGTTTCCTGTGCAAAAACTTGATCTTTTGTGGAGACATTGCCCTGTACGATAAAAATAGGCATGAAACTTATAATGCCAAAATATACAAAAAAAAGCTATATTCATGCAAAATTTCGGTCTAAAAATCTCGACCACTTATGCTATGGCATGTTCGAAAACCTGGTACATTTCTTTGAAAAAATAAATTTACTAAATATGGAACCAAACTTCCCTAGGAAAACGAGAAATGCAGTTGAGACAACATCCTTGTTTTTTCTCTGTAAACTATAAATTTAGAGTCATGAAAACACCAAAAAAAAATAATAACAATAAACACCAGTGGTCATCAACTCAACACCTGTCCGTCTGGATCCTTATCAAAATTATACCAGATGCTCAATAAATCAAAAAAAATGAGAGAAATTCTTCAAGTTTGACAAAGGTCTTTCAGTTTTTTTGACCTCTCCGAGGGATCTTTGGATGAAAAATAAAAAGGTCAATCTTCCAATCCGAATATAAATAAGGCTCTAAACAACTCGCAAATGCTTGTAAGTTGCTCAAGCAAAGTTGCGAGAGCTATTATGACAAAGATCACAAGGCCTTAGAAGGAAGGTTTGCTCAAAACTTGAGATTAAATCAATCTTAAGGTCAGGGGAAGGCGTTTGAAGTTTTATCAGATTGTTCCTTGTTTAGCGAAGTAAAGAGCCGCTCGTTCCGTAAATTCACAAAAAAATAACTTTGGTAATTTATATATAGGAGAATTGGTCAAAGTACGACGCTCAGAGACTGGAATGAAGCTTTAGAATTTGTAAGGGGAGTACTCCAAGTGCGACGCTCAGATTTTCTTTACATTTTGCACACACCTCAAGCATACTCCCCATCTCAATTGCAGAAAATTTTAGCTCACGGTTAGCAGAGGAACAATCTTTGTTCCTCTGCTTATTGAACGATCTTTGTGGCCGAGAGAGTACACAGAACGCGGAGAGCGGTCACAGAGAAAACACTTTTGGGCCCTAACTTTGGCAATTTCGTGCGGAAAAAATTGATTTTTTTGTGGAAACATTACCCTCTATGGTAGAAATAGGCATACAACTTTTCGTACCGAAATTCGGCAAAAAGTCATAAATTTTCGCCGACTTTCCCTAAAAATATCGGTTGTTTCTGCAAAGCGCGAGCTAGGATTTTCGCATATATTTTAGAAAAAATTATTCTAAATCTGGTCCAAGTTTGATCAAAATCTGAGCGTCGCACTTGGGGTACTTCCCCTGTTAGGCATATCTCACACATCAATTTCTGAAAATTTTAGCTCACAATTTGCAGAGGCAACTGAGATATTGAATGATCTGCCGAGTACACAAAACACGGAGAGTGGTCACAGAGAAAAGCGCTTTTTGGCCATATCTTTGCCAGTGTCGCGCGGAAAAAATTGATTTTTTGTGGAAACAACACACTTTAGGATAGAAATAGACAAGCAAATTTTCATGCCAAAATTCGCAAAAAAAAATGTCATATTTTTTCCAACTTTCGACCGAAAAATCTCGATAAATGTCGGTTGTTTCTATAAAGCGCAGATCTCTAATACGTCGTTGAAAAAATCATTCAAAATTTGTGCCAAGTTTGATCAAAATCTGAGCGTTGCGCTTTGAGTACCTACCCTGTAAACAAGATGCCTTGCAAGGAAGGTCTTCAGGTGTTCCAACTGTCTTGAGATTTTCAAAGTTTACAGGGGAAGTACCCCAAGTTCGCGTATAAAGTTTGATGAAACTTGGCACCCAACTACGATAAAAATAGACAAGCAACTTTTCATGACAAAATTCGCAAAAAATTGTCACATTTTCCGACTTTCGATCTAAAAATCTCGGCTGTTTCAGCAAAGCGCGAGCTAGAAATCTCACATATGTCTTCGAAAAGAATTATTCTAAATTTGTTTGCAGTTTTATTAAAATCTAACCCACTGTAAAACACTTTTTCGACGAAAAAAATCGATTTTTTTTGATTTCCCATCCCAAAACCCCAAATTTTATTCCCATATCTCTTGGATTAATCATACTCCCTTCCATAAGGCCCTTTAAATACCACAATTCTCGCCTGTATTAGACTATTAATCCCAGTCAAAAATAACCTGATCGATTCCGGGTCACTCCATGAATTTTTCTGTTTTTATCCGTCTGAAAAAAAGGCGAAAGCAGAAAATCACAGAAATTGATGGGCCGAAGCCGTTGATTTTATCGGCTCCGGAAACAGGAAGCCTCTGATCTTTGTTTTTTTTTTTTGAAGAATGCAAAAATTGAATAGGCTCGAAATGGGGCTGCAAAATTTTAAACAAAGAAATGATTATTCAAATGAATAGAGTGTGTCATTGTTTTTGGTACTATAATAAATGTGAATTTCGCTTTATGATAAGTCCCATGATAATTTCTTGACCTCTTTTTATGTATTATACAATAGAGAAAAAAGAAAAGATGATTTTGTGGACCGGCCAGTTCCGGTCCGCCATTGTATTCTAAGTTAACAAAAGGCGGCATTAGCTAGCTGTGACCTCCAAAAAATTAAAAACTCCAAAGACGGTTCATAATTAAACCCATTTTTACATTGACCGTCATTTGGTAAATTTGCAAATTTTTTTGCTATTAACACTGACAATTTTTAACTTGTAAGCCGTTAAAATCCTTTGTAAGTCGTTAAAATCCTTAAAATTTGCATAATATCAATTTATTACGCATGTCTGAGGCGCCTCTAGCTGTTAAAAAAAGATCATTACAAAAAAATTTGCTTTTTTGACACCGGATTTTGCTCACGAAAAAAGTTCAGAATGATGTGCGGCTCAGAGACCGGAAACAAACGAAAGCTGGCGCAGACATGAAAAGCCGGGAATTGGCGACTTCATGACCTCTAGACTCAAGACCATTAGGAGCCTTGCCCGGCCCGGCAGTTTTCAACTACTCTTCCCAACAGAATACAGTCAAAAACTGTAGAACGAATAACAAGGAACCAGAACAAGTTCGCTATGAAGGGGTCTTTTTGCACGGACTATTTTTTACCAGACGGAATGCCAAAGACAAAATTATCATCTCAAATTGCAGTGTAGTCACAAAAATTGGAAAAAATCTATAACTTGTGTGTTTCTTTGCTTTGGCCTATTAGAAACCTGAGGCTCTAAATCAAAATTTTTTGATCTCGGCCCGGTCCCCAAAGTCATGCCCGGCCAGTACCTCACTTCTACCCCCAAAAAATGCCACTTCCTGTTCCTAATCCCCCCTCCTCCTTTCCCCTTAACTACTAGTAGGTAATTGAAACTGTCAAGCTCATGTTTCCCTCCCCGAATGCCGACTTTTATACGCCCCGGCGGGCCAGAGAACACGCAGCGAAAGAGGGATCTCTGATCCAGGCGGCCCGAGGACGCGGAATTCCAGGCAATTCCGCGGGATGTGAATGAATCAACCGGCTCCGGAACCGCCTTTTCCGGCCGTCGGAACATATGCGTAAAAAATGTCCACAAGTCCGACAAAAAATTAGAAAGACGACCCGAGAGGACGTGTGACATCGACGACGGATGGAAAGCGAATAAAAATTGTTTATAAGGGAGCGAGCGTGATCTCTCAAACTTGGCAATCTCAAAATGTGAATGCTATACATTAGTTTTTTGGCTATAGTCTTTTGAAAAATTTTGTCGCCTAGAGTGTACGCAGAATGCGGAGAGCGCACAGAAGAATGCCTTTTTTGACCATATATTTGCTGGATTTATACATAATATTATGAAGGAGGGAGCGTGATTTTTCAAAACTTGGCAATCTCACTTAATACGTTACTTTTTTGGCTATAGTCTTTTGAAAAGAGTAGAAGAATAGTCGATAATTAAACCTTTGGTGTCCAGAGTTTAATGATTTGTGACATAATGTTTTTTTACTTTTTTTTAAGACTCCACGTATGGCTTTGCAGAAACAACAAAGATATTTGGAAAGAAATTAGCAAAATTTCGATTTTTTTGAGATTTTTCAGCCTTATTTCTACTCGAAATATCATAGTAATTTTTCCACATAAAAATTTTTTTTCCATTTTTTTCCAAACTGGTTGATTTTTAGAAACAATAATCTAAAATTGTGTCAAAAATCATCAAACTCTGACATCAAAGGATTAATTATCGACTATTCTTCTGAAATCTTTTCAAAGGCCAAAACCAAAAAAGTAACGTATAAAGTGAGATTGCCAAGTTTTGAGAGATCATGCTCCCTATTTCATAATATTATGTATAAATTCAGCAAATATATAGCCAAAAAGGGAATTCCTCTGTGCGCTCTCCGCATTCTGCGTACTCTCTCGGCGACAAAACCCAAAAACCCGTTAATATCTCGTTTAATACGAGCTAGGAAAGGATATTTTGAATTTGATTTCTGGATTTGTCCCAACGTTTTTGCAAAATTAAAAAAAAAAATCTGAACGTCGCATTTTGGTCACTTATTTTGTAAATTCATTACATTTTTACAATGGAAATGACCCAAGTGCGACGTTCAGATTTTCTTAAAATTTTAAACATACGTCGTAGATAACCCACATATCAATTGCTAAAAATTTCAGCTCACAATTTGCAGTGCCAACCGAGATATTCATCGGTCTTTGCGGTAGAGCACTTCAGCCCAAAAAAATATTTTCAATCTTCCGGCGACCACCGGAAATTTGAATTTCCGTCAGGCGTTCCTGTAAATATGAAAAATGTTGTCTTATTCTGTCTGGACCCAAAATTTATTCCGAAAGAAATCATTTTAGCCACTTTTCGAAGGGAACACTCCATTTGAGTAATCAAAAATGACGTCAGAAAAAGTGATGTCAGCTTGGAAAGTTCGAAATTCCATGCAAAAGTTTCGATTCTCCATATTTTCTTTTTTAATTTTGCTTTTTTTAAGAAAATTGCTTCCTGAATTTGACGAACATTTGTTTCAAAGAGCTCCAACTCTTGCGTTCATGTCAGTTTTCTGTCAAAACTTGAACTCCGGTTTGACGAGTAACGTCAAACTTATTGCGAAAAAACGACTGTTCCGGAATCGTTGATCTGAGAAACCCACGCAAAAATTTTGTCCAGAAAGCAAGCAGTTTTGATCCACTAACAAGGGAAGTGCTGCAGATTTTCTTTAAATTTTGCACACACGTCGGGTATGGACTAGACATCAATTCCTGAAAGTTTTAGCTCGCGCTTTGCGGGCGCCGCCGAGATATCGAACGATTTTTGCCGCCGAGAGAGCACGCTAAACGTGGAGAGCGGTGAAATAGGCATGGAAATTTTCGTGCGAAAATTCGGCAAAAACTCCTAAATTTTCGCCGACTTTCGATCTAAAAATATCGGTTGTTTCTGCAAAGCGCGAGCTAGGATTCTCACATATATCTTAGAAAAAATTGTTCTAAATTTGTGGCAAGTTTCATCAAAATCTTAGCGTCGCACTTGGAGTACTTCCCTTGTAAATAAGGGCAGTTTTTAGCCAACGGGAGCGCTCAAGATGGGCCGTAGAGGTCAGGTATGAGCCATGCTAACAAAGGAAGTACCCCAAGTGTGACGCTCAGATTTTGATGAATTTTTTGCACACATGCCGGGCGTGGGCCACATATCAATCACTGAAAATTTTGGCTTGCGCTTTTCATGAAAATTCAGCAAGCTTTTCGGCCGAGAGAGCACGAAAAAGCGGTCAAAGAAGAAGCATAAGGGACTAAACTTTTTTGTCATATCTTTGCCAGTTCTTTCGTGCGGAAAGAAACTGATTTTTTTGTGGAAAAATACCCTCTACGGTAGACATAGGCATGAAAATTTTCATGACAAAAAAAGGCATAAAAAGAGTCACATTTTTTCGAATTTTGGACAGAGAAATCTCGGTTTTCTCTGCAAAACACGAGGTAAGGATCTCAAATACGTATGTCGCAAAAAATTGATCTAAATTTGCGCCAAGTTACATTAAAATCTGAGCATCGCACTTGGAGTGCTTACCTTGTAAATCCCAAGTAAAAAAATTATATCTAACCTAAAAGATATAATATTTTGAGAAGCCTTTCAGATATGGCACTCCAATTTTCTCGAAGTTATAAGAGTTTTATACTAACCGCTTCGCTGATTTATCCCAGAAGGTTTGGCACAAGAACCAAAACCTCTCCTATACATATTTATATAGAGCAGGCTGTCAACCTAATAAAAATTTTCCAACCCCATTTCTCCACTGTGAGAAATCAAACTGCAGTTCCAAGTAAAATATAACACCTTCACGAGCCTCAAGAATTTTTTTCGAAAACGTCACGGGCTCAAAAAACCGATCAAGATATTCGCCCGTTACACGCCGTCTATGTCACTTTGAGTTATATGACAAAACCCTCCTCACAATAGGATACCAAACTTTTTTATTCAATGTGAACGGGTGCGCAACAGTTTTCGACCACGATTGTTGCATGTGAATCCAAGGTGTTTGTTAGAGGAAATGGAAAAAACAAACATTGGGCTGCAATGTACAAAGTTACTTTTAGAAGTTACGGTGCTCTGCAATAATTTTTTTTTTGTTTGAGTGCAGGAATAAGGGACTTTTCGAAAAATGAAATACAGTAAAGCCGCTGTACAGTGAACCAAAATATTAGTCTGTCGGGAAAAAATGAGCATTTTGTCGCATCGAAAATCGCATCGCCACCGAGAAAATAAGTTGTGTCGCAGCGACACAATTCATAGAATTGCTTTTCATTTCACCGACATAGGCGAAGAGACATTGTGCCCATTATTTTCCCGACAGACTGATAAAAACGAAAGCTACAGTGAGATACCGGATCCAATGGCAAAAAACGTCTCATCTTGCATCCCGGAAGGGACCAAAATGTCTCCAAACCCTCCTCTTCTCTAACAATTGTAAGCTAAAAAACCCCCGCTTTGAAGAGCCCGCCTTGAAGGAAAGGGCGCGCTTTTCAAAGCGGAGGTTTTTAGCTTAGAGAAGGGAAGGGTTTGGAGTCATTTTGGTCTTTTCCGGGATGCAAAAGGAGACGTTTTTTTGCCATTGGATCAGATCCCTCACTGTATAACAAACGATTTTATGGACCCGAAAGCCAATTCTAGGCCAAAATAAATCCCTGTCCAACAAAAATATTCCATAACTAACAAATTTCGTCCCTTGCGGTTCGCTGTACTGAGGTCCCATTGTGTTATAACACTTTGTGAAGCGATAAAATGGCGCCGAGACAAAAATATAAATGCGTTCGCTCAAAAAACCGATGATTAAAAAATTTGAGTTGCCAACATGGAAATTGTAGGAGAGGTTGAAAATTTTGCTTACTAAATATCGATAGTTTAAATACGATAGTTTAAAGTTTACTAGCCTAGTAGTTAAAATTAGAATATAAAATCGAAAATCTGTAATAGCGCTGGGACTATGGTAAAATGGTGATGCCGGCAAGGACTATTTTCATTGTTTTTAGCGGTATTTTTTCTCATTATCATTGTCGTCATCATATCGCAAAATTTTCCGATATCGTACCCTGACAAATTTCGTTGATTTTTTTCAATGTCACATTGTTTAACTAGGACTAGATCCAGATGAAAGGGCCCTTGTTCTACACTACAAGATTACTTACAGGCGAAGTACTCCAAGTGCAACGCTCAGATTTTGATGAAACTTGGCACAAATTTAGAATAATTTTTTCTAAGATATATGCGAGAATCCTAGCTCGCACTTTGCAGCAACAGCCGAGATTTTAGATAGAAAGCCGGCGAAAATTTAGGATTTTTTGCCGAATTTCGGCACGAAAAGTTTCATGCCTATTTCAACCGTAAAGGATAATGTTTCTACAAAAAAAAGTCAAATTTTTCCGCACGAAACTGCCAAAGTTATGGCCAAAAAGCGCTTTTCTCTCTGACCGCTATCCACGTTTAGCGTGCTCTCTCGGCGGCAAAAATCGTTCGATATCTCAGTGGCGCCCGCAAAGCGCGAGCTAAAACATTCAAGAATTGATGTCTAGTCCATACCCGACGTGTGTGCAAAATTTGAAGAAAATCTGAGCGTCGCACTTGGAGTATTCCCCCTGTTAGTAGACCTGAAGGCGTGTTTTTTGAGCTGCGCCCTACCGTTTTGAGCCAACAATAAGATAGAAAAATTGCCCCATGCTCTGTTGCTTACAGACAGATTACCTTGGGCCAAAAATTGGTTTCACAACTTTTTTTGGCACTACTCTTTTATTCTGTCCGTAATCGCCCACTGCACTGTTATTACACTCTTGATTGGCTTTACTTCCATTTTATTGGACTGAGGGGTCAAACGTGTAAAATGTGATAAAAGAATTTCGAGTTATGTTAAACCAACCATGTAGCAAGGTCGATAAAAATTTTATTGAAATTTCTCGAACATCAAAGGGCAGGATAAAAATTGGCAGGCGTTTTAACAGAGTTCAAGAGCTCTAACATTTGAAAAATTAGTTGAAAAATCATTCGATACTATAAAAACTCCAAAAAATCTCAAAATTTTACCCTCCATCGTACAGATAATTAACCAGACAAATAAAACCCCACCTGAGGCTATCACAAACACAACTTTACGCGCGATTTACCGCGACCCGCAACAATTGACACCCGTTATAAGCCGTGCGCAAACAAGGCAGGTCGGGGGCTAGCGGAGCGGGTGCAGGCGTACAGCAAATTATTTAAAAAGGCAAACAAACCAAGTATAAGCAAATATGATCAGAGAGTAGTGGTACAAACATCAGTTCAAGGGATTTGTGGTGCAATCAAAATTTGGGTTGATTGAACCGGAAATGGAAAAAAATCGATAAAAAATGGATTTCTACGGGGACCTTTATACAGTGGGGGACCTGATCCAGTGGCAAAAAACGTACCATTTTGCATCCGGGAAGTATCAAAAATGTGGCAAAATACCTCCCTTTATAAGTGAAAAAACTTCGTTTTAAAGGGCGCGCCTTTTTCCTCACAAAAAGAGCTGGTGCGCTTTTGAAATCTGAGTTTTTTCGCTTGGAGAGTAAGGTATTTGTCCGTACTTTTTGATACTTCCTGGATGCAAAATGATACGTTTTTTGCCACTGGATCAGCTCCCCCACTGCAGTAGAAGATCATGTTTTACCGCAAGAAATTGGCTGACGTGAGTTGTGGCCAAGAAGTGTGACCCCTATGTGTTCTCCGGATCTCGTATACTCTATAGGTTTTATGCCTATTTCTACCGTAAAGGATTTTGTTTTGGCGTTCCGTGTTTTCCGAATTTTATTGCTCTTTCACATGGAGGATAAATGGAGATAAGGGGTGATTTGAAGAACAAAAAGGCGCGCATTTTGGAATGTAAATATTTTTGGGATGCATTTCTGCTTTTTGCGAAGGAAACGGCGCACTAAAGCGATGTTTTTTGCTTTGAGAACAGAGGTATTCTACGGGATTTTGGGGGCTCTTTCTGGATGCAAGTTTTTGGTCACGTTTTTTACTTTTTGCGAATTATGTCGTAAAAAGTTTCATTCTTATTTCTGTCGTACAGAGTAACGCTTCAAAAGTTTTCCCCCTCGAAACTGGCAATGATATAAAGATATGGCCAAAAAGTATCGTTCTCTCTGACCGCTCTCCGAGTTTCGCGTGCTCTCTAGGCAGCAAAGATCTTTTGATTTCTCGGGGGCGTCTGCAAAACGTGAATTAAAACTTTCACGAATTGATGCTCATCCTAGGTACAACGAATATTGCAAGATTCAAAAAAATATGAGAGTACACTTCTTTTGCAACGCGGGAGACTGCAGCTCTATTTTCCTTTGTCGGAAGGAAGATTTTCCACAAAAAATGATTTTTTCATTGCAAAGGCTTCCACAAAGATCGAACACTTACAAAAGAAGTTTTTACCACTAAAAAACAGTACTTCCTTTAAGCTCAAACCCCATAAACCAAGAAATAATGTGCGAAAACCAATAAAATCGAGGCATAGCGCTCTTCATGTTATTCACTTCTACTTGGACAATAAAAATTCGGTAAGAAACCCGCAGAAAATACGTTCTTTTTCAAGTTACATAATACTCACTTTGTTTGCCAAATTATGAAAAGACGTCCAAAAAAGTAAGAAAAAAATATTTTTCAAAACGTCCAAATTATATTATATTTCCACTTACTCAGAAATGACGGCTGGGTACTTTAATCCCTCACGAGTAATTTAATTGGCATTGCACCCAACTTGTAGCTAAATAACAATGCTTCTGAAAAACCACAATTATCCCATCTAAACACTTGAAATCGTAGTCTTCAGGCTCTTAACATTACACGTGCAGAGGTGAAATTTCCTTCCCGCAAAGAAGTTTTTGAGAAAGTTGGTCATCTTCAGAGCTTTATAAAAACCGTTATGGTAGGGCTTACGATATGAGGCATATAACAGCAGAGAGAGTTTTGAATAGTCTTTCAGATGATCGGAAAAGAAATTGCGAAATTTTGTTTCTGTCGGTAAAAAAATGCACGATAAAAGACGTCACTGTTGTACATCCAGAACAAGAGAAGTACCCCCAATTTGTGGCGCTCAGATTTTGATGAAACTTGGGAAAAATTAAGAATATTTTCCCTAGGATATATGGGAGGCCTCAAGCTTGTGCTTTGTAGAAAAGACCGAGATTTTTATTTCAAAAAAGTAGGTGAATGAAGGCGAAAATGCGAACTTTTTTGTGAATTTTGTCATTCAAAGTTTCCTATTTATTTCTACCGTATAAGGTAATATTTCTACAAAAAATCAATTTCTTCCCAGCGAAACTGGCAAAGATATGGCCAAAAAGGTTTCTTCTCTGTGACCTCTCCCCGTATTTTGCGTATTCTCCCGGCAATATGGATTTTTGGTAAATCGGAGCTTTGCATTTCCCTTTTCAACCCAAAAAATTTTATAATCAAAACTCTGTACAACAACACCATTTCCGCCATAAAACGGCCAGCTAAAACTTGAGCCCGAAAAACACAAATAATTTGTTTGCTCAACGTTCTCTGAAGAGACGGTTTTTGAGCCGAAAATTTGAATTTGAATCGCGTCTTGGTCCACTCGAGGTCGCTGTTGAGACGCTTGCGAATTCCACACGTTCAAGGTCCGATATTGCGAATAACCGGACACAAAAATATTAACAGGATAAGTCAGGAATGAGATCAAATGGACGAGCTCTTATATCAGTGTGTCGGGAAAATAATGTGGATTTTTCCTAGAAAAATGTCAAGCCTGCGCGATAAAAATTCCCAGCTGCGGTTAGCCGTCGCAATGATGGGCGATTCCAAGACTCTAAGAATCTACATTATTTTCCCGACAGACTGATATGTAATACTACATATATGTACTACAAAGACGACCTATGCCCAACATTGGCCATGTGACCCCCTGGAGGATAGGCAGAATCGGTTCAAGTTTTGTGTGCACGCTTTATCAGTCTGTCGGGAAAATTATGTGGCGCCTTAGAATTGCCCATCATCGCTTTCGACGGCACGCGACTGGAGATCCACATTATTTTCCTGACAGACTGTAGTGACAGAAAAAATGCCTGGAGACTTTCCATATGACTGCTATACTTATTTTAATGAAGCTATCTTTTAAATTTCGGTTAGTTTTTGTGAACACGTATAGGCTTCCTAGTTCGCGCTTTGCAGAAATGACCGAGATTTTTAGATCACAAATTGGCCAAAATTTGAAATTTTGCTTATGAGTTATCTATCTATGTATGAGGCATGGCCAAAAAAAGGATGTATCTTCTGGTCGCTCTCCGAATTTTCCCGTCATGTGAGAACAGTTGTGAGGTAAAATTTTTGGAGATTAAATTCTAACCTTTGCCTTGTAAATCTTGATCACCTTATACCTCCTCTTCCTCGTATCTCTCTACAGGTTTAAAAACCGCGCCTTTTAAGGTTCAATTTCAATTTCGTGCCTTGTAAAGCGAACATTGGTCACAATTTTCCCGGTGCACGAATGAACCCGGGGAGTGGATGATTTAGTTGACGAGTTGAGAAATTAATCAGTAGCGACAAGTGACGAGCTTAAAAAACGTCTCGATTTGAATGAAAAATTAGTTGAATGAACACTGAATGTTGTAACAATAACTCATAAAAACCAGGTAGTTTGACGAGGGTTTTTCGCAAACAAAATGTTTATTTTCGGAGCAAGTTTTTTTGCTGGTAAAATAGTGTACCACTGTAAATGAAATTGTACATTTTTTTTGTATGCCTAGGGTATTTTAGAAATTTGTTATTATTAATTGTATTGTGATCTGTTACATTTAAAAATTCTGGTGTTAAAGACAACGCATTGACCTTAGTCTGCTTGAGCCTTCTTTTAAGCGTCTCCAAGGACGTGGGAATGACCTTGCAACTGCGAAATTTCCGAAGCCATATGATCCAGTATCATGGGAGTAGAACGTTTGCAATGTTGCTTGAAGATCAAGTGACCAGCATTCCGTATATTCGTGAAGCAATACAAAGATTAAAAACTCAAGGAATCGGTGCTTGAACAGCTGAGATCTTGACGAAAATTTGACACAAATTATGGTCAAAGTCGTTTCAAGACATAGCGAGATCCCTAGCCCGCATTTTGCAGAAACGACCGAGATTTTTAGGTTCGAAATTAGCCACAAAACTGCCCGTGTTTGGCGTACTCTAGATCGTTAAATATCTCAGCCGTCCTTGAAAAACGCAAGCTAAAATTTTCAGGAACTGATATGTCTCCTATACCCTGAGTGTGTGCAGTCGTACTTATGGTACTTCTCTTGTTACGGTTCTTGTTCGAAAGTCAGTGAAAATAATTCAAACTTTTTTGCGGCTTGATGCAGGAAATTTCTCCGGATTACTTTTCCAAAAGGTTCAGTGAAAAATTAATTTCTAATGCACGAACTTCGCAAAGATACCGCCAAAAATAGTCAATTTTTCTCTCTAACCGCTTTCCGCAATTGGAGTTTTCTCTCGTTGAATAACTCGACTGCCTTGCGAAGCCCACACCAAAATTTCCAAGAATTATCTGACCAATTGTGTGTGCAATATTCAAAAAAAAAAACCCCCTGAGCGTCGCACTTTTTTGAACAACGCCACAAAGTCTGCTGTGATCTCATTCTCAAAACGAAAGTGGATTGATCACTTGGCTGATTTCTTATGATGTGTTCAACTACAAAATTAGTTTAAAATTGTTTGATACTAATCAGTTTTTTGTTAACATAAACCTTGGGTGCAAACTGACAAAAACGCGAATGGGAATTTCAGTTTACACAGTTGAAAGTGGTGGTTTTTGCAGGGAAATTGTAACTTTACCAATCGGGACGTTATTTATAGAATCTGACCGGTCGATTTGACTCGTCAAGATTAGGCAGGCAATCACCACGAAGACGATTTTTTTTAACTTTGCCGTAGCTGCTGTCATTCCGCAAAGCCACCTTCGGCAGGCCGGATCGTCATGTTTGGTCCGGCCGGGAAACTGATCTTACTGGGATTCAAAATTGTAGTATTGGCTGTATCAAATAAATATATTCCTTTTGCCCAAGAACAAACAATCCTTGTAAAACAAAGCAATGAAAAAACGAACGAACTTTCTCGACGACCTAGTACAATTTTAGGGTGAGCTGGATTAAAAGTGGGTTTCATAGCCTTTTAATTTTTTGCGAGCGTTAGGTTGGCTAATTTGGGGCAAGGGTAGTACAAACCCCCAGTCCAGTCCAGACCCCCATGACCCAGTACAAACCCCCACATGTTATCTTAACCCAGAAGCCTTCAATGAAAGCTTGATGAGAAGGAATGTTGTAACGGGCTTTGGACAACGGTTTGGTCTAAATCGTTGGGGGCTTGATCTAAAACCTTGGGGTGCTTTATCTAAAACATAGGGGGTTTGACTGACTCTGACTACTAAAGCGCCGCTAAATTTTGTTATGCCAGAATATAGCAAGTCTGTCCGGGAAGCAGTGATCACAATCTCGCTAAGCCAATCACGTCGATGAAGTGAGAAACAATTTGATTTCGCTGCGGCACAATTAATTTTCTTCGCAGCGATGCGATTTTTTGATGCGACAAAGTGCTCACCTTCTCACCCCTTTCTCCCCGAGTCAAGCGCGGTTGAGACACCGCGCTCGACTCTGTGTTGCAAATCAAAATTTTGCTTTTCTCCCTTGCAATTATCATCATTATTTACATTTCCGAATTCCGCAGAGTTCAATTTACACTGCACAATAAATCTTCCTTTCATTTATCTGTTTCTGGTGCGTTCTGAGTGCAATCACGTCTTTCAACGAAACATTTTTCACTTTGTTAAAACTCCTTGATTGCTCTTTAAAGTTGCCCAATATTTTTTGTTTTTTGACTGTTTGAAACCCATAATTTTTACCGTTCTCTGGTTGTCAGTAAACACATAAATCCAAGAGTTTTTAATGCCTCAATCGGAAGCCTGCAACCACCATAAAATTTATTGTGAACGTAGACAAAAAGTTGTTTATCGAAACGCTTCTTCGTATTGGCGGTCAAGTTGTAAACTCGTAGTATAAAAAACATGGGAAAGCGGCGATTTATAGGTTTGTGATGTTTTGATTAGCGTTCAAACATCTTTTTTTTCAATCCAGAGAACGATATGGGTGTTAAGAGAGGGATATTTGCAACAAAACGGATATCAGTCTGCCCAGAAAATAATGAGCACTCTGACACATCAAAAACCGCATCATCATACGGCTATCGGTTTGTCGGGAAAATAACGGCGGATCGTCGCGCCTCGGAATCGCCCATCATCGCCCTGCGACTGCAAGCCGCGACTTGGGATTTGGTGCGCGATAGCGGCGAGGCGAGACATTTTGATGCGACGATCCGCCGTTATTTTCGCGACAGACTGATAAAATGAATTGTGTCGTGGAAAAATCAAAATGCTTTTCATTTCAGTGACGCGATTGGCACAGCGACATTTGCTCATTATTTTCCCGACAGACTGATTAAACAGCGTAAGACAAGATACAACGCTTCTGACTGTATCCAGGAAGCATTCAGAATACCGCCAAACAACTCCTTCTTCAATTTGAAAACAGCGTTCCTCCCAGGAGAGAGCCAAGAGCTTCTTTCTTGGAGAGAAGGAGGGAAGAGTGAATGCTTCACTTACAAGAGTAGTATGACAAGTGCGACGTTTACATTTGCTTTAAATTTGGCATAAATCTTGGGCATATGCCGCATTCCAATCCATGCAAATTTAAGCTCGCGCTCTGCAGGGGTGGCTGAGATATTCAACAATCTTTGCGGCCGAGAGAGGAGGTGTAATGCGCAGAGCGGCGCAGCCATTTGAGGGAGTTTACAAAATAAATCATTTTTGAACTTTTCTAGGCCATTTTTTATGCCGTTGAAACAACGACCGATGACAGGTCAGGCTGATGAAAGCCCACCTCTTCCATCGACGGGAAATTTTGAAGAATTTTGCAATCAAAAGTCTAGCAGTCTTTCTTCCCGAACCAACACACCATTCGGTTTGGGATTTAAAACTCCGCTGGAAACAAAGCTATTTGGGTGTAAGCGACAGCCCAAAAAAACCTATTGCACGGTGCAAAAAGCATGAAATTTGGATAGTGCAAAGTGAGCTGTTGTTTTCTTGCAGTGCATGCCGATAAAATGACTCCAGCGACTTTGCGAACGGAGTAGTATTGGCGATGATCTTCAAAATTGGCAAAAATTATTTTTTTGGAAGAAAACATTTTAACCTTGGTACTGTTATGCAATTTCTAATTGTAACATTTACATTGACGCCCTCCGTTTTTCGAGTATCAAATGACGCTCCCTTTTCATCGACAAATAAATCAACCACAAAAGTTGCAGAAAAGTGTACATTAAACTAGTGTAAATTTTCGGGGTCTGCTGTAATGTTGGCTGCACATTCCTGCTGAATTTAATAAGTTAGGGTCATTGCGAAATTGTGAGCCACCGAGTGTGTTTTTCTTGACTCATGACAGATGCTATTGTGATATTACTGTAACTTTTCTAGGACAAAATACCGCATGATTCGTAAAAAGATTCACAAACTCCCACGGTTCGCACAATACATCATCTTTTCAATTTTTTAGGCCATTTTTTATGAGGTTGCAACAACGACCGGTGACAGGTCAGGCTGATGAAAGCCCACCTCTTCCATCGAATGGAAATTTTGAAAAAAAATTGCAATCAAAAACCTAGTCTTGACATGAGCAAGGCCTGTAGGCGTGATGCTATAACCTACCATTTTTCAGTGGTAGGGTCAAAGAACTTGCCGCTTTAGCCTTGATATGTCTATGATTACCACAAATTTCAAATCAGGTGCCCTTTCAATTAGCTTCAAGCTAATTGAAAGTCATTGCTCTCGTTATTTTTTATCTTGGAATTCATACGATTCTGATAGTAAGGTGTACTTAGTTGCAATGGACGACGGAAAAATTCATTGGTTAAAGATGCCAGTCTGCCGGAAAAATAATGAGGACCGCCATGACCATATCACTGAACTGAAAAGCGATTTGATTTTGTCGCGATACAATTCATTTTCTCCACGGCGATGCGATTATCGAAGCGACAGAGTGCTCATTATTTTCCCGACAGACTGATAGCATTAGTATATCAGAGCAATTTCGTTGTTGGAGGTTCACTTTATCATATAAAACTGACCCTTGCGGAGTCAGAAATTGGTGGTTATAGACGGGTTTTGTTGTATGGGAGTTTGCTATACAAGGGTTCTACTGTAAATTGAAAAATTTTGAAAAAGCCCTTGACATTTTTTAGTAAGTACAACGCTCGCAAGGAACTTTCTTTTCATCGTCTGATCTCTTCATTGTTTGTAGTCTCTCGTCTATAAACATCGCTCGATACCCCCTTTAAATTGGATACAATTTGATCCCCGGGTAAAACTGTAAAACGTGAACATTTGATGCCCACTATCATATATTCCTCAATGGGTCAGAAGACTTCCAATCACGGTAGAAATTAGAAACGAGGCCGTGGATTTTCCAAATTTTTTGACTTTGATTATCATACTCAATGACAACACAATTTCAGCCATGTTGATCCTGGACGATTTCAAATACTTGATGTGCAGCTTGATGCCAAGGGAGAAAAAGCAAATTCGAGTCGAAGTAAGTTCAAAAACGGGAAATTTGGGGCTAAATACAGTGCAACTTGTGCATAAAAAACTTTTGTACAACGAAAGCTCCGTATAACAAACATTTTCAAAGGTCTCAAGCGTCGACTTTCGACCGAATATACCGATTTTAGACCCTGTACAACGACGCACATTTTTATAACAAATAATTTGATCGGTTTCTCTCCATTCGTTGTACAAAGATTTTACAGACGTTTATTTCCTCCGTATTTTACAAAAAAATTCAAAATTTGCGCAGTTTTACCCATCTTCCCAAGTGTTCGTCCCAATTTCTCTCTCGTAGCGCATTTCGTTTCCTTTCAAAAACCGTGGGGGTATAGCTCAGTGGTAGAGCGCCCGCTTCGCATGCGGGAAGTCAGGGGTTCAAACCCCCTTACCTCCAAATGTCCCATTTTTTTGTCTTTTTTCGCAATTTTCAAAAGTTCTTTGGTTGATTTTTGATCAAATTAATCAAAAACAGTCTTTGAGGAGTCTTTCATCTTACACTTGATATGCGGACGGCTCCAATTTGTTGTCATCTTCCTCAGAATTTGACCTTTGTCCCCGTCATTCTGACGAAAACACCAAAACTTTTCACCGTCTTCCATCGAGAAGCCCACTAAAGCCGGCTGTAATAATTTCGGGCCCTATTCAGTGCATTGAAACTCAATGAACGTTCCCATCCATCTTGCTCACGTCTGACCCCACCCCATACGGTGGGGGGAAGAGCGGCGTCTTCGCGGGAGGCGTTCTCATTCGTTGGGGGGACTTTGATCCGCGTTATAAATAGCGCAACCGGCATGGAGATGTTGTTCGTATACCGTGTTACAGCGGGATTCACGTTTTTTGCGGAGGGTGTAACGTGGGTTACACTCGTATTTACCCTGTATAAATAGACCGGTAATTGGTCTATTAATTATTTCTTATCAAAAAAAGTTATTCTCGGAGAGTTCTTACTACAAAAATCGATACGATTCTTTAAATCTCATCATATTGCGCAACAAACTAGCTAAAATTTCTGGTGATTACTATTATAATTACTAATCAATATTCAAAATGGGGTTCAACAGAATACGAGACATTGACGCAAACTCAGACACTCAACCCATATTACAGCTAACGCCGTGGCGATCGATAGTTGTTGGCGCCTTCTTGGAATGTTGTTTGGGCCTACAGATGTCTATGTATTTTGGACCAGCATGGCCATTTCTTGAACAGGTGAGTGGAAGATTACTATTCGCCTCTCCTCATTTTTCATAGTTTCTGGCGTCGTGACAACTCGGTCGCTAGTACTAGTAGTATTAAAGTAAATATTAAAACTTCGATATAGTCTGTCGGGAAAATAATGAGCGCTCCGTCGCATCGAAAATCGCATCGCCGCCGAGAAAATGAATTGTGTCGCGGTAAAATCAAATTGCTTTTCACTTCAGCAACGCGATTGACGCAGCGACATTGGGTTCATTATCATTATTTTCCCGACAGACTGATATCTCAAATTGTCAGACGAAAAATATGGATCCTTTGCGGAACTTGACTCAACGGTTACCCAAAAAAGTTGGATCGGTTAGCCAAAAGCTTTGCGTCAAAGCCATAAACGTGCCATACAAACATTTCATATGGAAATTCAGAGACGATCGAACTATTTGGCTAGTCATTGCGACAAGTTCCGGAATCAATCCGTTTTTTGGCTTGCAATGGTGTAAGAGGCTGTCGGGAAAATAATGAGCACAATGTCGCTGTCGCTGAAGTAAAAAGCAATCTGATTTTGCCGCTACACGATTCATTTTCTCGACGGCAATGCAATTTTCGATGTTCCTCATGTCAAATTGAACTTTTTCCGGAAAATTTTTGTACATTTTTACTAAAAAATCAGGAACTAAATTTCCCCTTTTCTGTAAAACGCCCGATGAAAAAACAGTAAAACCAGTTACGCCCAATATTGACGGTATTTATCATAGTCTACGTTAAACTCAGTCAGAATTTTCAATGTAGCCAAAATGACGAAATTTGACGCTAATTTGACATCACGATGACGTCAAGCTGAAAAAAATCCGGTCAAATTAACAACCCTATTTCAACTTTCTATTATATTGGGGGCCTACACTTGCCGGCAACCACTTTGCGGGCAGTTTGAAACACCACGGAGATTCTGCGGACATTTTATGCAATCAGCTAAAAATTGCTTACAACTGGAAATTCAAACGATGGGCTTGGTGACTAAATGTTGCGGATTAAGTTTCAAGGTGTATAAGAGGCTTGAACAGTAATCCCAAGCTTGTCCAGGCATATTTTACTATTTTTTTGAAAACAAACTCCCATAACTTTGAAAGCAGTGGCTAAATTTAATAGATTTGTGTACTTATCACTACCAGGATGTTGTCAATGTAAAATTTCTGTCATACTACGCAGATTACGGGACGGAAATTATAATTCTAATCAAAAAATGTCGGCTGGCCGCAAAGTGGTTGCCCGCAAGTGTCGCGACGCCCCATATTTACTTTGATGCTGGTTGTCCAGTAAAAGTAAATGACCTACTGGTATTCCATTGACCATTTTCTCCACTTTCAGATCGACAAAACCGCAACCGAAAACTTCTTCGGCTACATAATCGCTGCGTATTCACTGTCGCAAATCCTGACCGGCCCAATAATCGGGCACTGGTCTCAGACTCTGCATTCAATCATCATGCCCGCACAAGCCTGTCTTTCGCTAACCCTGATCAGCAACCTGCTTTACATTGCGATTCCGGCGTTCCCCGGCCACTGGAAGTATGTGATGTTGGTGGCGCGTGTGCTCGCGGGCTGCGGCGAGTGTGTCATGTCGATGACGAGGACCTATTCCGCCACAGCGAGCTTGCCAAAGGACCGACAACGGGTCTTCGGGATCTGCTCCACCGGCTACGGAATCGGGTTTATCAGCGGGCCCGTGGTGCAGCTGATGTTCGACTACCTGGAATACCCGGGAATTGAGTTGTTCATGGGCATACGTCTCAACATGTACACGGCGGGACCGGCGTTATGCGCTGTGATGACGGTTTTGAGCATGTTTATGCTGGCGTTTGTTTTCGAAGAGCGCTATGCGGGCCTGGCCAACATGAGGAGGAACTCGGAGATCACGGTTAAGGTCCCGAAATTCGACAAAGTCGCCGTGTTCTTGTGCTACTTGACTCGATTCTGTCAACTTTTTGCATTCAGCAATGCTGAGGCGTGAGTTTTTTTTTTTGTAAAATACGAAGTTTTTTCAGAAAAAGCAATTTACAGGGGACGTCCTAACTCCAAGTGCGACGCTCAGATTTTCATGAAACTTGGCACCAATTTAGAACGATTTTTGATAAGATATATGCGAGAATCCTAGCTCGCGATTTGCAGAAACAACCGAGATTTTTAGATCGAAAGTCGGCCAAAATTTAGGACTTTTTGCCGAATTTCGGTACGAAAAGTTTTATGCCTATTTCAACCGTAAAAGATAATATTTCTACAAAAAATCAAGCTTTTCCGCACGAAACTGCCAAAGTTATGGCCAAAAAGCGTTTTTCTCTCTGACCGCTCTCCATGTTTAGCGTGCTCTCTCTGCGGCAAAAATCGTTGGATATCTCGGCGGCGCCCGCAAAGCGCGAGCTAAAACTTTCAGGAATTGATAGTTAGTCCACACCCGACGTGTGTGCAAAATTTAAAGAAAATCCGAGCGTCGCACTTGGAGTACTTCCCCTGTTAAAAAAATATTTTTTTTTTCAGATTATGCTTCTAAAAATGCATTTTTTTCAGATTAGGCGCTACATTTTTGATGATAATGTTCTCGAAAACCAACGCAGAAGCTGTCGGCTATTTGGCCAAGGTGTATGCCGTTCAAGGCGTACTGATTTTGATGACATACCTCATGTTTGTGTTTGTCAAAATGGAAAAATTGTAAGTTGGCTTCAAATTTCCAGCTATTACTCTGATCCATTGGCAAAAAACGTATAATTTTGCATCCGGGAAGTATCAAAAATGTGGCAAAATACCTCCCATTACAATAAATAAAAACTCCGTTTTGAAATGCGCGCCCTTTCAATCACAAAAAGAGCTTTTGAAATCGGAGTTTTTTTTCACTTGGAGAGGGAGGTATTTTGCTGCATTTTTGGTACTTTCCGGATGTAAAATGGTACGTTTTACGTTTTTTGCCAATGGATCAGGCCCGCCACAGTACAGCAGGCACGAAGAAATCCACAAAAGTATCAAAAAGTATCCATTTCTTCAAAAAACTTAATTCACAACCAAAATTTTCAAAAAATCATGGCCATTACAACAATCATGGTCAGAAGGGAAAAAATTCCAAGATTTTTTTGAGAATTTTGGTTGTGAATTAAGTTTTTTTTGGAAGAAATGGATACTTTTTGATACTGTAGCAAACGTCCCTCAAACAGTGTCTAAATAAGAGTTGCAACAACGGCCAACACACCAGACTTTAAATTTCAGCATTGAATTCCGAAAACTAGCGATGATCTGCCTTGGAGGCTTCTTACTCTACCCTCTGATGACATTCCCCTGGCCCTTCCTCTCCGGCCATCTCCAAACCTACACCGCCGCCGATGTCCTCGCATTCAAAGCGGGAAATCTGACGCAAGAACCGGTGGGATGTCCCAAACAGCGTTTCAGCTGGTGCGATTCCACCCCGCCGATCAATGAGACCCTCTTCGCCGTCGCGTTTATCATTTCTTTGGGATGCTTCATCCATGCGCTGACGGTAACCCTGTCTACGTTGTTCTCCAAGGTCCTGGGACCTCGGCGACAGCCGCGGCAGCAGAGCTATCTGCAGGCCAGCGGCAGTTTGGGAAGAATGTTGGGACCTATAGTCATGAGGTGAGTTTTGATGAATAATATTGCAAATTCACTCAAATTTTGATGGTTTAATACCCCTTTTTTGCTTCTAGATAATAGAGTAAGGTCTTAGCTTTCGATTGAGGCCCATTAGTTATAATATATTTTATCGCCTTAGGCATTAAATGAAGTTTTTCTCTGACTGCCCCACTTTTTCATAGATTTTTCCATTTTCTCACAATTTCAGGCTAATTTGACCTTGGAAAAAGGCTTAGCTAGTCTATAAAACATTAGCATTAACTTAGCGATCAATAAACAGTAATATTTCACCAATATTCCTTCTAATCCACCTACTTTCAGCAACTTATACACAATTTATGGGCCTAAAATCGCATGGACCTTCGAGCTCGCGGTTCTTGGACTCGCGCTACTCTTATGGGTCGCCTTCTACAAGCGAATGGTCCCTCTGCAAATCCCAGAAGAGCTAGATGTCCACAAACAGAAGAAACCGATCGAAAACGCCGCCTGAAGATAGGTACATAAGCTAATGTATAGAACTGGACGACGATTGCAATAGTGGCCTTACCGTTGATTTTTGTAATCGAATAAATTTTTAATGACCTAAACAGTTGTTTGCAGTGTCGTTGACATAGTGAAATCGCCAAAACAAAGTGATTTCGCAGAACATGGAAGGTCCGGGTTGGTCCCGCCACGAAAACAAATAAGCGCCAACCACTGAGCTCTGGCGTTCCGCTTCACCTCAATTTATTTCCCGAAAACGACCTTTTGGCGCTTCCACGAGATAATTCCCCTTATACTGGCATGTGCGCTGATCGAGAAGAGTGTTATAAGTAAGGAGAAGGTGGAAGATTGCTGGTTGGAACCCGGGCGCCTTGTTTTTTTATCGCCATCCGTTTGTTTTCCTAATCAATTTTTGATACAGACTCCAGGCGGGTGTTTACGTGCATCTTTATGGTGGTTGTTTTTTGTTCCGCCATCACTTGGAGATTCTCAGTTGTTTTCGGGACTCTAAACTTTGTCTTTTTGCACTATTTTTGGATATTGTTTTAGGTAATGTCCGAAAGTTTGTCAGGTGTTTTTACACAGCATTTCGGTGCGTTGAATAAAATTTACAATTCTCATATAATCTGACGTGTTATTATGCAAAAGTTGCGGTTTATTTCTTGCAATTTCCTTGTTTTTTTCAATATTTTTATATTGCACTAGACAGGAATTTTTTATTTTTTGATTTTCTCGATGTCTTCCTGTTGTATTGACCACTTTTGAGCTCTTAACTCAAATTTGACTCTGTTCCTTCCATTCTCAAACTTATCCCCACCAACTAATCCGCGTAATTGACCCGTCCAAAATAAAACTTCTTTGACGCCTAATATTGTTTTAAAGGCCCGAAAAGAGAGTCGGAGAAACGAGAAGTGGCAGCGTCCCGCTTGGACGACACCTGTGGGCCTTGCCCTTCATCTTCTCCTCTTCATTCATTCAGTGGAATAACCGCAACATAAAAACAAATGGCCGGGAACTTTTGGAAGAGCTCCCACAGGTGAGTAATTTACATAATTGTTGGTTGGAATTTAGGCAATGCACGTGAAAGAGGCCTGAGGGCGAGAATGACCAATGGTTGATGGTTTCTGGTCATTGCGGGGGTGATAATGAAGTCTAGAGTTCGGAATTTGGGAAGCGTTATGTCTAGTGTAATATCGTCGAAATAAAATTAAATTTGGTGGCAATTTTGCTAAATTCTTATTAATTATTTAATGAAATAGAATATGACAGCTAAATCATGGGGTTTTTCGAAGAGTCAAGTTGCATTTTGCGGAATATTTTGATTTTTTTATGTTTACATACCTAAAATAAAATCTATTTTGCAGTCAACAATGGGTACTTGAGAAGAGTGACTTGCTCCGTGATCGGGCCGATGATTTGAAAGCTTTCAACTCCGAAGATGACTATCAAAAAGTCATGATGTATTTTATAAATCGTGAGTCCTTCAGTATGTATGTTATTTATGACAAAAATTTTCAGTTATTCATCAAGTGGGGCGAAATATTGATGGTCGAATACGCCAACATGCCATTGCAACGGCCTGCACGTATTTTAGAAGGTTTTATGCGAGGTACGTAGTGAATTTTACATTATTTTACTTTGATGTTTAGGCGGTCATTCAAAGATATGGATCCGTTTTGTCTGGCGGTAACATGCCTGGTGTTTGCTACAAAAGTTGATGAATTTGGTATGATTGGTGTCACGAAGACGATTGGAACTCTTCAGAGTTTGCGTAAGCCAAAATTCATTTCGACTTTTTCAATTTGATACCTAAAATTATATAATTTTTGTAAATTGATGTTTATTTTCTACGATTTCAGTCCAGAAATACCCTCAACTTGAGAAGTATGCCATTCAGAAGCATCACGTCGAAGAAGCGGAGTTTATTTTGTCGGAAATTATGGATTGCTGCCTCATCATCTACCATCCATACCGGCCCCTAAACGTCTTCGTGCAGGACATGAAGGCCTTCGGAATTGCGGAAAAGTTTGTCGACACAATGTATCAAGATGCCTGGCGCATCATAAACGATTCGCTGCGGACGGATGCGGGCTTATTATTTCCTCCGCACACAATTGCTCTGGGTAGGTCAAGTTCAATATTTTTTTTCGGTTTTTAGATGCGAAGTGATGGAAGAGGCGCTCAAAAAGTCCGAAATGACTTATTATTTCATATTTCAGCTGCGATCATGACCGCCGCTCTCTTTTCCCGCCGTGACAACGAGCTGGTCGACTGGCTGGCCTACCTCAACATTGATTATGAGAAAGTTTTCGAATGCCAGCAGACATTACTCGCCTATTACCGACTGGAAAAGACCTACAAAGAAAAAGACGTCGTGGAAGAGTTGGTGTTGAAGAAAATGCCCAAGCCGAGTGCCGTAAAACCGAAGGAGAAGATGGAAATTGGAGATATTTGAAGGTGTAGAGTGCTCGCTGGTCTCTCAAGAAGGACTGGATGTATATACGGAATGATTCTTTGGATTTTAACAACTCTATTTGTACATATATTCATTTGAACCTCGATTTTTTTAATATTTTTTGATTTTTTTTTATTTTTTACAAGTTTTAGCTCCAAATCACCTCTAAATTCGACGATTTTGATGTCTGACCCAAAAAGAAATGTCTTTTTTGCAGTTTCTATCAGTTTTTCAGCCTTTTTGGAGTCTAGTGTAATATAATGAACACGAATTTTTGGCCTCCAAACAGCTAAAATTTGTAGTTTTGAGATTGTTTTTGGAAATTTTAATCGAATTTTTACCTTTATTTTTGGATTTTTTTGTAAATTTAATTTACTTTTTATATTGTTTTTGACCTCAAGGCACTACAAACACTCTTGATTTGTGCCCATGAATGTGATAACCTCACCGAAAGAACCATTACATCTTAATAACCACATGATAATCGAATAAAATTATTTTTTGGAGGTAAAAGGTTTTAATTATTGGTTTTCAACCCTTGAAATATCTCTTATTTGATTTTTTTTATTATTTTTGGATCTTTTTTAAGTTTAATTTGGTAAAATACGGTTGTTTTAGTATATTTTTTATATTACACATGACTTGGAATTTTTAAAAATTTTGGTTTTTTTTCACTAAAACTGTTTTTCAGAACCTGAAAATGGCTCCACAAGACAAATCACAGCAGATAGCTCAGCTATCCATGCCCTCGTACTGTATCAAACCAGTTGGATTGAGACATTTTTTGGTTGGTGGAGGCGGTGGCGCAGCCAAAACTGGGGTGAAAAATGAAATTCAGGTGGGTGTTTGGATTTTAAAATGCATTTTCTTGGCTGTTTAGGGTGGCTGGAAGTGCTGGGAGAGTAATAGTGGGGTTTTCTGGATTTCTAGGAAGATTTTTTTTATATTGTACTAGGCAAAAATTGGTGATTTTTTAAAAATGGAGATGATTTTTGGGAAATAGATGTCTTGAAAAATTAAGATATTGCAGTAGAGAAGTTCTGATAGATTTTTTGTTGATTTCTGACACCTTTTTTATATTGTAGTAGGCAAAAAAAATTGGCGGTTTTTTAAAAATGGCCGTGATTTTTGGGAAATAGATGTCTTATAAAGAGAAGATATTGCAGAAGAGAAATTCTGGGAGATGTTTTGTTGAATTTTTGAGACCTTTTTTATATTGTACTAGACAAAAAATTTTTGATTTTTTAAAAACGGTTAGGATTTTCGGGAAATATATGTCTTATAAAGGCATGATATTTCAGTAGAGAAATTTTGAGAGATGTTTTGTTGATTTTTGCGACCTTTTTTTATATTGTAGCAGGCAAAAAATTGGCGATTTTTTAAAAATGGTTATGATTTTTGGGAAATAGATATCTTTTAAAGACAATATATTGCAGAAGAGAAATTGTGGGAGATGTTTTGTTGATTTTTGCGACCTTTTTTTATATTGTAGTAGTCAAAAAAATTGGCGATTTTTTAAAAAATGGTTATGATTTTTGGGAAATAGATGTCTTATACAAATTGTACAAATTATACAATTGTAAAGGCAAGATATCTTACTAGAGAGATTTTGAGAGATCTTCTTTTGATTTCTGACACTTTTTTTTATATTGTAGTAGGCTAAACTAAGGTGATGTAATAATTTCTCGAATGTCGTTATGTTTTGCTCTGGGTTGTTTTTCCCCCTCAGATGGTCTTAGGCTATCTCCTCAAGCTTTTATTACCTATTTACCCGCCGTGATTTGTAACTTTTTTTATATTGTAATTGATGAAGCCCCTGATCTGGGGTGACTCGCTTGTGGAATGCTATTTTTTTCGATTATTTTTTTTCCAATTGTGAAAGGAATGAGAAACGGAAATCAAATGATCTCAAATGCATGAAGAAGAGTCTTGGGGGGAAAATAAACAGAGTGTTCATCGGATTCAACTTGAAACCGAGGCGAATTCTTTTGATTTTTTGGAACTTTGGAAGAAAGGAAAGGTATTTTTGAGGTTGTAGATTTAGTTATCGGTAGTTTGTGGGAGACTGGGATGTTTTTCCAACCTCAATAGAGCATAGGTTGGAGATGGAGATTGTTTTGTTTATTTTAGTAACATTTTTGGTGATTTAAGCCGGAAATTATGAAATTTAAAGGACAGTTTGGATTGCGATTGCTTTAGAAGGTGAAATGGGGTGTATTTTTTTATGTCTGATAATTTTTTTTGTTCAAATAAAGCGGGTTTTTAGATAAAATTTTGATTTTTATCTTGTACTTGACCTACAGTGGCGGGCCTTATTCAGTGGTAGAAAACGTACCATTTTGCATCCGGGAAGCACCAAAAATGCTGCAAAATACCTCCCTCTCCAAGTGAAAATGCTCTTTTAGTTGGAGAAGGAGGTATTTTGCTGCATTTTTGATGCTTCCCGGGTCGAAAATGGTACGTTTTCTGCCACTGGATCAGGTCTGTCGCTTTAGGTCAAATACAAGATAAAAATCAAAATTTTATCATAAAAACAGCTGTATTTGAACAAAAAAAGCAATCAGACATGAAAAAGTACGTTCGGTTTCACCTTCTAAACCATCTGCTGTCCAAACTATCCTTAAAATTTTAGAATTTCCGACATAAATCGTCAAATTATATATGTTTGTTGAATTATTTTTTTCTTCAGATCTTCCTACTGACCTACAACTCGCTTTCGAGCATCAAATCCTCAGCTCTTCCACATCTCCGCGCCAAACTAACAGCCAGTATTGACACCCAGCTAAGATGCAACATGAACTGCGATGTGTTGTCGATCCAGGCCGAAGATGGCAGTCCAATGTTCATTTCCGCTGTGGGACAGGATGAGGTGGGTATTTTAATTGATTTAGACCTCAATTTATGAATTTTTCTCTTGTTTTTTTAATTTTTTTTAAAATTTTTTCCTGAAAAATAAATTTGGTGCCATGAAGTAATGTCTGCCTCATATTTTGGGCTATGAATGCAAATGAGGCGTCTTTGGCCAGGCTTCTCCTTTTTGCCTGCGGCTATTTTTGGGAATAGGTCAGCAGTTCTTTTTCACGTGCCGCCTGCCCGCGTGAGATAAAAGGCCAAATTTATGGACCTTACTTAATTTAGCCCTGAAGTTGATGCAAGAAATGCGCGAAATGAATCGAAACACTGAGATGGATTAAAAATAGAGACCCCAAAAGATGACATGTCAAGATTAATTTGTTTTTGGAACGATTTTTTAACGGAAATTTTTGAATTAATGGGGAAAATGTCTCAAATAATGTTATTTTTTGCAGTTTTGCCAGTTGTATCTCGCAAAAGGCTATGAATTGGTTGGAGAAGAAGAGGATGAACTCGAATCCCCTTCAAGACTTTCCTTGAATTTCAAACCGATCTTCAAATTGCGAACAGATCATGCCAATTCGGACCCTTACCAGGTAAATTTTGGTGAAGATTTGATGGATTTTTTATGATTTGGAAGTGTAAGGATGAAATGGGATGTTACAGGATTGTTTATTATACAATTTACAGCATGAGAATTTATGAAAAATTATGTTTTCTTCGTTTTTTTTGTTTCTTACGTATTTCCGTCTTTTTTCGGATTTTTCTCCAATTTTTTGATGTGTTTGTGGGGTATTTGAAATTCTTATAAAGTTATTAGGCCCCAGAGGGCCCTTCGACTCTTTTTACGCATGCATTTCAATGTGATTTCCGCTCGAAAAGCGAGGATTTCGCAGACTTGGCGGGTTACGAAATTGGGCACTTTGGAAATTCGTTTCTCTCTTTCCGAAACTGGAACGTTGACTTTGAGAAATGAATGGATAAGGAAGGAAGGAGTTGTTAGGTTATTGTACACAAAAGATTTTGGCCATAGAGCCCTCGGGGCCTCAGGGGGTTTTTTGTTTTTTGGAGCAGTTTTTTGTTGAAAAATTGGGTTTTTGGTCATCTGAATTGAATTTGATGCAGTTGCCCTTTTGGAAATGGATTCCGAATCCATCAAGATGTGTTCTATCCATAGGATAGGCCGAATTACACTCGGCAATAACAAAGAAAGTGCACTTTTTGGCTCTGAGCTCAATGAGCCGCGACTTTGGCTCGGAGCTGAGCATCCCGGCCCAAAGATCGTGACAGAAATTGCAAAATAGATATGAAGACATGTTGGTAATAAACAATAATTTCCATATCTTGAGGAGAGGAGCCGCGAAACTGTTACAGGAACGGGGAAAAAGAGAACACGAAAGATTTTCTCCTTTTCCCCGTTCCCGTAATATGATTTATGGCTCTTCTCCTCAAGATATGGAAATCATGGCCGTCAAGTTGTTGGTACTAAACAATGATTTCCATATCTTGAGGGGAAGAGCCGCAAAACTGTTACAGGAACGGAGAAAAAGAGAAAACAAAGGATTTTCTCCTTTTCCCCGTTCCCGTAACAGATTTATGGCTCTTCTCTTCAAGATATGGAAACTCTGACCGTCAAGTTGTTGGCAAATTAGCTGACGTCATGATTCACCCCAATTTATTGGGGGGAATACATAACGGCATGGATTACCTGGCCGTTATGTATTCCCCCTCCAATTTCCCGGGGAAACCAACGCAAAAAACAGGCGATAAATTAAAAATTCCAACTGTTTTCGGCGAATGGACCCTATCCTGTGGTGATGTATGCGCCGGAATAGCGGAGTACGCAACAGGCACTCACGGGCCAAAGAACAAATTGGCGGGCGGCGGCCGGTCACGCATCCCGTCCTCTTCCCCCAACCCCGTCGCTCGTCTCTCAATTTTAATTACAAAAGTCGGCGACGAAAACAAGTTTAATTAATTTAAAACCGACCACCCTACCATAACCGGAGAGGAATCAACCCAAACCCTTTGGGCATTTGAAAGCGGCCGAAAATCCCAGAACCGCCCGAAACAACCCCCCTTCCGGCCGCGCTCCCCCCGTCCGATGCGCTCTTTTTTTTGTTTTACTCGGGTCAAACGAAGGTTTTTTAATTTCTTGTTTCCTATTTTTGCTCATGGACAGGCGCTTTTTGACATACTGGGAATGCGAATTTCCTTTTTTGAACATGCCTTCTTGGAATGGATAGAGGTTGTGAACTGTGGTCTTCTTCTTGTGGTCTGTGTTGTTAAATAATGGCTTTGTTGATGTTATCCTAGTGTTCCAGTTGTTTTAATTTACTCGAGAAATATACTGCAGTCCTGATCCAGTGGCAAAAAATGTGCCATTTTGCATCCTGGAAGTATCGAAAATGTGGCAAAATGCTTCCCTCTCCAAGTGAAAAAACTCGTATTTCAAAAGCGCGCCCGCTCTTTTGTGAGGAAAAAGGGCGCGCCCTTCAAAACAAAATTTGTTCACTTGGAGAGGGAAGAATTTTGCCACATTTTTGATACTTCCCGGATGCAAAATGGTACCTTTTTTGCCACTGGATCAGGTGGCCTACTGCATTTCAATTTGACTCGAAAAATGCTAGTGCAATTCGGCCGCTAAGTCGCTGTAATCGTCTTCTTATCTCGTCGTTTTTGGATCGATTTGGAATAAGGTCCCTCTTTGTCGCCTTCGTCCTATATTGGAACTGAATCCTGCGAATACAAGCTGTGATGGCATTAAAAATTGTCGGCTTCTTCTTTTTCGCAGGGTCCAAATAGAGTGGAATATAAAAAGAAGTCCACGCTGCCTCTCTTCGTTCCACCCCCCTTCAAGCCCGCGTTCATGCCTATTTTGGATACCAGCTCCAAAAATAGTCGAGTTACGGTATAGATAATTGGCTCATGAACTCCACTCTTTCTTTTTTTCGGATTTCACGATAATTTCGCGGAATTCGACCAGGTGAATGTAATCCTTTCGCTTGGAATATTGAATTACAAACACCAGAAAAGGCGAAGGAACACCTGTGATGTTAATTCCGACCTTTTTTGGGATCCAAGCTTGCATTTTCGAAGGGATGAATTCCAATGTTATAGTGCGAATAACACTTGAAGTGCGTCGGAAATGGCTGAATTAGAGGTTAGATGGGCTTGTTGACTTATTTACTCATGAGAAGCCTTGGATGTCGTCGTTATATGTGTCCTTGTTGTTTTTCTCGGATATGGTTGTTTTGATGGGCGCTCAAGGAGATCATATACCGTAATTAACTGACAAATTGACGTATATTGACTTTGTTTTTCTATGTGGAAAGAGATTGTTGTCATATGGTCCTTTGGGTTTTATAGCGCTTAGGATTTGGTTTGAACCCAATGAGCGACCTCTTGGAGTTCAATTTAAGGCCGCTCAAGCATGGAAAGTCCGAAACGGAGCTGAAATAGCCCCATTTCCTTTTGACCTCTCCATCTTTTCTGACTCGAAATGGCCGAAAGTACACGGCCATTGTTCTTTGGTTATCTTGTGAATGCTTTTAGCCCGAAAGATCTTTCTTGACGCACTTGTTTGCATTTGTGATCCGGAAGGTTTCCAGTTTCGGAAGTCACGCTCCCATTTCTAATATGATATCTGTCTTATCTCTCCATGGGAATTTGCGGCCGAGAAAAGAGAAGAAAGAATGCCGTAATTTGGAGCTCCTCCGACGGCTCTTTCTCTCCCTTCACATGCTTGTTTCGGGTTTCTCTCGTTGCGCTGGGTCAACGTTGTTTTCCTGCCAATCTATTTTTGGGCTTGTCATAAATTATGCCAAAAGCGGTGAAATCCTCGCTTTGCATCTATCAATTGGACTATTTTTTTGGGCTTCAAGAAAGAGGCTGCTTTTGTGAGTCCATGAATAATCCGGAAAGTTATTTTGAGTATTTTTCTTGACGTCATGAGGGCTTCTTGGATAAGTGGATTATTTTGTTGGAGTCGTCTTGAATGATGAGGAGAGTTCATATTTTGGCATTTGGCTTTAATACCGGCTGAACTATGTGTTTATGGAATTTGTTAGTTGTTTTTATCGCTGGTCGGGTGAAAATCGTTATCCATGAAGTGTTTTGGAATTTGTTCTTTCCTATTCCCATCGAAATTTATCTTGAATTTATTGGTTTTTTATTTATGTTACTGTTGTATGCACTGTTCTTTGTTTTCCACGTCATTCTGAACGGGGCAACTTTAAATTCCGAGTAAATTGAATAACCGGGCTTTATCTAGGATGGCGTTCCTTCCCGGATATAACCGAACATCCTCTCCTATTCTTCTGCTCTAGACATTTTTGTCGATTGCTTTATCGTTCCATCCGCTTCCCATTCGCATCCATTACCTCCGTCCCAGTACACGATAAAAACTCTGTTTCCGCTCTGCACCTGGCTTATCGACGTCGCTAATCTCATTGCCTTGTGCCCAAAATTGAGTCATGGTTATGGTATTCGGTTGTCATTTCTTCTTCTCCTTATCTCGTGCATTTGTCATTTCCACAGACCCGAAATGGAATGCATGTAACATGAGCGCAGAAAAAACATGTTTTTGTTAGGATTATTATGATATGTGTGGTTACTTGATCCCGCTTGCCCGACAAAACTTTGTTCTCCGCATGTTTTTTGCGCTTACAAATCAGGTGTGCATAACCGAACATGAATAGGTTGTTGAAGTGTGAATGTTTTGCTGGGTTTTCGATATCCGAGTCTTTGCGTTTGAATTCCACAATAACTCGAAGTTTTGGTGGGCTTTCAGATTCGTAACTGTCAAAACACCTGCTTCTGAATATTCGATTATATTTAAAAATGACCTTCAATCCACACTCCAGACCCGAAATTCCCTCTCTGTTTGTCCATAAAGGATTTACGTAGCTCTTTCTACGGTAATCGCTTATTATAACGGGATTATCGAGGTGGCGTAGGGAGTTATCCCCAACAAATAATCCAAATATTTTTAAATGCCTTCATTTTATGGCTTCACGAAGTGTCACGTGTCGCCATTCGAGTAGAGTCAAGGACGTTTTAAGCGAGATTCAAAAGGATTTATGTTTGAACTTTGAGGTTTTTCAAGTGGCATTCGTTTTTAATATTTGCCACGAAAAATTTGGAATTTGAAGTTCGCCGATGTTATTTTGGGAAAGTTGTGTAGTTACCCGGATTTTTTGGCCAAAGAATTTAGTTTAACCCGGATTTTTGAAGCCGTTACAGTGTAATTTAGCCGGTTTTTTGAAAATTTTACACTAAAATTAGCCAACGAATGGCACGCAGTAAAATAGGGTGAAAAATGAATTCCAACGCGGAAAGCAGCATTGAAGTTATTTGCTGTTATTGGCTACACATTGTTTAACCCCTAAATCCTCTCAAAAGGCCGGAGCCAGACGAAGTATTTCATCTTCAAAAGATTTACGAGTACGATAATCACCCTTGCTCCCTTACACAATCATTACCCACCACATATAATAAAATCGGAAAGTTATATAAAACGGATTTTTTTACAAAGTGAAGCATGGCCCGGACATTGTTGCGGTGACCATCACCGAATTTCTTCAAATTTGGCTCATAGAAGACCCACAGGGCGTATATCGAAAGTGTCAAACGTTTTTGCGAAATTTGCATTATTCGAGGATTACTGTAACATTTTGTGTTTTGTAAAGTTCCTATTGTGATGGGCTGAGGGATGGAGCGTTGCGGATGAAACTTACCGACTGGATGTTTTCGACCATGGCCAACATTTTTCTAATTGAAATGTTTTTTGTATCTTTTCATCTTTTGGTAGTACCGTAACCCTCAACATACCATATCGATTACTGCCAAAAATTGGGAAAAGTGTAACCAGTTTTTAAGCTTGATTATAAAGGTTGGACACACTCTCCGTAAAATAAGACCAAAAAATCCAAAATAAAAATATAAGTTTTTGAGATATACGCGTTCAAAGTTGCTATGTTCGGTTACTGTAAGACCAAAATGGAGATGATGAATTTTCAAACGGTACCATTGATTGCCACGCCTCACCCATTAATCGACTAGCCTGAGAAAAATATTTTCAGATCAAAAAATAAATATTTGAGGCTTTATTTCAGGCTTTATACGATGGTTACTGTAGTTTCTAACTTTTGTCAATTTCGCTAACCATTTTTTTCAAATGACGCATTTAGACCAGCTATCCCATTGAGAAATGTGTGTACAACGTAAAAATCAAAAAATCAATGTTACAGTACTATCAATTCTTGAAATAAAGGGAGATTACAGTAGCCGTATCCGCTTTTTTCGCTGTTTGGCCGCGGCATTCTTTGGAGATGCTAGTGTAACCAAATTTGAGACCGGAAATATGTTCAGAATATACAGGGGAGTATTTTAGCAAAAAATCGCGAAAATAAAAATATAAGTTTTTGAGAAAATCCGGGATTACGGTCATTTTGGGGGGTTTTTGGGCTGTTTGGCCGCGGCATTCTGTGGAGATGCTAGTGTAACCAAATTTGGGACCGGAAATATCTTCATTACCGTAATCCGGGATTTTCTCAAAAACTTATATTTTTATTTTCGGGATTTTTTGCTAAAATACTCACCTGTATATTCTGAAGATATTTCCGGTCCCAAATTTGGTTACACTAGCATCTCCACAGAATGCCGCGGCCAAACAGCCCAAAAACCCCCCAAAATGACCGTAATCCCGGATTTTCTCAAAAACTTATATTTTTATTTTCGCGATTTTTTGCTAAAATACTCCCCTGTATATTCTGAACATATTTCCGGTCTCAAATTTGGTTACACTAGCATCTCCAAAGAATGCCGCGGCCAAACAGCGAAAAAAGCGGATACGGCTACTGTAATCTCCCTTTATTTCAAGAATTGATAGTACTGTAACATTGATTTTTTGATTTTTACGTTGTACACACATTTCTCAATGGGATAGCTGGTCTAAATGCGTCATTTGAAAAAAATGGTTAGCGAAATTGACAAAAGTTAGAAACTACAGTAACCATCGTATAAAGCCTGAAATAAAGCCTCAAATATTTATTTTTTGATCTGAAAATATTTTTCTCAGGCTAGTCGATTAATGGGTGAGGCGTGGCAATCAATGGTACCGTTTGAAAATTCATCATCTCCATTTTGGTCTTACAGTAACCGAACATAGCAACTTTGAACGCGTATATCTCAAAAACTTATATTTTTATTTTGGATTTTTTGGTCTTATTTTACGGAGAGTGTGTCCAACCTTTATAATCAAGCTTAAAAACTGGTTACACTTTTCCCAATTTTTGGCAGTAATCGATATGGTATGTTGAGGGTTACGGTACTACCCAAAGATGAAGAGATACAAAAAACATTTCAATTAGGAAAATGTTGGCCGTGGTCGAAAACAGTCACACAAAAAGTTTTGGACTCATAGAACCATCACCCGGCCCACAACCAACGCCACTTTATAAAATACAAAATGTTACAGTAATCCCGGAATGGATGAAATTTCGTGAAACCCTTCTTCGCTTTTTATCAGCATGTCCAGGCCCTTCTACTGGCCTAGTTTCAAGAAATTTGGTAATGGTCGTTGCAACAATGTCCGGGCCCCTTGGAAGGAAGCTTCAGTTTGTAAAAAACTCTGTTATAAATAGAACCCCTCCGAAGAGGCACATCGTCAAAAGCGGGGGGATGAGATTTTTATGGAATTGACAAAAAACGGAATTGGATTTTATTTGGGCTTTGAGAACTCGTGAACACTCGGGAATAAAATGTTTTTTGTGAATGGGAACATGACACACTATGTGCGAAGCGTATGAGGGATTAAAATGAAATCATTGGTCTATTCATTTCAATTTCTCCTTATTGTTACCATGGAGTGTGGTTATATTGTGCATGGTTGTGTGGTTATTGGACTGAGTTAATTTTTAAATCTAGTTTTGGTTATAAACGAGGGTGACGTGTGTTTTATTACTTCTTTTTGTATTTCGAAGAGAATTTTGTTGCTTTACATTGATTTATTTATTCTTATTTTGAACTTTGGTGAGAGTTGGGTGTTCGATAAGAGTAAATAGATTTTTGTAATGGAACAATTTTCTCTTCGGAATGGGCAAGGGGTTACCAACGACCTGACACCAATAATTTATTTATGTTTGATTGTATTAATCTTGGAGAGGCCGTTTTTTAGGCTTTTCTTGATGAATATTAATTTACATCGTGATTAATTTATCCCGAATTCCTGTAATTTGCTTTGCAAGGGCTATTTCTGGAAGAAATTTCCTCCCTCTTTGGGTTTCAAGTGTTTACCGGCGCTAATCCTTCTTTTGAAGCAAACATGAGTTTATGAGAAAATTGTCGGGAAAAATATTTAATTTCCGCTTGTCCTCATAAAATGCAAAGTGTCGATATTGCTCGGGCGTGATGAAATGACTAATAAAGAGATTATGACGCTCGGATTTCCCAACAGAAACTACGCTGTTTTTTTGCCCGAAAATCTGCTTATTATGCCGGCCTAATCTGTTTTTCTTTTTTTTCTGGGGTTACAATAAGGCATTACAATCATCGGGCAATTACTGTTCTTTTTCTTTGTAATGACGTGTAATTTTTGGGGAGATTTTGAAAGGATTGATTTCATTAAATTATTTTGTGATTTTGAGCTAGATTTTATGATGACTTTGAGGTTTTTGATGATTTTGTTTTGCAGAAATGCATCCGGTTCGACCGATCCCAATCCCAAACCCTCCGAATTGCAACTGGAGGCACCGACGGCCATGTGAGAGTATGGAATGTCGGGGAAATTATCAACAATCCCGACCCGAGAATCGATTACAAACCGGTGGTGGAATTCCGAGTAGTGAATGAGAATAAAGTTGAAGTGGATGATCTGGACTTTTCCTTATGTGGACGCTATATTGCGACCGTTTCGGCCAAAGAATCAGCTATTTGGGACTCGCAAAGCGGAAAGAAATTGAGCCCGTTGAATGTGCCAAGTCATTTGGCCAAGGATTTCAAGGTGAGAGGAGTTTTGGCGGTGAAATTTTAGCTTTGAAACGATTTATAAGACAGCTTTGTAAAAGTCACGGTTTTTGGGTGTTTTTTTTGAAATTTGATGTCTAGTGTAATATAATTTTTTTGTGTTTTTGGTTTTTATTTATGATTTTAGGTGCGATCGATTCGTTTCACCGACTGGGGACGCCAATCCGCCGTGTTTGCCGTCGCATTCCAGCAACGCCAGCGAACTTCGAAACAGGTCTCATATATCGGATTATTTGGATTTCACCCCGAGAAAAAGGGAATTCAAGGCTATGAATTGAATCAAGTCTGCAAAGAAGTAAGTCATCTACCATTTTTGAAGTTTTTGCTTAATTTTTTTTTTTGGTTTTTGAGGGTCAGAAAGGATTTTGAACCTTATTTTATGCTGAAACCATGATATAGAAGGAGATTTCCCCAAATAACAGCTGCAGACGGGCATGGATTAGACATTATGATGTTTTGTTAAGCCTAATACGGTTTATGACCTAATTTACACACAGTTTGGGCAGCAAAACACCCATTAAATTAGTGGAATAATGTTTTACAGACGGTTTCAGCCCCCTTAAGCCCACCAAAAAAAGGGATTTGGAATAGTTGGGTTTCCATCCGCTTTTCTCAGCCATCCCCTCGCCAGTTGAAGATGAATTAATCTCGGATGAATGAGGGCCGAGGTGAATATAGTAATTCTTAATTAAAACCCGCCGGATTTATTATTATGCGTTGAGGGTTTCCAGAAGAGGTCAGAGGCGTAATGTAAAGTGAGATGAGACAAAATGCCCATGATTTTTTGAAAATTTTGGTTGTGAATTGGATTTTTTTGAAGAAATGGATACTTTTTGATACTTTTGTGGATTTTTGAGAGCCTAATGTACGGTGACGGACCTGATCCAGCGGCAAAAAACGTACCATTTTGGATCCGGGAAGTATCAAAAATGAAGGAAATACCTCCCTCTCCAAGTGAAAATACTCCGTTTTTGAAAGGCTTTGCCTCACAAAAAAAGCGGTGCGCGTTTGAAATCGGAGTTTTTTTCACTTGGGGAGGAAGGTATTTTGCAGCGTTTTTGGTGCTTCCCGGATGCAAAATGGTACTTTTTTTGTCACTGGGTCAGGTTTGTCACTGTACAGTAGGCACGAAGAAATCAACAAAAGTATCAAAAAGTATCCATTTCTTCAAAAAAGTCTAAATCACAACCAACATTTTCAAAAAATCGTGGCCATTACAAAAATCATGGTCATTGTCATATACAGTGGCGGACCTGATCCATTGGCCAAAAACGTACCATTTTGCATCCGGGAAGTATCAAAAATGCAGCAAGATACCTCCCTCTCCAAGCGAAAAAATCCCGGTTTCAGAAGCGCGCCCAAGGGGGAGGCATTTTGCCACGTTTTTGATACTTCCCGGATGCAAAATGATACGTTTTTTGCCACTGAAATAAGACGAAATGCCATGATTATTTTATTGTGGTTGTGAATTGGATTTTTTTAAGAAATGGATACTTTTTGATACTTTTATGGATTGTGGAGTGCCTAGCTTAACATGTAATTTCCAGGCCGTCTCATGCCTCTGCATCAACCCCAAATCCCAACATCTCGCCATCGGCACCATGGAGGGCTCGGTGTACTGCTTCAACTCCCGACTCCAGCCCATCTACACAGCTCCGCAGTCGCATAAAAGTTTCGTAACGGCCGTCGAATTCCTCCCCGATTACCAACTCGAAACGTCGGCTAAAGGCCCCCCAAAAAAGCTGCCGGGACCCGGCGCCGACGCCAAATGCACCATCCTGTCGTTGTCGGTGGACCAGGCCATCAAAGCCCATCTAGTCCCATGGCCAAGACCCACTCCTCTCACTCAAAGTCTGGCCAAATTCGCCATTTATTCACTTATTTTGTATATCTTAACTTATGTCTTGCTGGTTTATTAAGAGATTTTTGGAGTTTTTGGACGGTTTTGTGAAAAAATTTGATTTTTTTTTTTTTTTTTGAATTTTTGGGACTTTGTTTTAGAGATTTTTTTATTATTTTTTTGGCTAAAATGACGTCAGATGGTTCAAAAAATGTCTTAAAAATTTTAAATACTATTTTGGATTGGAATAATTGGCTTAATTTTAACTTTTTATGACTTTCTATCATGTGTAATATCCGAAAATTTTTGTATCCCATTTTTTCCCCTGAAAATCATTGCACTCCAGTTACATTAACTTATTACGGTGTCTTCAAGCCCACAAAGACGATTGTAGTCTTCGCTTCTAATCCTCTTGACACTTTTTTCTCCCACTAAAAGGGCTCCAAAAATAGTCGAGTGCACTTTTTGTCATTTTGTGATAGGCTCCTGCCCATAATTATATCATAGGTCTTACAGGTTCACGTGAATTCCTCCATAGAGCACGTAATTTATTCGATTATTTATCCAAATGCGGTTATGACTTTGTTTTCCGGGCGCTGTTTTTCGGTTGCACTGTGCCGAGGAAAGGGTCGGGCGGTTGCACTGTGCAGTGGGAATTGGGGTTTGGTTTGCACGGTGCGATCCGAGAAATGGATGTTTTTGCACGGTGCGATGGAAGTTGAGAGCGATTTGCACTGTGCGATCTCAAAAACATGGTTTGCACGGTGCGGTGGAAGTTGACGACGATTTGCACGGTGCGCTTGCGATGGGCGACCTTCATTTTTTCGCACTGTGCGAGAAAAACAGATTTATCTGCGATCGCACTGTGCAATTTCAAACAAAAGTGCTTTGCACCGTGCGATGGAAGTTGACGGCGATTTGCACGGTGCGCTTGCGATAAGCGACCTTCTTTCTTTCGCACTGCGCGAGAAAAACAGATTTTTTGCACGGTGCGATGGAAGTTGAGCGACGATTTGCACGGTGCGCTTGCGATGAGCGACCTTCTTTTTTTCGCACTGTGCGACGAAAACAGATTTTTTGCAATTGCACTGTGCAATTTCAAACAAAAGTGCTTTGCACGGTGCGATGGAAGTTGACGACGATTTGCACGGTGCGCTTGCGATAGACGACCTTCTTTTTTCGCACTGTGCGAGAAAACAGACTTTTGGTGCGATCGCACTGTGCAATCTCAAAAAAAGTGGGTTGCACCGTGCAGTTGAAGCTAAATTTTTCCTCTGCACAGTGCATAAAATATTATTGATCGTTATTAATTTATCACTTGCATAAACTGTTTATCAAAATTTTTTAATTGTATTATCGTATTCAATTACCGGTTTCCACACCGTGAAATAATATTTATTACAATTTTTATGTTCTTTTTTTACCTAATTTGAGTTTAGAAAGCCACAGAATCGTCCAACGCGAATGAGGTTGTAGAGGAAAAAAGGAGATCGCGCGTCGAGGCCCTCCTTCCGGCCACAATGGACTTCTCGTTCAGTGAATGCCAGCAACCGCCGAAAACCGAGCAATTGGACTACACGTTGACCAGCGGCGGCTTCTGGTCGGACTGTCGAGGTAGGTTGGGGGATTTTGTGAGGGTCAAAATACAGTGGGGGACCTGATCCAGTGGCAAAAAACGTACCATTTTGCATCCGGAAAGTACCAAAAATGCAGCAAAATACCTCCCTCTCCAAGTGAAAATACTCGGGTTTCAAAAGCTCTTTTTGTGAGGGAAAGGGCGCGCTCTTCGAAACGAAGTTTCTTCACTTGGAGAGGGAAGCATTTTGCCACATTTTTGATACTTCCCGGATGCAAAATGGCATGTTTTTTGCCACTGGATCAGGTCCCCCATCGTAATAGGCACTTGATTTGAGTACGAAATTTAGAGAAAACATGATTTTTTGTTGGAAATTTGGCTTTTATGGTGTAAAAGTTGATTTTTTTTTGGATTTTTGATAAATTTTTTGTGAGTTAATACAGTTTTTATGGGTGTAGAATGATATTAGAAGTACCGAAAGACGTTTTAAGATTCTAGAAGTTGAGTTTTTCAGCTAAAAATTTATTTTTTGCCCTAAAATTTCAAAATATTTTCTTTTCCTCCAGATATCGACCCACGGCTGCACAGCCAGCGCCGTTTCGGCTCCACGATCGCCCTCGACTCCAGCCCGGTATGTTTCCCGTCGAACATGCAGCAAGCATATCCCCAACCGATCACCGTCGCGCCCGCCAACTCGTTCGGCTCAAACCAGGCGCTGCAGTCGCCGTCCACGCCACTTGCAGACTTTAAGCCCGTCTCCCGGTCGATGGAATGCCTTACCCAACCAACCACATCGAATCTCAACCATCTCTACAACGCTCAGGCCCACATGGACGACTCCAAAGTGAATTATAGCTACGATAATGACTCTGGCATGGTAAGAGTCATTTTTTGGGTTTTTTGACTCATTTTTGGCTGATTTGATTGGTTTTTTTATGTTTATGAGCTTTTCACTTGTTTTTACATTTGAAAAAGCTCTTAAATTTCAAGTTTTTAGTGAAAATTTGAGTTTATTTACAGTAGTCTATATTATACATGAAAAAAATACTGGAATAATCGGAGGAATGTGAGTAAAAACGAAAATTAAAGCAGTTTGAACTCTAAAGTAGCCTTATTAGTACCGTCGGGACAATTGAACACCATATTTCCATCTTTGTCCAGCCATTCGGCATGTTTTATAACGTATAAGCGATCGTATCCTTGCCGTTCGAATAGCTGAAAATTGAATTTTTAGAGGGGTCAAGGGGTAAATTGAAGAAGTATGGGGTAGTCGAGGCGATTGTGGCACATTTTTATAAATTTTTCACAAAATTTTTTATTTTTTTTTTTCTTTTTGGAATTTTTGTAAATTTCCAAGGTTTTTTGTTAATTTATGGTTTAAAATGGGGAATAGGAGGTGTGAAAACACTTATAATGATAGCTAGAGAAAATTTCAACTTGATTTTTTGCAGTTTTCATAAATTTTTTTCTCGAAAATTTCCAAAAATCCCACTTTTTCGCCATTTTTTGATAAATTTTAAAAAATTTTTGCAGAAAAACCAAAGAGTTTGAGGCTTGATTTAACCTTCAATCTGGTGTAACTACTGTCAGCTCTTACCTGTTGGGATTTGAACGCTGTAGCCTCGGTTATAAAGCCTTGAATGCCGTCGGTTTTTAATTTTTCCACCGAATCAATCCCCAATAGTTTACTGGCAATCCCACGCCGAGTAAAGTCCTTGTCCACGGACAGAACGAGCCAAATCAGCAGCTTGTTTACGTCCTTGGGCACCAAATCCCACATCTAGAATTTTATAATTTGTTTTTGCGATTTTTGCTCGACCTACTTTCTCTTCGAAAGCCCCCAGAAAGTCCTGAATCTTCTGGATTTTCGCGCTGTATTTGTGAGTGTTGAAGGTGAAGTTTTCGTCCACATTTTCCTTCTCACTGGAGCTCTCGGGACGCGTTATCACACTGCTCAAACGCGCCGCAATCACTCGCCCATCGGCCTTGGAGCGCGCGTAATAACTGTAGTCGGAGGTCAGAGAACCTTGAACAATTTCTGAAATAAAATTGGTCATCTGCTTCTGAATAATCAATGATATTTTTTCTGAAACTAGCATTGTTTAGAAGGCTTTATTTTGCCTTGAAATTTTTGATAATTTCATTTGACTTACCGCGGAAAAACCTCTCGGTAATTTCCCGTTCTTCCGCCATATTCAGCGCAAGATTCAGCGACTCGGTGCATAAAAAATCGCTCATCAAGAAATCCAATAGCTTGTCCTCATCCTCCACAGTGGCTTGGAGAATATCGTAGTCCCAGGTGGGGTCGGACAACACCAAATTGTTGGACATTTCCCTGAAAGAATGGCAAACTCGCTCCGAAAATCAAAATTTGAACGGTTAAGCCTTTTAAACGCGCTCGCAAAGTCTCAAATTTGCTTGAATTAGCCCGGAAATTGAAGAAGGCAACATCCCCCTACGATTTTGTTGAGCTTTGCCCTCAGGGCATAACTCAAATTTCCCCACAAAATGTGGAAAAAACAAAAAACGTCGATTAAGTGGCTCATCCTTCATGTCTCAAGGACAATGTGAGCCTTTATCCCGAAGCTCGTTCGAGGGCACACGTTGTGTTCGCAAAAAGTGAGAAACGGAAAAAAGAGAATTTTTGTGCGGCCCAAAAGCCAACGGAAAGGGAATTAACGGCTGGCCAAACGGCCCCAACTCCACGTTCCCCGCCAACCAATATCTTCTCCCTTATTTGGGTTGGAATTGATGAGCCGTCCGTGCGAATGGACACCAATGGCAATGTAAATGATAATAAGAGAGCGCGATTGCATATTCATGAAGAAGAGATGGCTAAACTTAAATGGAGAAAAAAGAAAATCTAGGGGATGATTGTCATGGATAATGTAAACTAATTTACAGTGTCTTTAGAGCTAAAATTTTGGCAGAGTTTTGAAGACTAGGCCCCAATTTTAGCTTTAAAATCGTACAGTGACGGACCTGATTCAGTGGCAAAAAACGTACCATTTTGCATCCTGGAAGTATCAAAAAATGTAGCAAAATGCCTCCCTCTCCAAATAAAAAAACTCTGTTTTGAAGGGCGCGCTTTTGAAATCGAAGTTTTTTCAATTGGAGAAGGAGGTGTTTTGCTACATTTTTTGATACTTCCCAGATGAAAACTGGTACGTTTTTTGCCACTGGATCAGGTTCGCCACTGTACGATTTTAAAGCTAAAATTCGGGCTGAAGTCTTCAAAACTCTGCCAAAATTTTAGCTCTAAAGACACTGTAGATTAGTTGACATTATCCATAACAAAAAACAGCGAGATTTGCTTTTTTCTCCATTTAAATTTAGCCCTCTTCTTCATGAATATGTAATCGCCCTCTCTTATTATCATTTACATTGCCATTGCTGTCCATTCGCACGGACGGCTCATCAATTCCAACCCAACTAAGGGAGAAGATATTGGTTGGCGGTGAACGTGGAGTTGGGGCCGTTTGTCCAGTTTTTTGCCAGTGGCACTGTATAATGGTCTACGACCAAAGATTTGAAAGTCACAGGACGTTTGAGGGGTTTAAGTTGACGTTCTTAAATCTCCCCTGGCAACCCTTCAACCCGCATTCCGTGGAACCCATAAACCCAGGTTTCGCATATTCAAATGAATTCTGAAGGCGTCCAAACGCCTTCTTTTGTCTGGAAAGTTCAAAAAGATATCGAATGTCTGCAATTCTTACTGTGCGAGGGTTAAAAAAGACCAAAAATTGGCAAAAGCATAAAATTTCGGTCTATTTTTGCTTACAATTCGACTAATGAACCTCATTCTTCGTTTCGAAGCGGATTTTGCATCCAAAAAGCTTGTATAAATACGAGTTCTTCAACAGAATTTGCAAGATATCAAATTCTAATGCTATGACGAAAACCCGAGTCAACCGCAAAGAAAAACTAGTTCAATTTCGCGAAACAAGCACCGAAACATCCGCGGAATTCGACCCGAACGGGTTGAGCAAAAGTTTTTTGGCCAGGAAATTCGCAGTCTCATGATCTGAAATTTGGAGAAAAACAATTCGAGAAGTCCCTTGAGCAAACAAGGACATTTCAAATTTCGAGCGGTACAAAGAAAAAAAGGGAAATGAACAAATGTCAAGGAAGTGAACAAATGTCAACTGATGGCGAATAGTGGAAATAATGCAAAAAAATTTAACGCAAATTTATAAGGAAGTTGAAGATCGGATTACAGTGGGGGACCTGATCCAGTGTTAAGAAACGTACCATTTTGCTTCCGGAAAGTATCAAAAATGTGGCAAAATGCTTCCCTCTCTAAGTGAAAAAAATCCGATTTCAAAACCGCGCCCTTCAAAACCAAGTTTTTTCACTTTTAGAGGAAAGCATTTTGCCACATTTTTGATGCTTCCCGGATGCAAAATGGTACGTTTTTTGCCACTGGACCTGGTCCGTCACTATGCACACTTTTGTGATGAAAAGTTTGCTGGGAAAATTGTGGAGATACAGTAATATTTTTGGTATATATATGTAAGGTAGTCGGTTTGACGAGAGGTTGATGGATCTGACTTTAGTATTATTGAATTTTTTTGTATGTTTTTATGTAGATTCAAGTTTTACTATGGTCTTTGATTTTCGTACCCGGATGGACAAGTTGAGGATTGGAAAGTTTAATGGGGCATTTTTGAGCGTAAAACTGTTAGTTTAGAAGGTGTATGAAGCAATCAACAACTTTTTTTTTGACAATCTGAGATAAAGGGAACTTTAACCCATTTTCTGACGGAAAAGGCTTTCAACGATTTAAAAAAATGAAGCCGTCGTGACAATTCAAATTTGGCCGCCAGTGCAAAAGTAAATATTGACAGACTTTGGAATACCTCAAATGACTAGCCAAAAAATTGGATTGGTTCCGGAATTTGCCTCAACGACTTTTCGAAAAGTTGGATCGGCCTAGAAACATCTCGAACAGCTAGCAAAACTTTTAGTTTTGGGCAAATTCAATGCTCTTCGAGCCTTTGGCTAGCCGGTCCAACTTTTTGGCTTGTCGTTGAGATAAATCCCGGAACCAATCCAACTTTTTAGCTAGCCATTTGAGGTATTTCAAAGTTGTTTCGATATTTTCTTTTGTACTGGTGGCCCGATTTGTCACGACGGCTCAATTTTTTTAATTATTGGAAGTCTTTTCCGTCAGAAAATGGGTTCAAATTGTCCTTTATCTCTCATTGTCGAAAGACAATTGTTGATTGCCTCATACAGCTTCTAAACTAACTGTTTCCCCCTCTAAAATGCCATTAAATTTTTCGAAAATACATGAAAATTATCAGGAATGTCGCACCTCCCAAGTTTTAAGTTTTAATCAAAGTGCTTCAAAGTCATGCAAAATGCCTTGTAATTTCAAGCTTTCTCCTGGCCTTTGTCGTCACAATTACTGATTTGTTTTTTGATTCTTTAGTGGGAGAACAAATGACGGCCGAAAACGCTTGGCCGCCTTGTTGTCGCTCCGAAAAAGCTCGTATTTGATAACAGAATCAACACCGAGGAACGGGGTTTATAGTGTTGGAATGACAAATTGGCCCTGATAAGGCCTTCGCAAACAATTTTTGGGTGAAAAGAAGGGAATGTTGCATAATGGTTAGATAGGAGTATGGTTTAGTATAATTTCTTTGGATTTTTTTACGAATTTTTTTGAGTTTATGTGAAAGCTTTTGGCTTGAAATGTCTACTGAAGGCTTCGGAGGTAATTGTGAAATAAAAATGTAGTTTTTAAATGCATTTTTTTATATTACTTTGGGTGAAAATAAGATTTTTTTAAAGATCTTGCTGTAATTTTCGATTTTTATGTCTTTGGTAGACTTTATCTTGATTAAACTTCCTGAAGAGTAGTTTAGACAGCTTTAATTGCAATGTACATAAAAATTTGGCCTGTTTTGACACTGTTTTTACATTGTAGTGGGCCTCTGTTTTCATTTTATGATTTCTCTTTCAAATTATCAAATTTTCCATGCCAATACTGAGATTCACGAAATTATAGTGCAATGACTCGGTTGCCAACACCTCGTCCTTCTCCAGCAGCTGCAACGCGGACAGTGTGACCAACGAGGACTGCTGTATGGACCCGAATGCCTGGGCCACAACCGCCTATTTGAACGCCGCGAACAACATCCAGAACTTTGGGAATCAAATGGGCATGATCTCGGTGAACCGGATCTCCGTTGACGACTCCATGCTCAACAATTACAATCGTAAGAATTGGAATTTTTCGAGTTTTATATTATCCATGGCATCAAGTCCGAAAAATCTTGAATTTTTGAAATTTTGGGCTTATTTTTTGTTTTCAGCTTGTCCTAAAGTTCGATATTGAATTTTATTCAATTTCAGACATGTACGATGAGATTCTGGAGTCGATGCAGCGTTGCCGAGTGAACAATCAACAGAACGACGTGGACATGGACTTTCACTGAACAGCCCGTCATCAATTTCCTTTTATTTTTCGCAAAACCTCTCCTCGAGCCGAAGAATACCTCGGTTTCCATCGATTGAAAAAGGCAATATAACATCAACGCTACCAATTTTATCAATTTTCCAACCTTGCACTTTGATCGTCATGGATAATGTGGAGAAACAACAAGATTGCCATCATATTTACAGCTTTTAAACCGGACAACATTCTATTTTCTTCTCCTCGAATCACGGTTATCACGGTCTTCAGCACTCCCCGTGTCCAGCTATTAATCAACCATCGGCATTAATAATATTTTTGATCAGATAATCAATTTGAATTTTGCGGGAGAGCCGATGGATATGACATAATTTGGAGGGATTGGGAAGTTTGGATAGAGTTTTGGGCAGTTTTTAGAGGATTAAGATTTGTTTTTTGCAGAAAAAGTTGAGCAAGTTATATTACACTTGATATAAGTGAGATAAAATTGGTGTTTTTGGATCGAAAATTACTTGAAGATTGTTAAATAGAAGACTAGTAAGTTTTTAAAGCTGTAAGTTGCGTTTTGGAAGACAAAATTTGAGTCTGAGCAGGGTTTATTATACTAGGTAGATGTGATAAAAAAAATTTTCAAAAACAAAGTTATGTTTAGAATTGACCTCTGAGAGTTTCAGTATCTCTTTTGGACACCTTAAAACTTGTTTTGACAAATTTTTGGGCTAAACAGTAGCTTTGATTATATTACACTTGACCAAAAATTTTTTGTTGAAAAAATTTTTTTGGTCGAATTTTTTTCCCCAACCGTTTTTATAGCCTATTACAAGATGAATTTAAAGATTGTCGCATCCAGAAGCTCTCCCCCTCCCACTTGTTACCTTGATTTTTCCCCCCGTCGAACCGCCTAAAACCCGCTAATAATATTCCCTTCCAAAAAATATTTGAACAGCTTTCATGACTATTTATACAACCAAAAATACGTCGTAACCAAATAAACATACATACACCTGGGCCTTCGCGTTCTTCTCTCTTACAAGTTGACTCCCGAAACTTGGCCTCTCAATGGTTATATGTTGTTGCTTGTGGTTGGTGAATATGATTTTCGTTTTTGGATTTTTAGTATGTTGTTTGTTGTTGTCAGTTGTTGAAAATGCTCAAAAACAAACGTCGCCAGCAGACGGCGACCTTCCTCGAGGGACTGAATGGGCATTATCAGCGGAGAGAGAGTCCTCCGCCGATACCGAATACAAGTAAGTGGATGGAGAAAAAGTGGCGGGGAAGGCGGATTGTGTAATGGCGGACCCGATCCAGTGGCAAAAAACGTACCATTTTGCATCCAGGAAGTATCAAAAATGTGGCAAAATGCTTCCCTCTCCAACTAAAAGAACCTTCCTTTAGAAAGGCGCGCTATTTTTTCCTCACGAAAAGAGCGAGCGTGTTTTTGAAATCAGTAGTTTTCGCTTGGGGAGGGAGGTATTTTGCTACATTTTTTGGTACTTCCCGAATGCAAAATGGTACGTTTTTTGCCACTGGATCAGGTCCGCCACTGTTTGGTTGGAGATTTGACAACCAGAAATTGCAACGGCTACAGAGCCGGCTCCGAGCCGGGAGCCGGAAATTCTGGGTCCGGCTCCCGAGCCCGAAGTCGGAGCCAGGCTTCTCAGCGTTTATAAAAGTAAAAATTTCGTGATCTTGTTATACCAATTGCTCGAAAAATACAGGGAAGGATGCGTTGCGTACTTATGACTTGGCTCAAAAACGTTGGGTGTGTCATCTCCGGCACGAATAGCTTTTATTTTTGGAAAAATATTTTTCACGGGAGCCGAAATTTTGGCCGTGGCAATCTCTGGTGACAACTCGTGTCGCCAGTATAAAAGTAAATATTGAAAAACTTTGAAATAACTCAAATGGCTAGGCAAAAAAATTGGATCTGCTCCGGAATTTGTCTCAACGGCTTGCCAAAAAGTTGGATCGGCCTAGAAACCCCTCGAACAGTTGGCTAAAAAACTTGACTGGTCTCTGAATTTGCATATATGCCTACTGAAACCTTAGACTCGCTGTTCTGGGCAAATTTAGGGCTCTTCGAACGGTGGCTTACCGTTCCTAGTTTCTGGAACGGCTAGCCAACCGGTTAGACAAAGGTTTCGAAGAGCCATAAATTTGCCCAGAACTGCTAGCCGGTATTCTGGCTAGGCGTATGTGGAAATTCAGAGACCATACAAGTTTTTTAGCTTGCCGTTCGAGGGGTTTTTAGGCCGATCCAACTTTTTGGCTAGTCGTTGGGGCAAATTCTGGAACAGATCCAATTTTTTGGCTAGCCTTTGAGGTATTTCAAAGCTTTTCAATTTTTACTTTTGCGCTGGCGGCCCGAGTTGTCTTGAGCTCGAATTGTCCACGACGGTATGGTTGATAATTCGAGGATTTTTTGGTTGGTGATTTTTGAAGAAAATCTGACACTCGAAGCCGAAGAACTGCCCAGTTTTTCCGGAATTTTGGAAATTCAGAAAAAAAAAATTTTTTTGGTTCTAAATTTTGAGACCACTTTTAATCTTTATTTTTTCAGTGAATATGTCCCAGCCCCGGCACCAAACCCAGTCCACGACCGGCTCCTCAACTCAGTCCCTCCAAACCATCGGCATAGTCCAACACCCCTCGATCACCTCCTCCACGGCGTCGGCCCCCATCAAAAAGCACTCCAACTCGGCGCTAACCCCCTTCAACGACCACCCCAAGCCGTCGGCGTCGTCGACCAGCCTCCCGATGGCCGGCCTCATGTCCACCTCCACACCGGGCGTCCAGTTCGGCCTGTTCCAGCCCAATCCGCAGACCATTCAGCAGCAGCGAAGGCTGAGTCACACGCCCCGAGGAAGTCGGACCGTCTCCACAAGATCCGAACTTTCATCGCATAGTTTTTCCAATCCCCGACAAACGAATGTCGTCCAAGTGCCCCCACAGCAGAGCAGACAGATCTACGTGCAGAATAACAGCCAATACCCGCAGCGGTACAGCGCCAGAAGTGACCAGAATCAGAAGCGACAGAGGCGATCGCTCACTTCGTCGCTCTCAATAGGTAACACTGATTTTTTGGTCGCAAAATTGAAGCATTTGGAAACATTTGATTGAGCCCGAAGAGTCCAGTTATACCAAAAGTTCCATTTTTTAGATTTCAGAATGAGGGTGACATTTTATACGATGAAAAAAATTTTGAAATTTTTAACAAGGAAAGTACTTTTATGGGGGCTCCTACTTTTTGACGGGACATATCTCAAAAAATCAGAAAAAATGTGCTGATCAAGGATATATAAATCTTAGCTGCCCATTTTAGGTTTTTAGGGGTGAAAACTCAATCGGAAGTTGACTTAAAGTCCTATATAAACCCCTTTTCGCTTAATTTTTCACAGGTTTACAATTTTTATTTCGGCTTAAAATGATGTTTATTGAGTTTCTAGGACGTAATAAATCAGTCTTGGCCCAAAAATTTATTTTTCCGACCTTCAACTTCAAAAAAAGTTGCTTCAGTCCAAAAGGGAAACCGAACCCGTGCGGCGTCCCCCTCTTGATTCCCAGACTACGGCACTAGCCACTCGGCCACATCGCTCTCTTCCGAAGGAAGAGACCGACTGCGCTTTTTATCGTTTCGAATGCCTGCCCTTTTGTAGGGAAATTAAGCCAGTTTTTGGGCATTTTCGCCCCTAAAAACCTAAAATGGGCAGCTAAGATTTATATATCCTTGATCAGCACATTTTTTCTGATTTTTTGAGGTATGTCCCGTCGAAAAGTAGGAGCCCCCATAAAAGTACTTTCCTTGTAAGATGTAAGTGGTATCTTATAGGGTAAAATTTTTGCTTATTTTTTTCAAAATGAATTGTGACATGTTATACGATAAAAATTTTACAGAATTTGTTTCAAATCACTGTTAAAAAATACAATTTTAAAATTTGAAAAAAAGAAATTTTTTTATCGTATAAGACGTCACCCTCATTTTGAAAATTATAAAAGCGGGATTCTTCCGATCTTTTTGTGGGACACTTCGAAAGCCGGAGTTTTCGTCGGCAACGGACAAAATTCAAGAAAAAAAAAATTTTTTTGAGCAGTGCTTGCAATATTTAATTTGCCAGTAAAATGGAAAATAATGAATCAAAATTTACAGAAATGATATCTCTGACAGCTACAATGTCTTAATTTTTGGTCAAGTAATGTTTTATCGCAAAATGGCAGGATTTTTAAACTCCGAAATTGGAAAAACCCCTAAGGGGATGTTTCGAAAACATTTTCTAAACCAAAACTAGAGGCCTTGTAGATTCCAGAAATATAATTTTTGTATGTTTTGATCGGGTTTTTCGCAATTTATTTGCGATTTAAACTTTTCGGCTGGCAAATTATTTTTTATGGGCGAAAAATCCACTTTTTCGGCCGTAAACACGGTCTTCACATCTCTTGCAACAATTTCACTTTGATCTGCAGGCAATATCCAGTCGAACGACCCCATCTCCGAGCCCACCACACCACACGATTTCCTCTACAACGTCGACGAACTCGACACCAAAACGAAAGCCGGCTCCCTGCAGTCGCTCCGAAACAACCCGAATTACGGCTCTCAGCAGCGGGATTCGGCTTCGCCAGCTCTGTCCAACCTACTACCAGCTGACGCCAACGACTTACCGTTGCCGTCGGGCTGGGATGTGGACGTAACGGCGGAGGGCTTCCGGTTTTATATTGATCATAATAACCAACGCACCACCTGGGTTCATCCGCTGGCTGTGGAGAATCTGCCGCCCGGATGGACCAAAATCTTTGATGCGGTGCACGGAGTGGTCTATTATAAGTAAGGAGAGCAATTCTGAGCGTTTTGCGCGATTTGATAACTGGCCAATGCGCGATCTGAAACTTAGCTGAAAATGATAGGGCGCAGCTGGGAAAACTGGCACGGGCGCAGCTCGCATCTCGGGGGCATCTCGGAAAACAAGCTTTCGCAGCTCGCCGGAGCTAAGTTTCACCTTGTTTTCGAGCTGCGCCCAAGACGCGAGCTGCGCCCGTGCAAGCTCTCCGAGCTGCGCCCTATGATTTTCAGCAACTTTCAGATAGCGCAGCCCCTGTTCAAACGTATTTTCAAAAAAAATGACGTCATTTTTCCGCATTTTTTTTGGAATTTCCGCTCATTTTTTTGTTGCTTTGAAGTGATGTCTCTAAATTTTCAGCGAAGTCGAGCAACGCTCCCAATTCGAGCATCCCGGCGTCATGACACCCAACCCTCCCCACCACAACAACTCCCATCATCTCCAACAACACCAGCAGCCCCATCTGACCGCCAAGTCGCAGCAGAACTCGCGCCAGTCCTCGCAAAGCCGCCGCAGCACCTCCTGGGCCAACCTCCAACAACAGAACCAACTGGCTCAACGGATCCGAGAGTCGGCCTCGATTCAGTCCATCGCCCAACACCAAAAACAACAGCAACTGGAGAACGAGGAGCAGCGGAAAAGGAGCAGCGACATGTCGCGCGTCCATCCCATGTATTACGAGACCATCTCCAGCCTGAATATCATCAACGAAGGTCAGTTGGTGGGGTTGTGTGCGAAGAGGCCCCAAAATGATGAGGCCTTTTTCAAAAAAAAAACTTTTTTTTGATGAGAGTGGGTGACATGTTATATGATGGAAAAATTCTTGAAAAAATTTTGGAATGAGGGTGACATCTTATACGATGAAATTTTTTTAACAAAACGAAGAGGCCCTTTAAAAAAACTTTTTGTTAATGAGTGGGTGATGGTGACATTTTATACGATAAAAAAATTTCGTCGTATAACATGTCACACCCTGTTTTTTCATTTTACAATTTTTTTTTTCGTTTTTGGGGGGCCTCTTCTGATTTTTTATGAAAAGAAAAAAATTCGAAATAAGGGTGACATTTTATACGATGGGTTCTTTTCATCGTATAAAATGTCACAACCTAGTATTTTTGTTTTGCATTTTTTTATTTTTGGGGGTCTCTTCGGACTTTTTATAAACACAAAACAAATTTCGAAACGAAGTTGACATTTTATACGATGAAAAAAATTTTCATCGTATAACATGTCAAACCTTGGTTTTTCATTTTGCAATTTTTTTTTATTTTTGGTGGCCTCTTCGTTTTTTTTTGAGGCCTTTTCGGAAGCACCGAGTTGTCTGGGGAGATTTTCTTTACAATTTTTGTTAATCAAATCCCGTTCCAGACATCCCTCCATGGCTAAAACTGTACGGCGAAGCGCCCTTTCAATCGGACCATCTGCTAAAAGTATGTTAGGCCCCAAAAAAATTCACGATCCTTTGTAGTGGACCATGTTCAAGTTGCCGCAATTGCAACAATTCGACCGAATGCTGCGCAAACTGTACAAACAAGAGGTCCTGAACACGGTCAGCAAGTACGAGCGTGTGCGTGCCGAAATTAACACGGAATTGCTGCGGAGGTTCGAGGGAAATTGAGTGTAGAGCGTGTTCATATACATATGTAATGGGTTGCTCAAACAATATAAATAACACCTACTTGACGGTGATTTTGTTTTTTTCGGACAGTTGTTGGTTTTGGTAGAGTTTGCTTCAGATAGGGCGAATTTTTGGCTTGTAATCTACCAAAGGGACGATTTGGGGAGAAGTACGATTGGGGAAACCGAAAAGTACAAATGCGACCAGTTTTTCTAATCTTGGCTATTGCGCATCTTAGTTTTCTTGATCATGGGTTATCATGACATAAAAAAGATCAAAATTGGCACCAAAAAACGGAACTGGAACGATTGGTGAAAAGGACGATTGTGAAAACCGAAAAGTATTACTTTTCTTCGATGCAAATGTCGAAATTAGGTTAATCGAGGGTGCTGATTTCGAAAATGGCATTCATTTTTTGATTCTTACTTTTTTCCGTTAGTAGTACTGTAAATTAGTAATTTTTTGAATTTTTTTCATAAATACTCGATTTAGCGGTTTTCGATGGTGCTGACTTCGAAAATCATATTCTTTTTTGTGATTTGAAAGCAGCACCCTCGAAAACGCCCAAATTGAGTATTTATGAAAAAAAAATTGAAAAAATTACTACTTTACAGTACTACTAACGGAAAAAATAACTATCAAAAAAATTATTGTAATTTCCGGAATCAGCACCCTCGATTATCCTAATTTCGACACTTGAATCGAAGAAAAGTAATACTTTTCGGTTTTCACAATCGTCCTTTTCCCCAATCGTTCCAGTTCACGTCAATCCAAAATAGAACAAAAAAATTCCCGCCCCTTTTTGGTGATTCGTTCAAAACGAAATGTCACTATCCGATAAAAGGCATTTTCTTATCTTTCTTCTTCCTTTTCGAGAAAAAGCAATTATTTCGAGCGAGAAAAAGTGCCGATAATTTCGCGACATTTCGTCTCTCTTTTAAATCAATGGAAACGAGACGAAGTTTCGAAACGGTTCAGGAAATGCGCTGGATTGACGTGCAGTTCCTTTTTTGGTGCCAATTTTGATATTTTTTATGTCATGATAACCCATGATCAAGAAAACTAAGATGCGCAATAGCTATGATTAGAAAAACTGGTCGTATTGTGAATCGCATCCAATGGCTTTATCGGGCCTTGTATAGGCACCGGCTACAACTTTTTTTGGCTCTTCGCCTCTCATACAGTGACAGACTTGATCCAGTGGCAAAAAACGTACCATTTTGCATCCGAGAAGTATCAAAAATGCAGCCAAATACCTCCCTCTCCAAGTGAAAATACTCCGATTTCAGTCTCTTTTTGAAAAGCGCGCCCTTTCCCTCACAAAAAGAGCCGGCGCACTTTTGAAATCGGAGTTTTTTCACTTTGAGAGGGAGGTATTTTGCCACATTTTTTGATACTTCCTGGATGCTAAATGGTACGTTTTTTACCACTGGATCAGGTCCACTGTAGTCCCCGTACGACTATCGTTGACCCGAAAAGCTGGAACGCCCACAATTCACCTTCATTACAAGTCAGTACGACTTTATTTCCGTCAAAATTTCCCGGCCAAAAACGAGTCAAAAGACGATCGGTCGATTCCCTATTCATCATCACAGTCCATCGTCCGCACAATCATCTTCTCGCGCTTCTTCTCGTCGAATTCGGCGGGTTTCAGCTGCGTGAAGCTAAGCTCCAGCTTACTGCTCACCTGCACGACGGCCGCGTAGTTGCACAAGTCGTCGGTGTAACGGGCCGCCGAAAAGACCGTAATTAGGGAGCGGTTCGCGAAGAAGGCGTAGCCATATTCCACCACCTGAAAAGGGGAAAAAAGTAGTGTTAAAATAATCATCAGGCGACGCTCATATTTTGACGAGACTTGGCACAAATTTAGAATAATTTTTTCCAAGATTATATGCGAAACTCCTAGCTCGCGCTTTGCAGAAACAACCGAGATTTTTAGGCCGAAATTTGAAAAAAATGCGATACTTTTTTGCGAATTTAGGCTTGAAAAGTTTCATGCCTATTTCTGACGTATAGGGCAATGTTTCCACAAAAAATTAAATTTTTCCGCGCGAAACTGGCAAAGATATGGCCAAAAAGGTCTTCTCTCTGACCGCTCTCCACATTCCGCGTACTCTCTCTCTCTCGGCCGCAAAGACCGTTGAATATCTCGGCTGCTCTTGCAATGCGCGAGCCAAAACTTTTAGGAATTGATACGTGGCCTACGACTGATTTTGTGCAAAATTTGAAGAAAATCTGATGTGAGCCCCTCGGTTACAAGCCTGTCCTTGTACATCGAGACTAGAATTGGCACTTTTTTTGCCAGTTTGTCCACAAAAATCAACCTTATTCCTACTGTAGGCGTCTAAAATTGTCCGAAAAAACCCAACTTCTTTCGTAAACAATTGGCAGAAAATAGCAAAAAAAATTCTCTGACCGCCCTCCGTGTTTCGCGTACTCTCTCGGCCGCAAAGACCGTTGAATATCTCGGCTGGCTCTGTAAAAATTGAGCTAAAACTTCCTCGAATTGATACTTGGCCTATGCCTACAGTGTGTGCAAAATTTCAACAAAATCTGAACGTCGCACTTGGGACATCTCCCTTGTATAGTAATATTGCAATAATATGTCAAAAAAAGACTTTTTAAAAAAGGAAACCTCCACCCACCTGATGCGCTCGGATGATCAAGTCGATATCAAGCCTTTGAAGCGTCTCCTTGACCGAATCCTCTCCGAACAGCACCGACACCGACCGGACTTTGTTCTGCGTGTAGCCCTTGACGCCCTTCTGCGGGTCCGCCCACAAAAGGTCCTGTTCCAAGGTGTTCTTCTGCATAATCATCGTCCCTCTCTTCAACTTGCGGATGTCGTCGAGGCTGTTGAGGCGTGGCGAGATCCCGCCGTGCATGCACAGGATCTTCTTGGACACCAGCGCCGCGTACGGCATGAAGGAGAAGATCTCGTTGAAGTACAAGTAAAGGTCGTCGATGAGGTGCGGGTCCGCGCTGTACCGCTTCTTTAGGGCGTCGTAGAAGCCGTAGATTCTGAAATTTCCAAACATAAATCAAAAAATTCTAAATCTTCCAAAAAATTTTGGTCCCACAACGAAAACCTGATTTTCGCAAAAACACCGCGGAACTGGTCGAAAAGGTTGCGAATGAGATTGATGAGCCCTCCAACTTACTTGTTGATGTTCTTGAGCTCATGGTTTCCGCGTAGAAGGTAGATATTCCTCGGGAATTTCACTTTGCACGCCAACAACAACATAATCACCTCCATGGAGTGTTTGCCGCGGTCGATGTAGTCGCCCAAGAACAAATAGCGCACTTTAAATGGCATCCCACAGCTCTGAAAGCCCAAAATGTGACATTACACTAGGCATCCAAAAATTTTTTGGGTCCCAGCACGAAAACCCTGAAATTCAGGGAAATCCGATTCTTGCCCGCCTTAAACAAAATCTCCCCCTAAACTCACGTTGAAGATCCTCAACAAGTCGCTGTACTGTCCGTGAATGTCGCCACAAACGTTCACCGGCGCGTTCAGCTCGATCAACGGCGATTGGTCCTGGAACGATTGTTTCGCCATGCCCAAAAGCTGATAGACCGCCGCCGGATCGTAGTCCATTCGTTTGGCGCCGCTGATCAGATGGTCTTTGATGAAGGCGCGCAAGTTTATCGGCTTCATCTGGTTTGCGGTCATCACTCGGGACATTCGAGAGCTGTTGGCCTGAAGGTAGAGTAATATAACTGTAAAAAATGGAAAATAAAGTTGGAAAATGGATCCGAGATTTTTCTTGTGCCATCAAAAGAGCTTGTGGAGCAATTTAAGCTGCAAATATATCAACTTTTCCGGCAAACTTCAAAAAAATAATGTAAAGATCACAATGGAAGTAGCCCAAGTGCGACGCTCAGATTTTCCTTAAATTTTGCGCATACGTCAGACATAGCCGATATATCAATTCCTGAAAGTTTTAGCTCTCGCTTTGCATGGGCAGCCGAGATATTCAACAATCTTTGCGGCCGAGAGAGTACGCGAAATGCGGAGAGCGGTCAGAGAGAAGACCTTTTTGATCGTATCTTTGGCAGTTTCAGCGGGAAAAAATTGATTTTTTGTGAAATCATTATTCTCTACAGTAGAAACAAGTACAGGGTGTTCCAAGAATTATGGAAAAAACTATTCTTTAATAACTTTGTGCTCGGTGGCCCAATCGGAAAATTTTCTTTTGCATTTTGCAGAAAAACCTTGGAGTTTTTAGAATCAAAAAAAAAATTTTTGTTTTATCGGCGGAGACTTCCGTAATCCGCCTTGAATTCGGCGGAGTGCTTTTTCACAACGAGGCTGTAAAAATTGGTTCATTTTTGTCCCCGCCGATTTCTCCGCCGAATTGCCTTTTTTTTCTTCTCCCAGTGGGCCGAAGACGTAATAAGTCGTATTTAGGTGCCATGCCACCAGGAATACCATACGTTTTGGTTTTAGCCAATTTTGACTCTCCAAAGTCGAAGAAAAATCGTCCGCCGAGGTTAAAAAATGTATCCGCCGAATGACAAAAATTTGAAATAAATGTCATATTGTATCTTCTGAATTCTTTCCCACCTATTTTCTTCACACATACAACAATTTACAGCCTCATTTGTGAAAAAAACACTCCGCCGAATTCAAGGAGGATTACCGAAGTCTCCGCTGATCAAAGCAAAAAATTATTTTTGATTCTAAAAACTCAAGGGTTTTCCTGTAAAATGCAAAAAAAATTTTTCTAATTGGACCACCAAGCACAAAGTTATTAAAGAATAGTTTTTTCCATAATTCTAGGAACACCCTGTATAAGACTTTTCATGTCAAAATTCGCAAAAAAAGCGTCGCATTTTTTCAAATTTCGATGTAAAAACCTCGGTTGTTTCTGCAAAGCGCGAGCTAGAATTCTCGCATAAGTCTTAGAAAAAAATTGTCCAAATTTGTGACAAGTTTCATCAAAATTTGAAGGTCGCAATTGGGGTACCCTACAAGCCAAAAATTTAGTTTTTTTAGCCTATCGAACTCGACTTTGAACTTGGCTTGTGCTTTTAGTTTTGCGCGAAAAAATCCCCTTTATGAATGCTCTAAAGTCCTCCCAAACCCACCTTGGTGGCATCCGGACACAGCGACTTCTCCGCCGCCGGCTCGCCCACTTCCTTCTGCGTCTTCTCCTCCGCGGGTTTGCACTCCTCGGACGCCGTGGACACGTCCTTCGTCGGCGGATACAGCAGGTCGGCGCGCTCGCGGAACGACATGCTCTTCATCGCCTGCTTCGTGGGCAACATGGCGCCCGGCATGGAGCTGGGCCGACGCGACGCCAGTGGGAAATCGGAGGCAAGACAGCCGGCCTGGCTTCGAGCAGTTTGAAAATGAAAAAAATCAATAATTTTTTTTTGAAAATGAAAAAAAACAATTAAATTTTTTCTTGATTTTTCGAAGTTTTTGAAAATCAATTTGATAAAAATTCCCAGAAAGGGCTCAAAACAGCAAAAGCGAAGGACATGGAGCTCCATGGAGTAGCTCTGTAGGCATAAAGCTACAATAATTTGCTTTTTTTGCTATTTTGCAGTCGTTTATGTTCATTTTTTCGTTTATTTTTTACAAAGGAAGTGCTCTCAGTGTGATACTCAGATTTTGATGAAACTTGACACAAATTTAGAACAATCTTTTCTAATCCCTATGCGAAACTCCTAGCTCGCGATTTGCAGAAACAACCGAGATTTTTCGATCGAAAGTTGGTGAAAATGTGAAAATTTTTTTTCGAATTTTGGCACGAAAAGTTTCATGCTTATTTCTACCATAGAAAGTAATGTTTCCACAAAGAATCAATTTTTTCCGCGCGAAACTCGCAAAGATATGGCCAAAAAGGTCTTTTCTCTGACCGCTCTCCACATTCCGCGTGCTCTCTCGGCCGCAAAGATCGTTCAATATCTCGGCTGCCCATGCAAAGCGAGAGCTGAAACTTTCAGGAATTGATATATCGGCTATGTCTGACGTATGTGCAAAGTTTAAAGAAAATCTGAGCGTCGCGACGCGTCGCACTTGGAGTACTTCTCCTGTTACCTTTTTTATTTCAAAACCTAATTTAAATTTCAAAAGCAATGTTTTTACGATTCATAATTGATAAGGGACATGTGCATATTGATAAGATCACACGGAGCCACGAAATGGATGGAAGAAAGATCATTTATTCAGCAAATTTTATGAGGAAAGATCAGTTTTCAAGGAAAGGCGATTATTTTTTGAAATTTTATTTTTTGAAAGGACATTTAATTAATTATTTACTGTAATAATAAAAAAGAAACAGTAAATTTTCTTTAGCCCGGCTTCAAATTCAACCAAAAAAATTTTGCAAAATTTTGCACAGTGCAGCCAAAAAAAAATTTTCTGGCTAAAATACGAAGTTGATGAATTTTTTTTGACTTTAAAATTAGATAAGATCAATTAGAGATGACTAATTTTACATGTAGTATACAAGGTATATAAATTTTCAGGCATTAATGGCCATTTTTGGCTTCAAAAATTTTCGAATCTGCACTGTGCGTTTTCGTCGAATCAAAAATGTTTAAAAAATTTTAATTTTTTTCTAAATTCTTTGAAGTTCTTCCCCAAATTTGGCCGATATTTTTGCAGAAAAAAGTTTATATCTTTATCGAAGCCTTCAATTTGTTTGCCGGTTCGCTTCGGCATTGGATAAGTCCACTTGTCCTTTTGCGGAGTTACAGATCCGGAAATTACGACTTTGTTTATTCGGGGGGAAGAAATTGAAAGACTATTGCACTGATGCGTCCTGACATTTTAGATGATATCAGTCTGTCGGGGAAAAAAAAGTGAGCGCAATGTCGATTTTTGTCATTTGCACTGTGCAATAGGTTTTTTTCGCGTCTCGACTTTTCGGGTTGGCGACAGTTCGGGCCAACGCAAAATCGATCGATACATGGCGTAAGGCAAGTGGATACCGGAAAAAAAGGTTGTACGAAGTGCCTACAAGGTCTGAGAGCCGTTGTATGGTCGGCGGACGCTCAGCGAAGGCTTGGCGGAGACTTGGCAAAGACTTCCGATATGCCCACTTTTCTAACTTTAGCTATTACTAACGTTCGTTTTCTTTACCCTGAGGTTATCTAATCTATAAAAGTCCAAAATTTGCGGCAAAAAACGAAGATCCATAACTTTTATCCAGATATTATTGAGTGTACATGTCAAATACCTCGAAATAGGTGGTAAGCTCTCCTAGGACCCGGTCAGTATTATTATTTCTGCTAACTAAGCTTTCTCCAAGCCTTCCTCGTACATACAGCAACGAACTGAGGCGATCCGTAGCATCATTGAACTGTTGCTGACTCGAAAAGCGCTCGTCGCTGGCACCCTAACTTTTCCGGACAGTGCAAACGCCAAAAAGCAGTCCGGGGGGGATTTCCGAAAGGCCTAGTACTATTATGACAGACGGATGGATGCTTTTTGCAGTATTTTTGCAAAAATTTTTTCAGTTTTTTCAAAAATTTAAAATTAAAATTTTTCGAGATTTTTTAAAAATTTTGGTTATTTTTGATAATAATCTGATCTATAAGGCTATATCAGTCTGATTTTGAATTATTTTTATAGTCTTCATTAAAATTCTCAGGTATTTTTCAACGAAATTTTGAAATAAATAATTTGTTTTCGCCCCCTAAAATAAGGTGATTTGACCCGAAAATATTGATTTTATTGTTTTCCCTCAGTTTCAAAACCTTGTTTTCTTCAGATATAACTTCATGGTTAAATTTCCCATATTTCTACCACTACTATTGCTCATTACATTCTCATGCGATGCAGTTAAAGTCGACCTGATCTCAGGGCCAATTCGAGGGAAACTCGAGAAAATAAACGGCCAACAAGTGCAAGTGTTCAAGGTAGACCACTATTCATTCGTTATTTTTTGATTTTTAGGGGGTACCCTATGCCGCAAAGCCCATTGGAGCGTTGAGATTTCAAAATGCTCAGCCGGCGGAGCCTTGGAATGAGACGATTTTAACGACCGAATACTCGCCCGCCTGCATGTCAAATACGTCGCAGACAACATCGCCGCAAAGTTATATCAGCGAGGACTGTCTGTACATCAATATCTGGGCGGATCTGCGATGCAGAGTGAGAGTTTTGAGTGCTGGAAAAGGTCTAGAAAGCCAGAATGAAGCAATTTTTTTGCACGTCGATTTTTCGGAAAGCAGCCTTTAGAATTTGTTGAAATTTAAAAAGCAAGCGTTGTCTAGACCATATTTCAAGTCCTGAAAATCTTAGTTGCCCAGTTACAATGGCGGCTAAGATATTCAGCAATCTTTGCAAGTGCAAAAATGGGAACCGAGGCCAGGAAAAAAGATACCTTTCCTGTAAATTTCAAACAACAAAATCACGATTTTTTTACTATATTTTTTCAGAACAACCCTTGCCCAGTTGTATTCTACCTTCACGGCGGTGGCTTTCACTTTGATTCGGCCACCATGTTCAACGACACGGAGATTATGAGCAAGTTTGCGAGCGAGCGACTTGTCTTCGTTGTGCCGGCCTTCCGGCTCGGACTGTTTGCGGTTTTGGATCTGGGCGAAGAGCTGCAAGATGCTCCATATAATGTGGGGCTCAATGGTATTTTATTTTCTTTTTCTTTGTTTCTGCACAACGCGATTTGTGCAGGGCCGGTTAGGATGGAAATTAGTTGGAAAAAAAGTTTTTTTCTTATGTCACGATTCGAGAAAAGTAAAATAATCGATAATAGTATGCCTTTATTGCACCTCAACTGTCCTTTCCAGACATAATATTTGCCTTGCGATGGGTGCAAACCGAGATTTCCAAGTTCGGCGGAGACCCGAAAAAGGTGACCGTCTTCGGCAACAGTGGAGGTGCGTCTGTTGTATCGGAGCTCCTCGTGTCTCCGGCAGTGTCGACTGACTTGTTTTCTCGCGCCTGGGTTGCCAGCGGATTACCCATCCTCGAGCCTCATTTGAATCTCAACACATCGGATGTGATTGCAACGCAGGCTGGGGTAAGTTTTCTAAATAGAAATTTGAGAGTTTGGCCAGGATTTGGAGGGCTTTATAGGACGTCGAGGTCATGAGAAATATGAAAACAAGTTTTAAAAACTAAATTTTGTTTGTTTAGAAGCAAAAAAGTGAAAAACGTGCAATGCCAAGTCATTCGGGTTTTCGTGGTGGGACCAAAAGTCAGTTTTCAAAACTGCTCAATGGCGGGGAAATTTTTATTTTTCGAAAAAGCGAGGATATTTTGAAGGTATTTCGAAAAAATTGGAAAATTTTATTTCATGTCCTAAGGGTAAAAATGGCAAAAAATCAAGTTTTCTCCCAAGAAAGCCCTAATAATTAACAGTCAAATTTTGGTATAACAAATCGCAAAAAACCGAAAAAATTGTTTGTTATGGATGAGCTTTTTTGTGTAGAGATTCATTTCGCCCTAAAATTGGCGCTTGGCACCTCAGAAATTGTTTGTTCTAGACAGGTTTTGTTGTATTGAAAATAGTTAAAATTCTCCTTATTACGAAACCAGCCAGTAACGAACATTTTTAAATCTCTCAAAAGTCTATTTTATAGCCAAATGAACCTCTTTACAACAAAATCTCTATATAACAAACAAAAAAATTTATTTGTTATACGGAGATTTTTTAGTAACTTTGACTGTACTAACTTTATTTTACAAGGAAAGTACTTCTATGGGGTGTGGAGTTACAGGTCGAGATATATATCAAAAAATTCGCAAAAATTTTCTGATTCAGACTATATAAAAATTAGCTGCCTAATTTTGGTCTATCAACGAATTTTATCAATAAATGTATTTCTCGAGGAAAAAAATCTGCGGCAACAAAAGCGCGCTCGGTCTCTTCCCTCGGAAGAGAGCGGTGTGGCCGAGTGGTTAGAGCGCTAGGTTGGAAATCCGAGGGGAACGGGTTCGATTCTTTTTGCCACACTAGAACCCATTTTTTACGTTGGAACTACTTTTAAGGTGTAGTTGTAATCCAATTTGATATTTTAAGGCTTGCCAAGGCCTCAGAATTTATTTTAACACAAAACAAAATTTTTTTATTAGTAAAAACAAGGTCAAAAAGACACTTGCATGGTGTCGCGAGAAAACTTCTGAGGACAAAAACATGTCACCAGACCAAAATTAGGCAGCTAATTTTTATACATTCTGAATCAGAAAATTTTTGCGAATTTTTTGATATATATCTCGACCTGTAACTCCACACCCCATAGAAGTACTTTCCTTGTTAAACTTTTCCGAGTGGAGATTTTAATTTTTTTGATGTTTTTACCTCCAGGGCATGACTGTAATTTTAGTGTCCAAAAACCGAAAACATCCGAGCCCGTTTGGAATGTCTGCGAAGTGTGCCCGCCGAGCGCATAAACAACGCCGCCCGAGAGACCGAGCTCACCCGATGGGAGAAGATCGGAGTCCAATCCGACTCACACAACCTTCCTGGCCGCAGTTTCGCCGACCTGGTCCAGTATTGGAAGCCAATCCCGGCTGTGTTCAGCGTCACCGCCAGAGAGCTGGTGTTTCAACTCAAAACCCTCGAGTATTACTGTGACGCGTACACGAAAATGTTTGGCTATCAATCGGCGGAGGTGGTGGACGAGTGCTTGAAGAGATATGGGAACAACACCGAGAGATTGTCACCAGAAATTATGCATGCCATTGCGTACTTCCAGGCCAAGGTGAATGTGCTGCGGTAAGGTTGGGGGAGAGCTTGATGCTTTGAGGAAGGATTGGCGCCTCTGGCGAGACTTGAAATCCTAGATTTAAGTCCAAGTTAAGGTCTTTGCATGGTTAGAAAATATCGAGTTCAAGTTCGCGTCCCGGCTTTTCGGGTCGTCGACAACTCTGGGTCAATAAAAAAGTAATCGATTCGGGGCGTAGGGCAGGTGGACACCCAAAAAAAAGCTTGTAGCAAGTGCCTACGAGGCCTGGCAAATCCGTTGAATGGTCGACGGACGCTCGGCGAAGGCTCGGCGGAGACTTGGCGAAGACTTGCAATATGTTCACTTTTTCTAACATAAGCTCTTACTAACGTTAGTTTTCTTTACCTTGGGTTATCGTAACATATACTCCGCGTACAATGTTTTGACCCCCCTCCTAACTCGGTCCAAAGTGTACTAATTCGGACCAAATTTGGCATGTAGTATACTCACAGGCTAGTAACAAAAAATAACATAGCAGGACATACCTTATAGTTGAATTTAAGAATCTAGGGGCAATTTTCAAAAATCACCTTAAAAAATCGAGGAAAAAGTTTTGACCCCCCTTAAAAAAAAGTTAGATATCGCCAGCGGATGCCACGCAAACCTATTGTAATCGACGTCCCATACCTGAATACAGGTTAATAAATGGTTTTCCGTTGAATGCTTCGTTGCATTTGAGGATTCAACGCGTTAAACCGTTTTTGATGTAGAGGTGCCCAAAATGGTAAAAATCTTCCCCTAGCGTTTTCCAAGAGCTCTAAATTGGGTTTATATTTTGTGATTTAGACCTGTATTTACCTTCTCCTTTCGATAAAAGTGCATGATGGCCTGGGAGTGTAGATTCGGCAGATACCCTCTTGTCATGCCCAGCCTTGGTGAGCCATTTGCTCTCTGACTCAAGGTCGAGATGTGGTCGTTAGGTCCTCAATGTAATCCTGAGACTCCTATTTACTCTCAGTAATGTAAAATGTTTTGATTTGACACGTTTTGTAATGGGTTTCATTCACCTTAATCTTAAGTTTGCCGTTACTGTAGATGACCCCGAGTACGATGACATCCCCACCTCCCATTTGGCGTTTCATACGTCTCAAATGAGTATGGTGGGTGCTGTAGCGTCTTAAATTACCTGGTCCATCAAATGAAAGCCGTTTTTGGTGGCTAAAAATCCATTTGAAAAACGCTGGTTTTTCGTTAAGGCGCAGATCGGCGAAGTTGCGCCTGCAAACCATACGAGACCGTGTCAGCGGGAGTTTATTCTTTGTTTGAGAGTAAATAGGAGTCTCAGGATTACATTGAGGACCTAACGACCACATCTCGACCTTGAGTCAAAGAGCAAATGGTTCACCAAGGCTGGGCATGACAAGAGGGTATCTGCCGAATCTACACTCCCAGGCCACCATGCACTTTTATCGAAAGGAGAAGGTAAATACAGGTCTAAATCACAAAATATAAACCCAATTTAGAGCTCTTGGAAAACGCTAGGGGAAGATTTTTACCATTTTGGGCACCTCTACATCAAAAACGGTTTAACGCGTTGAATCCTGAAATGCAACGAAGCATTCAACGGAAAACCATTTATTAACCTGTATTCAGGTATGGGACGTCGATTACAATAGGTTTGCGTGGCATCCGCTGGCGATATCTAACTTTTTTTTAAGGGGGGTCAAAACTTTTTCCTCGATTTTTTAAGGTGATTTTTGAAAATTGCCCATAGATTTTGAAATTCAACTATAAGGTATGTCCTGCTATGTTATTTTTTGTTACTAGCCTGTGAGTATACTACATGCCAAATTTGGTCCGAATTAGTACACTTTGGACCGAGTTAGGAGGGGGGTCAAAACATTGTACGCGGAGTATATAAAAGACCAAAATTTTCAGCAAAAAAAAACGAAGATCCATAACTTTTATCGTAGATATTATTGATGTGAGTACATGTAAAATAATAGGTGATAAATAGGTGATAAACTATCCTAGGACCCTGTCAATCTTATTGTTTCTACAAATTAAGTCTTCCCCTAGTCTCCTCCATGCACACATCAACGAACCGAGGCGTTCCATAGTGTTTACCTTAGAAGCTTCCGGAGGCCAGTACCTGACGGTATAAAAATGCTTAGTATTCCTATTATCATCGCATCCAAGAATGGCCCAGATCGGGTTATGGTGGGATTTTTTATCGAGTTCTGAAGTAACCCTTGGATGATCAGAACTTCTGTTTTATTTATCAGTCTGTCGGGAAAATAACGGCGGATCGTCGCAGCAAAATGTCTCGCCTTGCCGCTATCGCGCACCAAATCCCAAGCTTGCAGTCGCAAGGCGATGATGGGCGATTCCGAGGCGCGACGATCCGCCGTTTTTTTTCCCGACAGACCGATACTAGGGTATCCCCTTTTATTTCGATCCGGAGGAGGCTTGTATTGCTGGGTTAAAGGGTCATTACAGCTTTTAAAATAATTAATAGTTTTCTTGCTCTTTATGATTCGTTATACAGAGGTTTCACTCTTTTTTCTCTCAGCTCCGGGCCAACATATTTCATGGTGTGGGCCCAAAAGAACCATGACAAACACGCCAATGAGATGGCCTACTTTTTTGGACTTCATCCGGTGATCAACAAAACCGAGGATGATTTGGAAATGGAAGCCTTCTTCCCTCCTGTTTGTCGCAACTTTTTCAACGGCGAAGTGCCGTTGGAAGGTGGGGCTAGACACGTTTAAAATCGTATTACTTGCAGACTGGGATCAAGTGGATTATAACGGACGAAATTACTATTACTTCAACTTTGACGGCGAGGAAACTCCGCACATGGTCAAGAACGGGGTCTACGACGTGGAATCGATAAAGTTTTGGCTTTATCATCTCAAGGAGGTGGAGGAAAAAGGCACCCGGGTTCAAAGGTCACTTCGTAGGGCTATTGTCCATCGAAATACGCTGGCGTCAGAAAGTAGCGGGAGCGGAAAAAGTGGGAATAAGGTGAGTTACATGTACCAAAGGAACAACAGGGAACATTGTCGTTTGGGAAAGCGATGACTGGGGAGTGAAGAGCGCTTTTTGACGCTGTCTTAAAAGTTTGCTGAAAATCACAGGGCGCAGCTCGAAAACAAGCTGAAACTTAGCTCCGGCGAGCTGCAAAAACTTGTTTTCCGAGCTGCCCCCGATATGCGAGCTGCGCCCGTGCCAGTTTTCCCAGATGCGCCCTACGTTTTTTCTCTTGGGGAAGGAAGCATTCTGCCACATTTTTGATACTTCCCGGATGCAAAATGGTACTTTTTTTGCCACTGAATCAGGCTACCACTGCATGTTTGTTAGAAAAAATTAATTTGTCACAAGCTTCGTCAAAATCTGGTCGTCGCACTTGGAGTAAAGATAAAAAAAAGGCAAAAGAAGTTCTTTAACCCCTCCATTGTCACTTTCCCAAATTGCCGAAGCAAGTGGATTAAAACAAGTGTTAAAAAAGTCCGTTCAGAAGTACCAAGACGCTGAGCAATCGGTGCCTCTGCTCACCGTACTCACCATCCTCATCGTCGCCGCGTTCGTCTTGGCAACCGTTGCGTTCACGTTGAGTGTGATTCAAATGTGCTGGGGCTGGAGGAAACGCCGAGTACAACCAGATCTTGAAGAAGAAGAAATGAAGATTCTACGGAGATATGACGACGACTTTCCTAAATATGTATTTTGAGTATTTTGGGTGTCCCAGAGGATCTCTGGTTTTTTGTGTATTGTATATTTTTTTGACAGTTTTATGAGATATTTAAGATCAGGCATAATAAAGTTGTGTTAGTATGATCTAAAATATGGTCTTTGCTAAATAATATGCTGTTAAAATACGGGTGGCCACAGAAAATGCAACCTTTTATTTCAAACCAATCACATCTGCGCTCCAGATCCCCAGCCAAACCTCCAACGACGTCTCAACGTTTGCTCACAAACTTAAGACCGCGTTGCAACCACCTACTTTTGCGCGCTTCTCCTTTCGCTGAGGTGTAAACACTGTGATTATAAGAGCTTATGAAAATAAAAAACAAAAACGCTGATGATGACAAACAATCCACGTCGGGTTTGCGCGGGTTTATTCTGCATAATACAACAGAAGTCGGGTTTGGGTTGGAGTTTGGGGTAGATTGTAAGAGTTCGGGAGGACATGGCAATCCGGCTGGGCCTAGTTTTTACCGGGCTTTGGGCTCGAATTTGGAGTTTTGGTCCAAGGCCGGGTTCCCGATCATGCCAGGAATTTTAAGAAGCCCAATTGCTGTAAAAGGTCCAGAATATCAGCATGAAGCAATTTTTTGGCACACCGATTTTTTGGAAAGCAGCCCTTAGAATTTGTTGAAATTTGGAAGGCACGCTTTCACTTTCAAGTTCTGAAAATCTTAGCTGTCCCGATGCTTATTCACAAGGGAAGTACCCCCAGTGCAACGCTCAGATTTTCTTTAAATTTAGCACATTCGTCGGGCATAGACTCGGTATCAACTTGATTCCGTCCAAGCTCGCGCTTTACAAGCGGCACCGAGATATTGAACCACCTTTGCCGCCGAGAGAGTACGCTAAACGTTGAGAGCGGTCAGAAAGGAGAACACTTTTTGGCCATAACTTTGCTGGTTTCGTGCGGAAAAAAATGATTTTTTGTAGAAAAATTATTTTTTACGGTAGAAATAGGCATGAAACTTTTCGTGCCGAAATTCGGAAAAAAAGTCCTAAATTTTGGCCGACTTCCGATCTAAAAATCTCGGTTGTTTCTGCAAAGCGCGATCTAGGATTCTCGCATATATCTTAGAAAAAATTATTCTAAATTTGTGTCAAGTTTCATCAAAGTGTGCAAAATTTAAAAAAGAAAATCTGAGCGTCGCACTTGGAGTACTTCCCCTGTCAGCTACATTGCGGTCATTATTTTCCAGACAGACTGATAAATTTCACATTTCAAACTGTCATTCCCCTCTTTCTGTCCTCCAGCCTCCTCCAGTCATCACTCAACACATTTGGGCGGTCATCGATCTGTGATGCGCGCCATCTCGGAACAGCAAATTCGATATTCACCCAACCGATAAACGCGTCTTCACTCCATTTCGCTCAATAAAATCGGATCGGCGAGGGACGAAAAAAAAGTTTTAAATCCTTTGTGACATTTTATGCAAAACTCCCCTCCCCGCTTTTTGCGCAATAAACGTTTTGTGGGGCTGGGATATTATAAATCCGTAGCCGATGGGGTGGTGTTTATGACTGCGGGATGGGTGAGTGAACGCTTTGAATAGGAATGCGGGGTATTGAAGGGGGATTTGGATGATGTTTAAGGAGTTTTCGTTTAATGGGCTTTAAAAATTTACCTTACTTTAGACAGAAGGTGTTCGTTTTCTTTGAAAAGTGAATTTCTGGAGGTGGAAAGCTCGGATTTGCTTTAAATTTTGTTTTGGCAATCTGTATAGGGCTAAGATTAAAATACGAAAATTTTAGCTCATGGTTTGAACGAGAAGCCGAAAAATTCAATCATTTTTGACGACCAAGTTCAATGGAAAATGAGGAGAGGCGCACGTCAAACTGAGGAGTCCGGTGGCCGGAATAGACTCTTCGCTATCGTTTTTTACACTTCGTCTTGAATTCACAGAGAAGTCAGAGAAAAAGACGCGAAAAAACGTACTCTCTCACCCCAAAAAAATCCCCATTTCTTCCCCGACTAAAAGTTTTTTGGGTCCTTTATGGCGGATTGCCAACCTATCCCGTCTGAGCCTCTCTCAGTTTGACGTGAGGCGGTCAGAAAAAACAGTTTCTTGGCCCTACAAATTTTGTTCACAGGGGAAGCATTCCAAATGGAACGCCCAGAATTTGATGAAACTTGGAAAAGATTTAGAACAATTTTTTGTATGTCAGGTATGGGACTCTTAACTCGCGCTTTGTAGAGACGACCGAGCTTTTTAGGTTGAAATTTGGCAAAAATTTGACTCTTTTTGGCGAATTTCGGTGTGAAAAGCTTCGTACTTATTTCTACCATAGAGGGTAATGTTTCCACAAAAAATTAAAATTTTTCCGCACGAAAACGGCCAAGATATAGGCAAAGTAATATTTTCTCTCCCGCTCATTTTTCGATTTGGGCGTCGACTCTTTTGAGCACCGACAACCGCGATTTTGGAAAAAATTTTAAGCGCTTATATGAACACCTTTGTTTCTACTGTAGAGGGTAATGTTTCCACAAAAAATCATCTTTTTCCGCACAAAACTGGCAAAGATACGGCCAAAAAGTGTTTTTTCCTGACCGCTCTCCGCATTTCGCGTACTCTCTTGGCCGCAAAGAACGTTGAATATCTCGGCTGTCACCGCAAAGCGCGGGCTAAAACTTTCAGAAACTGATATGTGACCTAGACCTGATGTGTGTGTAAAATTAAACGAAAAACCAAGCGGTCCAACATGCGTTGCGTACAAAATGTAAAGAAAATCTGAGCCGTTCCTGTTAATTCTACAAGTCTTGGAGCCCCCCAAATTTTATGCAAATTTCTCGCCCTCCCCGTTAATCTAACTTCTCTCCTCCGTTAATTCGCCGCTCCCGTGGGACAACAAATGGTTTATAGTCCACTATTTTGCGCCTTTCGCGTATCGTTTTGATTCCCGTTTGGTGGGAAAGTACTTTGTTTATAACCGCCCGACTTTTCGACCACAGTAATTGAACGTTTTCCATTGATTTTTATAAACAAAATCGTAAATTGCGGAGAAATTTTTGAAAGTCAAAATTATGTTTTGAAAAAAATGCTTTTGACGCTTAGCTAAGCGTTGAATATGACTCAATCAAGATATTTTGGTGAGTTGAAAAGAAAAGTTTTGTCTTACGATGATGAGCGTTTTGTAGCTGTTACGAAGTTAGATTATACCCAAGTCATGGAAGGGAAAACATATTCGCTTTTTACAGGGGAATTACTCCAAGTGCGACGCTCAGATTTTCTTTAAATTTTGTACACACGTCGGGTATGGACTGAATATCAATTCCTGAAAGTTTTAGCTCGCGCTTTGCGGGCGCCGCCGAGATATCATGGCCAAAAAGTGCTTTTCCTCCGACCCCTCCCCGCATTTTGCGTACTCCCTTGGCGCAAGTGTCGTTGAAGCCCTCGGCTATGCCTGTAAAGTGTGATCTAAAATGAGTGTTTTTCAGTGGTTTAATTGGTTTTTTTCAACTTTTTTCCAAATTGGGGAAATTTTCCGAAATAATTTTTTGGCACATGACTTGTAGGACCTTAACGCATATTGGTGCCAAATATGACACATTTCTATTGACGAGCAGAAAAGCTACCGCAATTTTCCAAATTTTGTGCCAATTCTCATCAAATTCTGAGCGTCGTACCTGGAATTTCCCTATTAGATTTTAAAAAAATTTTATCATAAAAACTCTAAATCTTCCTTTGTTACTTTCCTCGTACTGTATTATTATAGGAATTATATGTAGTTTCGTTCTCCCTCAACGTTTACCCCACCCCCTTCCTAACTCATCCCCTTTCTCAGCCTCTCACTTAATCCTCAGACAACAAAAGTCAAGTCTTCGGGTTCCTTTGCTCCTGTAATTGTGTGATTGTCTTGAGTAATTGCTAGCCCCGAAGACGGTCGCTTAGGGTTCTATTTCGAGGGCGGATTCCGCAATTATTGCATGAAGAAGAGTGGGTCAAGAGCAATGGGAATCTGTCGTTTTCCGAGGGTTCAGACGCCAGTTTCGCCCGACCTTCCTGACGCCGTTGCGCTGAGGAAACGTCGTAAAAATGATGTTTTGTAAGGGATACTTTGGAGGGGAAAAAATTTTGTTTTTTGTTGAAGATCGATAACAAATTCTATGTGGGTCCGATTTGGACATTTTTTGGGTTTAACGGTAGTAGGACTCCTTTGTATTATAAAAAAAAATATAAGGGTAATGCCAAAGAGGGTACTTTTGAACAGCAAAAGAAAAGAAAAAATTTTAAAAAAATCGATTTCTTCACATTTTTTTCGTTTTTTAAACCTCTTATCACAAATATTCACCTTTAAAATTTCCAAAAATTCAGCTGAAGCTCTAAACAGTAGTTTTTCACGAGGCTCATCACATGTTTTTAAAAGTTAATAGGAGAAGTGCTCCATTTTTATAAAACGTGCGGACTTCTAGCTCGTCTTGCAGAAACAGCCGAGATTTTTTGTCAAAAAATAAATTTTTTTTGCGAATTTTGGCATGAAAAGTTGTTTGGCTATTTCTACCGTAGAGAGTGATGTTTCCACAAAAAATCAATTTTTTCCGCATGAAAGTGGCAAAGATATGGGCAAAAAAGAGTTTTTCCTCTCTGACCGCGCTCCGCATTTTGCGTACTCTCTCTGAAGATAGTCTGATTTCTCGGCTGCGGCTGCAAAGCGCGGGCTAAAACTTTCAGGAATTGATATGTAGTCTATGCCTAGAGCGTGTGCAAAATTTAAGGAAAATCTGAGCGTTGCACTTGAGGTAATTTAAAAAAAAAAAAAAAAATCAATTTTTTCAAAAATAATGTTTTTATCTTTTAGACGGATTTTTATATCTTATCATCAATATTTACCCCAAAAAATTTCAAAAATTTAGCAGAAGCTGCACACAGCAGTTTTTCGCGCCGCTAATCGCCCCCTCGCGCATCCATTTTTTATCCCCCCGCGACTTTTGTTTATCCGGCGTTCCCCCACCGAAAAACCGCTGCAGTAAGTGGGTACCTGCAGAAGAAGGGCAGGCGAGGGTGCCATTCCATTCTTTTCTCTTCTTTTTACTTTCCACAAAGGTCATAGGCGTATGTTCTACTTTGGTTTCTTTTCGCGATTCGAAAAATAAAAACGAGCCCTTTTGCTGGAGATTTTTTTTGTGGGAAATGGGGTTAGTATTGAGGGATTTTGAGCGAGTTTTTTTTTGGAATTTGTTAAGATTTTTTTGCATTGAAAAATTTATTTTTTTTTCTTTTTTTTGAAAAGAGAAATTTTGATTTAAAATACGAATTTTTTTATTTATTTATTTTATTTTTTTTTTTTTTTTTTTTTTTTTGATTTTTGATGGATTTTTGGCTTTTACCGAATAAAAAATGAAGCTAAAACACGCTCTTGAAATAAAAAATTTTCCAAAGCAAACCTCGAAAAACAAAAAATCTTATACTTATTTTGGACATTTCGCCCAAAACAAGTTGTAACATGGATAGTATTTCAATTTTAACGGATTTTTTTTTTGGAATTTGTGCATTACGGTCTTAAAATAAAAATTTTTCGTTTTGATTTTTTTTTTTGCTTTTTTCAATTTTTTTTTTCTTTTTTTTAGATATATTGATTTAAAAAAAACAAATTTCTTTTTTTTATTTAATTTTTTCCGTTTTTTTTTTATTTTTGTTTTTTTGAACCCTTGAAATTAAAAAAATTCACCATCCAAAAATAAAAAAATATATTTATTTTTGACATTTCGTCCAAACCTCTCTAACCCTCATAATTCCGCTTGTTCTTCCGCCCTTCTCAAGAAAAAGCTAATTGCGTCAGAAGCGCCAACGCCAAGCCCAGGCTCACCTTGAAAACTGATCGCATGAGCGAATTTTAATGGTCAAAAAGACGTTTTTCGAGCGGATGGCCTCCAACGACACGGCCTCTGAAGGAATGTCGATTGGAACTGGAGATAAAAATTTTGCCTTTTTTGTAGGCGGAATACCCAAAATTTTTGAAAAGGGAATAATTTCTGGGATTTTCAAAAGTAAAAATATGGGATTTTTTTAAATTTTTTCTGTATTATGCAATGAAAAAATACTAAATATAGAAATTTTGGTTATTTTCAAGCTCTATTTTAGCTAATTTTAGTTGTTTTAGACCTCCTTTTGCCCTTTAAACAGAATGCCAAAATTGGCGGGAATTAGGATTTTTGAAAAGTCTAAGCCACACCAAGCGTTTTTAAAGGTGTTTTAAGTATTTCAAAGCCCTATTTTAGCTAAATTTAGCTGTTTTTGACCTCTTTTTGCGCTTTAAACAGAATGCCAAAATTGGCGGGAATTCAAACTTTTGAGCTGGTTATGGGCCGGAAATTGCTTTATAAAGATATCTCAAATATTTCCAAGCTTTATTTTATCTAATTTTAGTTGTTTTAGACCTCTTTTTGCCCATAGAACAGAATGCCAATATTGGCGGGAATTTAATTTTTTGAATACTTGCAGTATATCTAATCATATCCTTGATCGCATTTTGCTCTTTGATGCGCAATTCAGCTGATCCCACTCAAAAATTTCGCAAAAAAACCGCAAATAAATTCGATACGAAGCCGTGACCTGGGGCTCCAAAACAAATTGAGCGTTTAATGAAAAAAAAAGCGGAGCGGGCTTCTAAACAAACTCGAGAAAAGCCGGATCGAACCCGAAATTAAACAAATCGGGTCATGTTTCGATTTTGATTACTGGTTAATTAGGGAAATTCGATACTCGCGTGAGGCGGGATTTGATTGCCTGAGGGCTGCGGAGGTCGAAAGAGCAGATCGGACGAAAGGAGAAGGTTGAATGAGGTCCTGAGATAATTTTTCGGGCCTTTTGGTTACTGTAATGGTGAAGATTTAGAGAATTGGGCTTAATTTTGAGATTGGTCATCAGCTGGGTGATGGGTAATATAAAAAGCGATTTTAAAAGGTTCCTTTGTAATTATAGTTGTCTTTTGAGTTTTTTTAGAAGCTCAGAGGTGTAATGCGTCTATTTTGAAATGTAGATTTGATCTCTGATGCTGTTTTAGCTAGAATTTTCATCTATTTATGTTATTGATGGTCTTTTGTAAGACCTACTTTTGAAACGAAGTAAAACATAAGAAATTGAAGTATTTTCTTACGTTTTATTGTTCATAAGGCCTTCTGACACTCCCGGCTTCAACTAGCAAGAATGTTAGGAGCCTCTTACTTCGCCGTATTTTACCTCTTTCCCTATGTTTCTCTCCCATCTACTCCAATATGACCTAAATCCCAATTCAACCGCTCTCTCCCAATTTTTGCCCATTTTCTCAGCTCATTCCAGCCCTCCTCTCCTAGTCCACCATTCCCAGCCTCATCGAACAATAGCGGGTTACGGTGAGTTCGCCCTGGAAATCCAGGAATGGTCATTAAACTCCAAATTTTGGAATTGCGGTCATTCCTCAGACTTCAGTCCCCTTGCTATTCTGCTCAAGTGCGATCGAAATTCGAGGGGTTTAAAGCCGCGCGCAGGAAGTTCTTTCTTTTTTTTTGCGAAGCTCCATCTCATTCCGAACGATTAGCCATGAACTTTTGGGCGGCTCAGCCCTTCAGGCGAAAGCGGATCGACAGCGGTTTTCGGGGGCTTTTTTTGGGGGGAAAATTACTCCGTTTTCGATTATTTTCGGTTATTTTGTTAGTTTCGTCGTGGTGAAACTTTGTATTCTTCTTCTTTCTTTCTTTTCCAAGGGGTTTTGCGTTATTTTATAGAATTTTTTGACAGAAAACGGGATTTTTTGAACTTTGATGATGATTTTGATGATTTTCGATTTTTTTCATCTATTTTTTGAATTTATTTTATTATATCAAAGCTGGAATATTCGTCTTTTACCTCCATCTTTCTTCTCCAACATTTTTTTTCCATATCCAATATCATTGATTACCGTAAAAAAAGACTTAAAAATCTCCCCTAAAATTTACAACTAATCAAATTTCCCCCCAGAAAAACAAATTTCCGGTCGATTTCCCTAATCGAATCCAATTCCGGAGGGCATATTGTGAACCGCTGATCGAACGACCCTCCGTTGTTTGTGGTATCTTTGAGCAGTTTGACCCCAATTAATGAGTCACTGGCTCGTTTTTTTTCCGCTCCTTTTTACCGATTGACAAATTTGAGAGAAAACCCCCCGGTTTAAGGGCTTCCGCAAATTGGTGAGCCACGTCTTCGGAACGACTTTATTTTTGCTTTAATTTGGGAATTTTTTATGGATTTTTATGGGTTTTTTTTTGATTTTTATTCCCACCACGAAAACTTTAATATGCTCAGAGATAACTTAGAATGTATAAGTCATAGTTATAGAAGCTATTTGGACCTTTGAAAAAGGTCTTTCAGCTTTGTAAACTGTCTTTTTTACAATTTGGGTCCCACCACGAAGACTTGATAATTCCTGGAAATGGTCACAAAATTATCTGTGGCCAAAACTACGACACCAGGGGGTGTTGCTATTATTGTAACTTCTGTTTATATACGTTTATCCATCATTTTCTTCCATTCCTTCATTAAGTTCTGTGTCCCACCACGAAAACCTGAGAACCCCTGGAAATGGTCCTAATAATGTCTTTGGCAAAAAATATTACTTTGGAGATTGTTTTTACCATCGCAACTGCATTTGGATATGTGTATTCACCATTTTCCTCCATCCCTTGATCAATTTTGAGTCCCATGACGAAAACCTGACAACTTCTGGAGATGGTCACAAAATTATCTGTTTTGTCAAAAATACGACATTCGGGAGCCTTTTAACCATATATACGGCTGTTTGGATACGTTTATCCACCATTTTCTTTCATTCCTCCATCCATTTCTGTCTCTCACCACGAATCCCTGAGGCGCTCCAAAATGACCTCTACCGACATCTGACCTCCACCCAATCTCATCAAACCCGTAAGGCACCTCGAAAACGTTGTTCTAATTCGATTCCAAGTTTACGACCTCAGCTGGCGCAGATGGCCTCATTTTGTGCCCCGAGGCGACAAGCAAAAAATGAAGTTCGCCCAATGTCCACTGCTGATATTCATCAATCAAACGCCTTTCCCCCCTCTTCCTTAGGCGTGGCGGCTCCATTTCCAAATGTTTTTTGCGATAATTGCGCGAGATCGGTTCTTTAATTAGACGCAACTTTACTAATTATTCCAATGGAGGAACTCGTGTTCCACCGAATCGACTGGTTCAGGGCAGTGTTCAGGAATTGGTGAGGGGAATATGCGGGGTTGAGGGAGTCTGAAGCGATTTTTGAGGGGTTTTCATCATTTTGAATTTTTGAGGTGGTTTTTGGAATTTGAGGGCGGAAAAATGGGGAATATCGATGTTTTCTGTTAGTTTACTGTCTCAGGGAACATCGTCATCTTTCCGAGAATTTTTTTAAATGTGATTGGTCTATTAGTCAGCAACATTTTGCAAGTTTTTTGAGATTTTTTGTAAAATTTTTCGATTTTTTCGAAAATTTTGTGATTTTTTAGGATTTCTTTTGTTTTTATGTCGCCGAGGTGATCATAAAGGCTGTAGAATAGTTTGCAAATCATTTTGCGACAATCTGATAGCATCTTTGCTTTCTGCGGAAAACAAATTTTTTGTTTTTTTTTTTCAATTTTTGGTCCACAGCTCAGGTACCGGGGAAACATGAACTTTGGCCTTGTTGAGCTACCCTTTAAACTCATGTACTTATATATGCAAGCACTGCTGTATGTCCAGCAAAGTATTCCGAAATTTTTCCAGCAAAAAAATGCTCGAATCCGGTGAATTTTGAGCTTATATTGCATTTGACCATGACTTTTACCCTTGAGCATATTTTTTTAAATTTCTCCGCAACTTGTGTTCAGCTTGCAAACTGCTTGAACAAAAGTTGTTTCTGGCATTATAATAAATGATTTTTTTACATTTTAAAGTTTTGTTTTGTAAAAAAATTTTTTTTTTTGATGACGTGATGATCAAAATTTTGAAATTTTTTTTAATTTTACAGGGTGGCCCAAAAAAATGGAAACTCATATTTATAGCTGTATTTCGGTTCACTCCCTAAATTTTGCCAAAGTAATTATCGATATCATTACCATGCAACATTGTTAATAACATGTTCGGCCAGTTGCGAAATATCTGCCGTTCGCGGCAATATAGAGCGCCAAACGTGACTGAAAATTTTGGGCGATACGCCGCAGCTTTTTTTCGGGAAATCGGTCCCGTTCTTGGCGCAGTGATTATATAGCGGTCCCAAACTTTTCTGGCGTGTAGTACAGGCGTTCGCCTCTAATTGGAAAAAAAATTTAGTTTATACGATCCAGATCCGGCGAGTAGGCGGCAATTTTGCAGACGTAGCGAAATCAGCAGATTTTTGTCCCCGTGCACTTTTTGCTTTCTCGGCCGGGGCTGAATCCTGCGAGAACGTTAAATTTTCATCCACAAATTGCTACTAAGCCCACGGAAGCACCACTACCTCCAGAATTCCGATAGTAGACGTTTCGGTTGAGTTTGACATCTTTAACCACGAAAACCGGGGATATCTTGCCTCTGGCGCAAAATTTTGCCCCAGGCCATGACGGAAGAGGTTTTGACAGGGTTCAAAGATGTTGGATGCTTGACGACGGTCAACAGCCTAATTACTGCCATTCTGGCGTTTGTACACCTGCTCAATGTTGAGCTATGTTTCATTCATGAAGAGGATCTCCTCTGATTCCCGAAGCAGCGGCGTGCGCCTGATGTTTTGACGTCTTTTGAGCCGTGCTAACTTGTGGTCTTCCGTAGGGCGCTGAACTTTTTGGAGCCTGTAAGGCTTGAGCTGCTGTACATTTTTGGCCATTTGGCAGATAGTTGTTCTGTTGATTACGGTCTCTCGGGCAATCTTTTTCATGGACACCATCAGATTTCGCTTCACTCGCTTTTTGATGATCTCAAGGTTGGCAGAAGCTTTCAAGGTGCACTTTTTTCGACTTCCCGAACGCGTAACATTGCGGACTATTCCGTTGAGTTGTTTGGTGGCTTTTGGCATAACAGTTTTTGCTACACCGAGTAATTTATCAACCTCACACGGTCCTTTTTCTTGCCGAAACAAGTCGGAGATCGAGGTCCCTTTGTTTGACATTCATAAAAAACATGTTACCCAAGCGATATGGGCATGAAAATAAAACACCTAGGGCTAAAAAATACGGAGAATTTAACAGTGAAAAAATTATTTGGCTGCACCTCAAGGTTTTCGCGGCAGGACCCATGGAAAAAAGTTTCCATTTTTTTGGGCCACCCTGTAATGTGGCTAGACTTTTTTTGGAACATGCCAAAGCAGGCATGTTCCAAAAAATTCCCAGTACACGTCAATCCAGCGCATTTCCTGCCTTTTTCTCGAAAAAAAGAAGAAAGATAAGAAAATGCTTTTTATCGGATTGTGACATTTCGTTTTGAACGAATCACCAAAAAGGGGCGGGAAATTTTTTCTTCTATTTTGCAAAATAATTTTTGGCAAAATTTTGGATTGACGTGCAGTACACCTTTTCGACTCATTTTGACCCCTTAAAAGTGCAAGTTTTCGGTCGCCCAACTTTTTCCTCCGCTTATTAGCGGAGATGACCATGAACAATATGATGAGGGACAACAACAGAAAAAAAGACGGTTGGAGGACTGGTGTCGGATATTGTAAATAGCCGCATCCTCGGGCCCGCTCCACCAACACCACTGCCTCTCTATTTGGTCGAAGATTTCTCCCCTCCCCACCGCCGGCCGCATCCTCCCCCCTTCTCCCCTCCACACCCAGAAATACTTCCGCGCAAATTCGAAACGGAGCACCGCAAAAAAGTTGGCTGTTTGCGCGCAAAATTTGGCTGAAGTGTGATGTTTCAGGTTGTCGCAACACGCACCACACACTCTTCCCCCCACCGCAGCCGCTCTAACTTCATAATTCCAGCCCGTTAGCGAGACTGGTTACAGACTTTGCGAACTTTGTGGTTTTGCGCGGATCTTCCCCCCACCGTTTTTGCGGATTTGCGGGTGAAATCCTGGCCCAATTTGTGGCAATCCTGATGCCATTCGAAAGCTCGTATATTGGTTTATGTTTTACAGTAGTTTTCCAGAATTTTCGAAACGAGATTTCTCGGGATTTAGGTCGATATTGTTTTAGACTACCTGACCGTTTGAAAAGGCTTTTAATTTTAAAATTTCCCAAAGTTTCATGTCTGTTTATTACAGAAAATGATTGAATCTTCCTTGATCAACATTTGAATGTCAATTTGCCAGCGGAATTCTCCTGATTTTCAGGGATTTCGTCGTCGGAAATTTGTTTTTCCGATTTTTCCCGCAAAATTTTTTTTCCCGGGTTTCTTCGTGTATTTTACACCTGTAATCCATTCAAAATCGTCTTTTACACATTTATTTACCTTTATTTATTTCTTGGCCATCGTATTTTGTCCATTTTCCATCTAGAAATCCCATTTTTCCCTTCGAATTGACCATTTTCCCGTATTTTTCGTTGATCTCAATTTTTCCTCGCTTTTTCCCACTTTCCCAAACATCTCGCGGGTGTTCTCATCTTGAACTTTGTCAACCAACCCACATTCGGTTCGATTGCAGCCCGTTTCGCGGTATACATTGTGAGCCCGACCTTCTGGAGGCGAGTACAATATAAGAATAGACGCCCCCTTGCGGAGAAATGAATTTTGGGCGTTTGAAGTGAAAATTGGTCTCTAGAACACGAAAATCGCCGACGTTCCCGGAATCTTTATCCCACTTTTGCGAACAGCGGCCCGCCGAACGGCCATGGATTTGGGAGCTGTGAGCCGCCCGAATCGAACGTTTCCCGGTATGATCCTGGTGTTTGGTAAGTGTTTCCGTCTTCATTGTTGATCTTTAAGGGTTGAATAGTGTTTGAGAAGGTTTGGTTCGGTTTCGATATTAAAATTATATTACACTAGAATTTAATCTAAAATTGTTCAAATTTTATTACCTAAAATCGTTTTTTGTTATTTTATGAGGTCATTTGTCTGCTCGCATCTTTTGAAAGTTGTTTTGTTTGGTTTACTTGGTTTTCGGGCAATAAATTATATTACACTAGGTAGTTGTTGAAATTTGATGTCGAAAACATAATTGTCACATTATTTTTTGGCTGAATTGCCTTGCGTAATGTGAAATAGGACTAGAGCTCCCTCTTGTGTATTTTTTATTCAATTTCCTTTATTTTTTTCCATCCAAAATAAGCTGTTTCTCCCCGACATTATTTTAGGTAAATTTTTTAAATTGTCTTATACTTTGTGCCTTATAAATCATATTTTCAGTTTTATCACTATGTATAGCGACGGTCAGAGGTCTTTCAACTGCTCAAATGGTCCCGCCGAGTGTGGCGCGGGCGACGGAAGCCAGGCACGCCGTTAGTTTCGGAGACCTGGAGAATGGACGGATAGCATGGCGGATAAAACGAGAGGATCTGCCGTGGAAAGGGTCCTACTCGTTTCTAGGGTAAAGATTTTTGATATTTTGCTTTGGTTTTTTTATTGTTTTTGTGGTGAGAAACTGTTTTAAACTTTTTGAATTTTTGGGGATTTTTGTTTGGAATATTGGTAAAATATGATTGATCTATCTATGACATCATTTTTTACATTCTTTCTAGTCTTTTTGGTACAGTTTTGGGCGATTTATATTATACATGACTATCGAGTTTGAGTCCCACCACGAAAACTTGGACAGTCTGGGAACTGGCTGAAAATCGTGTAAAACGGCTGTTTACAGTGACAGACCTGATCCAGCGGCAAAAAACGTACCGTTTTGCATCCGGGAAGTATCGAAAAATGTGACAAAATGCCTCCCTCTCCAAGTGAAAAAACTCCGGTTTGAAATTTCCCTCACAAAACGAGCGGACGGGCTTTTGAAATCGGAGTTTTTTCACTTGGAGAGGGAAGCATTTTGCTACATTTTTTGATGCTCCGCGGATGCAAAATCGTACGTTTTTGCCGCTGGATCAGATCCGTCACTGTAAACAGCCGTTTTACACGATTTTCAGCCAGTTTCCGGACTGTTCAAGATTTCGTGGTGGGACTTAAACTCGAGAGTCATGTATAATATAAGTCGCCAAAAACTGTACCAAAAAGACTAGAAAGAATGTAAAAAATGATGTCATAGATAGATCAGTCATATTTTACCAATATTCCAAACAAAAAACCGAAAAAAATGCAAAAAATCGTCCGTTTTTTACTACTGGACCACTGTACGCCCGCTTAGTGTTTTATAAAATACTTTGAAGCCTTTTTTCCCACCATAAAGTCTCATTTCCAGCTCCGCCGACTCCCCAAAACCAACAGTCCTGTTGACGGTTTCCGACTCCGACACCGGCGTCGTAATCGCCGACTGCTCCACCTCGGTGCAAGCCAAGTCCACGCCGGCCGGCTGGCGCGGCGAACTCGAGCAGGACTTCCACTGGCACCGCGTGAACTGGGAGCTGAACGAAGCCGAACTCCAGTGCAACACCACCGCCGACCATCAACCAATCCAGTCGCTGCTGAACAGCGACGAACTCGACGCCTACCTGGTCCAAATCAAAGCCGCCGATGGCCCCCGATGCATCAAGAACCTGCACGCGGACGAGGAGTCGAGCCTGAGCGCGTGCCCGCCCAAACTCCAAAAACATTCGTATTTTGCGGAGCATTTGAACTGCGGATGCCCGATTGTGAAGCGAGGCCTGCCGTTCGCCGAGAACACGGCGTTCAGCTCGATCCGACGGAAGCCCGCGTCCACCACCGCGGATCCGCTGAGTCAGCCGTTCGGCGATGACGCGGAATCGGACGAAGTCGCGTCCCCCGCTTTCCCCATGTTCCATTTCACGCAATCCGTCGAACACACCACGGATAAGACCACAACCAGCGAAGGTAGGGGTTTGTTTGGGGAGTTTGACGAAGTGTCACAAAATTTATTGGTTTTTTTTATTTTGGTTATGATGTTATAATGGGATTTTTTATAGCTCATAGAATGTTTAGAAGTAATTTTAAGGCTTATCGAGTGTTTGGAAGTCATTTTTAGATATTTTTTGAAATTTGTCGAAATGTCAAAAAATTTATTGGTTTTTAAAAATGTCTTTTCAAATGCGGTTTTTCACTTTGTTAGGGCAAAAATGTGTTTAGAATGCATTTTTGGACATTTTTAAAATTTGACGAAATGTCACAAAATTTATTGATTTTTGAAAAATCTCGAAATTAACGTTATATATTGTTCTGAATTGATGAATCCTCTAATTTTAGCCGAGACTCCATCAACAGACGCAACCAAGCCCACTCCAGCGAGCGCCGAAACCGCGGCGCCCGAGCAAAGTCAACAGATCTCGGGCGAAGTCAAACAGACCCCGCCGGAGTCGCTGGAGGAACCAAAAACAACGGTTGAATCGGCGGAAAAAACCACCATCTTATCATCGGAGGCGACCACGCCCGCCGCCGCCGATCCATGCGACAATTTCGAATGCAATAATGGGACTTGCTCCGCCGAAAACGGCGAGGCCAAGTGCAAATGCCCCGAGGGCTTTGCCGGCGAACATTGCGAGCAAGATTTGTGCGCCAACTTGGGCTGTCAGAACGGAGGCACCTGTCAGGTGAGGAATGGAAGAGCTGTCTGCAATTGCCCGAGGGGAATCGCCGGAGAGAAGTGTCATCAGCTGAATGTGAGTGGATTTTTTGGGTTTTTTTTTGGATTTTTGGGATGATTAAGGTTGTATTGAGGTTGTTATGGATATTTTGGTGATTTTTGGGGTAAAATACGATAGCTTTTTTATGTTTTTGTAAATTTTGAATTTTTGAAAAAAAAAATTTTTTTTTGATTTTTGGTGTTTTGATGGGTAAAATAGATAAAAAAAATGTATTTTTATGTGTGAAATTGAATTTAAAATATTTGAAAAGTGATGTAAATGAATTTCAGCAGCCAATTTGCACTCCTCATTGCGAAAACGGCGGCGTTTGTCAAGCCTCGGCGATCGCAACGGAGGCGAATGTCTGCAAATGCCCTCATGGATACACTGGATCCAACTGTAATCTCCGGGATTTGTGCGCAAAGTAAGGAAAATTTGAGACGTTAAAAATTTTTGATTTTGAAAAAAAATTAAAATTTTTTTTTATTTTTCGGATTTTTTATTTATTTATTTTTGTTTTTGATTTTTTGCATTTTTTTTTAAATTTTTTTTTAATTTTTTTTTGATTTTTTGCATTTTTTATTTTTAATTTTTTTTATTTTTAGAAATTCCAGTTTTTTTTTACAAAAAAAATTTCTCGTATTTTTTTTTATTTATTTTTTTTTTTGATTTTTCTGATTTTTTTAGGAATTCAAACTTTTTTACAAAAAAAAATTTTTTTTTTAATTTTTCATATTTTAGGAACTCGACCTGCGCTCACTTCGGTCCGGATGCCCGTTGTTTCAAGGACGCCGGAGACATGTTCCGCTTCTTCGAGGCCCTCTCCGACGGCGTCTACAGCTGTCAATGCCCCACCCAGCGCGGATTCGTCGAGTGCTCCCAGCTCCGCCCCGCCCTCGCCAAAGCAGCACCAACCGTTCAGTCCAGTGTCCCTCCAAGGCCACCCCCCACTCAAGCTCTGCCTGAAATTGAAGAAAGAGTGATGTCGAATGAACACAGCACCGAGCAAATCCAATTCCCAATGGTCACGGAGGCGCAATCAACGGTTTCGGCGGAGAAAACGAGCGCTGAGGTCAAACCCTTGTTTGGCTTGACTGGATTGCCAGGTAAGGGGTGGATAAGGTCGAAAAAGAAGGTTTTTGGAGGGAAATTGACGGGTTTGAAAGGGGTTTTGGAAGAATGTGGCGGTAGAATTTGTACTAGGCCATATAAATTTTGTAGTTTGGGGATTTTTTTGTGATTTTTTTGTTTTTTTCGAGATTTTTGGGTAGTATAATATAAAATATTTGTTTTGAATGTGATTAGTCTTTGTAAAAAACATTGTCTGTGGTATTACTGAAGCATTTTTTTTTATTTTTTCAAAAAAATTTTTATTCCGAAAATTTTTTTTTCATATTTTGGCATTTTCAGGCTCCCAAAATTTTTTGGAAATTTTTTTTATCCCAAAAATTTTAATTTTTTTCAAATTTTTCTTATTTTCAAGCTCCCAGCATTTTTTTTGAAAAATTTTTTTTTATTCGAAAAATTTAATTTTTTCATTCTTTTTTCAAATTTTTCTCATTTTCAGGCTCCCAGCATTTTTTCGAAAAAAATTTTTTTATTCAAAAAATTTGATTTTTTTCATTTTTTTTCAAATTTTTTTTTATTTTCAGGCTCCCAGCATTTTTCCGAAAAATTTTTTTATTCGAAAAATTTAATTTTTTCATTTTTTTTCAAATTTTTCTTATTTTCAGGCTCCCAGCCCACGATCCTCCCTCGCCCCACCCAACCCAAGACCCCACCGCCCTCCTCGACCCCCTCCTCCACGATGTTCACCCGTCTCCCCGACCTCAGCCACCTCCTTTCCACTCCCCCATCACCAACCTTCCCGGAAAACGAGTCCGAAGAGGAGGGCGACAACGGCTTCGCTCCCATGACCCAGGAACTCCCAGAACCCACGGAAATCACGGCCCAGCCGGACCAACCCGCCCGACCCGCACTCACCATTCACAAACTCCCGGCGACGGACTCGACGAAACCGAAATTGCTCCAGACTACCACCACCATCCCCGAAGCCGCCGAGGAAACCGAAACTGAACCCATTTCCACCGAAAATTCCCAAACTATCTCGACGGAATCCACACAAGAAGTCACTCAAGGACCCATGGGACCGGAACACTCTATTGTAGATGAGACTTTGGGCACTGGTAAGGGGAAAAAATGGGGGTTTTTTGAGATTTTTTGGGTTTTTTTGGGGTTTTCGGATTTTTTTTTGGTTTTGGAGATTTTTTGGTTTTTTGATTTTTTTGGAAGAAAAATGAGGTATTTGGACTCTTTTTGGCATTTTTTGATTTTTTTGGTCGAAAAATGAGGTATTTGGATACTTTTTGGATTTTTTTATATTTTTTTGGTCGAAAAATGAGGATTTTTATACTTTTTGGATTTCTTTAAAATTTTTTTGATCCAACATTAATTATTTGGATACTTTCTCGCATTTTTTTTGTCAAAAAATGAGGTATTTGGATACTTTTTGGCATTTTTTGAGTTTCATTTTTTTAATTCTTTTGATTCAACCGATTTTACAATATATTTTCAGAAACCCCACCCGAATTCCACACCGTCGACCCATCCGGACGACCACCAAATCCATTCGGAGAGGAGATCTCGACGGAAAAGTCGGATCAGAAGCCCGCGGAAGCCGAGGAATTCGAGCCGGAAACAACGAAAACGACCACGGAAAAGTCGACCACGCCCGCGGGAACGAGCGAAGAGTCCAAAGAGAACGAGACGAACGCTGCCACCGGGAAATCCACAACTTTCACGTGGATTATTGCATTAACTGTGATTGCGAGTAAGGGATTTTGAACAGACGATTTTTGGGGTGTTTTTGGGTTGGTTTTTGGGGAAATTTGAGGGAGTTTAGGTGGATTATGGCTCAATTAAAATAACAGATTGGATATGGGCGTCTGGGAGAAGAGTTTTTGATATCAATTTTTGAATTTTAGATCATGTTGTACATGGTGAATATTGGAGAAATTTTTATTGGATTTGCAGTGGATTTGAGGTCTGGTAGGGAGATTGGGACCTGATATAGGGTTTATGTTATATAAGGCTTCGAAAGAGATCAGTTTTTTGTCGAAATTTTGAGATTTTAACTTATATTGTACATGACAAATTTTCAAATTTTTTGTCAGTTTTTGAAAATTTAAGCTTGAAATAGCTTCGCATCTAACTTGATAGGTCTTAAAATGTCATGTGATTTTTTATACAGTAAAAATTTTTTTATTTTTTTACAAGATTTTGAATTTATTTTCCCATTTTTTAGTCCTCATCTTGGCCGCGACCATTGGCTCTCTGCTGATGGCCCGATACGTGCGCCGCAGCCGCCGACTGCACGGCAAATACAACCCAGCGCGCGAGGAGAACGCCGTCGCCAGCAATTACGCCATGCCCATGACATCAGTCAACAAAGACGAGCGATTGATCTGATTTTTGCGCGGTAAAACCGGCGCTACAATTTTCATGGTTGTAGCGCGGTGTTTACTAGTCTTGTTTTAGTGTACATTTTCAATTTTCCTAGCATTTGTAATGGAGGGAGGGATTTTTTTATTTTTCCGGGGGTTTTTTGGGTTTAGCCTGGGCGCAGCTCGCCAAAAAATTTTTGTTGGAATTTCGGGAAATTCGAAAAGAAATAGTATCTAGAAGAATATTTAGAGTATTTTGGATAGTATTTGAAAAATTTCCCCCCTCCATTACAACCCAAGTCGGTCGTTCAGGTATCTCTCAAAGCTTTTGATAACATTTATCCCACTTTTTCCAATTTTTTATTTATTTCTTACTCCTAGAGTACAATTTTTGTCTTTCTGATAGCATTTCAGCATATTTTAGAGGACTTTACGCTTTCATTTTTCCACTGTTTGTACAAATTTTTACCTAGTATAATATGATATGTGTTATTGTTGTAAACAATTAGGATTCGCATAATAAATGATTGATTATGAAACAATATGAAGAATGAAGAGAGTCATAAGTGTTTTTTATTCAGGATTAGGATAAAAAATATTGAAAAATGAGATCGGCAGTACTGTAACTACAAGGTCAAATTGTTTCGTTGAAGTGATGTGAGCGTCATCCTCAGCTGCGAAATGAGAATGGTCGCGAAGGAAAAGACGATGAAGCCGATGAACAATGCCAACGCAATGGTGTGCCGATCTAGCATTCGCCCGCGCAGAGCTGAAATCTAAAATATAAAAATTTTGACGTCGATGTCTAAAACAATATAGAAGCTCGTGGATTTTCAACCCGATTCTCATAAAATTTCATAGATCACATCAGTACTCTCCAATAGCTTACAATTTTTCCGAAAAATACGTCACGATGACGGATTTATTGGACAATTACTGTTTTGCGTTCAAACCTCTACACCAGATGAATCCAACGCCTAATCCTTCTAAAAACGTGTACACCTATGTTTTTCGGCATAGCGAACATTTTCATAATTGGATTCTAAGCTGTAAGGTTACGGTAACGTACCGTATTGAACTTTAGAATCTAAAAAATGGCCATTTTCTCGATTTTTTCGATAATTTTTCTAATTTTTGTTTCGATTTTCGGAATCAGCATAAAATTCTGCATCGAATAGCCTATACTATGGTGTGCATAGACTTTTAGTGGTCCTGCACCGTGCATTTCAGATTTTGCACAGTGCAAAAAAAGGTGGCGTAACCGGTAGTGCGTCGGACTACCATTCAAAAGGTCGCGGGTTCGAGTCCGGGTGGATGAATTAAAAAATTACAGCTGAAGATATTAGAAATGTAGTGAAAAATTGTCATTTCAATTTACAGTCGATTCTCTAGACAATAAATATTCATTTTCATCTCAAAAAAACGAGATTTTTTGCCATAAATCGGCTACTTTTTGTCAGAAAAATTTCCTGTCCTTGAAACCCGCATCTCCCCACAAAATTCCCGCATTCCCATCTCCAAATCGGAAGATTCATAATGATGGGCTCTCGGGTTTCCTCTCGCTTTGAGTGGAATTGGCCATCTAATCATCAGGTTTGCTTGTTTACAACTCAAAATAGCGAGGTATTATAATTAGCGGGTGGGAAAGAAACCAAATTTCCGGAGATCCGAATTATTGTAGCGTTGCGGGTACGGTCATATTTTGCGATAATGACATATGAAGAATTTTGAGTTTTAATGTGAAATTTTTTTTGTTTTATGTTCAAGCTGAAAATTATAGGCTCGGGTTGCCTCAAGAAACCCCCTAAAAATTCGAAAAATTTTTTTTAAAATCTTCTTTTTTTTGCAAAATACTACTTTTCAAATTATTTTTTTTCGTTTTCAAATATCTTTTTTTTGATGTATCATAAACCAAGTGCAATATCATCCTTGTTTTCACACCAAATCTCTCTCCACGACCTTTCCAAAAACGCCCCTATGCATATTCATAGCTATGTTTCCCCACAACGTTATCGCTCCAAAATTATTTCCTCATAAAATTAGCAATTGTAGGCAACAATTACGAGTTCCGTATTTGCTGCCCGCACACGATTTTTACGTAAGACGAGGCGGGGGAACTTGATTCCTTTTAATTTGATGTTTCTCGATTGCATAAAGAAGGGAAAAGTAATATTCTTGCTTCAATTCCTTCCAGCCCACTCACTTCGAACACTGAAACATCCCCGAACAGGAACATTCGACGGATTTATCGTTGCGCAGCGGCTTGATAGGAGCGCTGTTTTGGGGGTTTCGATGACATCACCGCAACCCTTCATTTGGGGCAATATTTGTATGCAATGTTGCAGAATTGGTCGACTACAGTGAGGGACCCGATCTAGTGGCAAAAAACGTACCATTTTGAGTCCGGGAAGCATCAAAAATGTGGCAAAATACCTCCCTCTCCAACTAAAAAAACTCCGTTTTGTACTGCTCGTCCTTTCTATCAAAAAAAGAGTGGGCGCGCCTTTGAAATCGGAGGTTTTTCGCTTGGAGAAGGAGGTATTTTGCAGCATTTTTTTGATACTTCCCGGAAGCAAAATGGTACGTTTTTGGCTAATGGATCAGGTCCGCCACTATAGCTAGTCAAGGTGGATGCTCTGTGTTCACACCGTCGAGCAGGTCGTTCATAACCAAGCTAGTGACTACGCCGTGATCAAGGTCAGGGTGGTTACCCAAAATTAACCGAAAAAGGTCTCAACGCTTGACTATGATGGTTAAGAAACTTTCTTCAGGTCAAGTTGTCTCCAAGCTCACAACCTAGGTCGCGACCTGACCTAGCTGAAGTGCCAAAACCGTCTTTAACAGCTACAGTGGAGGTCCCGGTCCAGTGGCAAAAAACGTGCCATTCTGCATCCGGGAAGCATCAAAAATGTGGCAAAATTCCTCTCCAAGTGAAAAAAAACTTTGTTTTGAAGGGCCCTTTCCCCCACAAAAGAACGGGCTCGCTTTTGAAACCGGAGTTTTTTCACTTGGAGAGGGAAGCATTTTGCCACATTTTCGATACTTCCCGGATGCAAAACGGTACGTTTTTTGCCATTGGATCAGGTCCGTCACTGTAGTAGCATTATTTTCAGAGGATTTTGTACATTAATCGCGTCGCTGAAGTGAAGAGCAATTTGATTTTCCCGCTACACAATCCATTTCCCCGACTGTGGTGCGATTTTTGATGCGATATTGCGCTCATTATTTTCCCGACAAACTGATAGCAGTACTAATCCTGATTTTGTCCTTTGCTCGGTTAATCGTACCGCTTTCCTTTGTTTTAGTCATCCTCTCATATTTACTGCTCTCTGTTTCGTAATAGTTACTCACGTTTCCGACCTCTGTTATCACCACTTTTCCTGGTTTATTTATAAAAACTTTGTTGATAACGGCGCTCTTTCTTTCCGCGAAATTTTCTCCAGCGCCATTAGAAACCCCCCAGTTTTGGGCGAGAAATTTGAGGAAGAATGCGGATTTGGTGGGAAATTCGGGAAACCCTGACCTTCTTCCGGTTCGAACTTTTACAAAACCGCGTTTAACCGCCGCCTTAATGGGTGCATAATGTTTTGAATCCTCCTTTTTTGGGAGGGTGTATCTAAATAAGTATAAATGGGCGTTTTTTTACAACTAGTTTAACTAGTGTTGCTCCCGTCTCTGCCTTTGAGGTGCTCTTTTGGAGGGCGATGGAATAACGAAGGCCTGCGAAAAAGTGATAAGGATTATGCCTTCGAAATTTTAAAGGGTTAAAAAGCAAACATGCGCCAAAATTTGTAGGAAGTTTAGGTTGGAAATTTCTTGAAGTGCGACGCTTTGATTGTCTTTATATTTCGCGTGCGTGATCTATAACGGCTACATGCGGCTAGGACTATTCGATTGATTACCCAAAACTCATTGGTTTCGGTTGGTTATAAAAAGTTGCGAACCGGGGTTGGCATTGAGAACGATGAGAACGGGAGTAAAGTTATAATCAAGAGTTACGGTAATGCAAAACCTCTGCCATTTGAATATTTCGGCCGGTAAATTTCCTATAACTTTAAGTGGGAATTGCTCGAAGTGCCATGTTCAGATTATCTTCAAATTTCGTGCGTATCATCTGTCTAGATCCCATTGCAATTCCCGAAAATTTCATTTTGATCTATACAGGCACAGCCGAGATATTCAGCGATCTTTGTAGTCGAGACACTATGGAAAACTCTGTATGAAAAACACGGGTTACCATGTATCTCGCCTGCAAAGATTTGTTAAATATCTCGGTCGTGGCTGTAAAGCTCAAGATAAAAATATTCGGAAATCGCTATGGGGCCTAGACAGATCATACGCACGAAATTTGAAGATAATCTGAGCGTGGCACTTCGAGAAATTCTAACTTATCATTTTAGGAAAATTTTCAGGCCCAAATATTCAAATGGTAGAGGGTCTGCATTACTGTAGCGCTTGATTATAACTTTACTCCCATTCTCATCGTTTCTCAATGCCAACCCAGGTTCGCAACTTTTTTGTAACCAACCGAAACCAACGAGTTTTGGGTATTCAATCGAACTTCTTTCGCCTCGAATCGGTCGGTCAACCGAACTTCCCAAACTTTTCTTCAAACCGAGCGTGGAGATATTCAATATCCAGCCGTGATTCGAAAAGGGCTTGCAATTTGCAACCTATTGTTGCGTTGGGCCTATTGTTTGATATTTTTTTGGGGATTTCTTCCGCGAACCCTTTCCATACACATTCTCCATGCCTTTTTTGGGATGGTTGTGGTATAAATGGACGGGGATTTCTATGTTTAGCTAGTTAGAGCGTTAGTTTAGAGGCCGTGGAGTTTGCAGTAAACCAAATTTTTGGGGGTTAGGCACACTGTACTGTAAATTTTTGAAAGTTAAACCCTGCAGAACCCCTCCAAACCTCCGAAGTTCGGAGATCCCGCGCCTAGCCCTAATCCCGGCCCAACCCTTGTCAAATTTAGCCGCTCCCACGAATTTGTTGACCGCCGGATTATTTTCGAACCGCCTTTGAGACGATCGCTCACCCGTTCAAGAGGTCCACTCCATCCGCTATAACCGTCACATATAGGTTTCTCGCGCCGGGGTAAATTGAGGTAATATTTGTTGAATGCATGAGGATTGGGTGGGAGGAGAAATCTGGGTTAGTTACTCTTGTCACACATTTGCAGTTTGAACGGGATTTTTCGAAATTTTCTTTTTTTGTCTTATAAAAAACCCTTTGTTCGATAAAATTATGTAACCGCCTTTAAGGCATTGGAATCACGCCTAGCCTTATGAACTGTGAAGTATTTTCTTGCAAACCTTGCTCAATTTTTTATTTTTTTAACGCTCAATGATTAAAATTTGGTATGCGTGGTCCAGGTGTGCTAGTCCGCGTGTAAAGTCGCTTACTGGAGTGGGTTTTTTGCGCAAAAGGATTCGGGGTGTGAGTTACAGCCCAAAAAAGCCTATTTCACAGTGCAAAAAGCAGAATATTCCACTGTGCACGCTAAATTTTTGTTTTCTCACAGTGCGTCTGCCGGGAAAATAGTTAGCACAATTTCGCAAAAAAAAGCCTGTTGCGCTGTGAAAAACGACCTGTTTTCTCACACTGCATGTCGCCGAAATCACTCCAGCCACTTTTTTGAACGGACTATCAGTATGTCGGGAAAATAATGAGCATTCTGTCGGATCGAAAATCGCATAGTCGCTGAGAAAATGAATTGTCTCGCGACAACATCAAACTGCTTCAACGACGCGATTGACGCAGCGACATTTTTCTCACTATTTTCCCGACAGACTTACAGTGTTTTCAAAAAAATCGCTTGAGTGATTTCGGCGACATGCACTGTGAGAAAACAGGTCATTCTGCACTGCGCAACAGGCTTTTTTTGCGACATTGCGCTCACTATTTTCCCGACAAACTGGTATTATCAATGTCCAAATTTTTTTTCTTGCCATTTGAAAAATAAAAACTTTTTCCTTTATGTCCCCCTTACACCTCCCTATGCTAACCTTGTTTTTTGACCCCATTCTCAACTAACAGTGCATGTTTTTGATGTGCTTAGTGAGTGTAAATACCATTCTTCAAGTCGCCTTCCCAAGGCGATCATCCCAACAACAAAACTTAATCCGCTTTTCTTCCATTCTCCCTCATTTTTCGGGGCGAACGTTTTTTTGCGTCTCCGTTGGAAAGGGTAAAGCGATCCGGCGGTAAACACCGCTAATAAGCGGAATAGCCAATTTGAGGGCAAATACTCGAGTAATTGGGGGTGTCTTGGGTATTGCAAGGTCGGTCTTGAGCTATTAAACTGCGATTTTACGGGTTCTTGGCGATTTTTTAAAGTTTTCAAAAGTTTAAACGTATTTTACCATTCCCTAAATAGAAAATCGTATCTTCAGCCGAATGTTTGACCCATCAGATCGTCTACCCTACATACCACCACCAGACTACAGTCCGCTGATAAGGCCGGTCAATTCGCGGAATATTTACGTCAAAAACAAAAAACCGGAGCGAAAAGTTTCCATCGATGTGGATGCCTATGATGAGTTCGAGCCTACGACAATACCACAGCCCCGGGATGATCATGGACGGCCACATAACTACGTTCCCGTAAGAGTTTGGGGGAATGTTGGGAATTCAAGGGATATAGTCGCTAGACAAAGGGATTAAATGAACTATAGATCTGCAGTGAGGGAGCTGATCCAGTGGCAAAACACGTACCCTTTTGCATCCGGGAAGTATCAAAAATGTGGCAAAATGCTTCCTTCTCCACGTGAAAAAACTTCGTTTTCAAGGGCGCGCCCTTTCAATCACAAGAAGAGCGGGCGCGCTTTTGAAATAGGAGCTTTTTCACTTGGAGAGGGAAGCATTTTGCCACATTTTTGATACTTCCCGGATGCAAAATGGTACGTTTTTTTTCCACTGGATCAGGTACCCCACTGTAGAAGGGAGTTGTCCGATTAACCATAACGTTGAATTCATAGCTAAAAGGTCAAAATGGCCAGACGAAACGCTAAATTCGTCTTTCTCGAGCGATTTCGGAGTTTTGTCTGCCAATCCAACCCCTTGGCTAGCATTTTGGATGAAATTTTTACTATTTCAACTTTTTTGTTAGCTGTTGATGAGATTCTTGCTGTACAAACGCTCTTTTTCTAGCGATTTGACAACTTAAGTTAGCCAATAGCTTCAATGTTACGGTTTACGATGACAGTTCTCTCGCATTTATACCGTCACATTACAAGTTTAAAATATGAATTTCCATATGTTTGTCGTTTCTTTGCCCCTCCCACCGCAAAACTAATTTTTTTCCAGGATATTCGTCCTGGTCGCCGCTACAAGGTTGTGACTTCAACAGAAGAACCCCGACTTGCCCCTCGAGACACGAACCCTCAGGCCATCCAACAACGAGTCAATCGAATGCTCAAAGAGCAAGGAGTTCCGGTTCTGCCGTTCGTGGGAGACCGAACAATCAAGGAGCCAATCGGACCTACGAAAGCCTACCTGAAGCACTTGAAAAACCATCAGAACTTCGATACCTTAAGGTCATTTCGGAGTTGTGACAATTGCGTGCTGTGCAAGCAAATGCAAGAGGAATTGGAGACATTCGATGCGAGAAAACGGTAAGTATGAACTTTCTATACCGGATTTTACAACCTAACCTAATAAATTTGCGGATTTCCTAATGATTTTCGCAATTTCAGACCTCCGTCATCGACGAGATCGGGGGAAAAGAGCATAATCAACGGGAAAATCTTCGAAAACCCCTATTATCATGAGATCGCGGAGCTGGAACCTCAAGAATTTGCAGACAATATCAGCAGCAGACGGAGTTCACAGAACCGAGTCAAACTGTAAGCATTGGCCATTCTTATCAATAGACCTCATTTTCGAAGCTACTATTACCCATAAAACCCAATTTACGTTATAAAAATTTTTAGCAGCGTCGACGTGCCAATCCAGCCAGCTCGGAGGCCGGCGTTTGAGCGGACCGCCAAAGTTCGACGGGATATTCGAGCCCACCTGCCTCAACAACTGAGTGCTTTCCAAGGAGAATATGTCAAGGTGAGTTGCCAAAAAAAATTTGAGCAGCGGTCACCCTGACATCTTGGAAAGTTAATATTGCTAATAACATGGAAAATAATGGATCAAAATTCGCAAAAATTATACTTTTTGGATCCTTTTATATCCAAAAGATATAATTTTTGTGAATTTTGATCCATTATTTTCAAAGTTATTAGCAAAATTAACTTTCCAAGTCTGATCCACTTTGCACTGATTTCAACACAACATTCCACTAAAATTATTATTTCTAAACGATCATTTTTAACTCAAGCAACTAAGTTTGTTTCTTATTCTCACAATTTTAGTTCCAGGTGAGTCAAGCCGATCCCAACTGGAGTTTCTGCATGAATCGGCAAGGCCAAAAGGGCTGGATCCCAACCCGAGAGCTCAATTTTGCGACCAGCTCCACCGGTTCGTCGCCAATGTCAACTTAACGCATGGTATTACAAGAAAACACTTGAAAAAAGCTCTCAATTGTACAATTTCTTACTCGACATAAAACCCAATATTATTTTTATGTCTTTTATTCCATAATAACACATTGGAATTTGTGATTTACTACAACTCGCTCTATATACTTTCAAACCCAATAATTAAGTAGTAACCAGTACTTCCGTTACTTGACACCTCTATTTGAGGCGCCGTTTATGTTAATTAATATGAAACATCAGTATAGAAGGGATCAAAAACACCTTTTTCATCAAGCTGCTCAAACATATGATAGGTTTATATTAGTCAACATTTAGATGGTATAACAAGATCGAGATCACTCGGCGCTGTCTAGAAGAACCGACTGTGAGAAGCAGTGGTCCCAGTAATGGGGGACTCCGTGCTTCAGGAACACATCACGAGCACTTTTGTGGTCCGTGGCGCGAATTATTTGTGGTGGGTCGGAGAAATTTCGGGATGGTACAACACCCTCCCAGATTAAGGTGCATTCGTTTCGTTGGCCTTCCTCGTCTTCGTTGGCAACTCCTCGGCGTTGACCGACCATCTCCTCCGACCATTTTATTCGGTTTAGCAACAAATTTTTATAGAATTTCTGTTGCTTTGGACCGCCCTCTACTACAACAACATTCATGCCGTCCACGGACACAATAATGCCGGTCATCTGAAGTTGGTTGGCGTTCGCTTCGACCTTGAACCGTTTCTTGGCGTTGGCAAGGGATAAAATTCTGAAAAAAAGTGAAAAATCAGTAAAAATTGACAAAAAATTATATTATCCATGACAAAAATCTCAAAAAAAAAAAAAAAAAAAAAAAAAAAAAAATCAAAAAACTTACTTATACACAGCCACATACACCTGAATCGACGTATCCTCCATAATCTTCCTTCTCTTCTTGTCTCCCTTCTGTTCCTTGGTTAATTTTCTATCCAGATTACTTTGTTCATGCTTCTTCAGCCGCTCCGCCACCTGATCTCGAACATAATTCTCCATCTTTGTTGGGTCTTGAATGGCATCATTCCCTAATACCCGCATCAGATTTGCCATTTTGACCTTAGGTTCGGGAGCTTTCTTTAGACCGAGCCGAATTTTTTCGGTCTCTTCTCGTTGCACCTCTTTTCGATTCATTCGACGGAGTTTTTTCATTTCTTTCTTGGTTAGATGGGCCTGAAAATAGACAGGTATCATATCAGCAGAACGCAGATTTCACACTTCTCAAGTTTCAATAATCAAACAACCCAGAAAAAGCATCTCCAAGTACTTATGAGCCATTTCTCCAAAGGAGTACCTAAAAATCAAGAAAAAATCGAAAAACTCACTTTAATGGGGACGTTATTGAGCGCGGCATCAGGCGGTTTTAGCTGCACTGGATGTTCTATGAGGTCTGTAATCTTATTTCCATATCGTTGATCGCACGCTATGTCTTTCGATGGTACAGAATCGTAACTAAAATATTATACATCATACTGCTGATATCTCAAATAAAAATTCCCATCTCAAAAAGTCTATTGAACCACAATTTGGCGTCTAAAAGCAAGAAACACTAATAAAAAGAACCTTACTTTCCATCATCCAACAACACCTTGTCCCACCACTCTATATCCGGCAAATCATCGTGAGCTTCCGCACCTGATGGGGTTGCAATTGCCATTTTGACTGCTGCCGAGATTCCCGTGTTCTTCGCGACCTTGGAGACATTGTTCTGAAGCTGGGCAAGCTTCGCTTGCGCTCGCTCTATTTGAGCTTGCTTTGAATATTGGCCCTGTTCGACAAATTGAAAGCCTCTTTTCCGTGGCCGATTAGCACTTCTCAGGGAAACTCGTGGATCTGTGACTGATAATTGGGGAAGTTCTGGCTTCAAATCTAATTGCATCTTGGGTTTCTCGGGCTCTGGCTCCGGTTCAGCTAAAATCGGGAATTAAAGTTGAACCGTATTCATTTTCTTATATTATGTTGTACTAGACCTCGTGCTGACCATGAACTGCCTAAACTTCAAGAAAACAAAAAGAAACCCAACTCACCAGGAAGAGTTCCATCCAATTTCGGCAACTTCTTCATGAATTCGGCATTCGCCTTCTTCAACTGCTCCAACTTGGCAAACGCCTTTTCAGCCTTGTCCATGTGATAATCGGCATAAACCAAAGCTTGCTCTGGTTTCAGAGCCTCCGTCTTGAAGGTTGGCTCCTGTCCAGGTCGCAACGTGCTCTTGACTTCTTCGGCTTTCCTCAGAACCGCTTGTCGGATGTTGTGGTAGGAAAATGCATCAGCTTTTGTATCTGGTTTCTTATCTTCTTTTGACTCCCGGAATGTTCGTTTAGACGAGCTATCATGACTTCGTTCGGACTCATGGTATCTCTTGCGGGAATGTCTAAAAAAATAAAGAATAATTTTAACAACTCTATGCATGGATAACATTGTAGAAAAAACGAATCCATATCCGCAGAAAAAGTCGATAAAAGCCTCCTAAAAGCATGAACACTAACTGAAACAAAACTTACCGATCTTCTCGATCTCTATCACGCTCTTTGCTTCGTCTACGACTCCTTTCCCGGTCCTTATCTCGACTCCGTCCCCGTGGACTCCTAGATCTGCTTCTACTCCTCCTCTTGCGCTCAGTTCTGTGCTCACTGAATCTTCTCTCATTATCTGACCGTTCTGAAAATTGAAAATCATAACAAAATCTATTTATTCATGGAAAACATTATTTAACAACAAAAAAGATTTAAACCAAGTATTGAACATAAAATAAGGTAAAACTCACTTGAATTCCCGTTTCTATGTGATCGTTCAACTTCAACACCTCCCATTGTTGACTGAAAAAGTGTGTTTCGTCTGCTTTCCGCGTCAAAAACCTTCGCAAAAAAAATCCGAAGAAAATTGAGAAATATTTTCGGGGTCTCGCAGCGAAGAGCTTGCAAAATCAGGGAGTACAGAAAATTACAGTTTTAGCGCTGTAAAAGCAGTACGATGTACAGAGCATAGTACTCTCAGCCATTTTATCCGCTATTTTCCAAAGTTTGGTCCTTATCAACCAAAAAAATTTAAAAAATTATATTGTAGTAGACATCAAGTTCTGCACAACATAAATAACATCAAGCCGGACTGTAATGATCAGCTCTGGCCTCCTATAATCAAGCCTCTGACGTGTTCGAAAACTTTTTATTCAACTTTAGGTAATATAAACAAAAAAGGGAAACAATTACAAGGCAGAAGCCATTACAACGACAAAAAGGGGGAAATATTTAGATGTTCCGTAAGATACAGCGAACAAAAAGACAACAAGATAAACAAATAAGAGACTTCTTGAAGGTAGGAGAATCATGGGAGCTATTAGTTTACAACTCTGTACTGACTTTTAAGGCGGGATTTTGGGAAAATCGGGTAGATTCGACAATTTTGTTATTAAAACAAGGTAAACTTAGCGCATACAGTTGAATTTTACCTCAAACTCAATAGCTACTTTCTTTTTACATCTAAAAATATCGAAAAACTGGTCAAATTAATCTTAAAATATCGAAAAATCATCAAAAATTCCCAATTTTCCCATTCAAAGCTTTTAAAAATTCTTAATTGCAAAAAATACAAGCGCAGTGCCTATAGATAAGGTCGAGAATAGTCTCTTCTGCACTTATTAACCTCAAGAAAAACATTATGACTGTAAATCGACCAAATTTTACACAAAACTTCCCAAAAATCCGACATTTTCACCAAAAATTTATACAAAAATGGACCTTTTTCGTCTCAAGTACCTTAATACCGCTTGGTGGAAACTTAGATGTCGAAGCCGTGGTTATCCGGCCGAGAGTGATCTCTGGCTTCGGCGACTTTCCGAGCGATCGCATCCTTGGCCATTCCATGAGCTCCATTTGGTCGGCCCGGCTTGTATCCTTTCATGATGTTCTCATGCAGGGTGCGGCAGAAATGTTCCGTGCTGCGATCTTGATCCAAGAACTCACGGAAAGTGTCGTCTCGAAGCTGTTCTGGAAGGCATTGAGCCAGAGCTTGCACGGCTCGATCATTGTCCGAAAGACGAGCATAACAGCGAACGACGTGCTTGAACAGACGTGCTGAGCGCTCGTTGGTCAGATGGAGGACAACTTTGCCCTGAAAAGGCACATTTTTCACTTTTCGAGGCAATACTTATATTATACATGACATCAGTCAAGTATAATTTGTATATAAGACCATAATGCAGCTGAATCCTCCTAAAAACCAAGAAGAAATATCGAAAAAGCTTACCAAAACAATGGCAACATGAGAGAACCTCTCATAGGTTTGGCAAACATAGTCCAAACCCATGTCGTCCAACAAAATCTTCTGAAGAATAAACGTCGAGACAGTTCTGGACAATTCCGTTCCCTGTTCCATAATTCTCAAGCACAATGGGATGATCTCAGTGGACAGGAGGAATTTGATTACGTCTTTTTCGTCGGTCTTCACCATGGCTCCAATGACTCCCAAAGAAGTCAAACGAAGATACTCGAAGGGACGCGAGGTCTTGGTCGTATGCAAGAAAGGGTAGAGGAACAATGGGATCTTGGCTACAATTTTCAGACATTTTGCAACAAAATTGAACAAGATCTTACCTTCCAAGAACAATTTTCTGGTGTCCGCATGAGCTGCCACACATTGCATTAGGGCCAAGGCATTGCAGACTCGATTCGACTGGGTGGCACTTAGCACTGGAGGTACAATGGCACTGTAGACACTGATGACTTCTTGGAGAAGACAGGTCATCGTCCCATAGGATTGCCAGAGCCACACTGGAAGTTCAGGAATGGCCTCTCGTTTCTTGCTGAAAAAAAAGAAATAAGATCAATACATGACGAATCTTGGAGCTAATCAAGCGCAGAAGCCCATAAGGAACGTCCAACAAGCATAATCTATTTCCCTTCAAATACTTGCAAAAAGTTTGAATGACTTCCTTTGATCCATGAATTTTGTCAAGTGTAATATCAAAAATTGGATAAAACGCCAGCAAAACAAAACAATATACTTCCGACCGCATTTTTATTGGTATTATGGACCTCTTTCCTTGCTCTAACCACCGCTTTAATCCTGGTTTATGATCAATTCAATTCCTAAAAACCAAAAACAACAAAAAGAGCCATACCTCAACTCCAACAAGGCGGTTTCGCGCTTGTCCCGGTCACGAATGTCCACAATCCATTGGATCATCTGCTCAGTGTCCACCGGAGGTTCCGGCCCTCCCGGTTTCACGGCAGCTTCATTCGACGGCCCTTGCGATTGTTCCATTTCCTTGGAATGAGTTTGTTGATCAACCTCAGTCATCCCGTTTTCGTGGTTTTATTCCCGTATCAGAACCTGAAAAAATAGTTTTTATACAAGGATTTGGAGACGGAGAGTCACGAGAACGTCAAAAGTCGGTGATCCGAAATCAATACAACAATGAAAAATGAGAAAATAAATATTTCCATCAAATTCGGTAAGTATAATATAAATCGGTCCATAAATAACGAAAAACGAGAGAGAAGAGGCACTTTTAGCTGCCATGACCTAGCAGACGCTTTTTGCCCTCTAATAACCCAATTATCTCCAAACAACAACAAAAACCAACGGGATCAACCCCAATTTACCCATGTCAAGTGCAATATCCAAAAAACCTTCCAAAAAAAATCCAGCAAACAAAAAAAGACTGCAGGAAGGACAACACACCTTCGGGCAAAGATACGATCTACAAAGGACTGCAGTTTGTTCAACGCAAAATCTTGAAGTAACCGAGAAAACCCAAGCAAAAAAACTTGACTGACAACTGACTTGCTGCAAACAAACTCTCGACGAAATTTCGTTGATGACGAACGGGAAGTCCGTTGCGATGAACTGCACCAAAAAACGACAGACGAAATCCGCGTATTTCCGAAGAAAATTTGTTTTTCGGGCGCGAGTCGGGGGATTAGTGGGCTGCAAACTGCGGAGACATTTTATACGAAATGCTTGATGATAGGAAAATTTCCGCTGATGACAATTGCAAGTGTAATGGAACTAAACAGTGGGTCTCGACGTCCCTAGGAACTACAAGAATACACGTTGCAAGCTTTGGAAAACTCAGATATTAGCCCTTCACTCAGCAGATACCTAATGCAACATAAAATTTTTGCTTATTCCATCATTTTCACTTTCCGGCGGCAAAATCATTAAGTCAAAGTAATTTTAAAGACGCTCTTTTCCATCTACGGCAGTATGAAACCATTTTTGAATGTACCATCCCTTCAATCTCGTAATAATTTTATCAAAAAAAATCAACGCATACATACATATTTTAACGTCTTTAATAGCCCTATAATTGTCAATAAAGATGGATAATGTGAACAGGAGTTTACTGGGTTTGTATTCCTCTAATCAGACAAATTTATCAGGCAACCCAAGAGTGCTCGTTGAATAGATTGGCTCTCCCTAAATTTTTCAGGAATTGATATGCGGCCTATTACTGAAGTGTGTGCAAAATTTTTTAGAAAATCGGACCGTCGCCCTTCGACCACTTTCTATTCCAATTTTCATTTATATTCTGGCCACAATTCTAAATACTACAGTACTCTTGTGACTTTGTGACCTCTCTTTGCAGAGGTGTCACAAGTCTTTTCTTTCCCCACTTTGTTGGGCTGCAAGTCCGGCCAAACGTTTTGACAACCCGACTACAGCGTTTTTTATTGTTTCAAAACAACAAAAGACGCTTTCATTTTCAACAAACATTGTTCACAATAGCGTATTTCCGTTTTTGTGGCCGCCCCAAAAAAGTTTCCGTCTTTCGCTCGCTTATAAGTCATCAAGGCTAATTGAAACCGTCATTTTCAAGAGGGTTTTGAGGGATTTCGAAGTGATAAAAATGATAATGAAGATAATTAAATGAGGCGCTTTTTTGATTGGTTGATTTTTGATGATTTTTTTGGTAAATAATACACCAGTCTGTTGGGAAAATAACGTAGGGTCATCGCAGTGAAAAAGGGTGTTGTCGAGCACTAAATTCCTAATCGCGGCTAGCTGTCGCAGAGCGGTGATGGTCGATTCCAACGCGCGACGAACCGCCGTTATTTTTCGGACATACTGATAGAAAGTTGGCTAAAAATAAAGTACTCCAAGTGAGACCGTCAATATACCTTGAAATTTTGGCTTTGTGATCTTTCTGGGCCACGTAATATTAATTCTTCAAAATTTTTGTTACCATAAGTTGTAGTGATGACTAAAGCAACAAGCTTTGTTTGGGCCGCATCTGTTTGAATTTTGCTCCGAATAAAGTAATTTTTTGCGGGGGTTTTAAGTATCTTTAGAACAGAGTGCCTAAAATTGCTGGATGAAAAAAAAATTTTCAAATTCTCGAAATCTTGTAACTAAAAATCTTGATTCTTCAGAAACAAGGATCTCGGAAATGTCTTTGAAAATTCTAACAGGGGAAGTACTCCAAATGCGAGGCTCAGATTTTCTTTCAATTTTGCGCACACATCGTGTATGGACTAAATATCAATTCCCGAAAGTTTTAGCTTGCGCTTTGCGGGCGCCGCCGAGATATCGAACGATTTTTGCCGCCGAGAGAGCACGCTAAACGTGGAGAGCGGTCACAGAGAAAAGCGCTTTTTAGCCATAACTTTGGCAGTTTCGTGCCGAAAAATTTGATTTTTTGTAGAAACATTATCCTTTACAGTAGAAGTAGGCATCAAAATTTTCGTGCCGAAATTCGGCAAAAAGTCCTAAATCTTCGCCGACTTTCGATCTAAAAATCTCGGTTGTTTCTGCAAAGCGCGAGTAAGATTCTCGCACATACCTTAGAAAAAATTATTCTAAATTTGTGCCAAGTTTTATCGAAATCAGAGCGTCGCACTTGGAGTAGTTCCCCCGTAAGCCTAATTCTAGGCAAGTTTCATCAAGAGCAAACTCTATAAAACAACCTCCAATACCCTCCAAAAAGTGCCATTTGCAGGATTTATAGAGCAATTTGTTGCTTTTTGTATCGCGCATTAGGCTTCTATGGGGTGTCTGCACAGTGCATGACGCCGAAATCACTCCAGCGACCTTGCGAACGGGCTATCAGTCTGTCGGAAAAATAATGAGCGTTCTGTGAAAATCGCATCGCCGTCGAGAATGTGTCGCGGAAAAATCAATTTTTTTTTGATTTCAGCGATGGGATTTTCGATGCGACAATGTGCTCATTATTTTCCCGACATACCGATACTACAGTACCAAGTCTTCCGAGTTCTGTTTTCGCTCCCAAAACTCCTGTTTATGCCTTCTATGGACCCGAAATTTGCCGTTTCCTCACATTTGAATAAAAAGAATGGGAATTCCGGCGAGCGATTGGGGCCGATTATTCAATTTAAAATTCATTTTCTTTTATAAAAACATTTTTCTTGTCTCTCTTCCGGCATTGTTCGGGGCCGCCGCCGAACATGCGGTAGCGGTATGCCCGCAGGGAAGGCCGGAAGTTTGGAGTGATGATAAATGTGGTGGAATACGACCGTCTTGTTACATTTTATTTACTAGCCCTTCCGGCAAGTCGCCGGACTGAAATCGGCGACATGCACTGTGCGAAAACAAATTTTCTCTTTGCACTGTGCAATTTATGGCTTTTTGCACCGTGCAATAGGCTTTTTTTGTCGCTCGCACTCTGACTTTGTTTCGCACAGTGCAAGCGTCAAAAATCAAAACGGCAAGTCGCCGGACTGAAATTGGCGACACGCACTGTGCGAAGACAAATTTTTTCTTTGCACTGTGCAATTTCTTGATTTTTGCACCGTGCAATAGGCTTTTTTTGTCGCTCGCACTCTGACTTTTTTTCGCACAGTGCAACCGTCAGAAATCAAAACGGAATGTCGCCGGACTGAAATTGGCGAGACCGCACTGTGCGAAAACAAAAATTTTTCTTTGCACTGTGCAATTTATGGCTTTTTGCACCGTGCAATAAGTAGGCTTTTTTGTCGCTCGCACTCTGACCTTTTTCGCACATTTCATGTCGCCAAAAATCACTCCAGCGACCTTGCAAAAGGCGTAGTATATTTTATTTTTGATTTTTCGGGTATGGGGACCACTGAAAAAATCTTTGAGCGGTATTTTAACGGGCTGGATGTTGATTTTCTCGAAATTTTGCATGCTTTTTATAAATATGGTAAAAGACTGTAAAGCAGGATGTTTTTGAGGAAATAGTGGACGTTACTGTAATTTTAGAAAATTTAGAGATGACGGGATTTTTTTTAAATTTTGAGAAAGTCTTGGTATACCACCTGAAAGGCCCCCTTTTTGGATTTATTTTTCTTTTTTTACTAGTCGTTCCATAAAGTGCGTAGACTTAAAAAACTTTGAAAAAAGTTTACGCACCTTATGAAATAACTAGCACAATTTTCATTGTAATCGCAGCGTTTGAATTCACATATTATAAACTTTTGCCTGCACTTTGACTCGTTTACGTCATCTTTACCGTACTCCGAAAAGAAAGCTCGAGGCCCTGTCAATTCAACGGCTGACTTTGTTTTAATTTGGTATTTAAAATCGCTGAATCAACGGAACAAAAGGGGAATTTGATTAGTCAGGAAACTACAAAACATTGATGATTTATGGTTCATAATAGCGACTAAATTTGAATTTGATTCAAAATGTTTTGGAATGCAGAAAGGGCAATAGAAAAAAGGCTGTCAAAAAGCACGCATGGCTACCAGAAAGATATCAAATTTAAAAGAAATTGTACAGTGGGAGACCTGATCCAGTGGCAAAAAAACGTACCATTTTGCACCCGGGAAGTATCAAAAATGTGGCAAAATGCTTCCTTCTCCAAGTGTAAAAACTCTGATTCCGAAAGCGTCTTTTTGTGAGGGAAATGGCGCGCCCTTCAAAACCAAGTTTTTTCACTTGGAGAGGGAAGCATTTTGCCACATTTTTGATACTTCCCGGATGCAAAAGGGTACGTTTTTTGCCACTGGATCAGGTCCTTCACTGTATATTATTCCATCACTGACCTATACTGATCATTTTCCATCAATCTCTCTCCTATATTTTTTTAGAAAAATTTTTTTCACTTGGAGAGGGAAGCATTTTGCCACATTTTTTATGCTTCCCGGGTGCACATTTACCGTAAAACTGATAACGATGACTTTATCTGGGGTCGATTGGGGCGTAATAGGAAAACCAACTGGAAAATATTTATTCAAAAATTTTTCACACTCAAACAGTTATTTTGTCTTCAATTTCTGGCATTTTAAAGCTTTGTATGCATACAGTATAATACATGCCAACATTGAGCATCAAGACTCAATATTGCATCGACTCTACTTTGCCGATTCGTATTGATCTACATATATCAGTCTGTCTGGAATATAATGAGCACCCTGCCGCATCGAAAATCGCATCGCCGCCGAGAAAATGAATTTTATCGCGGAAATTCGAATTTGTAAGCGACACGACATTGTGCTCATTATTTTCCCGACAGAGTGATATTATTTGTCTGTCGGGAAAATAACGCATATCGCCGCAAAATCAAACCACTTTTAACTTCGGCGGCACGATCAGCGGCCCGGTAGCCATGTTTCTGTCATTAGCAGTCATAGTTTTGTTCAACTTTTAAAAACTTTTCTGACCTCTTTTCGAGTACAAAAGGCCAGCCCTTGAGGCGGTTTCAAAGGCGGAGGGAATAATGGAACTTTGGACAAACAAGATCGCGGTTTCAAACAAAACATATTTCTTGTTGCACCGCTTCCAAGAAGTTTCTTTTTCTTTTCAAATTTGAGCACTCAACTTGTAGCTATTTGTCCAACACTCGACAATTTGAACTTTTTTTGCGGATAGCGAAAATTGTCCTTTAAAATATAGATGGTTTCTTGGATGTTTTTTTTAAGAAATCAGTTTGTCGGGAAAATAATGTGGACAATGTGGCTGCGCCAATTGCATCGCTAAAGTGAAAAAAATTGATTTTGTCGCGATTCGTTTTATCGGCGGCTATGCGATTTTCGATGCCACAGAGTGCTCATTATTTTCTGTTTTTTGATTGTGAAAAATTTTGAATCTGAAAAAATATAGAAGAGTTCAAAACACCCCGTATTTCTTCAAAAGAAATAGCTGAAATTTTAAAAAAGCTTGATAAAGTTTAATTTGCAATTTTTACGCAGAAAGCATCAAGATTTTCGGTCGAAAAAAGAGAAATTTTGTTTAGATTCTCAAAGCGAAACTTTGGCATTCTATTCATCATGCATGGTAAAATTCCCCGACAAAAACTCAAGCCGTTCCTCGAGCATTAGGCGAATCTCTGGATGGAAACTTTTTTGGACCATTTTTCCTCATTTTCTATAGTTTGTCGCCTTGAAAGATCGTTGAATATGTCAGCGATCACCTCGAAATCAAAAGTTAAAATTTTCAGAAATTGACAATTGGTCTATGTAGATGCTACCTGCAAAATTAAGGGCAAATCGCAACATCACACTTTGAGAAATAACCTTTCTAAACTTCATCTCCAAAAAAAGACTAAAAAGTTTGAAAAATCGCTCAAATTTACCGCTTTCAACAAATTACAGTAACCTTATTGATCCCATCTTACCTCAAGAACATCCTGCTCGACAAGTTTATTGGAACGGGATAATTGTCTTTATTGTTTTTGCACCAATGTCGGCGCGTTTTCTCTTCTTCCCTCCCAATATTACTCCAATTCTTACGCTTTACCAAATTTCCTCGCGCGCGCTCAAATTACCGCACTTTACCACATATTGGGGCGCCTGCAAGCGGCGCTGCGGTTACGGTAGACGTCCGTGGGGCTGGGGATTTTGTGACAAGTGAACTTTGTATATAAAACACTGTAGTTTTTTGTAAGGTTTTGATTAAAAACGAGTTTATAGAGGGCTTTTTGATAAAATATGAATTTCTCAAGCGGCAACTGCCCGATTTCCTTCATTTTTTGCATGCCTTGTCCTTGTGGTCCACATATTAAATTCAGAAAATTTTAGCTTTTAATTTGCAGGGGCAACCGAGATATTCAACAAAATTTGTGGCCGAGAGAGTATGCAAAATGCGGAGAGCGGTCAAAAAAAGCTTTTGTCATTATTATTAAAAGCTGCCATAGGAAAAAACTGATTTTTTCTTTGAAAATTGAGCGTCCCACGACGAACAGAAAACCAAAATTTTGCGCTGAAAATGCCGATTTTTAAAAACTTTTTTGGACTTTCAGTTTGTCGGAAAAATAATAAGTATAATGTAGCTGTACCAAACGTATCGCTGAATTGAAAAGCAATTTGATTTTTCGACAACACAATACATTTTCTCGGCGGCGATGTGATTTTCGCTGCGACAGAGTGCTCATTATTTTCCCGACAGACTGATATAAAGCATCATTTTGCAGAAAGGAGCTTTTTTTCGAATTTTCCTTTGAAAAATTGAAGTTTTCGTCACGTCTATGTACCGCACTGTTCTGTAAAATACCGATTTTTCAACTTGGAATCAAAACAAAATTTGATGATTTTCGAACAAAAAATGGTAAGGGGGGACCAAGGTAAATCTTAAAAAAACCATAGCACATTTTTTGTTCTCAAAAAATTCTCTAAGCGTTTATTTATTTTCAACAACGCCTACGCACCAATTTGAATAAGTTGTCACCCGCGAAACCCTTTTAAAATTTCCAAACCTAAGAAAATAAATCCGGTAGGTCGTAAAAACGGTAGAAATAAATAAGGCTTCCCGAATTCGCGTGAATTTTCCGCCATTTGGCAAAATTGTAAAATGCGATTACCCGCCTTTACAGCTGTAAAAATGGGGATGAGCTGCGGGAAAAGTATTGCGAAAATATTCCCGTATATTTGATAAGATGCCTTTCACACGGCAAAATAATTTCGGGATTTCGAATTCGAATTATAATTTATGGGATTGAAATTGCGTTTATATTTTGATACGGCCAAAAAATGTTTTCCCTCTGGTCGTTCTCCCTATTTAGTGACTATGTCGGCCGCAGGGATCGTTAAATATCTGGCGCTAGGGCTTTGCGGGTGAGCGACAGTTCGGATCAACGATACCGTGGATCGCGTCGGTTCGTCGTTGCATGCATGGGAGAGGCTAGGGGAAGGTCCAGTTAGCAGAGATATAAAATTGATCGGGTCACAGGGCAGTGTAACACCTATTTTGAGGTATTTTTCATGTACTCACATGAATAATATCTAGATAAAAGTTATGGATCTTTGTATTTTGCCGCAAATTTTGGTCTGTTATATGGCACAGTAACTCAGGGTGAAAAAAGCTAACGCTTGTAATGGCTAAAATTAGAAAAATTGGGCATATTGCAAGCCTTCGCCAAGTCTCCGCCGACCATCCAACGGTTTTTCCAGGCAGGGCTTGTAGACACTCCTACAACCTTTTGTGGTGTATTCATCTGCCCTATGCCACGTGCGTACCCATTTTATGATGACCCGTAGACATATTGTCTCCGCCGAGCCTTCGCCGAGCATCCGCCCACCATATAACGGCTTTTGCAGGTGTCATAGGCGTTTACTACACCCTTTTTTTGGGTATCCACCTGCCCTATGTCCCCTATCTCGGTTGCGTCTGCAAAGCGCGAGCTAAAACTTTCAGGAATTGATAAGTAGGTTGTGAAAAGTGTGGGGACAAAATTAAAGGCAAGTTTGAGCGGTTTACCTCATCGATAACTTTCTCTGATTTCCGTAGTCTCCTCTCTTCAAGGATGGCCGAATATCTTGGCTCTGTATGTATTACGTTAGCTGAAATTTTCAAAAATTAAAAAGCAATCTCAATATTTTCAAAAAGCGCGTGGACTTTTTTTTGCCTTTTATCAGACGGTGAAAAAAATTGCAACAAAAAAATGATGTGCACAATGTAAAAAGCTTCGATAAAAAAAGTCTACGCACTTTATGAAAATGCTTTCAGTCTGTCGGGAAAATAATGAGCACATTGTCGCCGCGCCAATCGCATCGCTGAACTGAAAAGCAAAGTGATTTTGTCGCGACACAATTATTAGATTTTCAATGCGACAGAGTGCTCACTATTTTCCCGACAGACTGATAGTAGAGCCCGCAGGCAAACACTGAGAAAACGCTGAGAATCTGAGGCACTTTGCGAAGCAGCAAATTTCTCAAAATTCAATCATCGTAAATGCCAGCAAATTTGTTTTTCGAACATGATTTTTGTAATAAATCCTAATTGGATGTAATGTTAAAATCAGCTTTGCGAGCGCGCCCAGCGGCTTACAACTTTATTAGTGTAATTTCAAGAAAAATCTAGTGGTTTTGTCGACTGTTTTAATTGATTGCCATTTAGCGTGATTACATAATGTATGTACAATTTTAAGCCAAAAAATACCAAAAAAATTTTGCGGTTTATACGTTTTGCATGCTGCAAATCCTTGTAATGTATGTAAACTATATCTCTTTAAACTTTTTTAGCATACGAAATTCCTTGCGCAACATTACAAGCGATTTTCGACAAAAAACTGTCTATGAGAACCGGTCATTTTGTCGCGCTAAAAAACCCACTGGCGTCACCATTAATGGGCAACTTTAATGGCGATCGCCGTGTTTTGAGAACCGCCAAAGCGTTTATTCTAATGCACTGAACGTTTGGAGATGTGGACTCGAGGGTTACTGTAGTTTTGGAAGAGACTTTTTTGGGGGATTTGATGTAAATTAGCTGCCAGAAAACTGGGGAATTCTTGGGAGTTGCTCTAGATATTGTCTTGAAACTCTGTATGCGCTATCTATCTAGGCTATGCGTTGGCTGTGAGAGATTTTAACTGGCGTCCCGATCATTATTTTCCCGGCAGACTGATATTCAGCGGTCTGTAAAATTTCGTATTTTGAGAAATCTTCTTGTTCCACAGAGTGGTCGAACCACGGAATTTCTTGAAATTTCGTGTGCCTACTTTGTCAGTATAGAGTTTATCAATCCTCGAAAAGTTTTGCTCGCGCTTTGCAGTGGCTTGGCGAGATATTCAGCAATCTTTTTTTGGGCCATCTGTCCCAGATTCGTGCGGAAAAAAACGATTTTTTTTGTGTGGAAACATCACCCTCTACGGTAGAAATATGTGTATATTAAAACATGTTGTTTTTCATGACTAGATTCGTTTCAAGCCGCGAGAAGTCCACATTATTTCCCCGACAGACTAAATAATCATATCAGGTAATAAATATCAGCCTGTCGGGAAAATAATGAGCACAATGTGCGCCGATCGCGTCGCTGAAGCGAAAAAATTTTGATTTTGCCGCGACACTAGTCTTTTTCTCAGCGGCGATGCGATTTTCGCTGCGACAGAGTGCTCATTATTTTCCCGACAGACTGATAATCAAAAAAATTGTTTTTTTTTCAACCAATTTACCATTTGTTCAAAGAAATGACGAAACCCGTCGTAACCGCAATGCAAATTTCGTGCGCCTGCCTTTTCCTTTGACGTGATTGTTTTCCTGCCCTTTTCCGATTGTAAAACAATATGTAGAAGGTATTTATTTGTCATCGCACGAAGAGTCTAAATTTACAACCTTTGCCGGAAAGGTCGGTTATTTGCAGTGGAATCAGTTTGTTGCGTGCCATCACATCAGCATTATTATTAGCGACGTACGTCCGTCGGCCTATTGAACAAATAAAATGGGAAGTAGTCAAAGTGCGACGGCCAGATTTTGATGAAACTTGGGACAAATTTGAAGAAATTTTTGCAAAGGCATGTGCGAGATTTCGAGCTTGCGCTTTGTAGAAATGGCCGAGATTTTTAGATCGAAAGTTGGCAGAAATGTGACATTTTTTTGCGAATTTTGGCCTGAAAAGTTTCAGAGTTATTTCTACCGTAGAGTGTAAGGTTTAACACAAAAAATTAAAAAATTTCCGTACGAAACTGCCAAAGATATGACCAAAAAGTGATTTTTTTTCAGTTACCGCTCTCCGCGTTTCGCGTACTCTCTCGGCCGCAAAGATCGTTGAATATCTCGGCTGTCCCTCTAAAACGCGGGCTAAAACGTGCAGTGTTTAACATGTCAAAGGCAAAAATATGGCCTAAGAGTTTTTTCGATATAACCGCCCTCCTCCTTTCACGTACTATCTCGGCGGAAAAGATTTTTTTTTTGTGCCAGTACTGTGTCTAACCAATCCTAACCGATTCACCACCGAACCGGACGATCATGGCGCACAGGCAATTTGTCTAGCGCAATAAAGTTGAAAGTTGAAGTTTTTTCCAGTTGAAAATCTCTGCTCTTTTCCGCAAATATGTTAGCTTCCTAGCTGCAAATAGTAAGCTGCGAGGCTAGAATATGTCTCACAGGTCTTACAGGTCTTACAGGAAGATCAAAGAAGGCTCTTATGTGGCCAGAAATAGGTAGGTTTTTGAAAAAAAAACAAAAAAATGCGAAATTTTGCGATATTCGCCGAGATCACGGCAAATAGAGAGACGGTCAGAAAAGATCGTTATAATTTTTTCTGTGTACTGACAAAGTAATTTTTTTTTTGAGTTTCCAAAAAAATTTTTCCGAGGAAAACTGTTATGGTAAAACATTTTCTTTTCTCTGTCCGCTCTCCGCATTTAGCGTACTCTCTCGTCGGCAAAGACCGTTGAATATCTCGGCTGTGCCGGCAAAGCGTGAGGTGAAATTTTCAGGATTTGGCATGTGGCCTAGCCAAGTCATGCTGCTGAAATTTGAAGCCGATCGAAGCTGTGTGTTTTTGGCAATATGAGATTTTTTCATGTGACTGTTCGATAAATAATTGGTTCAAAAACTTTTCCGATCAGCCTCGCCGCACTGCCCATTACCAAGAAACCAGCGCTAAGCCGGTTAATGACTGCCGAAGCCGGCTAATAAATTTACAATTTTACAAGTCCGCCGCACGGTAGGCGTTCAATCAGCGTAAGTGCCGAAAGTTTTCGAAGAGCTTATGGTGCGCGCTCACTGTATTATTTCCACTGGATTTGGGCTTAAAATATTGTTGGAAAAGAATTTTACAAGCCATTAAGAAAATGTTGGGATTTTTTCGAAGCCTTTAATGGAACATTCCGCTCGCAAAGCCGCTTCCGCCCCACTTATGACACGCCGAACGCGAACACCACCACCACCACACCACACCTACCGTAAGCGGGCATGGCGAATTCGCGAGCCTATTAAATTAACCCTGAAAGGTATTAATATCCATGGCTACGGCCGCCCTTGCAACGCGCGTAAGTGGGCCCGAATCACGCACTTGCGCAATATGTGGCGCTGTGGGGGTAAATGGCGGGCTCGGCCGCTCATTAGGGGGCTGTTCGAGTGGAAAATTTGTCTTGATTTTGGGGAAAACAAGGACATTTTTGTAGGATTTTTTCGATGAAATTTTTTATTTTTTGATTTTTTTTATTATGACGTCATTTTTGTCGCATTGGTCAAAAAAAATTATCATTTTGCAATACTAACTATGGAAGCGTGCAAACTGACCCGCGCCAAATGAGAAGTGATATACTTTCATTGAAAAGCCCTTGAAAAATGGTACAAAAAAACATTTTCATTTTTTGCCGAACACTTTTCCGCAACGACGTACTGTCAATTTCATTATTTTTGGGTCATTTTGCAAAAAAATCTTTCTCTTGGATGGAAAAAATGCTCATGAAAGCCTTGCTTCAATAGTGTAGTGGTTGCCGAGTAGGCTGATGAGTCAAACCAAGCCGGGTTCGGTTCCCGGCCTGGGAAAAAGTTTTTTGTCCTTACAGTTATAAAAAAATGCTAATTTTCGAGTTGAGAGATGACCGCAAAGTCTCGGTGTGTGCCGCGCGATAATTATTATATATTGTAAATATATATAATATTTTTAACGTTGTCGTTTTTTCTTAATAACGTTTAATTTTTTTCAGAGCCAAAAAATGACGGTCTTTTTGATGTTCGTAGTACGACATATCTGCCAAATATTACCCTGTCAGTACACGAGGGTTATAACGATTTTTCTTTGACCGTCTCTCCATCTGCCGTAATCTCTTTGAGAGTCCAGAAAATATGTCACGATGACGCCGGTTTAAATTTTGTCAGTGGTGTAAAAAACCGCTGTATATGGCTAGCAGTACATCATAGAGCATGTCAAAAAAAATTTATGTTCAAAACTTTTGCAATATGCAAATTTGGATGACGGATTTTCTGGATTTTTTTATAAAAACTTTCGCAGGATATTTGCAATGCCTGAAATTTTTTGGACGTGCTCTATGATGTGCTGCTAGCCATATCTAGCCGTTTTTTATACCGCTGACACATTTTAAAAGGGTGTCATCGTGACACATTTTCTGGACAAATACGGATTTTTAAGCCCAGGGCCATGTATGTACGAGAATATTATTTCTTTTTAATTTTCAACTATACAATCCACTCAATTATTCGTGACTTTCCTGGTGTTCGCAAACTTCTTGCAACGGCTTCAATTTTTTTCCGCACACACTGTTTACGACGTGGGCTTGAACATGGGCCCACAAAACTTCACCTGTACGGAGTAGAACGAAAACATTTGTAAAATACACCTTTTCGAACCTTAATTGAGCGAATGAGTAGGCCCGAATCCCTGATTGCGGCTATTTTTACGCTTCGTGGGCCGGCATAACTTATCCCCCCTGATCTACAGGCAATTTAAATTCATGAATTTTTTTGCCGAGGCGTTGCGAACCCACCGCTGCCGACCATGCAAATATAGTTTTTGCGAGCCCAAAAGCGGATTACGGTAGACAGGTTGGGGGCCAATGACTTCGGGCCAGATGTTTTTCCGGCCAACAAATGACATTTGAAGACACCATTGTGCGACCGGGTCACGTATTCTCCAAGTCGCTTTGTCCGCAAAGAATGGCCTCAGAATTGGGAAGGGCGCGTAATTTTTGATGCGAATTTCAAAAATGGCACCTTGAAATTGGGATTTTAAAATTCGCCGAAACTTGAGGCAAATTTAGAGAACAGTTTGGGAAGGGATTCTACGAATTTTTGCTTTCGGATTTGCAGAAAAGTATCGAGATTTTTAGACCGGAATTTTGAAAAAAATGTGACAACTTTTTGACAAATTTTGGCGTAAAAATTAACATGCTTCTTTCTACAGTAGAGTATAATGTCTTTACGAAAAATCAATTTTTTCGATGCAAAACTGGCAAGGATACGGCCAAAAAAATTTAGGTCGAAAATTATAGCCAAATATGGTAATTTTTTTGTGATGTTTGACAAGAAAATCTTCATGCTTATTTCTGCTGTAGAGAGTAATATTTCCACAAAAAATCAATTTTTTCCATGCAAAACTGGCGAAGATATGGCCAAAAAAAGTTTTTCTCTACCGCACTCCGCCTTTTGCGTACTCTCTCATAAAGTTGTTGAATATCTCGGCTGCGCCTGCAAAGCGCGAGCTAAAACTTTCAGGGATTGATTTGAGACCTATGCGTAACGTATGTAAAGAAATTATCCGTCTGTCGGGAAAATAATGTGGATTTTTCGCATCTTGGAATCGCCCATCTTTGCTTTGCGAGGGCTGGAAATTTGATGCGCGACTGCGAGAAGACAAGCGATTTGTCTGCGACAATCCACTGCCATAAAATTACAGTAGCCACACATTACAGTAATCTCTTGTGTTCGAAAGGTCACGACTCGAAGTTGAGCCGCTTTTGGACTTGGATTTCGAAACGGAAAGCTCTTTGGTGATAGTTCGAAGCTTAGCGTGAACAGTATTTAGCTTAATTGGAGTGCAGTCTTTGAATTTGGCAAATTAAGCCTGTCCGAAAGCGCCTTAGAGCTGGCGGAAAGCTGGTTAATTTGTGCGGAAAACAAGAAAAGTTTTTGCCGAAAAGCCGCATGTGCATTTGTTTAATCGGCCTAGGAACCGGGTGACAATATGATTTGCACGGCTAGCGGATTGATTTTTTTTTGAAAAGCTAATAGCTCAATAGACGGCTTACAGCAAGTTTTTGACTACAATTTTTGTCATAAAGCAATGGAAAAGTTGAAAACAGCTTTGTGAATGCGAATGATGACAATTCGGCTTTGGAAGGGAAGGACTTCAAGTGCGAGGCTCAGATTTTGATGAAACTTGGCACAAATTTAGAATGTTTTTTTCTAAGACATATGCGAGAATCCTAGCTCGCGCTTTGCAGAAACAACCGAGATTTTTAGATCGAAAGTTGGAAAAAGAAACAGAAATTTTTTTTTGCGAATTTTGGCACGAAAAGTTTCATGCCTATTTCTACCGTAGAGGGTAATGCTTCCACAAAAAATGTTTTTCTCTCACCGCTCTCCGCATTTAGCCTACTTTCTCGGCCACAGAGATCGTTGAATATGTCGGCTGCAAAGCACGAGCTAAAAATTTCAGGAATTGATATGTGTCCTATGCGAAATAAGTGTGGGAAGTTTAAAACAAGTCTAAGCGTTGCACTTCCCCTTCTCACAAGATTTGGGAAGATTTGGAAAGCAATTTCATCGGCCTACGGGAGCAATCTGTGCCATAAAATGAAAATAATACATATTAAAACGGCTTTGAGCGCCCGCACGTTTCACCGCGGAAACCAACGAATCACATTGACAGAAGGTCCTGGAAAAGCACTCTGTTTTTTACAAATTTCGGCACTCATCGGGCCATAAGAAGATTTGAACTGGCCGTCAATTAGCACAACAATACAATTGTCGTTTATTTGCATAAAAGTGGGGTTTAAAGGTGGTTTCCCGGGGGTTTGAAGGGAGAATTCTCGAACTGTTGTCCTCAAGTTTTTGACGAAACTTGGCCAAAATACATGTCGGGAAAATAATGAGCTCTCTGTCGCATCAAAAAATCGCATCGCCGCCGAGAAAATGACTTGCGTCGCGGCAAAATCAAATTGCTTTTCAGTTCAGCGACGCGTTCTTCGATGCGACAGAGAGTACGCAAAACGCGGAGAGCTGTTAGAGAGAAAAACACTTTTTGTCTTTGGCAGAGACGTTAGGAAAAAAAAATTATTTTCAGTGGAAACGTTACTCTCTACAGTATGAATAGTCGAGGATTTTCATGTCAAAATTCGCAAAGCAGTGTCTTTTAAAGCCAATAAATGCAGCTGAGATGTTCAGCGATTTTGTAACCGAGAAAGAAGACTAAATGGGGAGAGTGGTTAAAGAGGAAAACATTTTTTGGCCGTATCTTTGTCAGTTTCATGCGGAAAAAATTGATTTTTTGTTGAAACATTATTCTCTACAGTAGAAATAAGCATGCAACTTTTGATGCCAAAATTCGCAAAAAAAATTTTTGCTTTCTCCAACTTTCGGTCTAAAAATCCCGGTTGTTTCTGCAAAACGCAAGCTAAGAGTCTCATATATGCCTTAATTATTCTAAATTTGTGCCAAGTTTTATCAAAATCTGAGCGTCGCGCTTGTTGTACTTTTCCTATAAGCTTTCATGGAAACAATAGCCTCTCTGTTAGCCATCAGGCTGATGCAACCGGGGGCCAATGCGCTATCTAAAAGTTTGCTGAAAATGGTAGGGCGCAGCTCGGAAAACTGGCACGGGCGCAGCTCGCATCTCGAGGGCAGCTCGGAAAGCAAGCTTTCGCAGCTCGCCGGAGCTAAGTTTCAGCTTGTTTTCGAGCTGCGTCCAAGACGCGAACTAAGTTCTCCGAGCTGCGCCCTATGATTTTAGCATACTTTCAACTTTCAGATAGCGCGCATTGGCCCCGGTTTGTCGGGAAAATAAAATGTTTTTTTTAGTCGCGACACAATTCATTTCTTCTATGGCGATGCGATTTCCGCTGCGACAGAGTGGTCGTTACTTTCTCGACAGACTGATAATAAATACTCCCGACTTGACTTGTTGACAGTGTCAAATTTGTTTCAGCGCCTACACTGATTACCGTTTCCTTCGCCGGTTCGGATTAGCCGCTCGCTGCAAACCCCGAACAAAAAAACGCGTCGGGATTATGGGGCCGGGGATTGTAAACAATTATACCGCACTTTATTCCGTCTAATCCCCGGCTGTAACTTTTGCCTCACCGCAATTTCTAATCCCACTGGAATTGGGGCGCTTGTGGTCGTCGCGGATTAACCTTATCACAATGCGAATTGAGGGGGTGAAAATGTTTAAAATTGCAAAATTTGCAGGGAAATTATTGTAATCCCGCGGAAATCGGGGAATTAATATGTAATGGGGGAAAGAGAAGTCGTAAACATAACAAAAAGGCGTTGGATTTACTCTGTAATCACGTGGAAAGCACTGATGAGTGAGGGAAGAGTAAACGCAACCAAAAAATTTGTTATATCAGCCTGTCGGAAAAACCATGAGCAAAATGTCGCTACGCCGATCACAGCGCTGAAGTGAAAAGCAGTTTGATTTCACCGTGACGCAATTCATTTCCTCACCATAGCGATTTTCCATGCAACAGAATGCTCATTATTTCCCCGACAGACTGATATATGGGTTATGTTAATAAAAGAATAGCTCAATGTGGAACGATGGAAATCTTTTCGAATCTTGCGTGCGTTATCTATCATGACAACTTATTAATCGCTGAAATTTTCAGCCAGAACTTTGCGGAGAGACCCGAGCACGGCATTCTGCACTTTTGAGGCACAACCGATCTCCGCAACTTTTTCAATTTTTTTCGGAATGCGCTTACTTTTTCTCTCCACATCTCGCTTGCCCTTTGTGCTAGAAGGCTGAAATTCGGTATGACAGTAGAGTAAGAAGCTGGCTTTCAGAAAATATCGGTATTGTAAGGCACCCCGCAGTATAAACTTCCCGATGACAATTGAAAAATCTCATTTTTTAAAAGTTCTGCGTTTTTTCCAGGATTTTTGGTCAGCTGCGCTGCTTTAGATCTTGAAATCTCGTTTATTTAGGCTAAATATAAACACGGATTTTGGACTATGTTTTGCAAAAAATAATATCAAATTTCGTGCCAAATTTCGTCGAAATCTGAGGGTCGCATCTCAAGCATTTCGCCTTGTAGGGCCTTCACATACCCCCACACAAAACTGGGGGGTCCGATGACTCCAAAAATCCCCATTTCTTCCACGACGCAAAAATCCCCATTTCTTCCACATGCGATCAACTGAGAAAAGCTAATCGTTGGACCGATTAACTTACCTCCATTGAGCGCCACGCACGTCAAACTGAAGAGTCCGGTGACCGGAATAGACTTTTCGCTATCGGTTTTTTACACTTCGTCTTGATTTCACAGAGAAAGAGAGAAAAAACACACACAAAAACGTACTCTCTCGCCCCAAAAATTCCCCATTTCTTCTCCGACAAAAAGTTTCTTCGCGTCTTTTTTGGCGAATTGCCAATCCGTTCACCGGACCGTTTTAGCTTATCTCAGTTTGACGTGCCACGTCGTCTTTCCGCGTACCAAAATTTCATGCGAAAACAGAGGTTACTGTATAAATACTCCCTTCGAAATGCCCAACAAATCCCCCGCTTCGAAATCGCTTTTCTGAACAACAATACACGGTAATGCAACGCGCCAAACGAGCACCTTTTCAAATCGCCTTATCCGCCAGAATTTGTAAAAACACAGGAAAAGTCTTCGAGCACCTTCTTTTTAATCCCGATTGCTTGATGAGCGCGACAAATGTGCTGTAGCGGAAAGCCGCTTTTGCGGTTTCGCACGGCTTTTTGGCCGCTTATGGTAATCGGTTGAGGGGAATATGGGAAATCTGATACGGATTCTTGACGTGGATTTTGTGCGTAATGGAATAAGCAGATTGGAAAAAAATGGGGGCGTTTGAAATAGAAAATATTGAAAATTTTGAGTTTTTATCAGTCTGTCGCGAAAAATAATGAGCACTGTGTCGCATCGAAGGTCGCATTGCTGAGGCAAAAAAAATCGATTTTCCCGTGGCACAGTTCATTTTCTCGGCGGTGATGCGATTTTTATGCGACAGAGTTCTCATTATTTTCCGGAGAGACTGATAAAAAAGTCCCAAAAATCTCAAAAATGAACCTGATGAAGAACTCAGAATTTCTTGAATTTTTGAACACGTAATATACACTATATGCATATAAACTCCTAAGAATTTGAGCCCTCGCTTTGAAGACAGAGCTGAGATATTCAACAATCTTTGCGGCCGAGAGAGCATAAGAGAGCGTAACACTTTCATTTTTATCGTCAAATCTCTATTGTAAAGCTAAGATTAGGATTGTGCCAGAACTGCTACACTCCATTTTTACGGCCTTTACCGCTCTTACGTTCAGCGGCTTTTATCGCCATATGCGTTCAAATTTGCTATGCAAATGGTTGTTCTAATTTCGCAAGTGCATAATGAGGATAAGCGTTCCACAGCGGCTCATAGAGTAGTTAAAGTTGCTGCGTCATCACCAGGAAAACGTATAAGTTTAGGGGCGTATCAGTTTGTCGAAAAATAATGAGCAAAATGTCGGCTGAAGTCGAAAGCAATTTGATTTTTCCGCGACAACATTCATTATCTCGGCGGCGATTTCCATGCGCCAGAATGCACATTATTTTCCGTGCGACGATGTCAACCTTTTCGAATTCTGCGTGGCTGATCTATGATGGCAACTTATTCATTGCTGAAATTTTCAGCCAAAACTTTGTGGAGAGAGCCGAGGTATTCATCGGTCATCGATTAGCTATTGGGGATGGAGGGTCCCGCCACGAAATTGCCTGATAACGCCGATAAAATTTTCGGTTTAAAAATACCTTTTATGTTCCTTTAATCGTTGAAATTTTCAGCTCACACTTTGCGAAGAGACCCGAGATATTCAAGGACCTTTAGGGGCGAAACACTATGGAAATTTGCAGAGACGGTCAGAGAAAAACGATGTCCAGAATTAGACGCTTTTGTCTTAGAGAGAGCACGCAAAACGAGGAGCGTCGGTCAGACAGTTTTGTCCCATACATAGTAAAATTTTTTTTCAGCACTTCACAACTATTTGTTAGTTAAATTTACTAAAATCCTTTTCGAATCGCCCCAATAGATCACCAAAAAAAATCCCAACCAGCAATTTTAAAAATCCTGAGGGCTAAAAAAAGCCGCGTAAAAGTTAAAATCGCAAGAGCTCAGCGCAAAAGTGTGTGTTTACAAAATTTGGCACCGATAAGAAGATTGGAAAATGTCTTCAATTTGCGAGTTTCAATACGGTGTATTGTCTTTTATTACACTGATGGCGAAAGAAGAGGGGTTTGTAGGGGATTTGGAGGGGATATTTGAACAGTAATCTCTGTGTTTGTTTTACATTTCTACATGGGAGGATTGGAAGGGTGCAGATTGAAAAAGAATTTTTAAAGCTTTTCGGCGAAATTCTTGAGATGCGACCGGCTCGAAACTGGAAAAAACTTACAATATATCATATTTCTCGCAATATTTTTTCAAAAAAATATTTTTTGATAAGTTCAATCCGCTTGTTTCTACGGTCCTCTCGCCTCATTTTACAGAGTCTCTCGTTTGTAAAAATCGAAAAAAATCTTGCTTGTGTCTGCAACTACATACGAAGGACGGAAAGGTCCGCTGCGGAAAAGTCCGCTAAAAAAAAGAAAAGAGGAGTGCGGAGAGGGGAGGAGGTTTTCGATGGCGCTGATTTCGAATATCGTATCCTTTTTTTATTAATTTTACGATTTTGCTTAAGCAGTAATGTTAATTAGTAATTAAAAAAAAATTTTTTTGAGTAATGGATTTAGGGGTTTTCGGTGGTGCTGATTTTGAAAATTGTATCCATCTCTTCTGAATTTTTGCCTATCTTCCTCAATTCTTTAAAATAAATGTTTTAATTGGTAAAAACTTGGTCAAACTTGTATGATATTGTAAGAAAACTTATGACGCTTTTTTCGTCTTTACAGCGAAAATGACACTACTGCTTAAGCAAGATTGTAAAATTCAGGAAAAATTGATATGATTTTCGAAATCAGCGCCATCGAAAACCTCCCCCCACCCGATAGCGTCGCTGAAGAGAAACAAATTGATTTTTCAGCGACACAATTCATTTTCGGCGATGTGACAGAGTGGGCACTATTTTTCCGACAAACGGATAATACGGGAACGAAGATACAGATTGTGGATGGGGATCTAAAGTTCATATTGCGTGAAATTTTTTTAAAATCGGAACTTACACAACGCGCGACGAATTTCAAAAGCATCTCATTTGGATTTGAAATTTTGCAACTCCCACCATGTTATTAGCCAAAAAAACTGGTGTTTCGCAACGCAAACGCTGACAAATCCCATCTTCGAATATTAAATTCGGGAATTACTGCCCGAATCTTCGCACTATCAACAAAATTCGAAGCCTCGAAATTCGTGTCAAACAAAACTATTAAGGGATTGGCGTACGTCTCTCCAGTTGGCGGAGCGTTACTGTCGTTTTGTTTTTCAAAGTTGCCTGCCCAAAGGGCATTACGAACCGCGGAGGAGAACCTTCTTTAAGCGCATTTCGCAAACTTTGATGGCGTATGCAGCGGCGGGGGAAAGCTTGGCTAAGCTCGGAATTTGAAGGTGCTTCGCTCACCGGCTCCTGGAAATACGGTACGGTCTTGTTTTTGCGTCAAATATGATTAAGCGTTCATGCGAACTCGGCTTATTATGCGAGTTGCGAAGCTTTTTTGATGTTGAATTCGCCATCCAAGTACTCCAATTGCGACGTACGGATTGTTTTGAAATTTTTTACACACGTTTGGAATAGACTACATATCAATTGCTGGAAGTTTTAGCTCGCACTTTCCAAGCGCTGCCGAGATATTCAACAATCTTCGCCGCCGAGAGAGTACGCAAAATGCGGAGAGCGGTCAAAGAGAATACCTTTTTGGCCATATCTTTGCCAGTTTCGTGCGGAAAAACTTGATTTTTTGTTGAGAGATTACACTCTATGGTAGAAATAGACATGAAACATTTGTGTGAAAAGGTCGGAAATGGCTCATAAGGCCACTCCGTCGATGAAGTACGGCGGATATAAATGTAATTACCTTTCTAATACTACAGAGAACACGAGGAAGTGTAATAACAGCAGGTTGACTCAAAATTCTTTTAAATAAACAAAAAATTACTTAATTGCGTCTATCATTTTGTGGACCCCAAAAAAGTCGAAAATTGTCATATCTCAGTCAAGACAAAATTTTTTTCCAAAATTGCTGCGGGACATGATTTCTCGTTTAATTTGTCACATTTCATCTGTTGAACATTATTCGATATCATTTAGTACAAGGAAGATAATCGCTAAAAACAGGGTGCGTCTATCATTTCGTGGAGCAGTGTAAAACTTTGTCGAAATTTAGTTTCCCACATCGTAAACAGCGCAATTTAAAATTTGCTGCGCTGCACGTCAAACTGAGATAAGCTAAGACAGTCCGGTGAATTGATTGGCAATTTGCCAAAAAAAGACGCGAAAAAACGTTTTGTCGAGGAAGAAATGGGGATTTTTTGGGGCGAGAGAGTACGCTTTTGCCTGTTTTTTTTCTCTCTTTCTCTGCGAAATCAAGACGAAGTGTAAAAAACGATAGCGAAGGGTCTATTCCGGTCACCGGACTCCTCAGTTTGACGTGCGCTGGCCCTTTAAATTCTACTTTTAAAGATAGCTAGAGAGTTTGGGTTTGATTACAACACAAGATAAAAATTGACAAATTAATATGTATTCTGTATAGATCAAGTAGTCGAAATTTGGAGAAGTTGTAGGCTCTTTCCTTCAAGAAATTTGCCTTTCATTATCTGTCTACTGTGGTTTTTTGTGATTTTTTTGTGGTATTTTTCGTATATGTACATAAAATTTTTGTTTCTCCCCCAAATTACAGTAAGCTATGTGCTATTTCAAGCATGATTATTATGTGTTTAATTAATTTTTAAATTCTAAAAATCGTATTTTTGGCCACTGCGTCAGATTCCATCAAAGATCTGTATTATCCGCGTCTGTGGACGTCTTCATTGATGAATTACCATGAACCGGCCCACCGCGATGTCCCTAATTAAACCCGAAATACCTGGCATTCCGAGGGATTTTCGGGCGGCTAATTGCCAGAGGGCCGCATTCTTTCCGAGTATCCGTTTCAAAACGCGGCGGACGGAATAATTAATTTCTGCTCATTAGTTTATTAATTCGATTACTAATCCCTGCAAATGTTCCGAAAACAAGTGGGGCTTCCTGGAAAGGGATCCGAGTGGATTTAGGTTTTACAATTCACAATGGCCAGAAGAGCGACAGGGCTTCAAAGATTATGACGCCGCAATCTCCGCGACTTTCCGCGATCTCTCACGCTTTTGCTGACGTATCTAGGGATACGGTAGGGAAATGGGGAAGATATCAGTCTGTCGGGAAAATAATGAGCACTCTGTCGCATTGAAAGTCGCGCCGAGAAAATGAATTGTGTCGCAGCATGATTAGACATGGCTAGTGGGCCGGGCCGAACGAGTTTTAATGGCCCCGGGGCCGGGCCCACCTCTTCCGGCCCCCGGGCCGGGCCGACCGGGGGGCCCCGCCAGGCCCCCAATCGGCCCCCAATGACTAAAATTCTCAGTCTCAAAGCGAAAATTAGGGTTGCCAATGAAAATAAAACGCAGAGCCAAGAACCGATTGGGCTTTTTGAAGTACTTTAGAAAATGGTTGGTAATTTGTTGTTTCAAAAATTTATTGTCGATTGTTATAACAAAAAAAATGGGGACTTGGGTAGTACCCCTGGGGGCCGGGGCCGGGCCGGGCCGAGAAAATTTGAAGGGGGCTGGGGCCGGGCCGACCCCTTCCGGCCCCCGGGCCGGGCCGCGATTTTCGGCCCGGCCCGGCCCCCCAGCCATGTCTAAGCATGATGAAGTTGCTTTTCACTTCAGCGATATATCTAGCGCTGCGACATGGTGCTCATTATTTTCCCGACAGACTAATATGATGACTAACAGAGGACGTGCTCCAAGTGAAATTCTCAAGATTTTGATGAAACTTCTCCCTAAGTTAGAAATTTTGTAGTTCTACTGTAAGGTAATTTGCATATCCGCAAAGAATTTTGAATATCAGTCTATCTAAAGTTATATAAAAAATTGCTGATAGGGTAAGCCCCAAGTGCGACGCTCAGATGCTAAATGAAACTTCGGATGGATTTGGAGTGATTTTTGATGAGAAATACAAGATTTCTAGCTCGCGTTTTGTAGAAACGACCGAGATTTTTAGGCCCAAAGTTGGCAAAAAAATGTGGCACTTTTTTTGCGAATTTTGGCTTGAAAAATTTTATGCCTATTTCTACTGTAGAATCTAATGTTTCTACAAAAAATCATTTTTTTCAGCACGAAATTGACAAAGCTATGGCAAACACAAAAAACTTTTTACGCACCTTATTCGCGGCAAAGATCGTTGAATATCTCGGCTGTCGCTGCAAAGCGCCAGCTAAAACATTCTTTGTGGATTGATAGTGGATATAAATATGTATGCCTGATATATGGATATATGTATATATAGATATAGGGCGAACAAAAATTTACGAAAATTATCGCAAAGTTTCAGTGTCGCCCTTGCAAGCTAAAAAATGTAAAAAATGGGTCGAAATTGCTCGTGAAGAAGTTTGAAATCTTTAGTGGTTTGTCTTGAATTTATCTGTCTTACATTTGTAATTTCAAAGGGTCAAATTTGCTTCAGATTTCTATGTGAAACTTGGCGAGAATTGAGATTAAATTGCCCTTAATGATGGGCTAGATTTGTAGGTATCGCTTTGCAAAAACAGCCGAGATTTTTTGTCCGGAAGTTGGCTATACCTGGCACCATGAATTTTACACCCCACCATAAAACAAGTTTTTTCGCTGTCGCGCAAAAAACTTGTCAAGAACTTTTAGCCCACAAAGTACATGGTCCAAATATACATGGTAAATTTCCCCAAATCTTTTTAATAGTCGAAGAATTCATCTGAAAATGTCACCATTCGTATAATTTACCGTGTTTGCGTCAATCTCGGATTAGCAGTGGCCCGACCCATACTTCAGCTACATATCATGACATGCAGGATTAATTTGCCTATATTTGGGTGGATTACAGCGAATCCGAGGTCTATTTATATGTAATGTAATGTGATTTGATGGAGGGAAGCGTAACGTCTTTAGGCAACGTCTTTGCATTGAAATGTTTGTGCGGGTGTTGAGGAGTCGAAAAGTGGGATAAAGTATTATAATTGAGCGATGATTCAATATCAATTCTTAAAAATTTTAGCGTGTGCTTTGCAAGTGCAGCGCTAAATGTGCGACGCTCAGATTTTCTTTTAATTTTGCACACATTTCGGAGATCGACCACCTATCAATTCCTGAAAATTTTAGCTCAGGCTTTACAGGGACAGCCAAAATATTCAACGATCTTTGTGGCCAAGAGAGTAGGCGAAACACGGAGAGTGGTCGAGGGAAACACGTTGTTTTCATGAACTTAGGTTTGTGTAGAAAAAATGATTTTTTTTTGTGGAAACAAAACCCTTTTGCGATAGATAGTAGATACTACATAGAGTGTCCCATAAGTCTTGCAAATTTTTGGGTCGTCAACTTGTGCAAATTTCTGTGAGCTGTGAAACCCATTAAGGGATATGTTCTATATACGATTTAGAAGCTGAGATGTAGCGCATCTAAACCATATACGACGATGCTGAATTGATAGAGGGTGTGCGGTCTATATGGCCAAGTTTGAATTGACTATAACTTCATTATGTTTTGGCCAAATTTGAAGATTCTTTTTTCCCCTGAATCCACTGAATCTCTCATTTTATTTAATACCAAATTTGATATATCTTTTTTTTTATTAAACTACAATAGTAACAATTTACTGCAGGCGCAGTCGAGATATTATAGAAAACCACTTTTGGGCTGTATCTTTGGCAGTTTCGCTTGGAAAGGATCGATTTTTTGTGGAAACATTACACTCTACGGTAGAGAAAGGCATAAAAGTATTCATGCAAAAATTCGCAAAAAAATTGTCACATATCTGGCCAATTTTCGACCTAAAAATATCAGTGATTTATGTCAAGCGCTATCTAGAAATCTCACATGTTTATTGCAAAAAGTTGATCCAACTTTGAGCCAAGTTTCATCAGCATCTGAGCGTCGCACTCCGGCTACTTCCCTTATTAGTTTGCGTGAGCATTTCGCAACGATCTTCGAGCTTCTTTCTCGTGCGATTTCCGGCAACCCGCTGTTGCCGTGGCTGATGTCAGGATGCGGGTGTTAAGCGGATTAGGCGCCCTTCCAATCAGCCGTTGAAAGGGGCTCACCAACGTCGGGAAGCGGATTTCGAATGTGAATTTCATGCTTTCGAACTACTCGCAATCTCGAATTTACGACCCGCTATTACTCAGCGCCAAAGACTTTGTATTCGAAAACAGATTAGAGGCATTTGCGGGCTACTGTAACTTCGTAACGACTCCCTGTTTGCGGCACAGATCACGGTAGGCGGCAGTGGTTTTCAAGCCATGGAAATTTAGCTTCTTCTTCGCGCAGCTGGCCAAGATTTTCATCGATTTTTACGGCCTATGGGCTTCTTGAAAATGGCGTTTTTTTCACGATAGACCTTTTTTAGATCAAAAATCTGGGAAGTGAGAAAATCCTTTGTCTTCTTGTCAAAGCCGCTTTACATTGCAATCAAAAGAAATTCTCGCCCAAAAGATGGTATTGTCCACGAAGGATTGCCATAATCCTTCTATTGTCCTCTTCGGATTACTGTATTTATCGAAAAAAAATTTTGTCAAAAAATTTTGACAAATACCCACTGATGTAATAACATCAAAGAGTAGTCGATTTGAAGGAAATTTACAAGGAAAGACTTACAAGTTGTTTCCTAAACTTTGCATACACGTGAGGCACAGCACATATATCAATTGCTGAAAGTTTTATCTTCCGTTTTGCAGGGAGAGCCGAGATATTCAACAGTTTTTTGTGCCGAGAGGGCGCACGAAACGCGGAGAGGTCAGAGAGAGAAACACTTTTTGGCCATATCTTTGCCAGTTTCGCGCGGAAAAAATTGATTTTTTGTGGAAACATTACACTCTACAGTGGAAATATTCATGAAACTTTTCGAACCAAAATTTGGCAAAAAAATGTAAGATTTTCGCCAACTTTCGGCCTAAAAATCTCGGTCGTTTCTGCAAAACGCGAGCTAGTAATCTTGTATTTCTCACCAAAAATTATTGTAAATTTGTCTCAAGCTTCATTCAAAATCTGAGCGTTACACTTTGGGCTTTCCCTATCAGTTATTTTTTAATTTTTTTATATCACTTTAGATAGACTAATATCCAAAATTCCTTGCGGATATGCAAATTACCTCACAGTTTTCCGGCCACTTCTTATACGAAATAAAAGGTGATCTCATCTTCCCCATATTAACACTCGCTGGCTCGCATAATAGTAATCGTTTCGAAAATTATAAATCCTTTTTTATGATGGGCGCAAAAAGGCCGATGTGACGAAAAAAGTGGAATTATTTCTTTCCAATTCGAATATTTAAATTTTCTTTTTGCGCCTTAACCTTTGTGGTGACATAAGGAATAATAGATTTCGCTGAATGGATTTGTTTGTCTTGCTTTTGTCGCCGCAGCGGGGCGATATTGTATTTGAGGGATCGGTCGTACACCTTGATTAGCGTTCGACTTTTTTTCAGGTGGGAAGAAAAGTTGGGCGAGTTTTGGGGGTGGCGGATACTGTAGGTGATCATACAGAGGCAGGATTTTATTTTGCTGGCGAAATTTTTTTTTTAAAGAGAAGATGTAGACAGTTGTATGGTTGATAGTAAAAAGGGCAATGCGCGAAGAGGAGCGCTCAGATTCTCTTGAAATTTTGGACTTGTCATCTTTCTAGGCTGTATAATAATTGCTGAAAATTTTAGCCAACGCTTTGCAAAAATACTTGAGATATTCAACGATCTTTGAATACCTCGAAAAATGAGAAATCGAAAAATTTTTTTTTGGCTCATTTTTTTCAAATTTAGCGCAACAAAGGCTGATTTTTTAGTCCATAATTTTACATGCAGAATAAAGATTATTTTCAATCATAAAAATCACAAAAAATTATCAAATTTTGGCCAGCTTTTCGACCTAAAAATCTCGGCTCTCTCTGAAAACCGCCGTCTAAAGATTTTGTATATACGAGTCCTTTCGGACGGTGAGATTTTGATGAAACTTGGCACAAATTTAGAATATTTTTTTCTAAAATATATGCAAAAATCCTAGCTCGCGCCGTGCAGAAACAACCGAGATTTTTGGATCGAAAGTTGGCGAAAATTTGATACTTTTTGCCGATTTTCGGCACGAAAAGATTCATGCCTATTTGTACCATTGAGGGTAATGTTTCCACAACAAATCAATTTTTTCCGCATGAAATTAGCAAAGTTATGGCCAAAAAAGTGCTTTTCTCCCTGACCTCTCTCCGAGTTTAGCATACTCTCTCCGTGGCAAAGATCGTTAACGACCTTGGCGTCGCAGTTGAGGAGACTTCCCCCGTTAATTTTCATGTCTCATGCAGAAATTTGCAAAAAATTTTTTTTTCCAAATATGGCCATATTTTTGTCCCATCTTTTTTATTGTATAAACTCTTCCCTAAAACAACAGAAAACTCTTTCGACAGGGTCCGGATTAGCCCCCTGTTCCGCCACTTAGCACTATAAATTTCACAGTCAGCCTGGCGGATTATTGATTCTGAGGGATTACAAAAATACCATGGCTCTTGTACTTTCCTGCAAGCCATCTTTTGAGAAAATCTTAGAAAATTTAAAAGAGATTTTTTTTGAAGTTTTACATTGTATTTGCCACTTGTATACGATCGGGGAAAACGAGACAAAACAGATGACAAAAGTCGGCGGGTTACGGTAGGAAATACAAACATTGAGACATCTTGCATTGTTGTGTATGCCGAAGATACGACTCCTCTCCTACTCAATTGATTTGTGAGGGAAATAAGAGGGCAGGTTGTAGACGGGTTTTTGATTACTGGAAGAAAAGATGTAGTGCAGGGGAGGAAGGGGGCCAACGGGAAGAATGCCTCAAGTTCGAGGCTTATAATTTTCGAAACTCTTGGCTCCGGCTCTGAGCGGCTCCGGCTCCGAGCCGGGAGCCAGAGCCGGAGCCGGAATTTTGGGTGCGGCTCCGGCTCTCGAGCCGGGAGCCAGGCTTCTCAGCGCTCTGAGAAGTAAAAACTTCATGATCTTCTTAAATGTCGAGAGGCCCGGGGTCGTACTGTTTAGTTCCTTTCTTTCCACAGAAAGGGGATTTCAAAGCTCAGCCAGATGGAACAGGCGCGACCTGTATCTGGGCCTGAGTTCGAATCGCTGTTCGCCACTGCGTGTGGTTGTCGAGAGGCCCGGGGCGACAACGCACACGAACGACAAGAGCTCGAGATCAAGTGATTTATTGAGTGAAAAGCGGCCCTTATATAGGGAAATCCCACGTAGGAAAGTACAATCAAATTTGAATAATAAATGATGATTTCCGTGGGAATTCGGGCTCGCAGTTCGGTCGTTCCGCCTCACATTAAACCAAATTGCTTGAAAAGTATTGGGAAGGATGTGTTGCGTACGGATTGGCTGCAAAAACGCTGGGTTATGATCTCTGGAACAAATAACTTATTTTTGAAAAAATATTTTTTAAAAATTTTTTGCACGGGAGCCGGGATTCGGAGCCGGAGACCTTTTTAAGTTTTTCATGGGAGCCGGGAGCCGGAGCTGCAAATTTTGACCGTGGCAATCTCTGACGATTACTATTATGCGAGCCAACGAGTGTTAATATTAGGAAGATGAGATCACCTTTTCTTTCGTATAAGAACTGGCCGGAGAACTATGAGATAATTTGCATATCCGCAAGGAATTTTGGATATTAGCCTATCTAAAGTAATATAAAAAAATTCTGGCATAGAAAGCTTCAACTGCGACGCTCAGATTTTGATGAAACTTGGCACAAATATAAAATAATATTTCCTAAGACATCTATGCGAGATTTGCAGCTCGCGCTTTGCAGAAACCACCGCGATTTTAAGACTCTGAAAATTAGGAAAGAGTATCATGCTTTTTCATTTTTCATGCCTGTTTCTAGTTTTTTGAGTTTAACGGTTCCACAAAAAATTAAATTTTTTTCAGCTCAAAATTAACAAAGATATGTCATATGGCCAATAGATGATAGCTAGCGTACTGTTTTTAAGCCAGGACGAGTTTCGTGGCTCACGCTTTGTGGGAACAACGGAGGTCTTTCATCCCGAACTCGGCATGAATACGACATTTTTTTGCGAATTTTGACATCAAAAACTTTATGCCTATTTCTACGGCAGAGTACAATTTTCGCACAAAAAATCATTTTTTTCCGCACGAAGCTGCCAAAGACACGGCTGAAAAGAGCTTTTTTCTTTTATAGCTCTCCGAGCTTGGCGTACTCTCTCGGCCGCAAAGATCGTTGAATATCTCGGCCGTCTCTGCAAAGCGCGAGCTAAAATTTTCAAGAATTGATATATGGTCTATTCCAGAAGTGTGTGCAAAATTTAGTGAAAATCTGAACGTCGTACTTGGGGTACTTGGAAGCCTTTCCTTGTAAATTACCTTCGAATCGAGTGCTTTTTAATGACAATTTTGTCCACCTAAAATGTCTTCGTTATAGAGAGTCTTCATTGTAATCGTAAACAGAATATTTTCCGACCAAAAAAACCGATCGCTTTACTGTTTGTAAACCTTCCAATTCAAAGGCATTTGACCTTGTTTTTGTCTTTTTACCTTTTATTTTATGAGTTTGCACTATTTCTACGTCTTCCTTTTTTTGGGAATTTGAAATCAAAAAGGGAAGCGAGCCTGTTTTTTTTATAAGGAATCTGGTTTTGAGACCGTTCAAGTTCGGGTTTACTGTGATTTTTTCTTGGTTTTATTGTAATTGGAAAGGAAAAAAATTGGAATTTGAAGAGAAATTGATACTTTTTGAAAACGAAACTTGACATAAATTTGAAAAAAAAAATTTAAGGCATTTTTATGGCAGATTTAGGACTCGCGTTTTGCAGAAACAACCAAGACTTTTTTCTTAAGATTTTTGGGTTTGTAGCAACAAACGGCAATATTTTTTCTACTGTAGTAAGCAATGTTTCAACACAAAAAAAAATTTTTTTCTTCCGAACTTGGCCAAGATATGGCCAAAAAATCCGAAAAAACAAAGGGTTTTCTCTGTCCACTCTCCACAGTTTGCATACTCTCTCGGCCACAAAGACTGTTGAATCTCTCGGCTGCTGCAGCAAGAGCGGTTAAAATTTTTGGGGACTTGTTTACTAGGCTACATAGACTACATTCTCTCTAAATTTCAATATCTTGCAGTCCTTGGCAAAGCCTAAGAAATAGATTTTAGGAATTGATATGAGGCCTGCGTAGGGCGTCTTTGCTCAACTTGATGTAGCTTTTGCATATGTAAACATCGGATATTTTTAGCTCGCGCTTAGTAGGCAAGAGCCGAGAGGTTCAACCAGGAAATTTCCCTTTGTTGATGAGAGAGTACACAAATTTGGAGAGCAATCAGAGAAAAAAACAATTTTTGGCCATAACTTTGCTAGTTTCAAGGGGAAAAACTAGATTTTTTGTGGAAACATTACCCTCTATGTTAGAAATAAGCATGAAATTTTTCGTGCCAAAATTCGCAATAAAGTGTCAAATTTTTGCCAACTTTCGGACGAAAAATCTCGGTTGTTTCTGTATACCGCGAGCTAGGACTTTTGCATATATTTTAGAAAAAATTGTTCCAAATTTGGGCCAAGTTTTATCAAAATCTGAGCGTCGCATTTGAGGTACTTAAAAATAGTTAAAAATAGGCAAAAAAGTTTCATTGCCGAAATTCGCAAAAAAAAATTCTAATTTTCGCCAAATTTTGGACGAAAAATCTCGGTTGTTTCTGCATAGCGCGAGTTCAGAATCTTGGCTTTGTCTTTGCAAAGAGTATTCTAGCGTTGTGTCAAGTTTTATTAATATTATTAACTCCTGAGCATCTCATCTCAAGCACTTCCTCTTGCAAATTCAACCTAAACGTCATCTCCTTGCGTTCTTCGACCTCGCCTCGCAGCGAACCCGCTGAAGTTTGGTTTTTTACAACAATCCCGCTTTCATTGTAATCTCCTCGCTCCCTTCAACCGCTCTGTTTTCAAACTCGCGCCCGATTGTAGGCCGCGGATCTCGAAACTCGGCGCCGGGCCCTGCATAACATAAAAGGATATTAACGGAAAAGTATATCGTACAATTGTGTTGTTGTTTCTGTAAAACAATACAAAAAAATGAGGTGGAAAAAAGTGGCACCGGCAGGCACGAAAAAACGGCTGATGCACGGAGAGAATGGAGGCCGGGTTTCTGGTCGAAACTCACAAATTTGAAGTGAACCGGCTACGGTAGAGTGGGACGGAGAAATGGGGGCTAAACGGCACATGATAATTGTCAGGGCGATGGGATCAAGGCTTGCATTTTGTAATGGGACTGGGCAAAACTTCCGTCACAATTTTGCCAGAATAAACACAAAACAATGACCTGCAGAGGTCATTGTGGGGACCTGATCCAGTGGCAAAAAACGTACCATTTTGCATCCGAGAAGTATCAAAAAATGCAGCAAAATACCTCCTTCTCCAACTAAAAAAGTCCATTTTAAAGGGCGCTTTTGAAATCGGAGTCTTTTCACTTGGAGAGGAGGTATTTTGCCATATTTTTTATACTTCCCGGAAGAAAAATGGTACATTTTTTGTCACTGGATCACGCCCCCCACTGTGCATATGTAATAATTTGGGCAGAGGTGGCGAACATTCCTCTGTTTCAAGATTTCAGGCTGGCAAAAATCAGCCTCCGCCTGGACTAGACCGCTTACAAGGGAAGTCACTTTTTTCGCAGACGGACTTTGGAACGGGACCTAGTAGGTTTCAAACGTGAAGCGTCTGCGATCATAAAACTGATTTCCAAAAGTGTTTACGGGGCTTCTCGGCCGAGAAAATCGACCGCAAAGTTTAGCCGAAATGAGCGAATAGCCTCCTCAAAAGAAGCAGCTTAATCCATCTGCAGTGGTGGCCGGGTGGTCAGCGCGTTCGCTTTTTGCGCCAGAAGACGTGAGTTCGACTTCGGTCGTCTGCGGATGCATTTCTTTTGACAATTGAATCAAATAGAGAGATGCCGTTAACATCGCATGTGCTAATTATTAGCAATTTTTAGTAAAACACAAATTTAGAAACTATATCTTCATTAACCCAGCCCTTTTTGACTTTACAATATTCATGAACATTCAGCTTTTAATTTATGTTTAAATTACTATAAAAAATTACAAAAGTGTATACATTTTATGTTTACATACTAAATCAATATTTACGAACCAAAAAAGAAAATAAACTGCGCGGAGGATCGAACCCGCCTCTTCTGGCGCAAAAAGCGAGCGCGCTGACCACTCGGCCACCACTGCAGATGAAATAAGCTGCTTCTTTTGAGGAGGCTATTCGCTCATTTCGGCTAAACTTTTGCGGTCGATTTTCTCGGCCGAGAAGCCCCGTAAACACTTTTGGAAATCAGTTTTATGATCGCAGACGCTTCACGTTTGAAACCTACTAGGTCCCGTTCCAAAGTCCGTCTGCGAAAAAAGTGACTTCCCTTGTTAGGCGCAAACTGCCAAATTTCCTTTGATCTTACCGCTCCGGTGATGCAAAAATCTGCCATCAAGTATGGCATATGTTCTAAGATAGGACCTTATGTTGTAAAATATGTATCAAAGATTACTGTGAAGTTGCAAACTTCTGTAGAAACCTGAAAACATCTAAATTTTTCTTCCTTTTTCTACTGGCATTCCGTTTGTCGTAGTGAGAATAATGTTTCTACAAAAACTCAATTTTTTTGTTGCAAAGTCCACAAAGATATGGCCCAAAATTTCTTCTATGGTCATTCTCATAGCACTCCATGGTGGTTAGACCATTCAAAAAACGTTAGCATGTCCGCTACACCTTCAAGGCGTGAGATCAGATTTTGAGAAGTTAATATGTGAGTAGGGCAGAGCATGGGCACAAAAAATTGGAAGCAAATCTAATGAGTGCTTTTTGGGAAATTTTTTTATCAGTCTGTTGGGAAAATAATGAGCACTCTGCAAAGTCGCATAGAAAATGAATTGTGTCGCTGCAAAATCAAGTTGCTTTTCACTTCAGCGATAGGCCCCCAATGACTGAAAGATTCTCATTATTTTCCCGACAGACAAATATTAACCAGGCCACATTTGATGACGTTTGGACAATTTTATCCGAAGATAGAATCCTTGTCCTATTGAAGCTTGTAGTTCAGCTACTTCCTTTGTAGTTTCATCGCCTTCACACATCCAGATTAATCACTGTACGTGCTCTTTCCCCACATTCCATGTTGAACAGGATCGAGGCAAAGTGCAACAGTGCCGCAGCGATATCCGAGACAAAAGATTTCGCGCCGACACAAAGCCCAAACAACACCTTCTAATCCTGCACTGAGTCAGGCAGGGAGAAAATAGTGCAAGTAGACTATAGTCAGCATGTCATTTCAACGGGGGTCCGCCGAGAGCGATCCTCGCGTTCTCCGACCCGGGATTAGAGGGCCGGGGCCGGAGCGCTGAACAAACGGACATTGTTAGAGTAGAACATGTATATTATATGTGTATATGCGGCATACGTCAAGCCGTAGAGAGTGCTGTTCTGATAAGTGCTGCTGCAAATTCTAGGAATCTTTTTGAAGTTCTTTAAGCGTCGATAAAGTCTAATGACTTTTTTTAATGCTCTATTTTGGACTTTTAAACCTTATTTTTGAGATCAACATAGCTTGGGTGGCAATCGACGTATTTTCTTGAAATTTTCCATGATTAATCTACCTTGGTCATAGATCATTTACTTTTAATTTGAGCTCTCAACTCGAGGGCGCAGCCGAGATATTAAACAATCTTTGCCGCTGAGAGAGTGCGTGAAAGGCGGAGAACGGCAAAGGGAAAACACTTTTTGGCCATATCTTTGGCAGTTTTGTGGCGAAAGCTTTGCATTTTTGTTGAAATATTGCCTCATCTATGCAAAATCAGTCCATATAGTTTAATGCTAAAACATCTAAAAAAGGTGTGAAATCTTTACCAACTTTTGGGCCAAAAATCTACAGTGGCAAAACACGTATCATTTAGCATCCAGGAAGTGCCCCAAAATGTGGCAAAATACCTCCATCTGCAAGTGAAAAAACTCGGATTTCAAAAGCACGCACGCTGTTTTTGTGAGGGAAGCTGCGCCCGTGCCAGATTTCCGAGCTGCGCCCTACCATTTTCAGCTAACTTTCAGCAAACCTTCAGGTTTGGCCCCAGTAATTTTGAGCAGGTTTACTGTATCCCACTGCTGTCTTTACTACTTTTTTCTTTTTTTTCATTTTTCTCTTGAATTTCCTGACAATTCAACAACATGATTTGTCACTCGTAATCACAGGAAATGCTATTTTCAACTTTAGAGGCCCTCCAAAACATGTTTAGGACCTTTCATTTCTCCGGAAATTATCTGCATCCGAAGCCAGAAGCGATCAAAAACAAACTCGCTTCCAGAAGAGGGATTAACGAGGTATTAATTACACGGTAATTCCCCAAAAATTCTAAATTTGTTCGACTTTTAATTGCAAATGTTCCTAGTATTTAAGTGCAAAGCCTTTTTCATGATGTGGGCCGAGGATTATTGTTGGTTTAGACGAATTGGTCATTGAAAAAAGTAATTGTAAATTACTTTGCATTAGAGGATATGTGTTTGCTTAAATTTTTCATACACTTCGAGCGTGTCACATACCGTTTTTTTTTTAATTTTGGCTCGCGCTTTGCTGGTGCAGCCGAGAAATTCAATGATCTTGGCCGGCAAGAGAGCACAGTGACAGACCTGATCCGGTGGCAAAAAACGTGCCATTTTACAAATATCAAGTATCCGGGAAGTATCAAAAAATGTGGCAAAATGCCTCCCGATGAAGAGTTGATACTTGATTTTACAAGTATCAAGTATCCAGGAAGTGTCAAAAAAAAACGTTGCAAAATGCCTCCCCATCAAGTAAAAAAACTCTATTCTGAAAAGCACCGCCACAAAAAGAGCGGGCCCGCTTTTTAAATCGGACTTTTTAGATCTTTTTTCCCTTGGAAAAGGAGGTATTTTGCCACATTTTTTAATACTTTTTGGATGCTAAATGATACATTTTTTGTCATTGGATCAGGCCCACCAAAACTCTTTTCCTCCGTAAGCACTTTCCGCGTTTCGCGTACAGTGACGTACCTGATCCATTGCCTAAAGAACGTATCATTTAGCATCCAGAAAGTGTCACAAAATGTGGCAAAATACCTCCCTCTTCAAGTGAAAAAACTTCGATTTCAAAGGCTCTTTTTGTGAGGGAAGCGAGGCCTTCTAAAACGGAGTCTTTTCGTTGGAGAGGGAGGTATTTTGCGACATTTTGTGACACTTCCCGCGGAGAGCGGTTAGGGAGAAAAAGAGTTTTGGTAGGCCTGATCCAATGACAAAAAATGTATCATTTAGCATCTAAAAAGTATTAAAAAATGTAGCAAAATACCTCCTTCTCCAAGTGAAAAAACTCCGATTTAAAAAGCAGTCCCGTTCTTTTTGTGGCGCGCTCTTCAAACCAGAGTTTTTTTACTTGATGGGGAGGCATTTTGCGACATTTTTTGATACTTCCCGGATGCAAAATGGTACGTTTTTTGTTACAGGTTCAGGTCCGTCACTGTAGCCCCCGAAAATTTTTGAGTCTGAGACTTTCCAGCCAGATCTTTGGCAGGGTCGTTTGAAAAAAAATTCGCTGAATAGTGTCATTAACGACCGACTTTCGAGTTATTTAAAAAACTATGGTTAAAATTAGGTTGGCCACGTCCTAGCTTGGCGGTTCTTTCACACATCGGCGAAGGCTCGGCGGAGACTTTTTCGGGCCGTTTTGGGGACTTGGCTTACGCCGATGTAGGCCTAGAGATCGCAACAAACGAATCGGATTGTGACCCATGTTTTGGAAACATTACCAAGCTGATAAAAATATAACCAGCACAAAGACATTGTGCTCATTATTTTCGCGACAACCTAATCAGACTCCCGTGTGTCCAAGTTCTGCAATGAAGATTGTGGAAAATATTTTCCCTTGGTACCTTCCGGGTCTTCATCTACTTAGTGCAGAGCCCACGGGAGAAGAACGTGGTTGCGAAAGCGCGCGAACACAAATCCCATTTGTATTAGTTTCTCCGCAGCAGCAAAAAAAAAGAACTTTTTTTTCTTCCAGCATTGGCGCCTAATCCGCACACTGACAATTTTGCTAATCTGTTTCCGCGATACCGCCGCAGCGTCTATTTGCGGGCGCCGACGTCGGAATCGGTGGCGGATTAGGGCGCGGAGGGCAATGTGGACGGTCAGGATGGGGCTTTCCGCGAAGATTAGGTCGGATAATTACGACATATATCACTCAATGTAGGGCCACCGTTTTCTTGATGTTTCAACCGACTTTCGGCCGAATTTTTGGTAAAGGATTTCGGTGGTAATTGGGACAGAGATGGGATAATGCCATCATTCGGCCTATAATATAATACGTTCTAGGAAAGAAAACTCTGATAGGTACATTGTAAACGAAGCAGTAATGGTTTAATCTGTTCGATGAGGGTTATTGAAGTAAATGTTCGTTTATATGGTTTTTAATGCAGAAATAGTCAGACTGAAACTATCCTGAAACTTCACAATCTCTCACGTTTTGCAGGAGCGGCTGGGATATTCAACGATGTTTGCCGATGAGAGAGTACGCAAATTGCGGTGAGCGGACAGAGAAAAAAGAAACATTTTTTGGCCATCTCTCTGCCGGTTTAGCATGAAAAAGCAGCATGTTAAAACTCACCAAAAATTTTTAAATTTTGGTCAACTTTCGGCCTAAGATTCCCAATGGTTTTTGCAAAGGGCGATCTAGTAGTTTCGATATGTGTTAACAGCCGAAAAGACTATTCTAAATTTGTGCCGAGTTACATCAAATTCCGAGCGTCACGCTAGTAGTATGTCCTTTGTAAGTGGGTTCTGCAAACCGCGAGGAATCTCGCAAATGCCTGAGAAAATAACCTTTGACTATTTATCTCGACCGGTTGGCGAGAAAATATTCAAAAAACAAAGCTGAGAACTGAATACAAGAATTCACCAACACCATTTACGGAGCGATGATAAATTGAATTTCCTATTGAATGCCATGTTATTGATACTAGGCGCCTTATTTACCATCTCTATCCGCATCAAACGCTTATGTTCTTGTCCATTTCTTACTGTAGCCCCTACCGTCGCTTTCAACTAGGTTTTAGGAAATCCTAGTTGTAAGCCAGTGTAAGCTGCAAACGTTTACAGTAGGCCAAACGGTTTAGTTTCCCATGACATTCACGTCGCCACAGTACCCCGTACACAAGCCGCTTAATGACCGGATTTAGCCGGCCAAACTACAGCATTTGCATCTTATCCGCTGCTTCCTAACCTTTCAAAAGCTCGCCTCTATTACGAACAACATGTACAACAATATAATAGGCCGATTACACCTTCAATTTGTAGTCTCAAGTTTGACTGTTTGTTTAGCAAGACAATAGGCACTTGTAATGGCTGCAACGGTCAAACTTTTTCATGCGTTGCATCACATTACGTAGCGAATTTTACGGCACAAGAAGGACGAAATTAATAACCATTGTCTTGGTCATTGTCCAGTTAAGAGAGGGCTCGTCGAGTGGAACATAATTCGTATTATACAATGTTATGCAACGCACAAATTGAAGGCCGAGATGGAGGAAATTACAAGTATTTTTTGTGGGTTATTAGGGAGGTTCAGCAATTTTTAGGGGAATTCGATGTTTATCGGTCTGTCGGGAAAATAATGAGGCTTTGTCGCTGTGCATGTCGTGTCGCCGAAGTGAAAAGAAATTTGATTTCATCGCGATAAAATTCATATTCTCGACAGCGATGTGATATGCGACAAGTGCTCATTATTTTCCCGACAGACCGATATGTAAAAAAACTTGAACTAAATTTATACTTGAAATGCCTTAGGCAAGACTTTTTGAAGTTTGAGATAAAGAAGATTTAAAGGTTGTAATCTAGATTTACAACAGGTTAATTTACTGTTTCAAAAAACTAATACAAAAAAGTTTAATTTTTTTACAGCGCATTTCAAAGGGTAACGGTCATACTTTAATACGAGGAAGGCTCAGATATAAAATAACCTTCTTTTTGAGTCAAAGATTTCCAGCTTGCGCTCTGCAGAAACGAATGAGGTTTTTAGCTGAAAAGATGACAAAAATTTAATGCGACTTGGGAGTTTACCCATGAAAATTTTTCGCCTTGATACCACCCAAGAAAAGTTTTTTTTCGCACAAAATCGATAGTGATGTAGCAAAACGATTTTTTTCTTTTTTTGCTATGGCTGCTCTCCGCGTTTGGCCTACTGTATTGGTGGCAAGGACCGTTGAATTTTTTTGGCAACGTCTGAAAAACGTTGGGTAAAATTTTCAGGAATTGATATCAGCCTGTCGGGAAAATAATGTGGATTTGTCACAATGAAATTTCTCATAGCAGTCTCGCGCCAAATCTCCAGCGGCGGCTAGCCGTTGCAAAGCGATGATGAGCGATTACAAGGTGCGATGAATCCACATTATTTTCCCGACAGACTGATAAATGGCTGGGGCGGGCGTTCACAAATTTTCTGCACTTCAAACGCCTTCTATTGAGATAGTTGAAACGTCCTTGTATGAGATGATTACAATGTATCCAACAAATTTTTTTCCCTATCTAAAATTTGCATATTTTTTATCGGAAATTTTCTGATAAATGCATAAGTGTGGCGTATTTTACCAAGAACCAATATCCGAAAATCAATTCAAATCCGGCCCGATTGCGAGGCCCATCTTCCTGTTGTCCATTGACAATTATTCCCGTCTAATTGGATAATCGGCTCGTGTTAACCCCATCCTTTGTCTGGCATTTCATTGTTTTGCGCAAATGCCTTTGTCCCCTCGACAATTTCAACGCATTGCCTCTTGGATCTCCAAGTGGTCTGCGTGGATTTCAAGGACAACACGTGCTTTGGGCAAAACAAAAAATTGTAGTATTAAAATTGGAAAAAAATGTGCTGTAAATGTTACAATTGATGGTCGAAGTAAAGGTGAATTGAATTATTTAGCTGCGATTTTTTATAGTTTCTAATACCAACTTTTTCATATTAGAATACACTAATGGTCTTACTGGGCCCAAATGGGAAATTTTTAAACCTGCTGGGCCATTCCAAGAGCCACATTAAGGCTAGGTAGGTCATGTGGAACAAATTTGAAAGAAATCGCCTCTTGTATAGCTTTTTCTTTACAGTATCTGCAAATCGTGACCTAAAAATTTGCGGAATTGACTGTGGCCATGGCTCTGCAAGATTTAGAGAAGATCTCTTTCCACATTGTTTTACAAGGATGGTTTATGACCACAAATGTTATTTTTCTTGTGTAATCAATATTGTTCCCGTCTCATCTACATAAAATTTTATCTCGCGCTTTGCAGACAGCGCCGAGATATTCAACGATCTTCGCAGGCGCCAAAAACCAAGAGGTCCTCTCAAAGAGTTATTGCTCGGGTTTTGAAGAAGCTTTACAAAGCGCGAGCTAAAAATTGTCTGAATTTTCCCGGCAAGCTGATATGCACACATTAATCCACTATCTTGCGGAAAAAAGATCTTTCCACCGTAACGTTGCAGTTTGTTCTTTGACATATCCGTCCGAATCCTCCTCCCAATGCTGTGCCACTTTAATCCCCCCACCCTTCCATATTTATTCATCCCATAATCAGGGGCTGCATGCACTTTAGCGGTGTGCCAACTTGATCTCTGTTCGCTTTCGGGCTTCGCTGTAACGCGATTTGTCAACATCCCGGCGGGTTTCTATTATTGCCGGAGAATCTTATTCCCAATTAATTACTTTGCTCTTTCAGGGTGCATTGCGGACATTTCTTTTGGTTTATGCGAACGCTTGAAGTAGCTGGATGTTATTGGACGTGTCTGAGGGGATTTTGAAGCTTCTAGGAGATTCAATCGTCTTGATATAGAGCTAAAGGCCTCGTTGATGCCTTCAGTTGGCTTGACTGCCAACCAGAGATTGCCACGGCTCCGGAGCCGGCTCTTGACTCCGGCTCTGAGCGGCTCCGGATCCGAGCCGGAATCCAGTGCCGGAGCCGGAAATTTTGGGTGCGGCTCCCGAGGCCAAAGTCGGAGCTAGGCTTCTCAGCGTTCAGAAAACTGAAAATTTTGTGATCCTTTGAAACCAAATTGCTTGAAAAATACTGGAAAGGATGTGTTGCATACGACTTGGCCGCAAAAACGTTGGTTTTTTGAGATCTCTGACTAATAGCTTTTATTTTTGGGACAACATTTATAAATTTTTTTTGCACGGGAGCCAGGATTCGGAGCCGGAGACCTTTTTTTAATTTTGCACAGGAGCCGGGAGCCAAATTTGGCCTCGGCTCCGGCTCTGGGAGCTAAGAGCCGGAGCCAGAGCCGAAATCTTGACCCTGGAAATCTCTGCTGCCAATCTTACAGTAATTTTTTTTTATTTTTTTTTTCAAAAATTCAAACTTTCCACCCAAATGCCCCCCTCTGTTTTCTTTCACTTGGACCTGTCAATCTTCCCCGTTCCCAAAAAACCCCCTTGTGTTGCGCATCCATAATTTCGGAAAGGAGACGGAAAATCAGCCAATTCCTCTCCCCTTTGTTTCGCCGAAACTCCCCTTCAAAGCGACCGGGTTTTGTGCGAAATTTGAAAACCTTTTTTTCCGCCAATGCAAAAAAAGGCAAGCGGGATTTTATTTAAATTTCGATTGTCACAAAAAATGGGATTCTGTAGGGCATTGTTCGTGGAACAATGAGAAAAAAGGCGGAAAAACATATTTCAACATGCAAAAAGCGTTGAAATTGAGTAAAATATGTGTGCCTATGAAAAGTGAGGAGAGACGGTTGAGAAAAAAAGAGTGTTTGGGGACTTCTGAAGTATATTTTCTCAGAAAAAATCGATTTTTTTTGTAGAAATTATGCACCACAGTGAGATGGACCTGTTCCAGCGGCAGAACCGTTCCATTTTGCATCCGGGAGGCATCAAAAGTGTGGCAAAATGCCTTCCTCTCCAACTAAAAGGGTATTTTCAATTGGAGAGGGAGGTATTTTGCCACATTTTTTTTGATACTTCTCGGATCCAAAATGGTTGGTTTTCTGCCATCAAGTCTGACAAAAAAAAGTATCATTTTGCATCCGGGAAGTTTTAAAAATGTGGCAAAATGCTTCGCTCTCCAAGTGAAAAAACTCCGATTTCAAAGGCTCTTTTTGTGAGGGAAAGGGCGCGCCCTTCAAAACAAAGTCTTTTCACTTGGAGAGGGAATCATTTTGCCACATTTTTTGATACTCCCCGGATACAAAATGGAACGTTTCTGCCACTGGATCAGATCTGACACTGTATATGCCAATGTTGATATACATATAGGTGTAATGAACCAAATACTTTTCGGTCATTATTTCCTTCTTTTGAAATAAATACATATGGTGTTTGTCTCGTCGGTCTTTCAGCTAGGATTTGTGTTTTTCGGGGTGTTAGTAGGACCTACTAGTCGTGTAAAAAAGCAAGAAAAGCCCTCACTTCTTGATCTGAGTCTAGGTCTCGGCGATGTCGCAGGATTAACTTCCATAACTTTGCTAACCGACTAGTACTACATTACTCCATTACTGACCTATACTGATAATTTTCCATCCATCTCTCTCTTCCAGCTCTATATTTTTTGACCCTGATCTTCCCCCCATCTTGCGCCCCCCTCTCTCCATTGTGATCAATCGGAAGATGGCTCCGGAAAGAAAGGACGAATAAATTTCCCACAAAAGGCCATTCCAAAGACAAAAAGGGTCTCTATTCTGCGAAATTCGCCGAACAAAAACGGCGGATACCCTCCGCTTTTTTCGGTCGTTTTTTTTGACAATTACGGGAGGGAAAAAAGTAAAATTCGGGCCTTTCTTCTTCCTTTGTTCCAACCGAAAAAAGGAAGATGAAAAGTAATGTTTTTGGGGGGCTTTGAAAAATACAAATTCAGCAAAAAACAGAGCAAAAAATAATGACCATCAAGGTCAATGAGGGTATCGATTTTCGGCAGGACAAAGGAAGAGGGGGGGGGGGGGGGGGGGGGGAGAAATGTTTGGACAGACAAAGAAGAACGATCACAAGCCCTAAAAAGTCACAGTAAGCCTGGAAATTTTTTCTTCTACTCTGCAAAGACTTGAAATGGTATTTTCGAAAAAAAAATATTTGAAATTATTTCGGGTCGATGACAGTTCGGGCCAACAAAAAATGATGGAATCGATCTGTAGGGCTGGTGAATACCAAAAAAAAACGGTTGTAGAAAGTGTCTACAGGGCCTGGAAAAGCCGTCGGATGCTCGGCGGAGCTCGGCGAAGGCTCGGCGAAGGCTCGGCGGAGCTCGGCAAAGGCTCGGCGGAACTCGGCGAAGGCTCGGCGAAGGCTCGGCGAAGCTTAGCAAAGTCTCGGCGGAGCTCGGCGAAGGCTCGGCGGAGCTCGGCGAAGGCTCGGCGGAGCTCGGCGAAGGCTCGGCGGAGCTCGGCGAAGGCTCGGCGGAGCTCGGCGAAGGCTCGGCGAAGGCTTGCAATATACATGCTTTTTCTAATTTTAGCTACTCCTAACGTTAGCTTGCTTTATCCTGAATTATTGTAACATATATAAAAGACCAAAATTTGCCATAAAAAACGATGATCAGTAACTTTTATCTAGATATTATTGACGTGGGTACTTGTAAAGTACCTCAAAATAGGCGACAACCTATCCTAGGACTTAATCAATCATAGTATTTTTACTAACTAAGCCTTCTCCTAGCCTCCCATACAACGACGAGCCGAGGCGGCCCATAGTATCCGAACTGTGGCTGACCAAAAATGTCGCAGCGCCTGAAATTTTTGATTTGAAGTCTGTTATATTTATATTATACTTGACATTCCAATCACAAAAGGGTCGAAAAATCATCTTACTGTAATTTATTTTCCATCCGAAAAATATGAATTTATTTTTCAACTTGCATATGACGCCTCTTTTGTATTGTTGTTGAATTAAAATTTCCGCGAACGGGTTTTTGTATTTTTACACCTATTTTTTGTATCGCAATTCTACTTTTTACACTTGGAAATGTAGGCTGTGAAGGTAAAAGTGCATCAAAACAAAGCGAATTTTGTTTTTATGCAAATTTTAAAATTTGCATAAATTTTCTTAATTATGAAATTTAACGGCTTCAAAGTGCCAAAAAATGATTTTTAGCAGAAAAAAATAAATTATGCAAATTTATAAAAATTATGCAAATTTATATAAATTATGCAAATTTTAAAAATTTGCATAAAATTTTAAATTATCTATAATTTTTCAATTTCGCTGTATTATGTACCAAAAAAAATAATTTTTACTTTTTTTTTTTTTAATTTTTTATGCAAATTTTCTGTATTTATGCAAATAAAAAATAAAAAACTTTTATTTATTTTGCCTCCGACTGCACTAAAATTTAAAAGCCACAGTAATTACGTTTCTATTTTTCCCTAATTACACTAATTTGCACGTTTTATAAGGGGACTATAAAAGTGCAAGGTAATGTTGATTGTATTGCCCATTATGCAGACACGCAAAACATGTGAGGATTTAAATGCCAGGCCTCATACGACGACGCCTTTTTTGACCATTGAAAAACAAAAATAGGGGAAAATTTTTAATAAAAAATTACAGTATTTTCGACTTTTCTACTATCAATATTATGTCTTATATATTAGTACTTTTTACTGCAAATTTGAGCCCTCTCAAAAAGGAGACATTTTGCACTTTTTTTCGTTAATTATAGCTCTTGAATGGATGAATACCATTGTGTTATCATAGTAAACACCGAGTATTTAGTGTAATCAGACATCTTTCGGTCGTAAATGCCCAAAAATTGGGGATTTTTACAGCTTTTTTAGTCTAGTCGTCCCGACTTTTGGGGTCCACAAAAAATCGATCGCTACGGGGCGTAAGGCAGGTGGACACCCAAAAAAAGGTTGTAGAAAATGCACACAAGGCCTGGCAAAGCCGTTGGATGGTCGGCGGATGCTCGGCGAAGGCTCGGCGAAGGCTCGGCGAAGGCTCGGCGGAGCTCGGCGAAGGCTTGCAATATGCCCACTTTTTCTAATTTTAGCTACTTCTAACGTTAGTTTTCTTTACCCTGAATCACTGTAGCATATAAAAGACCAAAATTTGAGGGCAAAAAACAAAGATCTGTAACATTTTTCTAGATATTTTTTATGTGAATACATGTAAAATAGCTCAAAATAGGTGATAAGCTATCCTAAGACCCGATCAATCTTATTATTTCTATTAAGTAAGCCTTCTCCGAGCCTGCATACAACGACATACGTTGTATGCAAACCATGACCATCCATAGTATCGTTGACCCGAAATGTCGCTGCAGCGAAATTGCGCTCATTATTTTCCCGACAGACCGATATATGGTCTCGATCATGATTACCGTAATTTGCCCTCTAATATTAATTTAAGCGTATGACGCGAAACTTGTAAAAATAACATCATTGAGCGCGATGAAAACGAAGTTACACTGCATGACGCAAAATTGTGTAACCTCACCTTTCTGGCTTGTGCCTGCGATAGTAGTCAATGTACTTTGAGGGGAATGAAATGCGTGTGCATTCCGAGTCGACCCAATATGGAATTTCGGAAAAAGAAGGATTTGGATTTTTGTGTCATTCTCACATCATGGGTTTACAATGCTGTTGTTTGCACCTTTTTTTGGGTGTAAATAAACATCATTATTTTTGGGGGGTTGAAAATTTAGAAAGATGAACTATTAGAGTGTTCGAGAGAGTTAAATTTTTATATTTTTAACGGCTTATTTCACAGTCGAAGTCACCTATTTAGAACGAGCTCTCGTACAACAAAAACTGACTATACCAACCAATTTATGAGGTCTTAGGAGTCAATTCTAGGCCAAAAAGGAACCACCGTACCACGTTTCTACAGAGCTGGACCTAATCCATGCAAAAAACGTACCATTTTGCATCCGGGAAGCATCAAAAATGCAGCAAAATACCTCCCTCTCCAAGTGAAAAAACTCCGATTTCAAAAGCGCGCCAACTCTTTTTGTTAGGGAATTTTCAGAACGGAGTTTTTTTTTCAATTGAAGAGGGGTATTTTGCCACATTTTTGATACTTCCCGGATGCAAAATGGCACGTTTTTTCCACTGGATCAGGTCCGTCACTGTATATAAAGAAATTTTTTGGTCCCTTGCTACTATATATGATCGATTGACAAGAGCACTACCACAACTGCGACACTTAAATTTTCTTTACATTTTGCACACACATGGGGCATAGACCACATACCAAATTGTGAAAATTTTAGCTCCTACTTTGCAAAGGCAACCGAAATATTCAACAATCTTTTCCGCCGAGAGAGTACGCGAAATGCGGAGAGCGGTCAGAGTAAGCCAAAAAGGAGGACCCTTTTTGGCGACAATTTACCCTATTGGACTCTACTATAAATATTTTTTCAGCCATTTACCGCTTTTTTATTGTGATTACGCGCCGCTTTCTCTCCCTTAAACTATGCAGCATTACATATGAATTTTAATTAATTTTACAATGTTTTCAGGTGCAGTCCATTTTTGATCAACTGCGTGCAACCTTAATCACTGGAATGCGCTCATTTCAAGTGTCCGGCATTACAATTTGTTTCGCATTTTAATGAAGCCGAGTGAAAACCGCGGGGTTTGAATTGTGACTTATGATGAAACAAAAGAAGTCGCGTTCTACGGTACCGCTGCAAATAGCAATGGGGATTTTTTGGGGGGAAAGAAAGAAGGAAGTTAAGGCTTCCTTAGCTTTATATTTTTATGTAAGGTTGAAGCCACAAGAAGACATAGCTAGATTCGAAGAGCATGAATGCTCGATGGGCACGTCAGAAGCATTTTTTGCCCCATTTATCGACCAATTTGGCAAAATTCAGGTCTTTTTTGACAAGGCTGGCCATTTCCAAGCCTTTTGAATTTTGACCGGTAAAATCTGGAATGGAATTTTTGAAGTATTTTTTTCGATAAATCTTTGGACGAAAAGCTACCGTAAACAGTCTCCTTCTTGATTTTGCCTTCAAACCTATTTTTTAGGCCGCGGGCGACGGCTCAACGACCGGCCAGGTTCAAGGCAAAAACAAAAAATGTATAATTTCTGCAAAACGCGGAGCTAAAATCTCATACATTTCTTTCGAAAATCCCGATCTGATATTTCACAAATTTAGGCCTTTTAGGCAAACCTAAAGGTCTCAAAATTTATCAGTCTGTCGGGAAAATAATGAGCACAATGCCGCTGTGCCTTTGCTGAAATGAAAAGTAGTTCGAGTTTGTCGCAACACAACTCATTTTCTCGGCGGCAATTCTATTTTCGGTGCGACAAAGTGCTCATTATTTTCCCGACAGACTGATATCTCTCTTTTTCCCACAAATTTCATTGATTTAGAATATCAACGACTTCTCCCCCACCCTTCTAATCCACTGAAGAAAAGCGCCCGACAATTGGATTACATCCCTATCTCCCATTTTGTCCCAAATTTCGCGCAATCAGCGTTCAAACGCCCGCCATCGATAATCCACCGTTCCCCGGGGGCCGTGTAATAATCGGAGGCCGAAGAAAAGCGGGCCCGATCCTTTTTGTGCGCGATATAAAGAAGGCTTGGTCTAATAGAATTGGCCAATGTTTTTGGGGAAGAAAAGACGGGATATGATATATGTCATATATGAGCGGGCATGGGTTACGGTAGATTTTTTTGGAAAATTTTTTTAACGCCTGAGGGAGATTTTTTTAAAAACTTGGCGAGAATGTTGTGGGGGTAAAAATAAACAAAAATCACTTGTTTTTAGACCGTATTTTAGGAGTTTTCAACATATTAAGACCAAAGAAAATTTTTTTAATTTACAGGGGAAGTACTCCAAGTGCGACGCTCAGATTTTGATGAAACTTGGCACAAATTTAGAATAATTTTTTCTAAGATATATGCGAGAATCTTAGCTCGCGCTTTGCAGAAACAACCGAGATTCATAGATCGAAAGTCGGCGAAAATTTAGGACTTTTTGCCGAATTTCGGCACGAAAATTTTCATGCCAATTTCTACCGTAAAGGATAATGTTTCTACAAAAAATCTAATTTTTCCGCACGAAACTGCCAAAGTTATGGCCAAAAAGCGTTTTTCTCTCTGACCGCTCTCCTCGTTTAACGTGCTCTCTCGGCGGCAAAAATCGTTCGATATCTCGGCGGCGCCCGCAAAGCGCGAGCTAAAACTTTCAGGAATTGATATTCAGTCCATGCCCGACGGGTGTGCAAAATTTAAAGAAAATCTGAGCATCGCAGTTGGAGTAGTTCCCTTGTTAGTTCAAAAATTTTTTTTTTTAATTTTGATGGTTTGTCCATAATAAAAATAGTCATCAATATTTCAAAAATTCAAAATTCGACCCAAATTTAATCAAAAAATTTTAAAAAAATCGACATTTTGTTGATTTTTAACCTTCCCCCGCTCAACCGAAAATTTGAAGTGCTGCTGCAGACTGCAGACCGTAAAATGATTTCTAATTCTTGTCTCTATTTCCGTTTCTCTTCGATTTTTTTGTAGCCCAACTAAAAGGGCTGCTGTAAGGAGGAGAGATTTGCAACAATAATATGGTTTCCAAATCTCTTCGATATTCCTTGCAGAGTGCAAGACAACAACGTTTTTATAGGATAAAACGTAAAATACAAAAAAATATCTCGAAAAATTTGGTCAAAAATCAAGTGCACCGTGCGAAAAAAATACTTATTTTTTGAAATTTGCACGGTGCGGTGATCTTCGAAATTTGCACGGTGCGAAATTCATTTTGCGATTTTGCACCGTGCACGTATTGAGAATCGAAAAAAAAAATAAATTACAGTAATTACAGTAATTTTTGGAGGACCATGGCTGTTCTGAAGTCATTTCCGCAGGGCATGCCTGCTATTTTCTTGCACGGTGCGGCTAACTTTTCTTTCTGCACAGTGCAATTTTTAGCTTTTTCTTGGTGCATGACTGTGACAAGGCGAGACATTTTACTGCGACAAATCCACATTATTTTCCCGACATACTGATACCATAATAGTCACATTATTTTCCCGACATACTGATACCATAATAGTCACATTATTTTCCCGACATACTGATACCATAATAGTCACATTATTTTCCCGACATACTGATACCATAATAGTCACATTATTTTCCCGACAGCCTGACAATCATAGTATCAGTCTGTCGGGAAAATAATGAGCACCGTCGCTGCGCCGATCGCGTCGCTAAAGTTGAAAGAATTTGATAGTGTCGCGACACAACTCATTTTCTCAACAGCGATTGCTATTTTGGATGCAACAGAGCGCCTACGATTTTCCCGACAGACGAAAAACAAATCAGTGGCCTACAGTAGGAAGGGATTATTTTTTCATCAAAAACAGTCGCCCAAAAAACAATCTCCCTCCCTCGCCCTCCCTCCGCGCCCAAAAATAGGCGAACGTATCAAACAGTAAACTAATTCTTTTGTGCGTTTGAGCTTAAATGGCTCCCTCAACACAAAGACGTCGTCCGCACATGCGTATAGGGTTTATTTGGCGCCACAAAGACTTTTAACAAACCGCTAATCCCTGCGAAAAGCGGCCGAAACGCGTGTGCGAAGATAATTTTGTACAAATGACAGTTGCCACTGAGCTTAATCCCCACTCAAAACTTGGATTAAGACTGTGGGATCAGAGATTTTCGAAATTGGCGCTATTTTTTGACTCTTTTTTGACGCTAATCAAGAGCATTCCAGCCATTCATTAAAACTCACACTGTTTTGCGTGGCCACGCGTCAGCAATTGAATAGGAGGGTGTAATTGGCAACATGTAGTTTTGTAAAAGGGGAAAAGAGCAATTTGAAAGAGAGAGCAAAATTTTTGCTTATAGCATGTGCTAATTACTGCGGCAAAGAAGGCTTATAAAACAAAGTAACAAACACACCAAAAACCAAAAATTTTTTGTCATTCAATCTTAATGTTCGGATTGGAATAACAAAGTATCAATCTGTCAGGAAAATAGTGGCAGGTCGTCGCTGCAAAAGGTTTCGCCTCGTCGAAAAAACCTCGGTTTTTCGGCAAAACGCAAGCCAGGAATCTTATAAGTCTGCCTGGAAAATAACGTGGATTTTTCGCATCAAAAGGTCCTGTTGCAGTTGCGCACAAAATCTCCAGCTGCGGCAAGCCGTCGCAGAGCGATGATGGACGACTCCAAGGCGCGACGAATCCACATTATTTTCCCGGCAGACCAATAATACCTGTGTGTCGGGAAAATAATGAGGACAATCTCGCTGCGCCGAGATTTTGTCGCGATACAATTCATTTTCTCGGCGGCGATGCGATTTTCGATGCAAAAGAGTGCTCATCATTTTCTCGACAGACTGGTGATAAAATCTGCATTTACGTCTTGGGAAATTCTTCCGTTAACCTCACTTTACCGTGCAGGGGCTCTCTTCACAAATCTTGAATCTATTTTTGTAACGCTAGCCAGCAATTAAAGCAAAATACAGTACGTTTGCACGCGTTTGTTCCCATCAACGCCGGCACTTGTAACCCACATTTTTCATTTTTCTCTCGTTGTAGACATTGTTCACATCCGAGGACCTTCAATTGTTCTCTATTCTGGGCCGCAAGAATGTAGGTTCTTCGGACAGGAATGCATTTACACTACCATAATAGACTCTTGTGACTTTCCGGCCGCTGTTTTGTATTCGCCAAAATACAACTTCCAAAATGCCTGTACCATCATTCTTTACTGTAACTCTTTCGGTTTACAACATTGCTTTTTCGGCGAACTCTGACCATCGACGTGAAAGTGGCGCTGGCGAGCGTTTGTCACGTATATGGTAACCCAATTAGTTGTCGAAATAAAACAATTGAAAGGAGTTATTATATTTATCGCGGAAGGTAATTCAATTCGCAGCTCGATTGTAAAGCCGTGTCGAATTTGAGGGCTTGTTATTCGCAGTTTCATGCCATTCATTGCGTGCGTTGCGGGCGGTAAACAATGGGCAAAGGTGGTTGGATGTAAAGTGAAAAATCCTTTGTGTATTTTTCGGTTGTATTAGGCCTTGAATGAAAACAGTAGGACCTTTGAACAATAGCGGGATGTACTGCTGCGATTTACCAAACGTTCGTAGAATTTTTTGCCACAAATCTTTTTGCTTTTCACTTCAGCAACATTCTGCTCATTACTTTCCCGACAGACTGAGAGTCTTGATTTTATAAAACAAACGCCTTAAACTTTGGCCTTTTCTTTGATGACGCAGCTACTGTAACTAGTCTATAAGCCTCTGAAAAAAGCTTATGCTCGCCAAGCACTTGCGAAATTAGGACAAGCATAGCACAAAGTGCAATAAAAGCCGCTGATCGTAAGAGCTTTAACGGCCGTAAAAATGCAGAAGTTCTGGCATAGCCGTAATCTTAGCCTTACAATAGGAAATTGAGGATAGAAACGAATACATATTGATGAGTGCGTCTACAAATGGCAGAGAATTGCCATGTCTAGAGACTCGCAAATACAGTGGCTTCCAATGGCAAAAAACGTACCATTTTACGTCCGGGAAAATGGTACGTATCAGAAATGTAGCAAAATACCTCCCTCTCAAACTAAAACAAACACCGTTTTGAAAAGCCCACGCTTTTCCCTTACAAAACGCTTTTGAAACTGGGGTTTTTCACTCGGAGAGGGAGGTATTTTGGTACATTTTTCATCCCTTCCCTATGCAAGACGGACGTTTTTTGCCACTGGATCAGGTCCGCCGCTGCATCTTCGTCTTTCAGGCATTACCTTTGTGAATTAAGACCTATAAGCTTCCATTTGTCGATTTTGGCACCGTGTAAAAGGCTGTTCTCAGATGTTGCTCAGGTTTTTCACTTGAAGAGGGAGGTATTTTGCTACATTTTTCATACTTTCCCATTGCAAAATGGACGTTTTGCCACTGGATCAGGTCCGCCACTGTAAAGCATCCCGAGAGTGTCTTTTTAATAAAAATTTTGTAGAAAGCAAAGCTCTTTGATTCTTTCAACGACCGGTTAAATCAATTTTAGCCTTCGTAAAGTGACAGTAACCATTACAAAAGCTACAGTAGTCCAAATATCATCCCTTCACTTCAACCAAAGTATAAACTATACCCCTCGTCTTATCCCAAATTTCTTCCCCCCATTCCAAGCTCATGACACGCGCTGCAGAGGAGCGTTTGCAACGCGGCTAATCCCACATCTATTAATTGTGAATTCATCCTTTTGTTGTTCGAGGGAAGGTGAATGGGATTTCCCGGCCATGCGAGACTTTGTAAAAAGGCTTTTTCGATACACTTTTATTTGAAGTCACGACTTTTTTGTGGAATAACAAAGTCCGGGAGAATTTTAATTGCATTGAGAAGAAGGTCGATTGGTGTAAACAAAATGAAAAGCATTGGGACACCGCTGGGGTTACGTTGGAACTCTCTATAGCGTAAAGAGGGTGCCCAACTGAATACTATTAGGGAATACGTCGCACGTCAAACTGAGATAAGCTAAAACGGTCCGGTGAATAGATTGGAAACTCGCCAAAAGGAGACGTGAAAAAAACTTTTTGTCGGGGAAGAAATGGGGAGTTTATGGCGCGAGAGAGTACGGTCTTGCGCGTCTTTTTCTCTGACTTCTGTGTGAAATCAAGACGAAGTGTAAAAAACCGATAGCAAAGAGTCTTTTCCGGTCATCGGACTCCTCATTTTGACGTGCATCGCCCTTACAGAGGATTGCTGAAACTCCAACTGCTTTTTTGCATTAACTTTGAGTTACTCATTCCTCAGAACTCTTCAACTCTTCAAAAAAATCCCGTAAGATATTGCTTGCAAATTCTTGAAATTCTTGCTTGGCGCGTTACAATGTCAGTCGCGTTTGGTAGACTTTTTTTGTCTAGCTGCAAATAAAAATGTAATTTTCTTTCAGACTTTTCTTGTGCTTGCCGGTGGAGGAAACGTCTCAGCACATGTCGCCGACCAATGATGGGACAGGGACAAACTTTCTTCTGGCTCATTTCAGCAGCAAGCCACATTTTTTGTAAAAGCCCAGAGACCGCTGAAGCTTACAGTACGATAAGCTTACAGCCGTTTTTTCCTAAATTCCCGTTAACTGAAGAAATATCAAGACACGATACAGTCTGTCCGGAAAATAATAAGCACTCTGTCGCATCGAAAATCGCTTCGCAGCCGGGAAAATCAATTGTATCGCGGCGAAATCAAGTTGCTTTTCACCTCAGCGACATTTCTCTCATTATTTTCCCGACAGAACAATATTTTCACCGAAATCTCGCTGCAAAATTTTTTACGTTTCCTTCAGCGACTTCGATGAGTCATTAATCCACGATTCATTGTAGTATATGGCCATGCCATTCCTTTGTTCTGGCCATGCGGTTTCGTATCTGCCTTAGGCCAAGGATTGCCCTATGGTTTCGGATCCGAAGCCTTGCCGACGCGCTTATCTTCACTTGACACGTTATCCCTCCGCATACCATGTTTTACCATGGCGATCCTGACACCCAAAGTATCCGCAATGACGCACGCGCCTAATCCCGGGCTTTATTCGGCCTAATCAAGGTCTACAAAATCTTTTTTAAGCAAAGCGTAGGCGTTCTTCTAGCGCTTCCCATCAAATTTTCTTTTCATCAAGTACCGTAGCCTCGAAATTACAAACCCCTTTGCATACGAAATGAATCGTTGGGATTTCCTTGACGGATTAGCGGCTTTGCAAAAGTTTTGCGGATTTAAAACAATTGGGAATGGTTTTAATATATTCCGATTGTTTACTGGGGGATTTGGTGCAATTGGAAAGGTGGGAGGAAGAAGAAGGAGATCAAAAACATTCCCAGCATGTATATAAGCCCAGGAATTTTCGCACACTTGCCGAGGAGTTGGGGTTCCGGGTTGGGGAAAGCTTTGAGAAGGAGTATTCTCAGTCTGTCGGGAAAATAACGAGCAATGTCGCTGCGCCGATCGCTGTAGTAAAAACTAATTTGCTTTTGTCGCGAAATATTTTCCAGGTTATATGTAAATTCCCAATATAAATTTGTCTTCCAACAGTCAAATTCTCGATTGTTCCAAGACTCTTTCAACATCCCATTCATATCTGTCCCTACATCCTCTTTAATTTTAAATTAATTCCCAAACAATAGCTCTCCTAAAATGTGTACAGACACATTTCTGAAAAGAGCTCCTTGCGCTATGGCACTTGTGTCTTGACAATAGAGGGATTAAGGTAATTTTACCTTGGGATGGAATGCCACATTGTGTTCGAAAACCGAAATATATGATTGCTTCTGGGTTAGTGAATGCGTTTCCAGATAGATTTCAGCTCGCGCTTTGCAGAAACGACCGATATTTTTAGACCGAAAGTTGGCAAAGATTTGACATTGTTTTGCAATTTTTGATATGAAAAGTTTCACGTATATTTCTACCGTAGAGGGTAATATTTCCGTAAAAAGTCGTAGGCTGAAATTTCTATTGCTGTTGTTTCTACCGACGTAGAAACAACCGACAATGAGCTACAGTATACCCTACACAACACTACAAATCTCTCTCCAGCTTTTCGTATTTTTACTGTCAACACCATACACTGCGGCATTTCCGAATCGGCTTATGATATCATAAAAGGAAGGCCAAGTTTTGGTACTGTTTTTTGGGGGATGTTTACCGAATCAAAAGTGATTTCGAAGGTTTCAACAAAAGTTTAATCGAAAGTGGAAGTAATAGTCAATTTTGTTAAGCTTACGATAAAGTTCAGGCGGGATTTTCGGGATTAAGTACAACTACAACAAAAATATTAGTCTGCCGTATAAATAATGTGGATTTTTTTCCGTTTTGAGCGAAATTGATTTAGCAGTATGCGGGACCGAAATGCACGGTGAATTTTACATTTTTTTTACTTACCTTTGAAAATATGCGACAAAGATTCCAAGCAACGTTGAACTGTGCAGATAGGTCAAGAATTTTTGACTTACTTTGTAAAGAACTACATATCAGTCTGTCGGGGAAATAATGACCATTCTGTCGCAACGAAAATGGCGACGCCACCGAGAAAATGAATTGTGTCGCGGCAAAATCAAATTGCATTTCATTTCAGCGACAAGATCACGAAGTTGTGCTAATTATTTTCCCGACAAACTGATAGTTGAGAACTCAGTGTATGAAGAGAAGGTTTTGCCATTTTTCGGAGATATTTCCGTGTATTAATCGCTACCTCTGACCGACAAGTTTCCAAATCACATTTGGAAACTTTGTAAAGCCTTCTCGCTTCTTCTCCGCTCCTCTTATCCAGCCAGATTGAACTCATTTGGTCCGGCTGACATTCCCCTGCAGCCAAATGTAAACATGTCGCTAATCCGGAGCGGCAGTAGCGCGCGCTGCAACCCTCTGCGAATCCAATTGTTTTCGGCGTGGAGGCGGTGGATTAACCGTCTCCCCCCGTGTTCCCATTCGCCCCGCTCCGCGACGCACTTTCGCCGTGCACGCTGCAGAGCACGCGGTCCGCGAAACATTCGAGGGGATTAGGAGAGGGGAGGGAGATCCGGATACGGTGGCATGTTTACGGATGAAAAGGTCAGAGAGAAAGGCCAAACACTGGGCCAAGGGCTTCCCGAGTTTTTGTACATATTTATCATAGTAGTTATTGTTATATATACGGCTTCAGAACGTCTAGAATGGGGGTTTTCTAGATGGTTGAGGAGTGTTTAGACAGCTAATTGGATACCTAGGACTTTGCAAAGGAATTCTACTCATTTTTGGACACAGAGTCAAGTCTTCCTCGCTGAGTCAAGTTTTTCTCCGAGGACCAAAATTTCATTTTTTTGCCGGCTAAACCCATTTTACATCCAATTATTGAAATTTTAAGACTTCTCCAAAACTCCCCCGAATTCCATATTATCGGTTTAACGTGTTTATGGCCTCTGGCCGTTTTCAAAATTCTTCCATTATCCCTACCGTACCGGGGTCGGATTACTTGCCCGTTTTTTTGCATTAGTCATCATACAATGGGAATTACACTGACTGCAAATCCGTACATGTATTCTTCCACCGTTGTTTACACTCGCATCCCATTCAACCGTCGTTTCGGGCCGGGATTAGCCGCCTTCCGGGGATAAGAACTGACTGCCCAAAACATAAAATACTCTCCACATCCTTTTCAAAACATAAAATACTCTTCACATCCTTTTATCGACTATAAATGTTCTGGAGGCTAATTAATGAACGCAGAACCGACAAACAGAAGGGTTGGGGATTAAGTGTGGGTGGGAGGAGACCATCAAGCGTCCTCTAAAACTTGAATGCCATGTCTGGCAAGCGCACAAAGGATTTGCGAAATCCTGGGGCCAACTTTAAACGGCTTTGACGAAATCCCACACATGTTGCGGAAACACCAACACCGTTGAAATGCACGCATATGGCCGGCGGTGAGGGAGCGGAAGTACGTCGAAGGTTGTGGAAATTGGTTACTGGTTTGTCGACGTACCGGTAATCTCGATCTGTAAAGCCTCGGAGAAACACTCTTTATGTCGACAACAATTCGGCTAAACCATTGGGAAAGCGGGGAGTAAATGCGCATTTCATCGAGCACTCTGATGAAATTCCAACAGTTTTTTTGGGGCGATAAAGCTATAAAAGGTGTTGATCCGGAGAGTATCAGCCTGTCGGGAAAATAGTGGCTTGGAATCGCCCATCGTCTCAATGTTTTGTGCTATAAGTCTGTCGGGAAAATAACGAGCAAAATGTCGCTGTGCCGAACTCGCCGCTGAAGCAAACTTGATTTTGCCGCGACACAATTCATTTTCATGCGATTTTCGATGCGACAGAGTGCTCATTATTTTCCCGACAGACTGTTAATACACTAGAATGTACTATATATAATCGGAAGATTACGCACGCAAATTTTGAAGCAACCCCGAGTGTCGTATTTTCCGCATTTCCAAGTTCACCTCATTTTTCCCCCCCATCCTAGCCGCACTCCTCACTTGACCCCCTTAATCGAATAAATCCTTCGTGATCCGCGCCGATTCTTCAGGCTTGTAATTACAAGAAACTCGGGCTATTCTTAATCTATTGCCCAACGGAACAATTTCGGTGTTTCTTTTTCAATTATGTCATAATCCGGTTCGGCTTTCTCTCTTCTTTGCGCGCGGGTTTTCGACCACCTGAACAAGCGCAGATGCGATCCAATTGCACAATTTGAACCAACTGGGAGCCTCTTCTTGCAATGCTCCAGAATTTGGGTTTAAGGAAAATTTGAAATCAAAAAATTAAAGATTTTTGAATAGTATGATATAAGCTGTCAAAAACAAGGTAAAATTTGATGATTTTTGGCCTCATTTTCGTCCATAATCAACTATCACCGACTTAAATGAGCCTCTAATATCCTCGTTTAGCTACGCTAAAGTTGAGGTTTTAAAGAATTTACGGTATATACATTTGGTGAGCAACCCGTGGACATGTAGTCAATCTACCGTAATCTGCCCTTTTAACGGATTTTTTAAGACTTTTATTCCAAGAATCACGTGCCTAAACATGTAACACGGCTACTATAACCCAACGGCACTTGGTTTTCATTACTAAAACGATTGTAAACCCGGTCACGCCAACTCGCATGTCTATTTTCACCTATGCACTAAACTCCTTTAGCATTTGGGGATACTATTCGTTGAAAAAAATTGGGCCGCTCAGATTTTGGGTTGAAAAATGCGATAAATGTTGTGATAGGCTGATCAGACGCAAAATTTTGATCAAAATTGGAAAACTACGATATTTTTTCATATTTATTTGATTTTTGATCGGTTTTTTTGCAATTTTTTGAAATTCTCTGCAAATAATTTTGAATACAGAAGACACAAAGTAGAATGAGCATCATTTTAGGTCCTATTGTTTATTCCAAATTCAATTTTAGGCACCGATTCCATCAATAAGGTTATATTTTCACCTTACCTTACACTTGATGACTAAAATATTTTAATGACCATGGCCATGCCTTTTGATCCAAACATAAGTCTGTTTTTTGCATTGCATAAAGCCTACAGCTCCCGTATATAACTTCAGGCTATTCCAATACCATAACAGATCACTTATTTCCGCTGATCCAACAAAGAATTTCCGTCCTAATTACCGGTGTTTATCCCCTTTAATTTCCTGTCATTTTCAGCTTCCATTATGACGTCATGCCTAGTTGCACTTCCCGTTGACCTCAAGTCGACATCTCCTTGCAAGCCACGCCCACTTTCAGGATCAATGGCGCTGCGGAACAAGTGTTTTTGGCGCGCGATTTGAAACAAAAACCCCGCGCCTCGCTCCGCCCCCTTTTCCTTGATTGTTTTTGTCGGCCTCGGCGAAAAGGGCGGCTGAAATGGTTGCCCGAAGTGTTGGACGGCATCGGGGCGTTTGTTTGCAGCCAGTTGCTTCGAAAACATTGTGCAAACCCCGCTTCCGTCCTTGTTTTATGCAATTCTTGTCTTGTTTTTTCCAATTTCGTCCGTTTTCGGTGTTCTTTTCGAAGGGTTTCCAAAGTTCTCCTCAATGAATAGGGTAAACCGGTCTGATACATCATATTCTAGTATTTTACCGAGGTAAAATTGCCAGTAGATTGCCGAAAATTCACTTTTCCCCTGATTTCCGACCTTGTTTTAGGTCCATTTTTGGAAGGTTTGTTACATCGAAAATTCCAGTTGATCGTATAGAAGAATGCATTGTAAAGCGACTACAGGGACTGCATTTTGCAATACGACCAATTTCAGCGCGAGTTTTATTCATTTCCGACCAATTTTTTACGATATTGTTTTAGGCAATTTCTTGATTTTTTACCTTGTTTTTCGACCTGAATTCCCGCTTTTTTCAGCCTAGTTCGTGGTGTAAAGTTCGCGTCTTCCCGGAATTCGCGATTGCAATCTGTGAATCGAACGTCTGTTGAGTCATATTTCGGTCAGCTCTCGATGTTGTTTTAGGTAAACTTATGTTTGAAGTGGAATTTCCTGGGGTGATTGCGTGAACCGCGTGTCTTATTGTGATGGATCACGAGTTCATTGGGTTAAAATGGCGTTTCAACGGTGTTTCGGGGCGATTTCTAATTGCTCTTGGGGTAATTTTGTCGGGTTTGGTGGTATTCAGGGGAATTGATAGAATTTAGTGGTTGTTGGTTGAATTTGAAGGTCTTCTGATATTCATTATGATAATTAGGACCTATACTTCCTTTTAGACCACATTTTAAGTTCAGTAAGTCAAAAAAATCAGTTTCATTTTCAAAATCATCTTGTTCTAGGTGCATTTGAAGATTTTTTGCACAATTATGCTATTTTTCACTGTCAAATAGCTTAATTTTGTTCCATCCACTAAAATAGCCATCCAGCTATCACCCGTCTTCGTTTATTTGTAATAATTTGCACGTAATTCCGCGAAGAATCGCTTCCAATTACCTGCTCTTCGTATTATTACGGTACCTCTTTTCGCGGCGTTTACAATTCGAGTTATTGACCCGAATTTCCCAACACTTGCGATTGTAACAATTGCGGCGCTCCGCCCGCTTTGTTCGTCAACAACACTTGTTTTGTTTTGTAAAATAAAAACCCGCCACCGAGAGAATTTGTAATTTTCTCCCTCCAAATGCAAAGAAAATTTTGGGGGCGGAGCCTGCCGAAAAGGAGGCGAAAATACGGCCGTTCTGAATGCGAGTGGCCGCGGGGCGTGGCACGCCGATTGGCCTTGCAGTATTATAACTCCTTTTTTTAATGGTTCCCTCTGTTTTAAAGGCGTCGTTGGAGAGCAGGGGTGGAGACGTTTTTTTTTTCTTTTTTTGTAATTCCTCGACTGCGAAACTCGTTTTTTGCGAACTTGAATTACGCTTTTTTAAAGTACTTTTAATGTCAAAGAGGTTAGGAATAATATTTTTATTGGTAGTTTTGTAAATTTCTTTTTTAACTAGTTCGAGTTTAACGCGCTTTAGTGGCGCTCTTATAATATTGTGCTCGGTTGTCGGTGGGCCTTTAATCGACGCACCGATCAGTGAGCAAAGTCATTGCGGGTCGCTCTACCGTATATGGGCGCTAATAGAGGCGGTTTTATTCAATAATTTCGATATTATTTATATTGTACTAGGCGGGACGGATGGGATTCGGGAAAATAATCCGTACCGTTTCCTTCTTGGGAAATCAGATGGGATAATCATTGCAAATCCGTACCGTAGCCCGCTTTGAAACTCAATTAGTAAAGTGGAAACGCGAACTTGAGGTATCTAGCACCGTCAGTCATTCTTTTGTTCGAACAATGGTATCTGCTTTATCCTCCCTTTGTATTCGGCATTAGGGCGTTTTCGTTGATGCAGGAAGTGGTTTGTAGTATTAGAAGGGGAATTGGACGAGTGGATGGAAAAGATTTTGTCTAGTTTTGCTCTCATTTTTAGACTTTTTAGACTGTTTTGCCTAAAAGAATAATTTGATCGAAAAAAATGTGTAAAGGGATGTAAGATGGGTAATATTTGATTAGCACTCCTTCCAAGATATAATTGGACTAAGTTACAGCTGATTGAATCGAATTCCCCATGATATATAGGTCTACGAGACATCTTTTATATTACACTTGACGTCAGATTGGCTAATCTACCGTAGATCACTCATCACCTCGTACCTCTTATTTTTAATCGATATTTGAACAAGAAGCATTGTCCTCTGGTCCATCAACTCCCCCAAAACATTCGAATTACGATAGTGTTATTAGTTTTTATTGTTTGCAAAATTATCATATCAATGATGAAGGCGAGCTGTTAGAACAAAAAGGATGGAAACGAGAGGGGGGACGGAAATAATAATGGGCGAATGTGTTTATTTTTTGTGTTTTATCAGTGTTGAATCACAAGTTCGTCAGTAATTATACTATTATTGTTTTCTCTCCGGTGATGAAAGAACTCGCTAGTTTTTCGATCGGAACCCGAGCGTAGACACTGTTTGTCAAGTCGGTATTCGGAAGGAACTGTTGTTTGAAGAGGTATGAAGTTCATTATTGGGAAGGGTTCTCAATGGAATGACAATTTTTGTGACGTACAATGTGATTTGTGGTTAGAAAAATTTTTCGCCGAATATGGCGGGATATTGCCGGAAGGATGGTTTGTCATGAAAATAGGTAGATTTCCTAAATATCAGAGGCTGTTCTGAATTATTTTTTCTCTCTAAAATACGAGATTTTTCTTTAAGGAAAACAATTTTTTATCTAGATTTCCGTTCTCTGCTAAAAAAAATTTTTATGACGAAGATTTTTGCACGGAATTGAGACGGCTCTATTCCTGAGCACTTCCTCGAAAAACGTATAGCATAATAGACCAATGGGCAGCGCATTGTGTGATACTTCTTGTCCAATTTATCCGGTGATTCTGACAGCTTGCTGTCATAAATGTTTCTTCTCGCAAAACAAAATAACAGCTTTTTTCGGTTGATTGAATAAGTGGTTCTTTAGTCATAGAGATCACATTCCACCGCCTTATTGAATTTTGCTTCCCTTCTTGACTTTTTCCTGCCTTTGAACGTTTTCGCCGTGGGACCCGGGTTGGTCGCGCCACGAAAACATGCAAAATCATGGGGGCTCGTAAGAATGTGTCAATCGCACACCGCACGGCCTCAATATTTGCTTTGCAAACGACTTACAAAAAATGGAAACAAACTCCGGAAATTTCCCATTGTCATTCCCCCATTAACGGTATTACAATGTTTATTTTGGTAACTCCATTTTTATAACCGCCCCGCGTCTCGCACAACGCCTCGAGGCCAATCGGGAATGGCGTGTTCTGACCTTTTTTGCGGCGCGGCCGCGTTGATTCACCCTGATGAATTTGATTTAACAAAAAATTTGTCAGTGCTCCCGATTATTATTATTCAATTTGGTTTTAATTTGGTCGGGCCGGAAGACGGCCGTTTTGGGGAGAGTCGAGATCAGGTGCAAGCGCCAAGATTTTTGTTTTTTTTTGCGGTTGTTTGACGAGAAGATAATGATAAGATACAAGACAATGAGACGTTTAATCTGAAAATGTTTTTGATTCAGCGGCTCCATTGTCTTGTATGATATCACTATCTTCAATATAAGCCGAAGTGCCGCCCGTTTCGTCCGGAATTCCGTGGTTTTACCATGTTATTCTTAAAATTCATTCTTTTTTGTTGAATTTTAAATTTTTTCAGTATTTCTTGTCGAATTATCCTTGATTTTGCGCGTTTTCCTACCGTAATCTTGTATTATAAGATGTGGTTTAATCAAAATCTTCCATTCCAGACACGAAGAATCCCCCTCTGAATCAGTGCTCAACGAGTGGAACAGCCAACCCTGCAACGAGAATGACGGACCTATTGCTTGCCGCCCAAATGAAGCCATCCGACCTGTACCAGAGCGGGTTCGGGCGCGCCAACGTCGCCTGCTCGTCCACCTCCACGCCGCCGAGTGTGGACAACTCGGACGACGACCTCGAGCCCTCCACAACCAGCCGCTCCACCGATGAATCGGCCGGCTCGGACCACGTGAAGCGCCCCATGAACGCGTTCATGGTGTGGTCGCGCGGTCAGCGCAAGAAGATGGCGTGCGAGAACCCGAAAATGCACAACTCGGAGATCTCGAAACGCCTCGGCCAGGAGTGGAAGGAGCTCAGCGAGCTGGAGAAGCGGCCCTTCATCGACGAAGCCAAACGCCTCCGCGCCGTCCACATGCGCGAACACCCCGACTACAAGTACCGACCACGCCGAAAACCCAAAGGATTCCGCCCCTCGATCAGCGCCGGACAGCCCGCCATGAGTGCCAATGTGCATGCCGCCAACAAAATGAATGTCCAGTCGATTCAACAGAGCTTCGCCAACGGATTTAATGGTAGGCTTTTGAGGGTGTGGCAGCGGTTTTGATGATTTTTATGGGAAAATTGGGAATTTTTTTTGAGAATTGGGGCTTCTGGGAAAGAGTTGTGGAGGCAAAAATTGCACTGTGCAAGCTCACTTTTTGGATCGGATGCACGGTGCAAAATGTTTTTTCGAATTATCGCGCAAAATGCACAGTGCAGAATCGCAGAAAATTCGCGACAAAAGGTCCTCGGAATTTTTCGCGGTCCCCAATTTCCGTCGCAGAAAAAAAAAACATTTCAGATTTGCGCTCCGAAAAGTTGATTTGTCGCTGCGAAAAAGGGAGTCGCTCGCGACGTAAGGCAAAAACAAAATTGCACTGTGCAAATGCACTTTTTGGTTGGATGCACAGTGCAAAATGTTTTTTTTCGAATTATCGCGCAAAATGCACAGTGCGGAGTCGCGGGAAATTCCAAGGACGTTCTGCCGCGGAGCGACAAGATTTTTTTTGTGTTTTTTCGAATGTTTGGATTCGAAAAAACGTCATTCCAAATTTTCGCGCCAAGACCAAAAACCCAAACGCCATGCAGGCCCATAAAAAGTGGGACCGTGCGCTCATTACTCTTCCTCTCCTCGGTTGTTCCTTTGCCTGTCGGTCTTTAGCGGCTTGCAAAACGCGGAATCGCTCCCATTGTTTTTGTTCCTAGGACGAATAATTCAAAACAATTTGCTTCCATTTTTCGTTTCGGGAAGTTCCCGTTTTGTGTTCCGGGATATTGGCCGGGGTTTTCGGCAAATTTTTCGAATTTTCTTTTCTTTTGCACCTTTCTGCTCGTCGCGGTTTTTTGTGAGGCGCCGAAGAAAACACCCGGAGACAATGGAAGAATGAAAAACTGGTGGCGAAGAAGAAAGAAAAGGCCAGCGCGGACAAAAGCGTTTCCAACCCGCGCCTTTTTCGGTCTTCCAAGGCACCCCCTGGAAAAGGAAGTGTACCGTCTCAGAAGTTTTGTCACCAAACAGCGAAATTTTTATTTGTTTTTGGCCCGAAAAGAATGGGAACCCCGCGAAATGGGCGAATTCAATGGGAAAGCGGCGTGATCGGGCGCCAAAATCAAAGATAAAGAAGTGAACTTTGTCCCGCACACGGTAGAAATGTGAACTAGATCTCTGAATGGTTTCGACTTGGTGTTAAAGATCAAATATTTGACTTTGAAGAGGCATAGGTCAAGTGTAATATAATTTTGTTCAGTTTGATTGAGAATTGATGATCGTTGATGAGGATTAGGCTTATCAAGCAAGGAATTTTTGTTTTTACGAAGTTTTTTCAATCTGTATTACACATGACGTTGCCGGAAAGCCAAACCTTAACTTTAGAGTTTAAGAAATTAATTTTTTGAAAAGATCCTTAGCCTGTGTTGTGTTTGTAGCCTAATAAAAGAAAGTGCAAAAAATTCGAGGGAGTGCCCAGAATTAGGCACTAAAATTTTTTCGATATTGTACTAGATTTTTTTCAATTCGGGATCAAGAAAGCGCCTTCAAAGTATCAAAAAGATCACAAGCGGACATAAACCCATCTCGATTACAAAATACAACGGCTCGCTTATCAGACGAACGACTTTTATGGGGAGCTGCGTGGTCACAATGAAACAATGCCCCGAAACAATAGAATTCGATTAATCTATGATTAGACACAACCTTGATAAGCGAACATCGGCCCCTTCCGGAACGTTCGAAGAAATTATTTATCGGACCTTGTTTCATACTGTTTCATCAACGGTTCATTTTTGGATGCTTGAACAACAAAAACAATCAGTTTACAAAAGCAAACGAGGCATCAAAGTTCAGAAAAATGGGTAAACAGCTCGTTCAAAGGGCAGGTTTTGGAAGTAAAAGGTTTAAAGTTGGATTTGTTAGAGTAATTCGTCTAATTTTGCTAAAAGAACGTTGTACAAGGCACTCCAAGTTGAGGGTGTTATCAGTTTGTCGGGAAAGTAATGAGCACTCTGCCGCAGAGACATTGCGCTCATTATTTTCCCGACAAACTGATACCACCTTCAACTTCAGTGGAGGCTTGTAAAAGTTCTGTTTAGCAAAATTAGACGAATTAGTCTATCAAATCCAAGTTTGGACCTTTTAATTTTGGGTCTCAACGCGAAAATTACAGTAATCTTTAAAAAATCAAAAATCGAGAAAATTTTTTAAAATGGCTAAATCAAGATTTAAAGGACTTATTTCGAACATTTTCAGGCCTGAATCCATTCCAACCGGCCTTCTGCGGCGCCCAGAATGTCGCCAACTCCATCCCCACCAGCTCGGCGCTGATCAATCCGGCGGTCGCCGCCGCCCTCCAGCAACAACTCCACGCCCACCAACTCCAGCAGACCCTCATCCAGAACCAGCTTCTCGAGAACGAGAAGTATCAGCAGCTTCTGACGCTGGCCGCCCTCCACAACCCGCTGTTGGCGGGCCTGGCGCCGGGCCTGGTCTCCCCACCGCCCACCTCGGCCAACACCTCGCCGGAGCCGCTGAATCCGGCCATCAGCCCCGAACTGCAGCGCGTCCTCGTCCAGTACGGCCTCCACATGCAACGAATGGCCAACCAGCACATGAACTTTGACCTGAACAAGTCGGTCTCGTCCCCCAGCACCACCGAAAACTCGGCCAATGAGTCGCTGTAGACAGATTTTTTGAGCTGGTAATATGCATTTTTTGTATAGGTTTTTCTTGGAAGTGTGTCAAGGTGTCGCCAGGAGAAGTGTAGAGCAAAATTTTTGAGATTTTTTTTGGAAATTGAAAAAAAAAATTATATTACACTAGACATGTTTGGCTTCAAAAATTGATTTTTTACAAATTTTGGGCCGCTTTTTGCTCAGTACTGCCTGAAATACGACACTCTGACATATTCTTCAACGTTAAATGCTAATTCTAAATCTTTTTCTTTATTAATTTTCTTGACTCGGAGCTTTCTCGGCCCCAATCTCGTCCGTTATAATCGATAATAATTGCTAAGCATCTTATATTGTCTCCCGTAATAAGCAACTTTGTTGTTAGACCCCTGTAATCAGACTCAATTGAATTCTCGTAATAATTATCCGTTCATCCCATGATCTCAGCGGAACTTTTGCGTCTTCCCTTTGTCGACCACAATTGAGTGTGAGCCTGTAAGATTTCTATGATAATTTCCCCCCTTTTTCTATATATTGTTGAGTAGAACGCGTTTCCTTTTGACTGCATTTTCTTCGCCCATGAAATTGTAAATCCCCCCATTAATCTTGCTCATTGTCACAGATATACTGTTGTATTACATAAACACAAAGAACTTATCGGATTGCGGTGTTTTTGTTGGATTTTTATTGACGAGAAAAGCCGATAGAGCAAAGAATACTGAGTAATAAGAGGTGGTGATTATCTACAAAGGGAAGCCAGGAGTGACGCTCGGATTTTCTTTGAATTTTGTCGCACAGTTAGGACATGGGCCAAATATCAACTCCTGAAAATTTTGGCTCACGCTTTGCAGGCACTTCTGAGATATTCAACGATCTTTGCCGCCGAGAGAGAGCGCGAAATGCGGAGAGTGCAGAGAGAAAAAGATTTTTAGCCGTATCTTTGCCAGTTTCATGCGGAAAAAATTTATTTTTTTGTGGAAACATCAATCTCTGAGAAGTAGGCAGTAAATTTTTCTTGAAAACCCGTCATTTTTGGCCAACTTTCGATCAAAAAATCTTGGTTGTTTCTGCAAAGCGCGAGCTGTTGGTCTACGACGGCAATTGACAAGCAATAAATTTGTTGTCTTTCGCACAGTGCAAACTTTTTTCCTACGCTTGTCGCCAACGCACAGTGCATTTGCTTCCTTTTGCACAGTGCAAACCAAAAAAGCCGTTTGCACCGTGCAAATTCTTCAGCAAAACCGAGGAGAGGCAGTTGGAAAAAGCTCACGTCGCGGCGATATTTCAAATGCACAGTGCGAAAATCAAAAAAAATGAAATGCACCGTGCATTTTGTCTCTTCTTTGGTTTTCGCACTGTGCGTCGAAAAGTCGCTGCGACAAATTTCAATGACGTCGCTTTTGCACTGTGCGAAAAGAGAAAAATGCACTGTGCATTGGCGACAAGCGTGGGAAAAAGTTCAAAAATGCACTGTGCATTGGCGACAAGCGTGGGAAAAAGTTCAAAAATGCACTGTGCGTTAGCGACAAGCGTGAGAAAAAGTTCAAAAATGCACTGTGCATTGGCGACAAGCGTGGGAAAAAGTTCAAAAATGCACTGTGCGTTAGCGACAAGCGTGAGAAAAAGTTCAAAAATGCACTGTGCATTGGCGACAAGCGTGAGAAAAAGTTCAAAAATGCACTGTGCGTTAGCGACAAGCGTGAGAAAAAGTTCAAAAATGCACTGTGCATTGGCGACAAGCGTGGGAAAAAGTTCAAAAATGCACTGTGCGAAAGAGAACAAATTTCCATGCACTTTATGAAAGCACTAATATAAAAATGTTGAAAAATGCAAACGCGAAAAAAATCTGCTACACTATGCCAACGTATCCGCTGAACCTCTCATTTGTTGACCTCCTAGCCTTGTGATTTTCAGCGAAATCGAAAAAAGGGGACCTGAACTTTCTGCACAGACCAGATGTGTAAAACAAAGCGGCGATTTGCATAATCAGTTTCAGGGACTGAATTCACAAGTCGCGATCGAAACGCGAAGTAAGCATAAAAATTTTCGCCGCATCACGTCTGGTTTTTACTGGTTTTGTAATACATATACGCATAGTGGCTCAAATTTTAACCGGCCCTTGATTTTTTGAGCTTATTCCAAGTTTCGAGGATGGATTTGGTTGGGGTTTTTGGCTGGAATTTTGGTTGGAAATGAAGATGTTTATAAGTCTGTCGGAAAAATAATGAGCGCAATGTCGCAACCAGAATTGCCGAGAAAATGAATTGCGTCGTGGCAAAACCAAATTGCTTTTCACTTCAGCGATGCGATCGGAGCAGCGGCATTGTGCTCATTACTTTCCAGACAGACTGATAGCCAACGTGTTATCTTTCGTTTTTGCAAAAAATAGGTCCAATTTTACTAGGGAAGTGCCCCAAGTGCCACGCTCAGATTTCCCTTAAATTTTGCACATATTTCGGGTATATGCCACATATCAATTCCTGAAAGTTTTAGCTCAAGGTTTGCAGGCCCAGTCGAGATATTCAACGATCTTTGCAGCCGAGAGGGCACACAAAACGCGGAGGGCGGTCAGAGAAAAAACAAAAAACAATTTTTTTTGGCCAATCTTTGCCAGTTCCGGGCGAAAAAAAATGATTTTTTGTTGTGGAAAAAATAAAAAAAAAGTCGCGTAGATTGACTACTATCTCCAAAAAAGTGAAAAATCAATGCGAATGGATCACTTCTTGGGGTCAATCTATGATAATTTCAAAATTCATTTTAATACGTTGTTGATTCTAATGATGCACAATTCAGGGATTTATATGGTACATACGGCCCTGAGGATAATTTCTAAGGAAATATTTTGCATAAAATTTTTGCAATTTTTCTACCCGATGCTTGAGAAAAAAATGCACTTCTGAAACGCTGATTTTACAACAACCGACCCAGAAAACGAATCTATAAAGGATATAACTAGCAATGAACTTTTGGCCGCATTTCGAAAAACAAACAAATCTCAACAGCCGTCTATTTTTTCCCCGACCTTTTGAACAAGCAAATTATCTAGCAATTTACTTGCATAAAATGAACCAACCTTCGCCAACAACACCCCTTATTTTCAGAACGGGTATGGGGGAGAAGAACGGGAAGTCGAAACTGCCCGAGAAGTCGACCGACTTCGTCGACGACGGTGTTTATAGACAGACTGGAGTCGAGAAATGGGTCAACACATTGCTGTGCAGAGGCGATCTGGCCAAGGAATCGTTTCAAGCGAAGCCGGTGGGAGTCTTGGACTTGGTGAGTCATCATTTTTTGTCAAAATTATTTTGTTTCCAATCTGGTTCCAGTTCAAATACGCCGAGGAACATGATCGACTTCTAATCCTAATCGGTCTCACTTCATCCATCATTACTGGTGCCGTTCAGGCGCTGGTTGCCGTCATGGCCGGCAAGTTGGCGACAGCTTTGATTGAGAGCGATCAGGGGGTAAATTTTGAATTTTTAATTGCCAGTTTTTCGAAAAAAACTTTAAAAATTCTTGAAAATTATGGGTGACATGTTATACGATGAAAAAAATTTGAAATGTTTTCATCGTATAACATGTCACACTCATTTTTTCATTTAAAAAAATGTGTCATCGTATAAAATGCCACCTTTCATTTTGAAAAAATGAAAAAATTTTCATGTTTTTTGAAAAAAATGGGACTCTTCGGGAAGGCGGGCCTCTTCGAAAAATAGGGCCTCTTCACCTGCAACGAAATTTTTTAAAATCAAATAAAAATCAATTTTCGGTTGCCCGTTTTTCAAAAAAATTTTAAAAAAACTTGAAAATGACATGTTATACAATGGAAAAAAATTTGAAATTTTTTCATCGTATAAGATGTCACTATCATTTTTTCACTCAAAAAGTTGTGTCATCATATAAAATGTCACCTTTCATTTTGAAAAAAATGAAAAAAATTTTATGTTTTTTTTGAGAAAAGTGGGACTCTTCGGCAAGGCGGGACTCTTCGCCTGCGACAAAATTTTTTAAAATCAAAAAAAAAACCATTTCAGAAAATAACGAAAGACGAAATGTGGGACCGCGGTTTTTTCATGGTAAAAATGAACATTTGCGTTGGAGTAATTGTCATCGCGACCTCGCTGATAACGAACTACTGCTTCAAGTTGGCGGCGAAAAATATTGCAGCGCATTTGCGAAGTCGGTTCATAAAATCGATCCTGCGACAAGATGCGCAATGGTTCGATCAGCAAAAGTTTGGAGCGTTGAACACACAGCTCAACGAGTAAGTGAATGCAATTAGGTTTAACGCCAATTGCAGCAACATTTCTCGGATTCATGATGGAATTGGGGACAAAGTTGGACTCCTTATCAGATGCATGTGCCAGTTGATTGTCACTTTGATTGTTTGTTTTGTGATCGATTGGCGAATCACGGCGTCGATGATTGTCTCCGCCCCATTGTCTTGTCTGATCATGTCGTCAATGGCGAGGGTAAGGCCAGGTTTTATCAAAAAACGAAAAAAATTTGGAGAGTAATTAAAATATTGTCAGCCTGTCGGGAAAATAATGAGCACAAGAATAGCATCGCAATATTGTATCGCGGAAAAATCAAATTTCTTTTCACTTCAGCGACGTGATTGGCGCAGCGACATTGTGCTCATTATTTTCCCGACAGACTGACAAGACATGTACGAAACTTCTAAACCGCGCTTTGCAGAAACGACAGAGATCTTTAGGTTGAAAAGAAAAAATTGTCGCACCGAACCATCGCTCCGAAATCGTTCGGTGATTTTTCGTTAGCGCAAAAACTTCAAAATTCACCCTGCAGAATGATGTTTCTGGGTCAAAATGCACACTAAAGATCAGCGATTTTCGCAGCGACACACCATAACCGCACCGTGCAAATTATCATTCCTTAGTCGCGTGATATTTGCGATACGCCCGGTGAAAAGACAACAGCACCGTGCAATCGGCTTTTTCGAGTTTTGCTCGCACTCTGACTCTCTTTTTCACATTGTATGTCGTAAAAATCACCTCAGCAACTTTACGAACAGACTTGTGACAGGATTTTTTGCCCCGAGTTGTACGTCGCGGCGATCTTCGAATTACACAGTGCAAAAGCGAAATGCACAGTGCGAAAAGCTTTGCGACAAAAAGTCCACGCACTTTTGAGAAATCGTCGCAAAAAACCGATTTTTTCAGATGATCAGCAGTTCCACTGCCAAGCAGCTTCCGCTTCTGGACAAGTCCGGCGCAATTCTTCAAGAGACCATCATGAATGTAAAGACGGTCCAGTCCTGTAATGGCCAACAAGAGATGATCAAAAAATACCATGACTCGTTGCTCGCCGCTCGCATTCACGGGATTTTGATTGGGGTTTGGCAGGGACTGTTCGACGGGATGTTCTTCGTTGTGATCTATGTGTTCTTCGCGATTGGCCTAGTTTACGGCGGATACCTGTATTACATGGACGAGATCGCCTCGGGCGATGTGTTTATCATCACGACAATGTTGACGATGAGTGTGTATTTTGTGGGCTTTATTAGCCCGCATATCATGTCCGTTTTCAAGGCCCGAGTTTCGGCTGCGATTATTTATCAGCAAATTGAGCGGGTAAGAGAGGAAAAACTATTATAAAAAGGTGATATTTTATCTCTCTAGATACCCGATATCGATTGCTACAACGACTACGGAGAAGAACTGCCAAACTGTAAAGGACATATCAAATTTGAAGATGTGAAGTTCGCATATCCAAACAGGAAAGATCGACAAGTTTTGAAGGGCGTGACTTGGGAAGCCCGACCTTCAGAGACCGTGGCGTTGGTTGGGCATAGTGGGTGTGGTAAAAGCACATCAGTAAGTCCTCCTTTACTGGTGTTGATGATCGAGCTACGACCTTTAATTTTGTAAACATTTGGCACAAATTTTTATTAGAAAAATATCGGCAATCATTTGGCTTCCGAACGCAAAACCTATGACATTTGGAAGAGCATAAATAGAGCATGTACAACGCAAGAAAAAAGCCCAATTGGCCATAGGTCACAATTTTGGCCCAAACAAAAAATTTCTTATTTCCGGTGCCATTTTGTCAGTCTGTCGGGAAAATAATGAGCTCTCTGTTGCATCAAAAATATCATCGCCGTCGAGAAAATGAATCGTGTCGTGAAAAAATTACATTGCTTTCACTTCAACGACGTGATTGGTTGCAGCCAGAAATTGCCACGGCTCCGAGCCGGGAGCCAGAGCCGGAGTCGGAAATTTTGGGGTCGCCTCCGGCTCCCGAGCCCAAAGTCGGAGCTAGGCTTCCCAGCGCACGTCAAACTGAGATAAGCTAAAACAGTCCGGTGAATGGATTGGCAATTTGCCAAAAAAAGACGCGAAAAAACGTTTTGTCGGGGAAGAAATGGGGAATTTTCGGGGCGAGAGAGTACGCTTTTGCGTGTCTTTTTTCTCTCTTTCTCTGGAAATCAAGACGAAATGTAAAAAACCGATAGCGAAGAGTCTATTCCGGTCACCGGACTCCTCAGTTTGACGTGCAGCGGTCAGAAAAGTAAAAATTTCGTTATTTTGGCAAACCAAATTGCTTGGAAAACACTGCGGAGGATGTGACTTGACTGCAAAAACGTTGGCTGTATGATCTCTGGCACTAATAACGTTTATTTTTGAAAAAATGTTTAAAAAAATTTTGCATAGGAGCCGGGATTCGGAGCCGGAGGACTTTTTAAATTTTTCACGGAACCGAGAGCCGGAGCCAAAAATTTTGACCGTGGAAATCTCTGGTTGCAACATCGTGCTCATTATTTTCCCGACACACTGATTTAGGCTGTCACACAGTCATCGAAAGCGTGTTGGAGTGGCCGAATGGAAGTGATCTCGCGTCTTGAGCGGCAAATTTTTTTGCTTTGAAAAGATAGTCATACCTTTAAAGCGGAAGTTAAAATTCATCAAGTGTGTTTTTTGGACTGTATTTTCTCAGTGACCATAGCTCGTCTACCGTAAAAAAGAGCCAATAAAATTTGCGGAGCTAATAAAACTTGCAGACAGTAAACAATATGTAATTCGTTTGCAAAAAAATTTTGCTGACATCTGAAGTTGCCAAGCTCATCTCTTCCAGATCTCTCTGCTCACCCGCCTCTACGACGTGACCGCCGGCAAGATCACCATCGACGGAGTGGACATTCGGAACCTCAAGATCACCACTCTCCGTCAAATCATCGGCATCGTCCAACAAGAGCCCGTCCTCTTCAACGGGAGTATCTTCGAAAACATTAAGCTCGGAGACGACTCGATCACAATGGACAAGGCCGAGCGGGCTTGTCGAATGGCCAATGCTCACGACTTTATCCAAAAACTGGAGCACGGCTACAACACCAACATTGGGAGTGGGGAAATCCAGCTTTCCGGCGGGCAAAAGCAGCGAATTGCGATCGCCCGCGCCATCGTCAACAACCCACCGATCCTGCTGCTGGACGAGGCCACGTCGGCGTTGGATGCGGAGAGCGAAATCCACGTGCAGCAGGCGCTGAAGCACGCAACCCAAGGCCGCACCACCATCGTCATCGCGCATCGGCTGTCGACGTTGCGGGACGTGCAGAAAATCATCGTGTACGACAGCGGCGCGGTCGTGGAGATTGGCTCGCATGTGGAGCTGAGCGAAAAGGAGGGCGGCCTGTATTCGTCGCTGGTGAAACACCAACAGTTCAAGAGTGTGGACAAGGAGCAAACAAATGAAGAGCCGATGGTGATGAAGAGAAAGGAGACGCTGAGAGGGTCCTCCTTGATGTCCAGAGATAGTGTCAGTGTGCCGGATCTGGGCGGTAAGTTTAGTTGTGAAGTGTGTCGGGAAAATAATGGGCAAAATCCAAAATCTCCACAAATTCTCATCCCCCAATTTTCAGCCGAGATAGCAGCCGAAGAGCCCGAATATACGGACCGTAAGCCTCGATATGGCCTACTCACTCTCTACAAAAATTGCCAAGGAGAGTATGTAAAGTTCATAACCGGCGCCATTTTTTGCTGTGTTCGCGGAATGGAGCTGGTCTTTTATGTCGTTGGGCTTACTTTATTGTTCGATGCATTCCGCAACAAAGAAGTGCCATGGGAGCAGTTCGCTGTAGGGTTGGAGCTGGTTGGTTGGTTCAACGTCGCCCTCGGATTTTATGCGCTGATCGCGATTCTTGGGAGTGTATGTTGATTTTCAAGGAAGTAGATGATTTTTGGGCCGTGAAATCGTTTTTTTGGCGCTACGAGGGTCGATGATACTTTTGGTCGTATCGATTGGTCGTTGTATGCATGAAGGAGGCCAGAAGAAAGCTTGGTTAAAAGAAATAATGAGATTGATCGAGTCCTAAGATAGTATATCACCTATTTTAAGCTTTTTATTATACATCCTTTACTCCAATAGTATCCAAATAAAACCTTTGGATCTCCGTTTTTGGCTGCAAGTTTTGTTCTTTTCTATAAATAGGTTACAATAGCTCAGGGTGAAGAAAACTAAAATTAGCAATATCAAAAATTAGAAAAATCGGTTTCTAAGTCTTTGCCAAGTCTCCGCCGAGCATCCAACGGCTTTGCCAGGCTTCGTAGGCAGCCCCTACACCCTTTTTGGGGCCTCCACTTGTTCTACGCCTCATATCGATCAATTTTATTTTAACCGGAACTGTAGTCGACCCGAAAAGTCGCCCCTTTTTTACATTACTTCTTTATAAAAACACCAATACCATTCCATTCCAGCTGGCTTTCCTCAACTGGGCCGGAGAGAATGTCCTGATCAAGCTGAAGGTCCGCGCTTTGTCCACCATCCTGTCGCAAGGTGCCGCCTACTTCGACCGACCTCAAACCTCCCCACCGAAACTCGTCCAACGCATCACCAACGACAGTCTGAACTGCAAGGCCGCGATGGACATCCGCCTCTACCACGTGCTGAACAACGCGTTCTGTACATTTATGCAGTTCATTGTGACGTTCGCCATGTCCTGGCATATCGGCGTGGTGGGGACCATTCTGTACATCGCCATCTTGGCCGTTCTGGGATGTATGGCGCGCATGATGCAGGATGGAATCCGCGCGGTCCAGAAACGCGATGACAGCCCGAAACTGGCGGTGGAGATCATCGAAAACACCAAGACTATCCAGCTGCTGACTAGAGAGAAATACTTTGCGGAAAAGTATGACCAAAGTCTTGAAGCGCCGGAAAGTGAGGAGAAAAAAGTGAGTTTGATGAAAACAAAGTACTTTTTGATCAAACATGACACAAATTTAAAATAGTTTTTTCAGAGACATATAGGTTCTTAGTACCTTGCAGAAATGACCGAGATTTTTAGGTGAAAAAAGTGGGAAAAAATTGGTTTTTCCACGAATTTTGGTATGAAACGCTTATTAATTATGCCTAATTCTATTGTAAAGAGCAGTGCTTCCGTAAAGGTTCCGCAGAGCGGCCACCACCTCCAAAAAATCAAGTCTTTTGAAAATGAGAAGCGCGCAACCTGCGGAGGATATGTTATACGATGAAAAGTTGGCTAGGTGCAGACTGGGTTAAGCCTATTTTAAGTTTTGCGTAAGCTTAGATATCCCCTTACAATTTTAGACTTATTTCTACTGCCTCACCACTCTCCGAGCTTTGCGTATTCTCTCTACAGCAAAGGTGGTTGAATATCTGAGCTGCCGCTGCAAAGCGCGAGCTGAAATTTTTGGGAATGCATATGTGGCATATGCCCAAAATGTGTGAAAAGTTAATAGAAAATCTTAGAGACGCATCCGGGATCTCAGCCTCTCGGGAAAATAATGTGGATTTGTCGTAGCAAAATATCTCGCCTCATCGCTCGTACACTAAATCTCCAGCCGTCGCAAGGCGATGATGGGCCCGAGAAATCCACATTATTTTCCCGACGGACTGATAGTCCTCTTGTTATCGCATTTTAGGTGATATGGGCCGACTCCGTCACCTTCAGCATCACCCAATCGGCCATGTATCTCAGTGACGTCATTTGTTACTCCTGCGCCTTGTGGATGATTTATTATTGGGACGCGGATGTCACCAGGATGTTCATGTAAGACGGGAAAAACTTAAGTAAGAAGTTCTTTTTCTAGGGCCTGCAACACGATGAGCACCATGTCCTGGTCGATCCTGTTCATCAGCATCTCCCTGGTGGAGATGATGCACGCGGCGCCGGCGACCAACTCGCTCTTCTCCATCTTCGGCGAAGACCTTTGCGTGGACGCGAACGAGGAGTACGGCGAGACGCCCAAAGTCATGGGGAATGTGGTAGCGGAGAAGGTCTTCTTTTCGTATCCCACCCGTCCCGACATCACCGTTACCAACGGGCTGAATGTCAAAGCTTTGGCTGGGGAGACTATAGCGTTGGTGGGGCCAAGTGGCGGTGGAAAAAGTACGATTATCAATCTTTTGCAACGATTTTATGAGCCCAAGTCCGGCAATGTGAGTGTGGATGGGAACGCGATCAACAGCTTCAAGTTGTCCTATCTTCGCTCTGAAATGGCGTTAGTAGGACAAGAGCCAGTGCTATTTTCGGGCACTATATATGAGAACGCCACACTGGGGATGGAAGACGTCGATCCGCATTGGGTAATGGAGGCATTCGAGCTGGCGAACGCCAAGAAATTCATCGAAAACCTCCCCGAAGGCTATGACACAGAAGTCGGCGAGAAAGGCGCGCAATTGTCCGGAGGGCAGAAGCAACGCGTCGCCATCGCCAGAGCATTGGTCCGACGGCCCAAAATCCTGCTGCTGGACGAAGCCACGTCCGCGCTGGATGCGGAAAGTGAGCGCGCCGTGCAGCAGGCGCTCGACACGGCGGCCAGCGGCCGCACCTGCATCACCATCGCGCACCGGCTGTCCTCGATTCAGCATGCTGATAAAATATATTTCATCTCGAATGGAAGGGTGACCGAGGTCGGCACTCACGCCGAATTGATGAATGCCGATGGCGCGTACGCGGATATGATACGAAAACAGGATCTTCAGTCTACAGCTGAGAATTGAAAAATTAGCCTTAGTTTGTTTGTTCAACGAGATTATAAATATTGAAATTAAAAAGCGTGACGATATGATAATTTTTTAGGAGGGGTGACACAATATAATAGCCAAAGAAATATTTTAAGATACGGTTTGAGGCTGATTGTGAGCTAAAAAACAATTGGAATTATCAGCAGTGCTGCATGGAATTGACTTGTGTGGTTCGCGTGTGATTTTATAATTAATTCTGAGCTCGTCTTTTGGTGCCCTCAGGTGCCGGTTGCCCGCAAATGTCGGCTTCCCGCAAGTGTCGGTTGCCCGCAAGTGTCCCAGGCTGCCCGCAAGTGTCTCAGCTTCCCGCAAATGTTTCAGCTGCCCACAAATGTGGCCCCCCAAATTATGCCCGCAAAGTGGTTGCTCGCAAAAAATTTGCCCGCAAATTGGTTGCCCGCAAAGGGGTTGCTCGCAAGTGTCGCGACGCCCTAATTTGAAACGGGTAATGACGGCTTGACAAATTGAACTTACTAGCAAGAGAAACATTGCAGTATTCAAATTGTATTATTAAAATTATAATAATACAAAAATGCAAATTAGAGCCCAGTATCCCTATATGATGTTGGTGTTCAAATTCAGGCCGTCGTGGTCAATACTAAATGTATTATATTTAGTATATCAAACTCCCAACGTTGTACATCCAACCCCCTACGTTTTAGATCAAGCCCCAGTTACCGTCCAAATTCTTTCTTGTGCTTCAGGCAACGATGATCCGCTGTTTGGAGCTCCGATAGCATCCTCAAAAAAACATACTGACGACACACCAGTTCAGATTGGAAGAGGTGGTTGTACTGGGTCATGGGGGTCTGAACTGGACTGGGGGATTGTATTTACTTCCTTAGCCCTGCAAAATTTAATAAAATCTTCGGCTTACATCTCACCTATTTATTTTTAGTCAAATTAAAATTGCAAAAAAAATCAACCCCACCCACATCCAGAGCAACCATAGAGTCAAAAAAACTGTCCAAAACCAAATCAAAAATTCATTCAGCACCCGGTTTGTTGCATTTCATAAAATCAAATTGTTTTTCCAGCCCATAAAAGTCACTGTTTTCTTCGCGTAGACGCATTGATAAGCATTGAGACACTTCCTATTTTTGGCGCTCACATTTTGAAGTCGCGGCGAAACTTTCTCGGAGTTTTCTTACTTCCTCGTTGAGTCCTGATCTGCTTCCGGCTGTGTTTTTGGCACTATGAGCCATGTGGATGGGGAAAAAAGGAAAAGTAATGGAGCCGAAGAAGAGTCGCTAGATTTGTCGCAACAATTCGACGATGAGGAGACGATTTACAAAGCCGAAGGGCTTGAGAAATGGATCAATAAGCTGTTGTGTCGAGGGGATTTGTCCAATGAGGGATTTCAAGCCAGACCAGTCGGGTTTCTGGACTTGGTAAGTGGTAATACAGTGTGCTTGAAAAGTTATGTGGAGCCATATAAAGGTGGTCATATAAGAATAAAAAGTTTTGTTTTCCCAAATCGCGATATTCGGTACACAGAAAGTCGACGCCGAAATCGAAAAATTGGCGTCGACTTAAATTTCACGGCACCGAATTCTGAAATCCGGTGAATTTTTCTAATTTTTTCGAAATCAGTGCAGTCAGCATCGCACTTCGGAATTCGGTGCTGAAAAAATTAAGTCGACGCCAATTTTTCGATTTGGGCGTCGACTTTTTTGTATACCGAAAATCGCGATTTGGGAAAACAAAATTTTTAATTCTTATATGACCACCCTTATATCAGTCTGTCGGCAAAATAATGGGAAAAATTTTGCTGGGCCGATCGTGTCGCTGAAGTGAAAATAAATTTGATTTTGCAGCGACGCAATTCATTTTCTCGGCGGCAATGTGATTTGTGATGCGTCAGAGTGCTCATTATTTTCCCGACAAACTCACAATCCGCAAACAGCCCACTTTTTAAAAGGGTGTATATTAGGCAAAAAATTTGTAACGACATGGCTGAAAACGTTTGAATCAACCTAATAAAAACCTACATAGGTATTAAAATGGTCAAATAGTTAAGAGTTTTCCCACAAGTACATATCAGTCTGTCGGAAAGATTATGAGCACAATGTCGCTGCGCCAACCAAAATGTTCGAAAAACTTCACATTTTAGTTCAAATACGCCGACCGTTCGGATCGAACGCTAATCGCGATAGGCATGATAACGGCCGTGATCACTGGCAGCATTCAGGCGCTGCCCTCCATAATGGCCGGGAAATTAACAACGGCGTTGCTGGAGAGAGATCAAGGGGTAGCTTCATTGCTAATTTCATGTATATAATACGTATTTAGAGCATTGACAAAGACGAGTTGTGGAGCAGAGGTCTGTTGATGATCAAGATCAACATTGGAATAGGAATCACAGTCCTCATTACTTCCATGACTTCGAATTACACGCTCAAATTAGCAGCCAGAAATATCACATCGCATTTGCGCAATAAATTTATCAAATCTGTCCTGCGGCAAGACGCTGGTTGGTTTGATCGTCAACGGTTTGGAGCGTTGAATACACAGCTCAATGAGTAAGAAGAGCTGTACTTCACTCTTAAATGAATGGAAAATATTTTACAGCAACATCTCGCGAGTCCACGATGGCATTGGCGACAAGATCGGACTCCTAATACGATGTGTTTTTCAACTCTTGGTGTCGTTGATTGTATGCGTTTGTATTGATTGGAGAGTCACCGCCTCAATGGTCGCTGCAGCGCCTGTTTCCTGCTTGATCATGTCTTTCATGGCGAGGGTGAGAATGAAGATGTTTATAAGTCTGTCGGGAAAATAATGAGCGCTCTGTCGCATCGAAAATCGCCGCCGGGAAAATTAATTGTGTCGGGGTGACAATCAAATTGCTTTTCACTTCAGCGACAAGATTGGTACAGCGAAATTGAGACAAACACTTTTTTGGCCATAGCTTTGCCAATTTAGTAGGGAAAAATTGATTTTTTCGTTGAAATATTACCCTCAACGGTAGCAATAGCTATAGTGGGGGACCTGATCCAGTGGCAAAAAACGTACCATTTTGCATCCGGGAAGTATCAAAAATGTGGCAAAATGCTTCCCTCTCCAAACGAAAAAACTTCGTTTTGAAGGGCGCGCCCTTTTTTCGTCGCAAAAAGAGGCGCTTTTGAAGTCGGAGTTTTTTCACTTGGAGAGGGAGGTATTTTGCCACATTTTTTGATACTTCGCGTATGCAAAATGCTACGTTTTTTGCCACTGAATCTGGTCCCCTGTATAAAAATTCTTCTGCCAAAATTTTCAAAAAACTTTTGCAGTGCTGTCGCTCGCACCCTCACCTTTTTTACACTGTGAAAACGCCAAAAACGACTCCAGCGGTTTTACAAACAGCCTAGTATCAGCAAATCCAAAAAAAATCTAATTCTAGGTGATCAGTCTGACCACCGCCAAGCAGCTTCCACTTCTCGACCAATCCGGCACCATTCTCCAAGAGGCCGTCATGAATGTAAAGACCGTCCAATCGTGTAACGGCCAACAACAAATGACGCAAAAATACCATGCCTCCTTACTCTCGGCGCGGATTCATGGGATTTTGATTGGTCTTTGGGAGGGCTTATTTGATGGCATCTTCTACGTTGTGCTTTATTTATTCTTCGCGACCGCTCTTGTCTATGGTGGATATCTCTACTACATTGACGAGATCGCCTCGGGCGATGTGTTTATCATCACCACCACTCTGTTGTTTAGTATTTATTTTATCGGCTATATTAGCCCGCATTTCATGGCCATCTTCAAGGCCCGCGTTTCAGCGGCCGTCATTTTTCGGCAAATTGAAAGAGTACGGGATTTTTCGAGTTTTTCGCTCATTAGAATGACTTTAGGTCCCGGAAATCGACAGCTATGATGATACTGGAGAAGAAATCGTACGTCCAGAAGGTCACATCAAATTCGAAAATGTGAGATTTTCGTATCCAAGCAGGAGAAAACGAGAAGTTTTGAAAGGCGTTACGTGGGAAGCACTGCCTTCGGAGACGGTGGCGCTGGTTGGACATAGTGGGTGTGGAAAAAGCACGTCGGTAAGTCTTTTACTGTTGTAGCGATGAGAGATTGACAAGGCCTTGGAGCCGGCTCTTGGCTCCGGCTCTGAGCGGCTCTCCATTCTCCGCGTTCAGAAAAGTAAACATTTCGTTATTTTGGAAAACCAGTTGCTTGAAAAGTACTGGGAAGAATGTGTCGCGTGCTCTCAAGTGCGACGCTCAGATTTTAATGAAACTTGGCACAAATTTATTAGAATAGTTTTTTATAAGAAATATGCGAGACCGGCAGCTCGCGTTTTGCAGAAACAATCGAGATCTTTTGTCCGAAAGTTGGAGAAAATGTGGCATCTTTTCCGAGTTTTTGGCATGAAAAATTTCGTACTAATTTCTACTGTAAAGACTAATGTTTCAACAAAAAATCAATTTTTTCCGTACGAAACTAGCAAAGATACGGCCAAAAAGTGTTTTTCCTTCTGACCGCTCTCCGCATTTAGCGTGCTCTCTCGCTGGCAAAGATTGTTGAATATCCCAACTGCTACTTCAAAGGGCGAGCTAAAATTTCAGGAAATTTATATTTGGTTTATGCACAATGCTTGTTCAAAATTTAAACAAAATCTGAGCGTCCAAATTGAGATGCCTCCCTTGTAAGCAAAAAAAAATGTTCTTGCAAAAAAAAGTGGAAAACTAAATCACTCTTGAACCTTCAGATTTCCCTCATAACCCGCCTCTACAACCCTTCTTCCGGCACAATCGCAATAGACGGAGTGGACATCCGAAAACTCAAGATCTCATCGCTCCGTCGCCTGATCGGCGTCGTCCAACAAGAGCCGGTCCTCTTCAACGGCAGCATCTCCGAAAACATCCGGCTTGGCGATGAAACTATCACCCAAGCCGAGGTCGAGAAGGCGTGCCGGATGGCGAACGCTCATGACTTTATTCAAAAGCTAGGGCATGGTTACAACACCAACATCGGCAGTGGGGAAATCCAGCTTTCCGGCGGGCAAAAGCAGCGAATTGCGATCGCCCGTGCCATCGTCAACAACCCACCGATCCTGCTGCTGGACGAGGCCACGTCGGCGTTGGATGCGGAAAGCGAAATTCAGGTGCAGCGGGCGCTGAAAGACGCGTCCCGTTGCCGCACCACCATCGTCATCGCGCATCGGCTGTCGACGCTGCGGGATGTGCAGAAAATCATTGTTTATGATGAGGGAAGGGTGGTGGAAGTGGGCTCACACGTGGAGTTGAGCGAAAGAGAAGGTGGGTTGTATTCGTCGCTGGTGAAACATCAGCAGTTTCAAATTTGCGATGAGATTGAGAGCAATGGAAGAAGAAGAAGCTTTGAAAGGCAGGAGTCAAGGAGAAAGTCGTCTTTGAAGAATGGAAAAACAGCAAAGATATCAGTTATAGAAGGTGAGCCGACTATCAGTCGGTCGGGAAAATAATGTGGATTTGTAGCGTCGTCTTGAAATCGCCGATTATCGCTTTGCGACGGCTAGCCGCGACGGGAAATTTGGTGCGCGACTGCGACAAAACGAGACATTTTCCTGCGACAAATCCACATTATTTTCCCGACATACTGATACCATAATAGTCACATTATTTGCCTGACAGCTCGCTTCTACAAAAAGCTGACGCACTTTTGAAAAAGCGTAGTATCAGTCTGTCGGGAAAATAATGAGCATATTACCGCGTCGCTGAAGTAAAAAGTAATATGATTTTGCCGCGACACAACTTATTTTCTCAGCGGCGATGCGATTTTTGATGCGACAGAGTGCTCATTATTTTCCCGACAAACTGATACTACGCTTTTTCCAAAGTGCGTCAACTTTTTTTCGCGGTGCGCGTATTAGTCTGTCTGGAAAATAATGTGGTTTCGTCGAGCTTTGAAATCGTCCATTATCGCTTTGCGACGGCTACCTGGAGATTTGGTTTGCGACAGCGGCGAGACAAGAAATTTTACTGCGACAAATCCACATTATTTTCCCGACAGACTGATTATATTTTACTTCATACAAAGAGACTTTTTTCAGCCTCACCGCCGGCAGACCTCGAATACACCGACCAATCGCCTCAATACGGCCTTCTAACGCTCGCCAAAAACTGTGAAGGAGAGTATCCAAAGCTCATTTCCGGCTTAATCTTCACCATGCTGCGAGGTCTCGAGCTGATTCTCTATGTTTTCGCTTTGAACATGCTCTTCAACATCTTCCGGAAAAAGAACGCGGAATGGGCGGAGTATTCGGCCGGTCTGCAACAAGTTGGCTTCTATACTTTGTCCGTGGGGGTGTTCTCGTTCACCACGATCACGCTGGGCGTATCACTGCTCAATTGGGGAGGCGAGAACGTCGTAATCAAGTTGAAAGTCCGGGCTTTGAAGAGCATCCTGTCGCAAGGCGCCGCCTACTTTGATCGGCCTCAAACTTCGTCGCCAAAACTGGTCCAACGCATCACTTCGGACAGCCTCAACTGTAAGGCGGCGCTAGACCGGCGCTTCTACAATGTGGTGCACAACACATTGTGCACTGTGATTCAACTCGCCCTGACTTTGGTGACGTCCTGGCAAATTGTTTTGGCCGGGAGTTCGGTGTACGCGGTGGTGCTAACCATCTCCGCGGCTATGGGACGGATCACTCAGCAAGCGCTGAGAAGGATTCAAAAGTTCGATGATAGCCCGAAATTGGCTGTGGAGATAGTCGAAAACACACGAACAATACAGTTGCTGGGCAGGGAGGAGTATTTCGCGGAGAAGTATCGAAGAAGCCTTGAGGTCTTGGAAAAGGAAGAGAAAAGGGTAGGAAATAGAATTACCATAACAGTGGCGGACCTGATCCATTGGCCAAAAACGTACCATTTTGCATCCGGGAAGTATCAAAAATGTAGCAAAGTGCTTCCCTCTCCAGGTACTCCGATTTCAAAAGCGCGCCCAGTCTTTTTGTGAGAGGAAGGGCGCGCAGTTCAAAACGGAGTTTTTTTATTTAGTTAGAGAAGGAAGCATTTTGCCACATTTCTGATACTTCCCGGATGCAAAGTGATACGTTTTTTGCCACTGGATCAGGTCCCTCACTGTATATCAGTTTGTCGGGAAAATAGTGAGCCTTTTAGAACATTTATTTTGAACTGTGTGGTCGGCGGGCACTCTGAGCTTTCCCTTGTCGCCGTTTGAAGATTCGCGACAAGGTTTATGCACGTTGGTTTCAAAATTGGAACAAAAAATATTTCAAGATTGGTACAACGACACCCGTCTAATAGTGATCGGGAAAATAATGAGCACTCTGTCGCATCGAAAACCGTATCGTCGCCGAGGAAATGAATTGTGTCGCGGTAAATTCAAATTGCTTTTCACTTCAGCGACGCGATTGGCGCAGCAACATTGTGCTCATTACTTTCGCGTCGCTGAAGTAAAAAAACATTTGATTTTGCCGCAACAAAATTCATTTTCTCGGCGTAACGCTATTTTCAATGCGACAGAGTGCTCATTATTTTCCCGACAGACTGATAGACGGGTCTCGTTGTACCAATCTGGAAACCAATCTTCAAACGGCGACAAGGGAAAGCTCAGAGTGCCCGCCAACCACACGCAGTTGAAAATAAAAGACCTGGAAGGCTCACTACTTTTCCGACAGACTGATGATTTTCGACGCAACAGTGTACTCACCATTTTCCCGACAAACTGCTAGTACCGCTGATGCGCTTAACTCCAATTTCAGATAGTCCTAGCCGACTCTATTCTCTTTTGCGTTGCCCAATCTAGCGTCTACATCAACGATGTGGCATGTTATACAGTCGGATTTTTGATGATCTACCATTGGGACGTCAACATAGCAAATGTATTTTTGTAAGCTCAGATGTCCCAACCGACAAGGTAATTCAATTTCAGAGCCTGCACGACCATGTCAACGCTGACCTGGTCGATTCTCTTCGTCTCAACGCCGTTGGTCGAGATTCTGCATGCCATTCCATCCTCAAACTCACTGTTCTCCATAATCTACGAAGAGCCGGCTATAAACTCCAACGAGGCTAATGGAAAATCGCCGAAAGTTGTGGGGAATATCGCAGCGGAGAAGGTCGTCTTCTCATATCCAACCCGCCCCGAGGTTACCGTAACCAACGGACTGAGTGTCAACGCTTCGGCAGGCGAGACCATCGCGTTGGTGGGGCCAAGTGGCGGTGGGAAAAGCACAATTATCAATCTTTTACAACGATTCTACGAGCCAAACAGCGGCGAAATTACTGTAGACAGCACCGAGATCAGGACTTTTCAACTGCACTACCTTCGCTCGCAAATGGCGCTCGTGGGACAAGAGCCGGTGCTATTTTCGGGCACTATCTATGAGAACGCGACATTGGGAATCGAAAATGCTGACAAAGAAGAGGTCATGGAGGCATTCCGGCTAGCCAACGCCAAGAAATTCATCGAAAACCTCCCCGAAGGCTATGACACTGAAGTCGGCGAGAAGGGCGCTCAATTGTCCGGAGGGCAGAAGCAACGCGTCGCCATTGCCAGAGCTTTGGTCCGACGGCCCAAAATCCTGCTGCTGGACGAAGCCACGTCCGCACTGGATGCGGAAAGTGAGCGCGCCGTGCAGCAGGCGCTGGACACGGCGGCCAGCGGCCGAACCTGCATCACCATCGCGCATCGACTCTCGTCGATTCAGCATGCGGACAGGATCTATTTTATCGCCAATGGAAAAGTCGTGGAGGTCGGAAGTCATACGGAACTGATGAATGCCAACGGATGTTATGCGGATATGATACGAAAACAGGATCTGCAGAGTTAAATAATAGTCATAATGGATGTTTTGATTGCCATGCAATAAAGATTACATGGCATTAGCGGGCTTAATGTGGCAAGTGTGGGATAAAGAGAAATCGGAAAGCTTCGGGCTTTTGTTAAATAATGACTTTTTCGATACGAGCCGTAGGACTAGCGGAGACCCAAAAAAGTCGTAGAAGGTGTCTATGAGGCCTGGTAAGGCCGTTGGAGGCTCAGCAGAAACTTGGCGTAGGCATACGACATTGCCGCTTTTTTTAATTTTAGCTGTTGCAAACCTAATTTTTCATCGCCTTGAGCTATTGTAACGCCGAAAAAACCAAAGCTTGCTTCAAAAAACAAAGATCCGTAAGTTTTATCTGAGTAATATTGCAGTAATACATGTAAAATATCTCAAAATAAGTGATAGGCTCTCCTGGGACCTGATCAATTTTATTTTTTTTTATTTCTATTAACTATGCCGTCTCCTAGCCTCCCATACATCGACAAATCGAGGCAATCCAAAGTATAGTATGTTGTAAGCATGGCTGCAAACCGGGCCAGCCCGGCCCGGCCCGGGCCGCAGGCCCGGGCTTAAATCTCCAAGCCCGGCCCGGGCTTGGGAAATTTGGAAAGCCCGGCCCGGTTCGGCCCGGAAAATTTTATACTAGTTTGGAAAGAAAGAAAGCGGGAAATGAAAAGAAAATTATGGCAAATTTTCGCAAGATGTAAAGAAAAATTTAGCAAAACCTAGGTACATAAGGTCACTTTACGTTCGCTATCAGCATTGTGTTCAAAAAAATGAAAAATCCTATCGTAAAAGCTTATTTTTTCCTTTTTTCCGGGCAAAACTCAAATTTCAAAAAAACCGGGCCGGCCCGGGCCGGGCCGGGCCTGAAAATCGAAGCCCGGAGTCGGGCCGAGAAATTAGTCGGCCCGGCCCGGGCCGGAAAATTTTGCAAAGCCCGGCCCGGAGCCATGCCTAGTATGTTGACCGAATTGTCATTGACCCAAAAGGTCGTAACACCGAAATCTTAAGGGCATCCCCCAAAAAACAAGGTCTATTAAGCGAAAAACACAAAACCGGCTGCTCTTTGGGATTTGCATTGTAAGTACTGCCAATCGCCTATCAAAAAAATACATTTCATCAGCCTCGCCGGGTCTATATAAGGCCTATCAAACAACATGTTATTACTTTACTCTTTCCGGAAATGCGGAGATTTTCGCTGACGCTCTTGTGTTTGCTAGTAGCGGGACTTTTAAGTCAGCCCATTCCCCTCGACGATGGTGGTAAGCCAATGCCAAAAATTTTTTCAATTCCTAGTTCATTAAGGTGTTGATCACTTTGATCACTCCGTACCTGAAGACGTTGCTACGCCGACAGTTGCGCGTGTTGCCACTACAAAAATTCCCTTGACTTTTGAAGAGCTGCTCAACTCCCAACACAGTAAGTTTGAGCGTAAATGTCGGAAGTGAAGCCAGTTTAGTTGAACCAATAATTCAAGCCAGTCTAGTCAAAGTGGAGACGCCTGAAGAAGCGGCCGAGCTCGCGTTCGCATTGGAACAAGCCGCAGTGTAATATCTGTCGCAAAAATGTCTTACACCAATTTTGATATGCTGTATGACAAATGAAATAAATTGGCAATTCACAAATATTGATAAATTTTGTCGTATCTCGAGCTGCTTGTATAAGATTGCATTGGATCCGGCCATATTTCAAAATTTTCAATGGGTTTTTGTATCCCGGCATCCCTTAATCTCATTTTAGAACGCAACGGAATTCTAAAAACTACATCCTGCAAAACTCTAAATCGAATTTTAATTTCAGTATCTATGGAGAGAGTCAGAAAAACAAGAATCTCAAACCTCCGTCCATTCCGCCCCTATCTGCTCTAACCGTATAAAGCGAATAAGCCTGAGGGGGTTGTTAAGCCGTAAACAGAGAGCGGAAAAACACACGGAAAGACAAAGCGGCGAACGGCCGCAAAAATTTCTCCCCGCCCTCCCACTCCTGGAGGGCCAAGTGCATTCCCGAAGTTTCCATCAGTTTTTGGGAAAGTAAAGGGGCTTCTGAAACTGACTTTTCGGACTCTGGACCCTTTAACTCATCCGTGAGCCCACTTTTTTCCTCTTATATTACCTTACGTTTCGCCCGTCATCTGCGTTTCAGTCTGCCGGGAAAATAAGGAGCGCAACGTCGCTGCATCGCGTTCAAATGCCTCATGTAATCGCAAACCACAAAAATCGTCGTTTGCACAAAGTGCTCTGCATGCAATTTGGCATACAAGCTTCGACAAAAGGTCTGAAGATTATGTGCAATATCGGTCTGTCGGGAAAATAACGAGCGCAATGCCGCTGCATCGCTGAAGCGAAAAGCAATTTGATTTTGCCGCGACACAATTCATTTTCTCGGCCGCGATACGATTTTCGATGCAATAGAGTTGTCATTACCTTCCAGACGGATAGTATGGCTGAAATCTGTCGCATCGAAAATCGTACCACTACCGAGAAAATCAATTGTGCCGCGGCAAAACCAAATTGTTTTCCGCTTCAGCGACGGGATGCAGCGACATTGCGCTCACTATTTTTCGACAGACCGATATTACACATGATCATCAGACCTTTTGTCGAAGCTTGTGTGCCAAATTGCGTGCCGAGTACCTTGTGCAAACGACGATTTTTGTGTTTTGCGATTACATGAGGCATTTGAAAGCGGTTTTTATCGGACTATTTGGCCATTATGTAATCGTCCTAATTCCACTTGACCACACATTATTCTAAACGAAAAAGCAGTTCAGAGCTTTGTCCAATTGGGGAATGGGGTTTTTAGAGACTATTAGAAAGGGCTTTTAAGGTCAAATAAACGCACATTTGATTTTTTGGACATTTTCTGATATCGAACGCATGGTGATCATGTGCAGTATATCCAAATTCCCAGATAGACCAGCAACATGCCGGTAGTACCTGTTTATGACATGGACAGCAATATTAGCCATCCCTAACAAAGTTTTTTTTTATATTTTTTCGCTAACAAAGTCCCCAACTTTTTATAATTATGTTACACTTGCCAGAGCTACCTAAAAGCATTTTTTTCATTTATATAAGCTGTAAACAAGTTGCCGGCTAATCGCATCTGCTATTCTGAGACTAATTATTTATAAGTAATACGTCCGTCTTCGTTTGGAAAATCATTTTTTCGCACGACAGCTTAAAGTTATTTTTTCGGAAAATTAATCTTGTTCCTAGAAAGTAAACAATTTTTTGATATATTTTTACATTCTCGAAGTTTGCAACACGCTCTGCATTTATCCGAAGAACTGATTTGATGCATAGCGCCCAAAAATTTTGTAAAAATTAAAAATATTTGGACTTTTTTTATATTATCCATGATCAAGTCTCGAAAACAGATGTCATTAATAATTTTTGATGTTTAAAAGTGACAAAAATACGGGTAAAAGAGCGTTTTACCAACCGACAACATCAGTTTCAAAAGTCTGCCCTAATTTTATTACAGTAATCTTCCTATTTTCTGAGTCATACCACGCAAACTTGGAATGCCAAAAATCGTGGCATTCCGCCATTATGATCTTGGGATTTTGCCAACCGACAATGTTGGCAAATTTGGCCGTTTTGACGTTTGTCCTCCTGTTCTCCTCAGCTTTTGCCCTGCATTTTGATGTTGTTTCAGAGGGAATTGAGAGCTCACGACTGAGTGCCTGTGGGAATGACCGGCCGGAACGCGTTTGATTGAAGAGAAGCAGCTAAAGTGCCGCCAAAGAAACGAAAATATAACTGAAAGTCCTCAAGTTTATCGCCTTTCAGTTCATTCTTTTCGAAGAGCTCGTTTTTTCCGGAAATTCGGAGAATTTAGGTGAAAAATTATATTACACTAGGCAATCACTGTAGGTAATAAAAAATTTTGCCAATTTCACGTAATAAATGACCTAAAATCAAGTTTTACACAATTTGCAAAGAGCTGCAAGAGCTTTCGACTTGTTTACTACAAATTTGTGGCATTTTCTCGGCTTTTTTATATTACACATGACATTCACTTGAAGTTCAGTTTTTCGAGGGCGTTTTGCTCTCGTCAAAGTGTCAGTTTGTTATGAAAATTGTGGAGTGTGATGTGTAGAACGTGTTGGGCGTCAATAGTTGGGGAAATCTTGAGACTCATTTTCTTGGGGGCGGTTTTTTCGAAGACAGCTGAGTTTTGATATTAATTTAGTTTCTTTGATAAAATTTTCAAGCTTTTTGATCGTTTTAAAGAATAGACTCTGTTCTTGTTGATACCGTGACTAATTTTTCAATAAAAACGTCGAATTCGTGTTATCAAAATAAATGGCGCCACTTTCAGTCTCCAGCCACAAAACCCCGCAGGGAGCGAAGAGCACAAGCTCCCAATCAAGCCTCCAACTCCACGGTTTCAAACCGCCTGCCATGATTATCGAGCCTAATTTGGGTTTGAGCGAAAATGCGGCCGAAAAGTGAGTTTTTATTTGTTTTGTATTGTTTTAGGTGAAAGTTGATGTCTTTGGGCGTTTTTCTTGATGATTTTATACTTCTAGAGGTGCAAGATTGATTTGTGGATATAATTCTAGTGATTGCGCGCGAAATTTCACGCTAATTTCTTAATTTTCGAAGTTAAGATTTTTGATGGCAAGGGTAATATAAAAAGCGCTGTCAGTCATTGGCTGTTGGTATTTATCCATCAAATTTAGTTGTCTAAGCTGGTATGTGGTCTTAACTGTCTGCCAAATAGTGGTAGCATCCATAAAAACATAAAAAATTACTAAAATTTTGCAATTTTCGACTTGGTTGCATAGATAACATAAAAATAGCTGGCAATCCTTGAATTTTGCGGTTGGTATGTGGATGTTGCGTTTTCTTGATGTCATGAGACCTTCATCTTCTTTTTGCATGGTTCTTGAGGCTATCTGCTTAGAAGTTGATTAAAATTCAGCAAAATTTACCTTACTTTAGTTAAAAAATTTTCAACTTTTAAGTTTTATTGAGAAAAATCAAAAAGTTTTGGTCCTAAACTTACATCCAAATGCTTCACATATCTTTATTGTCCAAAAATACGGACGTGTTTCGGGCAAGAACCAAAGAAATTTTGTAATTTCCGCAACGTTTTGGGAATTGAGCAAACATGTGAAAAACTTCTATTACGCCCTTTTTACGGTTTCCACTTATATCATAAACCGTTGAAAAGATTATTGATAAGAACATATACGTACTTGTGTTGACTTTGTACTATGATTCAGGTTAAATTTTTTTTGGATTTTGAACATCGACTTCTGTTTTAGGTGTAATCTGGGTGTAATATTGTTTCTAGTGGGCGTACATTAAATTAGGAGCAGTAATCTTCTGTGAATAGAGTTATTAGATCATCATTGACTGAATGAAAGACGAGTGGCGGATCCAGTGACAGAAAAACGTACCATTTTGCATCCGGGAAGTATCAAAAAATGTAGCAAAATACCTCCCTCTCCAAGGGAAAAAACTCCGGTTTCAAAAGCGCGTCCTTCAAAAGAGTTTTTTTAGTTGGAGAGGGAGACATTTTTCTACATTTTTTGATACTTCCCGGATGCAAAATGGTACGTTTTTTGCCACTAGATCAAGTCCATCACCATATTTTCAATTTTTGAAAAATCAAGTTTTCGCTTCGGGACAAAATTTGATGTTGTTGTTAGCACCCTTCCTATGACTCCAGGAATGTTATATCGTCATTATAACATTTCTGGAGTCAGAGGAAGGTATTGAATCATTTGTTCGGAATCGGCCGTTCTTTTTCAAAAGTTTTTATAATGTTGGGTCCCGAAACGAAAACATGAATTCTCAGTAAATCTCATTTAGTTCGCTAAATCTTCATTGGCATGCAATGAAATACTAATTACAATTAGTCAGCCGATTTCTGCGTTGTGAATCATTAAAATTTTTGAAAAAATCTGCCTTTTTTGGATTTTTTGGTTCTGTATAATTAACAATGCTGGGATTGAAACACTCCTCTCATCGTTGATTTGACTCATCTTTCCAATCTTCAAATTGAGCTGTTCGTTTTATGATTCACGGGCCTTAAAAAAGTTTCTTTGAGCCCTTCGAAACGTTCCTCTTCCAAATCGGAAATGGGCGAAAACGCCCGATTTTGGTTATTTATTGGGAACTGTGTGTAGACAGAGACGCGGTCTTTTTCGAAGGGGTTCAATCCCTTTGAAATTCAGGAAATTTTGAATCGGGTTGAAATTTGAATTTTGTAAAAATGAAAAAAATTGAGAAATTTTGATTTTTTTGTAAAAATTCGAAAATTTTGGAGGTAAAAAAGTTGTTGGAAAGAAATTTGGGACTTATGGCTTCATTATCTATCAGTTTGGCCTGAATTTTTCTCCATTGCCTCAAGGAATTTGCAATTTTTTTTTTATTTTTTGGCGATTTCTGGGTCCCGCAGCGAAAATTTTCGAAAATAACAACCAGAATCGGATCATTATCAGATTTTCGACTTCCAAGTTTGTTTTAAAAAAGCTCAGACGCACTTTAGGTCCAGCTTCCGCCCGTATCTTTTTAAAGCGTCGCAAATTTATGCAAATCCCCAACAAAATCGTCCAATTTTCAATTCCTTGCATTTTAAAACTTGAACTCTTTCGCGTTGAAACGCCCCACTACTTTCAGACGAATGGGCGTCAAGATGGAGAAGTCTTCCTCGGCGCTGGAGTCCAACTCCACGATGGATCTGCGCAAAATGATGACCATTGTCGGCGCCTTCTACTGGTTCATCATGACCGTCATTGTGGTCCCGGTTGGCTGTCTGTGCACTCTGTTCCTGGTGTTATATCCCATAATGGGAATTGTGTGGCTGTTGGGGTTGAAGTAAGTGGGATTTGAGGGCGTAACATGCATTTTGGGGATATTATTTATTTATTTTTGGATATTGTAGTAGGTCGAGATGTTGAAGGGGGAATTTTGAAGCGAGCTAAGGGAGTTTACAGGGGGATTTGAGTTTATTGAAGCTATATAGGGGTAATATTTAAATTAGAAATGATTTTAAATGGATTTGAGAAAATTCATGTTTTCGTGGTGGGACCCAGGAGATGTAAAAATTTCAAAGATTTTCTGATGTTTACTGATCAAAAATTTAGCAAGCAGATCTTCAACGGCATTGAGCACATTGTCTGCCAATACGCGAATGATCATTGGGTTTCGGCGGGCCAATATACCGGACTAACCATCACCGAACATGGCGATGACATCACTGAAATCGCCGACAGCCGCGCCCTCTTCCTCTGCAATCACCTTGGGTTAGTGGACCATTTCTGTTTGATGACGGCGTTTTGGGACAAGAAAGGTTTGACTGGAAAGGTGAGAAAATGTTTTTGGTGGAGAATATAAATAAGACTTGGTAATTTAATAGACTTTTTTGGAGAATTTAATTATTTTTGGATGCGAAATAATGTACTTTGAACTAATTTTTGTTTTCAACATCGGAAAGGTCGAAATTTTGAATAATTTTTTTTTATGTTGTAGTACATGTGGGTGATATTCAATATTTGGAAATGGACCCCACTGGGAGCCATGTGGACAACCCACGGGAACTTCTTCATCAATGGAGGGCGAACGAAAAGAGACGAAGTCCTCAGGGAATTCGGCCAACACCTCAGGAACAACTATTGGGAATACGATTATGGGTGGGTGGTCATGTACCCAGAGGGCTCAAGACTGTACCTCGTCAAAGAGCAGGAAAGGAAATTCGCGGAGAAAATGGGAATCGAACCTTTCAAACATTGCTCGCATCCACGAACTGGAGCCGCACACACAACCCTCACGGTTTGTGGAAAAAACCCTCAGGGTAAGTTGGATTTTTTTTGTGGATGAGGTTAAGTAACTGGTGGAGCTGGGAGAGTTTATGAGGCATGCTAATGTTATGTAGGGATGTTTGAGAGGGTAATTTACAAGAGTTTGTGCAAAAATTATATTACTTTAGGTAACGTTGGTACTTTTAATGCAATTTTGTTCGTTTTGACGATTTTTAGGGTGTATTCTTTTTTAAAATGATAATAGAAGCTGTTTTCAATAAGTATCTAGGCAGATTTTATATTTATTTTGCATTTTTTCATAATTTTTGCATGATTTTAGACCCGACCAAGGCGAACGCGGGTGATCTCCCTCCGATGGAATATGTGATTGATTGCACTCTCGGGTACCCCAAGGGAGAAGTGGTGGACATTAGCAAAGCCATGCTCGGCGAATGGCCCAACGACAACAGTCATGTGGCTGTACATTACTCGATCCATAAAGTGAAACCGGAATGGGCGGATGAGGCGAAACTCAAAGAATGGCTTTATCAAAGATACGCGGAGAAGGTAAGGGATATACAGGGTGACCCAAAATAACGGAGACAAATTTTGGAAGGGCCCACCGCGAAACCCAGGCGTTAAAGAAACACAAGCGACAGTGGGTAATATTCTATAAGACTTTCTCTATAATCCACGAAAATTTGGCGGAGTCATCATGTCGCAGGAAAAAGTTACAGCTTAACAAAAATGCCTTGCGCCATTTTTTTGCCCTCAATTTTGGTTCCTTTGTGTTGTGTAGAGCATGGCTGTACTAAAGCCGCAGAAATGGCAAGTTCATTTGTTTTGCTAGACTACTACGTCTCTAAGCAAGCAGTTATGTAGGTTTCTGGGCTACGGTTTTTATTTCTACGGTGGTACCAATCTCAACATTGAAGATCGCCATTTTTTCCAAATTTTTTCAATAAAAAATTCAGTTTTTTTAGAATAAAGCTAAAACCGCTAGAATGTATTCTATTCATAAATACAATAATTCTGGAAAAAGCTGTGATTGCTTGCTGGTTGCAACAGATTTTCCTTGACAAGTTTCTCGCCCAGAACCACCCTATGGCACGCGGCTTTGAGAAAGATGGGTTATCGATAACAAAATGACAAGATAGATAAAAACGGCGCATTCTGCTCTTGTACAATTATGAATACGACTCTTGAGAAACGGCCTAGGGCACTTTCGGTCTTTATGTGTCACCGGCTCGACTGGTATTCCGCCTAAGGCAAAAATAAGGCACAATTCTAGTGATTACCAAATAGCATTCCGTAGCAGCTACAAAATGTTTCTCTTTTGGTTCTATGGTGTTCCTTTAATCATGTTGTAGTAACTCATATTACCTTTTGCCTTATCTAACATTTAAACTCCTTTTTACCGATACATTTTCAAAAAAAAAGGTCAAAAATAGTTTAAATTTACTTTCAGGACAAACTCCTCGACCAGTTCTACAAAACCGGATCGTTTGGCTCCAAACCCCGCCCAATCAACTTCCCGATCTCAAGAATCGTACAATCCCAACTGTTCTGGTTGCTCAACTTTTACGTCCACACTCATTTCTGGATCCGCCCTCTTCTCTCGTTCATGTGGACTAGTCTTTTGAGCCTACTGTTTTAATTAAGTTAACTTTTAGGAAATATGAATGGTATAACGTCAAAAGTGGGATATTCTTTCGACAATTCAAATGAGTCGTATTTTCGTATTCGTAAAATTTGTCTCCCCACGCTTGAAAGTAGTCTTTCGAAGAACTTGTTTTACCCATTTCTCGAATTTTTTTTAACGTTTATCCACTAAATTTTAACCGTATTCCGGCTGTGTACTACCTTCATCCTCCGTCGTATCCAACCCACAGGTCATAACGGTCTAACAAAACATACGCCACTGTCAATAAAAATCTCAATCTCGATGTAAATATTATATTATACCATATGGGTCTCTTCCGATTTGACTTTTTCTTTTTAACGCAAGTTTCAGCCCACAACACGTCTCGAATTTGAGTTTTTAATAAAGTTCTTGGACGATTGGAAGAGTAATTTTGATTTATTTTGAAAATTTGAGGTAAGATTTTTTGGATTCTTCAAGAAAATTCATGTGTATAACATTAGGAAGCTTGTGAAGCCCAGCGTCAAACGCCCATACAGTAGCTGCCAAAAAACTGTCAATTTTTTTGTTTTTTGTGTAACTCTGCTCAACGTGGACGGATTTCAACGAAACAAATACCATTCTGTAGAGAATTACTGCTGTTATCTAATGGTTTAGCGGTTGGAGCGATTTTACATCTTAGTGTGTAACAACTGTCGATGTAAAATTTTTGGAAAGACAAAAAACTGTCAATTTTTCCAAAAAAATTTTACCGCTTGCATACGTCGCGGCAAATCATGGGCTTATACATTCCGATTTTTAAATAAAGTCCCACTGTACATAATTAACCATCAAAGGGAGCCAAGAAAGTTAATTTAGTAGACCTTTTGGTGGTCCCAAGTTCGATACCCCAAAACATGACGTTTACGAAAAAATCGATTTTTTTCTTTGACTTAGCATTAATGCAATGCCTTGCAGTAGAAGTTAGACAACCTACAATTAAAATATAACAATGATTGGGAGCCTAAATGTAAGTCTACAGACTCCACTTGACATTCAAGTTTCTCCGGTAATCGAGTTTCTGTAGAGACTTGGCCTTGTTGCCCCCGCCTTTGTAACAACTTGCTAATGCTTTATCAATACATGATCACAGATGTTCTAGAAGCATTTTATGGGCATTTGTAGGACGGCAATGCAAGTCGCACAAGAATTACGGAGGGTTATGTTGTCATTAACAAAAAAAAATTTTTGTGGAAACTTGCAAGTCAGCTTAAGACTTTAGAAACACGTTAGAGGGAGTGAAATTACGTTAGAAATGTCAGGAATGGCTGTAAATGTATGGGACAACATCTTGCTTGTCCTTACGCTGGGTTATTTCCATCCTATGGAGAGTGAAAATCGAGACAACAATTTTTCTCCAAAAATTCCATTTAGGAGCTTGTTATTTTACGCGCAAAGTACGGGCCTGGCGCGGTAGCGGTTCTAAACTGTTCACTGTTAACATGGGTGCCTTCTGTCGCTTTGGAACTACGATTAGAGGTGTCTGCGGAAGCATCCGGGCTGAAGTTCCACGGTACATCTACTGCCAGAAAAACTTGAATGTCATGTGGAGTCCGTAGACTTGCATTTAGGCTCCCAATCATTGTTATATTTTAATTGTAGGTTGTCTAACTTCTACTGCAAGGCATTGCATTAATGCTAAGTCAAAGAAAAAAATCGATTTTTTCGTAAACGTCATGTTTTGGGGTATCGAACTTGGGACCACCAAAAGGTCTACTAAATTAACTTTCTTGGCTCCCTTTGATGGTTAATTATGTACAGTGGGACTTTATTTAAAAATCGGAATGTATAAGCCCATGATTTGCCGCGACGTATGCAAGCGGTAAAATTTTTTTGGAAAAATTGACAGTTTTTTGTCTTTCCAAAAATTTTACATCGACAGTTGTTACACACTAAGATGTAAAATCGCTCCAACCGCTACACCATTAGATAACAGCAGTAATTCTCTACAGAATGGTATTTGTTTCGTTGAAATCCGTCCACGTTGAGCAGAGTTACACAAAAAACAAAAAAATTGACAGTTTTTTGGCAGCTACTGTATGTTGAGATTGTGGGTCAGATTATCGGGCAAACCAAAGGTTTTTTCCACAAAACCTAGATGAAAATTTTTGAGAACAAAAAGATGTTACAGTTGGAAAACTGAGCTTCAAATGCGCATCTTTGTAGTACAGACAATATTGAGCTTGTATCAGCCTGCTGGGAAAAAATGAGAATTTTCGCTGTCACCGCGATGCTTCTTTCGATGGCACGGAAGAAACATCGCTGAGACAGTGAAAATTTTCATTTTTTCCCAACAGTCCGACACAAGCTCAATTTTACCTCCACTACAAAGGTGAGCATTTGAAGCACAACTTTCCATCTGTAACATTTTTTTTGTTCTCAACAATTTTCATCTAGATTTTGCGGAAAAACCCTTTGGTTTGCCCAATAATCTGCGCTGTGGTCAATGATAGTTCAAGCCATCAAGTGTCATTCCCACTTTTCATTTACTTATGGTGCCAAACATCCGCTAAACGGGTATTTCTTATATAATTCTTGGTGTTGTTTTGAAAAACAAAGTCATAATCTTGGCCGTTTTGGTGCGCCACCTTTCCGTCGCAGGTTACGCGTACTTCGTCATAAAAATATCTGAATTCACGAGGTATATAATGCTACGGTAATTGCGAACCGCCCATCGTACCTGTAGAGCCTTAAAGGGGCTGGGTTTTTATGGGTTATTAATATTAGTGCTGGATCATAGTACGCTCATTCGCTCACTGAAATACTATTACGTTCATTTTCTAATACTACTCTATAAAGAACAGTCCTATTCGACGCATTGCTGCCAACTTGCGCCTGTTTATATTTATCTCACTTTTTTTCTTCCCATCAAGGAATTTTAATATTATATTTCTTCAAAAAATCCCAATTTTCACCTACTTTTCGTTCTTATAACCCTCTTTATAACCCTCAGAATGGCTTGGACGGATATCGCAGCCGTTTGTCTACCATTCTACGACCTGTTTCTTGGGATTTTGTCCTATTGCTTGAACATTTTAGTCATTTATTTGGCAAGAACCCAAGCCAATAAGAGCATGGCCGAATACACGGCCATTATTTTATTAAACTCCGTGGTGGATATAATTTTCAATACGACCAATCTGATTACCAGACAGGTGAGGTCTCGGTGCAAAGTGCTTAACGAAATTTATCTCATACGTTGGGATCTAATTGAGGATTTGCCCCGCGACCAAATTTTGCAGCTTTCGAACATTGTTTTAACTATTTTTAGGGCACAAACTGGCACGGGAAGTACACCAAGCTCAATTTTAAGATTTTCTTTAAATTTTGCACACATTTTGGGCAGAGTCCGCAGATCAATTCCTGCAAATTTTAGCTCGCATTTTGCAGGGGCAGCCAAAATATTCAACGATGTTTGCGGCCGAGAGAGTAGGCGGAACGCGGAGAGTGGTCACAGAGAAACACACTTTAAGGCTATATCTTCGCCAGTTTCGTGCGGAAACTTTTGATTTTTTGCGGAAACATTACACTGTACGGTAGAAATACGCAAGAAACTTTTCATACCAAAATTCGCAAAAAAGTGTTACATCTTACAAGGGAAGTCACTTTTTTCGCAGATCGATCCATACTGGTGACCTAGTGGACAGTGAAGGCCTCAGGCTGTGTAAGAAGAATCTGGCGTCCAAAAGTGTTTACGGGCCCTGAAGGCAGAGTTATGACTCATCAAAGTTCGCGCAAAAAAGGTTCCGAAAAGACCCTCCAAAAAACGGGGCTGGAGAAGTGAGCTTCGGTAGCAGGGTGGTTCGCAGATTTTTCTTTTGTCTGGAAGGGCCAGGGTTCGATTCCTCTTCCCGGCAATAAATAAAAATAATATTGTAAGAGCAGCGTAAGTTACAAAAAAATATTTTAAAATATTTTTTGAAAAATATTATCATCCTGTCGTTAAAAAAATGACGATTTTGTTCATATCGTCACTAAACTTATCATCTGCCCAGACAGCAAGCGTTTGACTCAAACGCTTCAGCATGATATCACGATCACCAAGAGCGTCTTCTAAAACATCAGAGATATACATATTGAGAATCCCAGTCCTACCTTCACGCCAAAGTTCCCGCAGTTTTCTCCAATGATACGGCGTCTTGATCCACCGTAATCGCCGCATTATTCCAGAAATTGAATGCGATCCTCGGTGGAAAAATGCCCTCTTATCCCTCACTGTGTCCAAGCTCACAGCGACTTCCCCAAATTTTAACGACAGGATAATAACATTTTTCAAAAAATATTTCAAAACATTTTTTTGTAATTTACGCTACTCTTACAATGTTATTTTTGGTTATTGCCGCGAAGAGGAATCGAAACCTGGCCCTTCCAGACAAAAGAAAAATCTGCGAACCACTCTGCTACCGAAGCTCACTTCTCCGATCCCGTTTTTTTGGAGGGTCTTTTCGGAACCTTTTTGCGTGAACTTTGATGAGCCATAACTCTGCCCTCAGGGCCCGTAAACACTTTTGGACGCCAGATTCTTTTTACACAGCCTGAGGCCTTCACTGTCCACTAGGTCACCAGTATGGATCGATCTGCGAAAAAAGTGACTTCCCTTGTTAATTCAATTTTCGACCTAAAGACCTCAGTCGTTTCTGCAAGACGCCAGCTAGATGTCTTGCATAGACCTTACAGTGGGCGACCTGATCCAGTGGCGAAAAACGTACCATTTTGCATCGGGGAAGTATCAAAAATGTGGCAAAATGCTTCCCTCTCCAAGTGAAAAAACTCCGATTTCAAAAGCGCGCCCGCTCTTTTTGTGAGAGGAAGGGCTCGCCATTCAAAACGAATTTTTTTAACTTTGAGAGGGAAGCATTTTGCCACATTTTTGATACCTCCCGGATGTAAAATGGTACGTTTTTTGCCACTGGATCGGGTCCGTCGCTGTAGAAAAAATTATTCTAAATTCGTGCCAAGTTTCATCAAAATCCGAGCGTCGTACTTGCAGTACATCAGCTGTAAGCAAGCCTTGTTTTGTGCTGTTCTATGGTACCACCACTAAACTGTTTAGGTTGTGCCCAAACTACGCCACAACCCTTAAATAGATTTATAACACATTTAAACTACATTCACTGTACTTTCAAGCAGAAAAAAATAATCTTGTAAAAATAATCTTGTAAAAATAACCGTATTATTAATACAATTTTCTTACAGTTCGTGGACATGCAAGATGGAAATCTTTTCATGCTGAATACTGGTCCTATAGGTCAAATCCCACAGCCCTATTCAAGCATGATCACCTTTTCCTGGCTATTTTCCCTGCTTCTGACCGTCGTCACAGTGCCTATTCAGTTCCTGTATCGGTACAGCCAATTGTGTCTACGCAATCCGCTGCAGTTCTGGCATTATGTCCTAATCTTCGGCGGATTTATTTTGGCGATTGCGCTGCATTGCGCGGCTGGGGTTTTGGTTTTCGAGACCAATCCGGCCGTTTTGCGCGAATACGAGCATCTTTTGCGGAGGAACCCGCTCTTCCACGACAATGTCCCAGTTTTCACGCTGGGAGTCAAAGTAAGCACACATAATTCTTTGCTCAGCCAGTAGCTACAGTGGGGGACCTGATCCAGTGGCAAAAAACGTACCATTTTGCATCCGGGAAGTACAGGGTGTTTCAAGAAATTCCGCGGAAAGTCGTCGTCGATTTCTCGGCGCTCAGCCACGATATCCAAAAAATTTTTTTTGCAGTAGAAAGAATGTAGTGGGCGGTTTTTTGCCTAAAAAGATTTTTTTTCTACGCCGACGCGGAATGCAGTGTATTCGGCGGAGACATTTGATAGCTTTTTTGCCAATCCCACTTATCTCAAACGCTTTATTACGAATTTTGACGGTTCAAAAGAGGATGAATCTTGAAGATTGAAGGAGGATTTGCATATTTCTATGTTTTTCAAGTATTCGGCGAAGGTATGGCGGACGCTTTCCATATCGGCGGAGGCCATAACACATCTTTGGTTAAAGATACAGAGCTAGGGAATTGCTCAAAATGATTCATGCGCTCCACACTGGGGTTAGTCAGAGCACATGAGTCATTTTGAGCCATTCCCCAGCTCTGTATCTTTGTCCGAAGGTGGGTTATGACCTCCGCCGATTCCTCCGCCAGATCGAAAAGAAGTGTGATTTTCATAAGAAATGACGAAGGGTGGGGTTAATCAGAGCACATGAGTCATTTTGAACAATTCCCCAGCTCTGTATCTTTGTCCAAAGATGTGTTATGGCCTCCGCCGATTCCTCCGCCAAACTGAGAAAAAATTTGATTTTCATAAGAAATGATGAAGGATGGTGTTAACCAGAGCACAGGAACCATTTCGAGCCATTTCCCAGCTTTGTGTCTTTGTCCGAAGATGAGTTATGTCCTCCGCCGATATGGAAGGCGTCCGCCATACCTTCGCCGAATGCTTGAAAAACATAGAAATATGCAAATCCTCCTTCAACCATCAAGATTAATCCTCTTTTGAACCGTCAAAATTCGTAATAAAGCGTTTGAGATAAGTGGGATTGGCAAAAAAGCTATCAAATGTCTCCGCCGAATACACTGCATTCCGCGTCGGCGTAGAAAAAAAATCTTTTTAGGCAAAAAACCGCCCACTACATTCTTTCTACTGCAAAAAAAATTTTTTGGATATCGTGGCTGAGCGCCGAGAAATCGACGACGACTTTCCGCGGAATTTCTTGAAACACCCTGTATTAAAAATGTGGCAAAATGCTTCCCTCTCCAAGTGAAAAAAACTCCGATTTCAAAAGCGCGCCCGCTCTTTTTATGAGGGAAATGGCGCGTCCTTCAAACCGGAGATTTTTTTTAGATGGAGATGGAAGCATTTTGCCACATTTTTTATGCTTCTCGGATGCAAAATGGTACGTTTTTTGCCACTGGATCGAGTCCTTCACTGTACAAGCTCTTTAACTACAATTTTAATTACAATTTCAAGCTATAAACCTTCCATCTTACCCAAATTTAAGTCCCAAAATCAACAAAGTTTGCTGTTTTAGGACTCCCCAAAAGCCGCGCTTCATATGCTCGATTGTATTTTCATTGTCGCCGTTGCTTATTCAATTGTCATTTACTGCGCACTGAAGACCATCAAGAAGCTACGTGTCGCCAAGGAATCCATGTCACGGACAACGCTGGCCGCACAGCGGCAGTTGACCGTAATCATGATTATTCAGGTAAAATCATACCCAAAATTCGGTTCTACAAAAATTCTACAGCTCAAAAAACATTTTTAAAGCCAACAATTGTCATCAAAAGGCTATTTCTGACATTTTGACCGATTTTTCAAAATTCCAAAAAATCCGTCATCATGACACATTTTTTGGAAAATCAAAAAATCACAAATTCCATTACATCAAACCTCTAATTACGGTCTAAATTATCGATTATTTCAGGGACTAAACCCGCTGATCATCATAAACACTCCCATTTTTGTGGCCGTTCTCTTCACCTTGTTCAACGTTACACTTCAAGGCATTTCCTACTTTATCACGCCGATTATCGCGTTTATTCCGATTGTGAACTCACTCTCTGTAATTTGTATTGTCCCTAGTTTCCGAAGATTCGTTTTGAGACAACGAAAAGTGGACGACAAGTCGACTAGCCAATATACGTCCGAGCGATCGGCAGCGCATTCAAAAAGCCGTGATCAATAGTATTACAAGAGGATGTCGTGTAGCAAAAAGCAGTCTAATTTCAATATACCGTTGTTTATGGGGGATTTCGAAGGAATAAAATGCAAATATAAACCTTTCGGATATTGTACTAGACATAGGTCTAAAAAGTAATTTTTCAATTAATAAAACTCATTGCAGTAAAAAGCAATATAAGTCCTACCAAACAAAATCCATCCATAAACAAAAACTTTCAGAACAATAAACGACAAAAATTAGAACCTCAAACCTGACATGTAGAAACGGACGAAAATGCAATTTTTCGACCAAAAAATCATTGCAAAACACAATTTAAGCTCGTTTTAAACCAAACTGACCCACTAACAAGCAATTCCAACAAAAATAAACACAAAAATTCAACTTTCGTATATTACACTAGGCAAAAAAATTATCAAAAAAAACTAGTTTTTTGCCCTAAAAAAGCTTCAAAACAAAGAAAACAGCACAAAAACTAAATAAGCACCCGTTTAAAACGACATCAAACATAAAAATCGCATCTTTTCCAGCATTAAAAATATTGTTTATTTCAAAAAAAAAAAATAGATTAGCGTGAGAAGAATAACGATCAGAACAATATAAAAATAAAAACAAAAAAAAAAGAGTTTAGCCATAAAAACGAGGGTCAAAGAATAGTGATTACAATTCTTTGAAAGAATTATTTTTCGGCGCGTTTGGAGGAGTGAATCCTTGAGTTTTTGGCGGGGGGAAAGAAGTAGTTCAACAATGTGGGTTTGTACCAAAACTTGGAAAAATTGGAAGAGATTGAGGTTGGGGGGAAAATGAAGATCATTATTTACATATATTAGGCGTCCCGGGGGACGTCATGGCGCGGTGAGTTAGCAGATCAGGCCGGCTTTGCCCTGAAAATAGCCAAAATAAATTTAAAACCCTCAAAATCATCAAGGATAATATAAAAACGAGCAAAAAATCAAAAAATTTCATTTTTTCACCAAAAAATCCCGCTTACCGACACATATTGGAATTGATCAAACACGCTGGACAGCTCATCAAAGGTGTATTGTTGGAGCAAAATGTATTCCTTGATATTTCCTCTCTTGGCGCAAGAGACGCAGAAAACTCGGAATTTGCTGTTGAATTCCTTGACGAACAGGATGTTGAAAACTTCCAGCTGTAATAAAAAATCAAATTACACTCATCTTCAAATCAATTTTTGCCCCTATCATCATTTTATTTCACCATAAAAATCTTCATCTTACTCATGTCCGGGTCCCACCAGGAAAACTTCAACTAATGTAAATGCTTCCAAAATCAATGTAAAACACTAGAATATTAAGTAAATCAATCCACTAACCCGCTACAAGACTTCAAGCCTTCTTTTTCCAACTCCACTAAACCCTCTCCCGGGTCCCACCACGAAAACTTCAATTACTGTAAATCCTCTCAAAACCTTCAAAATTTATTAAAACACACTAGAAGGTTACATATATCAATCCACTAACCCGCTACAAGACTTCAAGCCTTCTTTTTCCAACTCCACCTAACCCTCTCCCGGGTCCCACCACGAAAATCTGAGTTCCTCAAAAAAGCCTCCAAATCGACCCCAACTCTCACAAAAACTCCTCAAACTCTCCCACAACGCCCAAATCAACCTACCTCGCACAAATTGCAGTAGTGAGCGCCTTCATTTTTGATTCTGGACTGGAACTTGACGGTCATGTTCCCATGTTCCTCCGCAAAGTCCATGACCATTTTCGAGTAGGCGAAGCTTCGAATCAACACTCCTTTCACCAAGTTGTAGAGTTTCTGGTCCGTGAATCGGAGGGCTCGGGCGATCTGCCAGCACAAATGTTGCATTGGGACCAAGGAGCGGTACGAGTTCAAGCGGTTCCATTCGTAGGCGCGGATGGCCATTTCCATTTGAAATGCGGTGCTGGGACCGACGTTCCAGGCAATGTTGTTGCACCAGCCGGTGGCTTGGACCCAGTGGACGCAGCCGCCGCCCACCCAAACCAGGTCGCCGGCCTTTTGCGTGAACCGGTAGACCGGGATGCCGGCCTCGATCAGCTCGTCGTAGCTGGGCCACCAGGCGCCGCGCAGGAAGTCGAGGCCTCGTCTGCAAGAAAAAATTATTACAAATCGAATGAAAAAAAACTCAAGAAGAACATCCAAAATTTTTAAAAAATTCAAAAAATTAAAAAATCAAAAAAAAATTTTGAAAAATCCCAAAAAAATTTTAAAAAATCCCAAAAATTTTTTTAAAAAATCCCAAAAAATTGCAAAAATCCCAAAAAATTTTTAAAAATCCCAAAAAAATTTTTAAAATTCCAAAAAATTTTTAAAAAATTCAAAAAAAAACTTTAAAAAATGTAAAATCCCAAAAAAAATTCACAAAAAATCCAAAAATCATTTCCAAAATCCCCCAAATCAATGTTCAACCTACTCTCTGCACATTTTGTCGATCATGGGGTAGTATTCCCAAGCAACACCGAACCATTCGCACTCCCCGGGACCAATATTAATATTGACACTGGCGAAAGAATTGTTCTCCAAATGGCCGGGTGTCCTGCAGCCGGGCACCTTCATGTACAGCTGTACCGTGTTCATTCCGAGGACCTTAAAGTCCAGATAGGAGAGCAGATTCGAGGCCGAGTGGAGGCGGCAGAAGGCGGGCATTTTCGCCAATTCCTGCAAAGAATGACCAAAATAAAATCAAAACTTTGCGATTTTCTACGAAATTTTTCGTCCAGACCTCCCTAAAAACCAAAAAAAAAACTTTAAAGACCTTACCGTAAGCTGTCGACTGAATTTGATTTCATCAGAGAGGTCGACGTTCGTTCCAAACTTGATGGTTTTCGTGGGGATCAGGTTGGTCTGGGCTTCTGCTTCGGCTTGGATCGCAGCCACAGCGGCCTTTCGTCGTTTTGGGGCCGGTTCTCCGTTGACAGCGCGCTGAGTTGGGGGAGTTTGTTTGACATTACGGAGTTTTTCAGTCTCTTCCTTTAAGGAATGGCGGAACGATTCGGCCTAAAGGTGAAAAAAGATTAATACAAACAATAACAAAGCCATTAACAGCAAAAAAAAACCAAAAAATCAAAAAAATTTATATTGTACTAGGCAAAAGTTATTGAAAAAAAATCTCCCAACTTGCTCAAAAAACATTCTGAATCTTAAATCAGTCATTTAAACCTCAAATCCACAAAAAAAGATCCAAAAACACAGCAATATTAACCTTGTTTCATCAAAATTCGCCTAAACTCGATCAAAAATTGAAAAAAATTTCTCACCTGATATTGTCCGTATCTCCCCACGGATGAGAAGCTCTTGGCTGAATAACAAGACCATGTGGGTCTTCCCAAGTTGTCCAGGTTGGCATCGCCGGGCATTTTTAGCTGGGTCCGGACCTCCACTTCATGGTTACGATCGGTGAGAATCAGGGTCTTCGTTGAGAACTGAGAGAGGTCCACTTTTAATGCCGACGTGAGTCCACGAACAACAGCGATTGTGCTTTTGTAGCAAAAGTTTTGGAGCTCAATTGACTTGGCATCGCGATCATTTTCGACGTAGATCAGAGGGACCTGAAGTAATATAAATTAGTAGGGAAAAAATGCGAAACAGAGGTGCGAAATTGCACTAATATCAATGACAATCCTATCATGACCAAATAGGTGTCCTACTCATCCAGAAATTTGGGATAAAATCCACAAACTGGGACAAAATTCTTCATCAAATTCCAGATCAACTAAAATCAAAGAAACACTCAAAAAAAAAAAGCTGACCTGCGGATGCAAATTAATCTTTGGGTCCTTTGGCGGTGATGGGACCTTTGGTGGTCCGCATCGTTCATCGAAAACCTGCGAATTCGGAATGCGGTTCTTCCTTTTTTGGCAAACACTGTAGACCTCCCGCGCTGTGATTGTAATTGGAACTTTCAGTTCGGCCATCAAATTTAGGACCGGTGGGGTGGCAAAAATGTCTTCTTCGGATGGTCGAGTGTTCTCGTCGGCTGGCTCGGTGGCCGTGAAGGGGTTTGGAGAGGAGCTGGTCCCATTCATGGCAGAGGTTTGGGCTTGCGGAACGTCCGCATTCTCGCCAAGTAAATCATCAACATCGTCCTGAAAATAGACGAAACTGATTATTCAACAACTCGAAGATCATATTCCACATTGACATTACTTTTGATGTCAAAAACAAAAATTTTTTTGATGTCAAGTGTAATATAAAATTTTCACATTTCCCTCAAAAATAGCATCGAGAATGCCAAAAATAGCTCTCAAATGCAATATTTTTCACAAATTACCCAAAAAAAGCCCCACTTATTTACTCAATTTACAAATTTTGTAGCTCCAATCCCATAAGCCGGCTGCATGTCTCAAATTTCCCCTTTTCTCGTGCACAATGCCGAGTGTAATACGCTCAACAACTCCTTTCATCCTATTAATGGCATGCGACCTTCAAACCGTCTAATTACATTGATTCCAACAAGTGCATTACTACAAACCACCTTATCCATGGCAATTGCACTTCGAAACGTGTAATTAAGGTAATTATTCATAATAGCCCCGACTGTTACATCAGTCATAGGATGAGTGGCCACAGCGAGGACAACTTGGCACTTAGAGAGCCAGTTCAGAGAGATCTGAATTTAAAAATTGTGCAAAAAACGGAAACTCATGAAACCGTGAAAGAATTTGACAAACCAAAAGTAAATTTAGATACGACCGGGCCGATTTGTATATAAAATCGATCGTTATGATGCACTTTATCTGACTGACAGCACAAGAATCAAAAATTCTAACAGTTTCTATGAAAAAACGCGATCTCTTTGGTTCAATACCTACTATAAGGTAATTTGGTCCAAAAATATCGGAAATCAATTAGTTCGTCCCGCAAATACCTTCTCAAAAAACTTTTAGGACCTGTTCCACCTATTCAAAACAATTTTTCATCAAGGATCAACCTAATTCCATCGGAACCTTCAATTTTTCCGGGACATCCACCTAAAAGAAAGAAAATCGCAAAAATAAAGAAGAAAACCGCTACCTCGCGCACATCCAAGACAAAGAAATCCTTGAGGACCTCATAATCTTCAATGTCCATGTAAATATCAAACGGTTGATAGAGATCGCGGACGAACATCCCATCTTTACTCGGCGGATCCGGACGAGTGGATGGTCCCGGAACATCTTGCATTGCTTCGGGTTCATTCATTATGTCAGACAGGCTTTAGGTAATTTGGAATTGCAGCAAAGTGCCGAATTTGCATAACTTTGCGCATTCCGAGAAAAATTATGAAACATTTTTGGCATTGCGTGGCAATCAATGTTTTCGCGGTGGGATTCAGCGGAAGGTCGCATGTTTAGAGGGTTTCATGGAAATTGGACAGAAATAAATTGGACGGAGCGTGGAAATTGGACAGATTTTTTCACTGTAAAAAATGACGAAATAGTGACACTTCGTACGATTGCAGTGAAAAAAATCTGTCCGATTTCCACGCTCTGTCCAATTTCGATAAAGCCGTTTAGAGGAATTCTTATTTTACCCTAATTTTTCGACTGTAACTTATCTTCTACACCTCATTTTCCATTGTTTACACCCCATATTCGATATGAAAATTCAACTTACATGAGACAGGACGGGGAATCCCGGTTCCTTCGGGCGATTTTCGGTCTTGATCGCTTTTTGCTCCGGATTCTCCGCATCATCCGTGTCCTTGGGGCCGCAGAAGAGTGGGAGACGCTCTTCCAGCTGGCGGAGAAGCTCCTTCTCCTTGGCCGTGAGGCTGAGTTCGTTGACCTTGAGGATGTCGCGGATTTGGCGGAGGGTGGGGTCCAGGCTGAACGAATTGAAGGGCTCCATTTGGTACAGCTGGGCGGTGACGTCGGTCATTTGCCAAAGCAGCGATCCTTGACTGTAGTGGTGCTCTTGTTTCTGCAAGATGGTCAATTAAATCCGCACAAAAAAAAACGCATTCGCTCAAAGGTCGTCAGAAAAAAATAGACATGTCAAAAACCCAAACAAACCGGCGTGAAATTGCGGGCGGGCATAAACAAAAAAAAAGTCCAAAATGCCTAGTGAATAATATATTACAGTGGTGGGGTGGGGCGTTGGGATTTAATTATGATAATAGATAATTGTGCAATAACCCCCGAATTTCCGCATGATACAAGAAAACGTGGAGTCCGAGTCAAAACCAAAGCCTCTTATCACCGATTTCATCCATTTATGGCGTCGGAAATCGGGGCCGAGGCATTCTTTTTGACGCCCGTCCAGCGGTTTATATCATTCGAAGCCGATTTCGGCATCCTTTCCTCCCTGTACAAAGCCACCTGGATTGGGTTTGTAGTGCAAATTTCGGGTCGGGAATTACTCATTAGTCGCGTGGAATTAATGAGAATCCTTTTATAAATAAAAATCTCGGCGTTTCAGTAATCAAAACGCCAGAAACCATACGGAAAATTGTTTCAAAATTTGTAAAACACAATAATTTTGAAATATTTGACATTAATTTTTCCTATTTAGTATTCCGATTTTTCAAATTTTCAATTTCCTGCCAAAAAATTAATGTCATAAAGATACGAAAACAATGTCAAATTTGGAAAAAAATCGAAAAATTGTGTATTTTGGACAATACTGAATACATTCCCATCTGATAATAAGTACCTAACCCCCAGGAAATTACAAATTTTTTAAAAAGTGAGTCCCGCCACGAAAACTTGGCAACTTTAAACATCCCCAAACCAACGTCATTTCCACTCTTGTTACGTCAAGAAACCCCAGCCGCTAAAATTGCATGCAACAATAGGCGCATGGACACGTGTAATCGGCCGAAAAAAGCGGCCTCATCTACCTGTCCAGTGTAACATAAATGCATTTGAAGTTTGGCGCCAAAACCGGCTAACAAATCCCACCCGCCGGTCTTATATAAGGCGGAAGGCCCGAAACGGGCGCGGGCCGGCTCGGGGCTTTTTCGCGTTATCAGCTCGAGCCAAGCGCCGCCCCCTAATTTTTGGTTTCACCTGCGGACCGAACATGGTTCGGCGAACGGGAACAAAGCGAGAGAGGGAGATGACGTCGCAGCGGCTTTCATGGGTATTAGCAGGTGTCTTATCCCTTCGCGGGAGGCGTGCGTCAGCCGCAGCATTGGAATTCGGAATGGACTGCACCGTGCAATTTTCGATGTAATATGTATGTGGCTGGCGCGCGTTCCTGGAGCTTTCACGTTTCCGTGAAGGCAGCAGACGACTGCGGGCCTTTCCAAGGGCACAGAGACCATTTTTATATTGCATTTTCGGGGGGATTTTGCGGCTAATCTTCAGCTAGACGGGCTTTTTTCGGGCCGACCTTTAAAACATCGTGTTTGGCAAGAGTACAAGTTTTTCAAAGAGCATAAAGACATTTAAAAGTGTAGTCTATGTGTTCGCCTTGTATTTTATACGTCCAAGTGTCCCATTTTTTATTCATTCCACAAAGTTTTTATGGAAATCTGCTCAGGACCCAGTGAATTGCAAGTTCACAGCCAGGAATACTAAATGTCCTGAGGCATTAAACATTCAACATGTTGCTAAATTATCCACCCACACATTTCCCAACTTTTCCAAACAATTCTTGGCATTTTTAACGCCTTTTTCGGCAAATTCAGGTTTTCGTGGTAAGACAAAAACAAAGGCTCAAAGATTGGCTACAAACCATGGAAGTCGGATGTGCCTCGAAGGAATACAACTATGAGCTACAAATTGGAAAGTGTATTAAATGTTTTGGATAAAAATTAGACCTGATATTAGACATCATATATTCTCCATGGAGAAAAAATGCAAAATCAGGTCAAATTGATTTAAAAATCGCTACGTTTCATTGGATACAGTGATAAAATGATTTCAAGTCGCGTATTTTACAACTGCTAAATATCAAAAATTTATATTGTTTCGGAAAAATCGGGCCAATTTTGAAAAAATGCATCTCGCAACGAAAACCTTGAAAAATTCAACACAAAAATTTCCCGTCCAAGACCAAAACACAAGCTCTTCCGGCTCTCAAATGTGTCAAAAATCTCAATTCTTTCACTCAAACTCCACTAGAACTAATTTTATACGTCTTTACATCAAGTACAATATGGGCCATGTACAACAATCGTTGATCATTTATGTATGCCCTTAGGTCCGTGAGGTTCATTTTATGTCTGCACTTGTATTTCCGGGGCGTGCTGACGCCGGAGCGGGCGCTTTTTTTGGCAAAAGTGCACCTGGCCAAAAGAGCTGGCCAATTAAGAAAAAAAACGAAAGCGAGACAGAAATTCGCCCCAAAGCATAGACATGATGTTGACACGTGAGGGTATTCCTATGACGACCTAAAAATGTGGGCCGAAGACCAGGTTCAAAAAGAAAGTTAATTTTGGGTCCCGCAACGAAAATTTGAAAAACACTAAATCTTTATTCCAACCAAAGAAATTACTACAGGACTACTCCATAGCCTCTGACAGCAACAATCTATCTGTATTTATCAATATTACACACCTATTTCACCGATTTTCGGGTCCCACCACGAAAACTTGAAAATTCAGGATATCGGGGGAAACTGCAAAATCCGAAATTCACCCTTCAACTGGCCCCCATTAGACTCCAATTGGCCAACTAAACCCAATATTCCCCGGCCAAAAAAATAATAATTTGCACTTTTGCTCCGAATTTTTTCTTCACGTAAAGTGCGTGGCTTGCGGGCACAATGGAGTAATCCAGCAAATTCCCATGTGGAATTAAAATTAGAACAGCGACCACAAACGGGGTGGAGAACTCTGGCCCAGACCCCACTCCGTTGCTAGTTTAATATTCTCTTTTTGGGAAAATGTTTCCAGTTTCGGCCAAAAAATTAAAGAAACCCGTTAATTAATTCGAATATTTTCCCATAAAACCTTATCAGAATGGGTTATTAAACCCCATTCTACACTGCCGAGTGCAAATTTCGCATTCCAGCGAGAGTTCAAGTTTTCGCGGTGATACCAAAAATTACACGTGTGGACTTGAAATCGGATATGAGGACAAATAAAAGGAAATGATATGGGATTCTGAATATGAACATGTCCTTAACGGCATCAAAAAATCTTTAGAATGTTGAATACGAGATGTTTTTAGATTTTTGGTCTCGCAACGAAAACATTAAACTCCGCCAAAGCGGCTAAACCAAAAGAATTACGCGCCCTGTGGGTCTTTCAAAGCCAGATTTAAAAAGTAATAATCAAATTGTCGGCTTATAAGGCCTTTAAAACAATTGTCGGGTCCCGACACGAAAACGTGAAAATGTAAAAAATAGCTGGAAATGGATGAAATACCCGGATCAAAGGCAGGAAATGATATAAGACTTAAAATTTGTGAGCCGTCTAGCGGTGAATTCAGTCAGTTCTTGCAACAGAATTAGCCAAATCTCTGGATAATCCTCTAATCTAATTATTATAATCGGCCCCTCCGCTCATGCCAAGAAAATGAGTTTGAATTCGACTAATCATCAAATTAGACGAGTTCATCGGGGGGTGGATTAAAGATTCACGCGAGGACGCCCACGGTTCTTCGCAAATTTTGAATTCAACACGCGTCTTGGCAACATACAAACCCCCAACCTCCAGGTGTTAATTATTTACCAATTCAGCGAATGCAAGCCGCTCGGACAAGTTTGCTGCACAAAAAATTACAGTTTACAGCCACTTTGGTGTTTCTATAATGGCCTTTGTCTAGTACAATATTATCTTCGGGAATTAATCTGGTTTAGTGTTTATTGGAGGCTGCTTGTGACTACAGCCCGCAGGATTGGGAAACCAGCAAGGAAAGCGGGGATTTCCGGAGGTGGTTGTTGTTGAATGTAAAGTTTTTGCGACAGGACCCAAAAATAGAAAAAAAAAGGCTTTTGTTCGAATATTGTATAGAAATGTGAGGGAGGATGCCTGATAGTTCACTGACCAAATCGTCAGGCGGATAACGTGCTATCTTGATAAGGAACGTGAGGGAAACAGTTTTTTTAGTGAAAAAGTTTTTTACTGCTGATTACAACAGCTTATACACGTAGAAAATACGCACAGAACGCGATTTTTTCTCGGAAATCGTCTTGATAAACCCTTTTTGTGATTTTCAAGTTTTCGTGGTGGGACCCAAATTCAATATCAAATATCAAAATTTGGAAACAAAATTATTTCCAATCCAATCAGCAATGTAAAAAAGTCAGTGTGAGTTCCTTTGTCAGCTCAGATTTTCGTTGTGAGACTCAAAAAATGGGCAACCTGTCGGAGAAACCGCCGCAAATTGTAAATTCCCCCCGAAAGAAATGTAAATTAACCGATAATTATCATGTAATGAAAGGTTTCCTCCTCTCACAATATGCTCCTTTCCACCCACACCTTGTTTTTTGCATGTGTTAATTTGGAAAAAAAAAACTTACGTGAAGCCGAGAAAAATGGGACCAATTTTACATCCCAATCTTCTCATACATTTAGTGCAAATTTGCATGAAAATCAAATTTTCGCTCATTCGGCGGGATTTTCATTCAAAAGGAAGGTTGATTGATCGCTCTCCGAAAGCTCTGAAAGTTCGAAATTCTCATGGTTCCAAACTTCGATTATGAAAATTTCAAAAAAAGTTCAAAATCTTGAGAAATTTGGATTTTCGGAGCTTTCGGAGAGCGATCAATCAACCTTCCTTCTGAATGAAAATGCCGGCGAATGAGGGAAAATTTGATTTTCATGCAAATTTTCACTAAAAGTAAGGGAAGATTGGGATGTCAAATTGGTCCCATTTTTCTCGGCTTCACGTGAATTTTTTTCCAAATTAACACATGCAAAAAACAAAGTAATCCCGTTATTCAAACAGCCCCGCACCAGAAGAAAATGAAAATTCCAAATCTTGCAGGAAACCGAGGCTGTCAGACACTGACTGACCTTTCCAACCGAACGCACAGTGCGGTCATTCCGGGCGGCGAGAGCGTTCCTCGAACGAGGCCCGGTTGAGAAGCAAGTAGTAAAAAGTCTCGCTACAAAATTCCCGCCAATTTTTTTACTTCTCTCTCCTCCGCGAATACAAAAAAAAACCTTTGTTTTTGGCGAAAGACTGACAAGGGAAGTACCCGAAGTGCGACGCTCAGATTTTTATAAAAATTGGCATAGATGGAGATCAGAATTTTCTTATTCGATTGCGAACATCCTAGCTCGCGCTTTGCAGAATCCGCCGAGAAAGAAGTGCCGGAATATCGAAAAAAATCTTCAAATGCCGACGAATTTCCCTGCAAATCCGCTTGATCTTGGCATTTCGTCCCAGGAGAAAAATATTTTTTCTCGCAAGAAATTTTTTCTTGGTAATGTTCTAGACTATTTTGTTGCTTTTATGTGGAATGTGGTGTTATTTTCACTTTTTTACACTTATTCTAGCGCTATTAATTGGATTGTCGCCATCCGAGGGGTAAAATGTTTCGTCCTTTGACGATTTTATACAGTTTTTCCTCTGCTGATGGGCAAACCACTCTAATAGTTGCTTTAAAGTTGTTTAGGAGACATGCAAACGTTCTACGGTCGTGTATGAACATAATCTTAAAGTAAGTGTTACAAAAACTTTATTATTTTTCAGTGAGCAAATTCTGAACAACAACAAGAGCGAATGTACACCATCGGAACACTGACGGAACACCTTGGGACCGTTACTTTGTTTTCTGAAATGGCATAAACTGAAAAATAGTGAAAAAAATAAAATGTTTGTAACACTTACCTTATGATTACGTTCCTACGCGACCGTAGAACGTTTGCATGTCTCCTAAACAACTTTAAAGCAACTATTAGAGTGGTTTGCCCATCAGCAGAGGAAAAACTGTATAAAATCGTCAAAGGACGAAACATTTTACCCCTCGGATGGCGACAATCCAATTAATAGCGCTAGAATAAGTGTAAAAAAGTGAAAATAACACCACATTCCACATAAAAGCAACAAAATAGTCTAGAACATTACCAAGAAAAAATTTCTTGCGAGAAAAAAATATTTTTCTCCTGGGACGAAATGCCAAGATCAAGCGGATTTGCAGGGAAATTCGTCGGCATTTGAAGATTTTTTTCGATATTCCGGCCCTTCTTTCTCGGCGGATTCTGCAAAGCGCGAGCTAGGATGTTCGCAATCGAATAAGAAAATTCTGATCTCCATCTATGCCAATTTTTATAAAAATCTGAGCGTCGCACTTCGGGTACTTCCCTTGTGAGCTCTTTTTTTGGTTGTATTTTTTGTTGAGATGCCTTGGCAAGATAGTGAGCGGGGGTGGGTAAAAAACACTTCAAATGGCGACAAAAATTTTTGAGAAAATTCTCAGAAACAATTGTATGGCCAGGTTTAGACTTTCGGAATTTTTTTGGGTCCCACCACGAAAACTTGATTTTTCCAAAAAAATCCAAAAATACGACTTTAAGACCTTAGGCTACCTGATAAGTCATAGATGCTCAAAAATTTCGGATATTCGGCCCTTCAAAATCATAGCATGCGTCTCACCACGGAATCCCTGCAGATCAGGGAAAGCCTCAAAAATCTCCCAAAATTCAGGTTTCTCAACGTCCAGACATCTAACTGATAACCAATTCACATGACTCACCCTGACCAAACCCCAAAATTTTAAACAAATTCGAAAAAAACTCAAAAAAATTCCTGGAAAATCCCCAAAATCCGGCGATTTCCCGGCTTACGGGTCCCTAAACTCCAAAAACCAGAATCGGCGTTACCGCGTGAGCATTTGGACCAGTCTGTTAAATCCTTTACGTGAACAAAGCCGTTAATCCGGGCCCCCTTTCCACTGGATTTCATTACTGACCTCGGGGAATCCGATGCAAATCCATGAAGCCGTCGGAATTTCGTGTTTTCTGGTTAACTATGTTAACGCAATACCATTAACAATGCGCCATCGTCATCTGTGGCATTTCACAACGACAACGACATATAATAATCGTCATTTCGGAAAAGTTAATGAGCGGGATTTAGCCGATATTATTTTAGTTAGGTCAGAGAGAGTGCAGAGTCAAAAAAACCGGAATCTTTTGATATTTGAATGCTAATAGCTTGCAAATTCGCTGTGAAAATACCATTCGGAAGTCATATTGGGCATTTCAGAAAAATTTATTTTGTAAAATACGCTGTTTTAACCCTTGAAAAATTAAAAATTTTTGGACAAATTTTAAAAAACTAGCCTTGTATACCACTTTAACCTTTAAAAGGTTAAAATTTATGTCCTAAGCTACAATAATCTAAACATTTTTACCCAAGTTTTCCCTCAAAAACCCCAAAAATTCCCAATTTTTTCCAAAAACCATCAAATTTCCCCATTAAAACTTATAAATCCTCTTTTTTTACAATTAAAACGGCTCCCAAAAAGGTCCAAATTACTTTCAAAATCCCTTTACACCCTGTTAAACCCGGTTCCGTGCTTGGCCATTTTTAATAATGGGCCAAAAAATAAATCTATTTCTCTCGTTATTTACACAAGCTCCATTGATGTAATTTTCGGCTGTTTACACATGTGCTGATCGAAAACCGTCACTTACCCTGAGGGTTTGTTCGATTTGACCTTTGATTTGAGTGACCAGCGTCAGAGTGTGCCACTTGTCCGGGCCGATGAGGCTGAAAATTTTTTTTAAATGAGGGGAATTTTGATTTTTTGGGTTCAAAACGGTTTTTATATGCTCTAAATGAACTTTGAAGTCACTATGGGCAAATTCCAGGTCTAACAAACCAATTTTGAGTCTAAAATTGGAAAAAAAAATAATAAAAAAAATTTCAATTTTTTAAAATTTATTTTGGTCATGATCAATATAGGTCCCGGAAATCTCATTTTCAGGCTAAACACACCTTTATTTTAGTCTCAAACCGCAAAAAATCAAATTTTTACTACTTCATTATATTATCCATGACAAAAATCTCCCAAAAAATGGTAAAAAAAGTCTTATAAACCCCTTTCCAACCCTTCAAAATGCCTCAAAATCCCATCAACACCTCTTAAACTCTCAAATATTCAAGTTCTAGATGCCCTAAAACCTGTCTACCGCAACAAAATCCCAGGTTTCTCCAAAAACCTTTGTCAAAAACCTACTCCTGCTGTTGCGGAGTGGGCTGATTGGGATCTTTCCGTTTGGCGGTGGTCTGGCCTGAAGCCTGTTGTTGCTCTTTTTGCTCCTTTTTCGCGTTTTCGGCGCTGGCCAACTGTTCGGCGACCAGCAATTCGCGCTCCAGGATCCGGATCCGCTGGTTCAACCACTCGGTGGGACCTGAAGTTTGAATATTGAAAAAACAAAACTTTCCGTTTCGTAAAGAACTTCATAAAGCACAATTTTAGACAATTTATAGACCATGGAAATGTAAAATTCGAAAAATTCCGAAAGAAATTTTAAAAATCATCAAAAAAATTAGGGAAAAAATAAAATTTCATGGCAAAATCAAGACGCAACGGCGAAATTTTAACAATTTTTATGTCAGTTCTGACTCAAAGCTTCATAAGACGATATATGGCAACAGCTTTGGCTTGATTCAATATTAAAAAAGTCCATTTTGAGACTTTTCTGCACCAATTTTTCAAGTACAGAGGGGGACCTGATCCAGTGGCAAAAAAGTACCATTTTGCATCCGGGAAGTATCAAAAATGTGGCAAAATACCTCCCTCTCCAAGTGAAAAAACTCCGATTTGAAAAGCGCCCCTTCAAAACGAAGTTTTTTCACTTGGAGAGGGAAGAATTTTGCCACATTTTTGATGCTTCCCGGATGCAAAATGGTACATTTTTTGCCACTGGATCACTGTATAATATAAATTTTTATATCTACCTACATTCCAATGCTCCAAAGCTATTCCAAAAAATTCTAGACGCTTCATTAATCAAATCAAAACATCCAATTGACCGATGTACTTTACAAAAACAAATTTATGAACTTTCTTATATCAAAACACCAAGTATAATATAAAATCTTTACAAAATCTCAAAATTCAAGGTCTCTAGTCTAATCAAACACATTTTAAAACCTGGTCAGGGCCAAAACACGTCTTAATTCACCCGTTTCCCCCACTCCATCTATACAATTTACCCCTCTACACCGCGAAATTCCCGCGAACATGCTCATGGCGGGTGTTATTCAGCGAAAAAATAAAAAACGAGCGCTGGAATGGTTGTTTGTTATTTACTAATCGAATATTTGGTGAATGTGAGTCATGCAAAAGGGGAGGGTGGAGCGGAGATAAGGAACACTTCGTCATCAAATAATCGTTTTTTTTTGACGTCCCAACTACAAGATAAATACAATCTTGGAGCCATTGTGACGTGAGAATCGGGAAAATTCGGGTGGGGGAAGACATAAAGCGTAGGGTTGTTTATCGGTTTATCAGCCTAACACTTCCTAAAGTCGAGCGCTAAGGGGAAAACAAGTGTTTTTGGAACGAAAATCGTAAAGTTTTGGGGAAACAACAGAAAATTTTCATGTTTTTTTACTACGCTTTCATGACAAAAATAACATTTTCAGGTGATAAGCAGTAGGTTTCTACTTTTAGCAGTGTAAACATTAGCATTTTTGGGGCAAAAATTACATACATCGGGAATTTACGAAAGAAAATCATCAAAAAACATACTTTTTTCAAAATTTTCAAATTGAAAATTGATATTTTTGAGTAGCTACTGCTATTTTAAGATATAAACTACTATTACAGATAAATTTAAACACATAAATAGACTTCTTAAATCGGCTTTCAAATCAAAATTAGACAAAATTTGTTAGAAATCACCGTTTTTTCCCCAAATTCTTTTCAATTCCTTTCAAAATCACGCTCCAAGTAACTCCAACCACAACATTCCTCAAGGTTATTCGCCAAAAATTCCCAGAATTCGAGTATGACATTGTTGTCAAGGAAAAGATCAGAATTCGGTTAGGAAAGCGGGGAACATTACATCTTCTCGATGCTTAATGTATTTTTTCTTTTTCGACTTGATTGATACGCTCAGATTCGTTGAACAAACTATTCTTTTTTTGATATTTGAGCTTCCGAACAACATCAACTCAATTGCAAGTCTTTTTTGAGTTTTTTTACGGGCAAAATTATATTATTTTAGACAAAAACTGATGATTTTTGGTGAAAAATTCAATTTTCTTCATGAAAATCTAAAAGCCTATGAAATATGTTTTCCGAATTGGCTAGATAAGACGTTAACACGTCTGATTAACGTCATTTAACGCCAAGGCCGCACCTTGAACGTCAATTTGATCAGTATTTTTACGAGGTTCTTATCAAAAAATTTGGAGCAAATTATACGCATTTAGCGCATGCGTCGAAAAGAAAAAGAAAATTTTGGGGGAAAAGAGTGGTCGAGAAAATCACGTTTGAGCTGAAATTCGCACGAGAAGCCCGCTCTTTTGGGGTCTTTTTGAGTCATCCGAAAACGGGGAGAAAAGCCAATAAAAGGGGGAAATTTGCATCTCCAAGGCCGGATGGAGTGCCAAAAAAGGTTGTGCCAGGCTCGGTGGAGGTGAAATACATAAAATACGAATTCAATTTTTATTGACTCTTACTTTTAAAAGGCGAAAAAATCGTAAAAACAAAAATTTCGTCTAAATTACAGTGAGGGACCTAATCCAGTGGCAAAAAACGTGCCATTTTGCATCCGGGAAGTATCAAAAATGCAGCAAAATGCTTCCCTCTCCAAGTGAAAAAACTCCGTTTTAAAGGGGCGCTTTTAAAATCGGAGTTTTTTCACTTGGAGAGGGAGGTATTTTGCCACATTTTTTGATACTTCCCGGATGCAAAATGGTACATTTTTTGCCACTGGATTAAGTTCCTCACTGTAATAATTTTGAGTTTGAAAATTGAAAAAAAGCTGATTTAAACTCCAAAAAATGACAAGGTTTACTTGATCATTGTAAAATACGCACCTCCTTCTACTTTGTATCACTCTAAAAAAAAGTAAAACTATAAAATCCCGCAAAATTTAACCAAAAAATTATTTAAATAACGTTAAACCCTTGCGGCAATTCCTGCCACCTCACCGTAAACACGATTGCAAACCAAAAACTACAATTTAATAAGTGGAATTAACCGAACGAAGGGCTCGAATTCCTCGAAAACGCTTGTTTTTTCTCATTTTTGCGTGACAGTTACGCAATTATTGTGTTTCGCTAATTGAATTGTGGGTTTAGAGACTTATATATTCATCAAAAGGAGCAAATGAGTTTACAAGGCAGTACAGGCCAGAAAATTTAAATTTTGAGTGGCTTGACGAGAGAAAAGGGGGGTAAAAGAGGTCAAAAACAATGAATATTCAAGGAGAAAAAGCTTTAAGGGGAGCAGACTTTATTTTCAAGAAGACGAAAGGGCATCGCAGCATAGAACAGCCAGAAAAACAGTTGAATATTCAAATTTAGAACCCCTCTAAAGTCAAATTTAGATATTTTAAGCAAAATTTTGGCAAAAAACTTGAAAAAATTTACTAAATCAGGGTGAGTTTTACGGAATAAGGTTGTAATCCACTTCTACACTCTTTATTAAACCTTGTTTTACTTATAAATTTAGATTTAAAAGTCTTCCTTGGAAAAAAATTTCAAAAACCCTCAAAATAAGACTAATTCAACTAAAACAAGGTCGAAACCAACTTTTCAACGGCAAAACAAAAACGTTTTTTTAGCATTGTCAAGTCTAGACTAGCTTTATCACACCCTGCCAACTAAAAATTCCAGCGTTTCCAGCAAAAAAAACATTCAAAAACTTGAAAGAAATATAAAACCCCAACTCAAAACTACAAGATCTCGCCCCCTCGTCTCAATCCAGCCCATTTACAAGTCTATTTCCCTCCGGTTTTATTTACATTTGTTGAACCGTGTGGACGAGCGGGCGGGCCGGAAACTGGGTTAGTCCTTGGTCCGCAAAAAACGTCTTCTTTCCGAAAAAAATTCGGGTTTTGCGAACGGGTGAGACGGACAAAAAATAGAGAGAAAAGGATGGACCCCGACCTCCACCGACCAGCACCCACACCGACCAGAGACAACTCTTCCCTCTTTCTTTTTTCTCTATGCTTTCGCGAGAAAAGCTCGGCAACTTTTTTCGAGAAAGGATAGAGAAAAAGAAAGAAGGAAGAGTCGTCTCTTATTGGTCTTGTCTCCCGAAAATGGAAGCAAATTGGAAACGAAGGGCTCGTCTGGAGTTGTGTCACAAGGTCAGAGACCTGATTAATCCCGCCGCCAAAGCCGTCGGTAATGGCGAGAAGGGCCCGAAAGTTGGGAGAAATTGCGGGGTTTTTGCAAGAAATTCAAAAAATTGAGGGCAAATCGCAAATAGCCGGATTTTACGAGAAGAATTTTGTGTCACAGGGTGAAACTAGGACAGCATTTGTTTTCCCCACGGCCACGTGGTGACCTGACCAACAAAAAAATCGAAAAATCAAAAAAAAAATCCAAGAAAGTTTGCAAATTTCGGAAAAATTCAAAAAATCTCAAAAATTTCAATATCGCAATGACTCAAAAACTTCCTAATTTTATCCCCACTATATCAAAAACAAAATGCTAAACAAAAACTGTCACCTTTCCACTATTAAAACTCCAAATTTCTCTATTTTTCTCCCAAAATCAACCGAAATCCTCGCTTATTTTCCGAAATTTAAGTCTCGTCTTTCAACCCCAAAAATAGCCCAAAATGTCCTTGATTATTACTTATTCAAGTCCCTAGTTTTTCACTCTATGTGGGGTAACCCAAGGTACGTGCGAGTGCGATCGAAAAAGGGGGCTATCCATCTCACTTCCTAGGTCGTCCGAAGCGAAAAAAATTGAAAAAAACCGAATGAACGGTTAGATTACCATCGGTTTCAAACCGGAGATCGGGCGGGAATGAAGGCTGTATTGTAAAAAAAGACAAACCAGACGTTTAATTACTTTATTTGAGATATTAAAATAGTCTTCGAAAAAATTCAAACTACTAAAAAGCATCGAATTTTTTGGGGATTTTCGATAAAACACTGCTTTTTTTAGACGGGAAAAGTGCTCAAGGTGAATCCATAAAGCTCATTATACCCTGTAAAGACCATAAAATCCCAAGAAATTCATTAAATTCAAAGATATTTCCAAAATTTAAAAAAAATCATCAAATTTTAGGCAAAAACATCGATAAAAAGCATAAAATAAAGCTATACCTTATAAATTCTAATACTAAAATTCAAAAGACATCTTCTAAAACACATCCCACACTATTCCTAGTCCAAAGCAATCCAAAATAAGTGCATCTTTGTCCACTTTTTGTCCCAAAATCGTCAAAAACGAAGAATTTTTCCAAAAACTTTTCTTAAACTAGCCAGAAAAACTCAATTCGCCCCATGAGACCCCAAAATGACCTCAACAAAGTCTTCGTTATATTCTGAAAACTTCAAAACTTAATTTTTGTCAAACTACAACCCTCGCTAAACTCTGAAAAGCCCTTCTATTGTACTTTTAATTTCCTCCCCGTGTTATCTCACGTCTAGATAAAAACGTCGGGTGACGCAAAAAGACGAAACCAAACAGTGAATTGTCAAACAAAAAAAAAAAAAGCTTTTGGGCGGAGTGCGTGGGTTAAAACGGCCATTCTCTGAACCCAGAAATGGAAACTTTTTAGCGAATTGGAGCGGAATTTTAAGTTTTCAATGGACAGTAATGAGCTTATTGAGTTAAAATATAGACGATAATACAGTGGGGGACCCGATCCAGTGGTAAAAAACGTACCATTTTGCATCCAAGAAGCATCAAAAATGTGGCAAAATGCTTCCCTCTCCAAGTGTAAAGGCCCTTCAAACCGAAGTTTTTTCACTTGGAGAGGGAAGCATTTTGCCATATTTTTGATGCTTCCCGGATGCAAAATGGACGTTTTTTGCCACTGGATCAGGTCCCACACTGTATTATCGCCTATATTTTAACTCAATAAGGTCATTACTGTCAATTGAAAACTTAAAATTCCGCTCCAATTCGCTAAAAATGTTTCCATTTCTGGAAACACTGTAACATGTACGGCGCATATTTTTCGATAAAACTTTACTTGGGGTCACATAAACCCTCAACTAAAACTAAAAATCCATTAGATTCGCGTTAATTCCCCTAATTCTTTTACGATCAATGGTACGATAACAAAGAATTTCGACCCGATGCGACGCTCGTTAACCCAGCTTGAACTCAAAAACAAGGGGCTGAAAGATTGCACTTTCCTTTTTAATGGTCCGGCGTTGACAAAAATTGGCGCAAAGAAAGATAACAATAAAAATACGCCAGACCTTGCATTCGCCAAAAAACATCGAGTTTTTTTTTGAATTTTGGACCAAAAATCCAAAAAATGTAACCGAAAAATGTTTTTTTTTTTGCTTTCAGAAGGACTAGTACAATCGTTGTATTATCAGCGAGTTCAAAAAAAAATCGAATTTTTCGCAGACATAAAGGACAATTTCATCAAAAAATATGTAAAATAAACAGGAATATCAGCTCTATTTTTACTTAATAAAGTCATTGCTGCATAAAAACGGTATATAATCATCAACCCGGGAAAAAAACAGAAAAAAAACTTTCTAGAGCAGTTTTTCCGGCCAAAAAATCATTTTTTCCTGCTAAACCTCGCCTTTTAATCCACCAAACTGACCATAAGTCAAACCCTCCTCCCTAACACGTCATTTTAAAATCACCCTCAATCGATCATACACTCATACCCTGAGGGTTTATTCAATTTTTACGAATTTAAACGGGCAAAACCCGCGTAAACTGTTTTTCCAAAAATTTTTAGCCCATAAAAGTCGTTAATATGCGTGAAAAACGAGAGTGACGAGTGGCTGGACATCATTCTTGCGGCGTTTGAATAAAAAATTAATCGCTTTTTCGGGTCGACGGAAAAAATTTTTGAGCGAAATGCGGGGCGAGTTCCGATAATTATTGACAGGAAATGGTTATCAAAAAGTGATGCTTGATGAGTCTGAGGAAGATAAAACGATAATTAGAAGAGTGTTTTTTGGCGGAAACAAATTTAAAAATTTCTAATTTACAGTGGGGGACCTGATTCAGTGTCAAAAAACGAAGCATTTTGCATCCGGGAAGTATCAAAAATGTGGCAAAATGCTTCCCTCTGCAAGTGAAAAAACTTCGATTTCAAAAGCGCGGTTTCAAAACGAAGTTTTTTCACTTGGAGAGGGAGGTATTTTGCTACATTTTTAATACTTCCCGGATGCAAAATGGTACGTTTTTGCTACTGGATCAGGTCCCCAACTGTATGAGATTTTTTGAAAAAATAGAATTAAAAATTAATTTATTTAGCCTTTCTTCTATTGCCACGAGGCCTTTTGATTTACGAGTCAGAATTTCTACGGCCGTATTTTACAAAATAAAGACAAGAATTGCAAAATTTCTCAAATTTTTTTCCAAAATCTACGCAAAAGTCACGTATTTTCTGCCCGATCCAACCATCATCCGACAAAAATCGGGCTTTCAAAACAATTACAGGCCAAAAAAATCAACGCCAACTCTTCAAAAGAATCAAATTTGGGTCCTTTTCTCCCCAAAACATCCGCAAAATCTTTTGTCAACTGGCCAAAAAGGGGCGACAAAAAATTCTTCGGCTTCTCAAAAAAAAATCTATGGCCATTTGAATGTCCTGACGGTCTTTTTGGAGACAATTCATTTGCTGATACATGCTTGAATCAGACGGAACATGTCTCATTCTTTTATTTGTTCGCTTTTCGCACGATTTGTGTAAAGATTTTCGGCAGATAACTGCAATTTTTGGCGGAGAATTCGACTTCCGTTCTCGATGAATCAATTTCAAGGATAAATATTGCAATAAGAAGACATTAAACAGTAAAAAAATCTGTTTTTAAAATCAAAAAAAGGCGAAAAAAGAGAAAATTTTGAAAAAACTCACGATTTGATTGCTTTACAGCTTCTTTATAACAGTCCAGGGCAAATTTAAACAATTTGTGGGATTCGTAGAGCTGTCCGACGGACACCCACGAGCTAATATGGGTTGGATCCAAGGCCACGGAGCAAGCAAATGCCTAAAAACACAAAGTTTTTAATTTTTCAAAAAAAAATTATAATTTGTATTTTAAAACACGAAAAATTACCTTCAAACACTATATCTTCAACCCTTAAACTTATTTTAACCAACAAAAATTCAAAAATTCCAACAAAAAATCATCAAAAAATACGCTGCCCCGGGTGAGGATCGAACTCACGGCCTTCAGATTATGAGACTGACGCGCTGCCACTGCGCTACCGAGGCGACCGGCGAGCCCATTTTTCGAGTGGACCGAGAGCCAAAGGGACGCAAAAAGAGTGGTCTTGGAAGCTTTTTTTTGTCGAAAAGACATAAATAAAGTAAACTTTTCACGGGTGTTTTTCACCTTTTTTGATAATCCAAAGTTAAAAAAATAAAATCCTCCCTAAAAAGCCCAAGTGAACTATTTTTTTGCACAAAAACTTTAATCCACCTAATTTTTGATGATTTTTTCCACATTTTTTTGATTTTTTATTCAATTTTGAGAATAAAAATATTGTCCAAGCATCTCAACTGACACAAAATGCCAGTAGAAGTATTTTACATCCAATTTCATCAAATTTTCATCAGAATAAAATCACATGGACGATAAATAAAAAATTTTTGCCTAGTACAATATCCAGCTACTAATTTTTTCATTTTCTATCCCTCTTTCCTACCTGCAACGCATCCTTGGGCTGTCCTTTCTTGCTGTAGAGTTCGCCAATGCAGTACCAGGTGTTCGCATCGCCTCCGCCGCAATCAATATAAGCCCTAAGGTTATCAAATGCCCGTTCTTCTTTCGAGGGCTGTTCGCTCAAAATCCTGCCCAAGAACGACTGTGCTTGGCCGGCGAGATGTCTGAGGCCCGCAGCCTTGGCTACCTCCACGGCGCTGGACAGGAACATCTCCGCTTCGTTGATTAACTTCGGTTTTTCTTCTATGGCGCAACTCAACGACTGTCGATAGCTCACCCAGCCCGACTGCCGGAGCACAGCCGAGTGAATGTCAGCGGGAAGGGTTTTTTCGTCGCTCTGTTTGCCGTATTCATCGAGGATTCGTTTGTATTCCTGCTTGGCGCGGATTAATTCGCCGAACAGGTCGAAACAATGGGCAATGTGGAATTTCAGGACGTATCGAGGGCAAAGTTTGACGTCCGCCGCGTCGTTGGCGGCGATTCGAAGGTGCTAAAAGACATACAGTGGGGGACCTGACCCAGTGGCAAAAAACGTCCCATTTTGCGTCCGGGAAGCATCAAAAATGTGGCAAAATACCTCCCTCTCCAAGTGAAAAGGGCGCGCTCTTCAAAACGAAGTTTTTTCACTTGGAGAGGGAAGCATTTTGCCATATTTTTGATACTTCCAGGATGCAAAATGATACATTTTTTGCCACTGGATCAGGTCTATCACTGTAATCTACCGCAATCTTCCATAAAACCCCATAATATTCCATTTTCCCCACATAAATCCCACAAAACCGCAAAAAATCCCCATTTCCCCAAAAAATCCTCACTCTAAATGCTTGTTGATAGTCGCCAATGTACTTGTTCGCAATTCCCAGCCTAGCATGCACCTCCGATGACCTTGGGCTGAATGGGAAACTGTAGATCAGTTGGTTCAACAGATAAATTGCACTGAAAAAACAAAAAAAATATTTTTTTTTCAGTTTTTCAAGCTCAAAATTATAAAAGGAGTGAGTTCAAAGACCGGCTGTGGCAATTTTACGAATTCTCAAGACGGTGAGTGGTTGGCTCGGCTGAAACAAGACTTCGAATCCAAAGAGAACCAGCAAAAATGGGAGACAGTAACGTGGGTAAGAACAATGCGAAGAGCAGCAAGGACGGAGCTAAAAGCAGCAAGGATGGTGGTAAGAGCACAAAGGATGGTGGTAAGAGCAGCAAAGACGGTGGTATGAGCGAAGGCAAAACCGGCAAAGAAAAAACGTGAGTTATAACAGCACCCTTAGCTGATACAGTGGCGGACCTGACCCAATGGCAAAAAACGTACCATTTTGCATCCGGGAAGTATCAAAAAATGTGGCAAAATGCTTCCCTCTTCAAGTGAAAAAACTCCGATTTGAAAAGCGCGCCCACTCTTTTTTGTCAGGGAAAGGGCCTTCAAAACGAAGTTTTTTCACTTGGAGAGGCAGGTATTTTGCCAGTTTTGATACTTCCCAGATGCAAAACGGTACGTTTTTTGCCATTGGGTCAGGTCCGCCACTGTAGAGGAAGTACTCGAAGTGGGACGCTCAGATTTCCCTCAAATTTTGACTTCGTGATACATCAAGAGCAAAAATCAACCCGTCAAAATTTTAGTTCGCACTTTACGGGCACAGCCGTGATATTCAAGGAACTCTGAAGGCTGTGAAAAGCAAGCAGAGGTGGTCATAGCCATCTCTCCTTATTTTCCATAGTCTCCCGCTTGTAAAGATCGATGAATACCCCAGCTTTGCCTGCAGCCAAAACATTCAGGAATCGATTTTTCAGTTAGAAGAACCACTCAAAATAAGAAGAAAATCTGAGCGCGACACTTTTCTTACAACAAAAAATGACGATTTCCAACAACCTCCAATTCCAGGTCCCGTTCGACGACCAGTAAGAACGATGAAAAGAGTTGCCAGATGCCCGAGGCGATGAATATGCCATTAGAATTGGCCGAACCAGAGCCCGAACAGACCGCAAAGAAAGGATTCTTCAAGAAGCTGTTCATGAAGATTGGAGAACGAGTGGGGAATGTGAAACAGACCGAGCTCAGCAAGGAGTACCTGGATGCGGTTAACAGGGTGGATGCGTATCATGTAAGGAGTTCGGAAGCTTTTTTAGACGTCTTTTTTACTGCTTTCCCAAAAATAGGGCCGCCACGAAGCCCAAGACTTCATAAAGCTAACCGCTTTCAGGCCGTAGTTCAAGAGGTCTGCAAGCAGTGTTGCAGGATGATTCAACAGAATCCCCAGCACTTTGCGGCTGCCGAAAACATGCATGTTCAGTCGCCCAAGGGAAAGGACCCGTTCGAAGAGCTTTGTCAATACCTGAAGCCGGCCATTAAAGAGCTCCCGAAGCCAGAGGTGAGTCAACTGGCCTACACTAAACCTATTCCTAATCAAATTTTGACAAAAGTCACTGTCAACTTCGACAAATTTAACTGTCGAATCCAACAATTTTTAGCCGATTACCGCAGCTCGTGAGAGCTGTAAGCGGTTGGCGCTGTTTCATCGGCAGATGCAGGACGACGTCAGAAAGGCGATGCATTTCCTCCGCACCTTCGTCAACGTGGACTACCCGGCGTTCGAGGAGGAGCGGCAGAAACTGCTCAAGGTTAGGCAGCAAATGGACCGGGCAAGAGCGGATTACGAGATTGGACCGACGGAAGGAAAGAAGTACAGCTATGGGATGGCCAAACAACAGTTTCTGGAGCAGACTGACAAGGTGGGATATGGATGAAGACATCTTGTGCTGTATTTTGAGGACTGCGGAAAAATTCAAGTTATCGTGTTGGGACCCAAATATGAGTATTTTATCGAAAAATAGACCTCAAATTTAAATTTAGCCCTTAAATTTTGCAGGTCATGCAAATGGTGACCGACATCAACAAGAAAAAGGAAGACCATGTTACGGATTTGATTGTGATCCTCCGCGCCATGCACAAGTACCATCACCAATCTATGCTCGAATGCCAGTCCCTTCGGCCCCAACGTGCCATTTTGGGCGAACCCACTCGATATGATTTGCTTTAGACATGAGAGTTTTCACCAATATATCAATAACACAATAAGAGCTGTTTGGAAAAATGAAGATTTTAATTTTTGTGTTGAAAATAATAGTCCAAACTTTTCTGACACTTACGGTTTGTACAATCTAAAGTGAAAGTAGCTCAGTCCCAGCCCATACAAACAGCTCTCATCCTTCGGGAAGGCGGATCCAGCCAACTTGTAAGCCTTTTGATAAGCCGACAACGCTTTTATCCAATCCAAAGCCAACAAATGCACATGCCCTAGATGGGTGTAGACCCTCGTCAACTTCTCCGTATTTTCTTGCTCAGCATCCGGATGGTCGAGTTCTTCAACCAACTCATCTTCGAAGTGACACAGGGCCTAAAGAGTAAGATAAAAGTGGGTTGAAAGACCTACCTTGAAGAGAGCTGACTTCTCTCTGACATGCCGACGAGATGAAGCATGGAATTCTGTGTAGTCGAGACTGAAAATATGTGGATAATACATTAGTTTCAAACTTTTATGAAACTATATTATTTTAGGTGAGTTTGTTGGAAAAACCGGAGAGAAAATCAAAAATTCTGCTTGTATTTCTGTCCGCAGATAGCAAAGAATGATTGACTGTGAAGAGGCAAGTATCCTACTCCAATCTGAAACAACATTGCTTTGTGTCGCATTATTTTTTTTGCTATTTTCTCCGTCTTCCTCAATTTCATACCTAAATTAAGAAAAACAAAATTAAATTTTCCTCACCTGCTAAAATTCTCAATCCTTCGCTCCAATTCAATTTGTCGGTGCTGCATAAGCTCGGAGCCGCCCCCACTGGCATCCGACATGCTAACTTGAACTGACTGAGCGCCGGGAGGCAAAATGTTTACAATTTATGGAAAAATATAGTTATAAAAACGGTCGTTAGGAAATATTGCCGGAGAAGTACCAGCTGATTAGTGGGTAGCCGACAAAGCCACAATCTTGAATTGTTCGGAAGTAAAGGCACAAATCTCCGTAGGCACCTGGAAAAGTTTGATAGGTAATATAAATTCGGATCGTTGCTGAAATCCGCCGAATTATTTACTGTAAGAGGATGTGGAATAAAAAGTGTATGCAACTGACCAGCTCCGAGCGAGACAACAGACAAATCGAAGCAAGATCCTTCAAGTTGTAAGAATTTCTAGATAGCAACATTAAAATCAAGTGTAATCTCAAATAAAATTAAAAAAAGTCGCTTCAAATCCATCTAGAAACCTCAATATTCAAATTACTCTTCGAGTAATCTCTAAAAATTCAATAAAAATCCCTGTTACACTCGGAATTCAGCTAATTTCTCATAATTTTTTATCAAAATTAAAATTAGTAAAACAAAAACAATATAAAAACCCCGATAAATCTCCAAAATACCCCAAAAGTCCCCAAGACCTCGTCAAAGATACGATTCGGATAATAAAACAGATAAAAATTTACGAAAGCGCAAAAAAGCCATAAGTTATATGGGCGCGAGCCGCCCCGGCGTTTTTATACGATCAAAAGTGTTGGGTAAGACAAAATGGTGGGTAAATTGAGAAAGCTGGAATGGCTTGGGGTAAAATACGTTTGTCAATTGTTCAGATAAGTATCTAACCATTGCTTCAGATGAAATATTCTAATCTATCTTACCTAACGTGTATACATGCATGTACGGCATCGGAAACTTTTTAATCGTCCAAAATTTGCATAAAATCTTCCAAAATCTCTCACAAACCCTTCACAAAAATCCCTATCCCCTTCATTTCACTATTTTAAACACTTCTCGGTCGGTCGATTCAAATGATCGGAGCCGGTGATGCCGCTGCCAGAGTGTTGAGTGGGATCCGGCACATTTGTGTGAAGCCGGAAGCGTTGTTGGAGGTGAAAGCGGAAGGATGTGAGGCCATTTATCAATGGCACATGAGCGATGAGGTCGTCTTGGCGATGCGGGTTTTCTGCAACGCCGTTCAAGAGCGCAACGTGGATAAGGTGCAGAGGTTCATTAGTGGACTGATGGCGGCTGAGGAAGAGGTATGAACGCTTCGGAGTGTTTGCAATGTCGCATGGGGCGGTTTTCCGGAGCTTTGGGAAATTTAAAGTTTTCGTGCTGGAACTCAAATTTTTTATTGTCTCGAAACGAAAACTTGCTGGAATATCGTACCAATGTCAGGCGGCTTATTAAGACGCTTATAAGACGTCTGAGGCGTTTTTGACATTTGTAATCGCTTTCGAAAAATTCCGCGATAAGCAAAATTTGGTCCCACCACGAAAACCTCAAGCGTCCCAAAAAACCTCCAAAAGTATCCCAGAAGATTTCTTGAATTTTCTAATGTTAATCAACAGATTTTTCAACGGGTTATCACACTTTAAGGCCCTAATTTTTAGGACTCAAAGCCTCAAATTATGGCCGAGAAACTTTGTACCGGAGAAGTGGAAAAGTTCAAGGAAGTGCTTCTAATCGCCATCTTATCCGGCAGTAGGCCTCTAACTGAGTTTGTTCTGCAGTTATTCGTCAACTGTCCAAGTGCCGAACACACAGGATGCATTAATTCGACAATTTTCCCTCCGCATCTCACCCCTTTAATGGTCGCTTGTCTGTCCAATAACTTTGCACTGGTCGAATGTCTGCTCTTGAGAGGTCATTACGTCGAATTGCCACATCGCCACGACTGTGAGTGAGATTTTGGACGGAATTTTCAAAGGGTTTTGTGGGATTTCCCTGAATGCAGGTTTTCGTGGTGGGACCTGTGAGATAGAAATTTAATGGTAAAATACGATTTAGTTGCAATATAAAAAGATCTCATCTGCGACCATTTTGAGGGAGTTTTGCACTTTTTTGGGTCCCGCCACGAAATCCCTGAGGATCAGGACACTCGAAAATTTTGAATGATTTCTTTGATTTTTGAGTATTCAAGATAGCCATTGAGACAAGTCGAAAAAATATACGTGAATTCACTAAAATACGACCATTTCTTGACTGGACTTATTAGTTTAGGTGCCTGTTTTGAATGTAAGCATCACAATGCAGCCGGCCGAATGGATGTGAAACGACTCGACCTGTTTCGAGTTGTCTGCTCCGAGGCATTCCTCTGGCTGGCCACCGATGACCCCCTTCTTTCCGCGATGCATCTGATCGAGGACCTCAGATTGTCATTGGGCTTCAACAATGAGCACAAGGAAGTGTATGCGGAGCTTTTGAACCGAGTCAACACGTATACTGTTGCAATCTCCCAGCACTGCTGGAGTTTCGAAGAGATGGAGGTGATTTTGAGTCAGAAGAGGGGATCGCGAGCCATTTATTGCGATGAGCATTATCCTCGGGCATTGTTGGCGATCGAGAAGCAAATGAAACCGGTGAGTTATAATACAGGGTGTCCCAAAAAAAATGCATGTTTTTTTCCATGGGTCCTGACGCGAAAATGTTTAGGTCAGGCCAAAAGATTTTTGTACTGCTAAAATCTCCGTGTTTTTCTGCCCTAGTCATTTCAGTTTTGTGTTCATATCGATTAAGTAGCATGGTTTTTTAAAATCTCAAACAAAGGAACTGCGATTTTCTCACTATTTTTGAGCCGTTCAAGTTGTAAATTTGTCCAGTATAGAAAGGACGTTGTGTCAAAAGTAATCACGCGATGCAAGGAGCTTGATAACGATAGTAAGAGTCCAGGACGTAAAGGAAAACGCACCGGCAGCGGTTCTGTCAACCGGGAGAACACCAACAGCAAAACGCTATTTTCAAGAAAAATTTGCCTGTGAGATCGGCATCAACGACCGATCGGTCACCCGAATGGTCTATGATGAGCTGTGCCTTACGCTGTATAAGCTGTAAAAAGCTCAGATCTTTAAAGTAGACGGCAAGTGCGTGCGGCGCGAAAAATGTCGAAAAGTCAAGGGCCGGGCCGCAGCTCATAGGCGCGAGCGTATTCGTTCGTGGTTCACTATTTGGCGGATGCACAGCCACCAGAACAATAGGATCTTCTTAGATGAGGCCCTCGGAACGTCGGCTAACGTCGAAAACTGTCAAAATCCGGGCCGTCATGGCCTAACAAGGGAATGGACTTTATGTGTAAATCGATTTTGGCTTGGGACCTAGTCAGATCGAAAGGTGTGTGGGAGTCGGTTATTCACTTGGGGGGAAATCTCTGCGCGGGGCTTCAAAGCCGAGAAAATCGGCTTCAAAGTTTGGACGAAAGTCAAAGGATAAGGATCCCGGAAAAGGAGCGATAAAAAGTGTGAAGCAGTGGCCGAGTGGTCAGTGCGCTCGCTTTTTGCGCAAAAGGTTGCAGGTTCGAATCTTTCCAAGCCCAAGTCATCATTTATCGTTTTTACTTTTGCTTTCTTCGTGCTAATCCGGCTGTACATTTAAAAAAGGGGTATAGATAAAAAAGTTAACATAATGGAAAGTTGTTTTTGAATACATCAGGTTGATGGTGTGCCCTGCGCTCTAAAACTGTAAAGGGAAGCTGCGAAGCCGTTGAAAATGGAAAAGTTCCGTTTAAAATATACTTCTTGTATCGATAATCGAGTTCAGGGGAAAAAAATTAATAGAAGTTTTTGTCTAAAAAACTTATGAATGGAAGCAGATTCGAACTTGCGACCTTTTGCGCAAAAAGCGAGCGCACTGACCACTCGGCCACTGCTTCACACTTTTTATCGCTCCTTTTCCGGGATCCTTATCCTTTGACTTTCGTCCAAACTTTGAAGCCGATTTTCTCGGCTTTGAAGCCCCGCGCAGAGATTTCCCCCCAAGTGAATAATCGACTACCACACACCTTTCGATCTGACTAGGTCCCAAGCCAAAATCGATTTACACATAAAGTCCATTCCCTTGTAAGGCGGAATTTGTGCCAGCGGCAAGAATTCTATGGTTTTCGCGGATCAAGGAGGCAAAATTCTAGCGCCGCGTTAATCTCGATTTTCTCGTACTTCTGTTGACTCAGCAGAACCTTGGCAATGCAAACTTGGGGTTCCAACTAGACTCAGCGCCGGCTCACAAAGCAAAATCAACTCAGGGCCCGGAATGGAACCGATTTTCCCGATTTTATCCCGTCTGCAAAATAGCCGTCTGCGCGCCGGATCTGAATCCGACAGACCAAATTTTTTTTTAATTGGAGACCAACGCCTGTACTACGCGCCACAAAAGTTTGGAGTCGCAGAGTTGTCGTTGCGCCGAGAACGGGACCGATTTCCCCGAAAAGAGCTGCGGCCCCGAGCCCAAAATTTTATGTTACGTTTGGAGCCCTATATCGCCACCAAAGGCAGCCACTATGAAACTGGCTTGACACGTTATCAATAATCCTCTATGTTACTGATATCCATCGTTAGTTTTGTTAAATTTTGTATGGTATATAAAATGCAGCCATAAAAAAACATGCATTTTTTTTGGGACACCCTGTATAGTATTGCCTATAACTTATTTAAGGTTTAAAGAGACCTTTTTCGGACAAAAGAAGTTGCTTTCTGAGCGTGTTTTTGAATTTTCAAACTTTCGTTGCGGGACCATTTGGGTCCCGACACGAAATCTTGAAAAGTCTTGTAGGAGACTCAAATCGACCAGGTAGACTGTAAATTAATTGAAAATATAATATTTGTCTGGATTTTTTTGTATGACGTCATTTTCTCTTAAAATTCAAAAAACATCTCTGAAAATCATCAATATTTGCGATTTTTCAGTTCGTAAGCCATGTTAACGTCCAATCTGTAACGTCCCTTCAATGGATGGGCAAATGGACCGATTTTGGGTTCAACAGACGCCGTGACTTTATGCGAATCGTCCGCCATGGAGTACTGTATCCAATCATTGGACCCATCCACGTGTTATCGGGTGGAAAATATTTCACTTCGTTCAAGAATCCGGTTGCGCGATTTATCAGCCAAACGGCCGCCTATTTAATCCTATTGACTTGTATTTTCTTGAGTCGGGTTTTCGATCAGCCCGACGTGGAGCGAGTGGGATGGCTGACTCCGCACACGTTCTTCTTCGCTTATATCTACAGCTATTTTGTGGGCTTCATTTTGGATCAAGCGGCATCGATGTGGATTATGGGCGCGGAGTTCTTCTTTGACATGTGGTGGAAGTGGTGGGTGGAATAAAGAAAAAATCTTTTTTTTTATGTTTTACATTGCACAGTGTAGAATTTTGTTCATCGAAATTACAGTGGTAATTTTAGAGGCATAGTAAAAATTCCAAGTTTTTCTAACATTATAATACAGTTGGCGGCTTTATCCACCTAATAGGCGAATAAAATGATGACTTTCCTGATTTTCAGGGTCTTCGTGGCAAGACCCAAAAATATTCATATGGTGTTGACAACATGGTGAATACACTTACTATGAAGTTGAAAGTAATATTTTTTTCGAATATTTTTTTTATTTATCGCTTTTCTCATCAAATGACCGAAATTTAAGTCCCACCACGAAATCCCTGAAAATCAGAGAACAATGTCATAGCCTCGTAAAATTCAAAACTCCAGCAACTTGTGGCCTCGTAAACTAATTTGAGTCAATTTCAGGATAGATTATGCAATGTGTCACGTAATGTTGACCGTTTTTATACTGCACATTTGTCTGCTCGGCGAGAGTCAAGTCTACAATCCGAACGAGTCGATGAACGATCCCGGACATTTGCAAGTCTACTACGATATTGTCTTCTCGTTTGCTTGTCTGTTGGCGACCGCTCGCGGGCTTTACAATCTGCAGTTGCTTCGGAATTTGGGATCTACCATTGTATGTCATACACAATATTTCTATACGTATTTTACCAATCGGAACATACGTATTTTACCAATCAAAACATCCAAAATCAAGTGTTAAATTAATTTCAGATCTCAACTGGCCGATGTATGGGCGAAGTCGTCGAATATTTTTTCATTATGGGACTGGTGATGGTCGCGTTTTCCATTGCGCTGAATTTGATCGCCCAGCCGTACCATGTGGAGAAATTTTCACTGTATGTTTTCAACGAGATTTTTACCCCTTTTGCATTTGATTTTGCCCAGTTTCGGTGCGAAAAATCAAAATTTCTCTGATTTTCAGGTTTCCGTGGTGGGACCCAAAAAAATGTAATTTGGCGGGAAATTTGAAATTGAATTTTTTTACGTCCAAAAAAATTGTTTTTGTTGAAGAAAAATGCTGTAGTATCCAAAATCTCGACTAGTTTTTTGAGTCATCTTAAAATTTCGGTCCCACCACGAAAACTTGAAACTCCAAAATTTGATAGTTTTTTCCGTGAAAATCATATTTTTGACTCTCCCAAAAATTGCATGTTGCATTTTCAGGTTGACCCACGCCTTTCGCAACTTGTTTTGGGCATTTTACGGCTACCTTTCGCCCTCCGACTACCACTTTACAGCCTACGATTTTTCGGCCGACAATTTCAACAAGTCCATGGCGCAGGCCGGAATCGAAATGCTGAGTGTGCTGTACTACATGGTCATGGTTATTTCGTTGCTGAATTTGATGATCTCGTTGTTGGTGGAGAGGGCGCATGTCATTATGGTAAGTTATAATCGATTCAAAAAAAATTTGAAAAAACATTAAGTTCGTATTTTTTTATCTAATATAGAGGAAATTCTCCCGTATTTTACAAATACTTTTTAATAATTTTTTATTGATGAAGTAGCAACACAGGGAACTCGGATTTACTTATATGTACGCCTTTTTTACTTATATGAAATTGAAGTTTATATAAGTAAATAAACGTACATATAAGTAAATAATCGTACATATAAGTAATTCTGAAATTACTTATATGTAAACTTTATTTTCGGCGCGCTCCGAATTTACTTATATTTACAAATAAGGATATTTTACTTATATTTACCAATAAGGACACTTTACTTATTTGTAACCCAGAATTACGCACAGTGCAGATTATATTATAAACGTTTATTTCGATTCTCAAAAACGACAAATACAAGTCGGTAACGCATCTTGTGTGCTCCGGATAGGTTTCTCATCTGTTGTTGTCCTCATGAGGCATCAATTGCTTATTTTCGGGATCTTCTATGGCGATTTCTGCGTCTGGATTCACTGAAAATAGCAAAAATAAAGAAGATAAGGGCGTTTGACGATATTTACTATAAGCCCTTCTCAATTGTTTGTTTCTGCACCCCGAAAAAATTAGTTTTAGGTTCACCAAGTTTGCCAATGAAATTTCGAGACACCAAGTTTGTCATGTTGCACTAGGTCCAGGTGAATATTCTCAACATACCTGAAGCATCCGAGTGCCATTTTTCCGGGATCGTGTGTACATTGTCCATTTACTACCCTCCACGACCAATTTTTCGATAATCTGAAACCTAGAGGCTTCACCTGGACCTAGTACAACATAGCAAAACTATGTCTGGAAAAATCTTTGGTTTTATGAAATGTGAAAACAGTTAAAAAACACCTACCAAGTTTGAGCACACAGTTGTTCATCCAAATTCTTTCCTCATAGTGCTTGTTCATAGATTTTTGGGAACTGCGTGAAGTTTGACGTTAACATGCTCCATGCTCGGGAAGGTTCTCGCGTTCGCAACTTTTGATCCGAGCACTCTGTTACCCTGTAAAAGAAAAAAACTGACTACAAGCAACTTACTTTATTCGATCCAAGGTTGAGATACGTTCTTTGACGCTCCAAAAACTTAGAATTTTTCTAAGTCCGGCCAACGCGTGCAGAAACCAAAAAGCGTCTTTGACGCTCAAAAGTTTTCTTTTCGAGGCTCATATATGTACATATAAGTAAAAATAAACGAGCTCCGCCGTTTTTTACATATAAGTACCGCTATTTGTAAATATAAGTAAATAAACGTAAATATAAGTAAAAATAAATAAGCCCCGCCTTTTTTAACTTATATGTAAGTTATTGGTAAATATAAGTAAAAAATTTTACTTATAAGTAAATCCGAGTCCCCTGTGAAGTTTTTTGAAAAAAAAAATTTTTTGGTCCCGCCGCGAAATTTTTTAAAATTATCTGCGTAAATTATAAACTCGTATTTTACCCTCTGACTACACTCATTTTATTCCTATTTCTAAACTTTTTTTGAGTCCCAACACGAAGTCCCTGAAGATCGGGGTCAACCCTAAAAACTCCTTTTTTGATAAAATATGAGTTCACACTTCGAAATAAAACCTTGCCGACGTATTTTAAAACTTGAACGAACCTAAAATCTTTTAGGAAAACGAAGAGCCCGAATGGAAGTACACCCGATCCTACATTTACAGCGAGTACTGGCATACACACACCACTCTGCCTCCGCCATTTAATATCATTGTCCTGGGCATTGAGCTGTGTAATTATTGGGCAAAAGTGAATTGAAAAATGAAAGAAAAATGTCGTATTTTAGATGTTCCGCGATCAACTCGACCTTGAAGCAGAGGCGGAAGTTGAGCAGCAAAATAACCGGGCTTATCAGCGATTACTTGTGGTCATTTTCCGTCGCTATGTGGCTTCACAACGATTCCATTTCATCAACAGCTCGGTGATGGACAAATCGGTGGGTTTTTGGGGTGTTACAGTATCCCAAGTCCCATTTGAAATTAAATTTTTGCCATTTGAATGAAGTTTAGGGTGGCTACAGTAATCTCGCTGCAAAATAATCCGACTATAAGCCCGTATATGCAATAAAGTTAAATTTTTAGCCTAACATCCAAATGCCGGCCAACAAAATCAACTTCCTGAACCATGTCCTCCACAATCCGAAAGAAGCCCCGTCCAGCCACCAGGGACGACCAAAAGAACCAAGGGAAACTACGAGAACCCCAGGCACACCTTCAGAACAGCCACCACAACAACAGCCAGCCGCTGGTAATACACAGCAGCAACCGGCTACTGGCAATCCACCCCAACAACAACAACCAGCTGCTAATCCGCCACAACAACAGCCAGCTGCTGGTAATCCACCACAGCAACAGCCAGCAGCTTCTAATCCACCGCAACAACGGCCGGTTGCTGCTAATACACCTCAACAGCCGACTACTCGTAATCCACAGCAACAGTCGGCTGCTAATCAACCACGAAAACCAGCTGCTGGTAAATAAACCTATTATTCCATGACATTTTTTTTGAAAAATTAGTTTTATTTTTAACAAACATAAAATCAATGATGATCAATATTGTGTATAGTTAACTTCTCCGACTCCAAAATGAATGTTTAATATTTAAAAATACCTTATCTTCACACATGAAACACCTACTACAATATCATCAAAGATTACTGTATTTTTTGACATTATCCTTTACCCCAAATTGCCTAACGACATCACAAAACCACAAAATACACAACCAACATGCCAACCCGTCATCAAATCAACTATTTCCCTCCAAATTTCATCTACAGCCCATCACGACCTATTTCAATATAATTTATTGGAAAAAATAGAACTCAACGGCTATTCATAGGAAACATTTGATATATAAAAGACAACAAAGAGTTACAAATATTATTAAAGCAAATTCAGAGTTTCTTAGCATTGCACTTGATGGTGGGACGGCTCGGTTCCGAGGTGAGGTCAACCCCGCCGAAAACATAGCGATCCTCCGAGACGCCCTTGGCCGGATGCATGATATGGCTGAGGTGGGGTGGGAGGACCACAAAGGATCCTCTGGTCCAGAAGAGGGCATGCGGTTGTTCTACCTACAAAATTACGAGCAAATTTATATTGTACTAGGTATCACATGTCAAATTTTTGAGCTTATTGCCCAAAAATGAACTTCTAAGGCGCCCAAAAAGCTTTTATCTAATTCCACGCAATCTTTCACGTACTAAAACACCAATTCAACTTACATAAACCCAATTAATCAGCACTGGTCGAGCAACTTTTGGGGGTTCCTTCAGATCAGCCGGCCAGCGCTCGATCGACGCCGTCAACTTCTGGTTGTATTCCACGTCTCCGATGGTGGCTGTAAAGTCAAATAAGGAGGTTCCCGGTTCCACGCCGAGGACAATTCCCAGAGATCGAACGATTTTCGGCTGCTCAACAACAGCCCATTGAGTGGCAAAGGTCGAAGCCACCGGAACTCCTGAAAAAATAAGTCAAACCTCTTACCTCACCACATCACATAACGTCTCATCACACAAAAACCAACCAAAGAAATCCATTTTATATTCATAATTCATCATAATTTTATATTATTCATGACCCACCTGAACCAAAAAGATCTCGCACAGCATAGTCCCGATCTCCGCTTTGAAATTCCACCAAATCGGTGTGGAGGTTCTTGCATGTCAAAACGTACTGCTTTACTCGCACTGTGCATCCGAGATAAATCCTGCCCAGCCAATTTTTGGCCCAAAATCCTCCAAACCGAATGCTGATGGGGACGGCGGAGTGTTTGGCGTTTATCGGCGACTTCACAAATCCCACGGCGGTGTAGGTGTCATTATAAGAAATGAGGTAGTCGACTGGTTCTGGGAGATCGATGGGGCGGTCATCCGTGATTTGGTAAGCATGCACTCGACGAACTCGCCTCTTGTCGAAGTTGTCCTAAAATTAAATTTTACGAAAAAAATTGAAAAATTCCTTGGCTAAAAATACTTTCAATCGACGTAGTTTTCTTCAGAGGTCCTATGAAGCTAATATTCTTCTATATTCAACAGTATTAGAGGCAAAAAAAATCAAAAAATGTCTCGGCACCAAAAGTAATATCCCGATTTCGCAAAAACACGTAATATATACCCAATAAATGGTAGAGAAATCGCAAATTCCCCCTGTATGCTTATAACATCCTATCATAAAGTAATTTCCCTTTGACAATGCGTTTCAAACATCAACAGTTTCAGAAATTCCATTTCCGACAACTACCTAAAGTAAGATAAAAAACCAAAATCACCTACAAAGATGCTGTGAGGAAGCCGCCCACTTGGGTATTGCGGTGAAGGCTCATCCGTGAACCATTCAAGACCATCATAAGGTTCAGCAGGTTCAATTTTTTCGAAATTTTCATGGATAATATCCTCATAATGCGACGAATGTTGCGGTGTGATTTCCTTATACTCAAACTCGGTCTGGTCGACGGTCAGATAAGGCAGAGTTCTTGGGCTTGTGGCTTTTACGAACAAGGCAGATTGGTCGATCAATGGGCGTTCGGGGACCGAGAAATGGCAAGGTTTTCGGACCTCATCCATGGCGATTTTGTCTGCTTGAGGAGCTTCTACTGGGGCTTCGTTTTGCTCCGAAATCTTTTCGTTGCCCGGCTGAATTTTCGCTGGGCTTTGAGGTGGCGTAAATTCATCGTCGGAACAGGAGAACTCGGCCACTTCGTGGCTAGAATCCACCTGTCCTTCGTCAATACCTTGTCCATGGCTATCGTCAACTAAAAAAATGGAATTTTAGTCAGACAAACGTAAACAGAAGAATAAAATCTTCGATGCAGCTCAAAGACAATACTCTCAAGAAAATTTTGGCGCATTTTTAAACCACATTTGACGTCAGACCTAAAGGCATCAACAAAAAAAGTGAAAAAACTCACCGATCTTCTCAACTTTCTGATCTTTTTCGGTAACCTCTTCATCCTCCGAGCCCTGACGACTCTCCAATTCCTCCGCACTAACGTCATTCTGGTCCTCGTTACCCTCCGAACAACTTCCCTCACTCCTTTCTTCATCCTTCTCCTCTTCCTCAGCACCTTGATCGGGCACCTCCTTGGGAGCGTGGCTATCTACATACTTTTGATAACTCTTGAAGAAGACTTCGGGAGCAATCGTTTGACCAATTGGGATGGGATCCACCTCTTCAACTGGCTCCACAAACGAGTATTCTTCATGGTGATCACTGATGTCATGGGGAAGATTCTCATAGGTACCGTCATGTTCAAGAGGATCATTTACATCCTTTTCAGGCTCTTCGGATTCCGATTCATCATGCTTTTTCCGTAGAGTCTCTTCATTCGGAGAGTTTTCAACAGATTTATCTTCTACTTGCTCGTTCTCAATTTTTACTTCATCCTTAGCACTACTGATGGAACCGGCCAATGCCTCATTGCTTTTCCCGTCACAATTCTCACCATCTTCGGAGTTATCAAAGACTTCGCCGGATATTCCACCTGCATCGGAGTCATCTCGTCCGCTTTTCAGCGAGGCTTCCGAAGCTGCCGATGAAACTCGACGACGACGATGTGATTCGTTGCAAATCTGTAATGAACCGATAGTAAAGCTAAATTCAAGCTACAAACACTTATGTAACCTAAAAACCGATCAGAAAATCATTACGCAAGCCTTACCGACGAACAGCTGGAACTGTCCTCATCGCGGGCGCTGAAAAAAGCGGTCTCATCTTTGCTTTCCTGTGGAGCTGGCACCTCAGACTCCTCGTCCTGCTTGCTGGGTGCCGAATCTCCTTTAGGTTCCGGTTTATTACCCATTTTCTGGAAAAAAGTAAGTTAGCCATGGATAATATGAAATTTCTCAAAACTGGATGTAGAAACGATAACTCTAAGCCCGAAATTGATAAAGAAAGGTGGAATGTACACTTACCAATGCGTTCCTCAATTTATCCTTAATCTTCATCGTGTGTGTGCTCGGCCAGGAACTCTATAACAAACAACAGTAAAAATCACTCCATAAATCAAGCAAAACACGCTGAAAAGAACCGAGTCTGCAGTGGAAACGGGGCTAGAAGCAGTTCAACACCTCGAATCAACGATAAAATCAACCTTGGACTGGAAAATTGCCGTAATCCGCGCTGGACAATGATAACATCATTTTGCGAGCTGCGCCCAGGCTGTGCCAAGAGTCTGCAGACTGCAGGGATATTTTATACGATTAAACTTAAAATTGTCGATTTTCGGATTTTGAAAAGGTAGAATCAAAAGATAACCGAGATGAAGCCTTTGGATATGCGTTAAATTATTTTAAACACCTTTTCTAATCTTTTATTCAACTTTTTAGAATGATATTACACTAGTTACTAAATTTTTTTCTCATTCCTTTTCAAGCCACCGTATGAACTTCTCGTTCTGCCACACGTCGGATAATGCTGTTCTCTGATGTGGTTGACGTTTTGATGCGAATTCCGGGGATTCTGAAGAGTCTTTTCCGGAACGATGGGATCACCAAAAGAACGGTGATAGAATTGGCGAGAGGAATTAGAGAAATCGACGTCACAAAGTACATTCCGGCCCAAAGAACGTCGAATTTGAGCTGAGTCATGCCGCAGCCCAGGATGACCGGGATTCCGACGATAATTCCGGGATACGTTGCCTAAAATTATAAAAAAAAAATTTTTCTGATTTTTATGAGATTAAAAATGTACCTGTAACATCATGACCATACTCAATTTCCTCTGCGCCTCTCTGGTGGTCTTGCTCATCGTAAATTGCGTGGAGTTGAGGGCTTTGTGAATCCGTCGGCCGGTAATGTAGACTACCGTGTACAGAACGACAATCGTCATCTGACTCGACATGAAATGAAGCAGCGTAAGGGTGTTGCTCTGAAAAGGAAAAGGTCTTACAAGGGGTAATGTCTCCACAAAAAATCAATTTTTTCCGCATGAAGCTGGCAAAGATAAAGCCAAAAAGTGATTTATCTCTGACTGCTCTCCGCGTTGCGCGTACTCTGTCGGCCTCAAAGATTGTTGAATTTCTCGGCTGTCCCTGCAAATCGTGAGCTAATGATGCTCGTCCGGGTGAGCTGGTCCTCTCAGTTGATAGCTTTTTTGGGTGGTGAAAATTCTGATGGCGCATATTCGGATGATGGATTTCTGGGGTGGGGGAATTCCGGGGTAATAAAGAAAATATTGTACTGAAGGCTACTAAATATGCAATATTTAACTATAATTTTAACAACTTTAGTAGCCGGCCACTCGACCCTGCGCTACCCATAGTTTCAATCACCCATTGCAAGGGAGGTACCCCAAGTGCGACGCTCAGATTTTCTTTAAATTTTGCACACACGCCAGCCATAGGCCATTTCTCAATTCCTGAAAATTTTAGCTCGCATCTTGCAGGGCCAGCCGAGAAATTCAACGATCTTTGTCGCTGAGAGAGTACGCGAAACACGGAGAGCGGTCAGAGACAACACATTTTTTGGCGATATCTTTGCCAGTGCCGTGTGGAAAAAATAGATTTTTTGAGAAAATATTATCCTCTATGGTAGAATTAAGTATACAACTTTTCATGCCAAAATTCGCAAAAAAGTTTCGCATTTTTTCCAACTTTCGACCTAAAAATCTCGGTTGTTTTCGTAAACGCGGCGCTAGAATTATAAACCAAAATATACCGTAATCTTTATACCGGAGAACCCTAAATTTCAACTTCAAAAAACACTTACCGTATTCGCATTCACATAGCTTGGAGTGTCGTACGTATACATGGGATGTCCTTTCAAAACGATCGTATCCTGAGCACTCGGCCTATCAAAAACCGGCCACGTGGTGAAGCCCTGAATTACGCACCAACTCAGGCCTATTGCGTAATATTTGCAAAACTTTCGAATTGAAAAATCTCGTTTGCACAGAGCTTCGTACCGGTAGAGGAATTGTACCATAATCGTCATAATTGTGACATAAAGTGCGGTGAGGTAGAGAGATGACATCAGCATGTTGTATGGGTATTCACTATGTACGAAGGGGCCGGTTGTGATGAACCACATCTTGCCGGCGCGGATTTCAACAATCTGAAAATAAAGCAGGCGTGGAAGGTAAGGAGTCATGGAAGTTATGAGGAGAGTGATGCCAAGGGTTTCATGACAAAATTTGCCAAAAAAAGAAAGTCTGACAGTTTTCACAATTTAATCTAAAAAATTCTAAAAATTTCCGTCGTTTCTGCAAGACGTGAGCTAGGATTCTGACATATGTCTTACATTAGAAAAAACTATACTAAATTTGAGAAAGTTTTATCGAAATCTGAGCGTCGCGCTTTGGCCACATCCTTGAAAATGTATAAGATTTGAGGGAATGTAAATGACGCTACGACTTTTCGGGTCAACGATACTATGATACTATGGATTGCGTCGGTTCGTTGTTGTATGCACGGAGGAGACTAGCAGAAGGCTTAATTGTTATTATAGAAATGACAATATTTATCGGGTCCTAGGATAGCTTATTGTTTGTTTTGAGGTAGTTTGCATGTATTCTCATCAATAATGCCTAGATAAAAGATCTTCGTTTTCCTCCGCGAATTTTGGTCTTTTATATGTCTTAGTTACTTACATTAGGGTAAGAAAACTAACGTTAGTAATAGCTAAAATTAGAAAAATTGGACATATTGCAAGTCTTCGTCAAGTCTCCGCCGAGCGTCCGCCGACCATCCAACGGCTTTGTTAGGGCTTTTAGGCACTTCCTACAGCCATTCTTCAGCAAAAGTCATCAAACTGTCTCCACACCTCCTGTTGCGCGCACACTTACCATCATGGTGATAAAATTGATGGTGGTGTAAATCATGTCGCCGGTCACACTCATCAACAGAACCCAACAATAATTCTTCATGGTTGCATTCTTTGTGGTTAATGCGAGATAAACCACCGTTCCATTGAGCGTGGTCGAAATGGCGGCAATCAAATACTCGTAGACATGGTGAAATTCCCTGTATTTGGTAAAAAACGGATCAGGCGGAGGGTATGTGACGTTGAAAAGAGGGGAATCCCCTTGCATCTGGGGTAGTCTAAAGGTAGCGTATGATGAATTCATAGGGTCATTTGAGGATTTGGTTAGGACAAGGTATCTTCATAAAGTGCGTGGACATTTTTACAAACAGTCTATTAGCTTGTCGGGAAAATAATGAGCACTCTGTCTCATCGAAAATCGGACAAAGAGACTTCTGGAAGGGCTAGTATACATACCAAGAAAGTCCTGCGCCTAACAATAAGATCAAACGTTTTGCCGTAAACAGCTTATGTTCATTTTTCGCAAACCGTTAAAAATCCATGTGCCGCTCGCAAAACAAGCCATTTCTCCCAATTTTTCCTCGTAACCTTTAGTCTACACATATTCCTTTCAAAAACGGCGTATAATCAAATGTTCCTGGAAAAGGCAATACAAGAAAGCCCACAAGTATTTTCACATCTTGTATGAGTACTTGGAGACCTAAGTGAAATTAATTCTAAATTGTGTAGAAAGTTATTATTTTCCGAAGATTTTCCACTCGAAAAATTCCACCTGTAGCCGGCGAATTTGAATGACAAATGCGGGAAGTGATAAAATATTCGAGGAAGTGGATTCTCGGTGCAGAGGATTGCTCATACTCGGGGAAACGCGGGCTGTGTACAATGTGTCTTACTGTAGTCTGTCTGGAAAATAATGAGTCTTCTGTCGCATCCAAAATCGTATCGCCGTCGAGAGAATGAGTTGTCTTGCGGCAAAATCAAATTGTTTTTTCTCAATTCAGCGACGCGATCGGCGCAGCGAAGTTGTGCCCATTATTTTACCAACAGACTGACACATCCAATGACCAGCCAAAAACATGGATCGGTTCCGGAATTTGCACCAACAGCTAGGCAAAAGTTGGATCGGCAAAGGATTTGGAGAGAGATAAACTTGCCAAGCGAACATAGTAAATATTATATCAGTCTGTCGGGAAAATAACAGCGGATTTCTTAAAAATTTGCAAATTGGTTTACTGCGACAAAAGTTATGACCAAAAGATTCTCGCCCACTGTTGCGCGGGCCATTACTCCTGATACAGTATACCAATATACACCCTTCAAAAAAACCCTTTGATGCTGAGAGCGTAATAAACATGTCCATATAAAGATTTTAATAAAAGACGAGCCTTAAGATACCAAGACAAAAATTTGCATATAATTTGCATAATTTAGAAGAAAATTTTACAAATTTATATCCATCGATTCTGTGTACCACCAGCATTAATATTTTTTTGGAAGGGCGCAAATTGGTCCACTGTATCAAAAGTTATGGAGCAAAATGTGCGGTCAAAGTCGATAAAAAGTCAGGTCACTCGAGTTACCACTCCTCTTTTTCTCTGCTCTCTCCGCTTCTTCTGTGATGCCGCTAACTCGAGTTAGTGCCCTTTTTGTACGTGAAACATCCCCCAGGAATTGATACATAGCCCAGACCCTATGCAAGCGCAAAAATTACAAGAAATCCGACCGCCACTCTTTGAGCATTTGCCTTTTAAAAGACGATTTTTGGCTCGCTGCGTCAGCCCGTAATGGACCCTGGACATAGGAAAAAATCGATTTTGAGTTTCTTTCATAAAAATGACCGTCGACATGTGCTAAGGAAAAGGGAACAACAGTTTTTCTCAATTCTGCCCGGAAGGCATAAATTTGCTTAAATTTGTCTTTTTTGGAATTTTCGACCTGGTGACGTCATAGAAAGAGCAAATCACCCAAAATTTTGCTTGTATACGTTTTCGACCATTGGGAATTCATTTTTTTGAAAATTAAGTCTCTCAGATTACTGTAACATAGGCATATTGTAATCCGGTCGATAAAAATCGACCGTAACTCCTTCGTATCAAAAATCCCACAGGATTTTATTTCAGATTCAGAATCAGCGTAAAATTTTGCATATTATACACATAATGTGAGGTCATAACTCCAGGGGGGAGATCGCGTAGTATATTGGATTTTGGCAAAAATTACGTTTGAAAGGTCGCGGGTTCGATCCCCGCTTGGTGCAAATATTGAAAACACAGCGGAAATCGCGTTTAATGGATACCTCAGGGTTAGGTGAGATACAATAAGCAATTTTAAACATTAACGCGTATCTAATTGCGATTAAAACTGATTTTATATAATTTTTGGAGACTGAATATGCAAAAAATGAAACTGCTTCAAACCGCTTGAAATTGGCAACACTTATTCTAGGGTCAATTGTAAGAAACTTTTGTGTTAACTTTTTTCGGTAGATCACCGTACTATGGATTACTGTAGCATTAAACGTGTCCTGATTAACAGCAATTTTCTTCAAAATTCTTGCATAAAATAATAAATCGTTTTAATTAGTCGCTTTAGACAGCGAAAAGATCCACTTTCTATATCTGAAAGAAAATTCGCCCTTAATTGTAACGCGTCTTGATGTCATAATCAAATGGTGAAAGTGCGTCAAATAATTCGGCCGTTCCAAACGGTACAGCCATAAAATTTTTTTTGTACACAAGAAAACTCTTTCTTAACCATTTTGAGCACAATGACGACAGTCCGACTTTTCTGCGCCATGTGGTACACGAAAAACCAAATCATGTTTAATGTTACAATAATCCATGGTACGGTGATCTACCGAAAAAAGTTAACACAAAAGTTTCTTATAATTGACCCTAGAATAAGTGTCGCCAATTTCAAGCGGTTTGAAGCAGTTTCATTTTTTGCATATTCAGTCTCCAAAAATTATATAAAATCAGTTTTAATCGCAATTAGATACGCGTTAATGTTTAAAATTGCTTATTGTATCTCACCTAACCCTGAGGTATCCATTAAACGCGATTTCCGCTGTGTTTTCAATATTTGCACCAAGCGGGGATCGAACCCGCGACCTTTCAAACGTAATTTTTGCCAAAATCCAATATACTACGCGATCTCCCCCCTGGAGTTATGACCTCACATTATGTGTATAATATGCAAAATTTTATGCTGATTCTGAATCTGAAATAAAATCCTGTGGGATTTTTGATACGAAGGAGTTACGGTCGATTTTTATCGACCGGATTACAATATACCTATGTTACAGTAATCTGAGAGACTTAATTTTCAAAAAAATGAATTCCCAATGGTCGAAAACGTATACAAGCAAAATTTTGGGTGATTTGCTCTTTCTATGACGTCACCAGGTCGAAAATTCCAAAAAAGACAAATTTAAGCAAATTTATGCCTTCCGGGCAGAATTGAGAAAAACTGTTGTTCGCTTTTCCTTAGCACATGTCGACGGTCATTTTTATGCAAAAAACCCAAAATCGATTTTTTCCTATGTCCACCGCTGACGCAGCGAGCCAAAAATCGTCTTTTAAGGCGTTGTTTATTTTTCATGACATTGCGTATGCTTCTGAAGGCCTCCGCCGATCCACGGACTCTCCAATGGAGCGTGCAGAGACGCCACTGGAATCCGTCAGTTTTCTCCCCGTTTTTCGGAAAATTCTCCGCCGAAACGATGGAATCACGAGAAGTACGGTTAAGGCGTTGGCGATTGGAATAAATGAGATCGAAGTGACGAAATACATCCCGGACCACAGGACATCCATCTTCATTTGAGCCATTCCACAGCCAATAAAAACCGGGGTCCCGACGATGATTCCGGGGTAGGTCGCCTGCAATCAATTGCAGTTATATCCGGAAGTTTTGCAGAAAGTGTACTGTCAAGGGAAGCACAAGGGAAGGCGAAAGTAGAACGCTCAAATTTTGATGAAACTCGGCACAAATGTAAGATAATTTTTTCTGACAATTTGTAAGCCATGTGCAAGGTTTCTCTTTTCTGGAAAGGGCAAGCTAGAAAGATTGCTCTTTCCAGAAAAGACCGAGATTTTTCGGTCGAAATTTGAAAAAAATGTAACATTTGTTTTTTGCGAATTTTAACCTGCTATTTTTTCTAAGCCACATGCGAGTGTTCTAGTTCGCGGTTTGCAGAAACAACCGAGATTTTTTAGTCGAAAGTTGGAAAAAATGCAACAATTTTTTTGTAAATTTTGGCATAAAAAGTTTCATGATTATTTCTACCGTAGAGGGTAATACTTCCACAAAAAAAATTATTTTTTCCGCACGAAATAGGCAAAGATAGAGCCCAAAAGAGTTTTCTCTGACCGCTCTCCGCATTTCGCCTGCTCTCTCGTCCGCGAAGATCGTTGAATATCTCGGCTATCCCTGGAAAGCGCGAGCTAAAAATTTCAGGAATTGATATCCAGCCTATGCCAGGAGTGTGTGCAAAATTCAAAGAAAATCTGAGCGTCGCACTTGGGGTACATAGTTAAGACTGGACATGGCGCCAGGGCAGGCTTTTTACATAAATGTTGGTCAAAATTCGCATTGAAAAGGCTGAGTCAGAATCCCCGCATAGACATTACTCGGGCCGGCCCGTTTCGAGGCCAAAAGAGATTCGAAACGGGCCGGGCCGAACCCCTCCGTCGACCGGGCCGTCATTTTCGAACTGGCCCGAGAGCCATGTCAATCTCCGCGTTTTGCGTGCTCTCTCGAAGCCAAAGACTGAATTCTTGGCTGCGATTGGAAAGCGTGGGGTTAAAAATTTCAGGAATTTTTATGTGGTGCCCAAAATTTCATCAAAACCTCAGCGTCGCACTTGAAGAACCTCCCAAAAGAAAGCTAAAATCATCATCAAAAAGAAGTTTTTTCCCACCCACCTGTAACAACATCACCGTTGTCAATTTCGACTGCGCATCTCTTGTATTTTTGCTCATTTTGACTTGTTCGGAATTGAGAACCTTATGAATTCGCCGACCAGTAATTACGACCACTACGTACAACAGAATTATAACCACTTGGCTGGACGTAAAATGAATCATGGTGGACAAGTTTTTCTGCAAAAAATTCTCTTCAAATTTTCCAAATCAACGACGCCTACCACATCCCCATTGACATAAGTGGGAGTGTCGAAGGTGTACATCGGATGGGACTTCAATATCGCCGTATCTTCCTCGCTTGGCGGGTCGAAACATGGCCAGGTCAGAAAGCCCTGAACAACCGACCAGATAATCCCTAACGCATACAATTTGAAGAACTTTTTCATGGAGGTGGTGTTTTTGCAGAGGACCTCGTACCGGTAGACGAATTGAACCATAATTGTCATGATTGTAACATACATTCCGGAGAGGTAGAGCGACGACATTAACATGTTGTAGGGGTAGCCACTATGAATAAATGGGCCGGTCGTTATGAACCACATTTTGCCGGCGCGGATTTCAACGATCTGGAATGCGGTTGAATGCAGCAGTTTCGGATGACTCTGCAGTAGCGGACCTCATCCAGTGGCAAAAAACGTACCATTTTACATCCGGGGAGTATCAAAAAATTTTTCAAAATACCTCCCTCTGCAAGTGAAAAAGCTCCGATTTCAAAAGCGCGCCTGATCTTTTTGTGAGGGAAAGGGCGCGCCCTTCAAAACGGAGGTTTTCTTTGTACAGTGGGGGACCCGATCCAGTGGCAAAAAACGTATCATTTTGCATCCGGGAAGTATCAAAAATGTGGCAAAATACTTCCCTCTACAAGTGAAAAAACTTCGTTTTGAAGAGCGCGCCCTTCTTCCTCACAAAAAGAGCGGGAACGCTTTTAAATCTCAGTTTTTTCGCTTGGAGAGGGAGGTATTTTGCCACATTTTTTGATGCTTCCTGGAAGCAACATGATACGTTTTTTGCCACTGGATCAGGTCCCCCACTGTAGGAGAAGGAGGCATTTTGCAACATTTTTTATACTTCCCGGATGCAAAATGGTACTTTTTTTTACCACTGGATTAGGATCGTCACTGTACAAGAAAGTAAAATATAAATTGCTAACAGGCTTGGTCCAATGAAAAGTACGGCCGGTCCGTTTTCAAAATTTTCGAGTCCCGGCCTTACAAAGACCCTTGCCACACTTGCAGCGTTTCCCCCATTTGTTCCAACACTTACCATCATGCTCAAAAAGTTCAACGAGGTATAAATCATATCACCAGCCACGCTCATTAACAGAACCCAACAATAATTCTTCATGGTGGGGTTTCTCGTCGTCACCGCCAGATAGACGACGCAGCCATTCAGAGAAAAGGAAATTGTTGCCAACAGATACTCGTAGACATGATGCAGATGCCGAATGGTGACATAAAATGGATCGGGCTCGGAAAGGGAGTCAATGAGGTCTGTGGAGTTCATCCAGAACTTTGGCAAAATTCTGTAACCGTACAAATGTCTATTGACGGCAGCGAGAAATAAACAGTCAAGATATTCGCATGGAAAGAATTTTAGGTTCAAAATTCACATCGGATACAGCGACGGACCCGGTCCAGTGGCAAAAAACGTGCCATTTTGCATCAGGGAAGCATCAAAAAAGTGGCAAAATGCTTCCCTCTCCATATTCCCTCACAAAAAGAGCGGGCGCGTTTTTTAAATTGGAGTTTTTTCACTTGGAGAGGGAAGCATTTCGCCGCATTTTTGATGTCTTCCCGGATGCAAAATGATACGTTTTTTGCAACTGGATCAGTTCCGCCATTGTACTTACGAGAAATTTTTAGACCGAAAGTCGGCAAAACTTCGACACTTTTTTAACGAACTTCGGCATGAAAAGTTTCATGTTTAACTCTACCGTAGAGGGTAATATCTCCACAAAAAAATCAATGTTTTCCTCGCGAAACTAGCAAAGACATGGCTAAAAAGTGTTTTTAACCCTGTGACCGCTCTCCGCGTACCCTATGGGCCGCAAAGATCGTTGAATATCCCAGCAGTCTCTGCAAAGCGTGAGCCAAAATTTTCAGGAAATAATGTGGCAATTGCCCGGGGTGTGGGCAAAATTTAAAGAAATCCGAGCATCGCACGTGGGGTGCTTCCCTTGTACAGTGGGGGACCAGATCCAGTGGCAAAAAACGTGCCACTTTGCATCCGGGAAGTATCAAAAATGTGGCAAAATGCTTCCCTCTCCAACTAAAAAAATCCGTTTTAAAGGGGGCTTTAAAAATCGGGTTTTTTTAAAGGAAAGAGCGCATCTTCAAAACGGAGTTTTTTAGTTGGAGAGGGAGGTATTTTGCTACATTTTTTGATACTTCCCGGATGCAAAATAGCATGTTTTTGTCACTGGATCAGGTACCCCACTGTAAGTCGGAAACAAGGCGGAGAACGGCAACCCAGGGAGTTTCCCGTCTCATTTCGGCAATTCGCCCAACTGCTATCCGTTGAATTCAAACAAAATGCCAAAATGAATTTTCCGTGAGGGGTTTCGATCTTCGGACTTATTATTCTATTTTTTGACAATTAGACGTTCTTAGAATTTTTGGCCGCTCGTTTTTCACCCAACCCTAACGTCAGTGTAGCGAGCAAAAGAGATTATCTTTTGCAACGAAAGAAGAAATTCTTGGCGGAAATTCTTAGCCACCGACTTATATAGCGGCGCACGGCAACCCCGGGGGTCTACCATCCCATTCTGGCGATTCTCAGTACCGCTGAATTAAAAACAAACATCAGAATGAATTTTCAGTGGGGGGTTTTCGTACGAAAGCTATTTTTGTTTTTGGTTTTTGTTCTATTTTTGGTTGCCGTGCTGATAAATAAGCCAAAAACAATTTGAAGCCGTAGATCTCCAAAACCGAATCCCGTTGGCAATTTTTGAAACTGGCTTTAGAAAAACTTTAAAAACCCTCTCAAATGGCATATACCGCTCAAGGCGAAATTCCTGCTATTTTGCACACTGCATTTTGGCGCAATAACAACCACTTTGCACAATGCATTTTAGATTTTTTACTCTAACATTGCGCGTTAGAGTAAAAAATAACACCCATTACGGTAATACAGAGTGGTTCTGTAGGGTATTTCATAGCGCGGGGATTTTGTTGGCTAATGTAATAGCAGCCTCGTCAAAACTTTCGAATTGTACAAGCTTTCAACCTTATTTCAAGCAGAGTGGGGGCCTGATCCAGTGGCAAAAAACGTACCATTTTGCATCCGGGAAGTATCAAAAATATAGCAAAATGCTTCCCTCTCCAAATGAAAAAAATTCCGATTCCAAAAGCACGCGCATTTTTTTGTGAGGGAGAGGGCGCGCCCTTCAAAACGAAGTTTTTTCACTTGGAAAGGGAAGCATTTTGCCACATGAAAATAATATGGATTCGTCGCGCCATCATCGCTTTGAGACAAACCCACGTTATTTTCCGAACAGAATGATAGTACAGCGACGGAACTGATCCAGTGGCAAAAAACGTACCATTTTGCATCCGGGAAGTATCAAAAGTGTAGCAAAATACCTCCCTCTAAAACCGAAAAAACTCCGGTTTGAAAGGCGCCTTTCCCTCGCAAAAATAGCATGCTTTTCAAATCGGAGTTTTTACACTTGGAAAAGGAAACATTTTGCCACATTTTTGATGCCTCCCGGATGCGAAATGGTACGTTTCTTGCCACTGGATCGGTTCCGTCACTGTAGGTCTCCAAAAATGCACCAATTTCTATAAAACGTACCTCAAATTCCGCGACCACCAGACATGACTACCCCAAAAAGTTTTGTGAACAAAAAATGGTCTTCCTGATTTTCAATTTGATACAAATTTTATAGAAATTGGCGCATTATTGGCGGGGAAATACTTGAAATAAGGTTGAAAGCTCCGCCTGAGCCATCCTTTACAATTCGAAAGCCTTGACGAGGCTGCTATTACAGTAGTCAACAAAACCCCCGCGCTATGAAATAGCCACCTCAACTACAATGCAAGCCATAAATAGTAATGTCATTAGGCTAATTCTTGATACCAGTAAAACTTTCGCCATGTGGTTTTCCCGCAGAAAAAGGTCCCAAGAACTGGTGTGCAGAAGGCAGATATAAATTTTATTTCTACACGGAACCCAGCCGACTGCCTATTTATGCAATCCGTTCCTCTGAATCCGCCAAGACATGGCGTCAAAAAATATTATCCTCCCTTTGTAGACAAAATGGTTATGTAATTGTATATTAGCGGTTGTATTTTCCACACAAACCGTTATTCATTATGACAATCTGAAATATCAACTACAATTCGAGGCCCTGAAGCTGGAAAACATTCGGCTGACCAATTTTGGTTTCAACTTTTTACTCAAAAATCAAAAAATTGCTGCCACCTCATCTGCCGGACCTACTACAATATAATAAGCTATGAATAAAATTAGCAAACTAATAAAAATCATGTCTAAAACTTCGACCGTAACACTATCAGCTTCTACTTTTTGTCCCAGCCCGTTCGGGCTTCGTACGATTGCCTCTTTTGGAGGTACAGATAGAAATCAGGCATGTCATTGGGCAGAAGGAACGGTGCTGGTGGACATCTCACTTTCAGAGCATAACATTGCTCCCGTTGGATATAACTGGCCATCAAATCCGTGATGCTCATTATTCTTTTTAAATACAACTCTCCAACAGTGTCATAGATCTTTTTCACTTCATTGTAATCGGGGTCTCCTGGGAAACACAGGCCTTTCGCTGAAAAATTTTTGATAAGTAAACATTTATTTACAGTCAGAATGAAAGCGATTATGATCCAAAAAGATCGATTATAATTTTTATTTTTAAAGTAATTTTGAGGACATAAGAATGTTGGGTTTTGGCTAAAAGGTTCAATTTTGGTGACTTTCAAGTTTTCGCTGCAGGAACGACGGTTCTAATACTTTCTGAATTTTTGAATGTATGCGATTATGGTCCAAGAGCGATTATGAGCCAAAAGGATCGATTATGACCCAAGGCCGAAAAAAGTCGTCTTTTTCAACAGAAAGTGGCTAGCCAAACACCAGGACAGGTATCCAATTGGGTTAACGGTTAGTCAAGCACCTCGGTGATCGTTACTTTTTTCTTAAGTAGTACTGTTCAAAGTAGTTCTTTCAATTTCTTCTAAAAATACTTGATTTATGGGTTTTTGATGGTGTTGATCTTAAAAATCCTGTTCATATTTTCAGCAGCACCAAAAACCAAATCTCTAAATCAAGTATTTTTGGAAAAAATTGAAAGAACTATTTTTAACAGCACTACTTGGGAGAAAAGTAACAATCGCCGAAGTGCTTGACCAACCGTTAACCCAATTTGGCTGCCTGCCCTAGTGTTTGGCTAGCCACTTTTTGTTGAAAAAGACTACTTTTTTTCGACTTTGGGTCATAATCGATCTTTTTGGCTCATAATCGCTCTTGGGCCATAATCGCTTATATTCAAAGATTTAGAAAATATTGCAATCTTTGGCCCTGCAGCGAAAACTTGAATGCCACCAATATTACTTTAGGCCATAATCGATCATTCTTATCACCAAATACAGCCTATCTATCCTAACTTACTATTTAAATCCGGGTAATCAAACTTCAAGCCAAACAAAAATTTCGACTCGGGTTTTCCAGCATTATCAACATTCGGAAAATAATTTGGATCCGCGTCGTACCGAAAACCCATCCGTCTTGCCTTCTCAGCTCCGAATTCACCGTCATCGCGGTCGCGGAACTTATCATTGCTAATTATAGAGCCTTTATACGCCTTGGCAGTATTCAAAATAATTCGATCGTCGTCAACGGCATCTGGGAAGACATGGAGAACTTCGAAGGCTCGGAGTTGCTGAAAAATGGGGGTGAATTTGGATGTTTTATGGGCGACTAAGCTAAGCAATAGCAGAGGTTTGAGTTCTGAAGAGGTTTGAGATTATTTTACAAGGGAAGTACCCCAAGTGCGACGCTCAGATTTTCTTTAAATTTTGCACACACGTCGGGTATGGACTAAACATCAATTCCTGAAAGTTTTAGCTCGCGCTTTGCAGGCGCCGCCGAGATATTGAACGGTTTTTGCCGCCGAGAGAGCACACTAAACGTGTAGAGCGGTCAGAGAGGAAAACGCTTTTTGGCCATAACTTTGGCAGTTTCGTGCGGAAAAATTTGATTTTTTGTGGAAACATTACCCTTTACGATAGAAATGGGCATGAAAATTTTGGTGCTGAAATTCGGCAAAAAGTGTAAAATTTTCGCACACTTTCGATCTAAAAATCCCGGTTGTTTCTGCAAAGCGCGAGCTAGGATTCTCGCATATATCTTAGAAAAAATTGTTCTAAATTTGTGCCAAGTTTCATCAAAATCTGAGCGTCGCACTTGGGGTACTTCCCCTGTTAGTCAAAAATTTTGATGTCTAAAAAAGGAAAAACAAGGTCAAACTTTCCTAAAAACAGAACAGAATAGTATAAACTCTTACCTCTAGAGCAAACACGTAATTCACCGTCTTTGGGGACATAAAGAACTCTTTGATCGTGACAAACACTTCAAACTTCCGCTTGATCAAGTCGTGCACCATCAACAATATCGGCAATGCGTTGAATTTGTTGCTGAAAATAAAAGTCATCACAATCCGATAGCCTAGTAATTCAAAACAATTGAGAATTTCTCCATTTTACGACATTTTAGGTCATACCCAAAATCAAAACTCTAGTTTTTACCTAAAATAAGTTTATAATCGTTCTAATCCCTTACTTCGAGGTGTGTATGCTGTAAGAACGGTCAGAGCACTTGGAGATGACATTGCAACCATCGATGACGACGACTCGACGCACGGGCGAAGCTTTCGGGACCTTCTCTCGCTTTACGCTGACCGTGCTTGTTTGAGTAAACTGAAAGACGGTGGTTGCCTGCGTTTGGCTGCTCATATTCCCTAAAAACGATTGGAATAAGTCAATAAAAGGTTTCAACTTACTTTGTGCAGTGTCAACCGCCAAAACGACCGTAGTTTCGGTCGTAATTTGTATCCCACAGTGTTTGCTGCTGCGTCCCGCCACGAAAAATTTGAACGCTAAAAAAGAGGCGGCTTGCCAAAGAAAATTCTCTTCTCGACTGTCGATAAACCCACAAGATCTCGAGAGTTTTGGGCATATTCGAATGGCACGCTCACGTTCCCGTGATCGTGATGATCGCCGGCGTTCTCGCTATCGTTCCAGATCTCGCTCCAGGAATCGCGACAGGTCCAGAGACAGGGATCGCGACTCCGAACGAAGAAAGGATCGACATCACAAAAGCCACCGGAGAAGAAAGTAGTAAGTTATTATTGTTGGATCTTTCGGATTTTAGGAGCGCTTGAAGTTTACATCTGTCATGGATAATATAGGCCCAATCTATTACGTTTTCCTTTCAGTTCCTCTTCTCGAAGCCCGTCGACTAAACGGACTCGAAGTCGATCTCCTCCTAAACGGCCAACAACTCCAAAAGACATCTCTCCTGAGCTTAATGCCACTCATACACTTACTGATGATCAGATGCCAGATGACGTGAAGAAGGATCTGTGCCAGCAAGACTGGGCTCCGAATAAAATGACTGGAGCTGCGTTGAAATGGGTCACGGAGACGGTGAATGAGCAGGCAAGTGTATTCTGTTACTTTTTCCTTTGTGTTTAGAGAAAGTAAAAACTATCATGGCAAGTATAATATCAGAAATGAAATTTTAATCTCCACAATGGTTGTAATTTTTCTTCCAAGGTTTAACACAGCTATATTGACGATTATCAGCCATTTTTCCCTTAGTTTTGACTTTTTGGCTTGATATTATACTTGGTAGCTTCTCTACTCCAATATTTAAAATTTATTTCATCTTCAACTTCTACATCTATTATAAAAGTGATTAACCATGTGATAACTTCATATTCGTCCTTCACAATTGATTTCATCATCGCAATCACCTTTTCTAATAATTTTCAGGCCCGTATTACCTTGAGCATACCAAGATTTAGGTGTTTGGACGCATTGTGATGCATTTTCCTGGATCGTGAAGCCCGTGGCACACCGTAGAATGTGCGTATTGTCGGACGGAGCATTCTCTTCATTGTTGTTTTAAAGCTTACATAGTTTTTTCAGCTCTTCTTGATATTAATATTGGATCCTTTCAGATGCGTGCAAGAAATGAGGAGATTGATGCTGTGGTCCGGGATCGGATTCAAAAAGCCAAAGTGGAGCTGGAGGCCCGTTTGCGCGCTCAGATTGAGAATGAGTGGAAGGACGAGATGGAAGCGGCCAGAAAGCGGGAGGTGAGTCAAGTTTAATATGATTTTATTTGTTGAAATTTAGGCCGACACCTTGGCACGTCTGAAAGATATGGAAAAGAGTCTAGAGGACCGCAGAAAAGAGTTGGACTTGGAGAAGGATAAAATGGTAAGGCTTTTTTTATATTATCCATGTCAAGTTTAGGTAACGAAGGGAAATATTTGTCAATTTTAGAACGAAGAGCGCCTTCAAATGTTAGAAGCGAAATCCAAGGCCGAAATGGAAAGGAATCAGCTGAAAGAAGAGCTGGACAAACTCAAGAAAACTGAACAACACTCAATCTTGAATAAGGGAGGATTCCAACGTGCTCCGATCAAATTTGGCTTCAAAAGCTGAGCCGTTGAAAGTTTGAAGCTTTGAATCTGCGGGTCTAAGGTCTAATGTCTCTTATAATATCTTTTTTTTTGTCATATTGTCCTGTAAATTTCTTGAATATGCGGAATCAGGTGAGTGCATTTGAATACTTTAACATGAAGCACAAATAAAATCATTTTGAATCGGAGATTATTGTTGTTTGGATTAGAATAACTTCTGGGTTTCCGGGAAAAGGGATGCAATACTGGGAATTATTATTATTCTTGGGATGAATCGGCGGAACGAGCGTCTCAGTTTTGGCGGATGTTTTTCGGGGAAACAGCCATAAATAACAACTAAAATTTGCATTGGGCTTCCCTAAAGCTCCACAAAATTCAAAACAAATTCAGAGGCGATCATTTTGGACACCAAAGTCCGCCTAAGGTCGGCAAACTTTTGTAAGGGAGGAGTAAGGCAAAAAATTTTTTTTTGAAAAATTTTCCCACAAATGACATACCTGTGGTCAAAAAAACCTCCCCCCCCCAGGCAAATTCCTGGCTTCGTGGAAATTGGACAGAGTGAAATTCGACAGAGTGAAATTGGACAGAAATAATTTGGACAGAGCGTGGAAATTGGACAGGGTGAAATTGGACAGAGTGAAATTGGACAGAGTGAAATTGGACAGATTTTCGCTGCAATCGTACGAAATGTCAATATTGAATCATCAAATAATTATTTTTTGCAGTGAAAAAAAATCTGTCGAGTTTCACTCTGTCCAATTTCACTCTGTCCAATTTACACGCTCTGTCCAAATTATTTCTGTCCAATTTCACTCTGTCCAATTTCACTCTGTCCAGTTTCCACGAAGCCAAATTCCTCAGCAAAACCGCCTATTGCACGGTGCAAAAAAACAAGAAATCGCGCAGTGCAAAGTGAACTTTTGTTTTCACACAGTGCATGTCGCAAAAATAAAAGTAAGACACCGCACAGTGCAAAGAGAACCTTTGTTTTCGCACAGTGCATCTCGCGAAAATAAAAGAAGCAAATTGCACAGTGCAAAGTGAAATTTTTTTTACGCACAGTGCATGTCGCGAAAGTAAAAGCGAGAAATTGCACAGTGCAAAGTGAACTTTGGTTTTCGCACAGTGCATGTCGTAAAAATTAAAGCAAGAAATTGCACAGTGCAAAGTGAACTTTTGTTTTCGCACAGTGCATGTCGCGAAAATAAAAGCGAGAAATCGCACAGTGCAAAGTGAACTTTGGTTTTCGCACAGTGCATGTCGCAAAAATAAAAGAAAGAAATTGCACAGTGCAAAGCGAAATTTTTTTAATTTGCACAGTGAATGTCGAAAAAATAAAAGCAAGAAACTGCACAGTGCAAAGTGAACTTTTGTTTTCGCACAGTGCGTGTCGCAAAAATCATTCTAGCGACTTTGTCGAGCTTTTTGGAGCCCCTTGGTCCCCCCTTGCCAATTTTTCAAAATTTTGCAAATCATCTCCTATGGCCCCCCAGGCCGGGGTCGAAGAAAAATAATGGTAAGGGAGGACAAAGGTAATTTTGTTTCTTACATACCGACCCCAGGCCTCTCCCCTCCCCTCAGAATTTTTGCTCAGCTACGCCCGTGTTCACGTAACAGTCAGCGTTCGATTTGATTGTTGCAAGAGAGTCCTTGACAAAGTACGAACGCCGGGATTACATCATCCCGGCAGTCCACGTCAAAAGTTTTTTGCGGAATCCCGTTCAAAGGTTAGAACAGATGGAAAAGCGAAACGTATAATCCGCGGTGGAAAACAGGAGCGAGGGAATTAAAGTTTCGGGGAGGCGAGTGCAGTTTCATCATTCATTTATACTCAGTAAAAGGTCGAAAGTGATGTTATAAAGAATTGGTTCACAGGAAAAAACTCGGGAGAAATTGAGACTAAATTTCTTCAAGACGTATGCGCGCTTTGCAAAAACGACCGAGATTTTCAGGTTGAAAGTTTGGTAAAAAATACAGATTTTTTGCATTGCGGCAGAACTCTACCCCTTTTCTGAACTTTCCCCCAATCTGAACTCTACCCCTTTTTGAACTTTCCCCTTCAGAACCCTCCCCCTTTTTGAACACTCCCCCTCATTTTGAAAACTGAAAAAATGAGGAGTGACATCTTATACGATGAAAAATTTTTTCAAATTGAGAAAAATGAAGTGTGACATCTTATACGATGAAAAATTTTTTCAAATTGAAATGAATAAGGTGTGACATCTTATACAATGAAAAATTTTTTCAATTTGAATGTTGAAATATCTCATTATTTTCCCGACAGACTGATACTTATCTTTTCTTTTTTTTCTTGTAATCTGTTCTCCGAAATTCAACAGACACAAAATATGATCCAGACAGATCACATATTTATGAAACATTTGAAACGAACGAATCCGAAAGTCAGATTACAAGCGTATCATGCAGCCGTGAATACAAACTCAAATCACATCTCCCACACGAAAGTTTGGATCCGCTTTCGCTTTTATTTTTAGTGTTCGTCTGTCGGCGGAGAAATTTTAATAAGTCAACAAAAAAACATGATCGTATTCCGGAAGTGTGACATTAAAAAGATAAATTTAAATTTCATTATCGGAGTGTTAACTGGAGGAATGTTTTGAGTTCAGAAGAAATTTTATCGACGAGAAGAAGCAAAAAAACATAGGCGATGACACAGGGAACCCTCGGAAGTTAGGTATCTCCATTTTAAAATGGAGATACCTTAAGTGCTCAGATTTTGATGAAACTTGGCACAAATTTAGAATAATTGTCTCTATGACATATATCAGACTCCCAGCTCGCACTTTGCAAGAACGACCGAGATTTTTAGGTCGAAAGATGACAAAAAAAAACAGATTTTTTTTTGTGAATTTTGACATGAAAAGTTTCATGCTTATTTCTATCGTAGAGGGTAATGTTTCCACAAAATCAATTTTTTCCATACGAAATTCACAAAGGTATAACCAAAAAATGGTTTCTCTCTGAGCGCTCTCCGCATTTCGCGTACTCTCTCGGCCCCAAAGATCGTTGAATATCTTGGCTCTCCCTGCAAAGCACAAGCTAAAATTTTCAGGAATCGATAAGTGGCCTATGCCCGAAATGTGTGCAAAATTTAAAGAAAATCTGAGCACCAAAGGTATGGCATTTTTATGGTCAGAAGACGAAATGTACTGATATGTCCCCTAAGTCACATATATGTGAAATTTATGGGAAATTTCAAGAAAATGCGCCCCACTTGGGATACTCCCGTTAGTCGAAAATGAGCAGAATTTTACAATATTTGAAATTATTTGGAATTTTAAGCGCCTTTATCCTTTTGTTTCCCACTTTTTCATGTATAATTTCCCTGTTTTCGCTTGAAATATTGTAATAATTGTTGGTCGTTGCTCACATGTTTAAATTTGCTTTTTGCTTAAGGTCAGATTTCCATACTTCAGAGACTTCACAATGATTTTTCATACTTCACAGACTGTCACAATGAAAACTATAAGCAGTACATACTACATAAAACATACTACATAAAACTAACTCATTTTCACCGGAGAAAAAAAAGACTTTATATCAGTCTGTCGGGAAAATAATGTGGATTCGTAGCGGCTTAAAATCGCCCTTCATCGCTTTGAGATGGCTACCAGAAAATTTGGCCCATGACTATGACAAGACGAGATATTTTGTTGCAACAAATCCACATTATTTTCCCGACAGACCAATATTTAAAAGATTTTTTCCATTTTCGTTTTTTTTAAAGCCCGACATCGATACGATGCACAATGACGTGAAGACGCCGTCCACAGTACGCCAATCCCTGGAACTCCAAAATTCAATCGTTTTTTTTGAACAGCCGCAGCTCTCGACACACACGATTTGCATAACAACCCAAAGCCTTGAAGCTTTTTTCGATGTTTTTTTCCAAAAATTCTACCACGCAATGTATCGGCGGATCGGCGGACACGGATTAGAGTTCTGACCCTGCTCAGGAATTCCACCGGCGCCCACACGTCAACACGCCCGTATAAAAAGCCGAACGCCGTTACGTTCAGCACATTACATTCAGTGCTCGGGAAGGAACGGAGCCCTTGAAAATGAGAATCTACTCATGGCTGGTTTTGTTGTTCCTTGTGAGTGCAAATGGTAAGAGGATCCGTAATGAGCAATTTAACATTTTTTTCAAATTCAGCATCCCCTTTATTATACGATATAATAGTCGGCTACATTGCCGATCGACGAATTGCTCCTTCACAGAAAAATGAAACTCGTAGAGTTGTCAGAGAGGCGGAGAACAACAGCGAGGTCGTGGCATCATTAGACTCCACAACCGAAGAACCCTTGGAGTCTACCGCCTTTGAAGCTGAGGAATCGACCACTGAGGCCGCTGAATCCACGACCGAAGAACCCTTCGAGTCTACTACTTTCGAAGCCGAGGAATCGACCACTGAGGCCGCTGAATCCACGACCGAAGAACCCTTCGAGTCTACTACTTTCGAAGCCGAGGAATCGACCACTGAGGCTGCTGAATCCACTACTTTCGAAGCCGAGGAATCGACCACTGAGGCCGCCGAATCCACGACCGAAGAACCCTTCGAGTCTACTACTTTCGAAGCCGAGGAATCGACCACTGAGGCTGCTGAATCCACTACTTTCGAAGCCGAGGAATCGACCACTGAGGCCGCCGAATCCACGACCGAAGAACCCTTCGAGTCTACTACTTTCGAAGCCGAGGAATCGACCACTGAGGCCGCTGAATCCACTACTTTCGAAGCCGAGGAATCGACCACTGAGGCTGCTGAATCCACTACCTTCGAAGCCGAGGAATCGACCACTGAGGCCGCCGAATCCACGACCGAAGAACCCTTCGAGTCTACTACTTTCGAAGCCGAGGAATCGACCACTGAGGCCGCTGAATCCACTACTTTCGAAGCCGAGGAATCGACCACTGAGGCCGCCGAATCCACGACCGAAGAACCCTTCGAGTCTACTACTTTCGAAGCCGAGGAATCGACCACTGAGGCCGCTGAATCCACTACTTTCGAAGCCGAGGAATGGACCACTGAGGCCGCCGAATCCACGACCGAAGAACCGTTCGAGTCTACTACTTTCGAAGCCGAGGAATCGACCACTGAGGCCGCCGAATCCACGACCGAAGAACCCTTCGAGTCTACTACTTTCGAAGCCGAGGAATCGACCACTGAGGCCGCTGAATCTACTACTTTCGAAGCCGAGGAATCGACCACTGAGGCTGCTGAATCCACTACCTTCGAAGCCGAGGAATCGACCACTGAGGCCGCCGAATCCACGACCGAAGAACCCTTCGAGTCTACTACTTTCGAAGCCGAGGAATCGACCACTGAGGCCGCTGAATCCACTACTTTTGAAGCCGAGGAATCGACCACTGAGGCCGCCGAATCCACGACCGAAGAACCCTTCGAGTCTACTACTTTCGAAGCCGAGGAATCGACCACTGAGGCCGCTGAATCCACTACTTTCGAAGCCGAGGAATCGACCACTGAGGCCGCTGAATCCACTACTTTCGAAGCCGAGGAATCGACCACTGAGGCCGCCGAATCCACTACTTTCGAAGCCGAGGAATCGACCACTGAGGCTGCTGAATCCACTACTTTTGAAGCCGAGGAATCGACCACTGAGGCCGCCGAATCCACGACCGAAGAACCCTTCGAGTCTACTACTTTCGAAGCCGAGGAATCGACCACTGAGGCCGCTGAATCCACTACTTTCGAAGCCGAGGAATCGACCACTGAGGCCGCCGAATCCACGACCGAAGAACCCTTCGAGTCTACTACTTTCGAAGCCGAGGAATCGACCACTGAGGCCGCTGAATCCACTACTTTCGAAGCCGAGGAATCGACCACTGAGGCTGCTGAATCCACTACTTTCGAAGCCGAGGAATCGACCACTGAGGCCGCCGAATCCACGACCGAAGAACCCTTCGAGTCTACTACTTTCGAAGCCGAGGAATCGACCACTGAGGCCGCTGAATCCACTACTTTCGAAGCCGAGGAATCGACCACTGAGGCCGCCGAATCCACGACCGAAGAACCCTTCGAGTCTACTACTTTCGAAGCCGAGGAATCGACCACTGAGGCCGCTGAATCCACTACTTTCGAAGCCGAGGAATCGACCACTGAGGCCGCCGAATCCACGACCGAAGAACCCTTCGAGTCTACTACTTTCGAAGCCGAGGAATCGACCACTGAGGCCGCCGAATCCACGACCGAAGAACCCTTCGAGTCTACTACTTTCGAAGCCGAGGAATCGACCACTGAGGCCGCTGAATCTACTACTTTCGAAGCTGAGGAATCGACCACTGAGGCTGCTGAATCCACTACCTTCGAAGCCGAGGAATCGACCACTGAGGCCGCCGAATCCACGACCGAAGAACCCTTCGAGTCTACTACTTTCGAAGCCGAGGAATCGACCACTGAGGCCGCTGAATCCACTACTTTCGAAGCCGAGGAATCGACCACTGAGGCCGCCGAATCCACGACCGAAGAACCCTTCGAGTCTACTACTTTCGAAGCCGAGGAATCGACCACTGAGGCCGCCGAATCCACGACCGAAGAACCCTTCGAGTCTACTACTTTCGAAGCCGAGGAATCGACCACTGAGGCCGCTGAATCTACTACTTTCGAAGCCGAGGAATCGACCACTGAGGCTGCTGAATCCACTACCTTCGAAGCCGAGGAATCGACCACTGAGGCCGCTGAATCCACTACTTTCGAAGCCGAGGAATCGACCACTGAGGCTGCTGAATCCACTACTTTTGAAGCCGAGGAATCGACCACTGAGGCCGCCGAATCCACGACCGAAGAACCCTTCGAGTCTACTACTTTCGAAGCCGAGGAATCGACCACTGAGGCCGCTGAATCCACTACTTTCGAAGCCGAGGAATCGACCACTGAGGCCGCCGAATCCACGACCGAAGAACCCTTCGAGTCTACTACTTTCGAAGCCGAGGAATCGACCACTGAGGCCGCTGAATCCACTACTTTCGAAGCCGAGGAATCGACCACTGAGGCCGCTGAATCCACTACTTTCGAAGCCGAGGAATCGACCACTGAGGCCGCCGAATCCACTACTTTCGAAGCCGAGGAATCGACCACTGAGGCTGCTGAATCCACTACTTTTGAAGCCGAGGAATCGACCACTGAGGCCGCCGAATCCACGACCGAAGAACCCTTCGAGTCTACTACTTTCGAAGCCGAGGAATCGACCACTGAGGCCGCTGAATCCACTACTTTCGAAGCCGAGGAATCGACCACTGAGGCCGCCGAATCCACGACCGAAGAACCCTTCGAGTCTACTACTTTCGAAGCCGAGGAATCGACCACTGAGGCCGCTGAATCCACTACTTTCGAAGCCGAGGAATCGACCACTGAGGCTGCTGAATCCACTACTTTCGAAGCCGAGGAATCGACCACTGAGGCCGCCGAATCCACGACCGAAGAACCCTTCGAGTCTACTACTTTCGAAGCCTTGGAGTCCACCACCTCTGAAGCTGAGGAATCGACCACTCAAGCCGCTGAATCGACTACCCAAGAAGCCTTGGAGTCCACCACCTCTGAAGCTGAGGAATCGACTACTCAAGCCGCTGAATCCACGACCCAAGAAGCCTTGGAGTCCACCACCTCTGAAGCCGAGGAATCGACCACTCAAGCCGCTGAATCGACTACCCAAGAAGCCTTGGAGTCCACCACCTCTGAAGCTGAGGAATCGACCACTCAAGCCGCTGAATCGACTACCCAAGAAGCCTTGGAGTCCACCACCTCTGAAGCTGAGGAATCGACTACTCAAGCCGCTGAATCCACGACCCAAGAAGCCTTGGAGTCCACCACCTCTGAAGCCGAGGAATCGACCACTCAAGCCGCTGAATCGACTACCCAAGAAGCCTTGGAGTCCACCACCTCTGAAGCTGAGGAATCGACTACTCAAGCCGCTGAATCCACGACCCAAGAAGCCGTGGAGTCCACCACCTCTGAAGCTGAGGAATCGACCACTCAAGCCGCTGAGTCCACGACTCAAGAAGCCTTGGAGTCCACCACCTCTGAAGCCGAGGAATCGACCACTCAAGCCGCTGAATCCACGACTCAAGAAGCCTTGGAGTCCACCACCTCTGAAGCCGAGGAATCGACCACTCAAGCCGCTGAATCCACGACTCAAGAAGCCTTGGAGTCCACCACCTCTGAAGCTGAGGAATCGACCACTCAAGCCGCTGAATCGACTACCCAAGAAGCCTTGGAGTCCACCACCTCTGAAGCTGAGGAATCGACCACTCAAGCCGCTGAATCCACGACTCAAGAAGCCTTGGAGTCCACCACCTCTGAAGCCGAGGAATCGACCACTCAAGCCGCTGAATCGACTACCCAAGAAGCTTTGGAGTCCACCACCTCTGAAGCCGAGGAATCGACCACTCAAGCCGCTGAATCCACGACTCAAGAAGCCTTGGAGTCCACCACCTCTGAAGCTGAGGAATCGACCACTCAAGCCGCTGAATCGACTACCCAAGTAGCCTTGGAGTCCACCACCTCTGAAGCTGAGGAATCGACCACTCAAGCCGCTGAATTGACTACCCAAGAAGCCTTGGAGTCCACCACCTCTGAAGCTGAGGAATCGACCACTCAAGCCGCTGAATCGACTACCCAAGAAGCCTTGGAGTCCACCACCTCTGAAGCCGAGGAATCGACCACTCAAGCCGCTGAATCGACTACCCAAGAAGCCTTGGAGTCCACCACCTCTGAAGCTGAGGAATCGACTACTCAAGCCGCTGAATCCACGACCCAAGAAGCCTTGGAGTCCACCACCTCTGAAGCCGAGGAATCGACCACTCAAGCCGCTGAATCGACTACCCAAGAAGCCTTGGAGTCCACCACCTCTGAAGCTGAGGAATCGACTACTCAAGCCGCTGAATCCACGACCCAAGAAGCCGTGGAGTCCACCACCTCTGAAGCTGAGGAATCGACCACTCAAGCCGCTGAGTCCACGACTCAAGAAGCCTTGGAGTCCACCACCTCTGAAGCCGAGGAATCGACCACTCAAGCCGCTGAATCCACGACTCAAGAAGCCTTGGAGTCCACCACCTCTGAAGCCGAGGAATCGACCACTCAAGCCGCTGAATCCACGACTCAAGAAGCCTTGGAGTCCACCACCTCTGAAGCTGAGGAATCGACCACTCAAGCCGCTGAATCGACTACCCAAGAAGCCTTGGAGTCCACCACCTCTGAAGCTGAGGAATCGACCACTCAAGCCGCTGAATCCACGACTCAAGAAGCCTTGGAGTCCACCACCTCTGAAGCCGAGGAATCGACCACTCAAGCCGCTGAATCGACTACCCAAGAAGCTTTGGAGTCCACCACCTCTGAAGCCGAGGAATCGACCACTCAAGCCGCTGAATCCACGACTCAAGAAGCCTTGGAGTCCACCACCTCTGAAGCCGAGGAATCGACCACTCAAGCCGCTGAATCCACGACTCAAGAAGCCTTGGAGTCCACCACCTCTGAAGCTGAGGAATCGACCACTCAAGCCGCTGAATCGACTACCCAAGAAGCCTTGGAGTCCACCACCTCTGAAGCTGAGGAATCGACCACTCAAGCCGCTGAATCCACGACTCAAGAAGCCTTGGAGTCCACCACCTCTGAAGCCGAGGAATCGACCACTCAAGCCGCTGAATCGACTACCCAAGAAGCTTTGGAGTCCACCACCTCTGAAGCCGAGGAATCGACCACTCAAGCCGCTGAATCCACGACTCAAGAAGCCTTGGAGTCCACCACCTCTGAAGCTGAGGAATCGACCACTCAAGCCGCTGAATCGACTACCCAAGTAGCCTTGGAGTCCACCACCTCTGAAGCTGAGGAATCGACCACTCAAGCCGCTGAATTGACTACCCAAGAAGCCTTGGAGTCCACCACCTCTGAAGCTGAGGAATCGACCACTCAAGCCGCTGAATCGACTACCCAAGAAGCCTTGGAGTCCACCACCTCTGAAGCCGAGGAATCGACCACTCAAGCCGCTGAATCGACTACCCAAGAAGCCTTGGAGTCCACCACCTCTGAAGCTGAGGAATCGACTACTCAAGCCGCTGAATCCACGACCCAAGAAGCCTTGGAGTCCACCACCTCTGAAGCCGAGGAATCGACCACTCAAGCCGCTGAATCGACTACCCAAGAAGCCTTGGAGTCCACCACCTCTGAAGCTGAGGAATCGACTACTCAAGCCGCTGAATCCACGACCCAAGAAGCCGTGGAGTCCACCACCTCTGAAGCTGAGGAATCGACCACTCAAGCCGCTGAGTCCACGACTCAAGAAGCCTTGGAGTCCACCACCTCTGAAGCCGAGGAATCGACCACTCAAGCCGCTGAATCCACGACTCAAGAAGCCTTGGAGTCCACCACCTCTGAAGCCGAGGAATCGACCACTCAAGCCGCTGAATCCACGACTCAAGAAGCCTTGGAGTCCACCACCTCTGAAGCTGAGGAATCGACCACTCAAGCCGCTGAATCGACTACCCAAGAAGCCTTGGAGTCCACCACCTCTGAAGCTGAGGAATCGACCACTCAAGCCGCTGAATCCACGACTCAAGAAGCCTTGGAGTCCACCACCTCTGAAGCCGAGGAATCGACCACTCAAGCCGCTGAATCGACTACCCAAGAAGCTTTGGAGTCCACCACCTCTGAAGCCGAGGAATCGACCACTCAAGCCGCTGAATCCACGACTCAAGAAGCCTTGGAGTCCACCACCTCTGAAGCCGAGGAATCGACCACTCAAGCCGCTGAATCCACGACTCAAGAAGCCTTGGAGTCCACCACCTCTGAAGCTGAGGAATCGACCACTCAAGCCGCTGAATCGACTACCCAAGAAGCCTTGGAGTCCACCACCTCTGAAGCTGAGGAATCGACCACTCAAGCCGCTGAATCGACTACCCAAGAAGCCTTGGAGTCCACCACCTCTGAAGCTGAGGAATCGACCACTCAAGCCGCTGAATCGACTACCCAAGAAGCCTTGGAGTCCACCACCTCTGAAGCCGAGGAATCGACCACTCAAGCCGCTGAATCGACTACCCAAGAAGCCTTGGAGTCCACCACCTCTGAAGCTGAGGAATCGACTACTCAAGCCGCTGAATCCACGACCCAAGAAGCCTTGGAGTCCACCACCTCTGAAGCTGAGGAATCGACCACTCAAGCCGCTGAATCGACTACCCAAGAAGCCTTGGAGTCCACCACCTCTGAAGCTGAGGAATCGACTACTCAAGCCGCTGAATCCACGACTCAAGAAGCCTTGGAGTCCACCACCTCTGAAGCTGAGGAATCGACCACTCAAGCCGCTGAATCGACTACTCAAGAAGCCTTGGAGTCCACCACCTCTGAAGCTGAGGAATCGACCACTCAAGCCGCTGAATCGACTACCCAAGAAGCCTTGGAGTCCACCACCTCTGAAGCTGAGGAATCGACTACTCAAGCCGCTGAATCCACGACTCAAGAAGCCTTGGAGTCCACCACCTCTGAAGCTGAGGAATCGACCACTCAAGCCGCTGAATCGACTACCCAAGAAGCCTTGGAGTCCACCACCTCTGAAGCTGAGGAATCGACCACTCAAGCCGCTGAATCCACGACTCAAGAAGCCTTGGAGTCCACCACCTCTGAAGCCGAGGAATCGACCACTCAAGCCGCTGAATCCACGACTCAAGAAGCCTTGGAGTCCACCACCTCTGAAGCTGAGGAATCGACCACTCAAGCCGCTGAATCCACGACTCAAGAAGCCTTGGAGTCCACCACCTCTGAAGCCGAGGAATCGACTACTCAAGCCGCTGAATCCACGACCCAAGAAGCCTTGGAGTCCACCACCTCTGAAGCCGAGGAATCGACCACTCAAGCCGCTGAATCGACTACCCAAGAAGCCTTGGAGTCCACCACCTCTGAAGCCGAGGAATCGACCACTCAAGCCGCTGAATCCACGACTCAAGAAGCCTTGGAGTCCACCACCTCTGAAGCTGAGGAATCGACCACTCAAGCCGCTGAATCGACTACCCAAGAAGCCTTGGAGTCCACCACCTCTGAAGCTGAGGAATCGACCACTCAAGCCGCTGAATCCACGACTCAAGAAGCCTTGGAGTCCACCACCTCTGAAGCCGAGGAATCGACCACTCAAGCCGCTGAATCGACTACCCAAGAAGCCTTGGAGTCCACCACCTCTGAAGCCGAGGAATCGACCACTCAAGCCGCTGAATCCACGACTCAAGAAGCCTTGGAGTCCACCACCTCTGAAGCCGAGGAATCGACCACTCAAGCCGCTGAATCCACGACTCAAGAAGCCTTGGAGTCCACCACCTCTGAAGCTGAGGAATCGACCACTCAAGCCGCTGAATCGACTACCCAAGAAGCCTTGGAGTCCACCACCTCTGAAGCTGAGGAATCGACCACTCAAGCCGCTGAATCGACTACCCAAGAAGCCTTGGAGTCCACCACCTCTGAAGCTGAGGAATCGACCACTCAAGCCGCTGAATCGACTACCCAAGAAGCCTTGGAGTCCACCACCTCTGAAGCCGAGGAATCGACCACTCAAGCCGCTGAATCGACTACCCAAGAAGCCTTGGAGTCCACCACCTCTGAAGCTGAGGAATCGACTACTCAAGCCGCTGAATCCACGACCCAAGAAGCCTTGGAGTCCACCACCTCTGAAGCTGAGGAATCGACCACTCAAGCCGCTGAATCGACTACCCAAGAAGCCTTGGAGTCCACCACCTCTGAAGCTGAGGAATCGACTACTCAAGCCGCTGAATCCACGACTCAAGAAGCCTTGGAGTCCACCACCTCTGAAGCTGAGGAATCGACCACTCAAGCCGCTGAATCGACTACCCAAGAAGCCTTGGAGTCCACCACCTCTGAAGCTGAGGAATCGACCACTCAAGCCGCTGAATCGACTACCCAAGAAGCCTTGGAGTCCACCACCTCTGAAGCTGAGGAATCGACTACTCAAGCCGCTGAATCCACGACTCAAGAAGCCTTGGAGTCCACCACCTCTGAAGCTGAGGAATCGACCACTCAAGCCGCTGAATCGACTACCCAAGAAGCCTTGGAGTCCACCACCTCTGAAGCTGAGGAATCGACCACTCAAGCCGCTGAATCGACTACCCAAGAAGCCTTGGAGTCCACCACCTCTGAAGCTGAGGAATCGACTACTCAAGCCGCTGAATCCACGACTCAAGAAGCCTTGGAGTCCACCACCTCTGAAGCTGAGGAATCGACCACTCAAGCCGCTGAATCGACTACCCAAGAAGCCTTGGAGTCCACCACCTCTGAAGCTGAGGAATCGACTACTCAAGCCGCTGAATCCACGACTCAAGAAGCCTTGGAGTCCACCACCTCTGAAGCTGAGGAATCGACTACTCAAGCCGCTGAATCCACGACTCAAGAAGCCTTGGAGTCCACCACCTCTGAAGCTGAGGAATCGACCACTCAAGCCGCTGAATCGACTACCCAAGAAGCCTTGGAGTCCACCACCTCTGAAGCTGAGGAATCGACCACTCAAGCCGCTGAATCGACTACCCAAGAAGCCTTGGAGTCCACCACCTCTGAAGCTGAGGAATCGACTACTCAAGCCGCTGAATCCACGACTCAAGAAGCCTTGGAGTCCACCACCTCTGAAGCTGAGGAATCGACCACTCAAGCCGCTGAATCGACTACCCAAGAAGCCTTGGAGTCCACCACCTCTGAAGCTGAGGAATCGACCACTCAAGCCGCTGAATCGACTACCCAAGAAGCCTTGGAGTCCACCACCTCTGAAGCTGAGGAATCGACTACTCAAGCCGCTGAATCCACGACTCAAGAAGCCTTGGAGTCCACCACCTCTGAAGCTGAGGAGTCGACCACTCAAGCCGCTGAATCGACTACCCAAGAAGCCTTGGTGTCCACCACCTCTGAAGCTGAGGAATCGACCACTCAAGCCGCTGAATCCACGACTCAAGAAGCCTTGGAGCCCACCACCTCTGAAGCCGAGGAATCGACCACTCAAGCCGCTGAATCCACGACTCAAGAAGCCTTGGAGTCCACCACCTCTGAAGCTGAGGAATCGACCACTCAAGCCGCTGAATCCACGACTCAAGAAGCCTTGGAGTCCACCACCTCTGAAGCCGAGGAATCGACTACTCAAGCCGCTGAATCCACGACCCAAGAAGCCTTGGAGTCCACCACCTCTGAAGCCGAGGAATCGACCACTCAAGCCGCTAAATCGACTACCCAAGAAGCCTTGGAGTCCACCACCTCTGAAGCTGAGGAATCGACTACTCAAGCCGCTGAATCCACGACTCAAGAAGCCTTGGAGTCCACCACCTCTGAAGCTGAGGAATCGACCACTCAAGCCGCTGAATCGACTACCCAAGAAGCCTTGGAGTCCACCACCTCTGAAGCTGAGGAATCGACCACTCAAGCCGCTGAATCGACTACCCAAGAAGCCTTGGAGTCCACCACCTCTGAAGCTGAGGAATCGACCACTCAAGCCGCTGAATCGACTACCCAAGAAGCCTTGGAGTCCACCACCTCTGAAGCTGAGGAATCGACTACTCAAGCCGCTGAATCCACGACCCAAGAAGCCTTGGAGTCCACCACCTCTGAAGCTGAGGAATCGACCACTCAAGCCGCTGAATCGACTACCCAAGAAGCCTTGGAGTCCACCACCTCTGAAGCTGAGGAATCGACTACTCAAGCCGCTGAATCCACGACTCAAGAAGCCTTGGAGTCCACCACCTCTGAAGCTGAGGAATCGACCACTCAAGCCGCTGAATCGACTACCCAAGAAGCCTTAGAGTCCACCACCTCTGAAGCTGAGGAATCGACCACTCAAGCCGCTGAATCGACTACCCAAGAAGCCTTGGAGTCCACCACCTCTGAAGCTGAGGAATCGACCACTCAAGCCGCTGAATCGACTACCCAAGAAGCCTTGGAGTCCACCACCTCTGAAGCTGAGGAATCGACCACTCAAGCCGCTGAATCAACTACCCAAGAAGCCTTGGAGTCCACCACCTCTGAAGCTGAGGAATCGACTACTCAAGCCGCTGAATCCACGACCCAAGAAGCCTTGGAGTCCACCACCTCTGAAGCCGAGGAATCGACCACTCAAGCCGCTGAATCCACGACCCAAGAAGCCTTGGAGTCCACCACCTCTGAAGCCGAGGAATCGACCACTCAAGCCGCTGAATCGACTACCCAAGAAGCCTTGGAGTCCACCACCTCTGAAGCTGAGGAATCGACTACTCAAGCCGCTGAATCCACGACTCAAGAAGCCTTGGAGTCCACCACCTCTGAAGCTGAGGAATCGACCACTCAAGCCGCTGAATCCACGACTCAAGAAGCCTTGGAGTCCACCACCTCTGAAGCTGAGGAATCGACCACTCAAGCCGCTGAATCCACGACCCAAGAAGCCTTGGAGTCCACCACCTCTGAAGCTGAGGAATCGACCACTCAAGCCGCTGAATCGACTACCCAAGAAGCCTTGGAGTCCACCACCTCTGAAGCCGAGGAATCGACCACTCAAGCCGCGGAATCCACGACTCAAGAAGCCTTGGAGTCCACCACCTCTGAAGCCGAGGAATCGACCACTCAAGCCGCTGAATCGACTACCCAAGAAGCCTTGGAGTCCACCACCTCTGAAGCTGAGGAATCGACCACTCAAGCCGCTGAATCGACTACCCAAGAAGCCTTGGAGTCCACCACCTCTGAAGCTGAGGAATCGACTACTCAAGCCGCTGAATCCACGACTCAAGAAGCCTTGGAGTCCACCACCTCTGAAGCCGAGGAATCGACCACTCAAGCCGCTGAATCCACGACTCAAGAAGCCTTGGAGTCCACCACCTCTGAAGCCGAGGAATCGACCACTCAAGGCGCTGAATCGACTACCCAAGAAGCCTTGGAGTCCACCACCTCTGAAGCTGAGGAATCGACCACTCAAGCCGCTGAATCAACGACCCAAGAAGCCTTGGAGTCCACCACCTCTGAAGCTGAGGAATCGACCACTCAAGCCGCTGAATCGACTACCCAAGAAGCCTTGGAGTCCACCACCTCTGAAGCCGAGGAATCGACCACTCAAGCCGCTGAATCGACTACCCAAGAAGCCTTGGAGTCCACCACCTCTGAAGCTGAGGAATCGACTACTCAAACCGCTGAATCCACGACCCAAGAAGCCTTGGAGTCCACCACCTCTGAAGCTGAGGAATCGACCACTCAAGCCGCTGAATCGACTACCCAAGAAGCCTTGGAGTCCACCACCTCTGAAGCCGAGGAATCGACCACTCAAGCCGCGGAATCCACGACTCAAGAAGCCTTGGAGTCCACCACCTCTGAAGCCGAGGAATCGACCACTCAAGCCGCTGAATCGACTACCCAAGAAGCCTTGGAGTCCACCACCTCTGAAGCTGAGGAATCGACCACTCAAGCCGCTGAATCGACTACCCAAGAAGCCTTGGAGTCCACCACCTCTGAAGCTGAGGAATCGACTACTCAAACCGCTGAATCCACGACCCAAGAAGCCTTGGAGTCCACCACCTCTGAAGCTGAGGAATCGACCACTCAAGCCGCTGAATCGACTACCCAAGAAGCCTTGGAGTCCACCACCTCTGAAGCCGAGGAATCGACCACTCAAGCCGCTGAATCGACTACCCAAGAAGCCTTGGAGTCCACCACCTCTGAAGCTGAGGAATCGACTACTCAAGCCGCTGAATCGACTACCCAAGAAGCCTTGGAGTCCACCACCTCTGAAGCTGAGGAATCGACCACTCAAGCCGCTGAATCGACTACCCAAGAAGCCTTGGAGTCCACCACCTCTGAAGCTGAGGAATCGACTACTCAAACCGCTGAATCCACGACCCAAGAAGCCTTGGAGTCCACCACCTCTGAAGCTGAGGAATCGACCACTCAAGCCGCTGAATCGACTACCCAAGAAGCCTTGGAGTCCACCACCTCTGAAGCCGAGGAATCGACCACTCAAGCCGCTGAATCGACTACCCAAGAAGCCTTGGAGTCCACCACCTCTGAAGCTGAGGAATCGACTACTCAAGCCGCTGAATCGACTACCCAAGAAGCCTTGGAGTCCACCACCTCTGAAGCTGAGGAATCGACCACTCAAGCCGCTGAATCGACTACCCAAGAAGCCTTGGAGTCCACCACCTCTGAAGCTGAGGAATCGACTACTCAAGCCGCTGAATCCACGACTCAAGAAGCCTTGGAGTCCACCACCTCTGAAGCTGAGGAATCGACCACTCAAGCCGCTGAATCCACGACCCAAGAAGCCTTGGAGTCCACCACCTCTGAAGCTGAGGAATCGACCACTCAAGCCGCTGAATCGACTACCCAAGAAGCCTTGGAGTCCACCACCTCTGAAGCCGAGGAATCGACCACTCAGGCCGCTGAATCGACTACCCAAGAAGCCTTGGAGTCCACCACCTCTGAAGCCGAGGAATCGACCACTCAAGCCGCTGAATCCACGACTCAAGAAGCCTTGGAGTCCACCACCTCTGAAGCTGAGAAATCGACCACTCAAGCCGCTGAATCCACGACTCAAGAAGCCTTGGAGTCCACCACCTCTGAAGCTGAGGAATCGACCACTCAAGCCGCTGAATCGACTACCCAAGAAGCCTTGGAGTCCACCACCTCTGAAGCCGAGGAATCGACCACTCAAGCCGCTGAATCGACTACCCAAGAAGCCTTGGAGTCCACCACCTCTGAAGCTGAGGAATCGACCACTCAAGCCGCTGAATCGACTACCCAAAAAGCCTTGGAGTCTACCACCTCTGAAGCCGAGGAATCGACCACTCAAGCCGCTGAATCCACGACTCAAGAAGCCTTGGAGTCCACCACCTCTGAAGCTGAGGAATCGACCACTCAAGATGCTGAATCGACTACCCAAGAAGCCTTGGAGTCCACCACCTCTGAAGCCGAGGAATCGACCACTCAAGCCGCTGAATCCACGACTCAAGAAGCCTTGGAGTCCACCACCTCTGAAGCTGAGGAATCGACCACTCAAGCCGCTGAATCGACTACCCAAGAAGCCTTGGAGTCCACCACCTCTGAAGCTGAGGAATCGACCACTCAAGCCGCTGAATCCACGACTCAAGAAGCCTTGGAGTCCACCACCTCTGAAGCTGAGGAATCGACCACTCAGGCCGCTGAATCGACTACCCAAGAAGCCTTGGAGTCCACCACCTCTGAAGCTGAGGAATCGACCACTCAAGCCGCTGAATCGACTACCCAAGAAGCCTTGGAGTCCACCACCTCTGAAGCCGAGGAATCGACCACTCAGGCCGCTGAATCGACTACCCAAGAAGCCTTGGAGTCCACCACCTCTGAAGCCGAGGAATCGACCACTCAAGCCGCTGAATCCACGACTCAAGAAGCCTTGGAGTCCACCACCTCTGAAGCTGAGGAATCGACCACTCAAGCCGCTGAATCGACTACCCAAGAAGCCTTGGAGTCCACCACCTCTGAAGCTGAGGAATCGACCACTCAAGCCGCTGAATCCACGACTCAAGAAGCCTTGGAGTCCACCACCTCTGAAGCTGAGGAATCGACCACTCAAGCCGCTGAATCCACGACTCAAGAAGCCTTGGAGTCCACCACCTCTGAAGCTGAGGAATCGACCACTCAAGCCGCTGAATCCACGACTCAAGAAGCCTTGGAGTCCACCACCTCTGAAGCTGAGGAATCGACCACTCAAGATGCTGAATCGACTACCCAAGAAGCCTTGGAGTCCACCACCTCTGAAGCCGAGGAATCGACCACTCAAGCCGCTGAATCCACGACTCAAGAAGCCTTGGAGTCCACCACCTCTGAAGCTGAGGAATCGACCACTCAAGCCGCTGAATCGACTACCCAAGAAGCCTTGGAGTCCACCACCTCTGAAGCTGAGGAATCGACCACTCAAGCCGCTGAATCCACGACTCAAGAAGCCTTGGAGTCCACCACCTCTGAAGCTGAGGAATCGACCACTCAGGCCGCTGAATCGACTACCCAAGAAGCCTTGGAGTCCACCACCTCTGAAGCTGAGGAATCGACCACTCAAGCCGCTGAATCGACTACCCAAGAAGCCTTGGAGTCCACCACCTCTGAAGCCGAGGAATCGACCACTCAGGCCGCTGAATCGACTACCCAAGAAGCCTTGGAGTCCACCACCTCTGAAGCCGAGGAATCGACCACTCAAGCCGCTGAATCCACGACTCAAGAAGCCTTGGAGTCCACCACCTCTGAAGCTGAGGAATCGACTACTCAAGCCGCTGAATCCACGACTCAAGAAGCCTTGGAGTCCACCACCTCTGAAGCTGAGGAATCGACTACTCAAGCCGCTGAATCCACGACTCAAGAAGCCTTGGAGTCCACCACCTCTGAAGCTGAGGAATCGACCACTCAAGCCGCTGAATCGACTACCCAAGAAGCCTTGGAGTCCACCACCTCTGAAGCTGAGGAATTGACCACTCAAGCCGCTGAATCGACTACCCAAGAAGCTTTGGAGTCCACCACCTCTGAAGCTGAGGAATCGACTACTCAAGCCGCTGAATCCACGACTCAAGAAGCCTTGGAGTCCACCACCTCTGAAGCTGAGGAATCGACCACTCAAGCCGCTGAATCCACGACCCAAGAAGCCTTGGAGTCCACCACCTCTGAAGCTGAGGAATCGACCACTCAAGCCGCTGAATCGACTACCCAAGAAGCCTTGGAGTCCACCACCTCTGAAGCCGAGGAATCGACCACTCAAGCCGCTGAATCCACGACTCAAGAAGCCTTGGAGTCCACCACCTCTGAAGCTGAGGAATCGACCACTCAAGCCGCTGAATCGACTACCCAAGAAGCCTTGGAGTCCACCACCTCTGAAGCTGAGGAATCGACCACTCAAGCCGCTGAATCCACGACTCAAGAAGCCTTGGAGTCCACCACCTCTGAAGCTGAGGAATCGACCACTCAAGCCGCTGAATCCACGACCCAAGAAGCCTTGGAGTCCACCACCTCTGAAGCTGAGGAATCGACCACTCAAGCCGCTGAATCGACTACCCAAGAAGCCTTGGAGTCCACCACCTCTGAAGCCGAGGAATCGACCACTCAAGCCGCTGAATCCACGACTCAAGAAGCCTTGGAGTCCACCACCTCTGAAGCTGAGGAATCGACCACTCAAGCCGCTGAATCCACGACCCAAGAAGCCTTGGAGTCCACCACCTCTGAAGCTGAGGAATCGACCACTCAAGCCGCTGAATCCACGACTCAAGAAGCCTTGGAGTCCACCACCTCTGAAGCTGAGGAATCGACCACTCAGGCCGCTGAATCGACTACCCAAGAAGCCTTGGAGTCCACCACCTCTGAAGCTGAGGAATCGACCACTCAAGCCGCTGAATCGACTACCCAAGAAGCCTTGGAGTCCACCACCTCTGAAGCCGAGGAATCGACCACTCAGGCCGCTGAATCGACTACCCAAGAAGCCTTGGAGTCCACCACCTCTGAAGCTGAGGAATCGACCACTCAAGCCGCTGAATCGACTACCCAAGAAGCCTTAGAGTCCACCACCTCTGAAGCTGAGGAATCGACTACTCAAGCCGCTGAATCCACGACTCAAGAAGCCTTGGAGTCCACCACCTCTGAAGCTGAGGAATCGACCACTCAAGCCGCTGAATCCACGACCCAAGAAGCCTTGGAGTCCACCACCTCTGAAGCTGAGGAATCGACCACTCAAGCCGCTGAATCGACTACCCAAGAAGCCTTGGAGTCCACCACCTCTGAAGCCGAGGAATCGACCACTCAGGCCGCTGAATCGACTACCCAAGAAGCCTTGGAGTCCACCACCTCTGAAGCCGAGGAATCGACCACTCAAGCCGCTGAATCCACGACTCAAGAAGCCTTGGAGTCCACCACCTCTGAAGCTGAGGAATCGACCACTCAAGCCGCTGAATCGACTACCCAAGAAGCCTTGGAGTCCACCACCTCTGAAGCTGAGGAATCGACCACTCAAGCCGCTGAATCCACGACTCAAGAAGCCTTGGAGTCCACCACCTCTGAAGCTGAGGAATCGACCACTCAAGCCGCTGAATCCACGACTCAAGAAGCCTTGGAGTCCACCACCTCTGAAGCTGAGGAATCGACCACTCAAGCCGCTGAATCGACTACCCAAGAAGCCTTGGAGTCCACCACCTCTGAAGCTGAGGAATCGACCACTCAAGCCGCTGAATCCACGACTCAAGAAGCCTTGGAGTCCACCACCTCTGAAGCTGAGGAATCGACCACTCAAGCCGCTGAATCCACGACTCAAGAAGCCTTGGAGTCCACCACCTCTGAAGCTGAGGAATCGACCACTCAAGCCGCTGAATCGACTACCCAAGAAGCCTTGGAGTCCACCACCTCTGAAGCTGAGGAATCGACCACTCAAGCCGCTGAATCCACGACTCAAGAAGCCTTGGAGTCCACCACCTCTGAAGCTGAGGAATCGACCACTCAAGCCGCTGAATCCACGACTCAAGAAGCCTTGGAGTCCACCACCTCTGAAGCTGAGGAATCGACCACTCAAGCCGCTGAATCGACTACCCAAGAAGCCTTGGAGTCCACCACCTCTGAAGCTGAGGAATCGACCACTCAAGCCGCTGAATCCACGACTCAAGAAGCCTTGGAGTCCACCACCTCTGAAGCTGAGGAATCGACCACTCAAGCCGCTGAATCCACGACTCAAGAAGCCTTGGAGTCCACCACCTCTGAAGCTGAGGAATCGACCACTCAAGCCGCTGAATCCACGACTCAAGAAGCCTTGGAGTCCACCACCTCTGAAGCTGAGGAATCGACCACTCAAGCCGCTGAATCGACTACCCAAGAAGCCTTGGAGTCCACCACCTCTGAAGCTGAGGAATCGACCACTCAAGCCGCTGAATCGACTACCCAAGAAGCCTTGGAGTCCACCACCTCTGAAGCCGAGGAATCGACCACTCAAGCCGCTGAATCGACTACCCAAGAAGCCTTGGAGTCCACCACCTCTGAAGCTGAGGAATCGACCACTCAAGCCGCTGAATCGACTACCCAAAAAGCCTTGGAGTCTACCACCTCTGAAGCCGAGGAATCGACCACTCAAGCCGCTGAATCCACGACTCAAGAAGCCTTGGAGTCCACCACCTCTGAAGCTGAGGAATCGACCACTCAAGCCGCTGAATCGACTACCCAAGAAGCCTTGGAGTCCACCACCTCTGAAGCCGAGGAATCGACCACTCAAGCCGCTGAATCCACGACTCAAGAAGCCTTGGAGTCCACCACCTCTGAAGCTGAGGAATCGACCACTCAAGCTGCTGAATCCACGACTCAAGAAGCCTTGGAGTCCACCACCTCTGAAGCTGAGGAATCGACCACTCAAGCTGCTGAATCCACGACTCAAGAAGCCTTGGAGTCCACCACCTCTGAAGCTGAGGAATCGACCACTCAAGCCGCTGAATCCACGACTCAAGAAGCCTTGGAGTCCACCACCTCTGAAGCTGAGGAATCGACCACTCAAGCCGTTGAATCGACTACCCAAGAAGCCTTGGAGTCCACCACCTCTGAAGCCGAGGAATCGACCACTCAAGCCGCTGAATCGACTACCCAAGAAGCCTTGGAGTCCACCACCTCTGAAGCTGAGGAATCGACCACTCAAGCCGCTGAATCCACGACTCAAGAAGCCTTGGAGTCCACCACCTCTGAAGCTGAGGAATCGACCACTCAAGCCGCTGAATCCACGACTCAAGAAGCCTTCGAGACCACCACTTTTGAAGCCGAGGAGTCGACCACTGAGGCCGCTGAATCCACGACCGAAGAACCCTTCGAGACCACCACTTTTGAAGCCGAGGAGTCGACCACTGAGGCCGCTGAATCCACGACCGAAGAACCCTTCGAGACCACCACTTTTGAAGCCGAGGAATCGACCACTGAGGCCGCTGAATCCACGACCGAAGAACCCTTCGAGACCACCACTTTTGAAGCCGAGGAATCGACCACTGAGGCCGCTGAAGCCACGACCGAAGAACCCTTCGAGTCCACTACCGAGGAGTCTACCACTGCTGAGGCCACGACTACAGAAGAACCCACTACAACCGAAGCGCCAACCACCACAACAACGACTACTACCACAACTACAACAACAACTACTACGACGACCACAACTACCACAACTGTTGCACCAACCTGCGACAACCGTTACTTGTGGATTACACTTAATAATAATCACACAAAGCTCACTGATTCCTTGGACGACGCCTACAACAATGAATGGAGCAGTAACATGAAGAGCAACTTCCTCGCCTACAAGAAACGTATCACCAATCTTGTGTGGAACTCGACCATCTCCTACGATGAGAAGCTGGACTCAATCAGCACAGTATTCAATAGTTGGACGCGCTCAACCTCCGACAACATGGCCACTCTGATGAACACCGAGATCGAGAACTGGGGTCTGGTGAAGCCATGGTGTAGATGCGACGGGAAGTGCGAGTTCTAATTATTTATTATATTTATATACATAGTACATATTGTCGGAAGAAGCAGAGAACTTCTTCTAAAATTATTTTAACTGAAATGTAGTTAAAGGAAATAAATGCCGCATATGATTGATAGATATTGATGTTTGTTGTTTATGATTATAAATAGTATTAATTTGTGACCACTGTGGTACAAAAATATAGTAGAATGATGATATATGTTTAACAGTACATGCCCTGGTTGTCGCTTTATTATGTACTTATGCGTCTTTAAAGTCTTTGGAGAGATCTTTGGCGTTTGCACTATACGGAAGAAGTCATGGTCCGAGCGACAGCCCAAGAAAGCCTATGGCATGGTGCAAAAAGCAAGAAACTGCAGAGTGCAAGATTAACTTTTGGGGTCTCGCAGTGCATGTCACGAAATCACTCCAGCGATATCAGCCTGTCGGGAAAATATAGTGGACTCGTAGCGGCTTGAAATCGGCCATCATCGCTTTCCGACGGCTGGCCGTGGCTGGAGATTTGGTGCACAACTTCGCCGAAGCGAAAAAATTTCAGTTTTTTGACCCTAGGTGGGCGGCTATTAAATTGAAAATGAACCAGAGTCCAGTCTCCGCAGTCTGTAATTAGTCTTAAAACTTTTGAACGTCAACCGAATGTCATGCCTACAAGTTTGTCGTCGGTCGGATTAGGTTTACATAATTAAAAGTGTTCATGGGAAGTTCATTACGCAATTGTCTGTTGCTCCTTGCGTCGTCTCCGCTCCCCCAATTATTAGTCTGACCACAACGGCTTATTTTTTTAATTAGGCTACCGATAATGCACGTTAATTCGGAATACTCTCGTTGTTTGCGATTATTCTACTCGAAGATTTATGAAAGACTTGATAAACGCCCAATTATCAAAGTACTCTGGCTATGTCCCTTGTAGCATATTTATATATTCACCGCATTGAAATAGGATATATACAAAAAAAAACTCTGCCCTTCTGCACTCGAGTGCGTCAGCATACGGAGCACTTGGCTTCGAGATTATGTTGACTGTGCTGCTGAATCTCGGTTTGTCGGGAAAATAATGAGCGCTATGTCGTATCGATAATCGCTGCCGAGGAAATGAATTCAAATTGCTTTTCAATTCAGCGACGCAATCGGTACAGCGACATTGTGCCCATTATTTTCCAGGCCGATTGATAAGAAGACAGCCGGAGATGCTCTTTATTTTTTTTATACAGGGTGTTCAGAGAATTATGGAAAAAAGTATTCATTAATAACTTTGCGCTCGGTGGTCCAATCCGAAAATTTTTTTTTGCACTTTACAGAAAAATCTTGGAGTTTTTAGAATCTAAAAAAATTTTTTTCTTTTATCGGCGGAGACTTCCGTAATCCGCGTTGAATTCGGCGGAGTGTTTTTTTCACAAAATAAGGCTGTGAATCGTGTAAAGAAAAGTGTATGTGTAAAGAAAATGGGCGGAAAAGGATCCAGCAGATACAATATGACATTTCTTTCAAATTTCTGCGCTTCGGCGGAGACATTTTTTACCTCGGCGGACGATTTTTCTTTGACTCCGGATAGTCAAAATTGGCTAAAACCAAAGCGTATGGTATCCCTGGTGGCGTGGAGTCTAAAAATGACTTAAAACGTCGCCAGCTGGCTGGCAGATGAAAAAACGGCGATTCGGCGGAGAAATCGGCGGAGAAAAAAATTAAACCATTTAAGAAATTATGATGAGAAAACTAAAATTGTAGGTCTTATACGGCCCTAATCAACCAAGAATATGATTCTTCTTATTGGCGGATGCTCGGCGGATAAATTTGAATAATTTCTTAAATATGTTCATTTTTTCTTCGCCGATTTCTCCGCCGAACTGCCGTTTTTTCATCTGCCAGCCAGCTGGCAACGTATTAAGTCATTTTTAGACTCCACGCCACGAGGGATACCATACGCTTTGGTTTCAGCCAATTTTGACTATCCGGAGTCAGAGAAAAAACGTCCGCCGAGGTTAAAAAATGTCTCCGCCGAAGCGCAGAAATTTGAAAGAAATGTCATATTGTATCTGCTGGATCCTTTTCCGCCCATTTTCTTTACACATACAACGATTCAAGCCTTATTTTGTGAAAATAACACTCCGCCGAATTCAACGCGGATTACGGAAGTCTCCGCCGATAAAAGAAAAATTTTTTTTCTAGATTCTAAAAACTCCAAGGTTTTTCTGTAAAATGCAAAAAAAAATTTTTGGATTGGACCACCGAGCGCAAAGTTATTAATGAATAGTTTTTTCCATAATTCTCTGAACACCCTGTAGTTTAAAAAAATATTTTTCGCAAAAATGATAGTTCCTGTACCAGTCTGTCGGGAAAATAATGTGGATTTATCGCAGCAAAATGTCTCGTCGCAGTCGGGCACCAAATCCCCAGCCGCGGCTATTCGTCGCAAAGCCAAAAAGGGCGATTGGAAGCCGCGACGAACCCACATTATTTTACCGACGGCGACGACAAGCAAAGTTCACGGCGATTGCCACACAATGCAAAAACATTAAGACTAGTCCGCCTAGTATCATCAACAATTAATTTCTGATCTTCGAAACTATAAATTTAGGTTATATCACACTCCAAACCAGAATTTCACAAGCTTTCAATTATTCGGTCTCTAGAATATTTCCATTCCGGCGTAATATGATTTTGACTCATTCGATTTGCGTAAAACCTTTTCTTAATTGGCAATGTTGAAATGACATTATATTATCTGGTCTGCTTTTTAGGGTTTGTAGCTTTTCAAAAGATTTTGTAAGCAATATTGTTCCCGACACTCCGCTTCATACGGTGCAAAATGTATTTGGTTTATTTTTCGAAGGCGTTGCTTACCCGCATGTTACATTCGTGCGGGAAATTTTGCTGCTTGCCGCACAACTCACGCCATCCCTAAGGCTACAACAGTCGGTCGACACTCGAGTATGTAGCTGGTCGACTCAAATGCTTTGCAAAAAAATTTCTGACAAGGAAAGTACTTCTATGGGGGTATGGAGTTACAGGTCAAGACATATATCAAAAAATCGCAAAATTTTTCTGATTCAGAATATGAAAAAGTTACGTGCCTAATTTTGGTTTGTAGTGGTAAAAAAATCCTCTGTTTGTAACGGTGAAGAAATCCTGGGAACTTGTTGCGTGAAAAGTTCTGAGGATTTTTTCACCCTTACAGACCAAAATTAGGCAGCTAACTTTTACATATTCTGAATCAGGAAAATTTTGTGATTTTTTTGATGTCTTGACCTGTAACTCCATACCCCGTATAAGTACTTTCCTTTTAAAAAATATTTTGTCCCAATTATCGCACAAAATGGACAGTGAAAAGTCGCGGAAAATTCCTAGGCCCGTTCACGCGAGTATACTTGAAGTTTGTCTCCAAGACCTATATTTAAATTTTTTTGGAGTTGCTCGCCAATCCAGCAAAATTCTAGGACCTAGACGATGAACCGACTCGTATTTGATTACAACAACACCTTCTTGGGGAAATACAACTGCAGTTTTTACGAGGTCAACATTGTGTTGCCAATAGAGCAACGGAAAAGCATATTGCATGGTACGGCATTGTTGATGATGGGAATTGTTTTTATGGTAAGTCGTAATCGTAGGAGACTCTAAACTAGCCAATTTCAGCGTCAAAAAGTTAAGCTTTTATGTTCTTTAGACTTTATACTTGCCATGCCTGTACGCAATGTCAAGTGAACGCCTAAGAGCCAACTCCTGCTATCGGCTTATGCTGATTATGGCCATTCTCGACGTGCTGGAACTCTCGTTCACCGCAGTCTATTCGGGAATTGCGACTATAATGGGATGGCATTATTGTGATACGGATTCGGACACAATACGGATGGTACTGTATTTTCAAGGCTGTCTGGTGCTCGGTAAGCCCTCTGGAACGTCTATATCACTCTGTCGGGAAAATAATGTGGATTCGACGCGCATTGGTACCTCCCATTTATACATTTTGCTGCTACAAATCCACATTATTTTCCCGACATACTGGCACCTCAATCTCACACAAAATGCGTTTCAGGATTGTGGTTCGCATATACGTATACAAGTTTAATTCTGGCGCTCAATCGATGCCTTTCATTCGGCAGTTACAAAAGGGTCTTCGACCATCCCATTTGGCTATTGGGGACTGTTGCTGTTCTGTTCACGACAGTCTGGTTTGTCAATCCGCTTTTCTACCACTCCTTCAACGGAGTTTGGCTGTTCACTCCGCATCCGCTAGAGTTAGCAATTGTCGATAGGGATGATGTGAGTTGTACTCTAAATTTTCGGACCTGCCTCATCCACATGTGCGGTGCGGGACAGAAACGACTGACAAATGAGGTCTATAGGTCAGAAATTTCCAAAACATTCTGTACTTTAGAGCAACAACGAAAAAATTTTTTCAAGGCGGGTGCTGGATGTGCGAGTAACACGAATTAACATTCGGGTTTTCTCACTAGGCGGGCTCAAAAGTCTTGCCGTGTTTCCGCATTGTGCGAGCGCATGCATCCTTGGGTCAAAAATTGCCAGAACGTCGCACGGCATTCTGTACTTTAGAACAACACCCGGTCTCCGCAACATTTTAATTTTTTTCGGAATGCGCTTGCTTTTTCTCTTCATATCTCGCTAACCGTTAGTGTTGGAAGTCTAAAATTTGGCACGGCAGTAAATGACAATTTTTTATTTCACTGCCATACCAAATTTTAGCCTTCCAGCACAAACAGCTAGCCAGATACGGACAGAAAAAGCAAGCGCATTCCGAAAAAAATTAACGTCGCGCAGATCGGTTGTTGCTAAAAAGTATAGTACAGAATGTCGTGCGAAGTTCTGACAATTTTTGACCCAAAGAAGCATGCGCCCGTACAGTACGGAAACATGTCAAGGCTATGGGGCCCGCTAATTAGAAAACCCGAATGTTAATTCGTGTTACCCGCTGTTAAAGCGCCCACCACCCGCCTTATACAACATAACAAAATTTTACATGTTATTTATAGTATCACGCGCTTGCCCACTCAATCAACAACTTCACTTTGGCCTTTACTCTTCCAATTATCTACTTGAGTTTCTTTCTGACTCGGCCGCGCGGTGGTAATGGTCGGTTGGCCAATTTTGCACGGCGAGACATTAGCGTAAGTTGTTTCCTGAGAATTCAGTAATCTTATTTGACCAAAAATAACCAAATAACCGAACGCGTTCGAACGTTTAAACATGTTTCGAGGGGTACAACCTCTAAACTATAATGACAACATTGTTGAAAACGTTTTTATATGAACAGAAGGAGTTTTCTCTCTCTGTGACCGCGTTTCGGGCACTTATACAGTGGCGGACCTGATCCAATGGCAAAGAACGTACCATTGTGCATCCGGGAAGTATCAAAAATGTAGCAAAACACCTCCCTCTCCAACTAAAAAAACTCCGGTTTGAAGAGCATCTCTCACAAAAAGAGAGAACGCGATTTTTAAACCGGAGTTTTTTACAGAGGGAGGTATTTTGCTATAACGCGGTTACAAAGCGAGAGAACTTCTCTGGTCATAACGGTGCTAAGTTCGCTGAATGCCATCGAAAATGACCGATTTCTAAACTAACAAGGGAAGTACTTGAAGTGCGACGCTCAGATTTTGATAAAAATTGGCATAGATGGAGATTGGAATTTTCTTATTCGATTGCGAGCTTTCTAGCTCGCGCTTTGCAGTAACCGCCGAAAAAGAAGGGCCGGAATATCGAAAAAAATCTTCAAAAGCCGGCGAATTTTCCCTGATTCCATTGATCTTGGCATTCCGTTTCAGGATAAAAATATATTTTTTCTCGCAACACGGCGGTTTCAAAGGTCTCTTTCGTGGTGGGGAAAAAAATAAAGAACGCGCAGTTTGCGGAGGAAGGTATACGATGAAACATGTTTAGGAAGAAATCGTACAGTTTCATCAGAAGTGTGATGTAATTGATACTAAAAGAATAAAAAACATTTTTCTTGATCTTTTCAGACCAATAATTAACTCAGAATCCACATTAAAGTTTCTAAAATCATCAAATGAGGTAACGGTTACCATGATTACTTAAATGAATATTAAAACAGCAATCAGGCCGTATTTTAATTAAACAGAGGAAGCAAACCCGTTTAAAGATGTAGAGGAAGCATTAGAACCTATGGGACCAACAAAAACCGAAACTTTTTTTAAACGCTGCTTACAGCAATATTGTACATATTGTGGCATACCTGATGAAAACCAACTATGGTTATATGAGGCTAAAATAATTGTTAAATGTTTAATTTATAAACACAGAGATGGAGGAGCACAGTCTAAGCGCAATATATGGTCTTTTAGTAGCTTAAGCCTTGATAGTTAAAGTGGATAAGGTGATGGTGGGTACTGTACCACAAGTCCTCGCTAATGCAAAATCGACGCTGATTCTAAACGATTATTGCTTACTGAGTTGTTGTAGCACCCTAACCCCTCATAACCACCTTTGCATTTGTCTCACGATCAACTTTGACCTACTACAACATGACCAATGTACTTTCGGCCACAGACAAGTCTCTTCATTTGATCACCTACTTAGCCATGCTGTATACCAAAATATAGCTAAGACAAAGTAGTTTCTAAATCCCTGGTCGATTTTTGATCCGACTGTTTGTTCGAAGGATACTGTAGTTTTTCGAAATTGTCAAAAATCAGCATGTTTTTTGGGTGTCATAACTTCTCGCTCAGTCAACCTTTTTCGACGTTTTCGGTGTCTATCGACTCGGAATCATGTATTTACATATCCACTTCTTCATATCAAGTTCCCATTTTGATTTTTGGTTTTGATACGGTATCCTCAACATAGGCAAATTTAGCGCCACAGACAATTGGTCTCCGATTTCACTTCTGCAATGTGTTTAATACGTCATTAGATAAAAGACAAATTCTATTTTCTAAATCCCTGGTCGATTTTCGATTCGACTGTTAGTTTAAAAGTTACAGTAAAAAAACGTCATTTTTTGCCTCCGCGAGCTGCGCCCCCGCTTCAAAAAAGGACAAAACGAGGTTCCCGCTTTTCTGTTGTGTGAAACCGCCGTGGCAAGAAATTTTTTTTGATAATGTTCAACACTATTTTGTTGCTTTTATGTGGAATATTGTGCGTTATTTCAATTTTTATCAAAATCTGAGCGTCGCACTTCAAGTACTTCCCTTGTAAATATAAAATACAATGGGAGACCTGATCCAGTGGCCAAAAACCTACCATTTTGCATCCGGGAAATATCAAAAATGCGGCAAAATGCTTCCCTCTCCAAGTGAAAAGCGCCCGCTCTTTTTGTGAGGCAAAGGCCGCGCCCCTCAAAAAAGTTTTTTTTTTCACTCGGAGAGGGAAGCATTTTGCCACATTTTTGATGCTTCCCGGATGCAAGATGGTACCTTTTTTGCCACGGACCGGTCCTTCACGTTAGCTAACCCCAATCTCTGTCATTTCAGCTGCTAACCCAGTCCATGCTGGTTACTGGTTCTGTTGCTCTATGCGCCGGTTCTTACGCATGTTTGGAGCTGTTCAATCTGTCGGCCGAATTCACAAAGGCTGCGCATATTCTATGGATTCTAGTGGAAGGAGCGCCGTCCGTGGTCTACCTAACATTAAATCAGACGATTCTGTGCATTCTCTGCGCGAAAGGGAAACGTCTGGCGTTGCAAACATCCTCTACACAATATGCAATTACGACGCATAGCCGGAAACCCAGTGTTACACCTGCTATGGACGTGGTTACCGCGTCTCCCATGTGATAAAAGAGTGGAATTCATATGACCACGGGTTTAAAATGGTGTAAATATAGCAATAAAGACTAATACTTTTTTTAAAGACCAAAAAAATCGTATTCTACTTAGCTTTATAAACTGCTACAAGATGTACAACATAAAAAATCACAAGATAAGTGAAAATAATAATAAAAAATAACTCGTAACAAGGCTGTAAAATGTAAATCTGACAAGAATTTGAGCTAACAGTTAGCTAAAAAATTATTGCCTTAGGCAACTGGCGGCTGGCATTCATTGCACTCGGCGGAATCGGCCTGGAAGTCCTCAATTTGAATGGTGGATTCGTGGACGCCGAATTTCTGTTTGAGCATGAGACTGGTCGCTTTGAGGACGGCTTGAGCATCAGTGTCGGGATCAATTTCCAAATGCACAGAAAGCGCGATCTTGTTCATGGTGAGGGCCCAGATGCGGAGATTGTGGACCTTTTTGACGCCTTCGATGCTCTCCAAGGACTTGAAAACAATGCTGAAGTCGATTGAAGAGGGTCTTCCTAAAAATTAAACAAAAAAATTATATTAACCATGACTCTTACCTTCCAAAAGAACGACCAATGCATCTCTAATAATGTAGAAAGTGGTGCACATGACAATGACGGAGAAAATCAGGGTGCAAATTGGGTCGACAATACCCCATTGTGGCTAAAATCAAAATTTTTTTTATCTTCTAAACCGTCTTACCTTCCACAAGATGATCAAAGCGGCTACCAGGACCCCACAGCTTTGCAACAGGTCCCCCAAAACGTGAACAAAGGCGGCGCGGACGTTGATATTCACTTCGGGGCCGCGTTTCTCGTCGCTGTTGTGCTCCGCATCTTCTTCAATTGGTGCGTAGCCATTACTGGTGCCACTCGCAGACCGGAGGAGGGAGGTCCGTTCCGTGGGCGGGTGGGAATGGTTGTGGCCGCCGCCGAGATGACTGTGGCCGTGCCCGCCACAATAGAGGAGAAGACCCATGCTGAAAATTGACGATATTTTTGTTTTATCAGTCTGTCGGAAAAATAATGTGGATTCGTCGCGCGTGGAAATCGACCATTATCGCCGAGCGGCAAATCCAGATTAGAGTGGCGGACCTGATCCAATGAAAAAAGTACCATTTTGCATCCGGGAAGCAGCAAAAATGTAGCAAAATGCCCCCCTCTCCAAGTGAAAAAAAACTGAGAGGGAGGTATTTTGCAACATTTCTGATACTTCTCGGATGCAAAATGGTAAGTTTTTTTTTTGCCAAGCCACTGTATTTTCCCAACAGAATTATAGTTCATTCCCATTGTAGAAATAACTTTACTGTATAGCCCATAAATCCCATCATTTTTTTATCAAATTCACGTCCAACTTACATAATATTTACGCCAACACCAATTGCCGCAGTAATTGCCATAATCTCACCGTCTATTTCGTACTTGGCACTGATAATTCGCTCGATTGCCAAATACACCAAGATACCCGTGACCACCCAGATCATGAAGACGGATACGAAAGCTCCAACAACTTCTAAAACAATTATCAACATTTACTTCGCAAAAATGATATAAAAATATCCGAAAAGATAAAATAATTTGCTGGAAAAAACTTGCCAGCTCGATGCCAACCAAAGCTCATTCGCTGAGAGGCTGGCCTCGACGCCAGATACAGAGAAAACAGAGATATCAGCATGCTGGCCAGATCTGTTAGCTGAAAATGTCTAGTGCAATATAAAACAAGCCAAAACATAAAGAATTAATCAACAGAAACTGTCAAACCCCTTCCCAATTTAAATTTCACAACTTACCAAATGAGCCGCATCTGTGATAATGGCCAAACTCGCGGCCCACCATCCACCAACAATCTCACAGATCATGAACAACATACAGACCACCACGCTGGCCCAAAGCACTCGAATGGCTCGCTTTTTCGTCTCCACCTGCTCACTGGTCAGCTCATGGCAATGGAACCCATCTGAACTTCTTCCGGAAGCGTTTGAGACATAATCGATACTAAAAATATTATACATGAGGTCTTGATGAATAAGGTCAAAAACCATAACAATTTTGGATGTTTTAACAGTTGAAAAAACTAAAAATAAACGGTCAAGATGTTTCTTTAGCTGTACAAAGAACTCTCGCTCAGTTTTTAAACCTTTCTGGACAAAAAATAAGCCAAAATGTTATCCATGTCGAAAAAAGTCAAAACCCCTTGATTTTCCGTAAAATTCCAAAAGAAACAGTTACGAAATGACATCGAAAACCTCATAAAATTGCGCAAGAACTTACGCATCACCAATTCCACCGGTTGAGAACAATCGTCGACGCGGCGAACCTTCAGAAATGGACATTGCTTTGCATCAATCGGTTTGCACCCTAAAACAGCTAAATTTACCCGCTCAAAAAGCAAATATCAGACCCGCCAAGAGAAAGACGAGTTCAAAGAGACAGTTCACGTGAACTTCGGGAAAACCAAATTAAAAAACACCAGTATTTCGGGGAGAATAAGTGATTTTTGATATAAAAATAAAAAATCTAGGTCTGATCCAAGTGCAAATTAGTGGAGAAGGCAGAAAGGTTCATAAAAACCAAGTCTATCCTAAAAATTCAGTTTGTTACAAACGTAAACAAGAGCAACTCGGCTGGAAAAGAAAAAATTCCCGAGACTTTTTGGGTTTCTCATTTAGGGGAACAGTTGACCCGATCAGCGTCAAGTGTTTCACCTGATCAAAGAATAGTGTTTTGGTGGTGAAATCAGAAAAGTTTATGCGACATGAGTAGCTACATTGGGTGACAAATAATATTTTCGTAGAATTATGACGAATAGCTTTAGTAATATCAAATTGAAAGGGAAAAACAACTTCTTTTTTAGATTTTAGGAATATTTTAGGTAAAAAACACGTAGAGAGAGCTCAAAACAATGTAAAAAGTTCGTATCACAACATTTACTCACTCACAAAAGGTGCATCACTCTTTTTTAGTCAAGAAATTGACCATCTAATAACCAAAAACGGGTTTTATTACGACATTTGCGTAAATAGTCTCGAAAATTTCAAAGCAAGTGACTTTCGCGACTGAAATCGACGCTCGAATACCTCAAAAAATGGTGAGCAACCTCTTATCGCTCTAAAAAATTAACGCTGACCCCGGCGCTGAAGCCAAAAGCGAATATTTGATAAGGAATGCTGATGAAATGCAAAGTTATGATAGTGGTCGTGTTTTGGCCTGCAGTTTGTTGATAAGAATGGATCTGTCCCAAAGGACATATTTTATTTGCATTTTGCTGTCCATGAACTTTGCCTAAGCTCATGGAGAAAGCTTATTTTTTATGCAAACTTGCATATTTTTTTCTTTTTTCTTCTAACCGCATCTTGGGAGTTGGTTGTTTGTAATTCCCCTCGGAATGGTGAGGATTTCTTTCGCCTTTTTGCTGTTCTTCGTTCAATCCGCGAACTGTCGTGTATATCATAGCATGTGGGTGCGACCGGGCGAGATCTACATGGTCGATTGCACGCCTACGGTGGGCGAGAATCTGCAGCCCTATTATTGGGCAATCATGGAAATCACCGCGGACAAGAAGGAGATAGCGAGGAATTGCGAAGATTTTGTGTAAGTTTTACCGCGTTTTGCAACAATTTTTTTCCGCGTTCTGTTTTTTTCACGTGATTTTTTTAGCGAAGTCAGTGAGGAACAAGCCTTTCCTTGTCCCGAGGACAAAAATGCGAGCTGTTGTTTGACGAATAAGCTAATTTTGGTCGCAAGAAAACAGACGCTGAGGTTGTTGTGCTATGACAAGAATGATTTGGCGTCAATGCAAGTTATTGTTTGTAAGTTTTTGAGGTTTTTAGAAAGGTTGAAATTTTTAGATTATCTTCGCAATTTTTTAGCGAGCAGTACAGAAACAATCGTGATTTTTATGCCAATTGTGTTACTTTGCCGTTTTCAGACAGTTCCAAAAATAAAATGTGCCCTACAGTTTCCGATTGCTCTAAAGTCCCGTACGCTCCAGAAGGATGTGAATGCCGTCTGACAGATGAATGCATGGAATGTAAGACAATCATTTTATCACACATCCGTCCGTAAAGTGATTTTCGGCGAAATGCGCTGTGCGAAAACAGAATTTTGCTTTGCTCATTGCAGTTTCATGCTTTTTGCACCGTGAAACTGGTTTTTTGGGCTGTCGCTCACACTCTGATTTTTTTATACAGTGCAAACGCCTAGAATCACTACTGCGACTTTCCTGACTGACCTACTATTAGTTTTCTCAGCCAAAAGATACAACACGAAATACCTGTTTTATGCAGTCGTTCTGGTTATACTTCAAGTCCTCTTGTACGTATTCTTCTGTGTCCGTCGTCAATTCTGCATTCCCAGGGCAGCAAATACGATGGTTGTTAATGGATCATACGTCTACGACCCGCCGGGAATCCAAAAACAAGCTTTTGTAGATGTATTGAACAGAACCGCTTATCAGGATTAATTCTGAATATTGTTTTTTGTTTCACAATAAATTAGCAACTTCGCGGACGGACCAGTGTTGTCTCTCGGCAATTTATTCGTTTAATTTTAGTAATATATGCTCGCTACACATCCACTCTCTCCGCACACTTTCTTTCACTCGCAGATACACCAATTAGGATAAATAAACCAGGGGAAAAAACTCTTCACAACCTGCCAATTACTCTGTAATTTCCCTCAAAATTTCGCTTTCTGATTACTTTGACTTTCTCACACATTCACACCAATGAAGACTGTCATTACCCACCATTCGAATGGGACTCTTCCCACAAACGGTATCCCATTGCTTCTACAAATGGAGAGTTGGCAGATTCGCTACATCCAATATATCGAATATCTGACGTTGTTTTTGTGTTCCCTTCCCGCTTTGATTATCGAGATTATGAATTTCAAAGTTGCGGTGAGGCGGAAAGAGAAAGCCAAACCCCCGAAAGTGGTAATTATTCACATGGCAACGTGGGTTGGAAACTTGTCGGCGATTGTGGTTTACGCGTTTTATGTTGTGATTATATGGCGGCCATATCCAGGTAGGGTATTTTGGCATCCATTTTGGTTACTTGTCGTGAATTGGGGGAAATGACGATTTCCATCAGGCATAAGCTCCAGTTTTCCTTTTCTTTCAGTCCGAATCCATTCCAACGGTTGGATTATGTACTTCCTTGGCACTGGCGTGTATGACGGAATTGCAATTTCCGGAATGTGTATTGCCTTAATGATCCTAGATCGGACAATTTTGCTGGTGAATCCAAATTATCTTGATGTCACCCGACTTCCCAAGATCTTTTATCGAATTTGGGTGGCTTTTGTTGTAGTCGTGTTGCTCGGAACTGGCATTTTCGAATTCCCTCTTGAATGGGATAGCTGTAAGTTGGGCCCAGAAGAGATTTTGAGGTTTTATGTTCCAGCAAGTTTGACTTTTTACGAATTCGTTCCGGAGTACCATATGTGGGCCCTAATGGCTGGCCGGGTTCTTATTGGGATCGTGAATTTGTGCCTCTTTCTCCGTCTCGTCGCCGCTGTGCGTTCCCATTATTCGCATTTCGAAAACCGCGACGAACTCGCAGAGAGAGTCTTGATTGTGGCGACAATTTTTCAAGGGATTCATGGGGTGTTGCCACAAATGGTCCGGTTGTTTTTTCAGTACTTCCTTCCAAAATACTTGTACTTTGTCCACATTTATAATGCTCTTGGACTGTCGCTGGAGAGTGTGGTAACGGTGCACGCGCATTGGAAAGTGTTGAAAGATATGAAGAACAGTGTTATCCCGCAGAGCGCTAAGCCACCGCAACGGGGCTCTACTCACTTCAGCACTCCGTACGATTGATTTTGAAAATAAATAGTTTTTAAAGAAATAGTCTTTTTTTCGATAAAAGTTATGCCAACAACCCGGGCTGGAAGAAAGCCGTTGACGATGAGATTGCCATTATTGATCACATGTATTGGGGGGCCAAAAAGGCTTGACATGTCTGCACTGTGCGCGTTGCGTGAAAAATTTGTCGCATGCGACGAGCAAAATTTACGTGCACGTCGACCACGCAAGTGTGAAATCAATGTCTTTGAAAAGGCGATCAAAGCTTATGTCGCTCGGATGAAAAAAACTTAACAGTCCGCATAGTACGGTCGGTATTGCGAAGTGGCTTTACGCGACAAACAATGAGTACAGAGCGAACGAAAACGCACTGCGCAGTTTCTTCGGGCGACATAAGGTTTTATTGCCATTTTCGAGAGAATTCATTTCGCACCGTGCGTGGTCGGCGTGCATCGTGAATTTTCCTCGTCCCCGTGCGACAAGTTTTTTTGCGCGACGACGCATACTGCAAACATGTCAAGATTTTCCTGGCCGGTAGTAGTACGTTTCTTTGTGTTCTACTGCGCCTCATAACTTCGTTGAGCAGTCAGATTCACTCCTGTTCCACCGCTAAACAATTAATTTCCAGCCCTGTTGTACACACTACATGTAGGCATAAGCACACGTAATTTAGCCAAGAAGAAACTATTTTCTCCCCAGCAACATGATAATGACATGTAACGGAAAGTATTTGAAAACGCACATCGACTTCCTTCTTCCCGGTATGTTGTAGGGTTGCAATTATGGGTCGTTGGAAAACATGGTATTAAGCGTGTACACAGCGATATATCACAAATAAAAGTACCACATGAACGCTTAATTAGTGCAGTGTGTAATTGCATGGGCTCGGTGCATACGTTCGATTCTGGTATTTGCGCTTTTGGAATTCTGTTGGAAACTACATTTACCTTTGCAGAAATGTTCTCCCAACGGCAAACCACGCTCTTTCAGTTTTTGCTCTTCTTCAATGTCAGCACTGGAACAGTTGTATTGCAAGTTCGTAACCTGTTTTTACTTTATCGAAGGAACAAAAGTGCAAAGAAAGCGCCAACTTCTTTGGTCTTTCATATCTGCTCTTGGATTTTCGCGTCCATCTTCGCAAGTTTGTACTGCGTCTACATTTTCCTAGTCTGGAGACCGGATGGAGGCATGTTTTAATATACGGCGTATAATTTCTGTCGTATTGAGTGTCATACTAGGCGGACGAAAAAGTCTTGGCATTTTTTTTGGTGCGGTTGGCGTCGCGGAGTGGCTTTATGCGACAAACTATCAGTACTTAGCGAATTAGACATTGGCGCGGCCCGGTTGGGCCCTTCTCGGACTTCTAGGAGGTGAATATCTGGAAAGTGACCAGTCCAAGCTGATTTTTTAGGCTCGGCCACAAAAAAGTCGGCCTAGACTGGCCACTTTACATATTTCAACCTACCACGGGACCGGGGCTCAAATGGGCCGCGCCAGCCATGTCTAGGGCGCAGTTTCTTCGCGCGATATACGCTTTGATTTGCCCTGTTCAAAACCATGCATTCTGCATGGTCGGCGTGCACCATGAATTTTTTGCCCGACAGCGCATGATGAACACGTGTCAAGACTTTTTGGCCTGCCTTGTAATTAAACCTTGTATATTTTTTAGTTGCTATCCACTCCAACAACTACATAGTTTTCTGGCTTGGGACCTTTTACATTATCGGCCTGGTACTAATCGGATTTTCGGTTGCTATATTAGTAGCCGACCGAGTTATCGCTGTAATCGCCCCACTGGCCACCAAATACAATGCTACAAGGACAATGATCGCCATCGCGGCCATCATCACCTCCGTTACGTTGATGGTAACATGCATTACAGAGCTGCCAATTCCATTAGAGTCTGGTACGCCTGTGTTACCGTATTCAGGACAAAAACCTTTTTTTAGGCCAATTCAGCTATTACAATGTCACCTTCCGTAACCATGGGAATTACATGTTCCGACTGCGAGCAGTGTTGGGTGTAATTAACCTCATCCTAATTAGCAACTTCATGTATATCATCCGATACAAGCTACGCAAGTCGCGAAGGCGCAACAGATTCATCGAAAGAGTGGCAATTTGTTCCGCATTCACGCAAATCCTCTGCACCGTCTTCCCGATTGTTGTGCGGAAAACGCTGCAGAACGATGAAGCCTGTCAAAGCTTCGCCCGCTCCTATTACATACTCTCTTATGCGGTGGACGCGATAAGCACAACCTACGTCTTGCGCTATGTAGTCTTGAAGTTGACAAAGGGAACAACGACGGTGTTGTATTTTGGCAACGGCAAAGGCCCGTGTATAACGTTGAAGAATAAGATTGGAATCGAAAGACGAATGTCGAAATAAAGCTATTACTGCTATGTCGTATTTTTGTGAGAACCAAGGTATATGCATTTGAATTTCGCTTTTAGACTTGGAAGGCGGAATGTTACAAATTTTTTTCTTCGTACAGTGACAGACCTGATCCAATGGCAAAACACGTACCATTTTGCTTCCGGGAAGTATCAAAAAATGTAGCAAAATGCCTCCCTCTCCAACGAAAAAACCCCGTTTTGGAGGACGCGCTTTTGACATCGGAGTTTTTTAGAGGGAGGCATTTTGCCACATCATTTGATACTTCCTGCGAAAATCCATTGCTCAACAGTTTTAAAATTATTTCTGGATTGTTTTCAAGACATGCGAGAACAAACAATAGTGCGGCAGGCCGTCTGCCACGCCGTAAATTTCAAGTTGTAGTTGTCCTTTAATGTCGTTATATGTAGTTGCCCTTTGAAAGCCGTGAAAATCATGTAGGATTGGGGGCTTTTAAAAACACTGCAAATCACGTAGGATTCGGTTTTTAACGCAATAGCCAAGAATCGGATTATGAGTTAATTAGAGCGTATAAAAACAGCCTTAATTTTTCGGTGAACTCTTGTTTTGCTCTCAGAATGCTGTTAATCCGCGAGGCGAAGCTGTTCCAGTTTACGTTTCGGATAATTGTTGGCCTCTATACGGTTGTTTCTCATGTCAACAACTTGCACTTGTTGTATAAACGGCAGGGCTGTCAGTTCCGGGCGCCGATGACACTGGTGTTTCATATCACTGTTTGGTTGTTTACTGCTGCATTGGCAGTGCTGTCTGATGGGTATTCTTTGTCGTGTTGGCGTCAGACTGGAGGTAGGATTGAGTAGCATGAAAGTACTCGAAGTGCGGGGCTCGGATTCTCCTTAAACATGGCACACACATCGAACATCCGGCATGAAAAAAAAGTTTCAGCTCGCGCTTTGCCGGGGCGGCCGCGATATTCAACGATCGCTGCCGCCGAGAGAGAAGGTGAAATACGGAGAGCGGTCAGAGAGAAAAAACATGTTTTGGCGGTGACTTTGTTAGTTTCGGGGAGAAAAATTGACCCCTTGTTAACAGATTACCCTCTACGGTAGAAATAAGCATGAAACTTTTCATGCCAAAATTCGCTAAAAAGTATCACAGTTTTGCAACTTTCGGTCTTAAAACCTCAGTCGTTTCTGTAAATCGCGAACTAGGAGTTTCACACAATAACTAGAAAAAAGAACCTAAATTTGTCTCAGGTTTCATCATAATCTGAGCGTCGCACTTGGGGTACTCCACTTGTAAAACTATATAATTTCGATTGATCCAAGCGCTCTCAACTTTCACATCTTTTAGCCCCACTTCATGTTGATGGCCTTGTTCTTTTCTGGCTTGGAACTGCTTACAATACTGGCTTGATTTTGATTGGATTTTCAGTCGTCTTCCTCGTCACAGACCGAATCATGGCCGTACTCATACCTCTCTTCGATCGCGTTAGCCTTTTCCCCTTCCTCATTGGTTTCTCACTACTGACAGGCGCTACACTGATGATCACAACGGCTGCAACCGAACTTCCTGTAAGCCGACGTAGTGGTACGTTTGGGCTTAAAATTTCAGTTTGTTTTGAATTTTCGTTAAAAAAGTTTTTGACAACATCATGTATATTAGTCTGTCGGGAAAATAATATGGATTTGTCTCGGCTTGGAATCACCCATCATCGCTTTGTGAAGGTTGGCTGAGGATTTGGCGCGCGATTGCGACGAGATATTTCTTTGCGACAAGTCCACATTATTTTCCCGACAGATTGATAGCACTGTTACTACCCGATTCAAAGCATTTTCTTCGCGATTTTTGGAGCGACGCGCCAAAACCGCACTGTAAACTTTTGAGGACTTTTTGCGACGAGCTTTATCTCTCCATGATTCCAGACACGTTGAGTTTCTACGCCACGGCCTTCCGCAACCACGCGAATGACTTGTTCAAGGTGCGCGCCGCTCTTGGCGTCCTCAATCTGATCTTAGTGGTCGTCTTTGTGCTCTCGATTCACTACAAGATTCGACGTCCACGAAGTCGGAACGCCTTCATCGAAAAAGTGGCGGTTTGTTCGGGAATTACGCAAGTCACGTGCTGTGTGATGCCGCAATTCATCCGTTACATGTTGCAGGACAAGGACGCGTCACGCTCGGCGTTCGTCCATGTTTATTACGCAATGTCGTTCGTGATTGACGCGTTGACAACAACGTATGTGTTGAGGAACGTGGTGAAGAATTTGACGCGCTGCAATGGGGTGGCATGTCTTCAGAATAACTGGATCAGCGCAGCCCAAAGGCGGCCGTGGTCCACGGGGTTTATTAGAAGGTAAAAGTTATTCAATTCTATTTATATCTTTTTGTATACATATATAATAAAGCCTTTACCATAAGCAATAGTCTTGAAAAAATAACACAAAAATGAGTTATGAGTCTGTCGGGAAAATCATGAGCACAATGTCGTTGCGTCCATCGCGTCTCCGAAAAAATTTATCATTCAATTTTAAACCTGTTTTCTTGCAATTTTACAGCAAAAATTGATAATTAGTAATCTGTCGGAAAAATAATGTGGTTTTATCACATCAAAATGGTCGTCTCGTCACAGCCACCACCAAATCTTCAGCCGCGGCTAGCCATCGCAAAAAGAAGATGAGCGATTTCGAAGCGCGACAAATCCACATTATTTTCCCGACGGACTGATATATTTACATCCTTTGATCATAATTTACATGTTGTGCTACACTTCTGATGTCTGACATCTTGTATGTAAACTGCTAATCTTGCCCAATATCCTGCATTTTCTTACTTGTCATGTTGAAATCCAAGTAATCAGGGGATTACTTCACCGAAGACTTGGCTTCTTGAGCTTTCTTTTTGACCATTCGTTATACCGCCCCTGTTGCTAAGAACGCGGATAAGGACAACGTTAAGCCGGTCGGTCTACAATCTTACCCCAAGAATTCGGGTTCCTTCAAAGTATTGGCCAAAGTACGTAGGTCTTTGTTATAATTAGTTGTTAATGCGTTGTGGTATCCCACGTTTGGTCAAATTCGTCGTTGATGTGAGACAGTATATAAATTAGGGTTCAAAATTGGGCGTGTGCCATTTTTTATGTGGGCAATGAAGAGGGGAACGAAGTTTTAATCGCTCATTGTTAGAGATCTTTGATGCGGTTGCGCCCAGAGGCTTATCAGTCTGTCGGGAAAATAATATGCATACATCGCGCCTTGGAATCGCCGCCCATCATCGCTTTGCGACGGTTAGTCGGGGACTTTCTGCGCGTCTGCGACGAGGCATAACATCTGCTGCGACTAATCCACATTATTTTCCCGACAGACTGATAATGAGCACACCGACGCATCGCAAATCGCATCGCTGCCGCGAAAATGAATTGTGTCGCGAAGAAATCAAATTGCTTTTTATTTCAGCGACGGCACAGCGACATTGTGCTTATTATTAGTGTTAGGCGTGTGAAATTGGCCAAGTGTCCATTACCGTTACCACCGCGCGGGCGAGTCAGAAAGAAACTCAAGTAGATAATTTGAATTTAAGTTGTTGATTGTATGGAAAAGTGCGTGATACCGGAAATAACAGTAAAAATTGGGTATGTTCTACAAGTGGGAGTGGACGCATTATTTTTTGTCAGTAGCACGTATTAACATTGGGGTTTTTTTCTAGACAGGTCTAATACAGTAGTATTGATACGTTTTCGCAATGTGAAGGCGTATGCGTTCGGCGTTGCGACGAGGTATTACGCTTTTTCAAAAGTTCGCGGACTTTCTTCGGCTTTTTTTCGCATCGCACAGTGCATGCTCGTTTTCAAACCATTGTTTTCAAAACATTTTGCATTGTGCAATTTCTTTCGTACGCCCAAACTTCGAGCCTGCTCTGTGAGAAAAGCTTGTGTCGCAGCGATATCCGGTTGCACCAAAAAATTAACCTCTTTTGGCCGCGCGCAAATGCACGCGGCCAAAAGAGGTTTTGTCCACTATGTGGCCCATGACAAAAGCTCTGCACACTTTGGAAAAATTGTAACATCGGGCAAAATGAAATTTGTCGGGGTGCAAAGAAAGAGTGTACTGTGCTTTGATCGCCCTTTTCGAAGACAATAATTCTTTACCGTGGGTGGTCGACGTACACGTAAACTTACTCGTCGCATGCGACAAGTACGATGACGCATTTTGCAGACATGACTCTTTGGTCCGTCGAGTACTTTGATGAAGTGCGTGGACATTGTTTCGCTTCCGCACAGCGCATTTCAGGACTTCTCCCACGCTCCTTGCGGCGCGATTATTACCTTGGTCCACCTTTACCGTTTTTTTCACAGTCTTAATAATAAGAGTTTTAAATTTCTTTGCATTCTCTGACACGTCATGGCGCCATAATCTTGCCTCCTTTTTCAGCAGATGTCGACTACAGCCGAGACTTTTGCTAGCAACGTCACGCTTTATCCAATCCCTGAACCCGACCCCGTTTTTGTCGCAATCCGGCATTATCATTTTTATTATGAACTACTTTTGGCGAGTATATCGTTCCTTCTGAATGGAATTGTGGTCTACTTGGCGCTAACGATGGCGAATCGGACCATCCGTAACTACTGCCGTATCTTGTTGATGAGTGTCGCGGGCGATTTGATCTACACGTGCCTGAACTTGTTGACTATGATGGTAGGAGAGGACATGACTAATCATAGTATTTCCGCATTATTTTGTCGGTAAAATAATGAGCACAATGCCGTTGCGCCGATCGCTTCGCTGAAGTGAAAAGCAATTTGATTTTGTCGCGAATTCGTTTTCTTGACGGTGTTGCAATTTGGGATGCGCCATTGTGCTCATTATTTTCCCGACAGACTGATGTTAGTATTTTTACAAAGTGCATGGACATTTGCCGCGCTCCGCACTGTGCACAAAGAACCCTCATCTTGCACCGTGCATTTCACCTTTTTTGGATTTTGTACTGTGCGAAAGACAAAAAATGTCCATCTTTATGAAAATACTGAAAACAGCCTAACACCCTAAAAGCGCTAAAAAAAGTTTCATTTCCCCTTTCAGATCGTCGAGATCCGCGCTGGGATGATGTATTTCATCACAACCGGGCCCTTCATCCACAGCACCTACCCCTACAACATGTTGATGTGCGCTCTGTGGCTGAGTGGAATGTACGTCACGATCATGACAATCATGGTTCAGTTCGTCTATCGGTATTATGCGTTGTGCCGAACAGCGTTGAGCATCACTCAGTTTGTTTCGTTGTATTGCCTCGGGCTGACTTGGTGCTTGTGCCAAGGGTTCGCGGCGTTCCTCTGCTTTGAAGCCGAGACTCCGGAGAATAGGGAGATTCTACAGGGGCATCCATTGTATTCCTTTAACACTCCGACATTCGTGACAGGAGATACGGTAGGGCTGGAAAATTATATTGAATAGGTACTAGTCGCCGCAAAAAGTCTTTGGAATTTTCTGCGACTTTGCACTGTGCATGAACCCGAAAAGTGCTTTTGCACTGTGCAATTTCGTTGATTTTGCCTTATTGTCGCGCGCGATTCCCATTTTTCTCAGCGACAAATCGACATTTCGGGGTGCGACGGGATTTGGGGGCCGCGAAAAATTCCAAAGACTTTTTGCGCCGACTAGTATCAGTCTGTCGGGAAATAATGTGGATCCATCGTGCCTTGAAGCCCATCACCGCTTTCTTGAAGGCTTGTCACGAGTTGGGATTTGGTGCTGCGACGTGGCGAACATTTTGCGGAGACAAATCTACATTATTTTCCCGACAGACTTACAGATAACTGTTCTTGCGCCTGAAAATTTACAATGCGCATTTTTAGGCAAGCGTTGGGCCAGTTGTCCATTTTTGTTGCAGTCAGTGTGCCTGTGCTTTTCTCTACGTGATAATCATTGTCACGGGCCGAAGGATCAACAAGTTTCTGAACTCAGACGGTATCAACATGAGTAAGAATACAAAGGAAGGGCAGAAGAAGCTGAATAAAGTGATGGTGCTCCAGGTAAGACATTATATCTAGCTTTCTCGGCATTTGTCGTATTGGGTTGTGTGGCAGGTCAGATCCGAAATGGGGTTGTCTGAGGATTCAGGGAAAAAAGAATTTTAAGATTTGGCCAAGAACTAAAGAAGTTATAGCCAATTCAAATCGGGCCACAAAGATGCCCCACCTTGTATATAGGAGGGACAAGGCAGATTTCGGATGACTTTTTTGGGTTGTCAAAAAAAAATGATTTTAAAAAATTCGACCTGGGCCCCTCTTACCCTATATTTTTTTTTGTCGACCCAAAAAAACCTTGAAAAATAGGTCTTGGTCCCCCCTTACCACAAAGATTTTTTCCTCAAGGTCTCCTCTTTGCTCATGGACCCTCTTTGCTCACTTTCATCTTTGTTAGGTACCATCTTCTAAGTAAATTTCCCTCAAGGCGCCCTATTCCGCCAGGGGCCCATAGCGAAAAAAATAAGTGCCCCCAGGCAACCTCTTCGCCCAGGCGCCGCCTTCGGATCAATCGCTAATCGCCACGTTTACTTATATACGTTTTAGGCAACCTACCCCGGCGTTATCGTCTGTCTTCCCATTGTCATGGCCACTCTGATGGCTCAGCTCAAAATGGACGCCTCCTGGACCGGAATGTACTTCGCACCGTCGATCTCGGCCATTCCGATCATCAACGCCGTAACGGTCATGCTGGTGATCCCGTCGTTCCGGAAGCGCATTTTGCGCATAGCCAAGGCCACGGTCTACACAAAGTCCACGATTCAAGAGACTTCGGAGCACACGCACACTGGAATGGAGATCCATTAATCAGGAGATTTACCTATATATAGGCCAGACTATTGCGGAGAAGGTGCGGCTTGTTCAGGAAGCTCTATATTGATTTTGTAAATCTTTTTATCGTTTGCTAATATGCAAATATTTGGGTGCGATTTATTTCAAGAAAAGGTTGAGAGTATCGAGTAATAAATGGGTTGATATTTGTTTTGCTATTGATATCTCTCAGGTGAAGGCACCTTACTATAATATATACTCATACTGTACACCTATATGTAGTGTGAGGCGGAACGACCGAGCTTCGAGGATTTTCCCACAAGGAATTGTATTCGTTTATTCAAATTTGATCGTACTTTCCTACGTGGGGCTTCCCTATAAAAGGCCTCCTTTCCACTGAATAAATCAATTGACTCCTGAGCTCTCGTCTTGTCTCGTTACTGGATTGTTGGGCCTTTCAACATGTAGTAAGACCGCACAAAAAATTCGGATTAAAAATAGCAACATAAATAAGAGGATTATAAAGAAGTGTGGTCGATTGAAAAGACAAAACAATTGAAGAGGAAGTTTATTGCCGCTGAAATTAGAACTGGACATCAGTCTGTCGGGTAAATAATCACCACTCTGTAAGCGCAAATTGCACCGCTGCCGAGAAAATGAATTGTGTCGATGCAAAATCAAATTCCTTTTTGATATGTACATTTGGACAGTAGACGTAAAAATAAAACACCATAAAAAATTTCTTCTTTTCACGTTGTTGCAGAGTTTATTAGGTTAATGCATTAAAAGCAAAATAACATTCCCCGTCTCCTATTTCCATTTTCCGAAATGTCGTTAATAAGTAATACGATTGCTTTGGCGGTCTAGTCAACGGTTTTTGGAACTCAAGCCACCACCAGAGATTACCACGGTCAAAATTTCGGCTCCGGCTCCCATAAAAAACCGGAGACCTTTAAAAAGGTCTCCGGCTCCGAATCCCGGGTCCTGTGCAAGTTGGTTTAACAAGATCATGAAATTTTTACTTTTCTTAACGCTGAGATGCCTGGCTCCGACATTGGGCTCGGAAGCCGGAGCCGCGCCCAAAATTTCCGGCTCCGGCTCTGGCTCCCGGCTCGGAGCCGGAGCCGCTCAGAGCCAGAGCCGGCTCCGGAGCCGTGGCAATCTCTGGCCACAACCAATGTTATCAATATTTGTGTTTTCGGGCTGGAACGCTTCAATATCAGTATCTTCAAAAATGGGGTAAAAATTATAGAGAAAATTTTAAAATATGTAGTTTTTGCGATAATTTTGAGGACGAAAAGCCACTTGAACAGTTCCCTTCTCTATTTCACGCGCCTTTATCATTCCTTTCTGAAGCACAATTGTGCACTCCAAAACGTACTGTGAGGTTTTCGAAATAAAACTGAATTAGCTGAGACAGAACTGTCCATGTTGTGACTTTTTATTGAATCAGTAATCAAATTCCGCTCTTAAATTTGATTTAGTGAGCATTCCAAACGAAAATTTCCTGATACAGCACGCATTTAGTCCCGCCTTGAGCTGAAAAATGTATAGGATAAGTTCAGTGAGTTACGGTTCTCGCGCTAGCGATTTTTTTTATTTGTTGATCTCAGTCTGTCGGGAAAATAATGAGCACAATGTCGTTGCATCGTGTCGCTGTAGTGAAAAGCGATTTGATTTTGTCGCGACACAATTCATTCTTTTTAAGGCGATGCGATTTTCAATGTGAAAGAGTGAATCTTGCCGCCGAGAGAGTACGCATAAATCGGAGAGCCGTCAAAGAGAAAAACATCTCTTTTGGGCCGTATTTTTGCTAGTTGGCCATGAAAAAAAATTATTTTTTATGTGGAGTTGTTACAATTTCCAGTAGAAATTTTTGACCATCCAAATCTCAAGTGAAAATAAATGAATCACATTGAAACTTGGCAGATATACTAGTCATGACAGGCAGAAATTAATATAAAAAATTCGTTTTACTGACTATTTCGCAGCTCTCTTTTTACAGTTAAAATCTGGAGAATGTGGCACAGTGAATAACCGAGCTAAAGGGCTTCGAAATATAATACGTCCGGGAGTATACAGACAGCCTTTTATGGGCATTAAGCCCTCGAACAAGTTCCGCGTAATGCTCATTTTTTGAGGCTGATCTTCTTCCAGCATACACAATTTTTAGCCTTTGCTAAAGCCACAATGAACTTAACAACCCCAACCTTGGGCGAGCCGGATCCTTTATTTGTCGCTATTCGGCGTTATCATGCGATATACGAGCTGCTTCTGGCTGGGCTCTCGTTTTTCCTCAACGGAGTTGTGGTCTACCTGGCTCTGACAATGAAAAACAAGACCATGAGGAATTATTGTCGCATTCTTTTGATGAGTGTGATGGGAGATCTCATTTATACTAGTTTAAATTTGCTTACCATGACGGTAAGGCTTGATATTTTTTGTTTCTAAGAACTCAGTTCGATTCTACATATGTATATCAGACATGTCATCATCTTACACCTTTCCAGATCGTCGAGATCCGCGCTGGGATGATGTATTTCATCACCACCGGGCCCTACATTCACAGCACCTACCCCAACAACATGTTGATGTGCGCTCTGTGGCTGACCGGCATGTACTTTACAATCATGACCATCATGGTGCAATTTGTCTATCGGTACTATACATTATGCAAAAGTGGACTGAGTGTGACAAGATCTGTGTTAATATATTGTCTGGGGATGACTTGGTGCATTGGCCAGGGATTCGCGGCTTTTCTTTGTTTTGAGCCCGCAACCGAAAGGAATACGATAATCCTCCAAGGACATCCGTTGTACTCCTTTGATACCCCGACGTTCGTCACGGGTGATACGGTAAGCACGAATTTTGAACTTTTCATAACGTAAAGGTCCAGTACAACTACCTTTGAAATGCATTTTTGCGGCTTAGGAAACGAAATGGCAAACTTTCTTTATGTCCTATAGAACAAAAACGGCAAGTTTGCAAACAGTAAAATAATTATTAGGAAACACGTATCACACTTTCTAGAAAATTTTGTGGATTCTTGAAACTTATAATCATCGCCTTGTGGCCACTAGCGGCTAGCAGATTTGGTGCGGAACTGCGGCGAGGCGAGACATTTTGCACCGAAAAAACGCTGATTTTTTGATGATGGTTGTTTGCAGGCCAACCTGGGGCCGATTCTCCATTTTGCCTGCAGTCAGATATCAGTTGTCGTTTTATACGTTATAATCGTGACCACTGGAAAGAGAATACATAAGGCTTTGAATTCCGACACACTAAATATGAGCAAGAATACGAAGAACGCCCAAAAGAAATTGAATAAAGTCATGGTATTGCAGGTAAGATATTTGTTGGGAAAACACGGCTCATTCTTGGTCAAAGTTCAAGAAAGCGGTTGTATAATAATTTCATCGTGTTCTAGGCGACCTATCCCGGTCTAATTGTAGGCCTTCCCGTTGTGCTTGCCACAGCGATGGCTCAGCTCAAAATGGACGCGTCTTGGAGCGGGATGTACTTTGCTCCATCAATCTCCACAATCCCAATTATCAACGCGTTCACCGTTCTGTTGGTCATCCCATCGTTCCGACGGAGGATTCTGGGCAGTAAAGTCTCGACCGCACTGACTTCCACCGGCCATGATACCTCCTCCAAGGTTGATCACAAGGTGTTACATTTACATTGGACATCAATTGCGAAAGTCAACGCCAGAGCTGAGAATGATGAGAATATTCTTAATTGTTATTAGTAGTTTCATAAAGTGCGTAGAGAGCATGTCACTGTGGCTAAAAAAAGCTATTTTTATTCTCAGTCTGTCGGGAAAATAATGCGGATTCGCCGCGCTTTGGAATTCTCCATCATCGCTTTTGCGGCGATTAGCAACGACGAGGGGTTTGGTGCGCGACTGCGACAAGAAATTTTACTGCGACAAGTGCATATTATTTTCCCGACAAGTCATAAGTCGTTGGAGTGATTTTTGCGACTGTGCAGAAAAAGTCAGTGTGCGAGCGACAGCCCAAAAAGCCGCAATTTCTATTTATATTTATTTATGCTAACCATTGCAAGAAAAACGTGAAGCGAATCATAATGGTTTCCACTGTCCAGTCAGGGCAAAAATTAGCAGAGGCCATAATTCTTGCCAACATCGTCAATCTATCTCATCCTGAAGCGCCCAAGCCGTCGTGTATAAGGCGATATCGAATTCATGCTGCTCACTTCCGTTTCCAACAATTTCCTGAACTGCCCCAATTTTCCCTCGTTTTAGATGGATCTAAAATTGACAGTAGGAACTTAAAATTCATTACGATGAACAGCTACTGTCCCAGGCGAAGTCATTTGTGGCCGCAACGATATGGGTTGACAGGAAAAACGGACCGATGTCCGGGAAGAAAAAGATTGCAAAAAGCAAGAAATTGCAAAGTGAAAGATAAGCTTTTGTTTCGCACAGTGCATGTCGCGAAAATCACTCCAGCAACTTTGCAAACGGGCTAGTACAGGACAGTCGTTTTCTTGATGTTACAGCTTGTCGAGAGTGCCAAATTTATTTTCCATGGTCATAATTGAATATTCGTCTGGAATTTTGTTTATTATTTGGCGCCGTATCTCAACCTATGGCCGGACAACCCAAAAAATGCTTTAATTTAATGTCTCCTATCCGTTTCCACCTTCGGATAGAAAAAATAACGGGCTGGCTAGTTGTCCTGCGGTGGTCTCTGCAGTCGATTACTTCCAACACCTTCCACCTGAAAATACTTGGCCTTCCAAGTAGAAGGTTGCGGATGTGGAAATCGGGTAATCGAATGATTTCGTTCCCATTGGAAATAAACACGAGAATAAATGATACTCAACTCGAATAGATCAATTTATCAAAAGAGTAACAAATACAATAGATTAAAATAGCAATACAATGCAATACCGAAACACAACGTTTCAACAATACTCAACAACAACACACAATACAAACTTCAATACAATTACACAACTACTACCTCCACTGATCAAAACGGGATAAAACCTCAGAGATGGTTCGGTGCTGTGATTCAGGCGCTCCGATTCGGGATCTCTCCATCGAACATTCTCGAACATCGGGGAAAATCAGCTAGAGAAACAGTTGACACGGGGGACGTCTCTCTCTCCATAAATTCCATCAAGTTGACACAGCGTGGATAACTCCAGCTTCCGTGGAATCTGGCATCTCCTACTGTATTGTAGCTAAAAAATTATTACTGCGGTATATAACGGAAGCCTACGTCTAAGAACTTCCCCCAAGAAGTACTTTCTCTTTGCGACAGATAATCTCTTTTACCCGCTACACTGACGTTAGTGTTGGATGGTGAACGAACGGGTCCAATATTCTAAGAACGTCAAACAACACATGTGTGGTACGTATATAAGAGCAGATGCTGATGGATGTGTCGTAATTGGGGACTGTGAGTAAGAGGGAGATGGTGTCGTCTTTGTTTTCTAAGGACGTTCTCGAAGTTATATCTGTAAAAAGATGGGAAAAATTAGGTGTACTTTACGGTGTATTGTTTTCAATCGTGCCTGTATGTTCCAGAGAGTATAGTGGATAGCCAAAAAAAAGTTTATGAAGTGCCTACGAGGCCTACCAAAGCTGTTGGATGCTCGGCGGACGCAAGGTGAAAGCTTGGCGGAGACTTGCAATATGTCCACTCTTTCTGATTTTAGCTTATTTTAACATATAAAAAAAAGACCAACGTGTGCTTCAAAATTCCATTAAACAAATCACTTGGCTCTTGAGCTCTCGCCTTGATTCGCTACTAGGTTGTCGGGCCTTTCAACACTAGTCTCACTTCGTTCAAATAACCGCAACTTTCAGTCTTAGTCAAAGATGATAAACTCTACAATTTCACCGGCTAGTCAACCTGACCCTTTGTTTGCCGCCATCCGGCATTATCATTTTCTTTACGAGCTGGTTCTGGCTAGCATCTCATTCCTTCTGAATGGAGTTGTTGTCTACCTCGCTTTGACAATGAAGAGCAAAAACACGAGGAATTACTGTCGTATCCTGTTGATGAGCGTCATGGGGGACATGATTTACACGGCTCTCAACTTTGTCACCATGATGGTAAGCTCAAAAAATTCTGTTTTTTTGCCTCTTCCAATCATCAGCGTTAAAACTCCCACTCTTTGTAGATTGTTGAAATCCGCGCCGGCAAGATGTATTTCATCACCACCGGCCCCTACATTCACAGCACCTACCCCAACAACATGTTGATGTGTGCCCTTTGGCTGACTGGCATGTACGTCACAATCATGACAATCATGGTTCAATTTGTCTATCGATACTATGCATTATGCAAGAATGGGCTCAGTGTCGCCAAATTTGCATTATTGTACTGTTTGGGAATGACTTGGTGCGTGGGCCAGGGATTCGCGTCTTTTGTGTGTTTTGAGCCCGCAAACGAAGCGGACACGATAATCCTTCGAGGACATCCGTTATAGTCTTTCGACACACCGACGTTTGTCACGGGTGATACGGTACGAAAGTCATGCCGAATTTTTAAAGAGTTTTTTGTAGATTTTTACTACCAATTCGTCTTGTATTTATCTTTGATTTCAGGCCAATTTGGGACCGATTCTGCATTTCTGCTGCAGTCAAATATCGATTGTAGTTTTATACGTTATAATCGTGACCACTGGAAGGAGAATACAAAAGGTTTTGAATTCCGACACACTCAATATGAGTACGAATACGAAAGACGCCCAAAAGAAGTTGAATAAAGTCATGGCGTTGCAGGTAAGACGTTCGTTGCAAAAAATGGTCATTCTTTGCCAAAGCTTAAGAAAGTGTTGGTAATTTCAACCTATTCTAGGCGACCTATCCAGGTCTAATTGTGGGCCTTCCTGTTTTGCTGGCCACGATTATGGCTCAACTCAAAATGGACGTATCTTGGAGCGGGATGTACATTGCCCCATCAATCTCGGCAATCCCGATCATCAACGCCATCACCGTTCTTCTGGTTATCCCATCGTTCCGGAAGAGGATTATGGGCAGTGGCAATGTCACAACCTCAGCTATTTCGACCGTTCCAGAGACTTCGTCTAGAGCTGATCACACCATGATGCATTGAAGTTTGGGCTAGCTTGGTAAAAGCGCAATATTTTTGTCTACGTTGCAGTAATTAACATCTGGTCTATTATTTATCATTTATATTGATTTCTAAGTATATTATCAGTTTGTCGGGAAAATGATGAGCAAATTGTCGCAGTCCCATTGCTTTCCCGACAGACTAGTATGTATGTAACCCAAAGAATTACTTTCTAATCTTTCTTTCTTATTTTTACCTGCCCAACTATTCTCGTCGATCACGTAATGAGGCCAGTAAGGAGTTGTACTAAATGAATTGAGAGAGTAATCAAACTAATTTATATACAATTTAAACGAAAGATAATAAAAACTAAACAAGTCGAACTCACGTCAGCTTAATAACTCTGAAACTATCAGTCTGTCGGGAAAATAATGAACATCCTGTCGCATCTAAGATCGCATCGCCGCCGAGAAAATGAATTGTCTCGCGATAAAAGCAAATTGTCTTTCAGTTGCGACGGGATCGGCGCAGCGACTTTGCGCTTACATTTTCTATTAGCATTTTCATAAAGTGCATGGACTTTTCGTCGCTCGCCGCACTGTGCAAGAAAAAGGTCGACTGCACAGTGCAATTTGATTTCTCAAACAAAATCGCTGCGACACAAGCTTTTTTCCATTGCGCCGCCGCGAAACTTGAGACAATTGCACCGTGCAAAAATGTTTTGAAAAGGATCGTGTCGCGCGAAGAAAGCGATATGCACAGTGCAAAAGTCCATGCACTTTATGAAAATGCTAATAGGCAGGCTGATACTTTACAACCGATTTGGATGCTTTTTACTGTTGCTAATTCCGCATAACAATGAAAGACAGTAAACTCCCCTGTTTTTTGTTACATAGCTGCGGGCCAAGAGCTGTTGCCGCGGCTTCACTCCACAGTGCAAAAAAAGGCTCCAATGACTTTGCACGGACTATTATAAGCTACTACAAACATGTAAATATATATCCACACTTTTGTCATCCATGCAAATACTTTCCGGTAACAACTGCAGACAAAAGCAGGGAGGAAAAACATGTCCAAGACACACGCGATAAGTCTCGAAAAACAGATTCTCATCCTGTTTGTTGGTCGTACTAGGGAGGATCTTATTAGGTGAGATTGTGAAGAAAGTATTTCATTGCTATTTTCATCGTCTCAATTTATTCATACTTGTACATGACATCTTTGTGAGTCATTCAGAATGAATGTCAGCGAAATGGTTGAGAATGACCGACTGTTTGTAGCGATACGAGAGATTCATTTCGTATACGAACTGGTGCTGGCTACAGTCTCGTTTTCTCTCAATGGCATCGTGGTGTATTTGGCGTTGACGATGAAGAACCAAACCACAAGGAATTATTGTCGTATCTTGTTGATGAGTGTGCTGGGCGACATTTTGTACACCGCAATGAACCTTGTAACTATGATGGTGTGTTTGATTAAGTGCTGAATTTTCGGGTCGACAACAGTTCGGGTCTATACAAGATCGATCGTTACGAGGTGTAGGGCAGGCGTAGGCCCAGAGGAATGTTGTAGGATGTGCCTACGAGGCTTGGCTAAGCCGTTGGAAGCTTTGCGAACCGTCGGCAAAGGCTCCGCGGAGACTTGGAAAATACATAACATGACTATTTCTTTAATTTTTTCGATAGTTGATCCTAGTTTTACACAAACATCCGTAAGTTTTTTTCCTGGATATTGTACAAGTCTGCAAGTCAATGGCGGAAATCACTCCAGCGATTTTTGCGAAGGGACGGGGGCTTTGGTAGTTCAGCCCCCGATGAAAGGTAGTTCAAACCCCCACTGTTTTGTCCATTTCGCACCCCCCATAATGAAAAAATTAGAATAATACAAAAAATGCAAATTTGAGTAAAACGACCCGCGGCGTTTAGCTCAAACCCCCAGTTACTGTCCAAATTCGTTCTTGTAGTTCAGGCAACGATGATCGTAGCCGAGAGAACCCAATCCCGAGTAGGCACTTCAGATTGGATCGAGGGGTTTAACTGGGTCATGTGAGGGCTGAACTGGACTGGGGTTGTACTACCCTAGCCCCAAAGGGACTAATAGGTGTAGAAACAGGTAAAATATCGTGTCAGACTATCCTAGAACGTGACTTTGTCTTATCATCACTATCACTCACGCGTTCCTAGCATCCGCCATGAAAAAACGACGAAAGAACTGTCGCTGACCCGAAAAGTCGCTTTTAACTTCAAAGCGTACTATTGCCGCTTTGAGAGGACTTCCCCATATCATCCCCATTACTCTTCAGATTGTTGAAATTCGCGCTGGGAAGATGTATTTCATCACCACCGGACCCTTCATTCACAGCGCCTACCCCTACAACATGTTGATGTGCGCGCTGTGGCTGACTGGAATGTACGTCACGATCATGACAATCATGGTTCAATTTGTCTATCGGTACAATGCGTTGTGCAAAAGTGGACTGAGCGCAACCAGGTTTGTGTTCACATATTGCTTGGGGATGACTTGGTGCATTGGCCAGGGATTCGCGGCTTTCCTTTGTTTTGAGCCGGCAAACGAAGCGGATACCAGAACCCTTCAAGGGCATCCGTTGTACTCCTTCAACACCCCGACCTTTGTCACAGGTGATACGGTAGGAGCATTTCTTCGAATACATTGTCATAAAAGGGCAAAATTTGGATTATTATTGTTTTCTAGGAAAATCTGGGGCCTATTGTCCACTTTGCGAGCAGTCAACTTTCGGTCGTCGTTCTGTATGTGATCATCATTTATACTGGAAGGAAGATTCATAAGGTCCTGCATTCTGGTGACCTCAGTATGAGCAAAAGCACTAAAGAGGCGCAGAAAAAATTGAACAAGGTCATGGCTTTGCAGGCAAGTGGAATTTTCTGCTTTGGATTCATTTTATTTGATGTCAAAAGCCGGCGCTACGGCTTTCCGGATCAATGCCAGTTCGGTTCGACTGTACTTTGGGTTGCCTCGATTTGTCGTTGCATGATGGCGACGGCAATCAGTAGGCTTAGTGTTACGAGCTGGGTTAGAACACGTAGTTTGAGGGTCCCTATTCTAGGTTTTGTATAAGATCCCAAGCCCAAATACGGCATGCAACGGCTTGCCAGGCCTCGTAGGCATCTTCTACAAATTGTTTTGTTGACCCGAACTGTGTCAACCCGAAAAGTTGCGGCACGTCAAGGTCATTATCAGTCTGTCGGCAAAATAATGAGCACAAGTCCGCTGGGCCAATCGAGTCGCTGCAGTGAAAAAAATTATTTTGCCGCGACACAATTCATTTTCCCGGCGGCGATGCAATTTTCGATGTGACTGAGTGCTCTTTATTTTCCCGACAGTCTGACACGAAGTGACCAGTCTGGGAAAATAAGCGGGTTTGTCGCGTCTTGGAATCGCCCATCATCACTTCGCGACAGGTAGAAACGGCTGGGCATTTGGTGAGCGATGAGGCGAGATATTCTTCTGCGCCAAATTGCTCATTATTTTCCCAACAGACTGATAGCAAACTTATAACATCCATTTTTGAAGGCCACATATCCCGGAGTTATCGTCGGCCTCCCAGTGGTTGTGGCCACAGTCATGGCGCAACTCAAAATGGACGCCGCATGGACTGGGATGTATCTGGTGACTTCTGTTTCCACAATCCCCGTCATCAACGCCATCACAGTCCTGCTGGTAATCCCATCGTTCCGGAAGCGAATCGGAGTTGGCAGCAAGTCGATGGGTTCAGTTTTGACGACGAATGCGACCGATCTGAAGTCCGAAACTACAACGGTTCATTGAATTCTGCGCACATACTAATAATTATTTTTCTGTAGACGATTTTGTAGACTGTTTTTAGGAAATAACATAAAAAACTTTTTGGCATTTCGTCTCCCACGCCGTAAAAAGTGCGATTCAAAAGTGCTGGTTCTCTGCCTTTAGTGAGTAACCTATTACGAGCCCTAACAAGTAAGATTAGTCCTCGTCGACTTAACTCTTACTTTCTTAACTCTCGGATGTCTTCAGAAAGTAGCGTCTGAGCTGGTACTTTAATTCTCAGTAATTGAGTAATCTCGAAAAATTACTACCAAGGCCAATACCTCAATTGAAATTTTTACTTTCTCATTCTGCGATGGCTATAGTCACCGACGCGGCGATACAGCAATTCTACGCCAGCGCCAGGCGATCTCATTTGTACTATGAAATCGGTTTGGCCGCAGTTTCCTTGTGCCTCAACGGATGGGTTGTATATCTTGTTTTTACAACGAAAAATAGAGTGATGAGAAGCTATAGTTGGGTCATCTTGATGAGCATGATGGGCGATTTGATCTACACTGGGCTGAACTTTATTACTATGATGGTAAGTGGAATGTTATATATATATATATATATATCAGAAATTTCCTCTATATCGACATGGACGTATTTTAAAAATTTTGGCGAAGGCTTTACGTAAGCTTCTGATAAATATAGGGAGTATAATGTACCGATAGTTTTGAAAAAATGTGAGCATCGCGCGGTGTGGCATATCTGTCTGTCGGGAAAATACTGAGCACAATGTCGCTGGGCCAGTCGCGTCGCTGAACACTTTGATTTTGCCGCGGCACAATTCATTTTTAGGCATTTTTTTCGATGCGACAAAGTGCTCATCATTTTCCCGACAGATCGATATTAAAACTCTCAGCTAGTTTGTAAAACTAGTTATCGGGCCGCGCCTATTTGAAATAAGCTATATTGAAAGGCCGTTTGAAATACTAAGCTATAGAAGATGGGAATTTGCATAAGCTAAGTCCGTTTCCGCGTCCGATGAAGTATGCAAGTGAAACCTTCATTCCATTAAAGTCTTGTCCGTCATAGTGTTGAAGTGGAGCTCAACGTTGAAGGGGTGTCGGGGGACGTTTAGACCACCGATCGTTGGGGACAAATACACACGCGAAAACACAAGTTTCTTTTATTCACGTCTACGGGAACAACCGGAGAAGATAATGAGCTAATTGATGATAAAGTGTTCCTTTTGTATAACGCCGTTTATGCTAATTTCCGTGGGAATTTCGGAGACCTTTTAGGCTCCACAACAGTGCTCACAAAAACCTTGGATGGCTCGATCTGTGAAAGAAGTAAAATTTATTTCACATTACAGACCGTTGAAGTCAAAGGTGGAAAGCTCGTCTTTCTAACAATGGGCCTCTTCGAGCACTATGGTTATCCCTACAACTTGATCATGGGCTGTTTGTGGCTTGCCGGCATGTACACCACCATTCTGACACTTGGAATGCAGTTCATTTACCGTTATTTTGCGCTCTGTCGCAATGGTCTAACTCCTTGGGAGTTCGGTTCAATTTATTGTGTAGGACTGATAATTTGTCTCTGCGACGGATTTGTTGGGTTCTTCATCTTTGACGGGATATCATTGGAAGCGACAAAATTGCTGCAAGAGCATCCCATGTACAAGGAGGACACTCCGGGATATGCGATTTTGGATCCGGTAAGCGGGAGGGCATTGGCAACCAGTAGGGAGCCGACGTGATCGGCGTGTATTATACAGGGTGTTTCAAGAAATTTGGCAGAAACTAGTTGCGAATATTTTTGAGCTCTTGCTAGTTATCGCAGAAATTCTTTTTGTTTCTGAAACTTGACAGCGGGCGGTTTTGTACTGAACAAAAAAAAAATTTTTTTCGTCGGCGGAGAGGCCAGTTCTCGGCGGAGGCATTTGGGGCCTTTTTTAAAAATCACACCTTATTACATCGTGGAAACTCTGTTACAGTGGCCAAAATCATGTTTACGTTAAACCTCCGTGGATTTTGCGGTATGCTTTTTTTTGCGTTTTCGATTTTACGCAACATCCGCGGAGGCGCGACGGAGACCGCAGATTTCGGCGGACTTTGTTTTGGGCCCTCGGTTTTTGCAAATCCATGTTGAAAAAAAGGTTGGGGCGATTTTTTGTTGTCATCCGATGCACAGAGGGCAAAAATTTTGTACTTTTTTCCCCCGGCTGAGGATTCGGCAGAGGCTTTCTCAAAGGGTCAAAACAAAATTTTGACTCTTTTGATAAAGCCTCCGCCGAAACCTCCGCCGATGTGTCCGCCGGATCAAAAAATAAGAAAAATGGTGTTGCTGTGATGGATTCTTGTAGCTGAGTTTTTTCCCGGACTCCTAAGACTGTTCCGACCCTTTGGTAAAGCCTCCGCCGAATCCTCCGCCGGGGAAAAAAAGTGCGAAATTTTTGCATCTGTGCATCGGGTGACAACAAAAAATCACCCCACACTTTTTTCCAACCTGAATTGAATGATCCAAAGGCTCAAAACGACGTCCGCCGAAACCTGAGGTCTCCGCCGTGCCTCCGCGGATGAGCGAAAATCGAAAACAAAAAAAGCATACCGCAAAATCCACGGAGGTTTAACGTAAACATGATTTTGGCCACTGCAACAGAGTTTCCACGATGTAATAAGGTGTGATTTTTAAAAAAGGCCCCAAATGCCTCCGCCGAGAACTGGCCTCTCCGCCGACGAAAAAATTTTTTTTGTTCAGTACAAAACCGCCCGCTGTCAAATTTTAGAAACAAAAAGAATTTCTGCGATAACTAGCAAGAGCTCAAAAATATTCGCAACTAGTTTCTGCCAAATTTCTTGAAACACCCTGTAATAGTAAATATTCTCATATCAGTCTGTCGGGAAAATAATGACCGCAGTGTCGTCGCGACGGTCGCGAAAAAAGTGAAACGCTTGGTGCAAAATGAGCGCGGCGACAAATGTCCAAGAACTTTGTGAAAATACTACCAATCTGTCGGAAAAATAATGAGCACGCTGTCGCATTGAAAAGCGGCAAAAACAAATTGTTTTTCGCTTTAGCAACACGACCGGGGGGCGTCGCGACACTTGCGGGCAACCACTTTGCGGGCAGATTTCTTGCGGGCAGCCACTTTGCGGGCAAAATTTGGAGGGTCACATTTGCGGGCAGCTGAGACATTTGCGGGCAGCATGGGACACTTGCGGGCAACCGACACTTGCGGGCAGCCGACATTTGCGGGCAACAGAAAAAAAGAGTCACACAGACTGTATAGGAACTTTTGGAAAAAAAAAATTTGCCCGCAAACTGGTTGCCCGCAAAGTGGTTGCCCGCAAGTGTGCGCTCGCCGACCGGGGCAGCGACATTGCACTCATAACATTCCGACTGAATAAAAGCATGCCAATTTCCAGACCAAACCAGCCGCGTTGGCTCATACCTTCTGCAGTCAACTGATAATCGTGTTCGTGTATGTGGTCATCTACTTCACTGGAAAGAGAATAAGTCGGAAATTGAACGATGCGGCGGGTGATATGAGCAGCTCAACAAAAGATGCTCAGAAGCAGTTGAACAGAGTCATGATTCTGCAGGTAGGCGATGCATCTAAATATAATATGTATTTACATCGGGGAGTGCTTTAAGTGCGACGCTCAGATTTTGATAAAACTATTATACATAACAACAAGTAAAAATTTAGTATAGTTTTTGCTAAGCCATATGCGAGACTTGAAGCTCGTGCTTTGCAAGAACTACCGGGATTTTCGGGTCGAATGATGACAAAAAACGCCTGTTTTTTTGCTATGTAATTTTGGCATGAAAAGATCAAAGCCTGTTTCGTACGGCAGGAGGTAATGCTTCCACAAAAAATCAATTTTTTACACACGAAACAGGCCCTTCTCTATGACCCTTCTCCGCCTTTACAAAGTCGTATGACCAACAACTGGGCTGTCTTTGACCACTCTCTGCGTTTGCCGTACTCTCTCGGTCTTAAAGATCGTTGAATATCTCGGCAGCCTCTGCAAAGCGCCAGTTAAAAATTTAAAGTTTTTATATGTAGCCTATGCCTGCTATGTGTTAAAAGTATAAAGAAAATCCGAGCGTCGCACTTGGTTCACTTCCCTTGTGAACTATAAGATACGATCTTTCAAAAATTTTTTCTAGGCCGCATATCCAGGACTCATCGTGGCACTACCCATTGTCATTGCCACCGTATTGGCGCAATTCCGCTTCGACGTTCTTTGGTGCGGCATGTACTTGGCACCTTCCATATCCCTAATTCCTATCGCTAATTCGGTCACGATACTCTTCTTTATCCCTTCGTTCCGAAGACGGATTTTGGGAGGGATCCAGAGCCGGATCCAGACCAAATCCGTCTCGAAACTGGGCTCCACGGACGCGTCGAAGGGACATACGGCGGAAGCTGGCAGTGGCGTCAGCCATGCGTTCGAACATGTTATATAGGTTTTGTTGGGTGAAAATAAAGTTGCAATCGTTGGTTTCATTTATAAAAAATATCTTCTTATCATTCTGTCGGAAAAACAATGACCACAAAGTTTCTGCGCTGATAGCGTCGCTGAAGAGGAAAGCAATTTGATTTTGTCGCGATACAATTAATTTTCCCGGCGATGACGCGATGTTCGATGCGACGGCGTGCTCAGCAGGAACAGACACACCCCAGCAGGACCTTCAGTTAATTCCCTGCCAGCCAGCTCTCGTTTGCATACCGCCACGAAAACACCCCCGCTAATTGGCTGTCAAAAGGCCCGACAGCTCAGTAACGAGACAAGACGAGAGCTCAATAGTCAAGTGATTTATTCAGTGGAAAGGAGGCCTTTTATAGGGAAGCCCCACGTAGGAAAGTACAATCAAATTTGAATAAATGGAGATCGTTCCTCGCGGGAAAATCCTCGAAGCCCGGTCGTTCCGCCTCAATTGGCATTCCGCATCAAATGAAAAGACCGGTCATTTGGACGTCTCACTTGGAATATTCTCTTTAGTACACTTGCCTTTGTCTCGTTGATGGTATAAAGGCTCTACTGCTCATTATTTTCCCGACAGACTGATACGTCAACAAGAGAGTACGCACAGTACGGAGAACGGGAAAAAATTGAGTCACAAGACACCGTTGAATCTTTACTAACCTTCTGAATAGACCGGGCTAATACCTTATAAAGGTATAAGGCGCTTATATTATGTATTATATACTATGTTCTGTGCAAGTAAACAATTCCTTTCTCCGGCTAAGATCTTTGGTGGATCAGTAAGGGTAAGAAACTCTTAATCCGGCTTTATTTCCTTTATCGAAACAAGCTATACTGGTGATAATCAGACTTATTAATGAAGGATATCAGAAGATTTGGCAGTCTTACTATAAGAATTTTTTCTCGGTTTCATTACAGTATTACAAAAAGCTTTGCCTCGGTTAAATTACAGTACTTCCTCCGGGATTTCGAATGGAAATTATGCCAGATGATGAGGCTGCCCTCAAGTTCTACAGCAACGTTCGGAAATTCCATCTATACTACGAGATCGTTTTGGCCGCATTGTCGGTGATCCTCAACTGCTGGGTAATGTATCTCGTCCTCACAACACGGAATCGAGTGATGAGAAATTATTGTTGGGTGGTGTTGATAAGCATGTGCGGCGATTTTATTTACACTGGAATCAACTTTATTACAATGATGGTAAGTTGAATTATGAAATAACTACAGTGGGGCCCCAGATCCAGTGGCAAAAAAGCGTACCATTTTGCACCCAGGGAGCATCAAAAAATGTGGCAAAATACCTCACTCTCCAAGTGAAAAAACTCAGATTTGAAAAGCGCGTCCGTTCTTTTTTAGGCTCGCCCTTCAAAAAAAAGTTTTTTTTCACTTGGAGAGGGAAGTATTTTGCCGCATTTTTGATACTTCCCGGATGCAAAATGGTACATTTTTGTGTCGCGGCAAAATCAAATTTCCTTTCACTTTTTTGACGCTGCAAAATTGTGCTCATTATTTTCCCGACAGGATGATATTCCACTTTACAGACCGTAGAAGTTATGGGTGGAAAGCTCGTCTTTCTAAACATGGGCCCATTCGAGCATTACGGTCACCCCTTCAACATGATCATGGGCTGCCTATGGCTGGGCGGGATGTACACCACAATCCTCACGCTTGGAATGCAGTTCATCTATCGGTATTATGCATTGTGCAAAGAGCCACTTCCTCCAACAAAATTCGCGATGATTTACATGGTTGGCTTGTGTGTTTGCTTTGCCGACAGCTTCAGCGGTTTCTTTATTTTTGAGAGTATTAGCGAGGAGAACACAAAAATGGTTCAACAGCATCCCATGTATTCGAATGACACGCCCGGCTATATGATTGACGATCCGGTAAGCGCGATAGGTTGAAAAATCCATGTCTTAATACATTTAAGAGCAAACTGGCGCAGTCGATTCACACATTCTGCAGTCAGATGATTGTCGTGTGGGTGTATGCCGTGATTTATTACACTGGAAAGAGAATTGGGCAAAAGTTGAAAGAGGCGGATGGAGTTATGACAACCTCGACGAGAGACGCGCAGAAACAACTGAACAGAGTTATGATACTGCAGGTACGCAAAACCCCTTTGCTTTTTATTCTCATGGCGAGGAATTAGGCACACAGAGCGAAATTTTCAACAGCGTATGTCCGTTCAGGGTCAAGAAAACTAAGTCTAGCAATAACTAAAATTAGAAAGTTGGTCATACCGTAAGCCTCCACCGAGCCTTTGCTGAGCGTCCTGTGGCTTTGCCAGGCCGAGTAAACACCTCCCATGACCTAACTAACGCTAGCATAAGTTGTCATATTGTAATCCTTTGCCGATTCTCCACCGAGCCTTCGCTCAGGGTCATACGGCTTTTCTAGGCCTTGTAATCACCTCCCATAACTTTTTCTTTTATTCTCCACCTTTCCTAAGCTTCGTATCGAACGATTATGATACGTCGTCTACTTGAAAAGTCGAGACGCTCATACCGTCCCTCCATTTCAGGCCGCATATCCAGCCGTCATCGTCGCATTGCCCATAATTATGGCGACGATTCTGGCTCAACTTCAATTCAACATGCGATGGTGTGGGATGTATCTGGTACCCTCCATCTCCCTGATTCCAATCGCCAATTCATTGACCATTCTCTTTTTGATCCCCTCGTTCCGTCGGCGGATTCTTGGGAGTTTCAAAAACCGGATCTTTGTCCGATCAGTGTCCAAACCCTTCCCTACGGAGCAGTCCAACGTTTTCAAGACCAATACGGAATCGGATAATCATGATACTTTCGAGCACCTAGTTTAAGATTGTAACGAACTTTCGAATTTTTTTGTGTGTGCAAATTTTTGTCTTGCAAGGGGTTATGTCGCAATAAATATGCTTCGAAAAACTCAACATGACCTTATCGGTTTGTCGGGAAAATAATGAGCGCTCTGTCTTATTGAAAATCGCATCGGCGCCGAGAAAATGAATTGTGTCGCGGCAAAATCAGACTGCTTCAGCGACGCGATTGGAGCTGCGACATTGAGCTCATTATTTTCCCGACAGACTGGTATACTAGTCGCGACATAAAGTCCTGACACATTTGCACAGTGCATTTTGTTTTTCTTTCGGACCCGTCGCGGCAATTCCCCGTTTTTGCACTAGCGACATGCACTTTCACACTTGCCACTTTTCTCGCGCGACACCCGCGACAAAATGTGTCAGGACTTTATGGCGCGACTAGTATTGATATATCCGTTTGTCGGGGAAATAACGTGGAGAAGTCGCGCGCCATCCTCCCTAGTTGCCGCAAAGCAATGACGGGAAATTCCAACACGCCCCGAATCCACATGATTTCCCTGAAATACTGAAAAACATTATTTCCAATTCTGCGAAATTATTGCACTCTTAGGCCATAGGTTTTGTAATAGTCTTAAGGACACCAATTAATTGTTATATTTATAGTCATAATTTTATTTCTGCGGCCAAAAACAATGCGCTCTCTGTTGTTGAAAAGTCTAGATCGAGATTTGTGGTTCCTTATGCCTTTATAAAAAGAAGTAAAAACAGATTTCCAATAATTCCCTCCGGCTCTTTCACAATAACATAGTCTCACTTGCGGATTCCACGGATTGTTGGGACCATAGATAAGTAAAAGATAGAGGCAACATCCTCCTCATATATAATTATAATCTTTGCTTTCTTACCCTTAGTATGAAAAAGTAATAACTCAAAGTGGCGTCAGCTAATAGTAAAATCTTGGTTATTGCTAAGATCTTTCACAGCCTTAGGTAAGGATGGTTGTATGCTATCTTTCACTTTACTTATGACACACTGCGCAGTGATAACGCTCAGGAAAAAGATTGAGTGTGTTTCATTGAAGGGAAGCGTTATAGAAGGACATTTGGACAGATCGCTATTGCGATGCTTCAATGTATTTTTTTTGAGCTGACTTTAATTGATTTGAATTAAGGAAGGCGTCGGATACCGCGGTTGAATAGAAACTTATAGCGTAGAGTTGAATTATCGACCGAACGCTTGAACAAAGCTATCAAAGACGTATACGAACACCCTCGGCTTTTTGCGCGTCCATTTGATATGCCGTAGAACTAGTGCAATTAACAGGGGAAGTACACCAAGTGTGACGCTCGGATTTTTTTGAAATTCGGGACAAATTTAGAATAATCTCTTCGATGAAATGCGTCAGATTCCTAGCTCGCACTTTGCAGATATTACCGAGATCTCTGGACCGAATGTTGGCAGAAATGCGACAATTTCTTGCGAGCTTCTGCCGTAGGAAGCAATGCTCCTACAAAAAATTAATTTTTCCCTACGAACCTGCCAAAGGTATGGCCAGTAAGTGTTTTCTCTGTGACCGCTATCCTCGTTTTGCTTGCTCTCTCCACGGCAAAGATTGTTCGATACCTCGGCCGCGACTGCAAAGCGCGAGCAGAAACTTTGAAGAATTGCTTTGCAACCTATGATTGACGTGTGTGCAAATTTTTATAAAAATTTGAACATCGTACTTCGAGCACTGCCCTGTAAACCAGAAATAAAGACTTTGGACCTCTGAAAAGAAGAGCTGCAAAGTCACTTCCTTGAACAGCGTCAGACTATACGACGTCACTAGCCGAAGAACATGAGGTGATCAAAAACGTGAGCTTGCATACTAGAGTACACATTTCTTATCCATCTTTTACACTTATCCCATACGCAAGCCAATTATAGAAATAATTTGTGTATAAGATGAGCGACGTATTTACAGTCCTGGCATTTGTCGCATTTTACTTATGTGAGCGTCACTGTTAAATTTTCCGCAGTGTAATGGCCTTGAGACGTGGTACAGCTATACAACAGTTTGTACATCCCTTTCACTGTTTGTTGCCGAATCCATTGTGCGAGTTACGTTAACAGTAGATCGTTAAATTGGTTTTCTATTTAACGTGTGTCCTCAAATCACCATCCAGCTAGCTTTCAGGATGACCGTCAGCCAGGAGCTAGTTGACTTCTATACAACGCTACGCCACTATCATGCTTATTACGAAATAACGTTGGCCGCCATCTCTTTGAGTCTGAACGGATTCGTAGTTTATATGGCCATGACGACGCGAAATCGAGTAATGCGAAGTTACTGTTGGGTGGTATTGATGAGCATGTTCGCGGACATTGTCTACGTTTCGACCAATCTGACTTCAATGATGGTATAACACCATTTCCCTATAAGATATGAAATCTTCGATATTTTTCAGGTGGTCGAAGTGAAAGGAGGCCTCATGTACTTCATTACTCTCGGGCCATTCAGCCATTATCCAAACCCCGCCGGCAAGGTGATGGGCGCCCTTTTCTTGACCGGCCTCTATATGGTCATTGCCACGTTGGGAATGCAGTTCGTCTACCGCTACTACGCGCTGTGCAAGACACCTTTGACCTTGACTCAATTCTCTCTAATTTATCTTGTTGTTACTGTGTATTGTGTAAGCGACGCCGCCATTGGTGGGTTTATTTTTGATGGGGAAGATGTGGAAAGAACGAGGATGATACAAGAACACCCCATGTACACGCACAACACTCCAACCTACATGATTGTTGATCCGGTAGGGGCTTTGTCAGTGGCATTACAAAACGTGGACCCCCGAAGAGTCACACAGCTCTTGTTTTCAGCGGAAACCCAGCCATAGTGTCCACCTCGTCTTTAGTCAGCTGATTGTTGTAGTGGTGTATGTTGTGGTCATCTATACGAGTAGAAAGATCAATGAGAAGCTAAAGAAAGCTTCAGAGACCATGAGTAGTTCAACCAGAGATGCTCAAAGACAACTCAACAGAGTTATGATTTTACAGGTGGGTCAAATACATACGTCATCTATAGCCTTGTTAAATTGGAAATGTCAGGAATTGAATCTTTTCCAGGCTACCTATCCGGCGATCATCGTCGGCTGTCCGGTTCTAATGGCCACAGGCTTTACCCAGCTTCATCTGGATATTCTTTGGTGTGGGTTATACCTAGTGCCAAGCGTTTCTCTCATCCCGATTGCCAACTCCGTGACAATGATTCTTGTCATTCCCGCATTCCGAAAACGATTACTGAGCTGTCTCTCACTTCGAAAGGTTAAAGTAAAGTCTTCTGGAGCATTTACCACGACCGATATAACAAGAAAGACGACGGAAACGCCATCGCAAAGTCGGATGGAACCGAATGAAACCCATCTGATTTGAAACGTTTCTTTCAAACATGAATAAATATATACATACGAAGAGTTCTAACCTAGTGTGTACCGCATAGGGACTTGCTTCCCCAAAACCCGTAAGATTGACAATGAGAGAGCGAGCGAGAGATGTCCCAAGTGTCAACTGTTTCCCCGAGCTTTCCTCCGAAGTTCGAGAATATTCTATGCAGATGGTTCCAAAGCGAAGCGCCTGATTCAGGGAACCGTAACCTTTTAATTCCCAAAATTTAAAATTTTTGCCGCGACTAGTACTAGGCGCGACATAAAGTCCGTAGAATTTTGCACAGTGCATTCAACCCCTTTTTCGCACGCACCGCGGCGATTCCCCGTTTTTGCAGTAGCGACATGCACTTTTCGGCAATTGCACCCGCGACGTCGGCGAAAAAAATTCTACGGACTTTACGGCGCGACTAGTATCTAAAAATTAGCTCCGCCGTTTCCTTTTTCAAGCTTCCCCTCGCTTCGAATTGATCAACATTGACTGTACGAACTCGAAGTCCAATACGGTTGATGGCTACTGTCCCAGGCAAAGCCCTTTGCGTTCGCGGCGGCATGGGAGGACAAGAAAAACCGATAATAAAAAACAATGCGCTATCTTTAGTTGAAAAGTCTGGCTTGATATATGGTTCCTTATGCCTGAATAATAAAGAGTAAAAACAGATTTCCAATAATTCCTTCCGGCTCTTTCACAATAACATAGTTTCACTTGCGGATTTCACGGATTGTTGGGACCATAGATAAGACAAAGATAGAGGCAACATCTTCCTCATAATCTTTGCTTTCTTATCGTTAGTATGAGAAAGTAATAACTCAAAGTGACGACTGCTAATTATAAGATCTTGGTTATTTCTAAGGTCTCTCACAGCCTTAGGTAAGGGTGGTTATATACCCTCTTATACTTTTCTTATGGCACACTGCGCAGTGGTTATGCTCAGGAAAAAATGAAGTGTGCTTCATTGAAGGGAAATGTAATATATAGGAGGACACTTGGACCGCCCTTGGCTTTTTGCGCGTCTGTTTCATATGCTGAAGGAAGTACTGTGATTAACAGGGGAAGTACACCAAGTGTGAGGTTCGGATTTTGTTGAAATTCGGCACAAATTTAGAATAATCTCTTCTAGGAAATATGCCAGGCTCCTGGCTCGCACTCTGCAGGTACGACCTTCCCACAAAAAAAATAATTTTTTTATTTAAACCTGCCATTAAACAGTGTTTTTCTCTGTGACCACTATCCGCGTTTCGCGCGCTCTCTCAACGGAAAAACCCGTTGAATATCTCGGCTACACCTGCAAAGCGCGAGCAGAAACTTTGAGGAATTGACATGTTACCTATACTTGACGTGTGTGCAGGTTTTTAAAAAAATCGAATGTCGTACTTCGAGCACGCCGCTGTAACCCAGAAATAAAGACTTTGGACCTCTGAAAAGAAGAGGTCCAAAGTCAGTTCCTTGAACAACGCCAGACTCTACGACATCACTAGGGAACATGAGGTGATCAAAACGCGCGCTTGCATACTAGAGTACACATTTCTTATTCATCTTTTACACTTATCCCATACGCAAGCCAATTATAGAAATAATTTGTGTATAAGATGAGCGACGTTAACACAAGCCGCGCTGAGAGCTCCTTAGCACTTAACTTCTTGGTTTTTTGATTTGTTTTTGGAGTTACAGGGACAGTTCTCCAAGTACGACGCTCGCGTGCCCAGTCCTGACATTTGTCGCATTTTACGTATGTGACCGCCATGTTTAAATTTTCCATAGTGTAATGGCTTAAATTGACACGTGATATAACTATACAACAGTTTTTAATTCCCTTTCACTGTTTGTTGCTGAATCCATTGTGCGAATTCACGTTTATAGTGGAACGGAGATCATTAAATTGGTTCTCGATTTGGCGTGTGTCCTAACCACCATCCAGCTAGCTTTCAGGATGACCGTTAGCCAAGAGCAAGTTGACTTCTATACAACGCTACGTCACTATCATGCTCATTACGAAATAGCTTTGGCCGCCATCTCTTTGAGTCTGAACGGACTCGTAGTTTATATGGCCATGACGACGCGAAATCGAGTTATGCGAAGTTACTGTTGGGTCGTGCTGATGAGTATGTTCGCGGACATGGTCTATGTTTTGACCAATCTGACTTCAATGATGGTATGAATATTTACTTATGGCATATAACAACAACACCATTTTCCCTATGAGATATGAAATCTTCAATATTTTTCAGGTAGTCGAAGTGAAAGGAGGCCTCATGTACTTCATTACTCTCGGGCCATTCAGCCATTATCCAAATCCCGCCGGCAAGGTGATGGGCGCCCTTTACTTGACCGGCCTCTACATGGTCATTGCCACGTTGGGGATGCAGTTCATCTACCGCTACTACGCGCTGTGCAAGACACCTTTGACCTTGACTCAATTCTCTCTAATTTATCTTGTTGTTACTGTGTATTGTGTAAGCGACGCCGCCATTGGTGGGTTTGTTTTTGATGGGGAAGATGCGGAAAGAACAAGGATGATACAAGAGCACCCCATGTACACGCACAACACTCCAACCTACATGATTGTTGATCCGGTAGGGGCTTTGTTAGTGGCATTACAAAACGTGGACCCCATAAGAGTCACACAGTTCTTGTTTTTAGCGGAAACCCATCCATAGTGCCCACCTTGTCTCTACCCAGCTGATTGTCGTAGTAGTGTATGTAGTGGTCATCTATACGAGTCGAAAGATCAATGAGAAGCTGAAGGAAGCTTCAGCGATAATGAGTAGTTCGACCAGGGATGCTCAAAGACAACTGAACAGAGTTATGATTTTACAGGTGGGTAAGATATGTCTAATTTAGGCTTGTAGTATGACCAATAAACTGTAAATGTCAGAAGTCTACTTGAATGTCTAAGCTAGTTACATGGTGTTTTACCGCATCTCAACAAGTTTCGCTTTCAGGCTACATATCCGGCGATCATCGTCGGCTGTCCGGTTCTTATGGCCACGGGCTTTACCCAGCTTCGTCTGGATGTTCTTTGGTGTGGGTTATACCTAGTGCCAAGCGGTTCTCTCATCCCGATTGCTAACTCCGTGACAATGATTCTTGTGATTCCCACATTCCGAAAACGACTACTGAACTGTCTCCCATATAGAAAGATTGAAGTAAAGTCTTCTGGACCATTCACCACGACAGATATAACAAGAAAGATGACGGAAACGCCACCGCAAAGTCGGATGGAACCGAATGAAACCCATCTGATTTGAAACATTTCTTTCAAATATGAATAAATCATTATGAGAAGTTTTATGCGTATTTCTACCGCAGTAGAAGAAGTAGAAGGTGTTCGGTAAAAAAACTCGCAGTTTCGTCCACTGGTATCAGCTTACGGAAGTAATTCAAAATTAGCGACGTTTACCAACTAGAGTTATCACGCTTTTAGAGGGTCCTTGCCTCAGCTGACTTTATTTTTCCTCAATTCTGTGCTGGCCCTTCAATCGCCGACATTTGAGTACAACGAGAACTTTTCTTTTTACCTTTCTGCAAAGTTTTTTAGGGTTACCGCATTAAACCCAACACAACACTTCCGTCTCCTATTTAAGTTCCCCGAAATGTCGTTAACATAATTGTTTTGGTGGTCTAGTGGCACTCCTGACGTTGTCAATATTTTTGTATTTCGTCTTGAACGTTGAACTTCCTTAAAACGGCATTTATGCTTGAATGGGGTATAAAGGAAAGAATATTTGTTGAACATTCATATCGGTATTTTCATGAAATGCACAGGCATTTTTTCTCCTTTGCACATTGCATTTGAACTTTTCCCATGCTGAAAATGGTCAACTTTCTCAAAAAGTCCTGGTTTTTGCCAAATTGGTAAATAATCGGACAAAAAAGATTCCTTGGACCCTCTGTCTCTGGCGAAAAGCCAACCTGAGGAGTTGTCGGATTCACAGGTTTCACAATCAATCAGATTTATACTCGAACTTGGTTCCAGCAGTTAGAGAGAGCGAGAGATGTCCCAAGTGGCAACTGTTTCCCCCAAAGTTCGAGAATGTTCTATGAAGATGGTTCCGAAGCGAAGCCCCTGATTCAAGGAACCGTAATTTTTGCGTTTTTCCCAGCTTTAATTTTAGTTGTTGGTGGAAGGTTGTTGTTATAGAGAATTGAGAATTGTGGTTGTTTATTACTATGTCCTTTCATTTTAGTTGCATTTTCGTTAATCGAGTTAATTTTCAATCTTCCATATTCGAGCCGAGAGTTTTTTATCCGCCATGCCATTTCGAAGGGAACGTTTGTATCGTATACCTAATCCACATGTGCAACCTTCCACTTGGAAAGTCAAGTTATTTCAGGTAGAAAAAGAAAAAGATGTTCGACATACGCCGCTCCAAGCCCTGCCACCAATCTTCATAAGTTTCATTTTGTACTTCGGTATAAACGCAGGTGGATTCGGACAAGAGCTATTTCTCTGCTGCTTTTTGTTTTGGCGTGTGTCCTCCAATCACCATCCAGCTCGCCTTCCGGATGAACGTTAGCCCGGAGCTGGTTGCCTTCTATACAACGCTGCGCCGCTATCATGCCCATTACGAAGTCGCGTTGGGCGTGATCTCTTTGAGTTTGAACGGATTCGTAGTTTATATGGCCATGACGACGCGAAATCGGGTGATGAGAAGTTACTGTTGGGTGGTATTGATGAGCATGTTCGCGGACATTATCTATGTCTTGGCCAATATGACTTCGATGATGGTATGCATGTTTGCTAATGACATATAGCAACAAGATGTAAAATCTTCAGTATTTTGCAGGTAGTCGAAGTGAAAGGGGGTCTCATGTACTTCCTGACCCTCGGGCCCTTCAGTCATGGCTCAAATCTCACTGGCAAAGTGATGGGCTCCCTTTCCTTGACCGTTCTTTATATGGTCATTGCCACGTTGGGGATTCAGTTCATTTACCGCTATTATGCGCTATGCAAGACACCTCTGACTTTGACTCAATTCTCTCTCATTTACCTTGCTGTTACTGTGTATTGCGTAATCGACGCCGCCATTGGTGGGTTTATTTTTGACGGGGAAGATGTGGAGAGAACGAGGATGATACAAGAGCACCCCATGTACATGCACGACACTCCGACTTACATGATTGTTGATCCGGTAAGGCTTTGTTAGTGTCATTACAAAAAAAGCACCCCAGAAGAATCTAGAGGTCGAGTTTTCAGAAGAATCCCATCCACAGCGTCCATGTTGTCTTCAGTCAGCTGATTGTTGTTGTGGTGTATGTTGTGGTCATCTATACGAGTCGAAAGATCAATGAGAAGCTGAAAGAAGCTTCGGCGGGCATGAGTAAACCGACTAGGGATGCTCAAAGACAACTGAACAGAGTTATGGTTTTACAGGTGGGTAAAATACGCCACTTTCGGGTCCTCAATTTTTACAATACGGATCCTCGTATCTTTTTTAACACCAAATATGGTGCCTCGTATTTAGCGCCATCTTAACCACTTCCGCTTCCAGGCTACGTATCCGGCGATCATTGTTGGCTGTCCGGTTATAGTCGCCACAGTATTTGCTCAGCTTCATCTGGATGTTCTTTGGTGTGGGTTATACCTAGCTCCAAGCGTTTCTCTCATCCCGATTGCAAACGCCTTGACAATGATTCTTGTGATTCCCACGTTCCGAAGACGATTACTGAACTGTCCACTGTCTCGAAAGATTGGAATCATGTCTCCTCAACCATTCACAACAACCGAAATGACAAAAAAGATCTCGAATGTGGGTTCAGAAAGCCGGATGGAAATCAACGAAGGGCATCTGATTTGAAAAGATTGATATAAAATTTGAATAAATGCACATGAAATTCATTCCTGCTCAAACGTAGGGTGTGATGATCCCACAAAAAATCAATTTTTCCGCAAGAGAGAGATGAAAAGTTTCAGTGTCTACATAGAGGGCGATGTTTCCACAGAAAATCCATTTTTTCCGCACGAGACTGGCAAGGAGACAGCCAGGAAGTGTTTTTCTCTATAACTGCTCTCCGCATTTCTGGTGCTGTCTCTTACCCATGAAAAATTTTTGCCTTACATGTTTCTGCTGGTGAACAAAAACTACTGTAAGCTGAACTGTTTCCCTGCCTTTCTCCCAAAGTTCGAGAATATTCTATGCAGATGGTTGCGAAGCAAAGCCCCTGATTCAAGGAACCGTAATGTTTAGCTTTTATTCCCGTTTTTAGTTGGAGTTGTTGATGGTGTTATTTTTGGAAGGTTGTTGTTGCAGAGAATTGCGTGTTGTCTTTGTTTATTATTTCCTTTCATTTTAATTGTATCACCGTTAATGACTTAAATCTCGTGTAGTCGAGCCGTCAAACCTCTTATTTGCGTAGCCATTTTGAGGGCGCGTCATATCGTATACCCAATCCACATCTGCTACCTTCCACTTTCAAAGTCAAGTTATTTCAGGTAAGAAAAAAGTAAAACATGTTCGACACATGCCACCACGAGACCACGAGGGACTCGTCTTCGTAAATTTCTGTTCGTGGATTTGGAAAAAGTTATACTTCTCTTTATTGTTAGTTTTTTTTGTTTTGGCGTGTCTCTCCAATCACCATCCAGCTAACTTTTAGGATGAACGTTAGCCAGGAACTGGTTGCATTCTACACAACGCTACGTCGCTATCATGCTCATTACGAGGTCACATTGGGTGCGATCTCTTTGAGTCTGAACGGATTCGTAGTTTATATGGTCATGACGACGCGAAATCGAGTGATGAGAAGTTACTGTTGGGTGGTATTGATGAGCATGTTCGCGGACATTGTCTACGTCTTGTCCAATATGATTGCGATGACGGTATGCATGTTTGTCTTACAACTGAAATACCTATAACTGGGCCGCTCAGATCTTTTTTAAATTTTGGACATACACCACATGTCCATTTTTGAAAATCTTCGCTCTATCTTGCAGGCCACTTTAAAAAATCTTCTCTCGCGTCTTGCAGGGGACCACTTCACCTATGGGATATGTAATCTTCAGTATTTTGCAGGTGGTCGAAGTGAAAGGGGGTCTCATGTACTGGCTGACCCTCGGACCCTTCAGCCATGGCCCAAATCCCACTGGAAAGGTGATGGGCGCCCTTTCCATGACCATTCTTTATATGGTCATTGCCACGTTGGGGATGCAGTTCATCTACCGCTATTACGCGCTGTGCAAGACACCTCTGACTTTGACTCAATTCTCTATCTTTTACCTTGCTGTTACTGTGTATTGCATTATCGACGCCGCGATTGGCGGGTTTATTTTTGATGGTGAAAGTGTGGAGGCAACGAGGATGATACAAGAGCACCCCATGTACATGTACGACACTCCGACTTACATGATTGTTGATCCGGTAGGGGCTTTGTTAGTGGCATTACAAAACGTGGACCCAGAAGAGTCACACAGCTCTTGTTTTCAGCGAAAACCCATCCATAGTGTCCACCTTGTCTTCAGTCAGCTGATTGTTGTCGTGGTGTATGTTGTGGTCATCTATACGAGTCGGAAGATCAATGAGAAGCTGAAGGAAGCTTAAGCGAGAATGAGTAAATCGACTAGGGATGCTCAAAGACAACTGAACAGAGTTATGATTTTACAGGTGGGTAAAATACGATATCTTTATGTTTGTAATTTTTATAATATGAATTATGTATCTTTTATTAACACCAAGTATGTTTCCTCGCATGTTAACACCATCCCAACCACTTCCGCTTCCAGGCTGCGTATCCGGCGATCATTGTTGGCTGTCCGGTTCTAATCGCCTCAGTCTTTGTTCAGCTTCATCTGGACGTTCTTTGGTGTGGGTTATACCTGGCTCCAAGCGTTTCTCTCATCCCGATTGCAAACGCCTTGACAATGATTCTTGTGATTCCCACGTTCCGAAGGCGATTACTGAGCTGCCTACTGTCTCGAAAGATTGGAATCATATCTCCTGAACCATTCACAACAACCGAAATAACTAAAAGGATCTCGAATGTGGGGTCAGAAAGTCGGATGGAAATCTACGAAGGGCGCCTGATTTGAAAAAATCGATATGAAATGAACTTGAATAAATCCGGTAAAATCGGACAGTCAATTTGAGTGTCATTTGTTCACAATACCAGTCCGTTGGGGAAACAATATTGGTCGCGCCTGGAAATCATTGCTATGCGATGGTTAGTCACGGCTGGGAAGAACGACAAGCATGGGAGAAAGCTAAAAATGCACTATCCGAAAACGAGGAAACGTCCTTGCACTTTATGATGCTAATGGTATAGACGAAAACAAACTTGGCCATGGTAAACAAGAAGACGGAGGGGAGACTTGTGGGTGACCTGGAACTCAATCAAAAACGACTCTAATTGTGGGCTCTTTTGATCTTTAGAAAACAGAGGTTAACTTTTTGGTCTTTGGATTTGTTTTTGGAGTTACAGGGACAGTTCTCCAAGTACGACGCTCGCGTTTTCACCAAATTTGGCATTAGTTTGGACTTTATTTTCCCACCGAAATTTCTCTCGTACCACAAGTGCGACGCTCAGATTCCCATTAGACTTTGTACACACTTAGGATATAGGCCGCATACAAATTCCTGAAAATCATAGCTAGCGCTTCCAACTTTTCCCCCTGAAAATCCCGGTTTTCCTTTCAGTTGAATGCATGTAGAAATGTCATCGAGAACAATGATCCTTGTTTGCACTTAAATCTAATTTCTGTCTCTACAGCAATTTTTTACTGCACTATACACGCGAAAACAATCCTTGTCTGGGGATACTAATCAAGAAACTCGGGCTTTAATGACGCTTTGTTATAGTCGTATAGCCATATTTACTTTGCTTACTTTATACTTGCTGCGCAACCAGCCGTTATTTTTCTCCTTTAAATTTACTAGTCACGGCTGCAGATTGAGAGTTTCTAATATGAACATCAGCGATGACGTCATCCAGTTCTATGCTATAGTCAGGAAGTACCATTGGTGTTACGAGCTCTTTCTTGGCGCCACATCACTCACTCTGAACTCGATTGTTGTTTATATGGCGATGACGACGAGGAATCGAGTAATTGGAAGCTTCTGCTATGTGGTCATCATGAGCCTGATCTCGGACATCATTTATGCCGCTGCGAATGTAATCTCGATGATGGTAAGAGTGAAATCGGCAGTGCAAGCCCGTTTCCGGTCAGGCGTTCGGACAGTTAAAAATCAATCGTCACTCTGCGAACACACCTCCCGACCTTTTAAATTTCAGGTTGTCGAGGTCAAGGGTGGTCTTCTCTATTTCATCACATTGGGCCCTTTCTCCCACAGCGGATATCCCTACAACTTTTTGATGTGCTCCATCTACCTGGCCGGCCTTTACATGGTCTTTTTCAGTATTGGGCTGCAATTTATCTACCGGTATTTTGCACTGTGTCGCAGCCACTTGACTATATTCCAATTCTCAATGCTTTTCGTTGCCACAACCGCCTACTGTGCGCTCGAGGCGTTCACTGGGTTCCTTGTGTTTGATGGGGAAACGCCCGAGGGGACTGAACTGATTCGTGAACATCCCATGTATATGCATGACACTCCAACGTACATCATTGTGGATCCGGTGAGCGCTCGACGGAGTAATCTCGGCACACTGTAAATGAGTTTGTCGCGCCGCAACTTCGTCTGCTATGTTGTATTGTATTGTATGATCAGCTCAGCGCATCCCGTTGCAACAGTTGAGGTTTTTTTCTCGACAGACTGATACTAGGAGGGCCAAAAAGGCTTGACATGTTTTTGCAACAGTTCGGGTGCATGCTGCGTCGTTGTATTCATGGGCGCCTTATTTGATGCTTACCACGTGTTTTTCAGAGAAAACCCGCAGCAAAACTCCATATTCTGTCGACTCAACTAAACGTTATTTTCATGTATATTGTCATCTTCTACACTGGAAGAAAAATCAATTCCAAGCTAAGGGAAGCCTCGAAGAGCATGAGCCAATCAACGAAAAATGCGCAGAGACAACTGACAAGGGTCATGGTGTTACAGGTGAGTTTTTTTAGGGAGCCGCTGAGCTTCTCTAAATTATCCGTTATGACAGGCAGGGACTTGTTTTTTCCCAGTCCGGTTGCCTCCCGAATTAAGGGGTTCAACACGTCAAGGGGAGTCTGTCCCTTCAAAAATTCATATTTGGGATCCACTGTCAACGGAAGTACTCCCAGCACTTCTTGTGAAAAAAACTGTCTGAAGATGACAAACCTCTCATACCATAACGTGCAGTCATGTCACAGACCGAAAATTATACAGTACCCTCCCAATCTCATGTCTATTTTCAGGCCGTCTACCCAACCATCATTATTTGCATCCCCACGATGGTTGCCACAGTCTTCACACAACTTCGAATGGATGAGGTTTGGGCCGGCCTTTACATGGTCCCTTGTGCCACTCTAATTCCAATCGCGAACTCCGTGACATTGCTGCTGGCTATCCCATCATTCCGTCGAAGACTTTCTAGATGGGGGACCTATAGGAAGTCACAGGTGGAGCAAGCAACAAAGGAGTATATCAAAATGTTTTTATCGGAGGCGTAGCGGCATCTCAATAAGAAGCTGAGATCAACCAATAAGAAGCCGAGAGATTTTTTCCGTTGAAGCGCTCTTGCAATACCTAAAGTCTGTATGATTTTAATTCCAAGGAATATTATCTTATAGCGAATAAAAATTGTGTCTTGAGACTTTGAGGCGCTGTTGTTCATGAGCTCTCCAGGCGGACCAGTATCGTAATTCAATTCCATTTGTGACTCGATGACGCTGGAGCTACTCGCATTCGGATTGTCGTCGAGAACTATCAGCCTTGCACTCTGATACAAACCCAGTTGCGTCCCTAATCCATCTTTTTTCTGCACTTTTCCAGCGCGCTAGACGTTATAGCACTTATTTCATAATTTTTTATGAACCCTGAACCCTGAAAGCTCCACTCATTTACATAATATGACACTTATTTCATATTATGTAATCCGGCCAGGCGTTCGGATAGTAGGGCAGATAACCAAGGGAAACTGGCTCTTATTCAAGGCGGCCGTGAGGGTTTTTATTGAAAGACCAAAACAACAAATATATTACAGTAACAACATACACAACAATGAAATAATAATAGTATATTATATTTTTATGCGTCTAATCTTGGCTACGAACGCCAATAGGTTCAGGGTAGTGGCGTTGGGGATGGCCAGGAGTCTGCTCTCCTTTCGTTGATTCTTGCGCATTGCATTCTTGACTTGATTCTTTCATAACACTTCTGTTTGAAAAAGTTTGAAGAATCTGGAAAGTGCAGGATTGTCAACAGCCATTAAAATGCGTTGTGTCCACCATATAAACCTTCCACATAATTTGCCGTGGTTCACATGCTCGAGTTGCGCCTGCTTTCTTCCAGTATCGGTGAGGGTACCTTGGTTTTATGACCTTTGGTAACTGGATCCATCGTTCCAATATGTCCGCCCAACGTATGAACAGAATGCATATTACGAATCCTGGTTGACATCACACACAGATTCACTTCAAATACGGTCCGGGACAACCTCCCGCAGACTTTCCTTAAACTTCAAAAAAATCCCACAAATCCGCTGAGCTTCTTTAAATTACCCGTTATTTCTGGCAAGGTTTTTTTTTCTCCAGTCCGGTTGTCACCCGAATTAAAGGGTTCAACACATCAGGAAAAATTTATCCCTTCAAAAATTCATATTTACGAATCGCCATAGGCATCACGCACCGCTCAATGCCTAGTATTAGCCTGTCGAGATCATAATGTGGATTTGTCGCGCTTTGGAATTGCGCGTCATCGCTTTGCGGCGGCTTGCCGCGTCTGGGGATTTGATGCGCGGCTGCGATGAGGCATTTTTCTGCGACAAGCCCACATTATTTCCCGGCAGACATATACTGTAAACTGTCTTGTCACAGACTTAATTACGAGTATATACCTTGTCATTTTTGGTCCACTCTTAGGCCGTCTACCCAACCATCATTATTTGCATCCCCACGATGGTTGCCACAGTCTTCACGCAGCTTCGAATGGATGCAGCTTGGGCCGGCCTTTACATGGTCCCTTGTGCCACTCTAGTTCCATTCGTAAACTCTGTGACATTGCTGCTGGTGATCCCATCGTTCCGCCGAAGGTTTTTCGGATCATTGCCCTTCAGGAAGTCGCAAGTGGGACAAACAACCATGGACTCGAAGATAATTTCACTGAACCCAAGACCAAGCGATATTTCCGTCACCAATTAGAGGGTGTGGAATGCTTTGTCTGTTGAAAAAACACGATCAAAAAGCACAATGTTCTTTCGAAAACTTAAATGAAAAATGATGTTATGTTTTTTAAATTTTCTGGGACAAAAGTCAAAAAGTACAATGACGAAAAGCCCATATGATTTTGACACTAAAGAATATGATCATCTATAAAAAAATGACTCTTCAGACCTCTTCAATTGTTTGTTATTGGCCGCTTTTGTGGCGCATGAGCTCCACACTATATAGTAATCTTGCTCTTTTCAACAGCTAAACGGATGTAGTATGTCCACTGTCAAACTACAATAAATTTTGACATCTTGTCCGGTGCACTTCACGCTATTACAACCGATACGAAATGAGTATGAAATAGAGGGGGGAATATTTTTGTAGTTTAAAGACTTGTCTTGCAAATAGGATCGACCGTACTCCGTGGGTCGTTTGGTAATCATTGAATGGCTAAAGACGAGGCCCAAAACTTATGATTGCACTCTAGGGGTTGCTAACAAGGGAATGGACTTTATGTGTAAATCGATTATGGCTTGGGACATAGTCAGATCGAAAGATGTGTGGTAGTCGATTATTCACCTGGGGGGAAATCTCTGCGCGGGGCTTCAAAGCCGAGAAAATCGGCTTCAAAGTTTAGACGAAAATCGAAGGATAGGGATCCCGGAAAAGGAGCCATAAAAAGTGTGAAGCAGTGGCCGAGTGGTCAGTGCGCTCGCCTTTTGCGCAAAAGGTTGCAGGTTCGAGTCTTTCCAAGCTCAAATCATTATTATCGTTTTTTACTTCTGCTTTCTAGTTAACATAATGGAAAGTTGTTTTTGAATACATCAGGTTGATGTTGTGCTCTGCGCTCTAAAACTGTAAAGGGAAGGTGCAAAGCCGTTGAAAATGGAAAGGTTCCGTTTAAAATATACTTCTTGCATCGATAATCGAGTTCAAGGGGAAAAAATTTATAGAAGTTTTTGTTTAAAAAAGTTATGAATGGAAGCAGATTCGAACTTGCGACCTTTTGCGCAAAAAGCGAGCGCACTGACCACTCGGCCACTGCTTCACACTTTTTATGGCTCCTTTTCCGGGATCCCTATCCTTTTCCTTTGATTTTCGTCCAAACTTTGAAGCCGATTTTCTCGGCTTTGAAGCCTCGCGCAGAGATTTCCCCCCAAGTGAATAATCGACTACCACACATCTTTCGATCTGACTATGTCCCAAGCCAAAATCGATTTACACATAAAGTCCATTCCCTTGTAAGAATGCATAAAGATTGTTCATGAATCAAAAAAACATGTTGAGAGAACAAATTGTTCAATTACATTTGGTCCCTGCTTTCTGCTGGAAGTAAGCCACATTGCTCTGCCGTTTGTACCGCACACAATTCCACGAGAAACTAAAAATTTCGTAGACTGTTTATTCGAATCAAAATTCAACATTCGGCAAGCTTTTCGACAGGTTTCGTTGCTTCAGTTCCGTTGACACCCCTCTCGAAGTCGACCCAGCGTCCGCCCATCCTCGGCCGAAGACGCGCTTGCGGATCGACGGAATAACCGTCATTACGGTGATCGCATTGACAATGGGGAGCAACGACGCACTCGGAACAAGGTAGATTCCCAGCCACGGAACGTCCAGCCGAAATTCGACGCCCACACAGGCAACAATGACTGGGGTGCCGAGAAGGATGCCTGGATATAGCGCCTGAAAGAAGAGGTGTGGCTGGATCGAAGTAGTGTAGAAAAACTTGCTAATATGTTTCGCTCATAAAATATTATCGTTCTGTCGGGAAAATAATGAGCTCAACGTCGCAGCGCTGATCGCAAAAGTGAAAGTTTTTTAAATTAACTTAGTTTTGCTGGGACACAATTTATTTTATCGGCAGCGCTATAATTATCGATCCGACAGAGCACTCATTATCAGTCTGTCGGGAAAATAATATGGAGTCGTCGCAACAAATCTCTCGTCTCGTCGCAAGCCAATGTCCACATTACATTCCCGACAGACTGATATTGTTTCAGAAAAAACTTTTAACAGAAAACTAGACGTTTTCGACTCACTTGCATAATCATGACCTTGTTGAGTTGGCGATGCGCCTTCCGGGTGTATTTGCTCATGCCCGCAGTGGCATCGCGAACCTTTTTATTGATCTTTGACGCCGTATAAACAATAACAACGTAAACACCGAAGATTATCACCTGTGTGAAGATGAGATGAGCTGTGGAGCGCACGGAAGTCTAAAGAATCGGCGGTTAGTAAGATTCACACTAAAATTTTTCTTTTCACTCCACTACACAACTTACCGGATCGACCGCCATGTAAACGGGAGTGTCCTCTTGATACGCCGGATGCTGCCGGAGGATTTCCGTATCTTGCGGAGTTACGCCCCGAAACACAAAGAACGACGCGAACGACGCGGCGAACATGGAGGAAACTCCGGCGAAATACATGGCAGCAAACTGTGGGACGGTGAGTGGAGTCCGACAAAGGGCGCAATATCTGTAGACGAATTGCATGCCCAGCGTTAGGACGGTCGTGTAGACGGCGCCAAGAAACAGCGACGCCATCAGGAAGTTGTAGGGATAGGGGCTGTGGCGGAAGGGCCCGAGGGGCAGAAAGAAACAGACCCCACCTTTGATCTCAACGACCTGAAAGCAAGTCGGTAAGTCGGTTTTAGAGGGGATGTTAGTGCCTTTAGTACCTTACAATATTTGTTGGTATTTTCAAATCAGCCTGTCGGGAAAATAATGAGCATTCAGTCGCATATCGCATCGCCGTCGAGAAAATGAATTGTATCCAGACAAAAATTTTTATTTCTTTTCACTCCAGCGACACGATCTGCGCATCGAAATTGTTCTCATTATTTTCCCGACACACTGATAGTTTTTTTTATAAAGTGCATGGGCATTTGTCGCGGCCCGCACCGTACCCAAAAAAGGTCGCAAAGTGATGATGGGCTCATCACTTTGCTTGTTCCAAGGCGCGACGAAACCACATTATTTTCCCGACAGACTGATAATAATCGATTTTTGATTGCGCTTGGCTCAAATTGGGATTAGAGCTTTATATTAGGTTGTCCAACAAATAATGACCCTCTTTGAAAAATTTATTTTTTCGGCAAAATTTACCGTAATAACTGCGATGTATTTAATCAAAAAAATTATCATGTGCTTTATCACGCTTGTTACAACGTGGCAAAAAGTTTTTTATGTCTGTAGCTTAGGAACCCCGGCTTCTGGAGCCGATGAAACTTTTGAAGGCCTTTTCAAGGGTGTCTTGATTGTCGAATTCTCTACCACTGATGAAACGTCCTAGATTCTTGAACTGATGGTAATGTGTATAGACCAGCTTTGACAAAAAGGCTGGACAAGGGACAGTCTCCTATCTCTATTAAATCCGCTTCTGGAGGGTCATCTTTCAAAGGGGAGGTTCCGTGTAGCCGCTAACAATTTTTGGACTTCTGCGGCGCATCGTTGAAGACAGACGCTGCCAAAAAACTGTCTATCTGGATACAGTAGGGTATGGTATCTACATTTTGGCCAGCTTTCAAGAAGCTGTATTGTACTATTCCCATGCTGCACCATCAAGAAGTAGTTATCACCTTGTTTTGGGGAGAGTCGGGCTTTGACAAGTCCCGCAGTGATACCCTAGGAGGCCTCCGTTCAGCATATCCGGTCTGGTTGTCCCAGTAGGTCCTCTTTCCATCAGAGGCAACGATTCGATCCAGAAAACGGCACGCAAACGCGAGAAATGTAATGCTTCCACTCTTTGCTTTGATCCAATAAAATGGGAAAAATTTGCCGAGCATTTTTTGAATTCCATCGACATCGAATGGTTAGCCGCCGATTATTTCAACAGCCAGACGACGTCAGAGACGCGTTGAATGTTGATTCTAGGATGTTCGCCAACCGACGACCTCAGGGTAAATTGATAAAGTTCGGATTCCGTACTTTATCTTTGGGTCCCTTGCCGTCAAATCGTAATTTTTAAATCCATCGTTTCACCGTGTTCAGACTCAGAACACACTAGTCGAACACAGCGTTGATACTTTGCGTAGCTTCTGAAACTTTCGCGTCCTGTTTTTGCCCGTAAAAGATGACAGCACGAACCGACTTTTTTTGATAATTTTCGATTAGGGCTAAATTACTGGAATTTGGTCCCAATATGACAAACGATACATCAAACGAAAGCCTGAAATCTCAGCTACAAAATGTTGTAATATTTCAAAATTCCATCATCGCTTGCCTTTTTTAGAGGCTTTAAACTTTTCCCCTCTCACAGAGGGTCATTATTTGTTGGACAACCTAATATATGTATACACGATGACATGGTCAATAAACTGCAGTGTGCTCCATAACTCACCTCCATTGAAACCACATTGACGATGGTGAAAATGAAGTCACTAGCCACGCTCATCCGCACAATCCACCCATAGCTCCTCATTACCCGGTTCTCTGTTGTCATCACCAAATACATGAGTAGTCCATTAAGCAGGCTAGAGATGACCGCCACCACCACCTCATAATACGCATGGTAGTCTCTGAAAGCGCCGTAAATCGTCGTCTCATTTAACATCAGCCCCGCAGCTCGCAGGCTTAAGATTCAATGACTGTAGATAAAAGTGAGTATTTATATGGAGGGCAGGTCCGAAATGAATACAACGAGTGAAACATAACACCACGCACGCAAGTGTTGGGAAAGTGCAGTTTATTGTAAAATGGTGCCCAAATGAGGTTACAGAAAAACTTTTTTCGAAAAAGACAATCTTCGTCGTGTTGTTATAACATTATTAGTGGAAAAAAACCACCTGCGTCGGTGGTTTTTCAGTCTGTCGGGAAAATAATGCGCAAAATGTCGGATCGAAAATCGCACTGGCGCCGGGAAAATTAATTATGTCGTATTAAAATTAAATTGTTTTTCACTCCAACGACGCAATCTTATTTCCCCGACAGACAGATATTACTACAGTACCTTTCTACCGTACTACGCCTTTTCAAAAGTGCGTAGACTTTTTTCGCGGCACTTTTTTCGCTTTTTCATTGATTCTCCATTTGCCATGTCAGTGGTCGTCGCAGCTCCAGTTTTGTGTCTGATCCCGTAGTTCTTGGCTAGGGCGGACACGGAAATATCCATCAGTCAGCCGGGAACTTAATGAGCCCTCGGCCTCATCGAGAATCGACGGGACCGAGCACGCGGCCGAGAAAGTGAATTTTGTGGAAACATGACTTTCTACAGTACAAATCGCATCCCGCTTTTTGCATCGACGACAGTTTGGGTCAACAAAAGATCGATCAATACGAGGCGTAGGACATGTGGATGCTCAAAGAAGGCTGTAAGAGCTGCCAATGAGGCCTAGCAAAGTCGTTGGATGGTGACCGGACGCTCGGCGGAGACTTGGCGGAGACTTGCAACATGTCTTCTTCCTCTAATTTTAACTATTACCAACGTTCGTTTTGTTTACCCTGAGTTATTGTAGCATATAGAAGACCAAAATTTGCGGCAAAAAATTAAGATCCATAACTTTTAATAGATGTTATTGATGTGAGCACATGTAAAAATAACCCCTCAAAATAGGTGATAAGTTGTCCTAGAACCAGACCAATCTTGTTATTTCTACTAATAAAGATTGCCACGGCTCCGGAGCCGGCTCTTGGTTCCGGCTCCCGCGCCCAAAGTCGAAGCCTTCTCAGCGTTCAGAAAAGTAAAAATTTCGTGATCTTGGCAAACCTATTATAATACTTGAAAAATACTTTTAAAAAATGTGTTGCGTACTTACCACTTGGCTTCAAAACGTTGGGTGTGTCATCTCTGGCACTATAACGTTTATTTTTGAAAAATATTTTTAAAAAAAAGTTTTGCACGGAGCCCGTGCCGGCACCGGACCCTTTTCAAATTTTGCGGAGCCGGAGCCAAAATTTTGTCCGTGGCAATCTCTAACCAAGCCTTTGCCTAGCCTAGCACATGCATACAACGACGACCCTACGCGATCCATGATATCGTTGGCACGAACTGTAGCTCTCCCAAAAAATCGTAGCAAAGTAAAAAGATAAGGATGATACTTACTTTCCTTCTCGTGTGGTCGTACTTTAACCTTTGTCGATCTTTTGATTCATTACCATAACCATTCTGAAACAGTTGGCATTCTCTGTTGTCTTCAAAATAGACTTTGTATATACCTACCAGTAAACACGTACACCACAATTGTAACTTCAAAGGACGGAACATTAAACTGAAGCTTACCAATTTTTATTTTTACTACAACAGGAGGTTCAACTAGCTGCAACTTGAACCCACCGCAAATTTCGCAAGGTACAGCGAGTGCAAATCGTACGTTTTTCCTCTTGTGACACCACGATTTACAACGAGTTCTTGTAAATACTTGCACTCTTTCAAAGTTCGGAGAGTAAGGTGTGGTTGTTTAATGTAAAAATTATTGCGTGAAGGAGTCCGTATAAAAGTGCGCTTTCACTACGGCTTGTTGCAATGCCACATGAGATGAATATCTACCGTACGTTCAGAGAATACCATCTGCACTATGAGCTGTGGTTGACAGGGATTTCGTGCGTTCTCAACGGCACACTGATTTATTTGGTTTTGACGACTAGGAATAGTGTGATGAGAAGTTACGGGTGGATCGTGCTGATGAGTGTGGCTGGGGATTTGATTTACACCTTTGTCAATATCGTCACCATGGAGGTAGGCTCTCAACAGAATCTGTAAAGGCCAATTATCGCTCCGGCGGAAAAATAATAAGCGCAATATTGCTGCGCCGATTGCGTTGCTGAAGTGCAATGCAAGTTGCTTCTTCCGCGATAGAATTCATTTTCTCGGCGGCGATGCAATTTTCGAAGCTAAAGAGTGCTCATTATTTTCCCGACAGATTGATAAGCCGGCCAAAAAGCCTGTATCAGTCTGTCGGGAAAATAGCGTGGACCGCAATTGCGACGAGACGAGACCTTTTGCTGCGACAAATCCACATTATTTTCCCGACAGATTGATAAGTGTCGAAAGGCCCGACAACCCAGTAACGAGACGAGAAGCTCAAGAGTCAAGTGATTTATTCAGTGGAAAAGGAGGCCCTTTTATAGGGAAGCCCCACGTGGGAAATCTAATTTGAATAAATGTAGATCGTTCCTCGTGGGAAAATCCCCGAAGTTCGGTCGTTCCGCCTCACAATAAGCAAGCCAAAAGGTTTTGACAAGCTTGCACTGAGCGCCGCACGTCAAACTGAGGAGCCCGGTGACCGGAATAGACTCTTCGCTATCGGTGTTTTACATTTCGTCTTGATTTCCAGAGAAAGAGAGAAAAAAGACACGCAAAAGCGTACTCTCTCGCCCCAAAAATTCCCCATTTCTCCCCCGACAAAACGTTTTTTCGCGTCTTTTTTTGGCATATTCCCAATCCATTCACCGGACTGTTTTAGCTTATCTCAGTTTGACGTGCGCCGCCGCGCAAAAAACCTCTCGCACGGAGACGAGGAAAGTTTGACGGCGCACGCCGACCACGCACAGTGCGAAATGGATGCTTTCGAGAAGGATTGAAACCGTACAGTGCGAAAACATGTCAGGACTATTTCGTGGTCCGCCTAGTATCAGTCTGTCGGGAAAATAATGTGGATTCATCACCCCTTGGAATCGCCCATCGCTTTGCAACGGCTAACCGCCGCCGGAGATTTGGTGTGCGACTACAATGAAGCGAGACACTTCACTGCGATGAATCCTTATTATTTTCCGGACAGACTCATATATAGACTGATACTAGTCGTTCCAGAAAGTGAGTGCACTTTTTTTCGCGGCGCACAGTGCATTTTTCTTCTTTTTGCACTGTGCAATTGTCGTCGCGCGCCCAAAATGCGCGGCGACAGAGTTGAAAAAAGCTTGTGTCGCTGCGATTTTTGAATTGCACGGTGCAAAAGGTCAAATGCACAGTGCGGAAAATTTGCGACGAAAGGTGCATGCACTTTCTGGAACGCCTAGTATACATACATAAAACCCTTCAACCCTTCCACATTTCAGGTAGTAGAAGTGAAAGGAGGGGTGTCCTTCTTTATCACCCTCGGCCCCTTCGAACACACGGGATACCCGTACAACTTCTTGATGGCCTCTCTGTTCCTGGGCGCCCTGTATACAACCGTTTTTACACTGGGAATGCAATTCGTTTACAGATATTTCGCCCTTTGCCGGAATCCACTGACCGTGGCCGAGTTCGCAGGCATGTATTTCAGCGGGGTATTTTCGATGTTCGCCATTGCGCTGCTATCGTTTTTTGCGTTTCGAGATATGAGTGAGGAAGATACGGAGCTGCTAAAAGGACATCCGGCTTATACCTATGATACGCCAATTTATATGGCGGTCGATCCGGTAAGAATGTAAATGTTGAAAAAAGTGTAAGAGCTAAGCCTTAAAAATCACATTTTAATGTTTTAAAAAGGTAGTAATTCAGTTGTATTCAACTTCAGGGCTCTGTTCACTCCCGGCTTCATATCGCTTTCAGTCAATCAACGGTGATCTGCGTCTACGCTGTGATCATCTATACGGGAAGAAAGATCAACGCAAAGCTTCGAGATGTTTCCACAGATATGAGCGAGTCTACGAGGGCCGCTCATAAACAGCTCAACAAAGTGATGATCATCCAGGTAGGCAGTGATTTTTTTGTAAATTTTGGCAAGTTTCGTGGTTGTTTATTCCACAGACGGTAGTGTTTTCATAAAAAAACTGATTTTTTCCGCAGCCGACGTTTGCGGGCAACCAACACCTGAGGGTAGCCGGGTGGAGATGGAGAAAAATATTAAATGTTGGCAAATTTCCAAAATATCACAGAAATTTTTCCACCTCCACCCTGCTGCCCTCAGGTGTCGGCTGCCCGCAAACAAATTTGCCCCTAAAGCGGTTGCCCGCAAAGTGGTTTCCCGCAAGTGTCGCGACATCCGGGCCATTTATGCAAATTCTTGGGAACTTCTATGGGAATTATGACCCTATATTAGTCTACTTTGCAGCTGTAGACTTCCTCGTTTTTCAGGCTTCCTATCCAGCGGTTGTTCTTGGCCTACCGATCCTTGTGGCCACTCTGTGCATCCAACTTCGAGTTGACGTTCTTTGGGCAGGACTATATCTAGTTCCGAGCGCGTCACTCATTCCGATGGCCAATGCGATAACCGTGATGCTGGTTATTCCTTCATTTCGCAACCGGCTTCTTGGGAAGCTGCAGAAGAGTGGAAAGATCAAAGGAGTTTCGGGTTCAAAGGCGTTTTCCACCGAACTCAAGCCAAATATGAGTTCGATGTTGTGAAACATCCTTATATACTTTGCTTTCCACTTTATGTACATGATAATTTTAACGTTTTTGACTATCAGCTTGATCTCCATTTGGATAAAAAATAAATTTATTCGTCATCTTTTTTGTCTTGAATTTCCTCCAAGTCATCTCTGATTTCAATTACAATATCGTCGATTTCTAAACGATCATTCGCCTCCTCCGACGGCTCTTGTGGCTGCTCCCCCTCTTGATCAGTGCTTTCAGTTCGCCGACTCAACGCCTTGTCGAGGCTGGCCATCTTTTTATGCAACCCGAAAGCGACGTCAGCATGACCAAAGTTTATTTCAACCTGAAAAAACTCAAAAACAAATTAGCACTGGTGCAAATTCGCAATCTAAAGGTTTCTGAAAGTTAGCTGGAAATGATAGGGCGCAGCTCGGAAAAGAGCCAAACCATTGAGTGCAGTTCGGGCGCAGCTCGGATACTAACAAGGCGAGCTGCGCGAGATTGTTTTCCGAGCTGCGACCAAGTCTTTTCTGCGGACTTTCAGACTTGGGGCAGATACGTAACTGAAAATTTGTTGAAAGCTAGCTGAAAAAGGTAGAGCGCAGCTCGGAAACAAGCTTTAGCAGCTCGCCGGAGCTAAGTTTCAGCTTGTTTTGGAGCTGCGGCCAAGACGCGAGCTGCGCCCTATGATTCTCAGCAAACTTTCAGATAGTGCTAACTGAAAGTTGTCTGAAAGTTAGCCGAAAGAGATAGGGCGCAGCCCGAAAAACAACGTGTCGCAGCTCGCCGGACATAAGTTTCAACTTCTTTTCGAGCTGCGCCCAAGACGCGAGCTGCGCCCTATGATTTTCAGCAAACTTTCAGATAGCACATTGGCCCTGCCGCGATTTGCAACACGCCTTTAAACTGACCTGTTGTCTGGAACTAGACCGGCTTCCCTCCATATCCAGTGGTTCATCATCAACATTGGTCTCTTGGATCCGGGTCGAAGGCCCTTGAAGGTACTCGTGTTCGGCGTCCTCCGAAAACTCGGCCCTGTGCTGCTCTCTCCTCACCTTGGTCTCATTGCAGCCAAAGCTCTTTCCCTGCATTCGACAGCGCTCAACGAAGTCGGTGATCTTTTTCATCCGGACTGAAAATATTCAAAGCTTTCGATTTTGAGATTTTTATAGACGAAACATCAGTTTTGGGAGCAAAGAAAGGAAGATGTATAAAATGGATTGAGTTGAAAACGAGTCCGTTACAAAGTTTTATAAGAAACTAACCTCGTCTTGCCTGAAGGGATGGGCTGTTAATTGCCGGTTTGTCGGTGTTAATTCATAGGTAATCCTGATGTTATTTCGAGGGTCGCCAAGCAACCCAGAGGAATTAAACCGTTTTACAAAAAATAACAGGTCAGGCGCAAGTCAATGAAGAGCAACCATAAAATAAGTATATACAGTAGTTGACAGCGAATTGTCAATTTTTTTATTTCGTGTGTAACTTCACTCAGACTCAACAGAATTTGATGAGACTAAGAGCGTTTAAGAGGCTGGGAGACACGCTTTAACCTTATGAAATTGTTTTATTTCATATCGGCCACAGGCGTGGTAAAAATTTCAAAAAAAGTTTTTTGGGGGACAACGAATTGTCAATTTTTACATTTTGAGGCATAAGATCTCAATAAACCAGCATATAAAGACTAGAATGGAGAGTAATCAGTTGCCAGCAATCATAGAACAGCATACAACGGGTTTCAGCCATTAGTATAATCTCCTTCGCTTTCTATAGGTCGGGCACTTGGGGGTGGACCATGTACAATATAATGTCAGCCTGGGGGCTTCCTAGGCCGAAATTATCTTATATTCCGGTTTTTTATGGGCGGTTACATCTTACTACGCTAGGGCAAGTCAAAAAATTACACCTAACGGGTTACACTTGCGCCTTGTTACCTCGAATATGTTAATCATGGCCTTTCATACTGTTGGTCAGAGTATCAAAAATCAAAAAATGTCGCGCATGAAGATCGTTGGAGAAACCTTCTATATTTGAAAACAAACTACATTAAAAGACAAATATTCAGTGCCTTTCACATGTCAGTACCAGCACTCATGGAAGAGGTATGCAGAGGGAAATATTTGGATTTACATGAATTTTCACGTCGGGTTTGCAACACCCAGAAAAATTCTTATTTCTTCAAGCCTGCAACTTCCAAGACATTTTATTAGCATATTAGAGATTTTTGCAAGCATTAAAAATATTAGTTTTAACGTTTAAAAACGCAGAAGACGTGCAATAAAATCATTAATTTACTCATCAGCCTAGTGTGGCACAAGAATTAATTGGACCGTCAGAATCTCACCCGGAAATTTCAGGGCGTCGAGACAGGTAATGAAATAATTTGCAGAATGCCGTTAGTTTGGCCGTAAAGGAGGATTAAATGAACCTATGCCCCCTGTCGGCAAAAAATTATCGATTTTTGGGCGAAACACAGAGTTTAAATGACCAAAAATAATATTATCTGACGAATTTTTGACCCGTAGCCCCTCCAAGTTGTAATCCGGTGCAAGTGTGTTAAATATATGCAATAATCTTCCATAAAAAACCGGAATATAAGATAATTTCGGCCTAGGAAGCCCCCAGGCTGACATTATATTGTACATGGTCCACCCCCAAGTGCCCGACCTATAGAAAGCGAAGGAGATTATACTAATGGCTGAAACCCGTTGTATGCTGTTCTATGATTGCTGGCAACTGATTACTCTCCATTCTAGTATTTATATGCTGGTTTATTGAGATCTTATGCCTCAAGATGTAAAAATTGACAATTCGTTGTCCCCCAAAAAAATTTTTTTTGAAATTTTTACCACGCCTGTGGCCGATATGAAATAAAACAATTTCATAAGGTTAAAGCGTGTCTCCCAGCCTCTTAAACGCTCTTAGTCTCATCAAATTCTGTTGAGTCTGAGTGAAGTTACATACGAAATAAAAAAATTGACAATTCGCTGTCAACTACTGTATGTAGTAAGTATCAGTCTGTCGGGAAAATAATGCGGATTAGTCGCAGCCGAAATGTCTCGCCTCGTGGCATTCGTGAACTAAATTCCCAGCTGCGGCTAGCCGTCGCAAAGCAATATTGGGCGATTCCAAGACGCGACAAACCAACGGTATTTTCCCGACAGACTGAGAGCTAAAATTCAGAGAAGACAATTTGTCAATAACACTTTTTACAGAGGGAAAAAATGATTTATGACAAGGAAGCAGGAGCTTGGAAGAAACGCAAAATTTCGAACTTTGGAGCCCAGAATTTCAAGTAATTTGACGTGAATGAAATTTTTTGGCCTTCTCAGAGGTTTTTAGCCCGCGTTTTGCAGAGACCATGCAGATTTTAAGGCCGGAAAATGCAGAAATTTGACATTTTATAGAATGAAAAAATATTTTGATACCTCGGCTTGACTTGCCAAGCAGTATGTGGCAGACTACACACGCAAAAATTGAGGAAAATATAAACCTTGGCGTTTGAGAAATCCTCTTTTCAATTTATATCCTTCCACACGAACGCATTTTACATACACTTTTTTGTAGCATGGAGCTACAAAAAACTATTTGTACTTCTGGTCAACCTTTGCATTCTAACCTTTGGTTTGGAGTTTTTATATCAGTCTGTCGGGAAAATAATGTGAATTCGTCGCAGCAAAAATGACTCCGCTTGCGAGAGACCAAATCCCCAGCCGCGGTTAGTCGTCGCATAGCGATGATGGGCGATTCCAAAATGCGACGAATCCACATTATTTTCCCGACAGACCGATGTTATTTTACTATCTGTATGTCGGAAAAATCATGTGGATTTGTGGCAGAAAATTGTATCGCCTCGCAGAAATCGTGGACCTAATATTCAGCTAGCCGTCGCAAAGTCACTATAGGCGATTCCAAGGCACGACAATCCACATTGTTTTCCCGACAGACTGATATTTTCAGCATTCTGAAGAGACCACTTGACATTTAAAGGACCAGAAAAGGTATTTTTTGAACCGATTTTTTATCGGCGTAATCAGGCAATTTCGTGGCGGGACTATCAATGCATAGATGTGTTCTCGATTTTTGGAATGGAGAGTAAAATCTTCATGGGGATTTTAAATGGCCAATTGGCCCAGAATCATTGATAAACGTGCTGAACAAGGCGCGTAATTTCAGGAACCCCATGGAGAATCCTCAGATAAGTGCAAAATTGATGTTGTACTTGATGGAGAATTGCAAAATCACATTTTTTTCGTCTTTCAGGACCTATTTGAAATTTCAGGCTCCGAAAGGTTATAAAAGTTGAGTATTTGATTTATCTATTCGGTGTTTAGTTCAGTTCTTTCTGTTGTCCAGTTTTCTTCAGTTTTAGGTATCTCCAACCACAAATTTCCTTCGAACAAGGGTCAATCGCTTTAGCAAGCTGAAACACAATCCGCAGACCAACAAAGTTTTTATTAATAAGATTAGATGGAAACAATGATTCAACTACGCGGGAAATTGTCCGTACTGATTGCTCCGTTCTTGCCATGGCCAGCCTCGTTGTATTTTCACGACGTAGCACGGATCTGAAATTGACAGAACATTTACAAACCCAAAAGGTCCAGTAGATATTTTAGCCCGAATCTCGATATTATCCATGACCTCAGTTTATCTATTTTTTGTGTTACTATAGAACTGCAGCTTATAAAAAAGCAGTAGAATTAAGCGTTACGTGCCAGGTCAACATCTCACAAAATTTTGCGCAAGAAAAGCGGAAAAATATCCAAAATTCTATCTAAAATTTCTCCCTCAGGTCCAATGGATAAATTTGTCGATTGTTTTATCTAAAAAATGAACAAAAAATAAAATTTCTCACCTGTCCACCATATTTCTTTCTCTCGGTCATCCATGAATCCCGGATCTTAATCTGTTCTTATCGAAACCTTCTTTTAGATACCTAAAAAGAAAATTGTAGAAATGTTTAAAATTTTATCACGGCGGAAAAAGGAGCTCCGCTAAATCAAGTTGCAAACATCAAGATCAAAATGTGGTCGTATTTAGGTTTTCTTGCTACATAAACATGCATAGAACTGTTTTCTGGTATTTCTAAGAGAAACAGTCAAATACAAGCCTAAAAGACATGAAATAAACTTACGTAGACGTTTCAGATGGAGCTCCTGGACATTTCCCATCCTATTGAACACGTAAAGCAATGTTTCTGGCCAATCGGCCATTTAAAATTCGCAGGAGAATTTTATTCTCCATTCCAAAAATCGAGAACACATCTATCCCTTGATGGTCCCGCCACGAAATTGCCTGATTACGCCGATAAAAAAATCGGTTCAAAAAATACCTTTTCTGGTCCTTTAAGTTTTGATATGCTACACTTTTTTTGTTTCTGTATTAGTCTTCGGATCCTTTTCATCCGAGGAATCAAGAATAATACACATACAAACCCGGCGGCCATAATCTCTTACGCACTCGGCCGCAGCAATCCTTCAGAAATCCCACGGCAAATAGGATTATTTTGGACGCCGCTTACCTCATCGGGTAAGCCGAGTAATACACTCCCACAAGCGATAATCCGCGCCAGCGGGCCGGCCCCGATTGTATTCCAGGACGGCCTTGGAATCGGCGGACGGATGAACGGGTTTTCGGCTGGGCTTGAAGAAGTAATCTGCCTGTTGCCCTAAGGGGAATTAATCTTTCACTTTTTGGCAATTAGGAAGTCGGCTCCGAGAAGGAGGGTCTTTTTACGAGTTGTCAGGCGACCTGCCGATTAGAGGGTGGCCGTTCGCGTTGATTGGGCTACGGTAATTCGAGTGGAAAAGTGTGGTGCAAAAAATTGCTGTCGGTTTTGTGAGATCCTACTGCTGAAGCTGAGTGGAATTTCTAATATTTGACAGAGTGGAGGACTAGAGATGGATATTGTGATTGATGGTGAGTCTGTTAAGAGATGGAATAATGATGGAAAATCAAATCTTCTGAGTCTGTCAGCAAAATAATGAGCGCTATGTCGCGGCACCAATCGCGTCGCTGGAGTGAAAAGCAAATTTTACTTTGGCGCAACACAATTCATTTTTCAGGCGGACGATGAAGGCTACGCTTATTATTTTTCCGACAGACTGATACTCCCTTCCGAAAGTGCACCTACCCCTAACGAATTGTCGATTTCTAGATTCTGGCAAGCGTTACGTAAAAGCGAATGCTACCGTTCGAAAGAACGTGTAAGAAACCCGGATAGAGTGGGCAATTCAAAAGTCCAACCCTAATCGATCGGTCGGCATAGCCAAAAGAAAATTTCTTGCCGCTTCAAAAGTGTACATAGAGATTTTTCTTTCGCCTATACCGACCGGTCGACTAGGAATGAACTTTTGAATTGCCAACTCTTTTAGGTTTGCTTACACGCTCTTTCAAACGGTAGCATTCGCTTTTGCATACCGCTTGCCAGAATCCAGAAATCGACAAGTCATTATGGGTAGGTACACTTTTTGAACGGAGTGTAATACAAACCAAATATCTCAACGTTTCAGGCATTGATCTCCACAACTTTTCGGCCTTATCGCAGCTGAAAATCCAGCGTTTTACTGAGAATCTAACCTCCGCTCAATACGTTGGAAATATCCTCCATTTATTTGTTAATCTCTACTTTAACTATGGGATCCTGAAGACCTCTCTGATGCATCCAAATATGAAAATTCTGGTCGTAAGTCAAAGACTCTCTCAATCAGAGAAAAACCATTTTTCCAGATCACAATTTCCTCACAATACTCGGTCATTGCCTTAGGCCGAATAGGCGAAACTTTGAATTCAAAAGTGTTTGATCACAAACCGATCGTTGTGACGAATACAATTTGCATTTTCTTCAAAGTCCTGACGGACACGGCTATGATAACGTCGTGCACGTCTATACTGTTGGTGGGAGTTGAAAGAGTCGTGACTATGGTGCAGCGAAAAGGGAGGATCGATACGAATGGAGTGTTGGGATTTGCAATGCTCGGATCTATGGTGAGGAACTTATTCGGAAAAAATTGGCGTGCGAGAGGCATGCCTGGTCTTAATTACATTGACGGACCTGATCCAGAGGCAAAAAACGTACTATTTTGCATCCGGGAAGTATCAAAAATGTGGCAAAACGCCTCTCTCTCCAAGTGAAAAACTCCGTTTTGAAGGTTCTCCTTCACAAAAAAAGCGGCCGCGCTTTTGAAATCAGAGTTTTTTCACTTGGAGATGGAAGTATTTTGCTGCATTTTTTTGATACTTCCTGGATGCAAAATGGTACGTTTTTTGCCACTGGATCAGGTCCTCCACTGTAAGTGCAAAATTGCCCAAGTATTATAAATACAATTTTTTGAACGTCTCCAAAATGATTGCCCTTTCCAAGGGGACTCATTTTGACCGAGCATGTACGGCGTGCACCGTAAAGTTCGCGCTAATTACGCGACGGCGCACAGTCCAAACATGTCAAGACTTTTTGGCCGGCCTAATGCAAACTCCTGCAAATTTTATCTCGCTTTGCGCCTAACACTTGTAAGGCAGAAAATTCCACTAACTTTCGAAGATTTGGGGCTCTTTCCTCCCTCACAACAAACTAAGCATGGCTGCAAACCGGGCCAGCCCGGCCCGGCCCGGCCCGGGCCTGCGGGCCGGGCCTAAATTTCCAAGCCCGGCCCGGGCCCGGGCTTGGAAAATTTGGAAAGCCCGGCCCGGTTCGGCCCGGAAAATTTTTGTACTAGGTTGGAAAGAAAGAAAGCAGGAAATGAATGGAAAATTATGGCACATTTTCGCAAAATGTAAACAATAATTTAGCAAAACCTATACATAGTGCAATTGCCGCCTGATTATTTTTATAAATTACTAAGTCGCCATAAATTTTCTTACCATATGGTTACAAAAAATCATAAGCTTTTGTGTAGAGTCACCCAAATTTTAGCAAAAATATTTTATCACAGATCTTTTGTCGGATCTGAAAAAACCTACAAGGGTATTGCGTATTTTTGAAAATTTTTCCTTTTTCCTTTTTTGCCAGCGTATTAACTATGAGGTCGCACTTAAGAATTTTTGAAAATTTTTTCAAATAGACTGGGAAATTATTTTTTTATTTGGGCGAGTGGTAAATAAGGTCATTTTACGTTCGCTATCAGCATTGTGTTCGAAAAAATGAAAAAAATCTAACGAAAACCCTATTTTTCCTTTTTTTCCGGGCAAAATCCAGATTTCAAAAAAACCGGGCCGGCCCGGGCCGGGCCGGGCCTGAAAATCGAAGCCCGGGGTCGGGCCGAGAAATTAGTCGGCCCGGCCCGGGCCGGAAAATTTTGGAAAGCCCGGCCCGGAGCCATGCCTACAACAAACTCCGAAACCGTGCCCTACGAAATCCCTCAATCCTTTAATTATGGAGCGAAAATAATCGGGCGCTTAAATTTGCCGTATTATACCGGGATTTGCTTCCGTAGAAATTACAGCGGAAGACAATAGCTTTCTGAAACTGAAAACACAATTAAAAGTTTTGAAACATTGCATTTTCAGGTTCTTTTCGGAATATTTTTTTCGTTGTCGACATTACTGTATGATATCTTCATCGCCGAGACCTTCGACGTTTTCACGACCGCAACCTCGTGTCAAAACTTGTACACACATCCGCTGATACTACCATTATGCTGGTGCTTCGCAGGCGTGACTTTTATAATCGGAGTGTGGGTAAGAAGGTCACGCCTTATTATTAGTTGAAATAGACAGTTAAATTTTGATTACTCTAGGATAGATCGGAACGTCTTTAATCGGAGAAGAATAAATGGGAGACGGAAAACTTCTTTGCCAATCTGTTGGCTAGGCAAACCGTTAATTAGCAGTTTCAACATACCACAACCATGATTCTTTCCATCTTAAGCTAGCCGTGCATTCAGCTAGCCCATTCAGCCCTTAAAAAGTCTTTTTTTTAGGGACTTGCTGAGCAAACTGAAGGCACGGCAAGCCGAAAATGGGAAGAATCAGGGTTGTGGTAAGTTGAAACTGCGAATTAATGATTCAGCTAGCCAACAGTGTGACAAAAAAGTTTTCCATTTCCCAATTATTCTTCCTCGACTAAAGACGTCCCGATCTATCCTAGAGTAATCAAAATTTAACTACCTATTTCAACTAAAATTTCTCGAAATTTTAGCTCCTCTACTACGTTTATCGCCACAACAAACGAATGTTACAAAAGCATCTAAATGACCCGCTGGCCATTCGATATCAATATGCAACCAGCAATGAGACTCTGCGAGCCTTATTGCCAGCGATTGCTGGCTATGGAGTTATGGTTGTTATTGGAGTCATTTTTTCGTTTTATTCGGTGTATGCGATTTTGAGTACAAATCAGAACTCGTTTGACGTTCAAATGGCATTTCAGGTAAGTGAAAAAAATATGCCCTAAGTAAACAATAAAAAAAAAAAAAAAAAAAAAAAAAATTAAATTTTAAAAAATCAGAGCTAACGCCCTAATCCAAAAAATTATTTCAGCTCCTCTACATGATTGCCGATTTCTACGGAATTTACTTTGTCGTTTACTTTTTCATTCGTTTTCGACCAATGAAAAAACGGCTTCGAAATCATTTGCGACTGCTTTGTCTGCTCCCTCAGAACGTCGCGAACACAATCAAGCCGATTGATCGAGCCGACCCGGTTCAACAAACCAATGAGTACTTCCATCAGCTTTCAAATGTTTGGAATTTGAATGCCAATGAGGCCATAAAAGGGAAGGAAAAAAAGCCGGCGAAAAAGGAGAAAAAAGTCGAAAAAACGACAAAAACTCAGAAAATTTCGAGGAAAATAACTGCGGATGAGAGGTCAAATACCCTGTGAAGAATTCTACTCGTCTTGCAAATAAATATTTTTGATTTTTTATTGGAATTTTTTCGAAAATTTTAAAAAATCAACAATGAAAAAACAACCAGAAATCCAAAAATTCAACAAATGATAATTACTTATAATTACTTTTAAATAAAACTTTCTGTTGGTTCCGCATCTCCAGCCCCTTCGGCAAGATCGGGATCAATGATTTGCATTCTCAAAAATCGTCGCTGATTCGTTTCTTCCACCGACAGACGAACTTTCACCTTCTGGAAGAGCGCCAGCTTGACGTTGCAGCCTGGTGGGAACTCCACAACCGAGTCCACTCCATACTTCGGCACCACAACCTAAAAATCGGGATAAACTTTAAAAAATTATATTATCCATGAGAGGTCAGGTCAAAAAAATTATCAAAAAATCCTAAAAATTTCAATTCCGTCAACATATCATTTTGTCTAATATCCCTTATGGGCTAACAAACATACCAAGACACCATTCTCCTTGAGTTGAGTTACAAATCCATCATCTTCGGCTGGTTTGTTGTTCAACAAGAATTGGGTGTTTAGTACAACACTGGCGCGATTGGCGCGTTGAGCGAGACGATTCCTGAAAGAACAAGGCTCAATCTTCATTTATCCTCATTCACCGCCATCTCCTTCAAAGACCAAAACATCCATCATCAATTTTGGTCCCACCACGAAAACTACCGTAACCCAAAAAATCCTCCCTAAAACTCACTTTCTGTTCATTTCATCGGACAAGAAGACCAATGCCGACCTGCTGAACATTTTCGGCATGTCCGTGTTTTTGAAAACTCCCAATAAAGTTGCAAGTTGTCTATGTACTACAACATCCGCATATCTTCGAATTGGCGACGTGAAATGCGTGTATATTGGGATGGCAAGTCCGTAATGGCGGTACTGATCGGCTGGGATTGTTCCTGCGGGGAAATAGAGGGCTTGAGTCATACATCTCGTAGCCATCATGCGAAGCATTTGATTTGCCTTCGGATTCTTCGGATCCACGGCTTTATCCAGGGATTCTGCGAGAACTTTGTTGTTGTCGGTCTGAAAAAAGCTTTGTAAATGTCTCTACACACCCTGAGATGTCCTTTCTAGCACTCAAAAATCACAAAACAATCGATTTTTACATCTTTTTCGCAAAAAATCTTCAAATTTTTGGAAATTCTGTGTAAAACAATATATAAACCTCAAAAACGCCCATCCAAAACCTCTTCAACCCCTTCCCAATTCCCCTAGCTCCTCTATTCCACCCAACACTCCATTCCCACCTTAATTTCAAGGCCCATTTCCGCAGCCGCTTCCAACAATGGCTTGAATGCTTCTTGATTCGGGACTGGATGTCTTCGGAGCATCGCTGCTCCCGGGAATTCATGGAGAACCCGCTCGGCAACCGACACATTCGCCAACAACATGAATTCCTCCACCATCGACATTGTATCTAGGGATTGCTTCTGCGAAACCCCGATTGGATTTCCCGTTTTCTCATCAAAATCGAAGCGAATTTCCATCGAGGCCAAAGTGAGGGATCCTCGATTTCTACGACGTTCACGCATGATTTTCGAGAGCTTCATGAGGCCTCGGAGTGATAGGGCAAGGACAGATTGCTGAAAAATGAAAAAATACAGCTAAAAATTACAAAAATTATATTACACTAGACATCTGGTACAATTCTTTTTGCAAAATTTGGCAAGTTTTTCCTTATCATAAAGGGACCACATTATTCAGCACTTACATCATCTTTTTTATCAACCAATTGTTGTGCCTGCTCGTATGTGAAAGCTCTTCTGGACTTGATCAGGGATTTTGTAAACTCAACTCTTTGGATGTCCGCGTTTTCATCCAGCTCCCAGATCACCGAGAATGCATACCTTAATTCATGTTCTCTCAGGGAGCATAAATGAGAGGACAATCTTTCCGGCAACATATCAATTCTCCTTCCACAAAGGTAGACCTAAAAAAAGTTGATGGTTATGGATAATATCGCTGAAAAAAAGACCTTCAAAAATGGTCTACAGTGACGGACCTGATCCAGTGGCAAAACATTTATCATTTTGCATCCGAGAAGTATCAAAAATGTAGCAAAATGCATCCCTCTCCAAGTGAAAAAACTTCTTTTTGAAGGCCCCCTCTTCACAAAAAGAGAGGGCGCTTTTGAAATCGGATTTTTTCACTTGGAGAGGGAGGTATTTTGCTACATTTTTGATACTTCCTGGATGCAAAATGGTACGTTTTTTGCCACTGGATCATATCCCCCATTGTAGAAAGAACTCTAGTATGATTGGTGGTTTTCGAATTAAAAAATTATTTTTTATTGCCCTTATTTTAGACCCAACCCGAGTTCGATGTCGCCCAGCGCCAGCGAGAAGAGTTCGAGCAACTCGTGAACTCCCAGCAACCCAGGATCAGCTCCTTGGAAGGCCAGGTCACCGAAGCGCAAGAACTTTTGGCCGATGAAAAAAAACCTACCGTAGTGCACCGTCTCGACGCCTCCAGGTCCAGGGGAGATCCAGCTCGAACAAAATGACTGACATCAGCGATGTGGACACCAACTTCGTAGCGTCCCTTCGACAGCTCCCGGAAATGAAGGGCATCATCAATGTCCGTGCATCCCACCGGGTCCACCGAGCAAATGTCCAGGTAAGTGAGGTCTCTGCGGTAGGGTTCAAGGGGTGAGGCGGGTTTCCAGTCCGCTCTTGGGAGTTCGGCGCGCTCTTCTTCGGTGAAATCGCGGAATCGGACGTCATGCTCGAGAAGAATGACTTCATTTTCCGCGTCCTTGTCTCCGACTTGTCCAATAACGCGGACCAGGGATCCTTGAGGGAGCCACGAGTCCGCGGGCCATCTCACGATCGACGCCAGGACCTTCTTTCCGATGGCCATTTCGTAGGCGCGGGTGTCGATGATAACTGATGGAAGGCGGCGATCGGCGGGGCGGAAAATACAGCGACTTCCATCTAAAAGTATTTGCAATACTTCTACTACACTCTCCTTCAAATTCAGGTCAAAAAGGGCTCATTAAAATAGCAAAATCTTACAAAAACGGCAATTTTAGCCAATTCCCCTCAAAAATGATCATTTACACCAATTTTTTTCAATTTTTGACCCTTTTTCTCTAAATCCCCCGAGGCAATCTACTCAAAATCTACTAGCTTACATTCTAAATCCCAATTTAAATCAAGTCTCAATATTAAAAACATCTTTTTTGACTTCAAACTTTCTAAAAATCTCAAATTTCCCCTAAAAATCCTTACTTTTCACATTCGGAGGTTCCAAAATTCCGCAGTAATGTTTCAACTGTCTTTTCACAATGCTAACCACTCTTCCAGTAGGGACAGCATTCTCTTTCTTCTTGTTCTTCTTTTCTTCATCCTCTTCTTCCAGAAATTCCTCCTTCTTTTCTTCCTCCACCTCCTGCGTTCTGAAACGTCCCTCCGGTGCCCGCCACTTGCTCTCCGGGAAGATATAGACCGCCACCGAGTCGCCGGTGATGGCTCGGTTCATGTTCAGTACTCCATGAACCAGAACTTTGAGGGTATCATTGACTTGGACGTAAGCTTCTTGTCTGTTCTCCATGGTCACCATGAATTTGCCGACGCGGACGGTTCCCTCGCGGACGGCGGTGTCCAGCTCTCTTTCGGTCATGTAGTAGGGATAATGCGGGTTCTTGCCGCCTTTTTCCTCCACCTTTCCGAGCTCTTTGACTCGTTGAACGAGAAGTTTTTTGTCATCGGACTTGGGAAAGCCTAGAATAAAAAAAAATTTGGAAATAATTTCAGACTGTCGATCCAATCATTTCACAAAAACCAATCGGCAAGATACTCTCTATGCCAGCTAATTCAACGATCAGACAAAGAATACCACATCAAAGCCATACAAAATTCCAAAAATTCCCACATCCACCATGTATAATATAAAAATCTTGTAAAAATTTTGCTCTATCATTATGAAAGATGCATCAACGATTACTATATGTGAAACAACGATCACGTCGCAGCCGGAAAATACCTCATCGCTTCGAAAGTCCATCAAAAAACGGTAAATTTTGAAACTTTTCAAAGAAACCATCGTATTTTAACCCTATTTTTCTAATTTCTAGCATCACCGAAGGATTATCAGCGCTTCTCACGCCATTTCAAGGTCTATGGAGGAGAATTAGCCAGTAAGTTCTTGAATATTCAACCAGAATACCGCTACTATTACAGTGAGGGACCTGATTCAGTGGCAAAAAAAACGTACCATTTTGCATTCGGGAAGTATCAAAAAATGTGGCAAAATACCTCCCTCTCCAAGTGAAAAACTCCGATTTCAAAAGCGCTGTGAGCGAAAAGCGCGCCTTTCAAAACTAACTTTTTTCTCTTGGAGAAGGAGGTATTTTGCTACATTTTTTGATACTTCCTGGATGCAAAATGGTACGTTCTTTGCCACTGGATCAGGTCCGTCAATATATTACAGTGAGGGACCGGATCCAATGGCAAAAAACGTCCCATTATGCATCCCGGAAGGGACCAAAATGTCTCAAAACCCTTCCCTTCGCTGAAGGAAAATGCGCGCTTTTCGAAGCGGAGTTTTTTTCACTTGGAGAGGGAGGTATTTTGCTACATTTTTTGATACTTCCTGGATGCAAAATGGTACGTTTTTTGCCACTGGATCAGATCCGTCACTACACGATATAACCATTCAGATTCTTTCGTTTCCTTATTAATACAAGACGTCGGAGGCCTTTAATTCTCAATCATGAGCCAGTTGAGATTGACCTACGCAACCAGCGGTTGCAACGGAAAGGGGAGAAACTTTCTCCAGACAAATTTAAAGTCAGCCTGGCTCGAGACAACGTAGAAGTTCAAATAATGTTAGATTGGTGTGTCAAGGAGTTCGACTTGATCAAAAAGCGCAAAGGATTGACCGAGGAAGAAATCGGAGCGAGATGCGATCAAATAAAGGTGAAAATTTTATACAAAAATCAGAAAAAATAAAAAATTATATTTCAGAAGGTGTTATCCATAATAAACGAGTCTTTACACCTCTCCACTGCCCTCAACTCTCAACCCAACAATCGTAACGACAAGATCACTCTATTCTACATCCAATTCAAGGAGTTTTTCGAACGCTCCGAGCCTATTCTCCGCTCCAGAGGCAAAAAATCTTGTTCGTCGAGGTGCAGATCAACTTGTAAGACATGCTTCCGCCCAATAACTAGCATAATCTGTCTACTACTGCTTCCATTGCTCATTGTTTGTGCGATTCCTCTATGTTTCGCCAAGATCAACCTGCTCTACACGTTGGATGTGTTCACTCGGAATACCGATTATATTATCCATGAGGAGGAAACATCAACTCAAAACAAGTGTTTGATCTGTTGCTGCGCCAGTCAACTATGCCCTGAGGGACAGAATGCAAAATGTGACTGTTCGTGTCTTCCCGGCTGCGCTGCGCATGAAGTTTCAGGAAATTTTAGCTGCTGTGAGTGGTGTAAAACAATGTGCTGCTGGCCAAATTCGAGTGATTCCGGAAGTTCAACACCTTGCTATGGTGAAAACAATGACCAAATGTCTCGGAATATGTCAAATGGCCACATTGAAGAGGTCAATGTACCCTGTTGTAACGTTTCGGAGAACGGCTATATACAAAATTCCGAAGAAATCGGCGATTTATCGCTTCAGATAGAGCAAAATGCGACGAAATTTCCGTCAAACCCCGAAGAAAATTGTATATGCCGCTGTGAGATGTCCAATCATGACAATAAAGACACTTAATTACCCTTTGCACACACGGAAGTAAACGTATTTTTACCACATAGTCCTTGACCTACCTCGAACATAACTCAAAAACGTTGTTGAATATCTATAAAGCCCTTTGATCTGATCTAAAGCAGTTTCATCTGCTGTAAGGACGACTGGGACCACCTTGTGGCCTCTCCAGTGCTCCAATAAATAGTTGGCCATCTTGGCGATCAAAATTGATTCTCTAAAGTTTGAAACCATAAATAAGATAAAAAAAATCCTACCCATCAGTCTGGCTCAAAGGCTCCTCTGGCAACGTTTCAACGAAGAACTCGTTATTGAACAAGAAATAGTTGTCGTTGACTGTTCCATAAAGATCTTGAAGATGAGCGAAGGCCTTCCGATTCCGTTGTTTTATTGTTCGCCAGGCGGAATAGGGGATGATAACGTTTCTGAAATTTTACAGCAAAGTAAGCAAGGAGTGTGGAAATATCAAAAATTACAAGTAAAAAACTATGCATTAGAATTTACAAAAATATTTTCTCAACTTCATCCGTTAAATAGCATGGTGAATATAAATTCGCTGAATTCGATACGAATTAAGATGAAACCGCTCCCGAAACGCGTCACAAAAGAAGAAAGGTGTCTTTAGTTAACAAAAAAACGTTCAAACCAATCCGATTTTATGCCAGGCTAACATCAAAACCCGAAAACATTAATTTAGACCCTCTGATATCAAGATTAACAAACTCCTTCACGTCTCCCTTGAAAAAATCCCTAAACACAAAACAGAAAAAGACGATGAAACACTTACTCAATTTTACCCTCAACAAAGATGTCCAGGAACTTCCACAACACCTGAGAATCAACAATAACGACATGTGGAAGATTCATAACCTTGTTCTGAACTTGATTGGTAACTGGGTCAATCTTCTTCGTCTCAGAAGTTCCCCCATTGCAATTGCAGGCCATCAACCCACAATGGGCATCGTTTCTAACGTATCTTTCGACGATTTGCTAAATTTTGAATACAATATTTTGCAAACTTAACAACCCACCCTTCGAATGCGTCCATGCCTATTTCGATTGTAATAAGCAATTTTCATACGCTTCTTGAAGACATCATCTCCAGGTATATTGGAGGACAAGGTCTCTGTTGCGAGTGAAAACCTTCCTAACATCTCTGAAATGAAAGTAACGGTATTAAAATCGACTGAACAGGTAAACTATGCATCTCTAAGGCGGAAATGATAAAGTAAAACGATTTTAAACTGCAATCAGCACGATATTCAGGCTAAACATGAACATTGGGGCCAATTTCGTATCACAAAGATTTTTTCCGAAAATTTTGCATCGCGAACGAGACGCAGCTCGGGCGCAGGTCGGTTCATATGGTTCTCCTTTGGTCGTGTCCCGCCACGACCAACTTTATCCGTGCCAAAAATCTTGGCGTTGTGCAAAAATCAGAAAATTAACTTTTTTATTTACCGCGAAACCAAAAATCGACCATTTCCAGTCGGAACCAGAAGAGAAAAGCTCGAAATTTGGTGTAGAAGCTGGAGGTAGCAAGTGAGTTTTTGGGTTTGCTTTTTTTTTGATTTTTAGGAACCTCTTGGCAAGGGCTACCTAGTAGAATATAAACTCTAATTTTCTCGAGAAAGGGTACTGAAACATGGTCTGATTTTTTTGCACAGTTGAAACACCTCTGTACGCAGATGATGAGAGGTGGATTATACCTAAATTCAGTTCGAGGGTGTAGATAAGGGCAATGTAACATCAGTTTTTGTAGACTCCGAACTCAGTAATTCTCCTAAACTTATCAATTTTAGCCTACGGGGGGACGACCTGCCTACCAAATTGATCTCGAAATTATCGTCCGACAAATGAAATTATTCCCGCTGCAGGCGGCGCCCGCATCTGATTAGAATGGGGGAACACTTGACCCAACTTGCTTGCGTGTCAATTCTTTGTCTGTATACCGAAAATGGGAAAAACGGGCGGAAGGATAATCGAATTAGTCCTCTGTGATGATAATTACTTGTTTTTAAGCTCGACATAGCCTAATGATCTTCAACTACTTTCATTCTTATGATTTTATTTCAAAATTTTCGCTGTTTGACGTGTTATCGGCGTTTTTTGTGGGCGGCTTATCATGGATAATATTTTCGTTTGATAGACGAGTCAGTGTTGCGAGAAATTCATTTCGTCTCGTGAATTATGGCTTCTAAGGTGTGTCTGTCAAGTTTGAAATTTTTATTTGAATTCTTTACGGCTTTTTAATTGCTCTTGCTTTTGCGGATAATATTGAGTATCAAAATAGGGGTTTTGGGTAAAAAATGAATGTGTTAAGAGTTTTTGGGATTTAATTCACTTGTTTTTACCTTTTTTTACACGAAATGTCTACCCTTTTTGTCTAGTGTAATATAAATTTTCGTCAGAATTTTTGTTCTTTGTGGATTACCCGACTCCCTTCATGATTTATTTTGTGTTTATTTGGATTCCGATAGTCCGATGTTTTTGTGGTTGTTTTTATAGGTCATGGAACGAGCAGCAAGAAAATCTTGCTCCATAAAACCGTTTTTCAAGCCATTTTCGTCTCCAGGCGTTTTTATCGCCAATTGAATGCCCAGTTTACCTGAAATTTTCACCTAGCACTTTTATAGCGTTTCTGGAAGGCTTTAAGCACTCGAAGAATGGGAAGAAATTATGGTTTACGAGTGAAAAAGGACGAAAGGTCACTCGAGCCTAATCCTCATCGCTTTCCTCCCCAAAAACGTCTTTCTTTCTTTGTTTTCCCCCGCAAGAATTCCATTTTAAGGACCATGCGGGGTTAATATTAACATCGAATGGGATATAAAAGACGTTTTTGAGGGTCAGCCGGTGTCAGGGTCCGAGTAAAAGGAAGTCATATAAATAATACTCGGCCTGAGACAACAGAAGACGCAATGTCTTTGCTGAATCCATTAGAGGATTCAATATACAAAATGGTTGTTTTTAAAAGACGATTTCTGGCTCGCTGCGTCAGCCAATACGAGGGGCCGGACATTCAAAAAATTTTTTTTTGAGTTTTTTGGCCTAAGATGTTGGTATAGGTCACTAAAACACATTCCCAAAATTTTTCTGCCCAGAAATGCCCGGAAGGTGGAAATTTGCATACGGATATTACCGTGCTTCTGAGCTCTGCTGTTGCCGTCGCAATAAAGAAAACTTGACGAAACCGACGCCATATAGGTTCTGCGGGACGGCGAATTCAAAAATCGCAATTTCAAGTTGGTAGGATTACTGTAACATACTGTTTCTAATCTCCGGTCGATAAAAATCGACCGTATCTCCTTTAAATCAAAAATCCCACAAGATTTTATTGCAGATTTGGAATCAGCGTAAAATTCTGGTCTAGGAACATGTAATCTGCATCCTTGATTCCGTGGCAGATAAATCATGGCGCAGTGGGTTTTGACGAAAACTAGTAACCTGACGACCCTGGTTCGATCCCCGCTGGAGACAAATATTGTAAAAAAGATGGAAATGACATTTAATGGAATTATGAGGGTTGTATGAGCTACGCTGAGTATTTTTAGACATCAATGGAACATGAATTTGAGGTTAAAACAGGATTTATATTATTTTAGTCTCGGAATCCGTGAAAAATAAAACTGCTTCAAACGGGCTGAAATTGATAACACCTATTCTAGGCCTAATTCTAAGAAACTTTTACGTTAACTTTTTCTTATTAGATTACTATATCGTGGATTACGGTAACAAAAAGCTCGGCTTCCTTAAAGGCGATTGCTTCAAAATTCTCGAATAAAATTAAATTTTTTTTTGGTTATATTATTCAAACGGCAGAAAGCGGGCATGCCTCATATTTAAAATGCAATTTTAACTCATTTTCAGTGTGAATTAATATCATCATCCATTGGTGATATTGTGTCAGATAACTCAGGTGTTTCAAAACGTACGGCCATAAACGAACTATTAATGCGCAAGCCCACTCGTTCTTAACCATTCCTACAATCTTCGTGATATTCCGATGGCTCTGCGCCTTGTGGCATGAAAAAACAAAATTGGGTTTTATGTTACCGTAATCCACGATACAGTAATCTAACGAAAAAAAGTTAACGCAAAAGTTTCTAAAAATTAGGCCTAGAATAGGTGTTATCAATTTCAGCCCGTTTGAAGCAGTTTTATTTTTCACGGATTCCGAGACTAAAGTAATATAAGTCCTGTTTTAACCTCAAATTCATGTTCCATTGATGTCTAAAAATACTCAGCGTTGCTCATATAACCCTCATAATTCCATTAAATGTCATTTCCATTTTTTTTTACAATATTTGTCTCCAGCGGGGATCGAACCAGGGTCGTCAGATTACTAGTTTTCGTCAAAACCCACTGCGACATGATTTATCTGCCACGGAATCAAGGATGCAAATTACATGTTCCTAGACCAGAATTTTACGCTGATTCCAAATCTGCAATAAAATCGTGTGGGATTTTTGATTTGAAGGAGATACGGTCGATTTTTATCGACCGAAGGTCAAAAACTGCATGTTACAGTAATCCTACCAACTTGAAATTGCGATTTTTGAATTCGCCATCCACCAAAACCTATATGGTGTCGGTTTCGTCAAGCTGTCTTTATTGCGACGGCAACAGCAGAGCTCAGAAGGACGGTTATAACCGTATGCAAATTTCTACCTTCCGGGCATCACTGGGCAAAAAAATTTTGGGAATGTGTTTTAGTGACCTATACCAACATTTTAGGCTAAAAAACTCAAAAAAAATTTTTTTGAATGTCCGCGGCTGACGCAGCGAGCCAAAAATCGTCTTTTAAGGCCATCAAGAAGCATCCTAACACATGTCTTCTTTGTTTTACCATTTTTTTTGCTCATGGATAACATCGAATTATCCCGACATAGGGATATTTCGTATGTTACCCATGGCGATTAAAGTGGTAAAACATCGAAGGATTAGGATGTTTTTAAAGGATGTGCGGAATACATTAGAGCTAGAAAGAGGAATTCCAATGAAGAAGACGACTCCTTCCGCTGTGTGCGGGATGTTTGATCTAAAAGCTTCGGGGTTCGCTTTTTTGATCTCTTGATTAGGTTAGTCATAATCCGCTACAGCGAGTTAGTTTTTGGTTTCGTGGAATTTGCTGTGGCTCCTTGACTTTGCTGTCAGATATTGTTCATCCAATTAGGATTCGGAGTTTCATGGGCCATTAAACTCGAGTTGCAGATTTTATCTGCAACGTAAGGTAGGGCGATTTGATGTCGAGATTTCGGTGGAATTTTCTTGTAGTTTATCGAGGATATTGTTTATAAACATGCCTCTTTTGATTCGGTATATTGAATATGTGTACTAGTCGGTTCGCAAAGGCGCTAGTGTCAATTCGGCGACATGCACTGCGAGAAAACAAAAGTACACTTTGGACTGTGCAATTCTCGGCTTTTGGCACAGTGCGATATGTTTTTTTGGCTGTCTCTCGCATCTTAACTTTTTTTGAACAATTGAAACGCCAGAAATCGCCCCAGCGACTTTGAGAACGGGCTGTTATCAAAACTTTTTATTTTTCCCGTTAATCCCCGAGCCCGCAAATCCGCTTCCCCTCCTAATGACCAACGGCCTTCAAATTGTCTAAATTTGAATTGGAAACTTTCCCTCTCGTCGCCTCAAAGTCATTTTTTGTTTATCAAACCGGGAACGGTTCTTTCATAGCGGGAGTGGGAAAAAATTCGAGCGAAAATCGGAAAAAGCACCCCCGGAATGATGGAATGTTCGCTTTTTTGGGGGGAAGAGCTATTTGAAGAGAGGATGTTTTGGGCTGATTTTTACTTTTATGGGGTAACTGACCGCTGGCGTGCGCTTCGGAGGGTTAAAACAAGCCAGGGAATGGAATGCGATTCGAAGTTTACGGCTGGGATTGGCTTGGTTAATGGGAAACTTGACTCTTCTCTTTGTTCGGCTCTCTGTGATTGGATGGGATTTTGAAATTCTGATAATGTTGTTCTCGACGTTGTTTTTGGGTTGTCATTTACGGTCTGTGGGTTGGCTGATTTTGATTTTAAGGTTATTTGAGGGAAAGTTGGTTGTTTGTTCTCTGCGACGAGTTCTTTCTGGCTTTACTGGATCGACTATGTGTGAACTCTTGAACTTTTGATGCAATATCTGCGGAAAAATTAATTGCGCAGCGGCAGAATTACATCATTGCAAGCGCTTATTATTTTCCCGACAGACTGTTGCTATGACTAATCTTATTGCTTCGGAAGAGGTCGAACAGAATATTTCCGATGGAATATTACCTAATTCAAAACGTTTTGGTCTGATCGAGGCTACACACCCTCTTTCTGACCAAAGATCTGTTCCAAAGAAAGGAACGGAACTAAGGTTTCAATGGTCCCATCATTAGACTGCCCCATTGTTGTCCTTTCTACTTTTATCTCTGATTCCATGCGACCGACCGTCTCCGCATGATCTGCAGCACTCCTCCTTAACCTAATAGCTAGCTGAGGGGGCTCGTCGTGAATCACCGAGCCCATTTTCTCTCCCGAAAAAAGGCAACGGCTTTCTAAGGTCCGCGATTATTTTTATCGAAAATAGTGAGGAGCGCATCGTGGTGGTTGTTGTCGCCGGTGTCTCTTCTCTCTTCGACTCCTCGCCTTTTCCGCCCCGAATTCCTCTCTCGCGCTGACTCTTACCGGCGAAAAATGGAGAAAACGTTCGAGACTTTTGTATATTATTCATGAAGAGTTGGTCAATTATTCGCCCGAAAGTGATTTGACGTTTGACTCATTCGATTTATCCTTGCATATTCAGCTCGATTTTGGCGAACTGGGGATTAAAATGAGGAAATTGAGGGTTTGGCAATGCTTTTGATACTTTGGGTTATCAAACTTGTTGTTTTTCTCACATTCTGCGGCTCATTTCTCACTTTGTCCAGTTTTTTTGCGGCTTATCTTGTACACATTGAGTGTAAGCGGATCGTTTTAAACATTGTGTTGAAGCTAGAATTACAATCTTCGAATCTCATGCACTTTGAACGGTTTGTTTTGCCCTAAGAAGGCGTAGCACACCCATTTCTCTGATTTTCTGGCTGTAAGAATGTTTTCCCCCCAGAAGAAAAACAAGTCGTAATAACCAGTTCTGTCTTGTTTTGCCCCTAACGAACCGCAAACTAGCCCTTGTGGCCGCTGGTCACATGAAAAAAGAGCTTCTTTTTTGGTGTCTAGTCAACAGAATGTTCGGAATTCGAAGTTGTGATAAGAAATTTTTGGCGTTTGGAAGCGTTACGTGAAATTTATGGACCATTTTGTGATTGGGTGATTACTAATCAGCCGGATTGTTGGAGTTTTGGGATGGGGGCGTATCTTTACCAGTTTCATGGGGAAAAAATTGTGCTATGGTAGAAATAGGCTTGAAATTTTTTTTCAGAATTTGCAAACGATGTCACATTTTTGTGGTTTTCACTGCTATAGCCATTTTCATCCTTAATATTTTTCGATTTTTTTGGAATCGTTTATCAATTACAGTTGGGGACCTGACCCAGTGGCAAAAAACGTACCATTCTGCATCCAGGAAGCATCAAAAAATGTGGCAAAATACCTCCCACTCCAAGTGAAAAGACTTCGGTTTCAAAAGTGCGGCAGCTCTTTTTGTGAGGAAAAAGAGCGCGCTCTTCAAAACGGAGTTTTTTAATTGGACTGGGGAAGCATTTTGCCACATTTTTGATACTTCCCGGATGCAGAATGGTACGTTTTTTGCCACTGGATCAGATCCTTCACTGTAATTGATAAGCGATTCCAGATGATTTTACCGTGACTGTTTACCGTCTAGTTGTTCCTCCAAATTTCACAGTACAAACTTACAGTTGAGGTTCTCGGAAAAACTGGTAGAATTCGAAGGCATTCCCCATCTTCTCTCCTGTTGATCCTGCTCTTGACCGATCGGGATGTCGCGAGTGAGCGCGGCGGCGGACGCACGTTTCGGCGGCACTCGTCAGGACCCCACAGCTGGCCGTGGCCGTCAAGAATCGATGGCCAACTCAAAACAGCCGCTGGCTTCGGTTGAGAATCATCTTCACAAGAGGGAATCAGTCCAACCGGATGGGACAGTTGATGCCTCCACCTCGGAGCTCGACTATTTGATTGTGAAACGGACGGCAGTCGCGGATCCGGCAATGCAAGCGGAGTGGGCGCAGAAGAGACAAGTCTGGGTACCGCATGAGAAGGAGGGCTTCGTTGCGGCGCATATCAAGGAAGACAAGGACGAAACCTACATTGTGGAGGTGGTTGAGACCGGCCAACAGTTGAAGTTGAGCAAGGACGACTGTCAGAAGATGAATCCACCCAAATTTGATAAAGTAAGGATAAGATTGTTTGAATTTGATGATTTTTAGATATTTTGAGGTTGAAAATTGTGTTATTAGATACTAACTGGGTTGATATTTCAGGTAGAAGACATGGCCGATTTAACCTGCCTGAATGAAGCGTCGGTTCTGCATAATTTGAAGGATCGATACTACTCCGACCTTATTTATGTAAGTTAGAAGATAAAAACAGACGTTACAAGCATTATATTGCCTTTGCTATCTCAAAGAAGAATAAAAAATTAATTAAAAACCTTTCAGACCTACTCCGGTCTTTTCTGCGTCGTTGTAAATCCCTACAAACGTCTTCCGATCTACTCCGAACAGCTGATCGACGCCTTCCGTGGAAAGAAACGTCACGAGAGACCTCCGCACATCTTCGCCATCGCTGATGTGGCCTACAGATCGATGCTTCAAGAGAGAGAAGACCAGTCGATCCTGTGTACTGGAGAATCGGGCGCCGGGAAAACGGAAAACACCAAAAAAGTGATTCAATATCTGGCTCATGTGGCTGGAATGAACAGAGGCAGTAAAGGGAGTAATTTGCCAGGAAAGGTAAGTGAAGACTAGAATTTTTTGATTTTTTCCTCTGATTTTTTTTTTTTTTTTTTTTTTTTTTTTGATGACTTAAAATTTCTATTTTGAAGCGGGTTTCTGCATGTGGATGGTGCGAAATGCCCTAAAATTAGATTTTTTCGCTAATTTTCATTGCCTGAAGCTGTTTTATTACAGTTGAAAGTTTATTTTTTCGAATAATTAGTCATTTCTTACTTTTTCGACCAAAAATTCCAAAAAAAGCCTTTAAATTTGGCTTTGGATGCGATTTTTTCCAAAATTATGACGAAAATTATATCGTATTTTTCTTCAGGGGGAATTAGAGAACCAGCTTCTCCAAGCCAACCCGATTTTGGAGGCGTTTGGAAACAGCAAGACCGTCAAGAACGACAATTCATCCAGATTTGTAAGTTTATTTTGAAAAAAGCGTATCTGTAAGACCCATTTCCAAATAAAGTTTAAAATTTTATTTGCCTAATCACTTTAGGGCAAGTTCATCCGCATCAATTTCGACACGTCTGGCTACATTTCGGGCGCCAACATTGACTTTTACTTGCTCGAGAAGTCGAGGTGTTGCCGTCAAGCGCCGAACGAGCGATCATTCCACATATTTTATCAATTTTTGAGAGGAACCTCGCCCGAAGAGAAGCAGAATTACCTGTTGGAGGACATTGGGAACTGCGCTTTCTTGAATAATGGCGCTGTGGCTGTCCCGAATGTCGATGATGCCAAGGAATTCCACGAAACAATCAAAGCCATGAAGATTATGAGCTTTAGTGATGAGGAAATCACTTGTAAGTTGGGCAGGGAAATTCTGAGGGCGTTAAAATGCATGGGGCGAGAATTGGGGCGATTTTTCGACCAAAAAATTGTCAATTTGGCTCTCAGTTTGGTTGGATTTGAATGTAATGGAACGTTGTCAATTGGGGAAAATGACTGTTGGAGAAGCTGAAAGATAGTATTTTTCTTGCCTGTAAGTGTCGAAATTAAGATAATCGATGGCGTCGATTTCATAAATCATATTCATTTTTTCTAGTCGTTACTTTTTTTTCTTAAGCAGTACTGTAAATTAACACTTTATTGAACTTTTTTTCACAAATCCTCGATTTAGGGGTTTCCGATAGAGCTATTTTCAAAGCAAAAAAATGAATAAGCTTTTGGGAATCAGCACTATCGAAATCCCTTACAGACCTGATCCAGTGGCAAAAACGTACCATTTTGCATCCGGGAAGTATCAAAAATGTGGCAAAATGCTTCCCTCTCCAAGTGAAAAAAAAACTTTGTCTTGAAGGGCGCGCCGCTTCCCTCGCAAAAAGAGCGGGCGCGCTGTTGTAATCGGAGTTTTTTTTACTTGAAGAGGGATGCATTTTGCCACATTTTTGATACCTCCCGGATACAAAATAGTACGTTTTTTGCCACTGGATCAGGTCACTGCAAGGGATTTCGATAGTGCTGATTCCGAAAAGCTTATTCATTTTTTGCTTTGAAAACAGCACTATCGGAAACCCCTAAATCGAGGATTTGTCAAAAAAGTTCAATAAAGTACTAGTCTACAGTGCTGCTTAAGAAAAAAAGTAACGAGTAGAAAAAATGAATATGATTTATGAAATCAGCGCCATCGGTTATCTTAATTTAGACATTTACACGCATGAAAAATACTGTCTTTCAGTTTCCCCAGTTGTCTTTTTTCCCTATTGACGAAGTTTTTTTACATTCAAATTCGAACAAATTGAGAGCCCAATTGACGATTTTTTGGTCGAAAAATCACTAAAATAATGTCCTTCAGCGATCCTTCGAATCATCTCTTCGGTAATGCTCTTCGGAAACATTAAATTGGTGCAAGAAAAGAAGTCGGAACAGGCATGTCTGGCCGATGACAGAGTGGCTCAGAAGGTGTGCCATCTTCTTGGACTTTCGGTTCAAGATTTTAGCAAGGCCTTCCTAAAGCCGAAGATCAAAGTTGGCCGTGAAACGGTCCAGAAAGCCCAGAACAAAGAGCAAGCCGAGTTTTCGGTCGAGGCCATCTCCAAAGCATCGTACGAACGGATGTTCAAGTGGTTGGTACAGCGGATCAATAAAAGTTTGGACAGAACTCGTCGTCAGGGCACTTCTTTCATTGGAATCCTTGATATTGCTGGTGAGTTGGGGGAGAAAAAGGGACAGAATTGAATTTTAGAGGGTGTTTTTTGATTTGACATAAAAAAGATGTGTTTTTGGAGCTTTTGAGACCTTTTTTGGGTCATATTTATATTATACTGGGTGATTTTTAGGCTTCGAAATCTTTGAGATGAACTCCTTCGAACAAATCTGCATCAACTACACGAACGAAAAGCTCCAACAGCTCTTCAACAACACGATGTTCATCCTCGAACAGGAGGAGTACCAAAAAGAAGGCATCGACTGGCAGTTCATCGACTTTGGCCTCGACCTGCAGCCCACCATCGACCTCATCGAGAAGCCGATGGGCATTCTCGCCCTCCTCGACGAACAGTGCCTCTTCCCGAAGGCCACCGACAAGAGTTTTGTGGAAAAGTTGACCGCCAACCACGAAAAGAACCCCAAGTTTGTGATCCCCGAGATGCGGTCCCGCTCCGATTTTGCTGTCGTCCACTACGCCGGCAGGGTGGATTATAGCGCGGACAAGTGGCTCATGAAGAATATGGACCCGTTGAATGAAAACGTGGTGGCGTTGATGCAAAATTCGTCGGATCCCTTCGTCCAAGGCATCTGGAAGGATGGTAAGCGGGGTTTTGAGGATTTTTTTGAAGTTTTGACCGATTTTTTGGGGTTTTTTTTTTGTGGAATTTTGAAGATTTTGATGGAAATTTTAGATTTTTTTCGGAAGTTTATTATTATTTTTCTGCTTTTTGTGAGATTTTTTATATTTTTTTCGACTTTTAGCATGAATATTTGGCATACTGTATTTTTGATGACAAAAATTTTTTTGAATTTTGAATTTTTTTGGGTGTGATCTTACAGTTTACGCTCTTAATATCCATTTTCCAGCCGAATTTGCGGGAATGGGAGCCACCGAAGTCGCGGAAAGCGCTTTTGGCGGAGTCCGAACCAAAAAAGGAATGTTCCGAACAGTCTCCCAAATGTACAAAGAACAGCTCCAAAAACTCATGTCCACCCTGCGCAACACATCCCCCAACTTTGTCCGTTGTATCATCCCCAATCACGAGAAAAAGCCACGAAAAATTGACCCGTTATTGGTCCTGGAACAGCTCCGTTGCAACGGAGTCTTGGAAGGAATCCGAATTTGCCGTCAAGGCTTCCCCAATCGAGTTCCATTCCAGGAATTCCGTCATCGCTATGAGCTCCTGGCCCCTGGAGTTATCCCCAGAGGATTTATGGACGGAAAGGAGAGCGTTAAGTAGGGAAATTTTTGATTTTTTGGTATTAGATGTCATGGATAATATAATTGATGTTGGAGAAGTGATTTTGACAACTTTTCAGAAAGATCCTAGATGCTTTGGAGATTGAACCCAACAGCTATCGGATCGGAATGTCCAAGGTCTTCTTCCGCGCCGGCGTACTGGCCAAATTGGAGGAGGATCGGGACATCAAAATCACCGGCCTGATCATCGATTTCCAGGCCCGTTGCCGCGCCTTTTTGGCCCGAAGATTCTACGAAAAACGGGTGCAGCAGAGCAGCGCCATCCGAGTCCTCCAACGAAACGCGTATTCATGGCTGAAGCTGAGGAACTGGGAGTGGTGGCGGCTTTTCACCAAGGTCAAGCCACTCTTGCAAGTCACCAATCAAGAACTGGCCCTCCAACAGAGAGATGATGAGCTGAAGGTGGTCAAAGAAAAGGTCGGGAAGTATGAAGCCGAACTGAATGAAGTGAACCAAAGATTGGAGAGTCTTCATGCCGAACGAACCAGATTACAAGACCAATTGCAACAAGAAACGGAGGAAAGAGCCGAAATTGATGAACTCCGGCAAAGATTGTTGGTGAAAAATGAAGAACTCAGTGAAATGGTGAATGATCTACAGTTTAGGTAAGGAATTTTGAGAAATTAGCGGTTTCGAGCTGCGCCCGAGCCTGGCGGACATTTTATACGAAGAATTGTATGATAAGTTGAAAGCCTCGGAAATTGCTAAAATTTCGATTTTAGGCTCGAAGAAGAAGAACAACGATCTACACTGTCGTCCGACCGCCTCAAAAAGCTCGAGGAAAACATCCGCGACCTCGAGGAACAACTGGAATCCGAAGAAAGAAAACGCCAAAAAACCCATCTCGACAAGATTACACTGGAAGATCGTCTGGTCAGAAATGAAGAACAGATCGCTGAACTTGTTGTGAGTTTGGTTTTGAGAGGATTTGAACGCAATTGCAGTGAAATTTCAAGATTTATCGATATTACTTTAGGACGCGAATGAAAAGCTGTCGAAAGAACGAAAATGGTTCGAAGAACGCGCCAACCAGCTGGAAAATCAACTGGTCGAGGAAGAGGAAAAGACCAAACAGGCCAACAAGCTCAGAGCCAAGTGGGAACAACAGTGTCAGGAGACGGAAGGAGAGTTGGAAAAGGAAAAGACTGGAAAGCAGGAACTGGAGAAATTGAAGAGAAAAACGGATGTGGAACTGCAAGAGACACGCGAACTTTTGGAAGAAAAAAGGAATAAGATCCAAGAATTGAATATGCACTATCAAAAGGCTCAAGAGGAATTGACCAGCTTGTACTGCAGGTAGGAAGATGGGCTAGTGTAATATAAAAAAATTTTCAAAGTTTAGAAAAATTGATTTTTATGGGCTGAATAGAGTATGAGAAGAAAGATGAAAGCTTATTTTGTAGTGTTTGAGAAGTTTTAAATGCCATTTTATATTGTTTTAGGTGGTTTAGATGATTTGTCAAAAACTTTGGATTTTTTGGTAAACAATTTTTTTCTGGCAATTAAAAATGATTCTATATTGTCTAGAATTACTATAAACGTCTTTTAATTTGAGGTCCGACGAAGAAAATGCGGTGATTTCCCATCTCCAGAAGCAACTCCGCGATTACGAAGCGCAGATTGAGGAAATTCGTGATGATTTGGAAAATGAACGTCAACTTCGCATCAAAGCCGAACACAAACGCAAGGACTTGGCTGCGGAATATGAGACGCTCAAAACGGAGTGTGTTGAAGCCGTGGATAAGTCGCAATTGGCCATGGAAATTCAGAGGAAAAAGGATGATGAATTGAGGCAGTTGCAGGTAAAATTAGAGGAATTTTGGGTGGATAACGGGGAAATTAGGTAGTTAAAGGAAGATAAAAAGCCATATTGAAGGATTTACGGCTATAATCTAGGAGATTTTTGGGGATAGTGTTAGATTTTTTGATGTTATACTTGATGGACCAATGAGATCCAAAAAAAACTTTCAATTTTTCAGAGCACAATAGAAGCTGTGAGTCAAGAAGGCCAAAAGAAACTGGACGAAGTCCGACAAAAGTATCAGCGTCAAGTTGAAGAACTCATCGATCAAATTGAACAACAAAAACGCCTCAAAACGCAGGCCGACAAATCGAAGGAGACCCTCGAACAAGAACATGAAGAACTCCGCGCAGAACTCGAAACCATCGCTGCACAGAAGAGTGAGGCCGAGAATCGACGAAAACAAGCCGAAGCAGTCGTACTGGACCTGAGAGCATCGCTGGAAACGGCCGAACAGCAGATCGGCGGACTTCAGGAACAGCTGAATAGGGTGAGGAGAGGGAATTTTTTGAAGGAATAGAGGTTTTTTTGGGGCCTTTTTTTATTTGGGCTTGTTATCAGTTGATTTTAAAATAATTTTTTTTGCCGTTTTTTTTGGGATTAGTCATTGTCAATATTATAGTAGGTTATAGTTTGAAAATGATAAAAGGAATTTCCGATTTGATGACTAATTCCAAGTCAATGTAATGTTCAGTGAAGGACCTGATCCAGTGGCAAAAAATGTATCGTTTTCCATCCAGAAAGTATCAAAAATGTGGCAAAATACCTCCCTCTCCAAGTGAAAAAAAAACTAACTCAGTTTTGAAGATCGCGCCTTTTCCCACACAAAAAGAGCGGGCGCACTTTTTAAATCGGAGTTCTTTCACTTGGAGAGGGAGGTATTTTGCCACATTTTTTGATACTTCCTGGATGCAAAATGGGACTTTTTTTGCCGCTGGATCAGGACCCCACTGTACGTCATGCTGACTGGGAATTAGTCATCAAGTCGCAAATTCCACTTATCGTTTTCAAACTATAACCTACTGTAATATTTATAACGACTAATCTCAAAAAACCGACAAAAAACTTATTAGAAGCCACTGATAAATTGTAGGAAGAACTCGAGTATGATTAGGTGATTTTTGAATTTGGAAATTGCATTTAATTTGACATTGTTTTAGATTCAACCCGAGTTCGATGTCGCCCAACGCCAACGAGAAGAGTTCGAACAACTCGTCAACTCCCAGCAACACAAGATCAGCTCCTTGGAAGGCCAGGTCACCGAAGCGCAAGAGCTCTTGGCCGATGAGACTCGTCAAAAATTGGCTGCACAAAGCCAAGTCCGTCAGCTTCAATCCGAAATCCAAAACTTGCTCGAAACCAAAGAGGAGATGGAATTGGCGCAGCAAAAATTGGAGGCCGACATTCAAGCCCTAAAGGCACAATTGAGCGAAGAGAAGAAACGATCCGAGGAAGCGGTTGTGGGCCAGTTGGAAGAGCAGAAAAAGAAATTCCAAAAGGAACTGGAGAACGTCCAAAAAGAAGTCGAAGACTTGCTTGGCGCAAGAGATCGGGCCGAAAGGGCGAAGAAGAAGTTCCAGCAAGAGGTGAGGAGAAGCTGGGTTGACTGAGGGGGGTTGGGAAGAGGATTTTGAGGGAGGAAAAAGGGGTTTTGGGGGATTTTAGAGGTGTAGTGTCATGTGTAATATAAAAAATGTCCAAGAAGAAGCCAAAAGTAAGATTAATTGGCTTTATATTGCCTCAGGGAGAAGGTAGATTAATATAGAAGGGAATGAGATGTATTGAAACAAGGAGAAGACGGTTTTGAGAGAGAAACGGGGTTTTTTAGAATTTTAGAGGTTTAGTGTCATGTGTAATATAAAAAATGTCCTAGAAGAGGCTAAAAGTAAGATTAGTTGGCTTTATATTGCCTCAAGGGAAGGAAAAATTAATATAGAAGGGAATGAGATGTATTGAAACAAGTCTTGGGCCATAATTTTATGGTTTATTTCATCCTTCCTCCCAAATTCCCAAAAAAAATTTGATGAGTTAATTTTTAGGTGGAAGATCTGAATATCGAACTGGAGAATGTCCGCACTACCTCCAGAGACGCCGACAAGCGCCAAAGGAAGTTTGACCAACAGCTTGCCGAAGAGAGAGCCAACCTCCAAAAGGTGGTCGCCGAAAGAGATGCCCTGGAACAGGATGCCAGAGACCGCGAAACCAAACTTCTTGGACTTCAGAATCAACTTGAAGAACTCAAATCCCAACTGGATGACTCGGAAAGAGTCAAGAGAATGCTTCAACTCGAATTGGAAGAGTCGGTGAGGAAGTTGAGAATTTTTGTCTAGTATAATATAAAATTTGATGATTCTTGCGAAAAAATTATGTTTTTCCTTCAGGTTTCTTCCAAGGATGACGTCGGAAAGAGTGTTCATGAATTGGAACGCGCCAAACGCCAACTGGAACAAGAGTCCGCTGATCTGAGAGCCCAGATTGAAGAGCTCGAAGATGCGGTTCAGCTGGCTGAAGATGCGAGACTGAGAATTGAAGTCACTTCGCAAGGCCAGAAAGCCGAGTTTGAGCGGATTTTGGCGCTGAAGGAACAAGAAGATGAGGACAAGCGGCGCTCCTTGTTGAAGCAGGTCCGAGAATTGGAAGAGGAGCTGGAACAGGAGAGAAGAAGCAAGGTAAGGCTGGGAATTGGTGATTATTTTAAGTGAATTGTATCATAATGGTATGTACGGATAGATAGAGTGGCAAAAATTGATTTTAGATGGGTTTGGAATAGATTTTTGGCCGAAATTTTTTGTTTTTTTTTTAATTTTTTTTCATAAATAATTCAGCCTTTTTTGGTAATTGTAGGGAATTTAAGATGTTTAAGACATTTTTTTATAATTTATACAGAATTTTTTATATTATTTTAGTCATTTTTCTCCTAAAAATACAATTTAGTTTCGAAAAAATCAATTTTTCCCCTTTTTTCAGGTCGGAACCGTCGGTCAAAAGAAGCAACTCGAAAGCCAGGTCCTAGAACTCCAACAACAACTCGAACAGCACATCCGACAAAAGGATGACATGAGCAAACAGCTCAAGAAATTCCAACAACACATCAAGGAACAGCAAGTCAAAGTGGACGAACAACAAAAGCAACGAGAAGAGATGGCCGCCCTTCTCCGCGAAGCCGAACGCCGGATGCGGCAGGCCGAAGGAGAGGTGATCCGACTCCAAGAAGCCACCGAGAGTTTGGCCGCGCAGAAACGAAAACTGGAAGCCGAAAGAGACGAGCTGGAGGAGCTGAGAGGCAAAGGAGGCATCTCATCCGACGAGAAGAGACGATTGGAAAATAGAATCACAGTTTTGCAAGAGGAGGTGGAGGAGGGAGAAACGGCACTCCTCGAGCTTCAAGACAAGATCAGAAAGGCCCAGCAAAATGTAGGGTTTCGTAGGATGTGCGGCAGATTTTTTGTCGCAATATCTTTGCAGTAATCCCAGCCAAAATGAAAGGCATAACTTTGCTAGAAACGGAATTCAAACCATTTCATTTCAGGCCGATCAAGCCGGAATTGAACTCAACGCCGAACGCGCGAACGCTCAAAAATTGGAGACCGAAATTCAGAGCCTCGAACGGCAGAACCGAGAGCTCCGCTCACAAGTTGTCGAACTTGAAACCCTTACTCAAACGCGGACCCGAGCTCAAATCGGATCGTTGGAGTCGCAGGTCAAGCAGCTGCAAGATCAGCTGACCGCGGAAAGTCAGGAACGGCAGAACGCGAGCCGAATGCTGAGAAGAATGGAAAAGAGGGTCGCCGAAGCCAATGCTCAAACCGAAGAGGAGAGAAGAGCTGTGGAACAGTTCAAGGAAGCGGTAAGCAAGATTTTGGATGGAATGCGGGATGTGAAGGGGTGGATATGTTGGACAAGGGAGAGTTTTTTTGTTGTAGTAGACGAAGAGGTGGTAATTTTGAAGGATTGGGTAATTTTGAGTAAACAAATTTGATGAAAAGCGAGTAAAGGCCATTTTTATGGCTTTTGTGATGTCTAGATTTATATTTTAGCCCGGCAAAATACTTGTGTAAAAGTGGGGCAAGAGCTGACCAAAGGAAATTTTTGAAGAGTTTTGGATTTTTTAGTTGAATTGTAGGTTGGAAAAGGCGATAGGGATGATTGCTAAGGCTCAGAGGACATTAAGACCGATATATTTTGGACTGGCCAGGGCGTGGTAAAAAATGTGGTAAAAGGGGACCAATTTTTTTTCATTTTTGAAATTTTGAAGTAGTAAAGTGGCGGATTGGTCCAGTGGCAAGATGTGTACCATTTTGCATCTGGGAAGCATCAAAAACGCAGCAAAATACCTCCCTCTCCAAGTAAAGAACTCCGTTTTGAAGAGCGTTCTTTTTTCACTAGGAGAGGGAGGTATTTTGCTGTTTGTTTTTTGATACTTCTCGAATGCAAAACGGTACGTTTTTTGCCACTGGATTAGGTATGCCACTTTGCCATTTCAAAATTCCAAAAACGAAAAAAAAAATTTTGGTCCCCTCTTACCACATTTTTTACCACGCCCTGACCAGTCCAAAATATATCGGTCTTAATGTCCTCTGAGCCTTAACAGTCATCCTTACCGCCTTTTCCAACCTACAATTCAGCTATTATAATCCATAACTTCAAAAATTTCTTTTTAAATTTTGGTCACCAGATTAGTTTTAGGCCTTTAGGAGGATGTTTATAGGTCTTGAAAAGGTTGGAAAATACAGTTCGAGAAAGATGAAGGACAAAGATTACAGTAAATATCCATTTTTTCATTGTTTCCTTTCAGGCGGACCGCGCCAACGCCAAAGCCCGTCAAATGCGTCGGCAGGTGGACGAACTGGAGGAAGAAGTGAGCCGCGAACGCGCGCGCGCTCGCGCCTACCAACGCCAACTCGACGACGTGCACGCCAACGACACCATCGCCTAAAATCCAACCATTCCCCCCTAATTTATGCCTTGTATTATCCGTAAATTCGAGAGAAAACTGGTAAAAACTCTTTTCTTTGCCTTAATTATTGTCTGAAAATCCCCTCAATCACTTAATCCACCAATTCCTGTCTCGTTTTTTGTGTCAAATGCTAATTCTAAATATTTACATTGTTCCGAAAAAAAATTCCAGATTTGTTACATAAAGTACAAAAATAGAAATTTTTCGATTTTTTACAGTAATTTTGAGGTTGTTTTGGGGTGGAAAATGTGTCAAAATGTACGGTGAAGAATGAAAAAGGACTTGGAATGCTATTCATAAGGATTAAGAAGGAGAATTTTGAGATTTTTTGAAGATTTTGACTAAAATTTATATTACACTAGGAGAAAAATTGATAAATTTTTTGAAAAAACTACTGAAATGATCGTATTTTGCCCTCCCATCAATCTATTTACACGTGAACACCCCCATTTCCGAACTGTTTGTACAAAAATTTTTGTTTTTTCCCCCAATTTTTCGACCCAATCTCCACTCATTTCCGGTGCGCGCTGACCACGAAATAATGGGCGAGAAGACGGGTAAAAATCACCGAAATTTTGAGCCCTCTCACCAGGAAATGAGTACCGAAACTTTGAGCGCGCTTCGTTCGTCTCGTTAACCTCGGTCATTAATTTTTTCGTTGAGCGGCCGAAAAATTTTACGGAAACCGGACATGATTTTTTTATGTTTTTGCGGGCGGTTCGTTTCTAATGGAAGTTCGCTGGGGTTTGCTTGTTATTATTGATGATACTACTTCAGTTTTTATAAGTTTTTTTGAGATTTTTTGGAGATTCGGATATTACACTTGAGATCTGATCTTTTAAGCGCTAAAAATGAGGCATTTGGTGACATTAGCTCGTGTTTAAAATGCTAAAAATGCCCAATGATCCATTAATTTCTCAGAAATCCAGAACTTGGATCTGTTTTACGTCATTCTTGAAATCTCAGGGCGCAGCCTGCCAAAAAGGAAAATCGCTTGTGATGACTAATCATTATTACAGAAGGGTTTCTAATTAATCTTTTTATATTCGTATCGTCTTAAAAGTTGATTTTTCTTCTTTATGTCATCCAAAATTTTGGAAATACTAGGCGCGACATAAAGTCCGTGCATCTTTTCGGCGATTGCACCTGCGACGTCGGCGAAAAAAATTCTACGGACTTTATGGCGCGACTATTTAGTATGTACGGCCCAGGCTGCCAAAAGAATCACGCTTGTACGTCGATGAAACAGCACAAACGAGACGTGAATGTTCTAAGAGATATATAAAATTTTTATTTTGCCAACGATTCCGTTTGTTGGAGCAAGTCTTTGCCTTTTCTATGTTATAATTGCTCACAATAAGGTCAGTAATAGCCAGAGATTGCCGCGGCTCCGGAGCCGGAAATTTTGGGTGCGGCTCCGGCTCCTGAGCTCAAAGTCGGAGCCAGGCTTCTCAGCGTTCAGAAAAATAAAAATTCCGTGATCTTGTTAAACCAAATGGCTTGAAAAATAGTGGGAAGGATGTGTTGCATACAACTTGGCTTCAAAAACGTTGGGTGTATGACCTCTGGCATTAATAACTTTTATTTTTGGAAAATATTTTTTTTTAATTTTTTGCACGGGAGCCGAGATTCGGAGCCGAAGAACTTTTTAAATTTTTCATGGGAGCCGGGAGCCGGAGCTGCAAATTTGGCCTCGGCTCCGGCTCTGGGAGCTAAGAGCCGGAGCCGGAGCCGAAATTTTGACCGTGGCAATCTCTGGTAATAGCTAAGATTAGAAAAAGCATTTGTACTGGAAGTCTTCGCCGAGCGTCCAACGAGTATCCAACGGCTATGAGAAGCCTCATAGGCATTCACTACAACCTTTTTTTTTGGTCTTCACCTGCCCTAGGCCTCGTAGCGATCCATTTTTTGTTGGCCCGAACTGTCGTCGACCCGAAAAATTCGAACGCGATTTTTTATAGAAATAAACAGTTTTTGAAATTTTCGGATGCAAAACAACATTTCAAATTCTATCAGCTTCAGAAACAAAAAATTAATTTTCGAAGATTTTAAAAATAAATTACATTTTTTGCATTTTTAGAGAATTTTTTAAAATTCAAAAGCAAATAAAAAATCTCCGTAAAGCCGTTACGGAGCCAAAAAAACCTTTTTAATATTAAAAAAATCTTTTTACCAATATTTTCCACCAAAAATTTCGAAACAAAAATTGCTCGCCGCTCTAATTATTGTGTCCCAATTTCCTCGGCCGGGACCTATTTTTATCCGCCTTTTGTGCAGCGCGCGATATCCATTACAACGGAGAGAGGGGGGCCTGAAACGTGAAACACGGAAATGACCAACATTTCCCTCTGTTTTTGCTCCATCGGTCCCTAAAATCGCGCGCTCTCCGAGCGCTGTTATTGCATAATAATTCGAGCGCTTTTGGCTGCTGTTTACCTTTTGCAGCTCATCGCCGTTTCTCGTGGCTACGGTAGTTTCGGTGTGTTGGTTTTGGAATAGATTTTTTGGAATTTTTGAAAAAAGTTTTGCGATTTTTCGGGTCAAATTGAAAACAAGACTCTTCAAACTGGGATTTCATTGTTTTCCTCTAGGTTTTACCGGTCAAAACAAGTCTCAGAAAATTCAGAAGGCTTGGAAATGGTCTACTTTGTCAAAAAAAGTTTCGGTTTTTGCCAAAGTGGGTAAGAAATCGGTCAAAAAATCTTTTGTAACGAAAATTTGGGTGAAAAAACAAACTTTTTAAAAAAATTTTCAGTCACTTTGCTGAAAAAATGATGATTTTGCTGAGTTGCGCCTGAAAATCCGATTTTTTACCTGGCCAAAAGACTTATTATGGCATTTTTGCTGGTGCTTTGCAGAAATCATCGAGATTTTTATGTCACAAGGAAAGTACTTCTATGGGGTGTGGAGTTACAGGTCGAGATATATATCAAAAAATTCGCAAAAATTTTCTGATTCAGAATATATAAAAATTAGCTGCCTAATTTTGGTTTATCAACGAGTTTTATCAATAAATGTATTTCTCGAGAAAAAAAAACTCCGGCAACAAAAGCGCGCTCGGTCTCTTCCTTCGGAAGAGAGCGGTGTGGCCGAGTGGTTAGAGCGGTAGACTGAGAATCCAAGGGGAAAGCTGCCCCGTGGGTTCGAACCCTCTTGCCGCAGAGCCCCTTTTTTACATTGGAACTACTATTAAGGTGTAGGTGTAATCCAATTTGATATTTTAAGGCTTGTCAAGGCCTCAGAATTTATTTTAGCACAAAAAAAAATTTTTTTATTGGTAAAAACACGGTCAAAAAGACACTTGCATGGTGTCGCGAGAAAACTTCTGAGGACAAAAACATGTCATCAGACCAGCTAATTTTTATATATTCTGAATCAGAAAATTTTTGCGAATTTTTTGATATACATCTCGACTTGTAACTCCACACCCCATAGAAGTACTTTCCTTGTCAAAAAAAATGAAAAAAGGGGGTTTTTCGAATTTTTAAACCAAAAAAATTTTTTGCAACGTTTTCTGTTGTTCAAATGAATTTTTTAATTTTTGAAAATAAAAAAAATTAAGAAAAAAAAAACTTTTAATTTTCGGTCGAAAATTACGACCAAAAATTAAATTTTTTTAAAATATTTTTTATTTTTTTTTTATTTTGTTTCCCCGGAATTTCGATATCATTCTTCCCTTTTCACTCCAAAAATCACAATTCCCCCTATCTTACAGCGATGCGGAGTCCATTACGGACCAACCCTTCATTGGCGCTCCTTCTTTTCCAACTGCTTCGGACGCTCTGCAACCCCAAAGCCATTGATGTGCTGCAAAGTCAGACGCAGCTGGAAGAACACCCACTCAACTTTTGCAATATGACCGAGCTGGCGGCCGAAAATGGGCTGCAGAAGACGAGCATGGGCCAGTTTATGGGCTATTCCTGTTCGCCCGAATTTTATCATTGCCGTTGGCAGAGCGACGGGTTCCATACTTACAAGAAGAATTGTCGGATCGGTAGGTTAATCGGGGCGAAAAAGTTGGTTAGAAACAGTGATTGCCACGGTCAAAATTTCGGCTTCGGCTCTTATTGTTAGCTCCCATAGCCGGAGCCAAGGCCAAATTGCAGCTCCGGCTCCGGCTCTCGGCTCCGTGCAAACGACCCCAATTTCCGGTTCCGGCTCTGGCTCCCGGCTCGGAGCCGGAGCCGCTCAGAGCCAGAGCCAACTGCCGGCTCCGGAGCCGTGGCAATCTCTTGGTTAGAAAGTCTTGACAAAAAGAAGTTATTGCATCTATAATAAAAAGTGACATTTTTTGCAATTTTTTTCATAATAAAAATCACGCCTATTTCTACCGTAGAGGGTGATTTATCCACAAAAAAATCAATGTTTTCCGCATGAACCTGGCAAAGATATGGCCAAGAAATTATCTCTGTGCCACTCTCCGCATTTCGGGTACTCTCTCGGTCGCAAAGCCCGTTAAATTTGTCGGCTGTCGCTGCAAAGCGCGAGCTAAAATTTTCAGCAAATGATAGGTGGCTCATGTCCCACATGATTCAGATTTTGTTGCATGTGCTTTTCAGGACTTGTGTTCGACACTTTGGGAACCCAAAATTGCAACTACGATTACAACGTAAAGACTTGTGGGCTGCAGTCTGCACCAGGTAAGCCAAAATTTTATCCGAAAAAGCATTTCCACTTGGACCACGCACGTCAAACTGAGATAAGCTAAAACAGTCCGGTGAATGGATCGGCAACTTGGATCGGAAAAAGATGCGAAAAAACGTTCTGACGGGGAAGAAATGGGGAATTTTTGGGGCGAGAGAGTACGTTTTTGCGTGCCTTTTCTCTCTCTTTCTCTGCGAAGTCAAGACGAAGTGTAAAAAACCGATAGCGAAGAGTATATTCCGGTCACCGGACTCCTCAGTTTGACGTGCCACGTCCCGACCTTGACGAAATTCAGCATGTCTTACGTCAACGGCTTACCGTTGCAAGGCGTTGTTATCAGTCTGTCGGAAAAATAATGTGGATTTTTCGCTGTCAAATGTCTTGCCTCGTCGCAGTCGGGCCCTAAATCGACATCAGCTGCCACAAAGCGATGATGGGCCAAGGCGTGACAATTCCACACTATTTTCCCGACAGACCGATAATCTCTGGTCTGAAGACCATTTCCAATTCTCGCAGGGCCTTTGCAACTGTTAATCTCCCCTTTAGAAGCCTGCACCAACGCCACGGACTTTGCTTGCCCCCTGTCCGAGACCTGCGTTCCGCTGGGACAACGGTGCGACGGCGCTTACGACTGCATTTTGGAAGAGGATGAACAGAATTGCCGTAAGGAATTCTGATACCTTTGAAACCCTTCAGAGACGTATTTTACATTCGTTTTAAATGATTTTTAGCCATGTGCAAGGCGGAGGAGTTCCCATGCGTTAAGTCGGAGCAATGCATCCCAATGACTGGAAGATGTAATGGGATCAAGGAGTGTCGCGATGGGACTGACGAAATGGATTGTGAAGGTGAGATTTAGTCATTGAATTTTTTTAAAAATTTCGGAAAAATAAATTTGATAGCAAATTACTGCTGGAAAAGCGGCTTTTCCTTTATGCGGGTTCTGCATAGCGCGGTTTTAAAACTTCGAAAAACAATTTTTTTTCAAAGCACCTAAAAAAATTTTTTTTGGAGATACAAAATAGATTTTTTGAATTTTTCCTTTATGCGGTTTCTGCATAACGCGATTTTAAAAAATCGTAAAAATGATCTTTTACCAAATCCAGGATAAAAAAGCGATTTATTAAAATGGAAAAATAGGATTTTTTTATTGTTTCTTTATGTTTTTTCTGCATAACGCGGTTTTAAAATTTGAAAGAATTTACTTTGTTTTCTTTTCTCGATTTTTCGACGACCTAGAAACGATCTTTCAGAATGCCCCGCGGGAAATTTCCTCTGCCGAAAGTCGAATAAATGCATCCCCGCGATCCAGCGCTGCGATGGGACCAGCGATTGTCCCCAAGGCGAGGACGAATTGCTCTGCAAAAAAGACGCAAGTCAGATGTATGTGTGCGAAAATCGGAAAGATCAGGTGGCCCGGAACTTGGTTTGCGACGGAAAAGAGGATTGTCCGGACGGCTCGGACGAGAAATATTGCCTGAGGCCATCTTTGCCGGTGGCGCCGTAAGTGAAATTTTTGACTTTTGTTAAAAACATCAAGGCGAGAGATGATGTAAATAGCTATTTTACGGTTATTTAGGCATTTCAAAGCCATTCTGAGCGAAAGAAGCTGAGTTCAAGCATTCGTGGTGGGACCCAAAAAAAAAATTTTTTTCGGGCTTTTTGCATCTAATATACTAGTAAATACTATCATGATGTTAAATATAGTTTTTGTGATGGCCAATGTCATCAATTTTTGTCGTAATGACCCATTTTTTGGACGTTTGGTCGAAATTTTTGGTCTCGCCACGAAAACTTTTTTATTGAATTTTAGTATTCGAAAGGCTTTTTATAGGTGAAATAAATCATTTTAGTCTATATAAAGACTTTTGGGCTGTCCAAAACGACATTATTTTATCAAAAATCAAACTTTTTTCCCATTTCCACCTAGTACAATATAAAATGTGCCCCATTTTTTATAGTGAGAAGTCCGTCGAAGCGAATGAACTGACTTCCACCGCAATCTACGCCCCTCAATCTTTGCCCATCTCCCCGATCGCGGCTTCCACACCGGCCCCCGTCTCCATAATGCCGCTTCCTTCGGTGGATTCGCTGCGAATCGCGGGGAATCGACAGGTCGGAAAAGCGACCGCCTCCTTCCCTCGAGTCCAGTTCGGCGAATCGAAAGCGATTGACGCCTCCACAGAAGCTACTAGTCCCATGCAAAGTCAGGAAGTGACCGAAGCCGGCGACGCCGAAGACAGTCTGCATTCGAAGCCGACGGTTCAGATGAAAAAGTACCGACTGCCCAATGAGAAGCTGACCAGAGGCGATTGCAATGAGCCTTGCGCCCAGGACGAGGAGATCCCTGTGTTTGTGGGACAGAAGGGACGGAAGACGTTCACTCCCACCACCTGGAGCTATCGACAGGAAGCCGCGACCGCGCCGCAAATCGCGGTCACGCAACCCAATCAGACGCACGACCCGTTGCAAGCGTTGAGTGATAAGTATGGAGCGGATAGAAAGTAGGTCAAAGAGGAGAGATTGAGTGATTTGAAGGGAAATTTAACAGTAACGGGGGGTGTGACATGTTGTACGATGAAACTTTTTTTCAAATTGAGAAAAATTAGGTGTGACATCTTATACGATGAAACTTTTTTTCAAACTGAAAAAACCAGGTGTGACATGTTATACGATAGAATTTTTTTTTCAAATTAAAAAAAATGAGGTGTGACATCTTATACGATGAAACTTTTTCTTCAAATTGGAAAACTTAGGTGTGACGTCTTATACGATGAAACTTGTTTTCAAATTGAGAAAAATGAGGTGTGACATCTTATACGATGAAACTTTTTTTCGAAAAAATGAGGTATGACGTCTTATACGATGAAACTTTTTTTCGAAAAAAATGAGGTGTGACATCTCACACGATAGAACGGGTAGAAAAAAATAAAAACATGAAACCTGCATTTTTCAATTTGAAAAAAAAGTTTCATCGTATAACATGTCACACCTCATTTTTTTCAATTTTCAAAATGAGGGGGAGTGTTCAAAAAGGGGCAGGGTTCATTCAACAAAAAGGGGGAGAGTTCAGAAAAGGGGGAGAGTTCCGCCGCAACGCGGGAAAATAATGAGCTGTCGCATCGAAAATCGTAATTCTGCCGAAAGAATGGATTGTGTCGCTGCAAAATCAAATTGCTTTTTACAGTGACGGATATAATCCAGTGGCAAAAAACGTACCATTTTTCATCCGGGAAGTATCAAAAAATGTGGGAAAATGCCTCCCTCTCCAAGTGAAAAAACTTCGTTTTGAAGGGACCTCACAAAAAGAGCGGGTGCGGTTTTGAAATTGGAGTTTTTTCGCTTGGAGAGGGAGGCATTTTGCTACAATTTTGGATACCTCCCGGATACAAAATGGTACTTTTTTTGCCACTGGATCAGGTCTCCCACTGTAGACCAGGCACGCAAAATTTCAGAAAAATCGAAAGTTTCCGCCTCGAGCAAATTGCTGCATAAGTAAACTCCTAAAAGTGGCCAATACATAGAGTAGCGGTAAAAAGTTTAACACCAATTTGATGTGCGTATAACAACTGGGTTGCCGTGTAAATCAAACGCATTAAATCCTACTTTTTATATCCAATACAGTGCGGATTACAGCGAGTTGTTGCGGAAGATCGAGAGGATTTTGAAGAATGAGAGCGAACCAACGGCGAGGACGTCGAAGACGAATGCCGAGCCGTTCCATCGGCTGAGTAAGACGTAAGTTTTTGAAACAGAAGGTGTTTTCCTAATCGATGATTTATAAAATAAGCAATCTGCATCCGTTAAAGTGGACGTTGAAAAGTTTAATTTTTAATCTCGCAGCCTGCGCCCTACATTTTTATTATAAAAATCTTTATTAAAGTGTATTATTGGAAAAGAAAATCTTGGTGTTTTTGTGTTAGTGAAGCGGCGTCAATTTTAATATTATTTTAAACTCCTGAGGCTATTTCTGATTTGGCAGCCTGCGCCCTACGCCTTTTCAAATTCGCAGGCCATAATGGGAAATTTCAATTTTTCGTATTGTTGAAGCCATATAGCTGTTAATTGGAGTATTTTAAAAAGTTCTAAAGCAATCTCGCATTTAGTCATCCTTTTTTAACATTTGGCGGGCTGCGCCCTAGGATTTGAAAAAAGACCAAAGATGAGGAAAATTAAGAAAATTTTGGAAAATAGTAATTTTTCTGACATTTGAACATGCAATGGAAGAGGTAGAAGCGTAATATAACGTATTTATATACTTTTTTTTGTCAAACATCAGATGTCAAGTGCAATATAGAAAATTAAAAAATCTGAAAAAAATCAAAAAATCTATAAAACATCAAGGCGGGAAATGCTGTAAATCGCAATTTTTACGGTTATCTATGCGTTTCAAAGCCATTTCAATAAAAAATAGAGAAGTTCAAACATTCGTGGTGGGACCAAAACACAATTTTTTTTGTCGACTTTTTGCGTCTGACATCTTTGTGATTATTATCATGATGTTAGATATGCTTTTTTATTGACCAATGACATCAAGTTTTGTCATTATGACCCATTTTTCGGACATCTGGCCGAAATTTTTGGTCCCGCCACGAAAACTAACTATTAAAATATAGATGACTAAAATTTTCTGACCTGAATTTCCGGAGATTTTGGAAAAGAAGAACAATAATTTAGCAAAAAAAATTTTCTTTACCTTCTAATTTTCCCCCCTCTAACCCCAACAGCTCTCGATTACACTCCTACAGGCCGCTTTCAGGATCACCGTCACGGGCCGACCCCACAAATGGCAGCCCTCCCTGTCGACGAACAGCCAACGCCCCACCACGCCTCTTCCCTACCATCGACGTCGCGCCCCATTTCCCGATGGCGCTGCCGCCGCCGCATCGCCGTGTCCTCATGTTTAAGGGCCTGCTGCTGTTCGCGTGGCTCCTCTCACGGCTCTGAAGCCTCACAGTATTGGGTGTTCTGGATGTCTTATTTATCTGTATATACCTGTTAATCGTTGGACGTTTGGTCTGAATTTAATATTTTTTTTATTGTTTTATTAGATTTTATTTGCTATTATTGAAGTAATTTTAATTGTTAAAATAGCTGAAACAGTTATGTTCATTTTTCACAGTTTTTATTTTTAAATAAAATACGATGATTTTTTTATTTTTTTTTTTGGTAATAGATGTCAAGGAAACTTGTCAAAAATTTAAAATAATTTTTTCCAAGGCATATGCAAGACTTCTATCTCGTTCTTTGCAAAAAAAAACGGATTTTTAGGTCAAAAAATTTAAAAAATGTCACAATTTTTTATGAATTTTGTCATGAAATTTTTCCTGCCTATTTCTACCGTGTAGGGTAATGTTTCCACAAAAAATAAATTTTTCCCGCAAAAAACTGGCAAAGATATGGCCAAAAAATGTTTTTCTCTCTGACCTCTCCGCATTTCCCGTACTCTCTCCTCGATCAACATTTCTGCGACTTCCGAGCTGCGCCCGGCGTTTGTAACCCGCGGTAGACATCTTATACCATGGAAGACCAGTTTTTGCAATTTTTTCTCGCAAAGATCGAAATTATATGTAAGCAACAGCTTTCAGTCGGGAAAATTAGTGACAGGCTTCTCATGTGTTTGTAATGGCTCGAATTGGATTTGCCGACGAAGTTAGGGTCCAGCTGATCGAGGAGCACAAGGAGAGGAAGATTGACGTAAGTATTTGTCTTTTTTGTCTTTGCCGGTTTAGAAATAGCTGCTTGATAAAGTGAGCCTACTTTTTCAAGGATTTGCGGCGACCGCATTTGAAAAGGCATTGAAATTTTATGTTATACATGAATCATCTGGTGGCTCACGGGTATTTAGCTGAGAATCATTAATCTTCAATGTGTTGAAGGGGATAAAGTGTTGTAATAGCTAAAACAAACTGCTGCGAAGCTTATATTGCGTTAGCTTTGCCAGTTTATCTCCTAATCCTGTCGATTTCAGCCAAATGCCGGAGTATGGCGCAAGAAGTGCGATGAACTTGTGAGTTTCTATTTTTTTCTTTGTTCTTCAACTTTTAGACGTGGATTCTCTGAAATAATGCTCAGCTACAGCCTCACACGGTCGTTTTAGAATGTTTAACCCAAAAAAATCGTTGTTTTTCCAAATTTTTTCAAATTATATTGTTTTATATCTCAAAATTGATGTTTATGGTTTTAGATCGCAATTCTGCGCAATGTGAGCGACGATAATCAAGCTATTGATCAGATGAGGCAGATTTTTAAACAATTCAAGGACCAGAATGGTGGAATGGACCCCAGTGTGGAGAGATACGCACCGCTGTTGATGGTGTACTTCAAACTGACAAGGACGCCCCGGTTTTTGGTTCATAGAGAGAGGGCCATTTATTTCGCAGAGAAACTAAAGCATGATTGTTATTATTCGCCATCTGAAGCATGGTAAAGTATTGTTTTATAGGCTTTTTAGAGTCGGTTTACCAGATATGTCTAGTATAATATAATCGTTGTCATTTTTCAGTGCTCCAACAGTTCTTATCGACTATATATTGAATCTGAAAGGATTTCCGAACGTTTTATGGACGGATCATGTGATTCCAACCAACATGCATTTGTCAAATATGAATTATGAGACTTATGTTAGACTGGACGAAATTCTTGATGGTAGGTGGATGTTGTGGCTTTTTATGGACAATCGATGATGTTGTTAGTAAATAGACCTCATGAGCGTAAAATTAAATGCCCAGTGGTGTTGAGGAGATCCTGTTTTTAGGCTCAAATAGCTGATATTATCTATGACCAACTGATGTCAAAAATAATAATTGAGGTGGCTTGTTTTAAACAACTCTTGCTTTCAACAGTCGCTGAGTGCTTTAAACTTGATTTTAAGTGATAATAATATCCATTCATTTTGATTTTTCCTCTGTATTTTTCGATGTTATCCATGACCTTCATGGATGTCTAAAATAATGTCCGTTTGCCTCATTATGATTTGAATATGCCCGTTTTTGGTCTTCTAATAGGGAGAAAATTCAATTTGCGACATTTTAGAGCTTTACGCCAGGGATTCTGCGAATAAAATCGAGTCAAAATTAGTCATTCTTCATGGACTGGTAGGCTCGGGCAAGTCGAACCTCCGCCACATGATCAAAGAAGATTATGAAGTCAAATATTATCCCAACGAAGACGCGGAAAGAGCCCTGAATGCCTTGGAGTTCATCCCGGACCAGGGTAGCGTTGTATTTATTGATGATGTAAGCTAAAATAATGTTTTCCCGTTTGAAATCTGGTAAAAGTTTAACTCCTTGTGTTTCAGGTTGATAGATTCGAGTCTCAGGAAGTTGAATTCAAGTTCTTTTCGAAGTTGAAGGCTCAAGTTCCACAGTTAAAAGCTCCTGTTATTATTGCAGTGTCTTCATGGGATATGGCAAATCGAATTAAGAGATCTATACCTTCTCAAATCGTCCCAATCAATTGTTTTCAGTCCGATTTCAAGTTGATGTTTCGGGTAAGTTCGGTTTTTGCAGTGGTCGACATTTTATACGATGAAATTTTTTTTCGTAAAAAAACATTTTTCATCGTATAAGATGTCTCCGAGTGTGGACAGTATGTCCATTCAGGACCTTTTGTATGTGTCAGGCGGCCTTATTAGGCCGTTGACATTGGATGTTTTACACCTAAAATTGGCGTGTTTTTCCGAGTACATGTTTTGTCGTATAAAACACGATTTTTGAGTCAGGGCACCAGCGGTGGTCTTAGGAAAAAATCGATTTTGAGATTTTTGGCTTAAAATAGTCGGTAGCACTTTTGGAAGAAAAGCTACAAATATTTTTGCCCAATTTTGCCCGGAAGGCATATTTTTTTACAAAATACGTTTTTACACTTCAAAGCCTCTGGAGGCCGATGTGATCCGACCACAGAGATCAAACCTGGCATACAGGGGTTTTTGACACCCAGGAATCTGAAAATCGTAGCATTTTTACCGTCAGATTACTGTAACATGGTCATACTGTAATCCGGTCGATAAAAATCGACGATAACTTCTTTAGATCAAAAATGCCACAGGATTTTATTGCAGATTCGGAATCAGCATAAAATTCTGCTTCGGATACATGTAAAATATGTTCAAAATTCCGTGGCCCAACCTCTGTAGTATAGTGGTTGTGCGCCAGGATTATCAATCTGACGACCCAGGTTCGATTCCCGGTGGCTGCAAATGGCAGAAAATGGACTATAAAAGGGCGGAAACTTGTAAAAAAGGGAAAGTAAATTACAGAAAATTAATTTTATGCTACTTACAAGGGATCGGCAAATAGTTGTAACCTGCTTTCTTAACGAAACCTATATCATTTGAAAGAGGCTTAAAAATAGTTCACAGCGCAAAAAGAATCAGCTGCCTAAATTCACTTTGGACAAAGTTATGGCCAAAATACAGATTTTAGCCTAATTTCCGCCTCGCTTTATAAGCTCTCGGAATGGCAACAAAGTTGTGTCCAGTTGGCCGAGTGGTAGTGAGCCCACTTCGGGCTCAGCGAGTCCTGGTTTCGAATCCGGTCTCTGTGATCATTTTGCGTTTCGTCTCTTATATGCCACAAAACCATGGTATGTTGACATTTTTTAACAATTTTTGTTCCCCCGCAGACAAAATCCATGGTTACGCAATTTTTCTGAGATTTTGAATTTTTTTGAAACGACCACAAATTTGATGGTGATGAGAGTGGGTATGTCACTATCGTATTACAAGGGTGTTGTGCCAGTAACCTGACCGATTATGATTACTGGAGGATTATTCAATTTAGAAGGGCCTATAAATATACTTTTTTTGAAAAAATACGAAGATAAAATTGTAAAATCGGCCAAAGACACTATTGCTGACACAGTGGGCCAACCATTGGTAAGGCGAGGACATAAGAAATTTTCAATTTTGAAATTTTCGTTTGTGAATGACCACTACGATCATATAAGTGTATTTCCAAAGCTTTTTGCTCCAATTTTCCCTTTAACCTAGTTTTATTTACAATTTACTGTAACTAGCAGTAATGTCTAATAACATATAACCGAGGATTGGTAAAGCCATAAAACGACCGTGATAGACGTTTTTGGATACCAGGAAATTAATAAAGACGATTTCAAACCGCCAGGATTACTGTAATATAAGGAACCGGCGTTTTGGCCGCATATAACCCCTTTCAAAAAGCGGTCGTATCTATGCCCTAAGGTAATTTAGGCAGCTAATTTTTTTTGCGCTGTGCACTATTTTTAATGCTCTTTCAAACGGTATATGTTTTGTTAAGAAAGCAGGGTGCAACTATTTGCCGATCCCTTGTTAGGAGCAGTTTAAAAGTTTTTGCAAACATTCCGCATAAATTACGGTTTTTATGGAAAACGCCTTATAGCTTGCCGGAAAGTGGAGCAATCTGGTTAAAATTTACAGAAGAGGTTACTGAGGCTTCCTACTACAAAATAAGTCCATTTCTGCTTATTTCGTTAAATTTTTGGGATAGCCTGGATTTTCTTTCAAATTCGGGATTTTAAGAAGGCGAGCTGCGGCCGAGGTTTATCGAACGGAACAATATTCGACCAAAAAGTCATATAAGATTCACAAAAAGTCATATAAGATTCCCTAACAGCACCGGGATCACACAGCTTGCAAAACTTAGGCCGTCTTGCGTATCCCACGAAAAACGGAGCGCGTGGACGCTCTAATGATAAATCTACATGAAGACTCAGTTGATAAGGAACAGAGGCTAAATTACGGGACTGTAACATGCGTGCTTCCTTCTGAAAACCAAATAATTGTTTTATTTTGTTTTGTATTACATTCCTCGACGGATTTGAAGAATATTGCATAGCAAGCGTTATCTAGATTCACCACAACTCTTTAGTTGCCATTTGGGGCGATCTTACGAATGCTGTGAGGCGTTTTCCATAAAAACCGTAATTTATGCGGAATTCTTGCAAAAACTTTTAAACTGCTCCTAAGTAGCATAAAATTAATTTTCTGTAATTTATTTTCCCTTTTTTCCATGTTTCCGCCCTTTTATAGTCCATTTTATGCCATTTGCAGCCACCGGGAATCGAACCTGGGTCGTCAGATTGATAATCCTGGCGCACAACCACTATACTACAGAGGTTGGGCCACGGAATTTTGAACATATTTTACATGTATCCGAAGCAGAATTTTATGCTGATTCCGAATCTGCAATAAAATCCTGTGGCATTTTTGATCTAAAGAAGTTATCGTCGATTTTTATCGACCGGATTACAGTATGACCATGTTACAGTAATCTGACGGTAAAAATGCTACGATTTTCAGATTCCTGGGTGTCAAAAACCCCTGTATGCCAGGTTTGATCTCTGTGGTCGGATCACATCGGCCTCCAGAGGCTTTGAAGTGTAAAAACGTATTTTGTAAAAAAATATGCCTTCCGGGCAAAATTGGGCAAAAATATTTTTAGCTTTTCTTCCACAAGTGCTACCGACTATTTTAAGCCAAAAATCTCAAAATCGATTTTTTCCTAAGACCGGGCCCCACTACTGGCTGACGCAGTGACTCAAAAATCGTGTTATAAAATGTTGGCGGAATTTCAAATTTATTAAATTTGGTCTGTTTAAGGCCTGGTGCGCCTCGATGTTCATAGATTACTTCAAAATGAGCTCAGTTGACACCTACCTCATGGAAAATGGCTTCAAGTTCTCCCAGCTAATGACTCAGCTTCAATATGAATTTTGCGACTTGGCAGAACACCTTCCTTCTCACCCCTTTGCAGTACACAAGATTGAGAAGCTGCAGATCGAACCGCCAAAACGTGGAGGATTATTGGAAGTGGAGAATGAGAAATCGGCATTTGAGGTCTTTGAACCACAAAAATTGGCCGAAATTAATAGTGCCTTGGGGAAAGCCGGACTGCTCGGTATCAGAAAAGCGTATGGGCTGACCGTGAAGGACAGGTTTGATAAATTGGCATCAGATTTGGACATCAGTCTGCTGCAAGTTGATGAAATTTCGGGCCCGAGAGATTCCATGGAAGGAGAAGGTAATGTAGATGGAAATGAAGTCGAAAATGAAGTAAGTAGGGTTGTAATGGTCGTCAACGGAGATGGCTGATTTCTGAATGTGATTTTGAGTTGTGAGTGCAATTTCGGGCTTCATGGAAGTTGGACAGAGTGAAACTCGACAGAAATAAATTGGACAGAGTGTGGAAACTGGACAGAGGGAAATTGGACAGCTTTTGCACTGAAAAAATCTGTCCAATTTCCCACTGTCTAAATTCACACTCTGTCCAAGTTATTTCTGTCGAGTTTCACTCTGTCCAATCACCATAAAGCCCAATTTCTGCATGAGAGGAAGACATGACCCAACCAAGACGAGTTGAGTCAAGTGTTTCTCTTGCGCTGATTTTACGGAAATTGAAGTATTTGTCAGCCGGAAGGAATGAATTTTTAATTTTGTGGACAAATATTTTTATTTTGGTAGGGAAAAACTGATTTTTTTAAAATTAAATGCTTTAGTTTTTGGGTTTTCAGGCTGGCTTCAAAGAAGCTAAGCTGGATGAATCTGAAGAACACGAATGCAATGAAGAAGAAGACCTTCCATTTTCGACTCGACATTGCAATCAGTTTTGGAGATTTAGAGGAATTTCAGAAAGAATGTTGTTTGATTATAACTCGGCCCCGGCGATGCTCAAACGTCTTGATTCTCAACTAAACGCCCCTTCGAGTCATGCCACGCAGGGCTACAGACCCTATTCGGGCCTCACATTTGACCTGAGTCCACTGGCCATCAGAGATTCGAACGCTTTTTATATGAATCATGTGGAAGTAATGGACAGAATGGGCGTTTACGGCGTGATGGACGATAATTTCAAAAGTCAGATGAAGAAGAAACACGCAAAGAGCGATTATGAAGCGATGTGCGACGACATTTCAAAGGTAGGTGATGATTTTGAGGAGGGGACAGGTTATACGATGAAAGATGTTTTTTAAATATTTTTGATTGTATAAATTGTCTCCCTGTAGTATTTCAAGTTTTTGAATGAAAATGCAGGTCGCAGAATACTTTTTTTGTTGTGGACATTTTATACGATGAAAGGTGTTTATTTCATTTTTTGTCGTATAAAATGTCTCCGCCAAAAAAGTTTAGGTTGAGATTGAAATCCATGAAATAGCAGCGCCGAACTAGTTGAATTTGATTTTGCTAAGAAGTCGACGTATTGTACGATGAATTTTTTTTATTTTTTTTCCCCGGAAAGAAAATTTATCGTATAATTTGTCACCATGTGTGAAAATCGAAATTCCAGGTCCTAAAATATCACAAGTTTGCCAAATTGATGGGTGTGGACTTCTCGATGGACCAAATTCGCCTTCTCCGAGAGCTTCGATTCCACGGCGCCCAGATTCATGTGTGCCGCGCTTCCCCCGACTCCGCGACCTCATTCCGCCGAAGTTATCGCGCCCCCACCAAAACGGATGAGTTTGTGTATTCGGCGACCCGAGGAAGCGGCATCCCCGGCCACAAAGATGCGGAATTCCTCGTGGAAAAGCAAAAAGAAGCAAAGGCCGACGAAAAGAACCAGTACGAGGTGAGTGAATATGCTTACTACGAGGAAGAGGAGGAATATGAGGATGAGCAAGATTACTTGGATGATTTGGTATTAACTGACGTCCTCTCACCACCGAAGAGACCGAGACTCAGCTCTTTGGAAGCTGAACATTTCGATATTGATGTGGAAAATGTTGATGAGGAAGGTGAAGAAATGGTTTATGCGGAAGGTTATGCCCCTGAACGACCACATAGCTCACATTTTTTTAGAAGCAAGGGGTTTGAAAAATCCGTTGTGGGTCCCACCACGAAAACTTTAAAGCATCGGAAAATGACGGGAGATGACTCAGGAGGGCTGAATATGGGTGGGGAAGTGAAGAGGCCACCGATGCAAGTTGTGGTTGATGAAAATATGGGGGAAGAAGAGGAGCTGGATGTTATCGATGTCGAAGGTAAGGTTTAGAAATTTTGAAGGCTGAATTAACCTGATTTGGTGTGGGAAACGTTTCCGGAAGGCTAAGGGGTTTTTACTGTAATTTGTAACTTTGATAGACATTTTATACGATGAAAACTGTCTGAACAGGTTTCATCGTATAAAATGTCACTTGGTTCTGGAAATGGCAGAAAATGGAATAGAAGCGTTCTGGAAGTCTTTTCGTTGATGTCATAACAAATTTGGACGGTTAAATCGTACGATAAATTTACTAATTACATTTTTGGACATGTTTTATCGTATAAAGTGTCCCTTTTGCGTTAGCAGCTTTTTGAATTGTAAAATTGTTTATTTTCAGAGATTCTGATCTCCGATGAAAGAGAGTTTGAACAATAAAGTCTTCATGGATTCAGCTGCGATCTCGGCTGTAATATTAATTATGTTGTTTTAGATAGATCTTTATTTTTTAGCATGTTAGAATAGATAATTAGTATTTTTAGTACCGAATTCTGTAATTTCCGAAATTTAGGAGCGATTTCTATTATCATATTTATCTTGTACGGCATGTTTTATATTATTTTTAAAAAATTTTGAGCTTGAAATAATGAAATAAAAAATGAAAAAAATCTCGTTTCTAATGATGCTTGGTAATCAGCGCAGTGTAGACATTGTTCCCAAAGCCGCACGAATTCACACCCCGCTTCATTCTTATGTAGCCGGCCTCTCCGTGCGCCGGTCCCCACGAATTCTTCAGCAGCCAGTATCTTTCGCCATTCTGCGTACCGTATCCGATCACGGCCATAGCATGAGAGCCCAACGAATTTTGTGCGCAATCCTCCGGAGTGGGGTCGAAAACCCCACTTTTGTAGGCGAACATTCCACGGGTTACGTTCACTCCTGAAAATTGGGATATTGGAAAAATTATTTTTGTTTGTTTTTATTATTTTTTTCGTATTTTACATTTTTTGAGGAAAAAATTTTTTTGGGGAATTTTTTTAAACGTTTTTGTCCCTAAAATTTACGCTTTTATTCCCTAGGAAAGTACGTGGACATTTTTCTCTTTCGCACAGTGCATTCCGAACTTTTTCCCACGCTTGTCGCCAACGCACAGTGCATTTCGAACATTTTCCCACGCTTGTCGCCGACGCACAGTGCATTTCGAACTTTTTCCCACGCTTGTCGCCAGCGCACAGTGCATTTTGAAAGTTTTCCCACGCTTGTCGCCAAAGCACAGTGCATTTTCAACTTTTTCCCACGCTTGTCGCCGACGCACAGTGCATTTCGAACTTTTTCCCATGCTTGTCGCCAAAGCACAGTGCATTTTGAAATTTTTTCCCACGCTTGTCGCCGACGCACAGTGCATTTCGAACTTTTTCCCACGCTTGTCGCCAACGCACAGTGCATTTTTCTTTTTTCTTTTCGCACAGTGCAAACCACAAAAAAAGCCGTCTGCACTGTGCAAATTCTTCAGAAAACCCGCGACGACGCAGTTGAAAAAAGCAAAATATCGCAGCGATATTTCGAATGCACAGTGCGAGACCAAGATGAAATGCACGGTGCAAAACGGGGGGATTTTTGTGCACAGTGCGGACCCTCGGAAAAATGTCCATGGACTTTATGAAAATACTAATAGGACAAATTAAAAAAATTTCCTTACCAATGGTGATAGGTCCCTTTGTGGCAACCCAGTCGGCCATTTCCTCCTCATCCCCATCGAAACTGTAAATTTCGTCGACAAAGACTCGAGTTTGATCTCGCATGGGCAATTTGCACTGGCCAACCATTGCTTGATAGCTGTAATTTTGCTCAGCAACCAATCCAGTGTTCTTTACAAACCTGAAAACATATTTTTTCGATGATTTTAGAGAAATTCAGGTTTTCGTGGTGGGACCTAAAATTCGAAGAATTCGTTTATAGGCTTTTTAAAAGCTATTAAAAATTCCTTGCGAAGTGTTTGTTTAAAGCAGAAGTACCGAATTTGCTCTTGAAACCGCTTTTTATCGATATTCAAGTTTTCGTGGTGAGACCTAAAATTCTGAAAGAAATCCCTGGGAAATTTGAATTTCTAAGATTTTAGATGTTAAGAGAGTTAATTGTCTTAATTTTACACCCTAAATCAGATTATAAACACATTTTCGGGCATTTCAAGTTTTCGTGGTGAGACAAAAAGTTCTGAAAAAATCCCCGGGAAATTTGAATTTCTAACATTTTAGACATAAAGAGAATTACTTATTTAAATTTTACACCCTAAATGAGATTATAAACACATTTTTGGCTTTTTTCAAGTTTTCGTGCTGAGACCTAAAATTTTGAAAAAATCCCCGGGAAATTTGAATTTCTAACAGTTTAGACATAAAGAGAGTTACTTTTTTAAATTTTACACCCTAAATCAGATTATAAACACATTTTTGGCCTTTTTCAAGTTTTCGTGGTGGGACTCAAAACATGAAAATTTCGAAGAAAAATGCGACCTACTCAAATCCCCATCCTCTGAAGCCTCCACCACATCCATTGTCCCGATGATCGCAGTCCATCAGCTCTTGTTCGGACAATGGGACCAGTTTGTGATTGAAAATCTTGTTTTGGGCTTCAACCACTCCAACAATTGCAAATGCCCAACAAGATCCACATTGGCCTGAAATCGCAATGTAAAATACGTGATTTTGTTGAACTTGGTGGTGAAAAGTGTTGTAAAAAATTTTGTTTTTTTTTAAATACGGCTTTTCACTACGTATTGAGACGGTTTCGCAAAAATTTGGATGACGAATTTTGTAGGTTTTTTTGGATTTTTCCGCGGCGATACGCTTTTCTAGTGCCCGGATTTTTTTTGTCGTGCTCTGGAGAGTACTGATAACCATCTGCAGCCATTTTTTATACCACTACAACATTTTAAGGCAGTGTCATCGTGACACATTTTCTGGACAGAGACTTACAGGTCTGTCGGGAAAATAATGAGCACTCTGTCGCAATTGAGAAAATGAATTTTTTCACTTCAGCGATGCGATTGGCGCAGCGAAATTGTGTTCATTATTTCCCCGACAGACTGATAAGTCTCCATAAAAAAATAATCGCAAAATTTTGTTCCTCATTCACAACAAGATTCATCAAATTTCCGCAAAAAAACTTTGCTTTCTAAACTCTGATCGCATGACTTTTAAAAACCGAACGGTCCAAAGTTTCATCAAACGCATGTTGTGATTGCAAAAACCCCCCATGCAAGCGCGATAAACACCTTTCCAATTTCCCAAACACATCTCCCACTGCCATGCATTTCATATGAAGAAGAACGCCGCATCCCCATGTTTACCGCATTCCGATTTCCGGGCATTGCACTTGTCATAAAGAGGAGAGCAGAAAAGTTGGTTGAAGAAGGCGGTCAAAGGATAAATGTTGACAGAAAAATTCCGTGAGGCGTTAGCAAGCTTGGAAGGGAAAAGATTCTTTCTTTCAGCTATTCTATTTTTGCAAATAGATAGAACAATCTTGTTTCGAGATGGGTCGCATGGACAATATTGGCAAAATGGAGAAAATTTACGTAAGTCCGCGGTCGATAAGTTTTGATGACTAAAAAAAGAGAAGCGCGCGGCGTTTAGGTATTTAATATCGGTGTCGGTAAAAAACAAAATAAAACAAACATGCCAAGACTTTTCGCACCGCCTAGTACTATATGCGACCTATAAAGCTCTAAAATACCGGTCTGTCGGGAAAATAATGTGGATTTGTCGCAGCGAAATTTCTGGTCCTGTCGCAACCCAAGTCTCTAGCCGTCACAAAGCGAGCGATTTGAAGGCCCGACAAATCCACATTATTTTCCCGACAGACCGATACCTCAAATCCCAGCCGTTGCAAAGCGAGGATGAGCGATTTCAGGGCCCCACAAATCCACATTATTTTCCCGACAGACCAGTGTTTTAGAGCTTTTTAGCCTTTCGGGAAAATAATGAGCACAATGTCGCTGAGCGGATCGCTTTTTGCTGAAGTGAAAGGCGATTCACGTCAATCCAGCGCATTTCCTGAACGTTTCGAAACTTCGTACCGTTTTCATTGGTTTAAAAGAGAGACGAAATGTCGCGAAATTATCGGCACTTTTTCTCGGCCGAAATAATTGTTTTTTTCTCGAAAAGGAAGAAGAAAGATAAGAAAATGTGTTTTATCGGATTTTGAACGAATCACCAAAAAAGGGGCGGGAAATTTTTTCTTCTATTTTGGATTGACGTGCGATTTGATTTCCACCGCGACACAATTCATTTTCCCACCGGCGATGCCATTTTCGATGCGACAGAATGCTCATTATTTTCCCGACAGACTGATTTTTTTTGGCGACCCGTTTGGCATAGCGACATTGTGCCCTAACTCGTGCTTTCCGGGATAACCAAGACTTTTAGGCTCCAATATGGCCAAATCTTGACATTTTTTGTGACTTTATTCATAAAATTTTTTTTCAACAGTTTTTTTGCGCAAAATTAGCCGCCGTTATTTTTCCGACAAAAGCAAAGTGCAAGTAATGAGAGAGAAACTCTTTTTTTAAATTTTTGGTCCCACCACGAAAACTTGAAAATCTCCAAAACACAAAAATTCCTGTTTCTAAGCCAAAGAAAACCCTCCTTTATGACAAATTCAACGTTTGTTTAGAGTTTTAACCACCAATCGCTTAAAATTTTCAGCTAAAAGGCGAGATGGACTTCAAAATCGACCGCTTCCTCTCGAACGGCCTCAGCGAGCGGGTGAGCCCGGAATTTGAGCTTATTCCCTTTGCCAATTCAACTCCAATCTCTCCCATCTCAGCGCGCAAAATCTACTGTCATCTGGTCATCTATCCGAACGGGGACGGGCCAAAAACGCGGGGCAAGATCTCGGGATTCGTCCGATTTTCGCATTTACCGCGCGACTTTCTGGTCGAAACCTGGCTGGAACTGCGCGCCGGCGAGACTCGATGGACCTCGAACATGATGTTCGAGTCGCAGGGCGAGAAGTCGTGGGGATGCGAGACGTTGGCGGAGCGGAATGAGGTGGTGAATGCGGTCACAAAGGACGAAGTCAATGTGAAATGCGTGGTGGAGCTGTTTGGGGAATAATAACCGCTTTTTTATGGTGAATTTCTTGTCTTGAAAATATTTTGATGCAATAAAAATTGACTTGAAACGTTGTAGAAATGATGGACATTATGTATTCGTTTGTCGGGAAAATAATGTGGATTTGTCGCAGCGAAAATTCGCCGTCGAAAAATGAGTTGTGTCGTGGAAAAATCAAATTTCTTTTCACTTCAACGACGCAGCAACAGTGTATTAGCTTGTCGGGAAAATAATGTGGATTTGTCGCATCGAAAATTTGCCGTCGAAAAAATGAGTTATGAGGTGGGAAAATCAAATCTCTTTTCACTTCAAAGACGCAGCGACAGTGTATCAGGCTGTCGGGAAAATAATGTGGATTTGTCGCAGCCATATTTCTGGCTCTGTCACAGCCTCGCAACACGTCTCCATTAGCCGTCACAAAGCGATGATGAGTGATATCAAGGCGCGACGAATCCACATTATTTTCCCGACAGACAGGCTGAAAAGCAATTTTAGAGCTTTTCAGCCTGTCGGGAAAATAATGAGCACAATGTCGCTGCGTTGGTCGGGCTGACTGAGATGAAAATGAACTTGATTTTCACCGCGACGCAATTTATTTTCTCGGCGGCGATGCGATTTTCGATGCGACAGAATGCACATTATTTTCCCGACAGACTGATAAATTTTAAAATACGACCTCTTCTGGATGCGATTCTAAGATTTTTTCTGAAAATTTTGCTTCTATTATATTATGAAAATATGACATGTCTAGACCCCAAATCGAGGGTCTGACGCGCAATTCTGACATTTTGCTGCGACAAATCCACATTATTTTCCCTAGAGGCTGATAATGAGCACTCTGTTGCTTCGGAAATCGCAAAATCGCATCACCACCGAGAAAATGAATTGTGTCGCGGTGAAAATAAAATTGCTTTTCAATCCAACGTCCCAGCGACGTTGTGCTCATTATTTTCCCGACAGACGCTATTTCCAATTTGTTATACAACTATTTTTCTCTCTGTAATTCCTCACCTTGATCCTTGACGCCGGTGACGGCTCCAACTTTTCTCCAATCAAACTGCTCCGGCCGTTTCAAGTCTTGATCGATGACGTAGCCCGGAGCAGTGTCGAAGGGCTTGGCGGTCTCCAAATACCTTGGTTTTGGGAACCCGGAGGGGATGAGGTACTGAAATTTGAGGAAATTCGATCACTGAGGACATAAAACTCTTCAAAAAAAAGATCTCGCGCGGAAACACATAAGTTTGAGTTTTTGTCGACATTTTGCTGGAGATGAGGAGGAAATGGCCGACTGGGTTACGGCCAGAGACTGCCACGGTCAAAATTTCGGCTCCAGCTCCGGCTCTGAGCTCCCAGAGCCGGAGCCGAGGCCAAATTTGCAGCTCCGGCTCCGCTCTCTTGGCTCCGTGCAAAATTTAAAAAGGCCTCCGGGTCCGAATCCCGGATCCTATGCAAAATGTTTTTTTAAATATTTTTCCAAAAATAAAAGTTATTAGTGCCAGAGATCATACAGCCAACGTTTTTGCAGTCAAGTCACATCCTCCACAGTGTTTTTCAAGCAATTTGGTTTAACAAGATCACGAAATTTTTACTTTTCTGACCGCTGGGAAGCCTGGCTCCGACTTTGGGCTCGGGAGCCGCAGCCGACCCCAAAATTTCCGGCTCCGGAGCCGTGGCAATCTCTGGTTACGGCAAAAGGACCTATCAACATTGGCAAGTGAAAATTTCATAATTTCATCCTCCTATGACTATTTTCATAAAGTGCATAGACATTTTGTCCGCACTGCGTTGTGGTATGGCACTGCATTGACAAAAAGTTCAAAATGCACTGTGCGAAATGGAACAAACGCCCAAATGTCCTTGCACTTTATGAAAATATTAACAGTCTGTCGGGAAAATGATGTGGATTTGTCGCGTCTTAAGATCGCCCATCTTGGCGACGGCTAGCCGCGGCTGGAGATTTGGTACGAGAAAAAAGCTGCGACGAAGCGAGAAATTTCTCTGCGACAAATCCACATTATTTTCCCGACAGACTGATAATATATATTAAATTAGATAAATAACAGACGTCAAAATATGACCTACTCTTTTCAGCTCGTCTTCAGTCATATGTGAAAATTTATTGAGCCCAAACTCAGTTCGTCCGTCGAAGGCGTTCTAAAAAAGTCACCATTTATTGTTAGTTTATTCTAATAATTTTTATTTTTATAAAAATTTTTAAACGCTTATCGTACTTTACCTTGAGTTTCTCGATTTCTCTCCAATTCTCCTCAAAGGCATTCTTTTTCATCTCTTTTATTTCATTCGTCATACCTTTGAGTTCATTTTGGAATTCTCTCAAATACTCTTCAAATCGGCCTTCCACATCTTCCACAACATCTTGTGAGGCTCTGGCGATATTAGAAGCCTCGCTCTTCAATTCATCCAAAAATTTTGGGGTTTTATAGAGGAAGTTCTTGTAAATGCATCGACCAGTCAGAGAGAGCAAAAACACCAGGCCGAATACGATGAGAATATCATAGTAAGAGCTGCAACGGACAAAGATATGTGGGTTAAAAAGCCGTGATTTGTCAGTAAAGACCTTTACGGACATACAACTTATTTCGTCTTGGCCGATGAACCACGATTACATTGTGTTTCTTCAGCGAAGGCGCTGTGAAGCAGGGATCTTCATAAATTGGGATTGAAGTGTCAAGGAGGCCTTCTCTACCCGTTGGCCGCTCCATATTTGTCTACTATAACCTAAAACTGCAAGATCATGTCTCATACATTTTATACGCTCGATGTTAACAGTCTGTCCGGAAAGTAATCTGAATTTGTCGCGCCTTGAAATCGGTCATCATCGCATTGCGGGGGCTGAAAATTTAGCGGGCTTCTACGACAAGGCAATACATTTTGCCCGGATAAATCTACATTATTTCCCCGACATACTGGTGCACGGCAACACGAAATAGAAGATAAATGTTTCCCGCCAACTTTTGAGTTTCGTCCAAACGAAGTGTCAAAATTGACAAAAGAAATAAAATAATTCCGAGAAAAATATTGTTCGGTCGGAAAATCCCACGAAAAATTCTTCTGTGACATTTTGTTTGATTTCAACCGATACAAAATGGGCGAAGTGCCGAAAGGAGCCAGGAAACACTTTGAGTTGTCGAGTGGTGTACGCCATAAGTTCTGACAATTTTGTCGCCGATTTCGCGCACGAAAATTAGAGGGAGCTCACGCGGAGGTACATGTCTCTAGTGCAAAAACGGGGAATTGAAAAAAAAAATTTTTGTTCGCAGAACCGCACCGTGCAATAAAATTCCCATTTTACACTGTGAATTTGGTCAGTTGCACCAAATCTCGCATGAGTTTTTTTAAGGCTTTTTTCGGAGAGGCTTCGCACGAAGAGGCGAAATGCACAGTAAAAACGGCTTGGTATATAAACCTTTGAAAAATCGTACCACAAAATGCACGGTCCGAAGCTGTGGGAAACCCTGAAGACTTTTCAATAGTGGTAACCCAAACACTATCGCCAAAAAAATCTTCCTCTTTAGTCCCTAATTCGCCCAAAAATCAATTTGCAAAGCAAAAATTCGCATTGATAAAAACATTTTTTCCTGAGGCAAGGAGAGGTCTTCACAGAGCTCTTATCTCGAATGCTCGAACTATGCGGTTGAACGTTCGTCGACCCTTTATCGAACCCGTTGATTACAGTCTCGGGTCGACTTTTATCAAGTAATTTCGTAATTCCGCACGTTCAAGTGTCTAGTCACCGAAGTTTAAGAGGATTATGATACAATATAAATACATATTTACTTACCTAACCGTAAGGGCTGCAAAATATGTTCTGTATTTGAATTGATATGTGGTGATTAGTCATCAAAAATGTCGAGCTTTCTGAAAATTTGGATTCGTAAAAAACGCTTCACAATTAGCGTTTTTTTTTAAAAAAATATTGCTTACCGTATGCTTAGCGCCGCGTTCGCGTAAATTCGAAGCAAAAAGTAACCGTCGTAGGAGAATTTGTGGCAGAACGGGACAAAAAGATATGATCCATAGGCATATTTCTTTCGTTGACTGGTCTGAAGTGAATGAATTACAGTCACAGCGAATCGCAATGGAAGCAAAAAAAATGCTATAGAAAGGCCTTATTTTATAACGGTGTATTAACAGGGGAAGTACTCCAAGTGCGACGCTCAGATTCGTATGAAACTTGGCACAAATTTAGAATAATTTTTGGTGAGAAATACAAGATTATTATTTTTTTTTGATCAAAATTTCAAAATTTTCCGCACGAAACTGCCAAAGTTATAGCCAAAAAGCGACCGCTCTCCACGTTTAGCGTGCTCTCTCGGCGGCAAAAATCGTTCGATATCTCGGCGGCGCCCGCAAAGCGCGAGCTAAAACTTTCAGGAATTGATATCTAGTCCATAAACGACGTGTGTGCAAAATTTTAAAAAAATCTGAGCGTCGCACTTGGAGTACTACCCCTGTAAGCTACAATTTTGAAAATTTTCTTTAAAATTTAAAGTTCGCGTCTTAAAGCTATTTTTAAAGACGAGTTTTTGCAGGTAGGACTTGAAAATAGTCATAGTGATAGCAGAATCTGCCAGCTTCATTTTATATTATTAAGTGTATTCCTGGACTAACTGAGAAAAAAGTTATGGCCAAAACATTGCCGCCAGCCCCGTTTTTGGACGTAAAAAGTTACTCCGACACAAGTCTCGTGGCGCACCTAATCCAGGGACAAAAAACATACCCTTTTGCATCCGGGAAGTATAAAAAAATGTAGTAAAATGCCTCCCCAGTCCAATTAAAAAACTCCGTTTTGAAGAGCGCGCTCTTTTTCCTCACAAAAAGGCCGGGCGCGCCTTTGAAATCGGAGCTTTTTTTCACTTGGAGAGGGAGGTATTTTGCCACATTTTTTGATAGTTCCCGGATGCAAAATGGTATGGTTGTTTACCACTAGTTCAGGTCCGCCACTGTAGGTTACTTTTGGATTGAACAGGTTCCAGTGTGTCGGGAAAATAATGGGGGCAATGTCCTTTATGCTACAGGGCGCTTATTATTTTCCCGACATACTGATATTACCATTAAAAACCAATCAAAAAATTCGAAAAACCCTTACCAAAATGCTATATTCAATGTTGTTCATCGGCGGGACCCGCTGAAAAAACCGGTTTGGCAGTCGTTTCGTCGCACTCGCCAGCTCATTCGGCAGTTTGTACACAACACAGCTGCTGAACAACTGCTTCAAGTTGTGCTCCCGCGCAAACTTCTGCACAATCTGCCAGATGACCAGCACGCGGCCTTTGCTGTCGGGCATTGAATCCGGCCTCGGCTTCAGCGTCACGATATACTGGGGGTTGAAAAAGAAGGTCCCACGGCGAATCGCCTTCGGGAATCCGCCGCCGTTCGTGTTCTTGTAGGTGCTCCATTCGCCGTGCGCGTAGACGTAGTCGAAATGACACGCTGTGATCTTCCCTCCCATCTCGTTCGACTTGGCAATGACCTCCGGCCCGAGATAGCAGCGGTCGACGTTTTTGAAGTAGCTGAAATGCGAGATATTAGTCTGTCGGGAAAATAATAAGGAATGTGCCGATCGTGTCGCTGAAGTGAAAAGCAATTTTATTTTGTCGCAACACAATTCATTTTCTCGCGGGCGATGTGGTTTTGGATGCGACAGAGTGCTCATTATTTTCCCGACAGACTGATATTATTCCATTCACAAAGTCGTTTATGTGATTTTTGGCGGGCGTTACGGCTCCCAAAGTTATGGAAGTCGGTTCTCAAAAATGGGTTCTGACGTTATAAAAATGCCTGGTTAACCTTGCGGTTGCTATTCAAGCCATCTATACACAAATAGATGGCTGGAGAAAAAACTTCACTTGCAACATCTAACTTCCAAGACCAGCGCTAGAATTTCCTGGTTTAAGCGCCTGCAAGATCTCCGTGTCCTCTAGCTGCCCGCAAAATGGCTGATGGTGTGCCTGTTAGCGGCATGCCCTGTCAAAAATCGCGCCAGCGACTTTACAAACCTGCTAGGTAATAGGTAATAGTCAAGGCCCTAACTAAGCTCAAACGCACCGTGTAAAGTCCTCAAAACTGATCCAAAACTCCCCATTGATCCGCAGATCCACCATTTCTCGCCGCTCCAAAGGGTCGACGACGGTTTGCCACAGCTTGGACGTCCTTGACCAATCGCCATGCCATTCCAACCGACCCCACGGGTTTCGGACGCGGAGCAGCCGTACCGTTCCGTTGACTGTTCGGACTTCCTTCAATCCGGTCAGGGCGTATGCATGCCCTAAAAATAAATAAAATATAACTGCAATAGGTTGTATTATTTACAGGGGAAGTAGCTATCAGTCTGATGTGGAAATAATGAGCGCTATGTCGCTGCATTGGGACCTTATCCAGTGGCAAAAAAAACGTACAATTTTGCATCCTGAAACTATCAAAAAATGCAGCAAAAAACCTAAGTGCAAAAAACTCCGCTTTCAAAAGCAAACCCGCTCTTTTTGTGAGCATTTTGCTGCATTTCTTCATACTTCCCAGATGCAAAATAGTACGTTTTTTGTCACTGTATCAGGCCCGTCACTGCTTTAGCACGTTTACCCGGCTGAATTCCCAAGTCCTCAGGCGAGACTTTCGAGGTTTCGTTGGACAACCACCATTTGGTTGAGGCGCTCTTCGGACAGAACAAAACTCCCAGTCGAAACTCCATGACCAGCTTCTTCCACACCTTCTCCAGATGTCCACGAGAATGGTTCGACCACAGGTTGAACACACTGATGCCACCCGTCAAGTTCTGCATGGCGAATGCCGCATGTCCACCTTGGATGTTTGTGTAAGAGCCGTAGAGTCTAAATTTTCCAATTTTTTCAATTTCTTGTCAGTCTGTCGGGGAAATAATGTGGACTCGATGCGCCTTGAAATCGCTCATCATTGCTTTGCGACGGCTAGGGACTTGGGCATTTTTACGCCGAAAAATCCACGTTATTTTCCCGACAGACTGCCATACTTGCATGTCGGGAAAATAATGTGGATTTGTCGCGATTTGGAATGACCCATCATTGCTTTGCCACGGCAAGCCGCCGCTGGGATTTGGTGCTCGCCTTCTACAAGGCGAGTCATTTCGATACGACCAGTCCACATTATTTTCCCGACAGACGGACATTCCGACTTACTTGGCAAACGCCTTCTCCAGCAACGAAACCCAGAACACATTGTAGGAGCGAGCCCTCGTGAATCGCAGTTGACCCGTTCTGACGTTGACCGGAAGCCGGTCGTCGATCACAATGTCCAGCCATTCCCCGTACTTCCAAAGACAAAAGTGGAAGATACCTAAAACAAGGTCTTCGAACTTGAATTAACCAACGAACCCGCATAAAAATCCTTGTTGAAGCTTTGTCCCGCCGGAACGACCCGTCGAATCAGCTCGGTCCGGTCGGCAATCAGGCTCAACGGCGCTAGGAAGAAGCAGTCACCAAGGCCCATCTGTTGGACGTCGTGTCGCGATACGTTCGCGGTAAAGAAGCGGGGATTGCTGACAATCGCCTGTAATTTTGCGGAGAGCTAATTCATTTATTCACGGCTTAGTTTTCTGGTTGAGGCAGAGTATGTACAGGGTGGGGCATCTTTGTGGCCCGATTTGAATTGGCTATAACTTCTTTAGTTTTTGGCCAAATTCTAAAATTCTTTTTTTCCCTGAATCCTCAGACAACCCCATTTTGTTTGATACCAAATATGTTTGCATAGTTAAGTGTCATCTACAGTTATTGGATTTATTCTTGGAGTTCATTATTTCGGTCGTTTTTCGGTTGTTTTTTCGGTCTTTCCCGGCGTGTCCAGTTCAAATCGGGCCACAAAGATGCCCCACCCTGTATTACATTACAGTGGCGGACCTGATCCAATGGCAAAAGACGTATCATTTTGCACCCGGGAAGTATCAAAAATGTAGCAAAATGACTAACTTTTCAAGCAAAGAAATTCCGATTTCAAACGGGCGCCTGCTCTGTTGATGACGGAATGATTATGACAGTACAATGAGCTATGTTATGCGCGCTCTTCAAAAAAACAAAGTTTTTCTAGTTGGCGATGGAGGCATTTTGCCACATTTTTTGATACTTCCCGGATGCAAAATGGTACTTTTTTTTGCCACTGGGTAAGATACGTCACTGCACTTATACACTAAAGTAACCTTTGCGATTTCTCGTTTCTAAATTTTAGCAAGTGCTGCGTAAAAACGGATCCTGCCGCTTGAAAGATCGTGTGACAAAACTTTCAAAAGTGTCGCTACCACTGATCATTTTTTGTGTTTTGAAAAACTGGTGTAAGATGAGAAGGTTGAAAGTTTTTTGATTTAGTTTGTCGGGAAAATAATGAGCACAATCTCGTTGCGCCGATCACATATTGAAAAGCAATTTGATTTTATCGCGACACAATTCATTTCCTTGGCGATGATGTAATTTTCGATCCGACAGAATGCTCATTATTTTCCCGACAGACTCATACAAAAAAACTGTTGACCTTCTCATCTTGCACCACTCTTTTAACGGACAAAAAATGAAAAAAATGTGACCTGGGTTCGAACCCGACCCTCCGCCTGGCTTGTCGGATTTCCAGTCCGACTCACTAACCGCTGGGCTATCTGAGCACACTGTTTCAATCCTTCCACTGAGGTGGAGTCGAGACGGAAAAGAGGCTTGTGCAAAGACCACCCAAGTCGTCCGTTCCCCTTCTCGTTTCAACGAAAAAAAACCTCAAGCCTTACAAACGGTCGTCTCCATTCGGTCTTGGGATGGTGTTCGATGGCCACTTCGGGTGGGAATTCGGGGTCTTCGAAGAGCTGATGGTCACGGAGACATTTGAGCCGTTCGAATTCGAATCCCCGCTGTCGCTTCTGTCGGCGCGGGTAGATGGGGTAGAGCTGAAGGAGAAATTAGAAGCTATTGATTGTGTTAGAGAAAATTCTCGGTTAGAGAAAATTTGGGGCGTTTTACGTAATACTATGGGGATCTGTGGTTTTCTTTTTTTTGGATACTGATATACATGCGGATATTTTTGGTCAGAAACATTGTGTATATGTTCGATAAAAAATCGTTGTATACCCAAATCATTAGAGAAACAATCTTTTACTCGCCGTCATGAGACAAGTTTTCAGCGCTATAGCGTACAGTGCAAAGATGCAAAGATTTTTTGGGCTCGCCTACTAATACTTGCAACTTATAATATATCAGTCTGTCGGGAAAATAATGTGGATTTGTCGCAGCAAAATTTCTGGCTCTTTCGCAGGTTTTTTTTCCTTCCTTAGCCACGTCAAGCCGTTGCAAAGCGAGGATGAGCATTTCAAGAAGCTATAATCCACACTATTTTCCCGACAGACCGATTTTTTTGAGTTTTTGAGCCTGTCGGGAAAATAATGTTGATTCTTCCCAGGATTTGTCGCCTCTCGCAGCCGCACACCAAATTCCCAGCCGTTTCAAAGCGAGCGATTTGAAGCCGCGATAATCCACATTATTTTCCCGACAGACTGATATTTTAGACCTTTTTAGCTTGTCGGGAAAATAATGTGTGTAATGTCGCTGCGTCAATCGCGTCGCTGAACGGAAATAAAATTTAATTTTGCCACGACACATTTCATTTTCTCAGCGACGATGCAACTTTCGATGCCACAGAGTGCTCATTATTTTCCCGACAAACTGAAGAGCTCTAAAATTATTGTGTCGGGAAAATAATATATCTCAAATCCCAGCCGTTGCAAGGCGAGGATGTGTGATCTCAAAGGCGCGACAAATCCACATTATTTTCCCGACAGACCGGAATGTCCGTATCTGACCGAAGGTACGTGAATCTTCTATGTCATAAATGTCATAAAACAAGTCAAGATCCTCCTGTTTACCTCATCCACACTGGCCGAGTGCCGCAGAATCGTGGGCTTCTCGTCGACGGGCGCACTTCTCTTCTGCTCGTCGAACTTCCGCCGTGGCACAACCGTCCGTGAACGGCGCATATTCGGCCGTTTGGGTTTCGTCACCACCATCGTAATGACTGCCCCGCGTCCGGTATGTAATTATACAGGTCGATTTGGGGTCTCTTCCCTTCTTTGGGGAGTTTCAAACATCGTTGCCTGGAGCCGGATTCGGGGCCGAAGAGTCGGCCGCACTGAAGGGGAGGATGAACGTGAACAAACGGCATTGCTATAGTTTGTGTGGAATTTCAGAGAACTCTGTGGAAAGTTGCGAAATGGGGATGCAGAATCTGGACAGTTAGGCTTCTTTCTGTGACAAATATTCATCCTATTTGTCATGGAGTGAAAGCTGCGGTCGTTACAAAATAAAAGTTTGCTAACAAGACAAGAGTTTCAATTGGGACAAAAAGAATTGAATAAAAGTTGAAGCACATTTAGAGCATGATTTTCTAGGGCATTATCAGTCTGTCGGGAAAATAATGAGCACTCTGCAGCATCGAAAATTGCATCGCCGAGAAAATGAATTATGTCGCAACAATGCAAAATTTAAAGAAGTCTGTGAGTCACACTTGGGGTATGTCCCTTGTCAGTTTGTAAACTATGTAGAACCGTCCCATGTACAATTAAATAAGAGCCAGACATTTGAGCACACTGCTTCAAGCCAAAATAATGTTGGTTTCAGACTGACATTTAACTCTGGAATTACTATCAGAAGTTCTTGAAGTATCCGTAACTTTACAGGGGAACTCCTCCAAGTGTACGTTCAAATTTTGATAAAACTTGAAACAAATTTAGAATGATTTATTCTCCGACCTATTTGAGAATAGTTTTGCTTTGTAGAAATCATCAAAGATATGGCCAAAAAACGCTTTTCTCTCTGGCCGCTCTCCGCGTTTCACGCTGTCTCTTGGCCGCTATTTTTCAATATTTCGACGGCTTAATCTTTCGGCCGCTATTGCTTAATATGTTGACGGAAAACAAGGATTGATATGCGGCATATTTCCGGATGGGCCAAGTACATGTACTTCTCTTATACATGAATGTTGATCGTCGAATATCTTGGCTCCGGTTGCAAAGCGCAAGCTAAAATTTTCTGGAGTTGATGTGCGCTCTATGTCCGACTTGTGAGCCAAATTTAAACAAAATCTGTCCGTCGCATTGGGAAGCTTTCCCACATTGATTTACATCTATTTTTCTCCATCAGCGACCGTGTGATCGCCCTTTTTTCTCTTTTGTCGAATACGAAATGCTCTTCCCACTCCCTCAAAATCGGATTTGATTTCACAGAGAGAAAAAAACGGAGCGAAGAGGAAGAAGAATACCTTTTCGTATTTGTTTGTACAATACTCCCCTTTGAACCGACCCAATTCCATGGGCAGAGCGCGATAATTATTGAGTAGCGTGTTTTGTGGCTCGGTCCGAGTTTGCAGCGGGATGTTTGCATATAATCGACGGGTCTTTGGGGCTAAACGTGACGTGAGATTGACTTATGTGATGTGATGTGAGAGGGGGCACAGGGCAGACGAGGGTTTTTGGAGATTTTTGTGAGGGAATTGTGGGTTTTGTGACTTTAGAGGTGCGAAATGAGTTTTGGAGCAGAAGCTGGGAGTTTAGCAGGGTCACAACTCGGGCCACGTTTAAAAGAAAGCACTAAAAAGCTTTGAAATTCCCCAAATGGTTGGCCAAAAATTGGATCGGCTTTGCAGCTTGCCTTCAGCGACAATGTTTAACTGATGGGCCAAGCGTTTCAACGTGACCTTAAGTTGCCAAAAAGAGTGGTCTAGAACTTGGCTAGAGATTTATGAAAATTCAGAGCAGATCAAACCAGGGGCGTATCTTGTTTATTAGGCATGGCTTTGGGCTGAGTTTTCCCAGATTTTCTAGCAATGACTGTGATGACTACCTTTTCTGCAGGCATCGAGCTATAGCAACCATGCTTATGTCGGAATCAAAATTTTAGACCGAATCAAGTTTTTGAGCCACTGGTAGCCGAAAAAAGTTTGTTAACCTCTGGCTGGGAAGAACTTTTCCGGAGTCGCTCATTTTTCGACCAGACGCGCGTCAATCAAATTTAGAATCTATTTTTCCCGTCAATAAAGTCAGGCTTGCCAAAAAGACACAAGAATTGGATTTTATTCAAATTTCGGTGGGCAAACTTTTTCCAATGCTTACTTTTATAATGTCAGTCTGTCGGGAAAATAGCGAGAACTCTGTCGCATCGATAATCGCATCGCCGCTGAGAACATGAATAATGTTGCGTCAAAATCAAATTGCTTTTCACTTCAGCGACGCGATTGGACCAGCGACATTATCCCCATTATTTCTCCGACACTGATATGTCTAACGATAAGGACTTCTCGGCAGACTGAAATCTAAACTCAAAGCCGGTGCAGATCCCACGTTATCCAATTACGCTGAGTTTCTGACATTATTTCCGATGACCTATCTTGTTTTTGGATCGACTATTTTGTAACATATAAATATATAGTACATACATGATGCCAGTTATTTTCATCCTTCTCGCTGACTCAGAATCGCCGAAGATTGGAATTTTAATCAAGTCGCAGCAGTCTCGATTTCAAGTCGATTATGCGGACGACCCTTTGAATGGACTGAATTTCGAATTCGAATTCGATTTTTATGACCCGATTCATAACAATGCCTCAGGGAATTTCCTTTCAATTCGCGATTCCGGAAAAGAGAGGGAATGGACATTCAGTTGAAAATCATAGATATTTTCACTGAACCCCCAAGTACAATATAATTTTTGGTCTTTTGCGCCTCCAACTTTACGGTTATGTGATTCGTTTTTTGTGCGGAAAACACCTTCAAGACCTAGTTTTGTGCTCGCAAAACGATGTCTGACCTTGAGGTGTCGCGGGGTAAATGAGTTTTCGACAACCTTCCGAATGAATGCAGCGTTCTGCGGGCGCAAATTTGGAAGAGATTTTGTTGGAGATTTACGGATTAAATATGGTAATGGGCGATTTTGAAAGTCATAGGAGTGTTCGGAAAGTTTCTAGAGTTATTGAACCGTATTTTGATTTATTTTCGATGCTCTTGGACAACGATGAAACCTCTTTACAAGAGACTTGGTTAGTGTCTGGCATTTGGGAGGCTTTTTTCAAAGTTTGAAAAGGGCCGGGCCAGAAATTGCTCCCAGGGCCGCCTTGCGCCGTCAAGAGTTTTTTGGGCCAATCCCGGCACGGTTAGGCCGAAATTTTTTCTTGGTCGGTCCGACCTAGCCTTTTTACTCGTTTTTGGCACGGCTCTACAGCCAGAGATTGCGGAGCCAAAATTAACTTGTTAGATAGTATGAGACTATCTAACAAGGGAAGTACTCCAAGTTCGACGCTCAGATTTTGATGAAACGTGGCACAAATTTAGAATAATTTTTTCTAAGATGTATGCGAGAATCCCAGCTCGCGCTTTGCAGAAACAACCGAGATTTTTAGCCCGAAAGTCGGCCAAAATTTAGGGCTTTAAAACCTCGCCCAATAGCTTATCTAAACAACCCCTCTTGCACTAATTTCCCACCTTTCCTTCATTGTTTTCCCTCAATTTTTCCCTCCATCCTTTTATTTGATCAACTCTCCAAATCTCCAGCCTTTTTCTCTGCCTCTCTCTTCTCTCTCCATTCCCTCTCGCGTCCGCTGGTTTGGCCGGACCTTTGGCCACAACAAGGTCGGTTGCGCAACGCGGGGAGGAATTATGTTTTATACGAAGGAAACAGTTATTGTAGGGCCTTTTGTTTCGCGATTACGGCTCCGTCTTTTGTTGTGGTTATGTTGATTATGAATGCTTCTTGAATGTTGTGGGTTGGTGGGCTTGCTGACCGTGAATTGGAAAGGGGTCTTGAGGGCCGGAAACGTGTTTTTTATGGGCTAAAATGTAATTTTTTTGGAAATTTGCAAAAATTTTAGTCGAAAAAAAAATTAAAAAATGGTCGATTTTTTGCAAAAAAAATGAAAAAATTTGTGGATTTTTTGGGAAAAATGCCGATTTTTTTATGGAAAAAAATAAGAAATTTTCGATTTTTAGGGAAAAAATATAAAAAATTTCAATTTTTTTTGGGTAGTATCTACATCTACCTGCTGTTTGTTAGTACTATTAGTATTTTCATAAAGTGCATGGATGCACTTTATGAAAATATTAACAGAAAAAAATCTTGTTTTTTATGATACATATCGCTAGGTTATCCGTATTTTATTTGAGATTTGAAATTTTTGCCGACGTATTTTACATGATTTTTAGATAAAATATTCAAAAATATTGACCAATCATTTTGCACTTACCAATTTCTTTGACAGTTAGTCATTTCGTCCCTCGCTGTCTCCTACTGAGCTCATCTGACACCTCATCTATCACATCATATTAAATTTTGGATCAGATGTCATCAGGAAAAAATAATAATATTTCTCTAATATTATTATTTTTTCCTACGATGAGTTCTGTGAAAGTATTCCAATTTTTGGAACTCTGCAATTTTGGGTATAAAGAGTTTCATGGCTACTTCTACTATACTGTAGAGGGTAATGTTTCCACAAAAAATGATTTTCTCCGCATGAAAATGGCAAAGATATGGGCAAAAAGTGTTTTTCTCTCTGGCCGCTCTCCGAGTTCTGCATGCTCCATCGATGGAAAAGACCGTTCAAAATCTCGGCCGCGTCTGCAAAGCGAGAGTTAAAATTTTCAGGAATTGATACTTGGTCTATGTAAGCCAAGTATCATTCCCTTGTTATATTAGTCCGTCGGGAAAATAACGACCACTCTGTCGCATTAGGATTTGTCGCAACCAAGTTTCTCGCCTTGTCGCTCTCAACGCCAATTCCCCAGCTACGGTGGGCTGTCACAACGCGATGATGGGCGATTTCAAAGCGCCAAGAATGCACATGATTTTCCCGACAGAATGAAATTACTCTGTCGGAAAAATCATGAGCACTTTGTCGCATCAAAAATCGCATCGCCGAAAATAAATTGTCTCGCGACAAAATCAAATTGCTTTTCACTTCAGCGACACGACTGGCTAGCGACTTTCTGCTCATTATTTTCCCGACAGACCAATATACATATGGTATCTGCCCACATTCTCCATGTAGAGCCCCCAATGATCTGATGCGTCATATACGCATACGCAGACCAAATGAATCAAAACTTGTTGCCTGCCCGTCTTTTGTCCGTCTGACAGTCGGGCTGTAGCCCCGGGGCGAATCGTTTTATTCGAATTTTTGCGTATTGTTTATCTGTTGTTGTTGACGGCTATGGGAGGGTGGGATGGGCTCGGCAAACATGGCTCCAAAATATGCAAATATTAAGGTTGGGCGTGCTGAAAGAGCTGGAGGCTGGGCGAGGGTGATTTTGTCGTATTTTCCAAGGGTTTTATTGGATGGTAGAGCGGACAATAGCAGTGAAAAATTACTTATTTTCGTAGTTTGTCTCTATTAATATTCGTATGTATGTACGTATGTTACGTGCGGCACAGATGTTTCTCAACATTTCCCAAATGCCCGACAGGTTGTTTCTCGCTCGGTTGCTAATAAATTAATAGAATTTTTGAGTTTTAGAGAGTTCAAGTTATCGCTTATGCATGGAAACGACTCAAAGATTCGACAGCGACCTTTAGGTTTGATTTACAGGGAATTTGTATGAAATGCGACGTTCCGAGCTTAATTAGAGCTTGATAAAAAACACGTTCTTTTCGAATTCTGCCATGAAAAGTTTCATGACTGTTTCTACCGTAGAGTGTAATGCTTCCATAAAAATCAATGTTTCCCTCGCTAAGCTAGCAAAGATACGGCCAAAACCAATGTTTTTTCTCTCTGTCCGCTCTCCGCATTGCGCGTAGTCTCTAACCCGTCCAAATTGACCTCTCTGTAACCATGCAGCTGTTGGGTTTTCAATAGGAAAATGCCGATAGAAATAACCCTTGTACAGCCCTTGAAAGTGTCAAAAACCTATATCTTAATCTTAGAGGGGAAGTACCCCAAGTGCGACGCTCAGATTTTCTTTAAATTTTGCACACACATCGGGTATAGACTAAATATCAACTCCTGGAAGTTTTGGCTCGCGCTTCGCCGCCGAGATATGGAACGATTTTTGCCGCCGAGAGAGCACGCTAAACGTGGAGAGCGGTCGGAGAAAAGCGCTTTTTGGCCATAACTTTGGCAGTTTCGTGCGGAAAAATTTGATTTTTTGTAGAAACATTATCCTTTACGGTTGAAATAGGCATGCAACTTTTCGTGCCGAAATTCGGCAAAAAGTCCTAAATTTTGGCCGACTTTCGATCTAAAAATCTCGGTTGTTTCTGCAAAGCGCGAGCTCGGATTCTCGCATATATCTTAGAAAAAATTTTTCTAAATTTGTGCCAAGTTTCACCAAAATCTGAGCTTCGCACTTGGAGCACTTCCCCTGTTAGTTTTACGGATTGGAAGACGAAATGTCACAGATTTTTTTTGATTTTGGAATTTGTTCTAACAAGATTCTTTTTTATATTGTGGTTTATAAACACCCCTTTCTTCATCATTTTTGTCATCATCTCCCATTGTGAACCCACGCCCTCTCCAATCTTCCCAATCCCAAACACAAACACCCCCAACAACTTCCACCCCTCTTATCATCAACAAAAGCTCCTCCAAACATCAGATCTCACCATTTCCAGCGCTCGATTTTCGTATCCATTCCTCATCTTCGTGCTCTATTTGTATAGTAATGACCTTTTTTCCAGGGGTCATTTCTATTTTTACTGCAGTCTAGTCCATTTCTTCTTCCCTCCAAAAAGTTGGCTTAAGCTCGGTTTTCATCGTCCGACCCAATGTTTACTCTCAAGTTCAACTTCTGATTTTTATTTTTAAATCTTTTTTTTTAAAGCCCTGCGACCAAAAAGTTTTTTTTCGCTTTGGAAAACGAGTGAGTCACTCGGTTGAATTTCGGTTTTTGAGTGGGGGGAAATTCGTGGGAGCCAGTTTTTGTACGCGAAAAAATGGGGTTGAGTAGGGTCAAATCTGGCTCGGGAAACGTTTTTTTCAGCGGTTGACTGAGGATCCAGCGATTATGCAGTGAGGTTTTTGTGGGTTGGGAATGAGTCATTTTAGGGTTATTAGTCTCTTAGTCTGTCGGGAAAATAATGTGGGTTTGTCGCGGCAAAATATGAGCCCTTGTCGCTGTCGCGCATCAAATTTCCAGTCGCTGCTAGCCGTTACAAACCGATGATGGGCAATTTACGAATCCACGTTAATTTCCAGACAGGTAAAATATTAGTCTGTCGGGAAAATAATGAGCATTCTGTCGCATCGAAAGTCGCATCGCCGCCGAGAAAATGAATTGTGGAGCGGTGAAAATCAAATTGGTTTTCACTTCAGCGACGCTATTGGCGCAGCGACATTGTGCTTATTGTTTTCTCGACAGACTGGTAGTCCAATATATACTTTCAGAATTCCGCGGATTCCTTAACGGGACCTTGATATGTGCATATCGAGTAGTAAATGAAAAAATATCGGAATTGCCCATCATTACTTGGGCTGCGAGAGACTTTTTTTGGGAAAAATCCTGAATCTGAAGGGTACTTGCTTAGTTAGGTAAGAAAACTCGGCAGATTTTCTACGATCAGTCTGTCGGGAAAATAATGAACTCGATGTCACTGCTCCAGTCGCGTCGCTGAAGTGAGAAGCAATTTGATTTTGCAGCAATACAATTCATTTTCTCGGCGGCGATGCCACGTCAACGTGGCAGGATGCTCATTATTTTCCCGACAGACTGATATAACCTCCTCTATTCAATTCTTTTGTCCATGCATTTTTTGAAGATACTATAGTATGTACTAATATTTTAGTTTGAGTTCAAGGGTGATGGATTTGAGACAATAGGGAGCAGAACCGTTCAGGCGATGACAAAACGACAACAATCTTGCTTCTACTCGGAGGTCTTTGTCATATGCGGTTTTTTCTGGCATAAGGGCCCTTCAGATATGTCTATAGCAGAACTTTTGACGTTTTAGAAACTTTAGGCCATTGGTCGGACGTTCGAAACATTTAGCTGACAATCCATCTTTGCCGTCAACTGTTGCGAATTGCAAAACTGGTCCAATTTTTTTTGCCGGACTCTCCGGGATGCCGGTAGATGGTGCTAACACAAAATTGTGAGGCGTAGGACAAGTAAAAATCCAAAAAAAATAGCTGGAGGTGCCTACAAGGCCTGGAAAAGTCGTTAGTTGCTCAGTGAAGCCTCGTTGGAGAATTTGCAAAGACTATACGCGGTTTTCTTAGCATAAGGCTTTATAAGGGACCCTTTTTGGGGATGAGTATTAGTTGGTTCTTGCCTATAGACACCTGAGGGAAATTTCTCGCGATAGGTTTCTTTACGCGCTCCGAAATATGAAAAGAAACTTTATATACTGCACTTGAAGAAGCGATGTTTGAAATTCGAAAAAATTTACTGTATAGAACAAATAGTGATATCATTGTTTTCTTTTGAAGATTGCAAATCCCATCAATTTTTGATAATTTATTGACTTTTAATTTAAAAAAAAATGTCGATGTTTTCTGCAAAGCGCGACTAAAAATCTCAAAAATTTCGGCTTCAATTTTACACAATTTTCATAAAAATTTGAACATCAACCTGTTCAAATCTCCTTTCAAAATGTTTTTTTCTCAAATGTATTTTCGTAACGTTGAGCTTTCAGCCTTTTACTATGCCCTATAACATAATATCCCCCTGCAAATCCGATATCATTTCCGCAAAACACCTTTTCCGCTTTACTCCCATACCTTCCATTTGATGTAAAAAAAGGCGAAGTAAAGGATTTGGAACACTCTCTCTTTTTCTTTGCGAGAGTGTGTGCGTCCCGCGGAGAGACCATTTCGCAGCCATACGGTCAGAGAAAAATGCGAAAATCGGCGGTTTCAAGGTGAAAAGCGGGCGACAAAACGAAAATTAGTGACTATTAGAAAACAAGAGAGCATCAGAGAAAAAAAAATTTCGACTTGAGTCTTTTGCGACAGCGTTAATGACTTTTTTCGACTGCACAGTGCGAAAAATTGAAGATGCCGAGGAAGCCGAGAGAGTCGGGGAAATCGAGAGAGTGTTAGAGAGAAATAAAGAGGAGGAAATACAACGCTAGTGGCTGGTCCAAAAAGCCCCGAAAAAGCGCGTCTTTCCCCCCATTCTGGCGGCCTTTTCTCCTCCAGAGTGCGCAGTCGAAAAAAAGCCAAGGAGAAATTTTTATGTATTCCATTCGGGCTCCAGAATTTTGTTCCCGGATTATTGACTGAATTTCCGCACCCGGCTTGAGCTTAAAATCCTGAGTTTGTGGAGTTTTTGCGCGAAATTTCATTGATATTTTGTTAGATGAGACCAAAATTTTTGATGAAAATAAATGCCAATGGCGTCCATTTGGTTTATTAATATTTATCGTGCCATTTGCTCGACCTTTCGTTCGGTTTATTTTTGTTGTTTTGGCCGAAAATTGGGTTTAGAGGCGATTTTGTCTAGTATAATATAAAAATCTCTCGGGTTTTCATATTTTCTTGATAGTTTATGGCTTGAAATTAATTGTAAAATACGTCATATTTCAGTAAATCTCGTTTCCTTTTATTTTCAACCACTTTGCCTCAGGCAATTTTCATTTTTTCACTAAAAAAGTCAATTTTTCCCCTAAAATTTGATTTTTCCTTAATTTTCTTTTAAAAAATCACATTTTTGCTGAAAAATTTGTACTTCAGAATAAGTTCAGTTCATGCATAAGACACTACTTACCATCTCATGACCTTTAAAGGGCTCTAAATCCTTGAAAAAGTCCTTGGAAAGCCACTAACCACTTATGGCTCCTTTGGATAGCTCTTAGGACTTGAGAAAACCTTGAGAAAATGGCTTAGATATCGCTTCTAAAGGGTCTAAAATAGCTTAGAAATGGGTTTTACTTTGTATACCAGCCAAGATTTTTTGCGATTTTTTGATTTTTCGCAATTTTTCCTCAATTTTTTGATGATTTTCGCCAAAAAATTGAAAAATCTTGAATTTCAAAGCTTCTATTGGATTGACTCTGCATTTTTATGATAGAATAAACCTATACAAAGCAAACTGCATGTAATCAAAACATTTATTTAGGTTCATTTTTGATTTTTTTTTTCATTTTTTGCCATATTTTTGCCAATTTTCAGCAAAAAATCGAAAAATCTCGAATTTCACTTTTCCTTTTCCCAATCTTTCATATTTTTTTGCCGCAAATAACTCTTTCTTACATCGCCTTTCTATTGCAAACAAAATTTCCTATCCATTTATCGATTTTTAAATCGAAATTTCACTTTATTTTTTATAAAAAATTTCATTCTTTTCGAATCCTTTTTATGTCGAAATATCCAGAAGAATCCGGCGCGAAATCCGCGGCCATTTCCTCATGTCACTTGGCCCAAAATTTCGCAATTTGTTTCCCCCACAAAGCACGCTTTTTTTGGCCGTAAACACACGCTTTTTTATGCGTCACCGAGTTTGAGAGAGGGGTTTTTGAATTTGAAAATAAAAAAAATGAAAAGATATCCTACAAAAAAAGATATTTTGTGTTCGAAATAGACAAATTGGGAGGTTAATTCTACTACAGGGTGTACCAAATTCGGTGCCCGATTTGAATTGGCTATAACTTCTTTAATTTTGGGCCAAATTGAAAAAATTTTTTTTCCCCAGAATCCCCAGACAACCCCATTTTGTCTGATACCAAATATGTTATACATAGGTAAGTGTCATCTACAGTTATTCGATTTATTCTTGGAGTTCATTTTTTCGGTCGTTTTTCGGTTGTTTTTTCGGTCTTTCCCGGTGTGTCCGAAAATGGAGTACGGTGCGGAAGAAAAATACGGTGGAATTTCCCCTCCTGAAAATCGACGATGAGAATAAGCACAAAAAGTGAAGATCAACCTCCAGAGTTCGTCGAATGGTCCTTAGTGAAGGCATTCCCTCGGTTCTGGCCAAACTTCGTGTACTCATATGCGGATTTTCTCGGAATTTTGACAAAACTTCTTCCATTTTCAGCTAGGTTCGTACCCATCTTTCCTGCTTTTTTTGTTTCCTCTTAACGCTGCCAATCTCAAGGTATTCCACCAACGCCGAAATGTCTTACGATCTGGGTTGAGCCTTACGTCCGTATTTCATCCGGTATTCCCTTTGAACATTTATCGGCGAACCGTATTTGCCATACCAAGCCACAGACCAAGCTTTTTCTTCCACACCGTACTCCATTTTCGGACACACCGGGAAAGGCCGAAAAAACAACCGAAAAACGACCAAAAAAATGAACTTCAAGAATAAATCCAATAACTGTAGATGACACTTACCTATGTATAACATATTTGGTATCAGACAAAATGGGGTTGTCTGGGGATTCTGGGGAAAAAAAATTTTTTCAATTTGGCCCAAAATTAAAGAAGTTATAGCCAATTAAAATCGGGCACCGAATTTGGTACACCCTGTATTTTTCTTATTTTTTATTATTTTTTTCTCCCAAAAAAGACGCGTGACGTTTGAAAAGTAGAAAAATAGGGCAAAATGGGGACGTTTTGACATGTTTTGTTTATACCAGTCGTTCACAAAGTCGCTGGAGGGATTTTGTGACTTTCTGCACTGTGCGAAAACAAAAGTTCACTTTGCACTGTGCAATTTACTGTTTTTGCACCGTGCAAAGCTGACGCTCGCACTCTGACGTTTTCTGCACAGTGCAAACGCCGAAAATCACTCCAGCGACATGCACTGTGCGAAAGCAAAAGTTCTCTTTGCACTGTGCAATTTCTTGCTTTTTGCACCGTGCAACAGGCTTTTTCGGGCTGTCGCTCGCACCCTGATTTTTTCTGCACAGTGCAAACGACAAAAATCAAACCGGCGACATGCACTGTGCGAAAACAAAAGTTCACTTTGCACTGTGCAATTTTCGGCTTTTTGCACCGTGCAATAGGCTTTTTCGGGCTGTCGCTCGCACTCAGACATTTTCTGCACAGTGCAAACGCCGAAAATCACTCTAGCGACATGCACTGTGCGAAAATAAAAGTTCACTTTGCACTGTGCAGTTTTCGGCTTTTTGCACTGTGCAATAGGCCTTTTCGGGCTGTCGCTCGCTCTCAGACTTTTTCTGCACAGTGCAAACGCCGAAAATCACTCCAGCGACATGCACCGTACAAAAATAAAAGTTCACATTGCACTGTGCAATTTTCGATTTCTTGCACTGTGCAATAGGCTTTTTTCGGGCTGTAGCTCGCACTCTGACATTTTCTGCACAGTGCGAACGCCGAAAATCATTCCAGCGACATGCACTGTGCGAAAATAAAAGTTCACTTTGCACTGTGCAATTTTCGGTTTTTTGCACTGTGCAATAGGTTTTTCCGGGCTGTCGCTCGCACTCTGACTTTTTCTGCACAGTGCAAACGCCAAAAATCATTCTAGAGACATGCACTGTGCGAAAACAAAGGTTCACTTTGCACTGTGCAATTTTCGGCTTTTTGCACTGTGCAAAGCTGTCGCTCGCACCCTGCCTTTTTCTGCACAGTGCAAACGCCAAAAATTCCTCCAGCGACATGCACCGTGCGAAAACAAAAGTTCAATTTGCACTGTGCAATTTACTGTTTTTGCACTGTGCAATAGGCTTTTTCGGGCTGTAGCTCGCACCCTGACTTTTTCTGCACAGTGCAAACGCTGGAAATCACTCTAACGACTTTATCAGTGGACTATCAAAAAAAAATGTCTGATATTTTGTTATTTCTTTTCTTTGGTAATCCGAAAAATTTGATTGCAATCTTGATTTTCTTTTAAAAGTGATATCAGATGGACTGATCGGAGAGAAAAAACGGTGGTCATGTGGGCTCGGAATGGCCTTGAGACCGAAGATTCGCTGACAAATGAAGTCCCATTTCTCTGGCAGTTTCGTGCAGAAAGAATTGATTTTTTGTGGAAACATTATCTTTTGTGGTAGAAACTGGCCTGAAACTTTTTATTTCGAAATTAGAGGACGTAAATTTTTGAGATTTTTTGGATTTTTTTACCTTTTTTAACAATTTTTTGATCATTTTTGAGAGGAATTTTGACAAATTTAATATTTATTTTGATTTTTTATATTCAAAAAAAAATTTTGTAAGTTATTTAAAAAAAAATTTTTTAATTAAACCCCCAAAAAGTTTGTCGGATGACCATCGGCACGCAGATGAACGAAAGCTCATCTCCTCCGTTGCAGCGCAAGCCGATTTATACCCCCCACTTTTTTGCATCCATGAACAGGCTTCGGAAACCAGAAATTTTTTTGGAGCGATCAGATAATTGTGCTCAACGTCAGCAAAACAATGTCTGCAAGTTTAAACGCCCCTCCTGAAACCGGGGTTGGAAACAGAGGGCTTTCAGCGGGTTAATGGGGTGTTTGTGGGGGGTTTACTGTGGTAAAAATTTTGATTTTATTTTTTAAAAAAATTTGATTTTTTTTAATTTTAAAAATTTTTCGAATTTAAAAAAAATTTTGTTTGAACTTGGCGTAAAAAAAGGTTTAAAATTTTTTTAAATTCATTTTTGAGATTTTTACATTTCTTTTTGATAAAACTGATGAGATTTTTAAGTCAAAAAATTGCATTATTTTTGAGATTTTTTATATTTTTTTTTGTCTCAGAATTTTATGAAAAAATTAGAATTAAATTTTTTTTTTATGATTTACGCAAAATTTTTAGCTACCTCTTTACCAAAACCTTCAAAATTTTTCACCAAAAAATGTGAAAAATTCGATTTTTTGATCGAAAAATCCCAATATTTTTTTTGAAAAAAATCAGTGAAACACGGTAAAAAAAATTTGCCGCATAAAACTCAGGTCGTATTTTACCAAATTTTTTTTCATTTTCAACCTTTTTTCCTTTCTTTCCCCACCTTTTCCGTGAGTTTCCGATGACTGTGTCCAACGCCGTTACGCATTTTTGCCGATAACGATCTCCCCTCCAGCATCGTTACGTGTCGGATTCACGGCGAGTTTTTTTCGCTTATTGTCTCACGCTGTTGTTGCGTCATGACGGTCACGTAATTAGAGAGGGGGATTTTTGAGATTTGTTTTGAGGAAGAAATCCAAATAAAGCTTATAAAAGCTTATAAGGGAAGGCTCATTATTTTATTTTTTGAAGATTTTTTTTGTTTGAAAATATTACACTCTACGGTAGAAATAAACAAGAGACTTTTCATGACAAAATTCGCGAAAAATTGTGGAAAAAGTTCCTTATTCTGGCCACAACAAAGGTACTCCGCGAACTGCGCCCACGCTTGGGCACTAAAAGAAAAAAAAACGCTTCCACTTAGCTGGCACTGAATTACTATAATAGCTCTATAGTTTTAAGGGTACCTACGAAGGACATGACAACTCATTTAGTTCCATACGGAGGCAATAAGTTTTAGTGCCGGACATGTTTCATCGTATAAAGTGTAAAATCACAGGCTGCAGCCGCTTTTGAAGGGTAAGGTGGTACGTAAAAAAGAAGGTACCTCACTAACTAAATCCACTGTCCGGGCATTGACAACGATGAATTCAGCGTGCACGCTAAATTTGGGCTAATTCCAAACAGTTTCCGCAAAGTCGTAAGTTGTGGCCAAAATAAGGAACTTTTACCAAAACTGTCCCATTTTAAACATTTTTTGAGCTAAAAATCTCGGTTTGTTTCAACAAAGCTCGAACTAGGAGTCTTGCATGTCTCTGAAAAAAATTATTTTAAGTTTATGCCAAGTTTTATCAAAATCTGAGCTACTTCTTCTGTTAGGTCATACGATGATTTTTAGATAATTTTGGCTTTAAAATCTCAATTTATTTCTGCAAGATATAGGCTCTATATTTCTCCAATATGTCATAAAAATCTTAGTCTTTTTTTCACCAAGTTTCAGCAAGTTCTCAGCCCATTTTTAACTATTAACCTACCCCCTTTTTAACCCCAAACTTTAACTTCCTTTTTCCACGTCATGATGACTTTAACTATACGTTTACAACGTTGCAACTCCAGTTCGCCTCTTAAACTACTTGAAATTCTCTGGGTTTCCTTTTACTTTACTCTTTGATTTATAATTCTTCGAGGTTTTTTGCGATTATTATGTTTTGTCTCCATGGCGCTCTTTCAGGGGCTTTTCAAGGCGTTAAACTCCGGAAACTCTTTGGAATTTTAAGAGGTTTTTTGAAGAAACATTCTACAAATATAGTGGACTATAGTCTGCTATATTTTTAGAATGCTAATATGGCCAAGAATCTATTTTTAAATTGGGGGGATCTGGTCCAAACATTGTCATGGATAATATGCGATATCTCGGCGGTTAAACAAAAATGAACAACACTTTATAGCTCGTTTTGAAGCACAATGTTCACTTGATATTTACTGATAATAGATTTGTTTCAAATCTTTTGGAACAATAGGAAAAAATCGAGTTATTTTACACTACTGGTGTCATGGATAATATGGAAAATATGCCGATATCTTGAGGATACGTTAGTATTATCAGAAAAGTTTTGGCGTGTTTTGTAGCGTATTTTATACTTATTATTTGCAAGTAATAGGAGGGTTTTCATTACTTTGATTCAATACCAAAAATCGACCTTGTTTTAGGTCATCAATTCTTTGATCTGTTCAAAAAGAACTTGATGGTGCTCGAAGACAAAGAATCGGAAATGCACGTGTTATATACCGTTTTGTATTAAATTTACTACAAAATACGGCAGTATAAACTTTTTGCCTTACTGGTCTCCTCTTACCCTACTTTTGACAGCTTCTTTGCGGTCTACTTTTGGTTTGCGACTTTTTGTGTTTTTATCTATAAACTGCCGGAGGCTATTTTTACGGTTTTTATTTTGTCGTGTTTTGCTCAAAAAATTGCTGAAAGTACAGCAAAATTGTTAAATTTTTAACCATTTGTATAACAATATGAAAGGTCGCTTGGAGACGAGGCAAAGAACATGTCTGCACAAACGCGGCATCAAAACAAGATAATACGTTGGTGTTGTCATGACAAAAACGTAACACAAATTGCGGAGATTTGTTACTATTTACGTGCGAACATGTAATTTATCCGTAAAGTCTCCAAAATGCGTTCAAATCGCAGCATCTGCCGCCAAGATGTCGGTTAAGTCATCGCCTCTTGCAGCTCTAATTCGATTAGCCCTCGGTCTTCGCGATTCCCCCCACAACTCTTTCCTCATCCCTCTGCTCGTTTATTATCCCACTTTGCGGTGAATAGTTGTGCTCCAGTTCCACGCAATCGCCCATTCTTCCTGGGTAATTTAATGTTCCATTATATGCGGGGAAATTATTTGCTGATATCGTAGTTATAGTGCGTATTGCGCAATAATTTGGGGGATTTGATGGGTAAAGTATAGCCTGAGGGGCTATGGATTGATCTTTAAACATTTGGAATCTAAGGTGTTCTTGGAGAGCTGGAAATTTAGCGTGAAATTTGAGTGATATTTGGATAAAAGTCGCCATGGTTAATATGCTGATATCTTGATGATGCGTCATTGATGACCAATGATTTCTATATAATTTTGAAGCTTATTTTTTATTAATAATTTGCTTATAAAAGTTATGCTTTGACGGTCTTGATTCAAGAGAAAAAATCGACCTTATTTTAGGTCATCAATTTTTTGATCTTATCCAAAAAAAGTTTGTGCTACTCTTAGGCGGTAGATGGTAAAGGGCTGTTCCATATAGTATTTTATAGCTATACTATGTAGTATTACACTAATATATATCTATTCCTATCCGATCCCTTCTTGCCCCATTTTTTGGCCATTCATTTTGCCCAGTTTTTTGGTAAATCAAAAAAAATTGTTTTATTTTTCTAAATTTGTTTTTACCTTTGTTTACTCTCATCCCACTCAAGACATTTTCCCTTATGTAAAATGGTCAATAATCTCTTCGCAAATTCCCAGGATTATAACAGTCTACCCTGAATTGAACACCGAATCACAAGGTGCATTTCCGATCAAACAAATGGGAATGTTTATACATTCGGGCCGACTTAATAATCTCTCGAATCAATAGACACGTTCGGAAATTCCGGGAATTCAACTTCCCCCCACGTATATTGTATTCCTGTATAAATCGGTTAAGATATGGTTCTTCTGCGAAGAGATTTTTTATTTTCATTCCTCCCACTCGGACATTTATTTTTAATCCCGGATTTTGGACTTCAATCGCAGGAATAGAGGGGTTGAAAAACAAATCGCGAGAGAGGAAATTACTGTTAATTGAAGTGCAATGTCAATTAGAGATGATTGGAGGTCGCTTTGGAGGGATTAGAGGAGGTTTTTGATATTGTTTTAGACATTAGATGAGGTTTGGAAAAAAGTGGGAAAAGTGGGGTAAGGGAGGACCATGAGGGGAAGTTGTTGGTAAGGTATGTAAAATACGACATGTTGTTTCGGCATGGTAGGCTTATTTTTATTTAGAAAAAGATAATGGACGGATTAGGAGAGGTTTTTGATATTGTTTTAGACACTAGATGAGGTTTGGAAAAAAATTGGCAAAAAGTGGGGTGAGGGAGGACCGGGAAGGGAAGATATTTATAGGGTTTATAAACTACGGTATTTGCTTATTATAAAAGCATTTTTCGCCATTTATATTATATGGCTACTGACTTATGACTATTTTTTAGGAAAAAAATTTTTTTTGAAGATACCCTAAAAAATGTGTTTGTATTATCTATAGTAGGGCCCCTTATATAAAGGTCTATTTTTTCTAACACCACTGACTCATTGTCTTTCCAACGGTGTATTGCTTATTCTTCAATCCCTTACCAAAAATTTTTTACAACCATATTACTTTAGGTCACCTTTCTCCCTTTTGTTTTTCCCTCAAAATCCTTGTATATCCGATATGAATACTACCTTTTCCTCGCCGCATCCTGTTTTTCTCGACCCCCTTGCTGGTGCACTTACCGATTTCCTTGCAAAATCCGCAGGATTCGCTCATTTTCCGCACCTCCGAGCAGATAATTACCGCAAACTTGGAGGAAGCAAGCTGAGAAAGCGAAAGGAATGCGGTGGTGTGTGTTTTTTGTGATGAAAGCGCAATTTTAGGAGCTTCCGGTTTTAATGCGGGGATTTTTGATTCGACTACTCTCCCTCTTCGTTTTTTTTTTGGTTCTTCGCTAAACTTTTTTTTTTTGTTTTTTGAGGATGACTATAGAGGTGTTGGAGCGGAGCTGGAGTAAAAATGAAGGGTTGAGCGGAGGGTTTCTTGTTTTGTATAGAGTTGGTGGGGTCTGTAAAAGGTTGTGAAGGCATTTTGGAGTTTGATTTTGATTTATTTTGAGGGTTAACACTGGATTTTTTGAAAAAACTTGGGTCTTTGAAGGATTTTTTGATATTTTTTAGGGGAAAAGCTTTCAAAAAGGTCACTTTGGTATTTCAAATAGTAAAATATATAATGAAAATCTTATACCAACTCTAATTTTATTTAAATTCATCCACTATCCAATAGAAAATCCTATTTTTTTACCAAAAATCCGAGTTTTTTCAAATTCCTGGGTCCCGCCGCGAAAACTTCTAAACTTAAAAAAACGTTTTTCAACTTGAAGTTTATAGCATACGTATTCAATATAGCCCACAAGAGTTCCGTTTCTCAACGTTTTTCCCGATGTTTCGCGACGTTTTTTTGTTCATACGACATTTGATCGTAAATTAATGTTTGGCGGGTCGGCTTTTGATCGCACAACTTTTTTTCGCTCATTTCTCTTATCATGGAATGTGTGCAAGTGGATGATAAATGCTGGAGAATGTTCTGGTGATACGGGGTTACTTTAGTGCTCCATTTTTTGATCGGAATTTTGGGATATTTTTTAGAGCCTTTTATCATCTGTTTTTTGGAGACGCCCTTGAAAAATTCGAATTTTCAAAGTGTTAATGAAGGTGGATTTGGGTGGTTATGGTATCATTGGAGAGTCTAAAGGTTCTAGTTACAGTCTTTCATAAAAAATTTTCAAATTGCCTCAGGGCATTTGTGAAAAATCCGTAAATTTTTTCGCCCAAAAATTGCATAAAAAATGCAATTTAGGCCTTGTAAGATACGAGATATAAACTCTTGCGTTATTTCTGTAGCTTCCACAAAATTTCAGGCAGTTCAAAGTCCAGAAATTTTGTTTTTGAACCAAAATTCCACCACTTTTTATCATGAAACCAAAGTTTTTTGTCTTCTAAAGCCGTTATCAGATAATAAAACGCGTCACATGATCGAGATGGCACCTGAACATTGATTTTTACATTAATTCATTTTTTATTTTCCCTTTCAATGAAACCGCCGGAGGTCATTTGTTTTAACATTACACTTTTGAATGTTATGAGATGTTATTTTAATCTTGTTTTTGATGGGTTTTGATGTAATATATGTCTTCTAAATGTTTTTTCGGCATTTTCTCCCATTTTCCTTAAAAAAAACCTCAAAAACACTCATTGATACTTTTTGGATACTTTTTGGATACGTTTTGATACTTTTTGCCCTAATATTCCAAATTTGGATTTAGCGAATTTCGAGTGTTTCAAAGTCAGTCAAACGCTATAAAAAACTTACTTTGTAGTCTTAATGATATGCTTCAGAGTTGTGGGCGTGTTTAATAGAAAAATTCATGAGAAAGAGCCTGTAAATGAACTCTTGTCCCGTATTAACGAGCAATGTCAGACGAAAAGGACGAATCTATTGAAAGGGCAGACTATGTAATGTTCTCTCGTGTTTTGGGTATTCAGTAATGATGTTTTTAGCACGTATTTTCGGTAGTTTTTATGGGTCTGGGTGAAAATTAGATGAGATTTTAAAATTGGCTGTAACTACTAAAATTTTTGGAGCTGAGACTTGTAATTTCGTTCAATTTGAAGCTGATTGCTTCTAAATTTTATATCTATCACTTATTTACCACTACCTTATCAATAAAAGCCTTCGCGGCGGGACAAAAAAAGTTTTCAAAAAAATCTGGGTCCCGCCACGAAAAGGCTTGTTCTGAAAAACTCCTGCAATTTACATATCTGCCTAATCATTTACTGGATTATATTTATATTTAGCTTTATTTTGACACCATGATCTCCACATAAACTTCAAATTTCAGGCGGTTTTCAATTATATTATCTTAGACCCATTAGATAAGGATGTGTGGGAGGAAATGGGTGTCCCATTCAAAGGGAAATGTGTAATATACAAAACTCTCAATGTTTTGTGCGACAAAAGGTCTAGCAAGAACACGAGTTATACAATTTTCCGAATTGGCCATTACAATTGCAAATTTTTGGGTCCGGAAAGGATTAAGCCCGATTACCAAGTATAATATAATTTTATTCAAATAATTGCATTTTTCATCAACCTACAGTAAAGTGCAAGGGTTCATAAAGTCAGAAATATGTCTTTGAGATATTGTTCGGATATTTACACCGATTTTTTCGATGAATTTTGGTTTTTTTACATTTTTTTACGATTTTTTTCCTTCCCGAATATTTCCAAATTATTGTCGAATTCACCAGCAATTTCCGGTCTGCCCTAACCAGATTATCTTATCGTTCCATCCACATGTTCTGTTTACATTCGAAAAATACAATTCCCGTCCCCTTTTTTGACGTCAATCCGCACCTGTTCGGGCCGGGAACTTTCTCAACTCCGGGGCTCGTTTTTTGTAATGTTGGCGCGATGTCGTTGTGAAAAATATTATTCAATCTGACGTAATCGAAGCTTAACGAAAATTTTTGATGACATTTTGGGATATGACAAAAAAAATTTAAAAAAAATTTAATTTTGATGTCTAAAATAAGGTAAAATAAGGTTAATTTGGGTCGTATTTTAGGAAAAAAAGTGTGTTTAGACAAATTTTAAGAGGCTCTGAATAAAAAGTTATATATTTTTTCGTCGTAGTTTACCTTATTTCCCCGTTTTTCCCCTCTTTTTTCCCTCTGCACAGTGCGTGTAATCCCCAAATTTCCTGTTTAAAATTACTGTAAATCTCGCCGAATTACGCACTTGAACATATCGAAAATAATGCCATTGCGTGCTTCAGGATTTGCGTATGTAATATTTTTCTGTTTTTTTCAGATTAATGCCCTGAGGAAATGGTCTTGGAAACTTGGAGAAGCCCGTCTATTCTGGTCGCTGACGCACAGTGCGAACGGTTTTTTCGCGAAATTTTTTGGTGAAAAAACAGTCCTTTGGACTGGTGAGTAAGCGCGGATATGGCCTTGTGATTTTTTGCAACGAAAAAAATTTTATGGCAAAACCAATTTTTTGGTGATTTTATGCAAAAAATTTTGATTTTCAATAATTTTTGAAAATTTTTTTTACTGAATTGATGTGAAGTACTATTTGCATGCTATTTATAGTGTTTTCAATAACTAATACTTATATTTTCTAGCGAAAATCGCCTTGATGAAATATCAAAAAATCATCAATTTTTGGCAAAAAATTTCCAAAATTTTGGTTTTTTCGAATTGTTGCTAATTTTTTATTCGATTTATATACCTTTAAGGCCTTGCTTAGGCTTGTTGTACTCTGTATTTTCATTTTCACCCAAAAACAATTCCAAAAACATTCATTTTTTACATTATTTTTGGTCCACTTGTCCGTCTACTACAATATAATTTTTCTCCCAAAATAATTTCACAAATTGTCCAAAGTTTTCGTCCATATAGACACTCATAAATCACTCATCTTTTCCTTATCAACCGTTTTTTCTACGTGCCTTCTCGACGTTGGAACGCGGCCTTTTCCGATATTACACTAGATGTTGCCCGAACCGAGCGAAAACTTCTTAAACTTTCGACGCCAAACTTCATTCTCCTTACTTTCTCGGTTCGGAGTACAGGTGTTACATTCCAAATATTGTGGTAATGTCGACGTACGTGTTAAATTCGAGGAATTATGAGGGCGGCGGGCGGAATATTGGAATTAGAGGGTCGGAAGTGGATTTTTGGGTATTACTCGAAATTGAAGAGGTCGATTTCGATGAAACTTGGTGTAAATTTACCTGATGTCTTTACAAGACATACGCAAAATTTTCGACTCGCGCTTTGCAGCAAAAATTTCGATTTTTGAAGTTAAAATTGAAATTTTGAAAAAATTAAAAAAAAAATTTTTTTTGATTTTGACTATCTAGAAGTAGGAATTTTATTTTAGATGTCAATTGAAGTATTCTCTGAAAAAATCAATGTTTTCCACCAAAAATTCACAAAGATATTGGCGAAAAACTTTTTCCACCAAAAAATGATGACTTTTCAGACTTTTTGGCCAAAAAATCGATATTTTTACCCAAAAAATCATGGTTTTAATTGATAGTCATCATTAGACTGATGAGTTCTGCTAGTGGCTACAATTTGACAACAATTTTGGCGGCCTTAACATATCGTATTTTACATTTTTTTTCATTTTTCCCACATTTTGCACTCATTTTTCAATTTCCCCTTAAAAAATCCTCAAAAAATCTCGAATCCCCCTAATTAACGATCTCATTTTTGCCCCTCACATATTCTTCTTCCCTCATCTTTAATGTCTAACGTCAACAACGTTTTATTGCCAGTGTAACACACACGTTTCTTGGCCAAAAAACATTTTATGCGAGAGTTCCCTGGAATAACCAATAAAAAGGGAAGTAATTTGTTATGTTTTCTCTATAAAGCAGTTGGTAATTTAGTTTGTTATTGTCTCTGGAGAGTTTAACGAACAATTTTTGGTTCTTTAATCAATTAAAAATGGTGAAAATCAAAGTTTGGAGGGAGATTTTGGTCTCTATTTGTAGTTGTATTCAGACGAGAGGTCCTTAAAGGGCTTTAGGAAGTTCAAAGACGTCACAACAGATTTGTTTTTTACTTTTCTGTTGAGTTAAAGTTGTTCTATGACGACGGTTTTGAGCAAAAAATTGAGTTTACTTCGAATGATGCCTAAAAAATGGAGATTTGAGCTGAATTTAGATGAACTCTAAGGTGAATTTGATTACTTATTGCTTCTTACACTCTAAACTACAATTTGTGTACTTTAAATCTCTATATTTACTGCTATTTTTACCATAAAAATAAGATTTTTGAACTTTTGCTGACGATATTGTTTCCATTTTTACCTCACCTTGAAACGCATATAACCAACGGTCCTGACGTAGTAGCATTGTAATTTTTTTATATGTAAAAGCAAGCCTCTTCGTCTTTATTCTGAAGCCATCTGGTTTTTCTGAAACCATTTTTGGCCTGCGATATCAGCGATATTACACTTGCCCCTTCAGATGTGGCTAAATTAAGGTTTGACTCAAAATTATGGCTTTTCCATTCGTAACGCTACGATTTGCTATCTGACAATAAAAATAGATTCTATATAGTGTTTAAAAATAGTTATTTTGCAGCTGTACACCTATTATTCCACCAGATATTGACCATGTTATACCAGACGTCCCGGATATCCCAAACTCTTCCAAAACGCTCTCCAAAAGTTTCAAAAACTTTGGAGACTTGTCCAAACATCCACAAGGGCCTTTTCTGTTCTTTGCACTACTATATATGTAAACTGCAATTCGAGTGGAAACTCGGCTTTCCCCCATTTTTTACACACTTTCGTAAAAAACGGCTACTTATGGAGGAATGTTCGCATATTTATAAAAACACTCGTGGTCTTTACAAGTTTTCTGGCTCAATTCGAACACGAACAAAGCTGCCGCTTACGAACAGTACTTAGTGTGTACGTATGTCTGTCTATGCACCAAATGGGAGGGAGGGAATGGGTGTTGTCATGGAGGGGAATTACGAGGAATGATGTTGGGGCCGGATTGAGAAGGTGTCTGCGAGCGCACGGAAAGGGTTCATCTCGTTGTTGAGAGGGTGCAAGAAGGTGTTATGATGCGGGATTTTGGGGGATTTCGTATGGCGAGCCGGGAGATATAATGATATCATTGTGGTAGTGGGTTTTTGGGAGGCTTGCGGGGAAAATTGAAATTTCACTTGAAATTCGATACAAATTCAAAAAATTTTTTGTGGTGTTTGGAACCTCATATAATGTAGAATTTAATGGTGGTAAGAGTTTTTTCGAAAACTTACAATATTACTACTGTTTAAGCCTTTCTTTGAAGGGCCTCCAAATTTTCAAAAAACTTATTTTCTTTACATTTTTATCAATTTTTGCGTGAAAAAATTACTGTAAAAGAACTGTCCATGTAATTACAGAGCCATTGGGGATATTTTTCACTAATTGCCTTAGGCAATTTTCGCTTTTTCTCATCATTTTTTTGATGATTTTTTCAACTTCCACAAGCATATATTCTACCAAAAAATCGATGACGTTTTACTTCATTTTTTACTTCGTACCTTGTCTCTCCTCAAATTTACTGTAGTCTGTCATCTGTTTTGAACATAACCCAACAAAAAAATCGCTTTTGTACGGCGTTCTTCGACCCTTTTCCTTTTCCTTTCCTCGACGCAAGAAGACGACGAAGATTCGCCCCTTCTGCAAACCGGAATTGACGTCTTCCACTTGCGATTCTTGTTATTTCATCACTCCGGGAATTTCGATAAATTTATGGGATTTGTGGGCAGAGCGGATCTGCTATGACATCTGATATTATTCTAGGCGGAAAATGAGCGAAAAAGAGTGAAATATGAGTGAAGATGGGGGATATGAAGGGGGAGTTTGAGGTGGGGAAGGATAAGAGGAGAAGGTCTCGTATTTTCGAACAATTTTGGTGATTTTTTTGGATCACTTTTGATACTTTTTGGCAGCTTTTTTCCGAAAAGTCGGGGATTTGGCTAAAAAAGATTTTTTTGATGAAGTTATATCGTATTTGGAGTGGATTTTTTGATAAGAAAAACATCTACACAAAAGATGATATATTTTCCCTAGCTTTTAAAATGGTTTTTGGATACCTTTTGATACTTTTTGACAGGTTTTTTCCAAAAATTTGGGGTTTTGGCCAAAAAAAGTTTTTCGATGAAGTTATGTCGTATTTGGAGTGAACCTTTTTACATTAGAAAGATCTACACAAAAGATGACATATTTTCACTAGCTTTCTAGAAAATTTTTGGATCACTTTTGATACTTTTTGACAGCTTTTTTCCAAAAAGTCGGGGTTTTGGCTAAAAAAGATTTTTTTGATGACGTCATCATATTTAAAGTGAATTTTTTGACATAAGAAACATCTACACAACAGATTACAGATTTGCCTTGGCCTTTAAAAAATTTTGGATACCTTTTGATACTTTTTGACACATTTTTTTCAAAAGTCTCCAAAATCAATTTTTTTCTCAAAAAATGTGTTAAAATTTTTCTGAGGATACTTTTTGACACTTTTCAACCTCTTTTTGACCTTCATTAACATAGACTTGTACCCTATTTTTCACCATTTTTTTATTTCCTTCTAATTTTCGACCTCCTTCTCTCGGTTTGCAGACATTTTCTCACCTTCCGAACATTGCCTCGAGGCCTTTTCCAGCTAACAGGTGTTTCCATGGCCCCATTTCTTTACGTTTCTCTCTTTTATTTCGCATTTTTGCGGTCCTTTCGGGTTGTTTTGATTTCTCAAGTTTTGGGATGGAAAATTGGGGCGGCAGACGAAAAAATTTGATGTTTTGGGATTCGGAATGGTTGATAATGCCTCTAAATCTATTTATAAATAGTCTGAAGATTTTATATTTCGTATTTTACAATAAAATTAGATTTTTTGATCAATTTTAGGCCAAAAAATTACATTTTCGTCTAAAATTTGATGATTTTTCGATAAAACTTGATTGATTTTTCAAAATAGAAGTTCTATTTTACCTAAATATCTTACTTTTGACCATCTGATAGTCTATAATTTAATTAATTTTTTTGATTTTAACTCAAAAATCCCCTAAAAATCAAATAAACCCCATCAAACTCTGGACTTTTGGGCTCCATCTGCTTCGAAATTTGATAAAATTTTATGTTCTCCCCAATTTATTCAAATCCCCTCGCATTTTTCGTCGGTTCCGATCGATTTGAATCGATTGGAATTCAAAATTGTCCCATTTTTCGATCCAATTTTGATACAGAATGTTCGAGGGCCAAAAAATTCGAAATTTTATGTGATTATGCACAAGTTTGCACAAAATTTGGGGCTCTCCGGCTTCGAAAAATTCAATTTTACTTCGTTTTTGATGATTTATTTTTTTTCGCACCGTGCAGAGCAATTTATTTTTTGTGCCGCACAGTGCAGCAAAAAGTATTTTTTTCGCACTGTGCAAAAATTAGCCATATCGCAAGTTCAATTTTTTGCACTGTGCGACAAATTTTATTTGTCACGCACAGTGCAGAAAAAAGTTTCTGGTGCGACAACTGCACTGTGCGAAAAAGGTGCAAAAAAATGTTTTTGCTGCACTGTGCAAAAATTAGCCATATCGCAATTTCAATTTTTTGCACTGTGCGACAAATTTCATTTGTCACGCACAGTGCGGAAAAAAGTTTCTGGTGCGACAACTGCACTGTGCGAAAAAGGTGCAAAAAAATGTTTTTGCTGCACTGTGCAAAAATTAGCCATATCGCAAGTTCAATTTTTTGCACTGTGCGACAAATTTTATTTGTCACGCACAGTGCAGAAAAAAGTTTCTGGTGCGACAACTGCACTGTGCGAAAAAGGTGCAAAAAAATGTTTTTGCTGCACTGTGCAAAAATTAGCCATATCGCAAGTTCAATTTTTTGCACTGTGCAGAGAACTCTATTTTCGCCGCACTGTGCGACAAACTTTATTTTTCGCCGCACAGTGCACAAATATGAATTTCTTGTGCGACAACTGCACAGTGCGAAAGAAATATTCTTCTGCACGGTGCAAAAATTAACCATCGCAAGTTTTACTTTTTTTTTGCACTGTGCGATAAATTTTATTTTTCTCCGCACAGTGCAATCCCAATCCCGTTTTTTCGAACCTTTAATCCGCACAGTGCAATGGCTTTTCAAGTTCGCGCACAGTGCAAGCGAACTTTAGGCGCACAGTGCAAGGATTTGGTTCTCATTTTCTGCGACAAATCGCTGGCTTCGCGTTCAAAATTGAATGCACAGTGCACAGAAATTTCCAGATGAATTGAAATCTGCACAGTGCAGAGAAATTTCAAAAATAATTTTTGTCTGCACTGTGCGGTTTTTGGTTTTTGCTCAAAAAATCTCATTTTTCGTTAATTTTCCACCAAAACTTTGACAAGCAAAGTTGCTCCAGACCGAGAAGGATTGATTAATTGGCGTTTTGCTCAACTTTCCCGCCGATTGCCTCCGTTTTCAGGGGTTTTTGAGGGGAATTTCGCGGAAAAACGGTGATTCGAAAGCAATTAAAAATAGATTTTCAGTTTTATACCCGAGCGATCGGCAGTGAGGGCAGGAAAACGGGGGGGGATGAGCGCGCATAAAAAAATCGATCCAATGACTAATTTTTGGCGTCGGTTTCTGCTGGGATTTCGACGGATTTTGGCGGATTTGGAGGGATTTTTTGAGGAAAACAAGCTTGAAAATGTATTTGTTATGTCTGTAAAAGGACGAAGACTGATATTTTATCTTATTTTCCCTTTTTTGAAATTAATTTTTAGCCATTTTTTTTATTCTCCATCCACCTATTGGTTGTTCTCCAAAAATTTTTTGAAAAACTTCGATTTTCCCTCATCATTTGGTCTCAATTACCCCTAAACTCACTTATTTACAAATTCTGTGTAAGAAAATGCCACTTTCCGCGCTTCAACAGTGACTTTTTGAATATCCAATAATTTTGTGACATTTCGTCCAAATTTCCGATAATTCCGTGGCATTTCGCGAATTTACGTTATACGGAGGTTTTTTCACTTGCAAATTGAATAACGATCCCGCTTGCAGAGTTCTTGATGAATGTGGGCGCCGAAGTGTTGGTGGCGCAACGGCCAGATGAGCTTCCAGATGCGGGACATCTGACCTCCCAACCGACCATCTTTTACGAGTCCGATGCCGCCGAAATGGATGCCGCTTGCTCGACAACAACAGGTAACCCCCTCCGCCCCAAAAAATATGTATAATACCTAGTACAACATACACAGATTTCAAAAGTCAAATTTTGATCTTCCAACCAAAAGTGTAAAAAAATCCAAACTTTGGACTTAGTCCACGGAGTGGACTTCGTCTATCTAGATGGACGAAAAAGCAAAAGTCCACGGGAACAAATTTGCCTGGACTAATACCGGCAGATTTAGTCCACACTTTGGATCCGGCAAAAAGTCCATGAAATTTTTGGACGAGATTGGGCGAATTTCGTCCAAAGTTAACTTTGGACGAAATCCGCAGGGGTCGAACAGACAAGTGCGCTGAAATTTATAAAGCACCTCCCATATATATTTTGATGTTTTCGGTGGGAAACTGATGGATTTATTGGGGAAATGAGTTATAGAAGGAAGAATATGCCCTAAACTTGCTGTAGATATTGGTTACATTCAGATTTTTGTTGATCAACATTACTTTTTACCTTATTGTAGGTTCAACACCCATTTTTTTGAAGTTCTTGCCGAAAATTATTCCCCCCGCCTGCGAAAGCCGTTCTTTTTGTAGAGAATTTGATATCACTCGATTCCTTATTTCATCCTCTATCTAAATCGCTAACTCTGATCCGTTTTCAGACGAAGATTTGCAGTCAAACTGCGCCAAAACGGTGCGTCGTCGGCAGCGCAAGTGCTCCTCGGATGATGGAATCCATTACGTTGACGACGATGATGGAGTCGAGTTCCAACTCGATCAACGGCATCTGAATCGGGTCCACGAGGAGTTGGAGAAGCTGAATATTGCGACGGATGTGATCAACAAGCTGGAATTGCAGTTGGACCGGGAGAGGGAAAAGTTCAAGGAATTGCATTCCCAATGGAGCAAGGAGTCGGCGGACATCAAAAAGAAGTACGATTCAGCGATAAAGAAGAGTCGGCCGTATTATGAAGCGGTTGCGGAGGTGAGGAGTTTGGTTTTTGAGGGAAATTTATATTACACTTGAGGTCTAGATGAAAAAGAGCCGAGAAATTGATTTTTTCAATGAAATTTGGTTGATGTTTGGATACTGATAGAAAGAATAGTCTATATCGTTGCTGAAACTCACAAAAAATTGTTGATTTTATTCGATTTTTATGAGCTATATTACACTTGAGGTCCAGATGAAAAAGAGCCGAGAAATTGATGTTTTTAATGAAATTTGTTTGTTGTTTGGATACTGATAGAAAGAATAGTTTCTATCATAGCTGAAACAGACAAAAATTTTTTGATTTTATGCGATTTTTATGAGTTATATTACACTTGAGGTCCAGGTAAAGATGAGCCAAAATTTTGTTGGCTTGATTGGAATTTCTTCGAATTTTTGCTATTATAAGTGGGAGGAGGTCTTATTAGTTCTTATTTTATTGAAATCGTTGTTTGCTTGTGATAATTTTGCGGTAAAATCATCTATTTTATATTGTACTAGAGGTCTAGATGGAATTTTTTTGAAAATGCGAGATTTTTAATAAATTTTCTTTGTTTTCTGGGGTTTAATAGAACTAGGACGAAAGATTAATGTTTGAAAAGCAATTTAGTGAAAAATTGAATTCTTTAGCTATTGAATTTTTCCGTTTTAGGAGCGAAAACTCCGCGAACAAGCGCAACAAGCGGCGGCCAGCTTCGAGCGCGCCAATTCCATGCTCCAAGTGGCCAAACAGCAAGTCAAACTCACGCAAGACAGTCTGACCCGTCAGAAAATCATCGAACCCGAGTGCTTGGAGGTCCTCAACCACCACATTCAGCGCGTCAACGAGGCCGAACAGCAGAGATTGGAAGCCGAAGAGACGCATCGAATCCTCTCCCACCGACTAATCGATGTGACGCAACGCGTCAAACAGCTGGCCAAGGAGAATGCCAGGTCCATCAAGAAGACTCGCCACTATTTTGATCTTCATATGGACTTTCGCAGACGCTTGGATCAGCAGAAACAAAAAATCTCGTGCTTGGAGTCGGAGGTGAAGCAGAAAAAGAGAGATTACACCAGTTCGTTGAGGAATTTGGAACAGATTTCGGACTCAATTCATGAGGAGAGAAGTGTAGGCGATTTTGGAGAGGTTTTTGGGATTTAGCCTGAGGGAATTTTGCGGGTTTTTGGAGATTTTTTGAAATTTTTCGTTGAAAAAATTATTTTTGAAAAAATTTTTTTCATGGACTAAATTAAGGCTTGCAATAGATAGAAAAGGGACTGTGATGAATTTTAGAGAGATTTTTATTATTTTGCCTAAGGGGATTTTGCGGTTTTTTGGAGATGTTTTGAAATTTTTGGTCAAAAAATATTTTTGAAAAAAAAATTTTTTATGGACTAAATTAAGGTTTTCAGTGGTTAGCAAGAGGGCTGTGATGAATTTTAGAGAGATTTTTATTTTTTTGCCTGAGGGGATTTTGCGTTTTTTAGGAGATTTTTTGAAATTTTTGATCAAAAACCATGATTTTTTGATATTTTTGAAGATTTCTCGAAATTAGTGGCTTGAATCAAGATTAATTTGCTTTTAAAATACGATTCAATTACTCTAGGAACAATGATTTCAGTTGTCAAGCGCGAAACACAGCGCGCGGACGCCGGATTCGACGAGGAAATCGGTCTCTGCAGTGGGACTCTCGAAATTAACGGCCGACGAAAACGACTCGGCCCTCAGCGACGACGACATCAAGCACTGCCGACATCAGCGCACCGAGTCCGGCATCACTGGACTGGATTCGCAGTCGTTGACGTCGGCGTCGTCGGTCAGCGGACTGAGCATGGGCTTCCAAAGGGATTCGATGGTGAGTTTTTTCAAAATTTTTGCTTTTTTTTGAAATTTTAGGATCTTTTTTGACGATTTTTGAATTGTGAAGGGTCTGAGAAGGACTCAAAGGGAATTTGAGAAGTTCTCAGAGAGTTTGAAGCAGATTATAAACTCGAAATTTGCAGATCAGCGAGTTCTGCGGCACCTTGGACCCTACTATAATGTTCGAGGAGGAATTCGAACTCAGAGAACAGACCACCGACTACAACAGCACCTCGGAAAGCCGTCGTAGGTCGGGTGTGATCCTCCTGGCACAACGGTTGATGGGCAACAGCCACGACGAACACCCCTCGCCCATCTCTTCTGGGTAAGCCCCGCAGCGCTTTAGTCGGCTTATTTCGGTATTTTGGTTAGTTAATTTGATCATTTTTTGAAGTTTTTTTGTGGATTGTGGGGTGTGAGAGGGATTTTTGAGGAGGAGTTTGGGCATGCAGTTTGAGTTTTGATTAAAAATTATATTATTTTAGGTGTTTTTGGGGGATTTTTTGAATTTTTTGGTGGAAGAAGGAGTTTTAGTGAAGATTATGGATAGATATAGTAATAAGAGAGTTTAGGATGTAAAATGAGTGAAGAATTCAAAAGATTTGACCTTGTTTTAGACAATTTTTTTGAGATTTTTGCTGTTTATGCCAATTTTAGGTAAATTTGATAAATTTTTGCAAATTTTTTTGATTTTTTTTGATGATTCAGATAACTGAGGGTCTGCTGGTGTCCTAGAAGTTTTGTTTTTGCCAAAATTTGTTTGATTTTTTTCGCCAGTTTTTTAATTTTTTCAAATTTTTGTTAAATTTTTTAATTTTTAATGGTGATGGATAAGAGAAATAGCATTTTTATGTCTTGTTAGAGTGAGCTTGATGTGTTTTGTGATTTTTGTGAGGAAAAAATTGAGATTTTTTGTTGGATTTTGCTAATTTTTCGCGATTTTCAGCTGCTCCGACGACCAAGATCTCCGTTACCAGACGAAGCCGGAGGGCATCACCTCCGCCGAATCCCCCATCCAGTCATAGAGAGTACAAAGCGGACTGTAACACCTTGCCACAGCACCTCAAGCGAACATACGCGGTATTGCGAAAGGAATGGCTAGAATTTGCAGTTTTTTCGACTAAATTCCTATTTTTTTTGTAATTTTCTCCACTACTTAGGCCGTGGAAACGGATTAACTGACTTTTGAATGGTCTTTCCTGGCACTGCGAAGGCTTTGAACATCTTTAAATGAGATTTTTTGACCGAAAATTGCGATTTTTTCGAGATTTTATGTTATTTTAGCCTAAATTTGGATGATTTTTCAATTTTTTGGAGGTTTTGAGAGTTGCAAAGCGAAAGCAGTGCCAGTATAGTAAAAAAGAAGATTTTCCCCGCGAGAAACGCTCAATTTCCATATTGCATTTTCAATTTGAAGGTGAGAAAAATCAAAATTTTTCAATTCTTTCCAATCGATTTTGGTTTGTCTTTTACTTAGCATAATTTACGCACGATTTTTCAAAATTTTTTATCCATTTTCCAAAAACGGGTCCTCTAATTTTGTCTGTTGTAAGATATTTAGTCGATAGTTTGATCTAATCACCCTTTTTTTCTTTTCTTTTTGTAAATAACCCTTGTTCTTTGTTTCATCAGGCATTCGAAAAATGTTCAATAAATACGAAAGATATTGGCCGCTGGAAATTTGTTTGAATTGGAAAGGGAGAGATTTTTTTTTTGTAATTTTGAGGAGAAAAAGTTTGGGATTTAAAAAATTTTTTTTTTAATTTTTGGCCTAGATTTGGTAAAAAAATCTGGTAAAATTGGTGCATTTGGACTTGTTGCTAAAAGAAAGGCTTCGCCTAATCGCAAAATTGGGGATCGCACAATTTTTTGCAGCGATTTTGCTCCATGAGGAAAAATGCACAGTGCAAAATGAGATGAACCGTGTGCACAGTGCGAAGAGAGTCGAAGTCTGAAAAGAGGGCGCACCGTGCAAAAAAAAGGTAAGTGCACTGTGCAAAATGTTTGGAAAAGACGGTGCACAGTGCAAAAAGAGGCGACATGTCGCGGCATGCACAGTTCAAAAAGTCTAAAGAGGGGTTGCACAGTGCAAAAAAAATTGGAAAAGGGGTTGCACAGTGCAAAAAATGAAAACAGGGTGCACCGTGCAAGAAGATCGAAACGCACTGTGCAAAATGTTCCGAACAGGTGTTGCACAGTGCAAAAAGTGGAAAATGCACTGTGCAAACTCGACGACTGAAAAGAGGGCGCACAGTGCAAAAAATATCTGAAAAGGGGTTGCACGGTGCAAGAAGAAGTAAAATGCACTGTGCAAAAAAAAGTTTGAAAGAGGGTTTTACAGTGCAAAAGAGGGAACTGCACTGTGCAAAACAAAGTTAAATGCACAGTGCAAAATGGTATAAAAATGGGGTGCACAGCGCAAAAAGGAGTAAACCGCTCAAAAAAGTCTACGTACTTTATGCAATGACTAGTACAGTGAGGGACCTGATCCAGTGGCCAAAATGTACCATTTTGCATCCGGGAAGCATCAAAAATGTGGCAAAATGCTTCCCTCTCCAAATGAAAAAACTTCCTTTTGCAGGGCGTGCTCTTTCCCCCCACAAAAAGAGCGGGCGCGTTTTTGAAATCTGAGTTTTTTCACTTGGACAGGGAGGTGTTTTGCCACATTTTTTATGCTTCCTGGATGCAAAATAGTACGTTTTTTGCCACTGGATCAGGTCGCCCGCTGTAGGTAGACCAACAATGAAAAAGTTGAAGGCCATCAGAAGGTAGTACATACAATGAGGGACCGGATCCAATGGCAAAAAACGTCTCATTTTGCATCCCGTAAGGGACCAAAATGTCTCCAAATCCTTCCCTTCTCTAAGCTAAAAAACCTCGATTTGAAGAGCCCGCCTTGAAGGAAAGGGCGCGCTTTTCGAAACGGAGTTTTTTAGCTTAGAGAAGGGAAGGGTTTGGAGTCATTTTGGTCCCTTCCGGGATGCAAAAGGAGACGTTTTTTGCCGTTGGATCAGGTCCCTCACTGTACATTGAGAAATTTGATTTTTTTCCCTCCCAAAACCTCTAAAGCGTCTTTTTATTCCGAAATTCAAAAGGAAATTACCGTACCTTTCTTTACAATAATGCCTTGATCTATATCGGAAAAAAGTCTATGCACTTTATGCAACGCCTAGCAAACTGATGAAACTTTTCCCACATCTTCTCTGATCTCATATCCAAGTAGCCGAAGCGCCGCTCCGAACCCCATTCGCAGCCCCAATAAAATTCTTATTTGTATTATTCAAAACCGGGATTGTTTTTGTCTCGAGCCGAGGTCGTCGGCCCCCCTCCACGATAAATAAATATTAGTTTGCGGAGCAAAATGAGTGCCTTCGGAGTCTAATTGGTCCGAAAATAAAATAAACCCAATTCTCACCTGTGTGCGCGCGCGATTTGATGAGAGGCGAATCCGCAAACTCCCCCCGGTGGAGGAAGGAAGAGCCCCCCACAACGGAATCGCGGCTCAAGTTGAGGGCGAAATTTTAGGGCTCATTTGAGGGAGGATTTAGGGAATGGGATCAAGGTGGTGGGGGAGGGGAACGGTAATTTTACCTTGAATTGAAGAATAAAAATGATGTTTTGCCGAGGATTGGCACTGAAAACTTGGGGCAAAAAACCCTGACAATTTTCACAGTACGTTTTTGCCGGGTCGCTGCGAAAAATTTTGGTTTTTGCACCAATGTCGTGCGCGGTGCCCATTTTTCAAAGCGACGGCTCGTTGCGACACTTTTTTTTTTGCGCGCAACAACTTACAGGGGAAGTACTCCAAGTGCAACTCTCAGATTTTCTTTAAATTTTGCACACACTTCGGGTATGGTCTAAATATCAATTCCTCAAAGTTTTAGCTCGCGCTTTGCGGGCGCCGCCGAGATATGGAACGATTTTTGCGGCCGAGAGAGCACGCTAAACGTGGAGAGCGGTGAGAGAGAAAAACGCTTTTTGGCCATAACTTTGGCAGTTTCGAGCAGAAAAATTTGATTTTTTGTAGAAACATTATCTTTTACGGTAGAAATAGGCATGAAACTTTTCGTGCCGAAATTCGGCAAAAAAGTCCTAAATTTTTTTGACTTTCGATCTAAAAATCTCGGTTATTTCTGCAAAGCGCGAGCTAAGATTCTCGCATATATCTTAGAAAAGATTATTCTAAATTTCTGCCAAGTTTCAGCAAAATCTGAGAGTGGCATTTGGAGTTCTCCCCTTGTTAATATTATTGCGTATAATAAGTCATCTACTTTTCCCAAAATCATATTTTTTCTGGCTTGACTAGCAAAGATATGGCCATAGATATTTCATCTTTTATAGTCTGGAATACACATATATATTTTTAAATTTCGTATTTTACCTTGCATTTTTTGATCTTGGATATGAAAAACAACTATACGAAAATTAAAATATGTACAATTGATCCTTTTTTGACCGAAGTGAAAAGGAAACCAAAATTTCGAAAGACAAAAGCTTCCCATGAATGGTGATCAATCGGTCATTCCTCGTTACCCCGCGGCGATATGAAACATTAGGCTCGGACCGCTGGCTATGGAATGGCCACAAGACCTTTGGCTGTCTTTTCAATCGTACAGTTTTGTAACGTGGGGTTTTTGAAGAGGGGTTTGAAGTGTTTATAGCAAAAGTATTTTTAACTCCTCTTTTGTAATTCTCTGTATGTTATTCTGGATTGATTTTTTGGGGCGTTTATTATGGTTTTTCAAACGTGCGTAGACTTTTTTTCAGCGGTGCACTGTGCATTTTGCCTCTTTTTCTGCACGGTGCAAATCTTCCAAAGCATTTTGCACTGTGAAGTTTGTCATGGTTTCGTACGGGGCAAACTCTTTTTCAAGTCATTTTGCACGGTGCAAACATTCCAAATCACTTTGCACTGTGCATTTTGCCTCTTTTTTTTTGCACGGTGCAAACCTTCCAAGTCATTTTGCACAGTGCATTTTATCATTTTTCTCGCACTGTGCAAACTCTTTTCAGGTCATTTCGCACAGTGCATTTTATCATTTTACTCGCACGGTGCGGGCTTTTTCAACATTTTGCACTGTGCATTTTGTCATCTTTTCGCACGGTGCAAACCTTCCAAATCATTCTGCACTGTGCATTTTGCCTCTTTTTTGCACAGTGCAAACCGTTTTCAGGTTATTACGCACAGTGCATTTTATCATTTTACTCGCACGGTGCGGGCTTTTTCAACATTTTGCACTGTGCATTTTATCATTTTTCTCGCACTGTGCAAACTCTTTTCAGGTCATTTCGCACAGTGCATTTTATCATTTTACTCGCACGGTGCGGGCTTTTTCAACATTTTGCACTGTGCATTTTGTCATCTTTTCGCACGGTGCAAACCTTCCAAATCACTTTGCACTGTGCATTTTATCGCTTTACTCGCACAGTGCAAGCTCTTTTCAGGTCATTTCGCACAGTGCATTTTGTCATTTTTCTTGCACAGTGCAAACCTTCTAAATAATTTTGCACTGTGCATTTTGTCATCTTTTCGCACGGTGCAAACTCTTTTTAGGTCATTTCGCACAGTGCATTTTATCATTTTACTCGCACGGTGCGGGCTTCCTGAACATTTTGCACTGTGTATTTTGCCCTTTTTCGCACGGTGCAAACCTTCCAAATCACTTCGCACTGTGCATTTTATCGCTTTACTCGCACAGTGCAAGCTCTTTTCAAGTGATTTCGCACAGTGCATTTTATCATTTTACTTGCACGGTGCAAACCTTCCAAATCATTTTGCACTGTGCATTTAGCCCTTGCGTGGACATTTCTTCACCTCGCACCGTGCACAAAAATCCCCGATTTTTTGCACCGTGCATTCACCTTTTTTTGTTGTTGCACTGTGCATTTGAAATATCGCGGCGACGTAAGCTTTTCACGTGTTCGCCGTCGCGGTTTAGCGGAAGGATTTGCACAGTGCAATTTTGAGGTTTGCACGGTGCGAGAAGAAAAAAGAAAGATGCACTGTGCACTGGCGACAAGCATGAAAAAAAAGTTCGAAATGCACTGTGCACGGGCGACAAGCGTGGGAAAACCTTCGAAATGCACTGTGCGTTAGCGACAAGCGTGGGAAAAAATTCAAAATGCACTGTGCGAAAGCGAAAAAATGTCCATGCAATTTATGAAAATGCTAATAATCACCAATGTCCATTCCATTTGAAATCATCAAAAATTCCGCGCGACTGGCCTCACATGCGCATATTACCTTCCTCGGCGCATGTAATAAACCCCGCACTCTTCTCTGGATGTTGCGTTTTCTTTTCCCGCAAGATTTCTGAGGACCCACTTCCGTGCCGAGCTTCCGTTTCAACGCCCATTAAATCGGTCGCACCTTCGCCAAAGAGGGATGTTTGCGTTGGGAAACCGGTTGGATATCCGATATCTCGGCGGTTCATGGGCTCACGCCGCCGATGTTAATTGGGATTTTGTACTTTTTTGGAATAGTGATGTAATAGTGGAGGCGTGAAAGTGAATGGAGACGGAAATGGGGGTGGTTTGATGGGAGAAAAGAGTGCTACTGTGTAGAGAACGATAGAGCGATTGTAGAGACTGTGAGGTCTTGCTGACGGAGATCTCGGGCCTTCAAATGTTCATTGCGCCTATTGTGATTGTGCCAGAGGAAGGGCGATAGTGACGAGTGATTAGCGAACTCTGAAGCTTGAAATTTTTGTAGTTATATTAACGGTTGAAGTACACCAGGTCCGCCTAGTATAAATTTAGAATATTGTTGTTTTCCAAGCCCCGCGCTTTGCAGAAACCACCAAGATTTGTAGGTTGCAAGTTTGAAAAAACTTTTGTGACACTTTTTTTTGCGAATTTTTCATCACTAGTTTCATACCTATTTCTACCGTAGAGAGTAATTTTTCCACGAAGAATCAATCTTCCGCGTTTCACTGGCAAAAAAATATTTTTCTCTTTGACCCTTCTCCGTTATGGAGACACACCGCAAGTTCGAATCCGCAAGTTCGAATGCCTAAAGTTCGAATGACTAAAGTTCGAAAATGAAAAAAAAAGTTAATTAATATTTAAATTATAATTTGCATACAATTATTTTGCAAAATACACTTCCTCTTCAATCATTCATTCATCCTCTACGATGGAGGTTGGTTGTCCTAACACTTTGACCGACAACGAACGCGCTGTTCTTCATGTCGACCTGATCAAGATTCGTCATGGCGCCAATCCAACTGTGTCTTTCTCGGGATTCGTGGCTTTGTGTGGTGGATTTTGCTTTCTTCATAACAACTGGAGGTCGTTCGTACTTTAGTCATTCGAACTTTAGGCATTCGAACTTGCGGATTCGAACTTGCGGTGGGTCTCCTTTGTCGGGAACGCCTACCGCAAGTTCGAAAAACCCCAAGTTCGAAAATCAAAGGTTCGAATGCGTTTTTTATATTTTCATATTTCGAACTTCCGATTTCTCCGTTATACCGTAGAAAGTAGCATTTCTGAAAAAAAATCGCAACGAGCTTTATCTTTTTCGCAGCCTGCGCCCTGCATTTTCTGTCGTTTTGCAGCCATTCGCCAGGGCTTAACGAAAAATCGATTTATATCCTTTACATGAGTCATAAAACCATCTTGGAAGCCGGATCGGATATGATTTTAGCCATCAAAAGAGATTTCTCAGTGGCAGGCTGCGCCCTGGGAATTGAAGAAATGACGTAATATGAATTGATAGCCGGTATTTTTGAGGAATTTATGAATTTTGCATGTATTTTTTACAAATTTAATATTTTTAAATTTGAAAAAATCCCAAACTTTTTTTCGTTTCCCTCCAAAAATTAATGAACTCAACTCCCAATTGCGCTGTTGATCCTTCGCTCGCCGCACACCATAAACTTGCACAATAAAAAGGAATTGAAATGAGTCTGATCCCGGCGAGGAAACCGCAAAGAAAGCGGGGTTTACAACGACGTATATTGGCCAACAGCCGGGGCTTTCTTTGGCCTTTTCCGAAAAGTTCTGCGCGCTCTGGAATCACTGTTCTCGCCGAGATTGATGGGAATTCTGGGCAGCGGGATTTTTTGGGGGGATTTTGGGAGGGAGGGAAGGGAATTTGAATAGAGTTCGAGGCGCATTCGGCTGTGAGATTGAGCTTTTTGGGAGGGGGAATTGATCGGGAATTTCGAAGCCAAGGGTCTACGTTTTGATTTGAGTGACTTTAAAAATGGGTACAGGGGACAGTCAAGTTTTATTTTAGCCTGTCGCGAAAATAAAGTGGATTTGTCGCGGCGAATATCTCGCCTTGTTGCAGTCAAACACCTAGTCTCCAGCCGCGGCTAGCCGTCGCAAAGCGATGATGGACGATTTTAAGGCGCGACAAATCCACAGTATTTTCCCAACAGACTGATAGGAGGAAAATGGATTTTGCCGAAACTTGGCACAAAGTTTAGGATAATTTTTTCTAACAGGGAAAGTACTCCAAGTGCGACGCTCAGATTTTCTTAAAATTTTGCGCACACGTCGGGTATGGACTAAATATGAATTCCAAAGTTTTAGCTCGCGCTTTGTAGGCGCCGCCGAGATATGGAACGATTTTTGCCACCGAGAGAGCACGCTAAACGTGGAGCGCGGTCAGAGAGAAAAACGCTTTTTGGCCATAACTTTGGCCTGTAGAAACATTATCCTTTACGGTAGAAATAGGCATAAAACTTTTCGTGCCGAAATTCGGCAAAAAGTCCTAAATTTTCGCCGACTTTCGATCTAAAAATCTCGGTTGTTTCTGCGAAGCGCGAGCTAGGATTCTCGCATATATCTTAGAAAAAATGATTCTAAATTTGTGCCAAGTTTCATCAAAATCTGAGCGTCGCACTTGGAGTACTTCCCCTGTAAGATATATGCGAGAATCCTAGCTCGCGCTTTGCAGAAACAACCGAGATTTTTGCGTCGAAAGTAGTCGAAAATTTGACGTTTTCTGATGAATTTCTTTATGAAAAGTTTCGTGGTCATTTTTACCATAGAGCGTGATGTTTTCACAAAAAATTAAGTTCTTCCACACGAAGCTCGCGAAGTTATGTTCAAAAATCGTTTTTAAAAGGTCAAAAATCGTTTTTCGCTTTGACCTTTCTTCGGGTTTAGCGTACTCTTTCGGCGGCAAAAATCGTTCGATATCTCGGCGGCGCCTGCAAAGCGCGAGCTAAAACTTTCAGGAATTGATATTTAGTCCATACCCGACGTGTGTGGAAAATTTAAAGCAAATTTAAGAGTCGCACTTTGGGCACTTGACTTGTAAACTTTGGCATTTTCACACTCCCTCCCTTTCACGTCAATTTCCACATATTTTTGTTTTCGTTTTTCCCTCAAAGAAATTCTTTGGCCCCAGAAAATGAGTGCATACATAAAACGGCGGTTACAACAAACGCCAACAGTTGTTTCTTTCCCTCCCTCCCCCCTTCTGCTCGTGTTGATTTGGGTGGCAAACAGGGGAAACAAATGGATTCCATCGTGGCTTTTGGGGAGAGATAAATCAAAGTGGCCATGGAAATGAAGAGTCAAGAGTTATCCGCTTTTAATTTGAAGCGAATTAAAGGCTGGATTCTTGAGATTTTTTTTGAGAACTTTTTTTTTGAGAAATCGAGATCTTTTGGTCATGTTTTTTGGTTGATTTGAGCGATGAATTGGAGTTTTTTGGTAGTCTGAAGAAGTTCAAAGGCCCTGCTGATATTAAAGAAGGAGAGTTTGGAATATAAATGGGATTTTTTTAAAGAGATAGAAGATCATGGAGCCTCTTGATATAGAAAAAAATTTCTAGAAATACAGGGAAAGCGAAGGAAATCAAAAAAAAGCCAAAAAAATAAAAAAAATGATTAGTTTGCCCTTCTTTTGAAAGTATAATACCATAAGTCACGACGCTCAGATTTTCCTCAAATTTTGCACACAATTTGGGCATAGACCGCATTTCAATTCCTGAAAGTTTTAGCCAACGCTTTGCAGAGACAGCCGAGATAATTAACAATCTTTGCAGACGAGAGAATACGAGAAGTGCGGAGAACTGACAGAAAAAAGAAACTTTTAGGCCATATCTTCGCCAGTTTTTAGTGGAAATAATGGATTTTTTGTGGAAATATTACCTTATACGGTTGAAATAGACACAAAAATTATCATGCCAAAATTCGCAAAAATGGGTTATATTTTTGCCCACTTTTTTCCAAGTCTTTAGCCTCCAATATATATATCCCATATTTTACATAGTTACCAAGTTTGAAAAATAATTGAAGCGACTTTCTCCAAGCTTTATCTGGTTCAGAAAAAATATACCTTTTCACCGTCCCAATGATCGTTGAATATCTCGGCTGCCGCTGCAAAGAGTCTTAAAAAGATTTCGTTAATTGATCTGTGTCGCATATGGACTATTGTTGCCAAATTTAAAGAAAATTAGAGCATCGCTGTTTGAACGGCATCTGTTTTGGTAAAATATCCATTTTTTCTTTGAATTTTTTTCAAAACTTGCGTATTAGCAAAACTTTTTGTCTGTGGTATGTTGCCAACATATAAGCACGTTTTTTGGCCCTCTCTGATTTTATACACACGCTTTGCAAGTTCAAAAAATCATCAATTCAGCGATTTTTTACGTTTCTTCCAGCCTACGGTCACTAAAAATCATAATTCGCTTCCGTTTCCCCTCCCTTTCTCTTTCGTTTGTCGGATCAAAACAACGTCCGAATGCAATTTTCCGCTGACATTTCGTCCCCCCTTCCTACGAACCGTCGGCCAAAACGCCTCTGGCCATTTTGCGGGCCGAGATTCATTCAAGTTGACAAGCAAACCGAACGCAGCCGATCATGATCAATCATATCAGAGAGAAAAGGGAAAATGAAGGGGAAGAAGTGGGTGGGACGCTCTGGAAATAAGGCCGAGAGTGGGAAAAATCATCTGCGGGCGTGTCGGCAATGGCCTGCGGATACTATTTTATAGATATTACGGAATTTGGAGAAGTTTTTTTGGGAGAAAAATTGAAGAAAATCAAAAAATTTTTTTTGTAAAAAAATTATTTTTATAGGAAAAAAATGTAAAAAAATCGTAAAATCCACATTGTATAAGTGTGTCGCCATAGACATGTACTATCATAAATTTGTTGAATTTGTCTTAATTTTTCGAAAAAATCCATTTTTTGGACATCCTTAATTTAGACCCCAAGTCTAATATTTTCCATTTTTTCTCAAATTTTGGGCGTATTTTAGGATTTTAAAATTGAACATATTTTTTTTCAAGACAATTTTTTCATTTGTTAACCATTTTCATATCATTTTTTGCGAAATAAAAAAAATGTGACTTTATTTTACATAGGCATGGCCATGATAAAAAACCGCCAAAAAATTACAAAAATTAAATTTTCCAGATTTTATATTTATCATATTACTATATAATCGAACTCTATGGTCCTGATAAAGCCATGTTCCTTTCAACTTTTCCCAATATTTGCCTAAAAAACACCTAAACTTTGGACTGTTCTCAATTTCCCCCCAAAAAACTTATGAAATTTGATACTTTCGGCGTTCCAGGTACTCTTCCGTGTTGGTTAGTACAAAGTTTCGTGTGTTTTGAGGGCAGAGTTTAGTCAGGTTTCCGGTGTTTTCATAAAATTTTCCTTTGAGTGCCTCAGGGGGATTTGGCAAGCGCTCGAATAAAAGGTTCATAATGGATGGTTTAATGGGGATTTCTTAAAAACTTTTAATGTTTGGGCGTTTCGTTGATTAGAAATTTGGATGGGAAGGCTTTTAGAGGGTTAGGAATGCTTTGAAAGGCTTTTTGGGAGATTACAAGTTTTCGTGGTGGGACCCAAAATTTGGTTGGAGTTGCCGAATTTTGAGATTTTTTGGTGAAACTAGATGACTAGTATTGAAAACCATTGAAATTCGCTCAATTTTTATCATAACAAAGCTTATAAATAGTAAATTTCAATGCCTCAAAAAAATTTTTTTGTAAATTTTCGACTGTCTTAATCGTAAAATTTTCTTCAAAGATGTTGCTGTAGATACCTAAAATCACATTTTTACTTCAAGCACCATCTTTTTCAAGCCTTCCGCAGCTTTCCTAGCGCAAAATAAGACTTTCCAGGTTTTCGTGGTGGGACCAAAAATTTGGATGGAATTGCCGAGTTGTGGGATTTTTTGGGTAAAACTAAGTGGATGGTACTGTAAATCATTGAAAATCGATCGATTATAAATTTACTGAAGTCGTAAGTAGCAAACTTCAAAGCTTCAAAAAATTTTCCATTAACGTCGTTAACTGCCTTTACGATTATATTTTCTTCAAAAATGTCGATATAAACATTCAACATCACTATTTACTTCAAGTGCTATCTTTTCAAAGCTTTCAACGTCTTCCCCAGTGCAAAACAAGACTTTCCAGGTTTTCGTGGTGGGACCCATTTTTCTCAATATTCACGTCAATCACGTCTGGCGTTAAAGTAAATGGTCTCGTAATCTCTGAACTCCTCAAATATCATCAAATTTCACGCTAACTCCGAGCCTTACACATGCCCACCTTCTCCTTGCTTTGGCCGACGCCTTGAGAAAATCTCATCCTGAAACCTAATCCGCCCTGATTTCTCGCCCTTAATCCGGCCTATTTTCTATTCCGCGTCTATTTTTAACTCCTCTAATTCGAGGATCCGAAGTTATCAAAAAATTTTATGGACAAGTCATAAAGTTTCTTTTCCATCCGGGCCTTTACGACTTTCGCTTTTATTATGGTATTCTGTTCCTGCCGGACGTGGGACAGGTACACAAAAAGTTTGTCGGCGACTTTATGAGCCCCTCCCCGCAAGCCCGGAGGGAGGGAAGAGGCGTTCCGAGCCGTCTCGACGGCTCCGCGATCCTCTCCATTACGCCTCATCCCACTTGAATGGGATTTGTAAAATAATTGAATGTGTAAGATGTAGTGTCACGTGGGCGCCAAACCAGTCAATTTTCAGGGGTTGAGGGAGTCTTCAGATGGTCTTGGAATAAGAATAATAGCTGAGTAGAGTGGGATTGCGACTGGTTTGGTAGCAATTTCTTTTTATGGGGCAATCATAATTGTTGCAGTTTTTTGCGCATTTTTTTACGAGGGAATGATCATAAATTACTATGGGATTGTATATATTCTGAAAGAGCATTCTTCTAAAAATTTTCAGCTTGCGTTTTGCAAAAAAAATCGAGATTTTTTATTCTAGAAATTGCAAAAAATGTCAAACTTTGCGATTTTTCGACTAAAAAATCCCGATGGTTTTTGCAAGGTACTAGTCGCGACATAAAGTCCGTAGAATTTTCTGCACTGTGCATAAACCCGAAAAAGCATTTTGCACTGTGCATTCACCCGAAAACACATTTTGCACTGTGCAATTTTGTTGATTTTGCCTTATTGTCGCGCGCGATTCCCGTTTTTCGCAGCGACAAATCAACATTTCGGAGCGCGACGGAATTTGGGGGCCGCGAAAAATTCTACGGACTTTATGTCGCGACTAGTACAAGCTTTGAGATTTTTGCGATTTTTCGACTAAAGTTTTTTTTACGCGAATCCCATTTTTTGCAGCTACAAATCATTTCTAATATTTTAGATTTTTCGACGGAATTCGGGGCCGCACAGCATTCCGAACTTTTTTCGCCGCCGATCGGTGTCCAAAAAAATGAAAAATTAAAAAGTGCACATTACATTTTCATGTGTGTAAGGGTAGCCAGAAGAGATACCGGCAAAAACAAAAACTCTTTATGTAGAGTAATCAATTTCCTTTCAGAGTATGTAAGTTTTGTCTTCAGGTTGTCCGCTACCTTTGAGAAAATCGTCACTAAAAAAATGGAAATTTCGATTTTGAATGCCAAAAAAATGTACTTTCTTGGGGCCACCAAAAAAGATGTTGGAGTCTATCGTAAAGAGAATTTCAAGGGCTACAACATATTAAAATTTCAAGATTTTTGTGGGGGTTTAAGCCAAGTTAGAGTGAAAAAACCCCTGATTTTGCACTTTTTCTCGATTTGTTTGCACTTTTAGTGCAAAAATAAAAAACCATCCGTGGGCGATGGAATCTGTGTGTCATGTCGGATATTCATGCCAAATTTGAAGCTTCGCCGACGCTCCGGAGTCGCTGAATATCCGTTTAAATACGAAGCCTTAGAGTACTATTTCTATTGTTTGAAGTCGCTTTATCTGCTCCAAGATACCTTTTGATCAAAAGTATATTGTCTATATACAGTGTATAACAACATCTTATCATTTACTCACGATATATTTTTTTCATTTTGAAAATTGAATTTGGCAGATAATCCTTCACAGAGCCAATTTTTTGTTGCAACAACCAATTAAATTAACCGCCAAGCTGAGTTAGACTTTTGCAATTAAGTCGTTATGCAGTTGTTATACACTGTATACAGGCAATATATTTTTGATCAAAAGGGATCTTGGAGCACATAAAGCGATTTCAAACGACAGAAATAGTACTCTAAGGCTTCGTATTTAAACGGATATTCAGCGACTCCGGAGCGTCGGCGTAGCTTCAAATTTGGCATGAATATCCGACATGACACACAGATTCCATCGCCCACGGATGGTTTTTTATTTTTGCACTAAAAGTGCAAACAAATCGAGAAAAAGTGCAAAATCAGGGGTTTTTTCACTCTAACTTGGCTTAAACCCCCACAAAAATCTTGAAATTTTAATATGTTGTAGCCCTTGAAATTCTCTTTACGATAGACTCCAACATCTTTTTTGGTGGCCCCAAGAAAGTACATTTTTTTGGCATTCAAAATCGAAATTTCCATTTTTTTAGTGACGATTTTCTCAAAGGTAGCGGACAACCTGAAGACAAAACTTACATACTCTGAAAGGAAATTGATTACTCTACATAAAGAGTTTTTGTTTTTGCCGGTATCTCTTCTGGCTACCCTTACACACATGAAAATGTAATGTGCACTTTTTAATTTTTCATTTTTTTGGACACCGATCGGCGGCGAAAAAAGTTCGGAATGCTGTGGGCCGTAATAAATTATCAGGGCTTTCTGCTTTGGCTGGTACCCGATATATATATGACTTAGAGAATGATAAGTCATATCAAGCTTTGTCACAATCAAAGTTTTATTTTGCAGCAAAAAAAAATTTCTCATCATTTTTTCTTTTTACCTACCATTCGCATTTTCATAAAGTGCATGGATTTTTTTCGCTTTCGCACAGTGCATCTTGAGTTTTTGCACAGTGCCAAACCGACAAAATTTGAATGCACGGTGCAAGAAATCGGGGAATTTTGTGCACGGTGCGGGTCGCGGCAAGTGTCCATGCACTTTATGAAAATTCTAACAGTCCGTTTGTAAAGTCGCTGGAACGGCTTTCGCAACATGCACTGTGCAAAGACAAAGGTTTTCTTTGCACTGTGCAATTTATTGCTTTTTGCACGGTGCAATAGGTTTTTTGGGCTGTCGCTTGCACTTTGACTTTTTTCGCACCGTGCAAACGCCAAAAATCGCTTCAGCGACTTTTCCGAGGGGCTAGAAAAAACAAAACTCAACTTTTCCATCTTCCAACTTCCCCTCAAAGCCCCACCTTCGCTTGTAGGCACCTATCTCGCACCTCCTTCGCTTTATGACAACACCCGCAGCCCTTCCTTCCGCGAATTTATGCGACCGTCGTAATGCGAGCAGACGGAGCTCTTTTTTTCGGTGCGCCTGTTCCTCGCAACACTCACTTGAAGCGCGAGTGCCAAGGGTTGGTGCAACTGGTCAAGGAGGGCGCGGCGGGGAGTCAACAAGTTTTTTTTGGGGTTGATCAGTCAAAATATTTGGTTGGAAATCGAGATTTTTGATTTTTTTGTCGAAATTTTTGCAAAAAAAGATATTTTGGGCATAAAAATTAAGGGTGCCTAAGGCAGAAAAATTTTTTTTTTGAATTTTTTTGAGATTTTTGACCAGAAAAATTTGATTTTTTCCGACTTTTTTTTAAAAAAAAATCATCATTTTCCCCCAAAAAATTAAATTTCTTTGCTGAAAAACACATCTCCCATAAAAATTCAGGCCTAAAAAGTTTAGTCTTTTACTTTGATTAACAAAAAAAATTTTTTTTTGAACTTCTTCGTTCGTATTTTACCCAAAAAATCTCCATTTTTCCTCTTTTTCTCTCTCTGTCTCTTCGATTCTGCGACTTTTCCCCTCACTTTTCCTCCTAATCCTCTCAAACATTCCGAGATCTCGACGTTTTTTGACCTTTCCCTCCCATATGTAATCGTTTTTTGCTAACATTTTCGTTGCGATCGCTCTCCCTCCGCGTTTTTCGATTTTCCCTCTCACTCTCTGTCCGCTCTCCGCACTCGCAATACTCTCAAATGAATCGACATTTGGCGGCAGATGAGGGCCGACATTTATTTTATCCTTCTCCAAAAAAAAAGTTTTTATGAGGCCGAAGCCGGTGGGGGGCGGAGCCTCCGTCTGATCCGAGGCCCCGCTTCTCTAATATCTCTAATCCCCCCGGAATAAAACATCGAATTAAGTGAGAGATTTTGCAGAGATTTCGGGCGCCCAACAGCGGGTTGATGGGCATGTTTTCGAAACCCCGCCGGGCCCAAGGTGTTTTTTCCATGACTCATTTTGCGACCGATTTTGCGGCGATATTCAAAAAGTTGTAATGTCGGCCATATGGCCGAGGGTGTTGGGCATGTTGCGGTCAATATGTTGGTCATGTTTCGGATTTGTTTCGCGGTGAGAAATGGGATTTTTTATGGATTTTTTTGGGTTGGGCCTGAGATCTGGGATTGAACATTTCGCTTGGCATTTTAGCTATATGTAGCGGAATTTTAAGGGAATAAATATCATGGTTCTTTAAAACAGTTTAGTATGTATCTTCTCGGGGATTACTGTTTATTCAAAATAGCGATAAAAAATCGAGTTTTGAAATTTCCGGGGATCAAAGTCATCATGGATAATATATTGATTTTAATGGCTGTTAGCGGTAAGAAATGTTAATTTATGTTACTATTAGAGCTTTGAGGCTTCATTTGCAACATTCTTGCAAATTTTTATTTTACTATTGCAACGTATCTCCAAGTTATTTACCCATCTTGGTGACCCTCTCAATTTTTACTGTAGAGTAAAATAACCCATCGTATTTTACAAATCACCCAAAAATGTCAAATTTAGACCCATCTACAAACCTCTATAAGACAAAACCAATCTTCTGAACCACAAATTCCCTCGTCATTTGGCCCCAAATTCCCTCCGGCGGTCTATTTACATTACACTTCCTATTCCCCGTTTATTTTTATTTACAAGTCCATCAGTGCCATTCCCCCCGCTTTCTCATCCCTCCTTTTGTCTCCGTATTACGAACGCTGAGAGTGTGATCGGATTTCGGCCACTCATAAATCATCTTCGGCCGTTGCGAAGAGCGCTTTCCGAACCTTTTCGCGATAATGAAACTTTGGCAAAACAAAGGCGTCCATAAAGTTTGAGTTATGAGAATTGAGGGCAAAAAGGTTGTTTGAACGTCTGGCCAGAGAGGTTGATCGTACTTTCAGATGATGTAAAGGACAATATCAAATGAATAACGAGAGTTTTTGACAAAAAATCGGAGAATGATGATTTTTGAGCTATGTTTTGCCGAAAAAACGTTAAAGATGAGTCATTTTTCGAAGAGTTTAGGAAATACTCGAACTCCCAGTTTGTTTATTATGATGTCATAAGGCTTGCCAAGTCCCACACACCTCAGTTTCGCCATTGAAGACTAATGTTTTTTGAGGAAAACGGGATTTTTTGCTGATTCTTTGATTTAACGGATTTCTGACCGCAAAATACAGTGTTATTTGCAATAACTAGATATTTTTCTAGATGGTAATGAAATAACAAGTCAGTCAGAGTGATACTTCCCTTATTTGAAATGCATTTTTGACCTGGAAATCAAGATTTTTTGAGGATAGTCATCATTTTTCGATTTTTTTTGGAATATGGCCATATCGTTTACCATTCTTGATAAATCTGGCTGAAAACCCGCACAAATACTTCTCGTTGGACCAGTGTGGCTGTCTAAAAATTTCAAGTTGTTACCTTAAATACCCCTCTACTTATGACCCTTTCAACTTACCCCTCCCACAACCTATCAACCCACTTTTTAACCCAAAACTTTTGACCCAAAATCTTAATAAGATCGAATTGACAATCCCAAGCATTCAAAATATTTTTATTTCCAGACTTTCGCTTTCGAATTTCCGGATCGTTTTTCGAGCGTTTCCTTTTCATTTTGTTAAATTTACAAAAAAGATTTGATCTTTTTTCAGGGATCAAAAAATGATGCTGCGGACGTGTCGAACAGCCCTGTTGATTTGCATAGGAACAGTTTGTGTGTTGCAGTACGGTAAGAGGATAATTTTGAAGACTATTTCAACTGTTTTCACTCAGTATTTGGTCGATTTTTCTCGATTTTTTTGGCGTCTCGACTTTTCGGGCCGATGACAGCTCGGGTCAACGAAAAATCAATTGATACGAGGGGTAGCGCAAGTGGATACCCAAAAATAGGGTGTAGCAAGTGTCTAGAAGGCCTGACAAAGCCGTTGAATGGTTGGCGGATGGTCGGCGGAGACTTGGCGGAGCTCGGCGAAGGCTTGAAATACGTCCACTTTTTATAATTTTAGCTATTACTAATGTTAGTTTTCTTTACTCTGAGTTGTTGTAACATATAAAAAACCAAAATTTGAGGCAAAAAATGAAGATCCGTAACTTTTATCTAGATGATATTTATGTGATTACATGCAAAATACCTCAAAATATGGAGGTAATAAGCTATCCTAGGGCCCGATTAATCTTATTTTTTCTGAAAAATAAGCCTTTTCCTAGCCTCCCCCTTGCCTAAAATGATGATCTGAGGCGACCATAATATCGTTGACTCGAACTGTCGCTGACCCGACAAGTCGTAGCCGTATTTGGCCAATTTTTGATAAATCTTTTTTTTTCAGCCAATGCCAATCCCTGCCTGGTTGCTGACTCTTGCACGGAGTGTATCAAGGCGGGAAGTGAATGTGCGTGGTGTACCGATCCAGTAAGTTGAATTTTGGAGGAGAAAAAAAAATTTTTTTGATATAAAAAAATTGATTTTTTTGTGAATTTTTGGTATTTTTTGATGAAAAATATGATTTTTTTTGTGAATTTTTCAAATTTTTTGTAAGAAAAGGGCTTTTTTTGCTGATTTTAGACTCTAAGTTTAATTTTTTGCTCTTATTCAAATTTAAAAAAATTCAAAAAATTTGAATTTTCAAAGAATTTGCATATTAAAAAAATTTTTTTGTAAACCTATAAAACCCTTGAAAATCAATTTTTCGATCTAAAAATCAATTTTCATCTCCCCGATTACGCAACAACCCCCACAAACCCCCGGATTTCCCGTCCGGATCATATTGACATTTCGTTATAAACAAACCCAACTGTTTTTCCAGATCTACAACGGGTCCCGGTGTAATTTGAGAACACAGCACTCGAATCACTGCAATCTGCGAAACATTTACTCTCCGGTCACCGAACTCCGCATCCCCAAACAACACAACGTGCCGTTGGGCAAGAAACACCAAGACGGGCATACGATCACGCAGCTTGAGCCGCAACAAGTTCAGGTCAAAATTAAGCCAGGTGAGGAAGTTGCGACAAAAAAATTTTTTTTGGAAAATGTTGCGACAAAAAATTATTTTTTGAAAATTAAAAAAAAATTTTTTTTAAAAAGCAAAATTTGCATAAATTTGCATCCTTTCGCACGGTGCGGCACCTTCTCATTTTATTTTTTTGCACTGTGCACGGAGCGCGAAATTTTTCCCTTGCCACTTGCACAGTGCAAAACTTTTTTCGGCTTTTTTGCACTGTGCAAAAAATATCCGGCCTTTGCGCAGTTTTTTTGCACTGTGCAGAGTGATTTTTGAGATGTTCGCACTGTGCAAAAAAAAAAAAAATTGGATCTTTGCACAGTGCAAGAAAAAAAATTTCTGGTCGCACAGTGCGGAAGTTTTTCATTTTTCGCGACAACTTTGTTTTTGATGATTTTTGCACAGTGCGAAAAAGTTTTTTGATGTCGCACTGTGCACGGTGCGAAATTTTCATTTTATTTTTTTTCGCACTGTGCGGCTGAGATTCTTGTGACATTCGCACAGTGCAAACAAATTTTCAATGGTTGCACTGTGCAATGAAAAGATTTCTGGTCGCACAGTGCGGAAGTTTCTCATTTTTTCGCGACAACTTTGTTCTTGCACAGTGCAAAAAATTTTGATGTCGCACTGTGCAAAAAGACCCTTTAGGTTCGCACGGTGCGAGATTTTCATTTTATTTTTTTTCGCACTGTGCGGCTGAAAATCCTGTGATATTCGCACAGTGCAAACAAATTTTCAATGGTTGCACTGTGCAACAAAAAAAATTTGGTCGCACTGTGCGGAATTTTTTCATTTTTTTGCGACAACTTTGTTCTTGCACTGTGCAAAAAAGTTTTTTGATGTCGCACTGTGCAAAAAGACCCTTTACGTTCGCACGGTGCGGGATTTTCATTTTATTTTTTTTTTTTTGCACTGTGCAAAAAAATTCGATCTTTGCACAGTGCAATAAAAAAAATTTTTGGTCGCACAGTGCGGAAGTTTTTCATTTTTCGCGACAACTTTGTTTTTAATGATTTTTGCACAGTGCAAAGAATTTTTTGATGTTGCACAGTGCAGTTGATTTGTTTTATTTCTTCGCACAGTGCAAATTTTTCATAAAAAATTGCACTGTGCAAAAACTTTAAAAACTCGGCAAAATTGCGCAACAACTTGAAACGCAATTTTTTGCAACCTCTCCTCGCTTTTTCGGTCCCACTTTGAGGGCACTTGTTAATTACCCCATCTTTTTTCGGGGGTTTTTATAGGTGGGCCAGAAGCGAGCGTCTGGCCAACAGTTTGGGAATTCCTTTGAGGTCAAAGAGAAGGCTGCGACAAATTTATAGTCCGGGTCCGAGTGGTTTGGCTTTGAGGTCAGGGTTTACGATGTGCAACTTGAGGATGATAAAAAAAAAAAAAAAAATTTTTTTTGAAATTTGTCGTAGATGGTGTATATAGTCTATATATAGGGCTCGGGGTCTTTACTTTTCATCGGCTCTGCGAATTTGTTTTGCAAAAAGGCGTTCAGCACGCCCTGCTGAACGCTTTTTCGCAAAATCGGTTCAGCAGTTTCTTCTGTCGAAATTTCGTGAACGGGAAATGGTAAAAGCCGTTCATTTTGTGAATTTTCGTCCTGTTTTTTCTTTTTTTTTGGTAGATTTCGAAACCGTCTGAATTAGTTCAGAGTCGGCTGAACTAGTGCAAAAAACCGAGGTCTTTGAACACGTTAACCTGTTAATTTTCCTTTGAAAATTTTATAACCAGTGAATTGGTTCAATGTTTTGTTAACCAATTCAAACATTGAACCCCCTTTCCAATCGGCTCTGAACGGGTTGGACACCAGTTCAAACCGCACGATTTGAACTGATTTTGCAAAAAGGCGTTCAGCGGAAATTCTGAACGCCTTTTTGCAAAACAAATTCGCAGAGCTGATGAAAAGTAAAGACCCCGAGCCCTATATCGATTACACAATTCAAAAAAATCGAAAAAAATGGAAAAATAAAAAAAAACAAAAGTTTTTTAATTTTTTTCAAAAAAAATTCTGGTTTACCGACGTATAAAATTCAGGAGATTTCGTGGAAGTGATGATTTTTTAAACCATAAAAAATTTAAAAAATGAAAATTTTAAAAAAAAATATTTTTTTTCCTTTTTTAAGAGCAAAAAAATATATTTCAATGGCTATTACCTACAACGTATTTTAACAAAAATTTTTTTTTCAGGAGATTTCGTGGAAGCGATGATTTTTTTAAACCATAAAAAAATAAAAAAATTTAAATTAAAAAAAAATATTTTTTTCCTTTCTTAAAAGCAAAAAATATACTTTAGTATACTTATGACGTATTTTACCAAAAAAATCAGGAGATTTCGTGGAAGCGATGATTTTTTTAATTTAAAAAAAATTAAAATTAAAAAAAAATATTTTTTTTTTCATTTTTTAAAAGCAAAAAATATATTTCAATGGCTATTACATACGACGTATTTTACCAAAAAAAATTCAGGAGATTTCGTGGAAGTGATGATTTTTTTAGACTAAAAAAATTTACAAAAAATTAAAATTTTAAAAAAATATTTTTTTCCCTTTTTTAAAAGCAAAAAATATATATTTCAGCCATTACAAATAACGTATTTTAACAAAAAAAATTTTTTCAGGAGATTTCGTCGAAGTACCGTTCAAGTACGAGCACAGAGGTCGGCCCGGTTTGGAGGTGCGCGACTTCCAATTGATGACCTCCAACATTGAAAACACCGGAGTCAAGGTCGAATTTTTCATCGAATGCAATGGGTAAGCAATAATGTTAATTAATTTTCGAAAAAATTGAAAAATAAAAAAAAAATTTAATTTTTTTTAATTTTTTATTCGTATTTTAGCGAACGCATCCAAGCTCTCCGCTGTCCAGGGATCACCGAAGGCCAGCACATCAATTTCTACGTGAAAGTCTCGCTCACCGACTGCAAGGATGTGGCGCTTTCCGTCTCGGTTTATGGATACAACACCGTCTCGGCGCTGTTCGTCACTCCATTGTGCTCTTGTGAATGCGAAAGCTTCCGATTCCATGTAAATTTTATTTGAAATTTTTTCTTGGACTAATTTGAGCAGCCGAGGGCCAGATTTTCGGATAGGCGACATTTTATACGATAAAAAGTTTTAGCTAGGACGTTTTATACGATAAAAACTTTTGGCTAAGGAAAAGAGATTTTGTGAAAACTTTTTGAGACGTATTTTAAACTGAAATTTTGATTTCCGCTAGCATGAAATCAAATTTTTGACATGGCGACATCTTATACGATTTAAACTTTGTGGCTATAAAACCGGATTTCATAACTTTTTTATTGATGTAGCGTAATAATCACAGCATAAAAGGATTATTTACAATCAAATTGTCTCAAATTTAAATATTTTGATATGGGGACATTTTATACGATAAAAACTTTTGGCTAAGGAAAAGAGATTTTGTGAAAACTTTTTGAGACGTATTTTAAACTGAAATTTTGATTTTCGCTGGCATGAAATCAAATTTTTGACATGGCGACATTTTATACGATATAAACTTTGTGGCTATAAAACCGGATTTCATAACTTTTTTATTGATGTAGCGTAATAATCACAGCATAAAAGGGTAATTTACAATCAAATTGTCTCAAATTTACATATTTTGATATGGCGACATTTTATACGAAAGAAAATTTGCAAAAAATTTTTCGATTTTTTTGAAGCTTTTCTCTTAAATTTTCCAAAAATCTGTCGTATTTTAGTCCCTAAATAAAACCCACATTGTCTAAAATTTACGCAATTTTTATTTGGCGACATTTTATACGAAAAAAATTGCGAAATTTTTAGATTTTTTTTAAGCTTTTCTCTTAAATTTTCCAAAAAATCTGTCGTATTTTAGCCCCAAATAAAATTTTTCCAATTTCAGGACCGTCGCTCCGCGCACTGCCGAGGCTTCGGCGACCTGATCTGCGGTGTTTGCCAATGCGGCGCGGGCCGCGGCGGGCGCGCCTGCGAGTGCGATTTGAACCAGCACGGCGTCGCGACAGCAGCCGACTTGGAGAACAAATGCCGAGCGTAAGTCATCCGTCTTCCTCATTAATTATGCGATTTCCTGTTGATGACAAATCGCAGTTCGAAGAGGGCGGAAAACTTGTCAAATCGGAGTGGGAAGTGGATTTAGGGACGGAAGAATGGGGTCGAAATTGAGTAATTGAAGGGGATACTGTAGTTTGCGATCGTTTTAGAGGGTTTGAAAATGATTTTTTGAGCTTTGACTACCTTTTTATGGGACTAAGATTTTTGAAACAAAGGTTTTTGCTTTTTCCATATTTTATTTTAATATTCCGCATCTTTTGGATAGCTATATAAAGCAAAAGTAAAATAGCAAGAAAATTTTATGGCACTCTGTCCGAATTTTTCCTGAAAAATTACTTTTTTGGCGCATGATTGCCATATTAGTCATCATGGAAAATATAGGCCCGGAATAGGTTTAAAATCTGTAAAATACGGAGTAGAATTAAACTGTGTGTACCTATATAGCCTCTTCTACCACAGTAGTCAACTTACTGCCCGTCGTTTTAACCTAAATTTGCATAATGAAATGAATTTCTTTACCTTCCGACACCTGATGTTGATGTTTAATATTAGAGCAAAAATTGATGTCCAAGACATTAGTAAGGGACAGAATCGAACTGAGAGTACCTATATAGGCTCGTCTACCGTGGTAAACGTCTAACTGCCTGTCACTCTAACCGAAATTTGCATAATGAAGTGAATTTCTCCACCTTCCGACACCTGATGTTGATGTTTAATATCAGGGCAAAAAGTGATGTCCAAGACATTAATAAAGGACAGAATTGAACCTGGTGATCCAGCATAGGCTCTTTTACCATAGAAAATGTCTCACTACCCATTATTTTAACCGAAATTTGCATAATGAAGTGAATTTCTTCACCTTCCGACACCTGATGTTGATGTTTAATATTAGGTTGAAGGTTGATGTCAAGATATTAATAGGGGCTTTTAATACAAATATAGATAGCAGAGACCTAGTAGAACAGCTCTATATTCATTATGCCGCAAGCGATTTGCGTCAACAACCAATAATCTTCGATTTTCAGCGAGCCAGGGAAAGCCGTTTGCTCAGCCGCCGGAACTTGCGAATGTGGCCGCTGTAAATGCAATAACCCCGCGGTAAGTCCGAAAATTGAATTCATACATACTCAGTGTTGTCTACAACAAATCCTATAACATTTGAAAAAGGCTTTTTTACTTTGCGATGCCTTTTAACATTTAAAAATGAATTTTTTGTTTTTCCCCCAAAAATGATGATTTTATATTGGAAAAATCGTATTTTATCCATAAATTTGGTCGTATACGGACCTTTAGATGTGTTTATGATGTTCTCAAACTCATCCTCAAGAAAAGTGGATATGATTCCCTCGAGATTTGAGTGTTTTACTGGCCGTAAAACACATTTCTCGACAAGTCGCCAGATGCACCGAGAAAAGTTCGAAGCCATAAATCGCGGGAGGCAAAGAACAGATGTTTTTACACTGGATTTTAGAGAGATTTCGACTTGAATTTTTTCGGGGTTTAAACGAATTGCGAAAATAGAAAAAAACGATTAATTTTAGAAAAAAAAAATTTTTGAAATTTTAAAAAAAGATCAAAAAATAAGATTGAAAAAACGCTAAAATCTCAAGAAAACAATTTTCAGACCCAAGGCCAATTCTGCGAATGCGACAGCTCAGCGTGCCCGGTCGGCTCGAACGGCCAACTTTGCTCGGGCCAAGGAGACTGTTTGTGCGGGAAATGCCAATGTTTGGCCGGATTCCAGGGCCCCGACTGCTCTTGCAAGGAGGATCCAGAGCCCTGTACTGAGAATGGAGTAAGTAAAAATTAGTTTTGAAAGGTTTTTCTTGGAAAATTTTGAGATTTTTATATTATCCATCACAAAAAGTGATTATTTTTGAGAATTAGGCTGATAAATAGGGAGAATTGATATTGTCCAGGCTTTATAAAGGATCAATGATTAATTTTAAGCCATGTTTTGCTTGTTGGCATCATTTTTGAAAAAAAAAATTTTTTATTTTTATATTATCCATGACAAAAAAGATGATTTTTGGGAATTTTTAGTTGTTTTTGGGAAAAATTGATATAACATAGTGCTTTTAAGGCCTCGTAGATTATTTCTGAGGCTTTTTGTACTTTTCCGACATTAATATCGTATAGTACCACACAATTTTTCGAGAAATTTTTGGAATTTTTATATTACCCATGACAAAAAAGATGATTTTTTGGAAATTTTTAGTTGTGTGAAGGGAAAATTGATGTTTCATAGTATTTTTAAGACCTTGTAGATTATTCCAGAAGCTTTTTATAATTTCCTGACGTCAATTTCATATAGCACCACACGATATTTTGAGAAATTTTTGGAATTTTTACATTATTCATGGCAAAATTGAGGTTTTTCCAAAAAATTTTGATTGATTAATAGTCAGTCAATAATCATTTTCTCTTTTATTACTAGCTACTACATAGACAATCTAATTCAAAACAAAAAGAATTTTTCGATTTTTTTCACCTCTCACCTACTACAATATAACCTTGTTTCAGGTGGTGTGTTCCGGCAACGGAGTCTGCGAATGTGGTCGATGCGCCTGCTCTGCGGGCTACACTGGCTCCAATTGCGCCATTTCCACCTCCGCCGAGCACGACCAGCGAGTAATTGGAGCGGATGACGGCGTCGGGCAGATTTTGCCCTCCGGCGATTCGGACGAGGACAAGGCCGAATTCGCGCCTCCAGAGCCGGAGGCAGTCGCCGCCGGACGAACACTACACGCCGCCGTGATGCTGGTCTTGTTCAGTTTTTTGCTCATGCGTCTTTGAAATTTTTTATATTACTTTAAGTTGTAGATGTACAGGAAGTGGAAAAATGGTTGGTTTTGAGCTGAAAAACGGTTGGATTTGGAATCAACAAGATGTAGTTGATTCCTAAGGCCCTTAGCTACAATGTAGAGGCAATCTCCGTTTTTTGGAAAGGTCAAAAAGTACTGTAATTTCGATTTTTTGGAGAAAAACAAGATTTTTTGATGACCAAGTCCAATTTCCCTCAAAAAATGTTAAAATTCAAGGAAAAAATCAAAATTTTTTATGTTTAAATTATGAACAAGTCTCTGAAAAATAATTCTTTATTAAAATTTGTCCCAACAACTTTCGTTTTCATGATGAAAATTAAGATTTTTTGACTGAAAACTCAAAAAATTTTGGTTTTCGCTCAAAAAATCGCCAAAAAAGGCCTTCAAAAGTATACTAATGCCTGTAAAAATCGCAAACAATCTTAAAGCCAGCCACTTTCCACTTTTTCGATAGCATTTTGTCGCCTATTTTACTCTTAGCTTTATTCTCCAGGTCTATTTCCAATTTTTTTTCGTTTTTTTTTTGCAAAAACAATATTGTAATCACTTTCTAGCAACCCATATATTGCCCAAATACAATTTTGTCTTTTTGTCCTGCCATTGGAAAGGTTTTTGAGTACAAAAGTACTGAGAGATTTTTCCAAATTTAATCTTTTTTCCAGATTCTCAATTTGCACTGCTCATTTCTATTTTTCGATTCTAAAGATTTTATACGACGTTTTCGAATGATTTTGTAATATTTGGCTTGTGTTCAATATTAATAAAGATAAATACGTAAATTTGGGGAGGAAAAAAATTATGCAAATTTTCGAAAAGTTTAAAAAATGCAAATTTTTGGGAATTTTAAAAAAATATGCAAATGTTTAAAGTTGATAAAAAAATTTGCATATTTTTTAAAATTTATAAAAATATGCAAATTTTTTAAAATTTATAAAAAAATGCAAATTTTTGAGAATTTATAAAAATTATGCAAATTTTTGAAAATTCAAAAAAATATGCAAATTTTTGAAAATTCATAAAAATATGCAAATTTTTGAAAATTCATAAAAATATGCAAATTTTTGAAAAACACAAAAAAAAACAAATTTTTGGACCCAAAACTATGCAAATTTTATTTTCCAAAATCAAAAAATTTCCTCTAAAGGTCAGTTGCATTTCCAACCCACTCCGAGACCGGTTGACTTCGGGAAATATGGCTGAAAACAAGCCACAAACAGCGCTTAAGGGCGCCCCAACCGAAACGCGCGGCAACACAACCATTGGTGCAGCGACTACGCAGCCTCAGGTAGGTCAATTTGGCAAAAAAAAATTTTGAAAAACTTTGTTTTTTGGCTTTCTCAAAAAATTTCAAAAAAATTAATTTTCCGAGCTGCGCCCGAGCCCTGGCTTGGAAATTATTTTTAGCTGTCCTTAGGGGATTTTTATACCTCTCTAGGATCTTAAAAGTCATGAATGCTGCAGTAGATGGTCTCAAAAAATTATCAGCCAAGGCTCGGACGCGGCTTGGGAAAAAAAAATTTTTTTGAAATTGACCAAAAAATCAGCCAATTCCACTCAGAATTGATACTTTTAGAAGAAATACGATAAATTGGTGAGTTTAATCGTGATTTTTTGAACAAAAAAGTCAGTTTTTAACCGAAAAAACGGGTAAAATTCTAATTTTTTAGCCAAAAATCTCAAAAAATGCTAAATTACTGCTTTTTGTTTCAAAATTCAGGCGATATTTTAATTGAGGGCCCAGCAATGTGATTTTCATTTCATTTTCAGCCCACTTTCTCCGTTGGCCCCATCAAAAACACGTCCAAAGCCAAGCCCACTATTGCGCCGGCCCCTCCCACTATTGCACCAAAATCCGCAGTTCCGACCGTTGTACCGGTCAAACCGGCTACTCCAACCGTTCCAGTGGCCGGTCCAGTCCCTCAGAATCCGCCGAAAACCGTTGCGGCACCGAAACCCGCTGTTCCGGAGGGTCAGAAAACGGTGATCCCGCAAAAACCTTCGTCCAATCACACGGCCAGAGGAGCGGATCCGCTGCAGGCGGTGAAGAACGAGACGGTCCGCCCGGTCGGCGTCGCCCCACCGACCATTCGGCCGGCCGGACCCGCGGTTCCGACGATTCGACCGGTCGGACCGGCTGTTCCGACTCTTCGACCCGCCGCACAGGCCACACTCAGCGTTAGTGCGGCCGTCTCGGCCGATCCGGGAAGAACCACCATGGCGAGTGAGGCTACGGTCACTACGAACAGACCGGAAACTACGATCAGAACCGCGACCGGAGCAAAGGTCCCGGCCAGAAGTTTTGAGGAGACCAAGACTATGGGACGGTTTGAGTACTCCATCTCGATCAAACCGGAGAAACCGGTGGTGAGGAGGGCTGTAGAAGGGTTTTGGGGGAAATATATGGATTTTTGGTATTTTTGAGGGGAAAAAATTTATTTTTTTTGAGGCGAAATTTTGCTTTTTTTGGTTGAAGATGTTGTTTTTGGGGGAACTTTTGATTTTTTTGTTGAAAAAATTGATTTTTTGAAAGGAAATTTTTGCTTTTTTGGTCGAAAGGATTGTTTTTTTGTGGAAAATTTTGATTTTTTTGATTGAAAAAATATTTTTTCTGGTCGAAAAATTTAATTTTTTGTGGTCGAAAATTTTGATTTTTTGAGAGATGTTTTGAAAATTGATTTCTTATAATTTTTTTTGATTTTTTATCCAAAAAATTCTTGATTTTTACACTAAAATTTTCAGTTCTACAAAGGTCAGACGTGGCTGACTTTGTTCATCTTCAACACTTCCAAATTCCGTCTCTGCTTCCGGATCGTCCCTCCAGACCCGCATTATTTCACGGTGTATCCACTCAGCGGCTTTATCGATGTCGGCAAGTCGACGTATGTCGCGATTCAGAGATTGGTAAGTCAATTTTTACTAAAAAAAAAAAAATTTTTATTTTATATTTTTTTATTTTTTTCAATTTTCAAATTTTTTTTTATTTTTTTTTTTTATTTTTTTATATTTTTTTTCAATTTTCAATTTATTTTTATTTTTTTTAAATTTTTTTTCAATTTTCAAATTTATTTTTATTTTTTTTTCAAAATTTTTTTTTCAGCAGCCCACCATAGAATGTCTCGACTGTTTGGATATTGAATTTGGCCCCGACACCGGAGTACAGCAGGCCTCAATTTTGTTTGAAGATGCGTATTGCGATTATGACAGAATTCAGGTCCCGATTCGTTGTACCGGCGAGGTAGAACCCAAGAAAACCAAGGCCTAATCGACAGAAGAGGCCCTATAAATTGCAGGCCGAGATTTCTCACATAAAGTATTTTTGTCTCGAATTAAAAAAAGGTAAATTTTGTCGAAAAATAGAGATTTTTCTTTCAAAAACTCCGATTTAAACCTCCCTTCAAAGCGGAGTTTTTTTCACTTGAAGAGTGAAGAATTTTTCCACATTTTTGATCCTTCCCGGATGCAAAATGGTACGCTTTTTGCCACTGGATCAGGTCCCTCACTGTATACAGGGTGGTTCAGCTAAGTTCGCGGATGTAAAATGCTTATAACTTTTTATAGGGTTGTTCAATTTTTATGAGCAATACCTCATTTTATTCCTTAGTAGTTACCATTTTGTTTAAAAAAAAGATCATTTGTTTAAAAAAAGAAGAAAGAAAATGATCAGTCCTACGTCGAGTTATGACCCTTCAAAGTCAAACATGCTTTTTCACGTAAATTTTAAAAAAATTTACGGATTTTTTCGGATTTTCGGATTTTTTTGATTCCATCGTATTCTACGCAAAATTCTATGACTTCTGAAGCCCACTTACAATTTACAATTATCGACCGGTCGAAAGTTATAAGAGATTTTCGAGATTTTTCGGAAATTTTCAGATTGAAGCGTGAAAAGGCAAGTTTGACTTTGAAATTGACTTTGGTCATAACTCGACGTAGGATTGATCATTTTTAATGATCTTTTTTTTAAACAAAATGGCAACTACTAAGGAATAAAATGAGCTATTGCTCATAAAAATTGAACAATTCCATAAAAAGTTATAAGCATTTTACATCCGCGAACTTAGCTGAACCACCCTGTACTTGATGAAGATATAGGACTCATTCAATTTTTTTACCATCTTTATTTTTACTCAAAATTCACTCCATGACATCAAACTTCATCGTATGATACAAACACGCGGCGTACTCATCCCGAGGCGCGCACAATTGGCCAATCGTTTTTTGAAGGGTATTTCTATAGGACGTGGAGGAACCCCCATTCTCGGCTGTGTCGCACATTTTCCCGCATTTTTGCAGCACTCGTGGCGTAGGCTGCGCCCGGTCCGTCACATGGACCACAATCGTAAAGACCCCTTGCTTCAGGTAGTCCCAATATTTCTCCAGCTCTCGGTCGCCCTCCTCGTTCGCCTCGTGCATGCTTTTGCGGTCGGGCGTGCAGATCTTGAACTGCAACGTCTGCCGCTGATTCTCCGTCGAGCATTCGGCCGTGCGGCCCTCGGGATTGACGTATTTGGAGAGAGAGGCGGAACGATCTTGCTTCAGTTCGGAGGCTTGTTTGCAGAGATTACAGAAGCGACTGAAAAAAGAAAATAAAAAAAATTGCGTTTTTTTTTGAATTTTTAAAATTTTTTTTGGAATTTGTTTACATTTCACCAAATGACTCCATATTTTTATACTTGAACTTTTTTCCCACGCTTGTCGCCAACGCACAGTGCATTTCGAACTTTTTTCTCATGCTTGTCGCCAACGCACAGTGCATTTTGAACATTTTCCCACGCTTGTCGCTAACGCACAGTGCAAACCACAAAAAGGCCGTTTGCACAGTGCGAATTCATCAGCGAGTGCGGGTGTTCTGGAGAAGTGTTTGGAAAAGGGGAAAGCTCGCCTGCAACCAGTCGCCGCGACAATCTTCAAAACGGCCTTTGTCGCGCGATATTTTGAATGCACAGTGCAAAAGGTCAAAGGCACGGTGCAAAATGAGGGTTTTTGCACGGTGCGGTGCATATGGTATTGCACAGTGCATTTTTCGCCTTTTCTGCACCGTGCAAAAAACCTCAATTTTGTGCGAAAGGGAAGAAATGTCCATGCACTTTATGAAAATACTAGTATTAGTCTGTCGGGAAAATAATGTGGCTCTGCCGCGCTTTGAAATTTCATCGTTTTGCGACTGCTAGTCGCGGCTGGAGATTTGATCCGCGACTGCGACGAATCCACATTATTTTCCCGACAGACTGATAGTATTTTCCCGACAAGGTAATATAACTTGTAGGCATCAAAAAATGATGACTTTGAGAAATTTTAAAAATATGATAAGAAACTTCCTTACCAAACATCCTTTCCCCGATTCATATTCCTCAATCGCTGATTGCTGGAGCTGGGACACCAATCCACCGCGTTCGTAATGTTCGTACAAACATTCCCAATGATGTCGCTCTTCATTTCGCTGACCTTGTGACACGGCAATGAGGCCGAGCCCATCTGCATGAACGTCTCGATGTACGGGTCTTTCAGCGGTTTGGTCAGCTCGAACGACATTTTCACCCGATAGCATCCCGGAAACCGCAGCTGGGTCTGTTTGTTGGAGCGGTCGGTGATGTGAAGAGTGTCGTGAGTGAACGATTGCGGGGCTGGGAGCTCGACAAAATCGAATTTTATATTATCCTTGCGGATGAGGTTGGAGGGAACTGAAAATTTGGGAATTGTGGAAGAAGCGGTTAATGGATTTTTTAGCAATTTTGCATACATACTCTGAGTAGGCTGTACAACAATGTACGTAAATTTTAGCTTTTGCTTTGCACGTGCAGTCGAGATATTGAACGATTTTTGCGAGTCCTTGAAATTCATGGTTACCCTCAAAAAATTCAAATTTTTTCTCACATTCTGGCTTGGCCTATGGCCAAAGGGGGTGGAAATTAATAGAAGATCTGGGTTTCGAACTTTAGGCACGTCTTTCTTAATTCACCTTTAGCCCCTCCTTTCCCTTTATCACCTCTTTTTTATCAACGATTCCGCTCTTTTGCGGGCCTCCCGCATTGCCGCCGATATAAACGAGAGACTCGTCTTCAATTTTCACTCGATAAAACCCGGTGGCGCAACTAAAAATGTGCGGGTGGTCCGAGAATTCGAGCAGTCCGTTTGGGGAAGAGAGAGAAAGCAAAAGGGAGCAAAAACTTTGGAAGGGCAATCGCCGCGATAGCCTGATTTTGATTCAAATTGGAGAAAAATTAAGGCAACTGCTTGGTAAAGCTTGGTCAAAAATGCTATTATTCTCTCATTCTGTCGGGAAAATAGTGAGTACTCGGCCACATCTAAAATCGTGTCGCCGCCGCGAAAAGAAAATGAATTTTGTCGCTGCAAAATCAAGTTGCTTTTCACTTCAGCGATGCGATTGGGGCAACGAGACTGAGTTATTTTTTTCCCGACAGACTTAGCGTATCTGACCGAAGGTATCAGTCTGTCGGGAAAATAACGGCGGATCGTCGCGCCTTGGAGTCGCACATTATCGCTTTGCGACTGCAAGCCGCGGCTTGGGATTTGGTGCGCGATAGCGGCGAGGCGAGGGATTTTGCTGCGACGACCCGCCATTATTTTCCCGACAGACTGATATACCAGTCTGTCGGAAAAAAAGTGACGGTTTCGTCCCGCCTTGGAATCATCGCTTTGCGGCGGCTAGTGGAGAGGTATTATTCTACTAGTCGGGACAAAAAGTCCTGATAATTTTGCACTGTGCGGATTTTGCGCGGTTTCTGTCGCACTCTAAAAAAACGATTTGTCGCTTCGAAAAATGGGAATCGCGCGCGACAATAAGGCAAAAACAAACGAAATGCACTGTGCAAATGCACTTTTCGGGTCAAATGCACCGTGCAAAACACTTTTTTTCGCGATTTTCGCAGCGACAACCCAAAACGTTCAAATCCGCACGGTGCAAAATTATCAGGACTTTTTGTCCCGACTAGTACTGAATTTCACCTTTTCGTCCCATATTTTTGTAACGTTCAAAAGACCATCATTTTTTGGCTGTTGTGTTTTTTTACAAAAGAGCGTGGGACACAAAAAAACCCCATTTTCTAAACTGCAACTAAAACCTGAAGAAAGTCAAACAGACGATCTTTACAAATCTCGAACGATAAGAGACAAACCATGAAAAAAGAATAAATATTCGAAAAAACGGTAGACAGAAAACAAAACACCTCGGATTTTTCGCACAAAATAACTCACCATTCGGACAGGCCAACGTGATGTTTTCGCGGAGAAACACTCGGATCTCCTTGCACTGCACAGTGCCCAACAAACAGCCCAAGACAACAATGCGAAGTGCCCACATTTCCAACAGATTTCGGGAGGAAAATCGGGGTTACTGAGTAGCGTGTTACTCAATCAAATTTCCTTTTATAGACGAGGGAAAGTCGGCAAATTACCCGACCAAGTTACTTTAATTTTTGGGGTCAGTGTTCGCCGTTCGCAAGTCAGCGACGAAAAAATGGAGGATATTGTAATTGGCGGCGCTTAACCCGGATCTTACGAATCGAGGAACGGAGGGGAATTTTGGTGTTATTGTTGCGGAAAACGGGGGAAAATTGAAAAAAATGTTGAAAAAATTTAAAATAGACAAAAAAATTTGGTCGAAAAATTGTTACTATCAGTCTGTCGGGAAAATAATGAGCAGTCTGTCGCATCAAAAATCACATCGCCGCCGAGAAAATGAATTGTGTCGCGGCAAAATCAAATTGCCCTATTTTTGACCTCAGCGGCGCGATCGGCGCAGCGACATTGCGCTCATTATTTTCCCGACAGACTGATAGTCCGTTCGTAAAGCCGCCCGAGTTATTTTTTGTAAAAAGCAGTGTGCAGAAAATCTCAAAGAAAGTCAGGGTGCGAGTAACAGCCCGAAAAAGCCTATCGCACCGTGTATGAGGCATAAATGTCGGTCCGGAAGTCACCCGGCTGATCCCGGCGACATGCACTGTGCGAAAACTAAAGTTCACTTCGCACTATGCAATTCTTGGCTTTTTGCACCGTGCAATGGGTTTTTCCGGGTTTTCGCTCGCATCCTGGCTTTTCTTGCAGAGTGCGAATCTCAAAAATCTGTCCGGCGACTTTATGAACGGGCCATCAGTCTGTCTGCATATTGCACCGAAAATTCAAGAAATTGCACGGTGCAAGTGAACTTGTGTTTTCACAGATTTCAGTTCAGGCGTTTTCCGGAAGGCCTAGTATTCAAAGTGCGACTCTCAGATTTCCTTTAAATTTTTGCATACGTTTTGGCCACACGCCAGTTATCAATCTCTGAATGTTTTAGCTCGCGTTTTTTCGGAGCAGCCGACTCAACGTCCTCTGCCGACCAGAGAATTCCCAAAACACGGAGAACGGTCAGAGAGAAAAACACCTCTTTGCCGTATTTTGGCCCTGTCAGCACCATTTGCAAAACAAAATTTTTATATTGCTGACGCAAATAAAACATCAGGCTGATTCAGATTCCCTTTATCACTTTTAGGAAACATGCTGTAATAACGGATATAAAATGCATCCAAAATCAATCAAATAGAACTTTAACGCTGCGTTTTTTGCAAAACATGACGCGTAGAGCTTTCTTCGCACAGTGGATATAAGAGTCCTGCTGGAAAGTTGTTGGACTGATTTTGGCGACTAGGCGATAAAGGTCAGGGTGCAAGCGACAGCCCAAAAAGAGCCTATTTCACGGTGCAAAGAAAACTTTTGTTTTCGCACAGTGCATGTCGCCGATTACAGTTCGGCGACTTTCCAGAAGGACTAGTATTGAGGCTGGGCTATTGGTAAATAATGATTGTTTTATTTTTGCCAGCTCCATCACTTCCAATACTCTAGTTTGTAGTTTCTGTTGAAGCTTCATGCCCTTCCCTCAGAAAGACATTTTAAGTTCTGTTTTGTGCACCAGGGTTGGGAACTACCATCCATTACGGTTTTTACAGCAGTTCTAATCCTGTTGACGATACAAACAATATTCTAATTTTTGTTTCAGCTGGTTTATTTTGTATTCACATTCTACCCTATTTGTATAACACAAACCCGCATTAGAGTCCTTAACCTGTATTTTCTACTCAAAGTCGGCGAACTCCAAACTCTAAACTACAAGCCAATCTTTGGAATAAGGCCGAAGAGGCCAACTGAAGAAACCGGGTTAAAAAATAAATAAAAAATCAATATGCCATTCACCATCTCAAGATTTTTTTGAGATGGTGACTTTTTTCCTCGTATAACATGTCACCTTTCATTTTGGATCATTTTGAAAAGAAATTTTTGAAATTTCTTGATAAAAGCGGGACTCTTCGGTATGGCGGGACTTTTCGTTTTTTTTGTCTGACCAGACATGGCTACAGGGCCGCGCTTTTGACATTTCTGGGCCTTCGGCATAGCCCTCGTCAAGGTCGGCCCCCTTTGAAATTTTCGAAGCTCGTGGGAGTCTTCAAAATTTCCGAAGCCCGGCCTGGTCCCTCCCATGTGTGTGTAGAATTCCTCAAAAAGCGGGCCTCTTCGGTTGGCGGGCCTCTTCGAAGAAGAGGGCCTCTTCGGCTGCAAAGCCATTCTTTGAACGAAGAGCCAGCAGAAGTCGAGCAAAGGCGGGCACATGAAACAAGTTACATCTTCGCCCGTAAACAACTACAAACTAGACCCTCACAATTAATGCAAAAACCTCCGGGTTCAAGCCCTAGAAATACAGGCTCTAAGGCCATTTGTTTCACGAAGAATTGCTGCAGCATAAAAGTGGCTTAGCAGTAAATTAAAGGTAAATTAAAGGTATCGATTTACAGCGGAAGTGCCTCAAGTGCGACGCAAAATTTTCAAAAGAAATCTTTGTGATTTTTGGATCGCGTTTTACAGAAATTATCGGCCAGAAACTAAAGTTTCAAAAGTTTTTTAATTCGCGTTCTACAGAAACCACTGATATTTTGTGGCCAGAAAATATTTATGGCCCTCTTAAACACGACTATTTTTTGCAGATTCAACCTTTTTCGCAAAATGGGACCTCTCTCCAGACCCCAAATTTTCGGCGCGGATTCGAAGCCCACCTTCGTACAATGCGCAAAAACCCCGTGGAAATCGATCTACATCAGCGGAATTGTGGCCTTCTTCACAATTACCCAGTACGCCATGTTCTTCAGCTCCATGTGGCCGTATTTGCAGACGGTGAGTGATTTTGTTTTTGTGCGGGTTTATGGGGATAAATTGTGAGTTTTAACTTGACTAAAAGACCCTGCAACCCTCAAATTTCCTTTAAGTTTTGCATGCATCTCGGACATGGATCATATATCAATTACTGAAAATTTTAGTTCGCGTTTTGCAGGCGCAGCCGATATATTCAACGATCTTTGGCGACGAGAGAGTGGCCAAAATGGAGAGAACGGGAAGAGAAAAACACTGGCCATATATTTATTGGTTTAGCACGGAAACATGATTTTTTGTAGAAACATTACACTCTACAGTAAAAATAAGTATGAAACTTTTCATGCCAAAATTCGCAAAAAAGGTGTTACATTTTTTCCAACTTTTGATCCAAAAATCACGGTCATTTTTGCAAAGCGTGAGGTGACAGTAAGAGCGAAGGAATAAGAATTTTTTCTCGAGCTCGAGAATGTTTGCTGGATTCGCTACCAATTTCAAAAAGTAGCGAAACGATCGATTTGCGACGTGGTCTCGGTAGCGAATCCTTTTTTTCGCGACCTCCGAAAAAAGTCGGTCGCGAATCGGCGTTTTCGCTACCTCCGCGAGAGAGGAGGTAGCAAAACGAGTTTTTGCGACGGCGCGGAATTGGTAGGTAGCAAATCCGTGGATTTGCGACCTCCCAAATTGACTCCGCCCACTCCGGCGGAAATCTTTTTCCAGCTCTCCTGTTTACCGTTTTGAATATATTTCGAGTGTATAAAGCACTATTCACAACTCCCATACATTTTTCTTGACAATAACAATTTATTAAAACAAATAATCCGAAAAATAACAAGACGTAAGAGAGGAAACAGATATTTTACATTTAAATCGATATAAAATAATTCTTGCACGACTAAATAGACAAAAATACAGCCTCTTGGAAACACAAAGGTAAACAATAATAAAGCTTAACATATGGCCAATAGAAAGACTAACAAAATCTCTAATAAATACGACCTGGCCATATCGCGATATGGCCAGGGATGAAATAGACAATCTTGCAAGTCCTTGTGGAGACACGGACCTGGAACCGCCGGGGAGGTCCTGGATCTGCTGGGGACTTCCCGGATCTGATGTGCGGCTAGGACAGAAGTAGCCGCGGCTTTTGATTGGGCCCGTCATGTTTCTCCTAAAGCAATAAAATCAAATAAAAATCTTCCTTACAATCTTGTAGACCCACAACCATTTCGTGCACATCTTCGATATATCCTCATGTGGTCTCCAATATATGGCCTTCTGTGTCGGATATAGTGGACAATTCTGTCTTCAAGGAATTTCTCGTCAACGCATCGATCCCACACTCCATTCTTTTTAAATTTGACCAAGAGACTTCTCCATTTTGGCGCATCTTGCTCGAACCATATCTTATTGATGAAACCGACACATTCTGATCCTTGTCTTCATACTAAAAAACAATATACAAACAGTAAAGCTTACATAAACAATGGCCAAACACAGAAATCGGAGAAACCTGCTTCAACAACTCTTTCAAACGGTTCGACTGGCCAAAAACGGTAGGATGTTTGATTGATACGGCCGAAGACATCCTTGTTACTCTGCTAAAACAATAAAATACCAAGAAAAAAAGCTTACCTAAATGTCCAACCATGAATTCGGCCCTCGGTTGCCTTCAATTCGGATTGAATGAACAGAAATCCCATGAAAATTCGACCTAAAATCCGTGGCATTTCGTTTTCACGGGCGGCTTCGTGGAAACTGGACAGAGTGAAATTGGACAGAGTGAAATTGGACAGAAATAATTTGGACAGAGCGTGGAAATTGGACAGGGTGAAATTGGACAGAGTGAAATTGGACAGAGTGAAATTGGACAGATTTTCGCTGCAATCGTACGAAATGTCAATATTGAATCATCAAATAATTATTTTTTGCAGTGAAAAAAATCTGTCGAGTTTCACTCTGTCCAATTTCACTCTGTCCAATTTCCACGCTCTGTCCAAATTATTTCTGTCCAATTTCACTCTGTCGAATTTCACTCTGTCCAATTTCCACGAAGCCTCACGGGCCGCGAAAATATTCGCCACTTCATAAATTCTTTTTTCTTCTTTTCTTATGTTTCCTTCTGTTGAAGTTGGCCAATTGATCAGAGAAGCTGAATGTGAAGATAAAACGACTCGGGGACGAAATTGGCTGGAAAACAAGGCTTTTTGACTCCATGGTAAGCTGATTTGTTATTATTTTTTGATTTTGGACGAGATTTCCAATTTTTTCTACATTATTACTGGCAAGAGCGTTATAGATCGTTTTCAGGAGGCCGAAACAATGAAATCGGACAAAGGACAAGTCGTGTGGTAGTTGCTAAAGGAGGTAAGATTTGATTTAAGTATTATTACTTTGTTTTTAGGTAATTTAGAGATTGAAATTGTTACCTGGAAACAATTTCACTCTCGTCGGTCGTATTTTTGCCCAAGACTATGTCCATTTCGATGGTCGGATTAGACACATGCACTATGAGGTAAATATGAAGGTCTTTTTTTCTAAAAATTAGAAGGAAATGTTATATTGCTTTTGATTTCCAGGAAGATCCATATGCGGCCATGTTCATCAACCCCAGCCATTGACTCTTGGGCCATCTCTGGAGAATATTGTGGAAAAACAAATGTTCTTCAGCCCCATCCATTGACTCTCCGGCCATATTTGGACAAAATTGTGGAAAAAATAAAATATATTCTTCATGAAATGTACGTCATTTTACAATAAATGTTTTAATGAATCGAGGGACGTTTTTTCTTTCATAGTATCGTAAATGTACGATTTATAAGCTAAAATTTTCACCTTGAACGGTGTTTTTCCGTCAAAAAAGAAAAAAAGTGATGGCTGAAAAACTGAGGGGGCGGAGCTTATTTTGGGACGTCGCAAATCCATGGATTTGCTACCTCCCAATTTTGCGCCGTCGCGAAATGGCCGATTTGCTACCTCCCAATTTTGCGCCGTCGCAAAATGGCCGATTTGCTTCCGACGCCTTTTTTGGAGGTTGCAAATTGAGATTTCCGCTACTTTTTGAAATTGGTAGCGAATCCAGCAAACATTCTCGAGCTCGAGAAAAAATTCTTATTCCTTCGCTCTTCAGTCACGTATATGCCTTCTAAAATTTTTCTCTCAATTTTTGTCAAGCAGATTTCATCAAAATTATCGGCCAAAGAAACGTTATTATTTGCCCGAAAATTACGAAAAAATAATTTTTCAGTCAAAAAATAGCCCAATAAAATAAAAATCTGGTCAAAACCGCAATTTGACATAAGCAGACCTCGTTTTTTTACTATTGAAAACACATAATTTTGGCCATTTTTCAGTTGGACCCCGAGATCACCGAGCCCTTCTACGGTTACATCGTCGGCGCCTACAGTATCGGAAGTATCGTAACTTCACAACTATTCAGCCGATGGAGTAGTAAGACAAGGACAGTGCGAGGACCTCTAATCGCGTGCATGACATGCATGGCAATTGGGAATATCATCTACTTCTTGGTTCCCATGGCTTCGGTTCCGCTGAGAAAGTGGATGATGCTGATTGGACGGCTGATCCTCGGCGCTGGCGATAGTAAGTTTATAATTGGATTTGGAATGTTATTTGTCATACTAGAGTTTTCCCAAAAAAAAACTTTATTCGGCGAAAAAATTTGTAAACAATCGGTGTTTTGCAAAAAATCCAATTTTAAAATGTCTTTCAAAACAAATGTAATATCGTTGTAAGGCATGATCTAATTTTCTTCAAATTTTGCATACATTGCGGCTATAGGCTGCATATCAATCCCTGAAAATATTAGCTGAGGCCTTGGAAGAGTAGCCGAGATATTGAACGATCATTACAGCCGAGTGGGACGCGAAAGGCGGAGAGTGGTCAGACAGAAAAAAGCGTTTTGGCCATATCTCTGCCAATCGTGCGCGGAAAAAATTGATTTTTTGTGGAAACATTACTCTTTACAGTACAAATAAGTACAGAACTTTTCATGTCAAAGTTTGCAAAAAAAACAGTGATTTTCTCCCAACTTTCGACCTAAAAGTCTCGATCCGGTTTCAGCAAAATGCCAGCTAGAATTCACGCATACATCTATAGAAAAATTTTTCCAAATTCCTCCCAGGTTTCATCAAAATCAGTACGCCGTGCTTTGAGCGCTTCCCTTGTAAACTTTTCTTGTCCCAATTTCTCCCACCTTTCAGACAGTCTAGCCCTTCTTCAAGGCTACGCCTCCACCGCCTCAACGCCCAAAGACCGTCCCAAGGCCGTCGCCGTGATGACTTGCGGTCTCTCGGTGGGCTTTGCCGTCGCTCCCGCCCTCCAAATCTGTTTCTCGCCAATCGGCAGAGGATTTCGAATCTTTGGCGAGGTCGGGTTGGACATGTATTCTGCGCCGGCAGCGGCTGCATTGGTCTCTTCTATCTGCGCCATTCTTCTCATGAGATTCGTGTTTGTGGAGGAGTACGCGGGTATCAGTTCCAAAACCGAGGAAAAGTCGGTCAATCTCCCACCGCCGGATCGGCTGGCGTTGGCGTTGTGCTGTTTAGGAAGGTACATCCAGTTCTTTACGTTCGTCAATTTGGAAGCCATCGGCGCCGCCTATGTTGAGACGTATTTCGGGGAGCAACGAGAGGATGTGGTTGTGTTCATCTCCGCCTCTCATATTGCGTGCGGATTGATGTCGTTGGCGTTGTATGTCTTGTACATCTTTATGCAGCTGGGAAAGAAGTAGGTGCCATCTTTTTATGCAAGTAGCTGAACTGATTCCTTCTTCAGAGTGAACGCACGGTTAATGGTGATCTCATCGTTCCTGACGTTCTGCCTCTTCTACGTGGTCACATTCCAATGGCCCTTCGCTGACGGAAATATTCAGACATACACAGAAGTTGGTAAGTGGAATGGAGGTCTAACCATGTAAAACTTGATTACATCGAGTCTTAGAAACTAGTGCATGTTTAACACGGGAGACGCCTAATACACAAGTTTATCACCATTACTCTTCGCAAAGGCTTATTTAGAAGAGTCCGAGCCAACTTTCTGGCCAAACATTTCGCTGTACATTGTATAAAAAGTCATCGCCAATCCAACTTCTGCCACAACTTAGAACTATAGATCGAGATGAGAGGGGGCCTTATTTTACCCTTTCCGATTGCAACACCCTAATAAAAACCACGCAAAATACATAGATATCAGTGTGTCGGGAAAATAATGAACACAATTTTACTACGCCAATCGCATCATTAAAGCCACAAGCTAACTTTGCCGCGACACGATTCATTTTCTCGGCGGCAATGCGGCTTTTGATGCGACAAAATCCTTAGGCGCTAGACGACCATGACAATATTTGAACTCACAATGTTAAACGCCGGGGGTAACGGGTATGTACTGAACTTGACCATACAACACGATAGACACAGTAGACAAACAGAAATACACTTCATTGATCCAAACACAACAACAGCTCCCTCCAAGTTTAAATTCTTTCAGAATTCCGCGGATTCCTCAACGGGACCTCCGGAGAGGAGCCGTTGGGCTGTAATGTCGATCGCTACAGTTGGTGCGAGCCGATGGCCCCAACAAGTAAATGGCTGTATTTCGTAGCATTTGCGATTCTCATCGGGTTCGGCTGGCCCAACATCAACATCTGTTTGTTGACCATCTATTCGACCGTGATTGGACCGAGACATCAAGCGTATTATCACGGCATCTATCAGATGTGCGCCAGTGCAGCGAGACTGACCGGCCCGATTTTGATGAGGTAATTTGCCGTTCCAAATGTTTGTTACAACAAACTTTTCAGCGCTCTCTACCGCTCGGCCGGACCTCGCTACGTGTGGGGCGTTGCGATTGTGGTCTTGTCGGTATACTCACTACTATTGTCGGTGTTCTACAAACGTTTGGTGCCGCTGGAAACGGCTCAAGAAAAGAGACGCTCCAAAGCCGCGGTGGCCGTTGTTGAAGAGCCGTCGACGTGACTGCGAAGCATTAAAGATAATTTTTTATTTTATTGTACATGGGTTGTGCATCGACTTGAATTTGTTTCGACATCGATACGGTCTCTAGTCTCCTACGAACGAGTATATGTGATAAATTTAATAAATTAAAAATTTTAAAATAATTTTTTTTAGTTTAAATTTCGTTGATACCCCACCCTCCTCCCTAAGCCGGGCAGGAAGAAAAAAGGATCGTAGACCAAGGTAACTTTAATTGAATCCAATCTTCATATGATCATATTTCACTAATCACATGTAAAAATCATAGAGTGAATCAGTATGGTTTTTATTGGCCAGTCAATGAAAAATTCGTCAGAGTTGGCTATAGTGCTTTGGTCCTTCTTATCGCGGGGCGTCCCCGAGCGGTTGTATGTAGGAGGTGTCCCGAGATTAGCTCCACCGTTTCCTTTTTCCAAATATTTCTCGAACTGCTCCAATTTCCCCTCGCTTCGAATTGATCAACATTGACTGTACGAACTCGAAATCCAATACGATTGATGGCTAATGTCCCAGCAAAGCCCTTTGCAAAAGCTAATGTCCCAGCAAAGCCCTTTGGAAATCAATTGGGTTCTGCCCGCACAGGTTCGAATCCTGTCGACTGCGCCAATTGTTGTATCCTTAGCGCCAGCTGTTGTATGTTGACTGGTGGAGGTGAAGGTACGGAGTCAGCCAGATGTAGAGGGATAATAAGTATAAGTTTATTATCAGAATAGAGCAACAATACGTAGCATCACACCAAACATTCACTGAATGAATATAACAACTGAGATCCTATTTCTCTTCCAAGCTTCGAGAAGCTTCGAATGAAACGGAATGCCAATACAGTAATCTATTCCTGTTTCGGGACACAACACTTTGTGTTCGCGACAGCATGGCTGGACAGGAAAAACCGACCGCTCTCCGAGGAGGAACAATCTTTCAGGTAATTAAAAAAAAAAAAAAAGAATTTTGCATGGTGGCCCCCCTGAAGACTGAACTTTTAGACAGCTACACCCCTGCTGCGTAGTTTTGAAACATCATGATATTTATTATCAATTCTGGTGAAACACCGCTGACAATGATCGAAACAAAATCCTTGTTTAAGCCCTGAGTCATGTTGATGCAATATGTATCACTGTCGGGAAAATAACGTCGGGTCGTCGCATCTTGGAATCGCCCATCACCGGTTTGCGACGGCTGCTGGAAATTTGGTGCGCGGCCCTTTTTTCGAAACTTTTTGCTGCGACAAACCGCCCTTATTTCCCCGACAGACCGATATTTCCACTACTATTTTAGCTCCCCACGTTTTGGCTGATCAGTGAAGTTTCTGACAAGCCACAATTTTCTTGTTGATATATGCAGATCCTGAAAGCGGCTGCAATGTTCTCCCTCTATACTTTTCCAACTACTCTGCTGTTACTCTAGTCTGTGCGCGCAATGTGCACTTCACAATTCTTGTGAATCTTTTTTTTTGTTGTTTTTTGAACCTTTCGTTTGTAAAGGCCTCAAGAGAAAGAGGATCAATTTTAGGTCAAAATAAGCCTTTGTAAAGTCAAGCCCGTCTATAACGAATATCCTTTTTTGGCCACTTTTTTTTGGCTTGTAATGACAGTGGAAGTGCTCCAAGTGCGACGGTCAGATTTTAATAAAAACCGGGACAAATTTGGAATTAGTTTATATAAGACATATGCAAGACTTCTACGGAGTTGGACGATTGGGGAAAAAGACGATTGGGGAAAGGGACGATTGGGGAAACCGAAAAGTATTATTTTTCTTCTATGCAAATGTCGAAATTAGGATAATCGAGGATGTTGATTTCGAAAATCATGTTAATTTTTTCTGAACTTTCCTAGTCTTCCTTAAGTAGTAGCGTTAAAAAGTAGCTTTTTGAAATTTTTCTAAAAATACTGGATAAAGGGGTTTTCGAGGGTGCTGATTTCGAAAATGACGTTCATTTTTTGATTCTTACTTTTTTCCTTAAGTAGTACTGTTAAGTAGTAATATTTTGAAAAATTTCCAAAAATACTGGATTTAGGGGTTTTCGAAGGTGCTCCGAAAAAGTGAAAACTGTCTGATACTATATCACAGAAACGCCCGAGATTTTTCGATCAAAAGCTGGAGAAAAAACAAAAGTTTTTTTTTTGCATTTTGGCATGGAAAGTTTCGTAGTTATTTCTACTGTAAAGAGTAATGTTTCCACAAAAAATCAATCTTTTCCAGACAAAAATGGCCAAGATATAGCAAAACAAATTTCCCTGTGTTCTCCATGTTTTGTGTACTCTCAAAGATCGCTGAATATCTCACCCGCCCCTGCAAACCGCAAGCTAAGATTTTCAGTAGTTGATATTCCCTATATATCGAAACAGTTTACCGAAAAAATATGATTTTGTATCAAAAAGTATCAAAAAGTCTCAATTTCAAGTCAATAAGGAGACAAAAGCAAACTCGAAGTTCTTGAAACCGTTGAAAAAGTGACGTCTTTGCACGTCAAAAACTACAAACTTGACCCTCGAAATTAATGCAAACACCCCGAGTTCAAAACCCTAGAAATACAAGTCCCGAGGCCATTCGTTTTCCAAAAATTCATAGTGGAGAGGTGGGCTTAACGGTTCCGAGACAGATTTCGCTGAATTTTTTTTTTTCAATTTTGACGATTCAAAGTTGCCATCGTACGATTAGTTGGGTTTCTAGGTCGCGCTTTGCAGAAATGAATGGGATCTTTTGGGATTTTTCGGTCGAAAATTGAAAGTTTGCGTCTAAAATGGTCGAAAATTTTTTTGAAAATTTATTTGTTGTGAAATTTGAATCATTTTTAAATCGCGTTTTGCAGAAATAACTGCAGTCCTTGAGTTGAAAAATTCCAAAAAAATCATTAAATTTTCAAAAAATCTTTTGTAGGTTTCGAATTTCAAAAATTTCAACAAAAAAACAAATTTTAGATCGCATTTTGGGGAAATTAATTTTAAAAATAGCTTAAAAAATGCTTTTTTTTTATTAAAATTTGATTTTTTTTCAAAAATTCAAAAAATTTTTTAACCGCGTTTTGCAGAAACCTCCAACATTTTTGGCCAAAAAATATTTATGGCCTTCTAAAACTCAATTACTTTTTCAGATTCAACCTTTTTCGCAAAATGGGACTTCTCTCCCGATCCCAGATTTTCACCGTAAATTCGGCGCCCACCTTCGTGCGATGCGCAAAAACCCCGTGGAAATCGATCTACATCACCGGCATTATGGCCTTCCTTACAATCACCCAGTTCGCAATGTTCTTCAGCTCCATGTGGCCGTATTTGCAGACGGTAAGCGGAGCGACATTTTTGCTTCTTATTTAGAAAATTGACCTTACATTTTCAATGTTTTTGTATTCTTTTCTTGATTTCTGAAGCTTACAAGAGTCCCAAGTGGGACGCTCAGATTTTCTTCAATTTTTTCATACACGGCTCGTATACAGGGGGGCCTGATCCAGTGGCAAAAACCCTACCATTTTGCGCACAGAAAGTATCAAAAAATGTGGCAAAATACCTCCCTCTCCAAGTGAAAAAACTCCGATTTCAAAAGCGCGCCGGCTTATTTTGTAATGTAATGGGCGCGGCGCCCTTCAAACCGAAGTTTTTTTCACTTGGAGACGGAAGCATTTTGCCACATTTTTGACACTTCCCGGATGCAAAATGGCACGTTTTTTGTCACTGGATCAGATCCCTCACTGTATCAATTCCTGAAAGTTTTAGCCCGCGTTTTACAGGAGCAGCCAGGATATTCAACGATATTTGGGGCCCAGAGAGTACGCAGAGGGCGGAGAGCGGTCAAAGAAAAATTTTTTTGGACCGTATCTTTGCCAGTTTTACAAGGGAAAAATTGATTTTTCGTGGAAACATTACTCTCTGCGGTAGAAATAACTACGAAACTTTTCATGCCAAAATTGGCAAAAAACTGTCATTTTTTCGCCAACTTTCCATCTAAAAATCTCGGGGTTTCCTTGCAAAAATATGAGCTAGGAGCCTTTTACAGACGTCAGAAAAATATTATTCTAAACTTGTGCCAAATATCATCAAAATCTGGGCATTGCCCTTGAAGCATTTCCCATGCTGACATTTTAATAAAAATTGTTTTCAGTTGGACCCCGAGATCACCGAGCCCTTCTACGGTTACATCGTCGGCGCCTACAGTATCGGAAGTATCGTAACTTCGCAACTATTCAGCCGATGGAGTAGTAAGACAAGGACAGTTCGAGGGCCTCTAATCGCGTGCATGACATGCATGGCGGTGGGGAATATCATCTACTTCTTGGTTCCCATGGCTTCGGTTCCGCTGAGAAAGTGGATGATGCTGATTGGACGGCTGATCCTCGGAGCTGGCGACAGTAGGTTGAAAATTGAATTTGGAATATGATTTATGATACTACATAGAATTCTCTGCTTTTTAAAAAGAACTTTTGAGGGCAAAGAGATGTGTAAAGGATCGGTTTTTTGCAAAAAAAAAATCCAATTTTTACAAGGAAAGTACTTTTATGGGGGCTCCTACTTTTTGACGGGACATATCTCAAAAAATCAGAAAAAATGTGCTGATCAAGGATGTATAAATCCTAGCTGCCCATTTTAGGTTTTTAGGGGTGAAAACTCAATCGGAAGTTGACTTAAAGTCCTATATAAACCCCTTTTCGCTTAATTTTTCACAGGTTTACAATTTTTATTTTGGCTTAAAATGATGTTTATTGAATTTCTAAGGCATAATAAATCAGTCTTGGCACAAAAATTTATTTTTCCAACCTTCATCTTCAAAAAAAGTTGATTCAGCCCAAAAGGGAAATCGAACCCATGCGGCGTTCCCCCTCTTGATTCCCAAACTACGGCACTAGCCACTCGGCCACATCGCTCTCTTCCGAAGGAAGAGACGGACTGCGCTTTTTATCGTTTTGAATGCCTGCGCCTTTTGTAGGGAAATTAAAGTACGTGTCTCACCAAGCCAGAGAATGTTTTTCCCTCCAACAGCTAAGTTTTTCGCGGCGGGACGCGCGCCCAATGGGCGTGCCACTGAAAATAAAAATATTTTTCCAAATAAAATTGATGTTGAACTGTAAAACTGATGTTTGAATGGAGTTTCCACCAGGTAAGCAAGATTTTATACCTATTTGAGCTTGAAAATACTATAATTGTTCTTAGTTGTCCAATTTTTTCTTAGTTTTCGCAATATTACGTTATTTTGCGGACAGATCAAGATTGGCAACGGAGAATTTCAGTTTTTCTTGGATATAATTTCAGGAATACACGCAAAATGGGCCATCCCAACACCGGAATCTCCTCCAATGCCATGAATATCACGAACTCCTTCTCCAAAGGTGATTTTTGAACGCATTGGTATGTTGTTTTAGTTTATTATTCCATTTTTATTTAGATTTTAGGTAAATCTCTTCGTATTTATCGATGCTGAAGCCTCACGTCTCGTCCGGTACAACAATCGCCCCACCTTCTCTTCTGGCGAGATTCGGAGAATTGATCATGAACGATGGTTCAACGCTCCCACTTCAGCCATTACTGATCCCATACGGCCCTCTTTAGGGCCACATATTACGCTTATATTATTTTACTTTTATAAATAACTATTTTTGTTCGACTTTATCGTATTTATGGTGGTTTACATTTTGTTTTATAGACAGTTTCAGGTCTAAACCTTCATAAAAACCCTTCCTTCAGAAAGGATTTACATGCTCTGAAAATCTTGTATTGCAATCTACAAAAAAATCTTTATTTACATCCAAAGGTTCAATATCAGAGAAATGTGGCCCTAAAGAGGGCCGTATGGGATCAGTAATGGGTGAAGTGGGAGCGTTGAACCATCGTTCATGATCAATTCTCCGGGTAGAATCACGGAACGAAATCCGGATTTCGCCCGAAGAGAAGGTAGGGCGATTGTTGTACCGGACGAGGCGTGAGGCTTCAGCATCGATAAATACGAAGAGATTTACCTAAAATCTAAATAAATAATGGAATAATAAACTAAAACAACATACCAAAAAATCACCTTTGGAGAATGAGTTCGTGATGTTCATGGCATTGGAGGAGATTCCGGTGTTGGGATGGCCCATTTTGCGTGTATTCCTGAAATTATATCCAAAAAAACTGAAATTCTCCGTTGGCAATCTTGATCTGTCCGCAAAATAACGTAATATTGCGAAAACTAAGAAAAAATTGGACAACTAAGAACAATTATAGTATTTTCAAGCTCAAATAGGTATAAAATCTTACTTACCTGGTGGAAACTCCATTCAAACATCACTTTTACAGTTCAACATCAATTTTATTAGGTTGATTCAAAAGTTTTTCCACATGTCTTTAAAAAATTTAAAAAAATTTAGACCAAAGCCAGTGGGCCTGATATATATCTTGTTAGAAAGAGGGCTGTTTGTAGATTATAGCAGATTAATAACTTTTTACAACTTAGCAATTTGTAGTAGTAGCGCCGTGTTAAACCTTAACTACTCGAAGGAAGAAAAAGTAAACCGCCGGCGTTACGTCTAGAGTGGCTGTATCTTCTTAATATTCTAGAATATGGTATGCCTGTATGTAATCTCTATGGCATCGAGGACAATTTGCTATAGGGCTAGTCGAAAAATTTTTGCTGCGAAAAATCAAAAATTAGGGTCTGGCAAAAGTAGACCCTGTAGACGCAGCTATTAGAAGCACTAAGTGATAACGCTTTCTGTTATTGTAGTGTATGAGTAGCACTACAACGCCAATGCTAAACATTCGCGCTAGCTTTAGCTATGCGGCAGAAAAATCGAATCTTTTTAATCTACCAATATTTTACGTAATTTAGGGGATTTTTACAAAAACGTTTTCTGTTCATTACTCTCGCCCGGTATCCTAGTTATTTAATAAATAATGGATCCTACTTGACATACACTATCAGTTGCTAGACGCGTTAAGCTGAAGGTCCTCTTGAAATACCATTAAAAAAATTACAAAAATTCGCCTAAAAGTGCAGTTTATGCTACTTTTCTACCTTATAAGGCAATTTCAGTTGGTGACTTTTTGAATGTATCATCAGCATACTGTCTTTGTACAATCTGAATGGCAGCCGAGTCAAAAAAATCTAACTCCTTTCAAAAAATTTTTAAAAATCTGCTTTTGATCGGTAGCTCGGCTCTCCGGCCAACTTTATGGGATGCTACAAAAAACGTCAGTGTAGATATAAGTAGAGCAATAAATTCAGAAGAAACTACAGCCATCCCCAGTACGAATAACCCAAAACCCGAGACTTTTTAGTGGGCTGGAAAATTGCTAGGGCCCAGGATATTCACGATGACACAAACGGAGAAATTTTTAGCATTTTTGAAATATTCTGAAAGGAAGCTTGTAGAAAATAAAACGCCACGAATCAAAAAATTTGCAATGTTCTGCCCCATACATCTATGCTTTCAGTTTTAACGTACATTCAATCAGGCTCCAGGAATTTTATTTTGAAGTGTCTCAAAAAAATGTGTAAAAACTTTTGTATCAACCTAATATTTGGAAAAATATTTTTATTTTTAGTGGCACGCCCATTGGGCGCGCGTCCCGCCGCGAAAAACTTAGCTGTTGGAGGAAAAAACATTCTCTGGCTTGGTGAGACACGTACTTTAAGCCAGTTTTTGGGCATTTTCACCCCTAAAAACCTAAAATGGGCAGCTAAGATTTATATATCCTTGATCAGCACATTTTTTCTGATTTTTTGAGATATGTCCCGTCAAAAAGTAGGAGCCCCCATAAAAGTACTTTCCTTGTTAAAGTTTTTTGGCGATAGCAGGTTGAAGGTTCTCAGAATTGCTTTCACAATGGCTATAAATACCCCTAAATCTGTGTTTCAAAGTCTTGAAATCTATTTTTATACCGTCCGCATACTCATGTCAACTGATGTTAAATCTCATCGTTTTTTCAGACAGTCTGGCCCTTCTTCAAGGCTACGCCTCCACAGCCTCGACGCCCAAAGACCGTCCCAAGGCCGTCGCCGTGATGACCTGTGGGCTGTCGGTGGGCTTTGCCGTCGCACCCGCCCTCCAAATCTGTTTCTCGCCAATCGGCAGAGGATTTCGAATCTTTGGCGAGGTCGGATTGGACATGTATTCTGCGCCGGCGGCAGCTGCCTTGGTCTCTTCCATCTGCGCCATTCTTCTCATGAGATTCGTGTTTGTGGAGGAGTACGCGGGAATCAGTTCCAAAACCGAGGAAAAGTCGGTCAATCTCCCACCGCCGGACCGGCTGGCGTTGGCGTTGTGCTGTTTAGGAAGGTACATCCAGTTCTTTACGTTCGTCAATTTGGAAGCCATCGGCGCCGCCTACGTTGAGACGTATTTCGGGGAGCAACGAGAGGATGTGGTTGTGTTTATCTCCGCCTCTCATATTGCATGTGGATTGATGTCGATGATCCTGTACTTCTCGTACATCTTCATGCATCTGGGAAAGAAGTGAGTGACCTTTTTCGGCCGCTGAGCCAATGTTGTTTTCAGAGTGAACGCTCGTTTGGTGGTGATTGGATCGTTCCTGGCGTTCTGCTTCTTCTACTTGGTCACATTCCAATGGCCATTCATTGGCGGGAATATTAAGACCTACACTGAAGCTGGTAAGGGGAAGTTTTGGGGTTAGAAATGAGGATCTGAGCTCGTGGTTTGCCACAGATTCTTGACATGTTTTCGCCGGGTGCGGTCAGGAAAAGCGATCCCGTGATGAAAATTGTTTGATTCCGGGGTGATTTTTTTTTTTGATTTTTTCCGGGAAAAACTTGTTTTAGGGGTTTTCGAGGGTACTGATTTCGAAAATCGTGTTCATTTTTTCAAAAAACTTTAACAGGCTCCCTATCTAGGTTGTGACGTAGGTCAAGGGGGTCGCTCAAAGAACACCGGAAATAGACTCAATGTTTGATTATGATGGTCAAGAGTTTTTTAGATTAATCAAGTTCAGAAAAAATGAAGACAATTTTCGAAATCAGCACCCTCGAAAACCCCCTAAACCAAGTTTTTCCCGAAAAAATCAAAAAATTTTCTCCGCGGAGTCACTTTACCCCATTTTGGGTCGTCGGATCGCCGCCGCAAAGCGATTACGGGCGATTTTCAGGCGCCACGAATCCACATTATTTTCCCGACAGAATAATATCAGTCTGTCGGGAAAATAATGAGCACTCTTTCGCATCGAAAATCGCCTCGCCGCCGAGAAAATGAACTGTGTCGCGGTGAAAATCAAATTGCTTTGCACTTCAGCGCTCGGTGTACCGGCATTGTGCTCATTATTTTCCCGACAGACTGATAGTCAAATGCTTTCAGAATTCCGCGGATTCCTCAACGGCACCTCCGAAGAGGAGCCGTTGGGCTGTAATATCGACCGCTACAGTTGGTGCGAGCCGATGGCGCCCTCAAGTAAATGGCTGTATTTCGTGGCATTCGCGTTTTGCATCGGCCTTGGTTGGCCGAACATTAACGTCTGTCTGTTGACCATCTATTCGACGGTGATTGGGCCAAGACATCAGGCCTATTACCAAGGGATCCTGCAGATTTGCGCCAGTGCCGCGAGACTGACCGGCCCGATTTTTATGAGGTAATTTGTAGCTCCGAATACTAGTTATTATCAAATTTTCAGCGCTCTCTTCCGTTCGGCCGGACCTCGCTACGTGTGGGGCGTGGAGATTGTGGCGCTGTCGATCTACTCAATACTATTATCGGTCTTCTACAAACGTCTGGTGCCGCTGGAGACGGCTCAAGAAAGGAAGCGTTCAAAGGCCACAGTTACCGTTGTTGAAGAGCCGTCGGTGTGACTGTGAATGTCTATTTTTTTATTTCATTGTTAGTATATTCTCATTGTCAGTTCTGTAACACATTCTCCATACTACGCCCTTTCAAAAGTCCGTCACTTTTTGTCAGTTTCGTCGCTGTCGCGCACCTAATCTCCAGCTAGCCCTCGCACGGCGATGATTGGCATTTCCAACGCGAATCCACGTTATTTTCCAGACAGACTGATATATCAGTATGGGACCTGATTTAGTGGCAAAAAACGTACCATCTTGTGCCGAGGAAGTATCAAAAAATGTGGTAAAATACCTCCTTTCCAACTAAAAAATCAGATTTCAAAAGCCCGCTCTTTTGTGAGGAACCCTTCAAAACGAAGTCTTTTCACTTGGAGAGGGAAGCATTTTGCTACATTTTTTATACTTTCCGCATGCAAAACGGTACGTTTTTTGCCACTGGATCAGGTCCCTCTGTCATTATCATCCATTTTTTATTACTATAATAGTAATCAAAACACAATCTTTTTTCAGCCCTATAGTCATGTTGATGCAATATTTACACTACTATTTTTGCTCTCCACGTTTTCGCTGATCAGTTTGTACAAGCCATATTCTCCTTCTTGATATATGCAGATCCCTCAAAGGGACTGCAATGTTCTCCATTTATACCCTTATTTCTCTTATAACTCTCGTAGTTTGTGCTCAAAATCCCAGTGAATCTTTTTTTTGAATTTTGTGCTTGTAAAGATGCAATAAACTTTTAATCGGTATATGTACATCATACGTTACTTTACATTTAATTGTAATATAAAAATAAGGATAGAGCGTGGGCGCAGCTTATGGTGAGAGAGTGCTGTAAATTTTGACGTTCGGCCCAAGAACAAAGAAGTTATAGCCAATCCAATCGGACCACAAAGATACACCACCTGAATGAGGCCGAGCTTTGAAAGTCTTTCCAAAGGGCGACAACTTTATTCTATCAAGAAGTACCCAAAAACCTCAATTTCAAGTCGCTCCGGAGACAACAACTATCAGAACAATTGCGCCCGTACTGGCCTGAAAACTTTGATATTACACTAGGCACCGGTTTAAAAAAAAGTGAATTGGAAATGTCGGAGTGAACCAACGTGACCTACACCATTTGAAACGTAACAGAATGGAACTTCAACACCGCAAGTCTCACCTTTTTTGGAGCCAAATTGCGCCCGTACCGGGCCAAATACTTTGATATTACACATGGCACCGGTTTAAAAAAAAGTGAATTGGAAATGTCGGAGTGAACCGACAAGACCTACAGCATTCGAAACGTTACAGAATGAAATTTCAACACTGCAAGTTTCACCTTTTTTGGAGCTAAACTGCGCCCGTACCGGGCCAAACACTTTGATATTATACTAGGCACCGGTTTAAAAAAAAAGTGAATTGGAAATGTCGGAGTGAACCGACGGGACCTACAGCATTCGAAACGTTACAGAATGAAATTTCAACACTGCAAGTTTCACCTTTTTTGGAGCTAAACTGCGTCCGTACCGGGCCGAACACTTTGATATTATACTAGGCACCGGTTTAAAAAAAAGTGAATTGGAAATGTCGGAGTGAACCGACGGCACCTACAGCATTCGAAACGTTACAGAATGAAATTTCAACACTGCAAGTTTCACCTTTTTTGGAGCTAAACTGCGTCCGTACCGGGCCGAACACTTTGATATTATACTAGGCACCGGTTTAAAAAAAAGTGAATTGGAAATGTCGGAGTGAATCGCCGAGACCTACACCACATGAAACGTTACAGAATGAAATTTCAACACTGCAAGTTTCACCTTTTTTGGAGCTAAACTGCGTCCGTACCGGGCCGAACACTTTGATATTATACTAGGCACCGGTTTAAAAAAAGTGAATTGGAAATGTCGGAGTGAATCGCCGAGACCTACACCACATGAAACGTTACAGAATGAAATTTCAACACTGCAAGTTTCACCTTTTTTGAAGCCAAACTGCGCACGTACCGGGCCGAACACTTTGATATTACACTAGGCACCGGTTTAAAAAAAAGTGAATTGGAAATGTCGGAGTGAACCGACGTGACCTACAGCGTTCGAAACGATACAGAATGAAATTTCAACACTGCAAGTTTCACCTTTTTTGAAGCCAAACTGCGCACGTACCGGGCCGAACACTTTGATATTACACTAGGCACCGGTTTAAAAAAAAGTGAATTGGAAATGTCGGAGTGAACCGACGTGACCTACAGCGTTCGAAACGATACAGAATGAAATTTCAACACTGCAAGTTTCACCTTTTTTGGAGCTAAACTGCGTCCGTACCGGGCCGAACACTTTGATATCATACTAGGCACCGGTTTAAAAAAAAGTAAATTGGAAATATCGGAGTGAACCGACGGGACCTACAGCGTTCGAAACGATACAGAATGAAATTTCAACACTGCAAGTTTCACCTTTTTTGGAGCTAAACTGCGTCCGTACCGGGCCGAACACTTTGATATCATACTAGGCACCGGTTTAAAAAAAAGTGAATTGGAAATGTCGGAGTGAACCGACGGGACCTACAGCATTCGAAACGTTACAGAATGAAATTTCAACACTGCAAGTTTCACCTTTTTTGGAGCTAAACTGCGCCCGTACCGGGCCGAACACTTTGGTATTATACTAGGCACCGGTTTAAAAAAAAAGTTAATTGGAAATGTCGGAGTGAACCGACGGGACCTACAGCATTCGAAACGTTACAGAATGAAATTTCAACACTGCAAGTTTCACCTTTTTTGGAGCTAAACTGCGCCCGTACCGGGCCGAACACTTTGGTATTATACTAGGCACCGGTTTAAAAAAAAAGTGAATTGGAAATGTCGGAGTGAACCGACGGGACCTACAGCATTCGAAACGTTACAGAATGAAATTTCAACACTGCAAGTTTCACCTTTTTTGGAGCTAAACTGCGCCCGTACCGGGCCGAACACTTTCATATTATACTAGGCACCTGTTTAAAAAAAAGTGAATTGGAAATGTCGGAGTGAACCGAAGGGACCTACAGCATTCGAAACGTTACAGAATGAAATTTCAACACTGCAAGTTTCACCTTTTTTGGAGCTAAACTGCGCCCGTACCGGGCCGAACACTTTGATATTATACTAGGCACCGGTTTAAAAAAAAGTGAATTGGAAATGTCGGAGTGAACCGACGGGACCTACAGCATTCGAAACGTTACAGAATGAAATTTCAACACTGCAAGTTTCACCTTTTTTGGAGCTAAACTGCGCCCGTACCGGGCCGAACACTTTGATATTATACTAGGCACCGGTTTAAAAAAAAGTGAATTGGAAATGTCGGAGTGAACCGACAAGACCTACAGCATTCGAAACGTTACAGAATGAAATTTCAACACTGCAAGTTTCACCTTTTTGGAGCTAAACTGCGCCCGTACCGGGCCAAACACTTTGATATTATACTAGGCACCGGTTTAAAAAAAAGTGAATTGGAAATGTCGGAGTGAACCGACGGGACCTACAGCATTCGAAACGTTACAGAATGAAATTTCAACACTGCAAGTTTCACCTTTTTTGGAGCTAAACTGCGCCCGTACCGGGCCAAACACTTTGATATTATACTAGGCACCGGTTTAAAAAAAAGTGAATTGGAAATGTCGGAGTGAACCGACGGGACCTACAGCATTCGAAACGTTACAGAATGAAATTTCAACACTGCAAGTTTCACCTTTTTTGGAGCTAAACTGCGCCCGTACCGGGCCAAACACTTTGATATTATACTAGGCACCGGTTTAAAAAAAAGTGAATTGGAAATGTCGGAGTGAACCGACGGGACCTACAGCATTCGAAACGTTACAGAATGAAATTTCAACACTGCAAGTTTCACCTTTTTTGGAGCTAAACTGCGCCCGTACCGGGCCAAACACTTTGATATTATACTAGGCACCGGTTTAAAAAAAGTGAATTGGAAATGTCAGAGTGAACCGACGGGACCTACAGCATTCGAAACGTTACAGAATGAAATTTCAACACTGCAAGTTTCACCTTTTTTGGAGCTAAACTGCGCCCGTACCGGGCCAAACACTTTGATATTATATTAGGTTGGACGGAAAGTTCGTACGATTTTTTACCCAGATTTCAATTTAATTTTTTTCGCGCCAAAACCGAGTGCCCACCGTAAATACCTAGCATATACAAGAGTACAGTGTGCTGATTTATGTGCTACGTGCCAACCGTTAGCTCCGCCAAAACGAGCTTAATTATAAGAGATTTTCCGCTTTGCGGCTATTTCGGGTGGGGTCCAGAACGTAAGCTCTAGTTTCCAGATCGTTTTTGATAAAGCTCTGAAACTTTGTACGCAGTGTCCAGTGGTCTTTATGACTACGTTAAACACAATTAGAAATCATAAAAGAGTGTGTCGGATAAAATAATGGCAACACTTTGAACCAAATCTTCAGCAAAGGCCCCTCATGAAAACTTTTTCTTATTATTCCGCGTATTGCTTATGGTCTGCCTCTGTAATAGGGTCCAGTAAGGCAACTGGGTAGGCCTTTACGTGCATCATGAGTATCCCGGATAATAAACGCTTCGGGGTAGCCTTAAAGAGGCAAAATTGCCAAAAATATATAGCTCTACAGAAATGCGTGTGATTTGCTGACAATTAACAATGGTTACCTATTGCTTCATAAAGTAGTAGAACGATATAGAGGCTCCATTTTCCACCCTAGAAAGGGAGGACTCGAAAACTGCTTTGAGCTGTTTTTTGAATTTTACGAATTGCTCCGATAGTTCACCAGCGAGTTTTCGAAAAACAAGTCATTGAGTTCTGTCATGTCACGCAGTAAAACAATTGGCTAAGGACGGGTAGCTTAGTGTCAGGTAGTGTCTTTAGTTTTGGCATATCATAGTTAGACCCATAGGAATGCATCGGCAAAGCGGCTATTGTAATTATATTCAAACTTGGTGGGTATCGCTAAAATCAAGTTTTCTGGCTATGTTTGGATTTATTCCCCGACTACTTCACGCACATTAGGAGCTTCAAAAGGAAGCTTTTTAGCAGTGCTAAAATAGTTTCCTATTAGGCCTTGTTAAAGAAACCAGCCAAGAATCTCTACTTGTAGACCAAAGATGGGTAAATGTCTAAATTAAGTTCTCAGTTGGTAAACGCTTAAGATGGCTGAGGGTTGTACTGTCAGATATGGATGCCTGTCCTCTACCAACACCATATATTTGTGTTTGTCTTTTTACATCGGCTCAAGAAAAAATAGCAGCAGTAAAAAATCGTACGAACTTTCCGTCCAACCTAATACTAGGCACCGGTTTAAAAAAAAAGTGAATTGGAAATGTCGGAGTGAACCGACAAGACCTACAGCATTCGAAACGTTACAGAATGAAATTTCAACACTGCAAGTTTCACCTTTTTTGGAGCTAAACTGCGCCCGTACCGGGCCAAACACTTTGATATTATACTAGGCACCGGTTTAAAAAAAAAGTGAATTGGAAATGTCGGAGTGAACCGACGGGACCTACAGCATTCGAAACGTTACAGAATGAAATTTCAACACTGCAAGTTTCACCTTTTTTGGAGCTAAACTGCGCCCGTACCGGGCCGAACACTTTGATATTATACTAGGCACCGGTTTAAAAAAAGTGAATTGGAAATGTCGGAGTGAACCGACAAGACCTACAGCATTCGAAACGTTACAGAATGAAATTTCAACACTGCAAGTTTCACCTTTTTTGGAGCTAAACTGCGTCCGTACCGGGCCGAACACTTTGATATTATACTAGGCACCGGTTTAAAAAAAGTGAATTGGAAATGTCGGAGTGAACCGACAAGACCTACAGCATTCGAAACGTTACAGAATGAAATTTCAACACTGCAAGTTTCACCTTTTTTGGAGCTAAACTGCGCCCGTACCGGGCCAAACACTTTGATATTATACTAGGCACCGGTTTAAAAAAAAGTGAATTGGAAATGTCGGAGTGAACCGACGGGACCTACAGCATTCGAAACGTTACAGAATGAAATTTCAACACTGCAAGTTTCACCTTTTTTGGAGCTAAACTGCGTCCGTACCGGGCCGAACACTTTCATATTATACTAGGCACCGGTTTAAAAAAAAGTGAATTGGAAATGTCGGAGTGAACCGACGGGACCTACAGCATTCGAAACGTTACAGAATGAAATTTCAACACTGCAAGTTTCACCTTTTTTGGAGCTAAACTGCGCCCGTACCGGGCCGAACACTTTGGTATTATACTAGGCACCGGTTTAAAAAAAAAGTTAATTGGAAATGTCGGAGTGAACCGACGGGACCTACAGCATTCGAAACGTTACAGAATGAAATTTCAACACTGCAAGTTTCACCTTTTTTGGAGCTAAACTGCGTCCGTACCGGGCCGAACACTTTGATATTATACTAGGCACCGGTTTAAAAAAAAGTGAATTGGAAATGTCGGAGTGAACCGACAAGACCTACAGCATTCGAAACGTTACAGAATGAAATTTCAACACTGCAAGTTTCACCTTTTTTGGAGCTAAACTGCGCCCGTACCGGGCCAAACACTTTGATATTATACTAGGCACCGGTTTAAAAAAAAAGTGAATTGGAAATGTCGGAGTGAACCGACGGGACCTACAGCATTCGAAACGTTACAGAATGAAATTTCAACACTGCAAGTTTCACCTTTTTTGGAGCTAAACTGCGTCCGTACCGGGCCGAACACTTTGATATTATACTAGGCACCGGTTTAAAAAAAAGTGAATTGGAAATGTCGGAGTGAACCGACGGCACCTACAGCATTCGAAACGTTACAGAATGAAATTTCAACACTGCAAGTTTCACCTTTTTTGGAGCTAAACTGCGTCCGTACCGGGCCGAACACTTTGATATTATACTAGGCACCGGTTTAAAAAAAGTGAATTGGAAATGTCGGAGTGAATCGCCGAGACCTACACCACATGAAACGTTACAGAATGAAATTTCAACACTGCAAGTTTCACCTTTTTTGGAGCTAAACTGCGTCCGTACCGGGCCGAACACTTTGATATTATACTAGGCACCGGTTTAAAAAAAGTGAATTGGAAATGTCGGAGTGAATCGCCGAGACCTACACCACATGAAACGTTACAGAATGAAATTTCAACACTGCAAGTTTCACCTTTTTTGAAGCCAAACTGCGCACGTACCGGGCCGAACACTTTGATATTACACTAGGCACCGGTTTAAAAAAAAGTGAATTGGAAATGTCGGAGTGAACCGACGTGACCTACAGCGTTCGAAACGATACAGAATGAAATTTCAACACTGCAAGTTTCACCTTTTTTGAAGCCAAACTGCGCACGTACCGGGCCGAACACTTTGATATCATACTAGGCACCGGTTTAAAAAAAAGTGAATTGGAAATGTCGGAGTGAACCGACGTGACCTACAGCGTTCGAAACGATACAGAATGAAATTTCAACACTGCAAGTTTCACCTTTTTTGAAGCCAAACTGCGCACGTACCGGGCCGAACACTTTGATATTACACTAGGCACCGGTTTAAAAAAAAGTGAATTGGAAATGTCGGAGTGAACCGACGTGACCTACAGCGTTCGAAACGATACAGAATGAAATTTCAACACTGCAAGTTTCACCTTTTTTGGAGCTAAACTGCGTCCGTACCGGGCCAAACACTTTGATATTACACTAGGCACCGGTTTAAAAAAAAGTGAATTGGAAATGTCGGAGTGAACCGACGTGACCTACAGCGTTCGAAACGATACAGAATGAAATTTCAACACTGCAAGTTTCACCTTTTTTGGAGCTAAACTGCGTCCGTACCGGGCCGAACACTTTGATATTATACTAGGCACCGGTTTAAAAAAAAAGTGAATTGGAAATGTCGGAGTGAATCGCCGAGACCTACACCACATGAAACGTTACAGAATGAAATTTCAACACTGCAAGTTTCACCTTTTTTGGAGCTAAACTGCGTCCGTACCGGGCCAAACACTTTGATATTACACTAGGCACCGGTTTAAAAAAAAGTGAATTGGAAATGTCGGAGTGAATCGCCGAGACCTACAGCATTCGGAACGTTACCGAATGAAATTTCAACGCCGAAAGTTTCACCTTTTTTGGAGCCAAATTGCGATAATGCACTATGTCGCATCGGAAATTGCATTGTCGCCGAGAATATAAAATCAAGTCGCGGAAAAATCAAATTTCTTCTCATTTCAGCGATGCGACTTTCAATGCGACAGAATGCTCATTATTTTCCCGTCATATACTGTATGCCTCAAAATTTCCCAGCATCAGCCTCCAAAATGAACCTCAATTTATTCGATATTCGGTCTCCTTGCAGGTTATTTTTGTCCTTTTAGATCTTCCAAATTCCGTTGCGGTCAAACGTCTGTGAATCACATCATACGCCTGCTCATTATACACTCATTTTGTATAATAATTCATTTTTCAAATCCTACTTATTTGTTGACTTCCGCAATGTTTCAAACAGAAACGCCATGGAGGTCGATTTATTCGATATCCGTCATCGGGTTTTTGATTATCGCTCAAGTTGTAATGTTTGTCAGTTCAATGTGGCCTTTTATGCAGTCAGTAAGTGGGATTGACATATGTAATAGTATAATAGTACTCGCGGTTGTACTATTATACTATTAGTCTGTCGGGAAAATAATGAGCATTCTGCCGCAGCGAAAATCGCATCGCCGTCAAATCTGCAGCCGCGGTTAGCAAGCGGTGACTGGCGATTTCGAAGCGCGAGAAATCCACATTTTCCCGACAGAATACTAATTTCGGTTTGTCGGGAAAATAATGAGCACTCTGTCGCATCGAAAAATGTCAAATGCACGGTGAAAAATGGGGATTTTTGCGGTCCGTCGGGAAAATAATGTGGATTCTTAAGGCCTTGAAATTGCCTATCACCACTTTGCGACGGCTAGCCGTGACTAGAGATTGCGCGACTATGGCGAGGCGACACATTTTGCCACGGCAAATCCACATTATTTTCCCGACAATATGATATAACAAACCGTATTGTAATTTCTTTTAGGCTGATCCCCAATGCACCGAATCATTTTTTGGCTTCATCGTCGCCGCGTATAGCGTTGGCGGCATTCTTACAACACAATTTTTTAGTCGCTGGAATTTCAAGTCCAGCTCGTTGAGAAGTCCGCTTATCACGGCAGTTGGATGTTCGATAGTCGGGAACAGCGTGTATTTTGCCATTCCATTGTTTCCTCTCGAATTTAGAAAGTGGGCAATGCTGGCTGCGAGATTTGTCGTTGGATTTGGAGACAGTAGGTTTTAATTTCCAACATTTCAATAATACGCTTCGGTACGAACGTATACCCACCTCATGGAAAATTGCAGTATCTAAAGTTTGTAAGAGGTATCAAAAAACGGTTGACGCCATTCCATTCGAAAGATCATGTCGAAAAACCTATTCCCGCATTGGAATCAGCCGGTGCGAAAGCACTACAATGACGGACCTGATTCGTTGGCCAAACACGTACCATTTTGCATCCGGGAAGTACCAAAAATGCAGCAAAATACCTCCGTCTTCAAGTGAGAAACTCCGATTTAAAAGGCGCGCCCACTCATCTTGTAAGACAAAGGGCGCGCAGTTCAAAACGGAGTTTTCTTGGTTGGAGAGGGAGGAATTTTGCCACATTTTGGATACTTTCCGAATGCAAAATGATACGTTTTTTGCCACTGGATCAGGTCCCTCACTGTACGTGAATAATGTGCAATTGAAATGAATTTATAGGTTTTCCGGCCCTTTCAAATGGCATTAGCCGTTTTTTTGATACCTCTTACCAAACCTTAGATACTGCAATTTTCCATGGGGTAGTTCTCGTATACTTCCGCAACGAAGTGTAAATGACATTTCAGACAGTCTCCATCTTCTGCATGGCTATGTCTGTACGGCGCCACGAGCAGAAGACCGACCCAAGGCGTTGGCGATTCTGACCGTTGGCTATGCGTTGGGCATGGTGTTCGGCCCGCTAACTCAATTGGCCGTGAATCCGCTGGGAACAAAGCAAATCAAGATTTTAGGCCAACTGTATTTCAACATGTTCACAGCGCCTGCTGTGGTTGCCGTGGTTATAGGTAAACTGTTTAATTTTATTAGGGTGTCCCATAAGTCTTGCAAATTTTTGGGTCGTCGATTTGTGCGAATTCTTGTAAGCTTTGAAACGCATTATGGAGTATGTTGGATATACTGTTCTGAAGCTCAGATAAAGGGCTTCTAAATTGTATATGACAAAGCCACATAAGGTCTACCTCCTACCCACACTGCCCCGATATTATAGTAGACATTAAGAAAAATTTTGCTTGCTGATTTTAAAATAGATATATGCTTTGTACAAATAGATCTGTTGGCCCACTAAACGTGAAAATAGGACGCGTGAGAGCTTTGGATCTTATTATAGTCCGCGCTGCGATACAGGCATGGGTACTTTTGTGGTGGTTTGACCAACATGAAAACTGTTGCACTCATGTTTTTCTGACCTGGTTTTCCGAAGGTAGAAAGTGTTGGCCGTAGATGTGCATCGTGTGTAGTCTACGCTTACTTGTGAACATAATGCGGCTATATTTACCGCATGTGTCACTCTTTTGCCCTGAGATATACAAAATTTAAAAATTTTCCCGATTATTTTTAAAATTTACGAAAAAATTTCAAAATAGAGTGTTTTTTCAGCACCTAGCACCGCTATTTCAAAATCCTCTTGCTACGGTAAAATACATATGTCACTGTTTAGAACACAGTGCACTACAATGTTATTTGTACTCATGACAACTTTTTTGGTGTTGAGTAAATGCACCTCATTTTTTCAAATTTTCTTGGGTCAGTGGTAATTCAAAACAAGGTAGCCAACGGATCCTTACTTAAAACGCATAAATCTAATGCTATTTTCATTATGGTAACCGCGCGACCTGAGAAACCACCCTCAAAAAAATTTTATACGCAAAAGTGTGTACATCGTGATATTCACCATGACGCCTAATACAAGGAACGTGCAGGACAGCGTCATAAGCACTAATTCAGTGGAAAGCGCCGCTTATTTAGAAACAGAGCACCCAGTAGATTTATTGAAAAGTGTGGTTGCAAAGGTGCAGCCTCACTTACCAAAGAACGGGATCGCTTTACTAACGCTTCCCAAAACTGGATGATTTTAAAGAATGTTAAGTATTTGCCCGGAGGCCACGTGGTTAGTTAAAATTTTTATGCTGTTAACAAGTGTAAAGGATGGTGGTTCTAACAGTACCAAACATTAAGGAGTCAGTTCTCTAGGCCCCCGAAATGAGACGTTCATTCTTAAACCCAAAAATTTGCAAGATTTATGGGACACCCTAATAGATCGAAATACAGGGGAATCGGGAGGTCCGATTAAGTGGCAGCTTTTAGTGCCATCAATAAACTAACTAAATCGTCTTTCTTTTTCCTCTTTCGGTTTGTCTTCCGGGAACTCGCGGAATTCGGTGAATCCGACGTATAAACATTTCTGGAGCAGAATCGTTTCAGGTCTCCTAACCATCGTCATCACTCGCTTTTTCTTCACCGAAATCTACGCTGGAATCGAATCAAAACAATCGGAATCCGCGAAAAATCTAGAGCCTCCGAACAAAATCGCCTTAGCGCTCTGTTTTACCGGTCGTTTCGTCCAGTTTTTTACGTTCGCCTGTCTCGAGGCCATTGGCGCCTCCTATGTTGAGACAATTTTTGCCGAAACGAAGGAAAATGTGGTGCAATTTTTGGCCATCACCAACATTTCAACGGCCTTGGTGGCTATGGCAGTTTATTTTGGCTATATCTTCTGCCAGTTAGGACAAAGGTAAAAATTTTTAGGAAATTTGACTTCCTTTTTCGGCTATTATATTATTTGTAAACCATAAAAAGAACCTCTGATTTCAGAGTGGTCGCTAGAAAGGTTGTGATTCTGGCACTGATCAGCTTTGGGCTGTTTTATACTACCACCTTTTTATGGCCGTTTACCAACGACACGATCAAAATCTATTCAGAAAATGACACAGGCTAGTTTTTTGCTTCGTATTTTACCCAAAAATCCCATTTTCGCTCAATTTGGGCAAAATCAAGTTTTCGTGGCGGGACCCGAAATTTTGAAAAAATCGTTCTATCAAAGATTTGGTGGTTTGTAACACCTTCTATACCAAGTTTTAAATCCACTTTCACCCGATTTCGGACAAAATCAAGTTTTCGTGGCGGGACCCAAAATTTTGAAAAAATCGTTCGTTCAAAAAATTTGTGATTTCTAACGCCTTCTATACCAAATTTTAAAAGAAAAAATACGAATTTCGTTATTAAACCAGTTACCCAACCACTGCAGATCAACTTGGCTGCAATAGAAACCGATTTTCTTGGTGCGACTCGCTTCCCAAGTCCAACAAATGGATCTACTTTTCGGCATTTGTCCTCTTTGTGGGTCTAGGTTGGCCTAACATGGTGGTGTGTCTGGGGAATGTGCTATCGTCAGTGATCGGCCCGAGGAATCAGGCCTATTACCAAGGGATTTTCCAGGCGTGCGCTGGGGCCGGACGCCTTTTAGCGCCGATTATTATGAGGTAAAGTGGTCCAAGATTATTAGACATACTTTTTAGGGTAATTTCCCAAATTACTGACCATCTTTCAGCTCAATCTATCACAATTTTGGACCTCGATTTGTGTGGAGTATTGAAATCGCAATGCCTTTGACAATGGCCTTGATTTTCACCGTATTTTACCGGCATTTAACTCCATTGCAAATCGAAAAAAATCACGAAGAACTCGATGGGACATCAGACACTGCAATCACATCAAAAATAACAACATAGGCTATGAACCGTTACATTTACCTTATTTTATAGATAAAAAATCGTTTATTTAGCAAAAAAATTAAATATAAATCCAGAATAAAATCACAAATACCATTGATAACGACATAATATATTATAAACTATAAGAAAATCACCCGGAACACACAAGTTTTCACCCGTTTTGACATCAAACATCACATTATATTATCCATGAAAGAGCTGATCAGAAATCGCCAAAGTCGAGATCCAAAACAAAAAATTTGGCCATGAATTGATGTCGTTTAGTATCTGGAGCAGGTCTCGCCACAATCGACGGCTTCTCGTTTGACTGGACGATGGATCGAGCCCCATTGTTGGTCCATCCACCACAGGTCTTTCGCCGCGATTTGTGGTCCAATCAGCGGATTTTTTTGGTGCAAAAAGATAATCAACCAAAACATGTAACAGCAGACGGCTGTGAGCATCAATCCAGTCTTTAAAAGTCCTGAAAACATAAAAAATTTATATTATACTTGACATCCAAACGAAAGATGGGATTATATTGAAGAATAGGGACTTACCATGTCGAGGATTCATGTAGTATCCAAACAGAAACACTGCGAGCCAAAATACGTTTATTCCCAGTACAATTAAACGCATTCTCGACCTTAAAATACCTGATATTGTACTAGGAAAAAAGTGTTAAAAGGTAAAATATTGCTGGGAAATCTCAAAAGACTTTTATTTTACAACATACTACATGCCATTTAGTAGCTATTACTTTCCTTTCCACCTCTTCAGACCTTGTTTTACCATTAAAATCAACAAAATTAACTTTAATACCAAGTACAATATAAAAACAAGACAAAATAGACATTGAAGACAGACAAATGGGTTCGACACTCAAAGTGGTTGTAAGAATATGTTTATTACTTAATTTAAACACCGAATTGATCGAATATTTAGAGCATGTTCACATGATCATGGACTTGACGTTTGTTTAGACGGCGGAAGCCGGCTGACGTGCAGATCGCCAGCTCAACATTGTCCTCGGTCATGGCGACGTCGAAGCTTTCGCGCAGCGTCAACAGAGCAGTGTGTATTCCATCGTCGAGCTCGATGGAGTCGGTGAAACGCTTTTCCAGGAAGGTCTTGGTGTTGGCGTCGTTCTTGCCCAAAGCGGTCGCTTTCCAGGCGAAGTACGCGCCGGATGGATCGCATTGGAAGAGAAGAGGACGGTTTTGGATCTTATCCCAACCAGCAATCAGCAAGGAAACTCCGAATGGACGGACACCACTGGAAATTCAAAATTTTGGATAAGATGTCATAGATCATATCAAAAATTATGTTTTATCCATGAATCTCGCATAAAATTATGTTTCTATTTGAAAGACACGTATTTTACCCTAATCTCTCTTCCTTTTACCTCATTTGAACCTAAAAACAAAAAAAAAATAAGGAAAAAAGTCTTACCCAGATTGAGTGTACTCCTGCATAACAACAGCGACCTTTGAAACCAACTGAACTACTGAAATTTCCTCTCCATAGGCCAACTCGTATTCCATGGCGATTTTTCGGGCTTTTCGCACAAGAATCCTAAAAAACAACTCAATTTTTTGATATTATTCTTACCTGTAATCTGGTCCCATTCCAGAGTAAACAAATCCAATGTGATCGGAAATTTTCTCAGTTTTATATTCATCCTCAGCTAAGACACTTCCCTTGTTCTCGGTGGCCAAAACGACGCCATCATTAGCTGAAAATTTTAGATATTATACTTGGGTTGGATAAGTGAAACGCTTTGCTCTGTAGCTTATAAAATACTGGACAGAAAAATCAAAATTATATCTCAAAAGCTTCAAAATTTCATCAAAAAGCTCTGTCGATCATCTTTCCAGAAATAAAAGCAATTTTCAATACGTAAAACCTCGATCTTCTTCATGAGAGCAATTGTTTCTCAAAATTCAAAAAAAATCTCTAAAATTCCAAGAAAAAATAAAAACCTTACCCCTCAATCCAACCGAAGGTTGGCCATTTCGCACAGCGTTCAAGGCATACTCAATCTGCATCAATTTTCCGGATGGAGAGAAGGTTGTAAGTGAGAATCCATAGTGATCACCCATTTTTGGTTAAAAAGATCGCTCAAATTCGATAGAACTGCTAAAATAAAATATTTCAACAATGTCCAACAAAAAATTACGAATAATACACGCTAAACTCATGTGCAATTTGACTCGAAACAAGATTGTCATCAAAAAAATAATTTTTTATTTTTGCGGAACATTTGACCCATTTTCTGCTTTTTGGGTCAAGTGTTGCTCTGGTCCGTGTCTCACCGCGAAAACAAATAGGAATCTTGGCATTGTGTTTGGAGTGGTAAAGTAACAAGTTTGAATGACAAAGGAGGTAAAAAAATCTTGAGAAATCAGCGTCTGATAGAAATTATCGTATTTTATCTTAATATTTTCCAAATATTTCAAAAAAATGTCTTTTTCGTTTAAAAAATTCTGTTTTTGAGTAAAAACCTAAAAGATAAGGTGTCAAAAGTGTAGTAGAATAAGCTTAGAGTTTTTTTTAGAGTTTTTTAATTTGAAATCGACGGTTATTTTTTAAGTTTTAATCATTTTTCCGTTTTATAGAAGATAAGACATGTAGCTTCGTATTTTACACCTTAATCTCTGAAATTTAAAAAACTTGTACCTAATATCTATTTTAAATATCATCAGCAACATTCACTCCAAATTTGATCTTTCCACGACTTCAAATAAACTTTTTATTTTCAGTTCTTCAAATTTCCCCTCTATTTTTGCCCAAATTTCTTATAAAAAGCCCTCTGGCACCGTTTCATGGAACACATTCAATTCGAAAATTTATGTGCACTCTTAGACGTAAATTTTTCGTTCGTATAGTGTTATGATCGAGGGCCAACTGTTGCGTTCCGGGGCGAAATTACGGGCCGAAGATTGAACGTCTCTCCCCTCTGCACTCATCTTTTTTTTATTTCGAATCTTTTTACGTTTATGTTCGATTTGTTAATGGCTAATTGTCTGCTGCAATTGATGTTTATTCGAGATGATAGAGGGCTCAAAACACAAGAATTTTTTGTTATTTTTGGAAATTTTTCGAAATCAAAAATTTTGGATTTTTTTTATTTTTTTTTTATTTTAAATTTTGATTAAAAAAATCAAATTACAGTTTTCTAAGGTCTATGGTATATTTTTATGTTTTTTTCCAGTTTTTATCATGATTTTCAGCTTAAAATTTTCAAAAAAACTTTTTTTTTCTTGATTTTCAAAATCAAAAAAAATTTTTTGTTTGGAATACAGTATTTCTGCAAAACAAATATTTTTCGCGCAAAATTCGCAAAAGAAACGAGTAGAAATCTCTCGAAAAATAGCGAGAAAAAACTTTTCACTCGTATTTTTGTAAAGGTCAAAAAGTTTTTTTTTAATTTTTTTTTCGAAAAGCCACTGGTTTTTAATACCAAAAAAAAGTCGAAAATCAGCTTTTTCTTTCTAAAAATTTCGCTGTAGAAACGATAAATCACACTTCATTTTTTGATTTCGGTCTTTGCAAAAATCATTAAACATCTCGACCGTTGCTTCAAAAAGCAAGCTAAAATTTTCAGAATTTATTTTTTATGCTGCCTAGTTGGAATTTGTATAAAAATTTTGACGAGAAATGGACCATTTCCCGTCCGTCCGTAGAGTCGTTGGAATGAAGCAACATGCACTGTGCAAAAAAAAAAGTTCACTTTGCACTGTGCAATTTTCGGTTTTCTCTGCACTGTGCAATAGGCTTTTTTGAGCTGTCGCTCGCACCCTGACTTTTTTTGCACAGTGCATGTTCGGCCATTGCACTGTGCGAAAAAAGTTCGTTTTGCACTGTGCAATAGGCTTTTTTTCGGTCTTGGCACACTCATTTTTTCGCACAGTGCATATTCGGCGACGTGCACAGTGCGAAAACAAAGGTTCACCTTGCACTGTGCAAACAACTTTTTGGGCTGTCGCGGCACCAAGACTTTTTCGCACAGTGCATGTTCGGCGATATGCACTGTGCGAAAACAAAAGTTCACTTTGCACTGTGCAATTTTTTGCTTTTTGCACCGTGCAAATGGCTTTTTTGGACCGTCGCTCGCACCCTGACTTTTTTTTTGCACAGTGCATATTCGACGACGTGCACAGTGCGAAAATAAAAGTTCACTTTGCACTGTGCATTTTTAGGTTTTCTTTGCACTGTGCAATAAGTTTTTTTGGGCTGTCGCTTGCACCCTGATTTTTTTGCGCAGTGCAGTCCGGTGATTTTCCGGACGGGCTAGTGTGCCTCGGGCAGTCTTTTTCTGAAAAAAAAAATGATTTTTTTTTCAAATTTACAGGGGAAGTACTCCAAGTGCGACGCTCAGATTTTGGTGAAACTTGGCACAAATTTAGAATAATTTTTTCTAAGATATATGCGAGAGAGTCCTAGCTCGCGCTTTGCAGAAACAACCGAGATTTTTAGATCGAAAGTCGGCCAAAATTTAGGACTTTATGCCAATTTTCGGCACGAAAAGTTTCATGCCTATTTCTACCGTAAAGGATAATGTTTCTACTAAAAATCAAATTTTTCCGTACGAAACCGCCAAAGTTATGGCCAAAAAGCGCTCTTCTCTCTGACCGCTCTCCACGTTTAGCGTGCGGCAAAAATCGTTCGATATCTCGGCGGTGCCCGCAAAGCGCGAGCTAAAACTTTCAGAAATTCATATTTAGTCCATAGCCGACGTGTGTCCAAAATTTAAAGAAAATCTGAGCGTCGAACTTGGAGTATTTCCCCTGTAAGCATTTTTTTTTTGATTGAAAAAATCTAATTTTTTCCGTCAAAAAAGTATCAAAAAGTCCTAAAAAATTAAATCTACTATCTCAAAAAAAAGATTCCGCTTTTCAAACTATAAATTACACTTCATTTTCAGCGGCTACATCGCTTCCCCGTCCCACATTTCTTTCGTTTTCCCTTCGCGTTTCATGTGGTTGGATCGGGGAGAAGGAAAGGTCATTCTGTTTGATCGACTAAAACATCTCCCAGATCCACTTTTCGCGGAACACAAAAGTCTTAAGCGAGAAAAGTCAGCGGATTTTCGTTTTGTTTTTTTGTGTTTTCATAACCGAAAACCAGCGGCTAAACACGTCGCGGAGGTTTTATCCACAGGTTTCTGGAACTTTTTTTTGGAGGGGTGTTCGCGGTAGGGGGTTGTGGAAATTGCGATGATTTTTTGGCTTCTGACAGATTAAGAATCGCTTTTGATAAAAAAAAGTTTGTTATACAGAGTTTTTTTTGTACAAAGGTCGATTTAGGAACTTTCAAAGAGCTGAGATTTTGATAAAATTTAGTAAAAATTGCACCTCTTTTATCAGTCTGTCGGGAAAATAATGAGCACAATGTCGCATCGAAAATCGCTGAAATCAAAAGCAACTTGATTTTGATCCATTTTCCTCGGTTTTGATGCGATTTTCAATGCAACAGTGCACTGCAGTGCTCATTATTTTTCCGACAGACTGATAAATACTATCAGCCAAAAAATTCGAGCTCAGTTTTAGCTCTGTTTCATCGGCTCAAGTTTCATCAAAATCTCATGTTTTTTTGTAATCAGCGAAAAATACAGTGACGGACTTGATCCAATGGCAAAAAACGTGCCATTTTGCATCCGGGAAGCATCAAAATTGTGGCAAAATGCTTCCCTCTCCAAGTGAAAAAACTTCGTTTTGAAGGTCCCTCAAAGAAAGAGCGGGCGCGCTTTTGAAATCGGAGTTTTTTCACTTGGAGAGGGAAGCATTTTGCCACATTTTGATGCTTCTTGGATGCAAAATGGCACATTTTTTGCCACTGGATCAGATGCCCCACTGTATGGCACTTCACTTTATTATACATATTTCATAACCTCAATTTAACCCTTTACTTTCTTCGCAACTTCCGTACCATCTTCCTTTATCTTCCTTGAAACCACCGAATCTTCCACCAAACAGCATTTTTTGCGTTGTTATCGCGGAGATCACAACGCTTCTTCGGTGTCATACGTTTCTGTTTTTGTTCCAGCGAAATAAAAAAAAAAAACTTTTTTCTTCTTCACTATATCCGCTTGACATAGTCATCCCCGCGTAAACATTCGATTCCCCACGTTCGGGGGCGATCAAGTTCCTTATTTGGAAGTGGAGGTTTGAATCCTTCAACTTTCGTCTTTGGGTTGGCTTTTGCTACTTTGTAATCGTTCAAAAAAGCGAGGTATATTGCAAAATATTATACATCCTCAGCTGTTCTAGGCTTATCAAATTTATTTTTGCTTTGCTTTATGGACGTGGGAGAGCAAAAAATTCTGTGAAATTTCGCCTTCTCAGTCATTAAAGGGGGGCTTACTATCAAATGTTGTTGTTTTGGTGCTCTTTTGAAAATTGAAAAATAGGGTGTGACATGTTATACGATCGAAAAAATTTTGCAAATTGAAAAATGGGGCGTGACATGTTATACGACGATCCTATACTTTTCAATTTGCAAAAAGTTTTCATCGTATAACACGTCACACCTTATTTTTTCAATTTTTAAAATAGTGCCAAAACAAGTACATTTTGCATTCCGGGAAGTCCCAAAACCGAGAGGGATGCATTTTGCCACATTTTTTGATACTTCTCGGATGCAAAATGGACATTTTTTGGCACTGAATCAAGTCCATCACTATCGGGAAAATGATGTGGATTCATCTGTCGGGAAAATAATGTGGATTCGTCGGGCCTTGGAATCGCTAATTATCGCTTTTCGAGGACTACTCGAGATTTGGTGTGCGACAGCGACAAGGCTAGGCATTTTGATGCGGCAAGTCCACATTATTTTCCCGACATACTGATATTATTCTGTCGGTAAAATAATGTGGATCCGTAGCGTCTTGAAATCGCCCATCATTGCTTTGCGACGGTGATGCGATCTTCCATGCGACAGAATGGTCATTATTTTCCCGACAGACTGATATTATTCTGTCGGTAAAATAATGTGGATCCGTAGCGTCTTGAAATCGCCCATCATTGCCTTGCGACGGTGCTGCGATTTTCCATGCGACCGAGTGGTCATTATTTTCCCGACAGACTGATAATGTAATAGACGAGCCAAAAAAATCTTGACGTGTCTTTGCATCGTGCTGTCGGGAGTTATAAAACAACTACGTTTACTGTCTCAAACACAATTTATTTGCCTCGCTCACATTGTGTTTTTAGCAATGCTGGAGATCCGGCCGTGCATTCTCCATCTTCTGTTGGCAACTGCGATCGCCGCCGAGATTGCGGACTTTGGAACGAAACCAAAGGGAGAAAATCCAACGCTATACGACTACGAACACGATCCAATTGTGCAGTTGGACGAGACAACTTTTAATGACACGATTTATGGAAGTAATCAGACAGAACGCACCGCGTTTATGGTGGAGGTACGTTGGTAGGGGAGGTGCTTGAAATTCGACGCGCAGGTTTTGATGAAAATTGGGGAAATTTTAGAATAATGTTTTTATAAAAAATATGCGAAATTTTCAGCCCGCGTTTTGCAGAAACGACAGAGATTTTTTGGTCGACAGGTGGAAAAATTTTGATATTTTTTTTTTTTGCAAATTTTGGCATGAAAGGTTTCAGGGCTAAAATCAGTTTTTCCGCTCGAAACTGGCAAAGATGTGACCTTAAATTGTTATTTTATATGACCGCTCTCCGCGTTTCGCGTACTCTCTCGGCCGCAAAGATCGTTGAATATCTCGGCTGCGGCTGCAAAGTACAAGCTAAAATTTTCAGGAATTAATTTGTGGGCTAGGTCCTATCCGTGCGCAAAATTTATCCGTCTGTCGGAAAAATAATATGGATTCGTGGCGCCTTGGAATTACTATCGCTTTGCGACGGCCGGCCACGACTGGCGACTTGGTGCGCGGTTGCAACAAGACAAAACATTTTTTCTGCGACAAATCCGCATGATTTTCCCGACAGGATTCAAATACACATTATTTTCCCGACAAAATGTTAACTCCACATTATTTTCATGACAAAATTCAAATACACATTATTTTCCCGACAGGATTCAAATACACATTATTTTCCCGACAAAATGTTAACTCCACATTATTTTCATGACAAAATTCAAATACACATTATTTTCCCGACAGGATTCAAATACACATTATTTTCCCGACAAAATGACATAGAAATTTCGAGCGTCGCACTTCGAACACTTCTCTTGTAAACCAAACAACTTTTCAGTTCTACTCGGACTGGTGCGGCCATTGCCGCGCCTACGCTCCATTGTACAAGAGCTTGGCCAACGATGTGTCCAGATGGAGGAGTGTGGTCCGAATTGGCGCTATCAATTGCGCTGACCCGTTGAATGAAGCCACTTGCCGCGCGAATGGCGTGCAGTTCTTCCCGTTGATCAAAGTGGGTTTTATATATCTTTTTTATTGCCTACTATGATATAATATCATTAGGAGCTTCCGCTGTTACTGTATATCAAAATATGTAATATCAAGTTTTATCCCTAAAAAATTACAGTATTTCCCGCGCAACAGCAGCGGAGACAGCGATGGCCAGAAACTGAAGACCTATCAAAGTGTGGCGTTGATGAGGGATCAGTTGACTCAAGCGATCGTCGCCGAAAATGATCAACATCATTTCCCGGATTGGCCGAATTTCGAGCCATTGAAGCCGTAAGTCAACCCTTTGTGTCAAGTCTCTCCCTGGCCTATTGAGTCAACTGTTTCTGGCCTGTTGGGTCAACTGTTTCTGGCCTTTTGGGTCAACTGTTTCTGGCCTGTTGGGTCAACTGTTTCTGGCCTGTTGAGTCAACTGTTTCTGGCCTGTTGGGTCAACTGTTTCTGGCCTTTTGGGTCAACTGTTTCTGGCCTGTTGAGTCAACTGTTTCTGGCCTGTTGGGTCAACTGTTTCTGGCCTTTTGGGTCAACTGTTTCTGGCCTGTTGTGTCAAGTCTCTCCCTGGCCTGTTGGGTCAACTGTCTCTGGCCTGTTGGGTCAACTGTTTCTGGCCTGTTGTGTCAAGTCTCTCCCTGGCCTGTTGGGTCAACTGTTTCTGGCCTGTTGGGTCATCTGTTTCTGGCCTGTTGTGTCAAGTCTCTCCCTGGCCTGTTGGGTCAACTGTTTCTGGCCTGTTGTGTCAAGTCTCTCCCTGGCCTGTTGGGTCAACTGTTTCTGGCCTGTTGGGTCATCTGTTTCTGGCCTGTTGTGTCAAGTCTCTCCCTGGCCTGTTGGGTCAACTGTCTCTGGCCTGTTGGGTCAACTGTTTCTGGCCTGTTGTGTCAAGTCTCTCCCTGGCCTGTTGGGTCAACTGTTTCTGGCCTGTTGGGTCATCTGTTTCTGGCCTGTTGTGTCAAGTCTCTCCCTGGCCTGTTGGGTCAACTGTTTCTGGCCTGTTGGGTCAACTGTTTCTGGCCTGTTGTGTCAAGTCTCTCCCTGGCCTGTTGGGTCAACCGTCTCTGGCCTGTTGGGTCAACTGTTTCTGGCCTGTTGGGTCAACTGTTTCTGGCCTGTTGGGTCGACTGTTTCTGGCCTGTTGGGTCAACTGTTTCCCTCCGTTAAAAAACGGCCAGATTTTGATGAAACTTGGATCAAATTTATAATAATTTTTTATAAGAAATATGCGAGAGTTTTAGCGCGCGCTTTGCAGAAATAACCGAGATTTTTAGATCGAAAGTTGGAAAAATGTGATTTTTTTGCGAATTTTTGGGATGAAAAGTTTAGTGTTTATTTCCACCGTAGAGAGTGATGTTTCCACAAAAAATCATTTTTTTTCCGAACAAAACTGGCAAAGATACGGCAAATATTTTGTTTTTCCAAGCGCTCTCCGCATTTCGTGCACTCTCTCGCCCGCAAAAAAAGCAAAAAAAAAACTTTTTCTCTTCTGTTTTCAGAATCGCCACCTACAATGAGATTTTCGAAGGCGTCCCAGAGACTATCGATAAAAAGATTTTGGTCTTCGAAGAGAATCCTCAGAGCTTGGTGGCTAATCAACTTATCCTCGACATGCAGCAATACAGCGATAAAATTGCGATTCAAAAATGTCGCAAAGGACATCCCTTGACTGAAGCGCTTCACATCTCCGATTATCCGACGATTGCGGTTTATAAGCGGGGAGAACATGAGCCTATTATGCAAGCGGAGTGAGTTTGGGGGTTTTTTGATTTTTTGGGATTTAAAAAATATTTTTTTTGATTTTTTTTTATTTTTTGGGATTTTTTTATTTTATTTATTTTATTGTTTTTCATTTTTTTCGATATTGCACAATTTTTTCTTGGATTTTTTTTAATTTTTTTTTCGAAAAAAATTTGATTTTTTAAAATTTTTGCAATTTTTTGAAATATTTTTTTTGGATTTCTAGATTTTGTTGTTTTATTTTTTTATTTTTTTCAAAATTGTTTTGTTTTTTTTTTATTGTTTCTAAATTTTTTTTCAATTTTTTAATCCACATTTTTTCACTTTTAGTCATAAAAAACAAAAAAAAAAACAAAAAATATTTCAGACTACGCCGTCTTTTTAAATTTTTGCAATTTTTTGAAATAATTTTTTTTAGAATTTTTTTCTAATTTTTAGATTTTTTATGTGTTTTATTTTTTTATTTTTTTCAAAATTTTTTTTGTTTTTATGTTTTTTCTAAATTTCTAAATTTTTTTCAATTTTTCAACCACATTTTTTCACTTTTTTTATCATAAAATCCCCAATATTCAATATTTCAGACTACGCCGTCTTTTATTCAACGAAATTGAGGAGTACTTGGGCAAAGAAGGCCATATCGCAGGGATGAAATTCTCCAGTCATCCACATAATCGCACCGTGCAAACTGCGTCGGACAGTGGGGAAAGGAATGAAGAAGAAGAGGAAAAAGCCAACAGCACGATCAATGAGTGCGAACGGAATCCTGAAAGGTGAGAGATTCATTTTGAAAAAATAAAAAATAAAATTGGGAAAATTTTTTTTTTATTTTTCTTATTTTTAGCACTGTGCGAAAATGGAGGATTTTTTGCATTAAAAAAAGCACTGTGCAAATTTTTTTTTTTTTTTTTTTTTTTTTTTTTTTTTTTTTTTGAAATTTATTTTGAAAAAATAAGAAATAAAATTGGAATTTTTTTTTTTAATCTTTAGCACTGTGCAAAACCATAGGCTTTTTTCAATTAGAAAATTGCACTGTGCAAAAATATAGGCTAAATTCAATAAAAACTGCACTGTGCAAAAATATAAGCTTTTTTCAATTAGAAAATTGCACTGTGCAAAAAAATTTTTTTTTTGAGATTTATTTTGAAAAAGTAAAAGATAAAATTGGGAAGTTTTTTTTTTATTTTTAGCACTGTGCGAAAATGTACGCTTTTTCAATTAGAAAATTGCACTGTGCAAAATCATAGGCTTTTTTCAATTAGAAAACTGCACTGTGCAAAAGTTTAGGCTTTTTTTAATTAGAAAATTGCACTGTGCAAAAAAAAATTTTTTTAAATAAACACTTTTTGAAATAAAAAAGCGTTTTTTCTTCTAATTTTTTATTTTTCAGCTGCAAAGCCCGTTATTTCGCCTCTGAATTGGACATGTTGAAGGCGATGAGATATGCGTTGCTGAGAGAAGTCACCAGGAATGGTGGAGATCTTAGTGGAGAAAAATTGTCTTCGTTGTATACTTTTACTGACACACTGGCAAATGTAAGTCAAAATGGGAATCTTGAATTTTTTTTTAAAATTTTTTCAATATTTTTAAAATTTTAAAATATCTATTTTTTTTACAAGGGAAGTACTTGAAGTGTGACGCTCAGATTTTCTTTAAATTTTGCACACACATCGGGTATGGACTATATATCAATTCCTGAAAGTTTTAGCTCGCGCTTTGCGGGCACCGCCGAGATATCGAACGATTTTTGCCGCCGAGAGAGCACGCTCAACGTGGAGAGCGGTCAGAGAGAAACCCGTTTTTTGGCCATAACTTTGGCAGTTTCGTGCGGAAAAATTTGATTTTTTGTGGAAACATTACACTTTACAGTTGAAATAGGCATGAAACTTTTCGTGCTGAAATTCGGCAAAAAGTCCTAAATTTTCGCCGACTTTCGATCTAAAAATCTCGGTTGTTTCTGCAAAGCGCGAGATAGGATTCTCGCATATATCTTAGAAAAAATTATTCTAAATTTATGCCAAGTTTCATCAAAATCTGAGCGTCACACTTGGAGTACTTCCCCTGTTAGATTTTTTTATTTAAAAAAATCAAAAAAATCGTTTAAAAAATTTTAAAATATTTTTTTTAAATAAAAAAAATAGGTTTTTTTTATTAAAAACATTTATTTAAAAAATTCAAAAAAATCATTTAAAAAATGTTAAAATATTTTTTTATAAATTAAAAAAATTTTTTAGAATTTTTTTTATTAAAAACATTTATTTAAAGAATTCAAAAAAAAATCATTTAAAAAAGTTTAAAATATTTTTTTTTAATTAAAAAAATTTTAGAATTTTTTTTATTAAAAACATTCTTTCTTTGTCCATTTAAAATTTGTTTTAGTATTTCCCCCACAAAACCTTGGCCAATAATGATAGCGCGGACGAAGAGCTCTTTCTGAACGCCAGCAGCCGAGCAAGAGTCGTTTTCACGCACATGAGAGACTTTATCAAACAAAATGGCCTGGAGAATCCATTGCCATCCGACGTGTGGAAGGCGGAGTTCATCAGAGCTGAGGTGAGTTGGAAATAAAAGTTTAATTAATTATTTTTTTTATTTTTTTTTATTTTTATGTTTTTTTTTTTTTTTTTTTTTTTTTTTGATGAAGCTGGGAAAAATTTAGAGTAAAATTTTCTATGCAATATTAAAAAATTAGTCGTATAAAGCTAAATTTTTGTCAAGTTTTCAGTAAGATCAAGAGTCTTTTTTATTATTTTATTATTATTTTTTTTTGATTTAAATTTCAATTATTTTTTTTTAATTTTTTCATTTATTTATTTTTTTAACTCTTTCTTCCTTTTTTATTGTTTTTTATTTTTATTTTTTTTAGTTCTTATTCATTTTGCTTTTTATTATTTTATTATTTTTTTTATTATTTTTTATTTTTTATTTCAATTTTTAATTTTTTTTTACTTTCAGGAAGACCAAGGCAAGCCTTTTCCCACCAACGCCGACTGGCAACATTGCAAAGGCTCTTCGCCGCAGTATCGCGGTTACACCTGCGGCCTCTGGACAACATTCCACGCACTAACCGTTAGTAATTACAAGAACAAAGGAGCTGAAGCCGATTTCGATCCAAAAGCGGTTCTAAAGTCGATCCGAGGCTGGGTCGGGAGCTTCTTTGGCTGTGAACATTGTAGGCAACACTTTTTGAAGATGACTGGGAAGAGCTTCAACATGGATGATCATGTAAGAAAAAAATTAAAAATTAAAAAAAAGAAAAAAAAAATTTTTAAATAAAAACTAAAATTTTTTTTTTTGTGGTTGATATAATTTTCTTTGTAAAATAATTTTTTTGAAAGCAGAGAATTTTTTACCCCAAGGGCATTTTTATGTAAAATACGGGAGTTTTCTTTTCCAACTGGACTGCACTGTGCAAAAACATAAGCTTTTTTACCCTAAAAAACTGCACTGTGCAAAAGTATAAGCTTTTTTCAACTAGGAAACTGCACTGTGCAAAAAAAATTTTTTTAATACTCAATTTAATACTCAATTTTAAAAAGTGTAAGATAAAAATTCCTCATCTAAATTTGCTCAATTTTCATCAGATCCGCAATAAAAAAAACTTTTTTATTTGTCGAAAAAGAAGTTTTGATTTTTTGACCAAAAAAAATATTTTTTTTTATTTTTGTTTTTTCAGATCCACAAGCCCGAGGACTCATTCCTCTATCTCTGGCGTGCGCACAACATTGTGAACGCGCGACTAAAGGGCCGAGATACGGAGGATCCGAAGTTCCCGAAGATCCAATTCCCCGCCCACTTCCTTTGCAAGGAATGCCAGGTGGGAGGGGATCAACAACGAGACGAACAGATCACCAAGGACTATCTTCTCAACTATTATTCGAATATTCGGCCTTTAATATAGATTTTTTACAATGAAAAGATAGTGTAATATTTCAAAACTTTACTATATTATCATAGTGCTGGTTACTAGGTTGTCTGGTTTTTTTCGTTGGATTGTCAATCTTTCATTCCTATATATCTTGCCTTATATCGTACGGAAATTTCCATTTCAAAAATGTAAATTATAATGACGTCATTTATTGATGAAATGAAAATAAAATTTCTCACAAATCAAAGGGTTTATTAGAAGGCTTAAAACTATGTGGCTCTCCGATAATCAGTTGTAAAGTTGGGCTGGGAATTGCGGCTGGCTTGGGAGGAGCGGCGATACACCAAGTGATGGCGATAGAGCTGAAAATAAATTGAAAAAAAAAGATTTTGGAAAAGGTAAAATTAGACATGATCCTGGGGCCTAGCCAGATCCCCTCCTCGGCCACAAAAAATAGGTAAAATACGTCGCTTGGAAGGCCCTGTATACTATTCCGTCCGTAAACCCAATGGGGTGATTTCGCGGCATGCACTATGCAGAAAAAGTCAGGGTAGAAACGACTGCCGAAAAAGCCTATATTGCACGGTGCGAAAAGCGAAAAATTGCACAGCGCAAAGGAAATCTTTGCATTCACACTTTGCTTTCACACGCAAAAAGAACACCAGCGGTTTTACGTAAGGGCTGCAGGTGCAGATCCTTCGCGTAGCCTAGATATGGGTTAAATACGTAACATTAAAACACGTAATTTTTGAGTCACAATACACTCATTTTTAATTTTGCACATATGGCTTGGCGAGGCCCGTCAAACGTGAAACTGAGATAAGCTAAAATGGCACGGCAGGTGGATTGGCAATCCGCCGAAGAACATATCCTTAGAACTAAGACGATGTATGTATAAGAAACCGATAGCGAGGGGTCGGTTCCGGTCGCCGGACCTTTCAGTTTGACGTGCGACGCATCAATCCTTGAAAGTTTTAGCTCGCGCTTTGCAGGTGCAGCCAAGGTATCCACCAATCATTACGGCCGAGAAAGTATGAGAAATGCGAAGGGTGGTCAGAGAAAAAACACTTTTTGGCTATATCTTTGCCATTTTCGTGCGGAAAAAATTGACTTTTTGTGGAAAAATTACCCTCTACGGTAAAAAAAGTATATGAAACTTTTCATGCCGAAATTTGCAAAAAAGTAGTATGAAATTTTTTCCAACTTTCAACCTACAAATTTCAGTTGTTTCTTGCCAAATACGAGCTAGAAATCTTGAATATGCTTTAAAAAATTATTCTAAATTTGCGCCAAGTTTCATCAAACTTGACCGTTACACTTGGAGACCGCTGAGGTTCACTTACCACATATCCAATGAAGACAAAAGTAATGGCTGCCACCATGGCACCGCCAATTATGACCTGGACGCTGTCGTCATAATCCGGATGGTGATTCATTTTGGGAGGAAACTAAGGGAAGGCAAAAATTTTATTTTCTTTTTCTTATCAGTTCCCCATTTTCTTTTGGGAAACGGAACTTTTTCGCTTTGAACGCGGCATTTCTAAGGGAGAATTGAAATTTTTGGAGTGAAAGTAATGTTTTTTACGCTTAATACGACTAAGCCTAACATTAATGAAAAAAAAAAATTTTTTAAATCGGGATTTTTTGAAAACTTTCATCGTATAAAATGTCACCACATATAAAAATTGTCTTTGTATGGCCTTTCAATGAAATTAGTATTCTATTTTCTCTAAATTCCCAAAAAATAGCACCACAATATCACCCAGACACCTTTCATCGTATAAAATGTCCGAAATATGCCAAAGTCAGCGTAATTTGAAAATTTTTGGTAGTAAAATAACCCTCAAGCCTATAAGCTTCCAAAAATACAATTTTTTTCAAAAATTTCATCATTAAGACAGTCATAATGACAATTTTTAGACAATAAAATAAAATTTATTACAATTTTTGTTCCAACACTGTATAACAAATATTATTTTGAATTCCTGAGAGAATGAGATTGATTTTAGTCATTTCTAGACCCGTTATTGTTACTCGAACTTCCTTGAGGGCTCCATTCCGATATCCAGCCAGCCAAAAACGTAATTATCCCAGAGAACATCCTTGTTTCTGAACTCCATGCACATGTAGGGAGGCAGGGGGATTACTTTGTCCTTGCACTCGAAGAAAATGTGAGGCTCACGAACCTGAAATCAAAATAAAACATATTTTTATATTGTACTTGGCATCTGATGGCAAGTGCTGGAAGATTAAGGAAAAATATAAAAAAAGATAAATTTCCCACCTCAACATAATTGATGATGACTGGCGATCCGACCTCAGGGACCTTCTTCAGCTGCGGGATTGGCCATTTCTCCTGACAAGCGACAAATTTTTCGTTGTATTCGCAGTCCATGACGGTCGCCGCCAGTTGGAAGCCTCGGTTTTTTTCGTAGGAAATGTCTTCTTGTACGATGCCGAGGGTCCTGACGATGGCTGGGCGAGAAATTACCGCCCATTCGCAGGCAAATGCCGATGGAACTGGGATGCCTGAAATTTGAATAATTAATTATTTTTGGGAAATTTGCATAATTTTTAGTTACAAATTTCATATTGAAATTTTTTTGAGTTTGAAAATTTGCATAAATTTTTTTATTCATAAATTTGCATATGCAACTTTTTATTTGAAAATTTGCATACTCATTTTTTTTTTGATTTTGGAAATTTGCATATTAAACTTTTTATTCAGAAATTTGCATATTCAAATTTTTTTTTATTTGAAAATTTGCATATTCAAATTTCCAAAATTTGAATATTAAAATATTTTTTTGGATAATTTGCATATTTATTTCATTACCCCGAAATTTACATACTCAATTTTTTAACCCGTAAATTTGCATATTCAAATTTCAAAAAATTAAAAATTTGAATATTCAAATTTCCAAACCCAAAAAAACTCCCCAACTTACCGGCAAACACAATGTCCTTAATTCCACTGCCCCTGGGAACAATTTCCATCAGTTCGTTTGAATTCCCCAAACCCGTCATCTTGTAATACGCGCTCACTCGCACCGTGCACCCCAAATACATCGATCTCACCGCTTTGTCGGTCCAAAATCCGCCAAATCTGATGATCAAAGGGACCCCGTCAGTTGTATCCTCTTCCTTCTTCACAATCCCGCAGCAATCATGTCGATCCGACCAAATAATCCAGTAATCGACCGGTCGCTCAAAATAAATCGGAGTCCTCGAGGTGAACCGGAAAAGGTGCATCGGAGCCAGAAGGGGATAATATTCGGCTCGAACACGGTCAATGGGAACCATAGACGTCGGTGAGGGCGGCTCTCTTACCCATTCGAGATCATCTGTTATATTGCACTTGGTCTGCAGAAGTTCGGAGGTGGATTCCTCGGAGATGGAGTGGGTCTGGGAGGCGGTTTCGTTCTAAAATTATATCTTATGATAATGTTAAATAAATACGACAAAAATTTTTATAAAAATCCGTCATTATGACCGATTTTATGACATGGCTACTACTAACGGGAAAAAGGTTGTAACTTTTGACAACGCAGTAACGAAACGTTAATATTTGGCATAAAAGAGAATTAGAGTGTAAGAAACATTTTTGTAATTGCAATCACAATCATTGGGGTACTGTAACATAGCCAAATCGAGATTTTTCTTCTGATCACCTCGAAAATTGTAAAATTAAATTGAATTTCTCAAAAATTTGTGAAAAGACTGGTCAATTTTAAGGTCAGAATTAATTTTACACCATCTAAAATCTAAATGATATCTTATATGGGATGTTATGAAAAGAAAACTGCCATTTTTCGATATTATACTAGGGTTTTCGGACAAAAATTATATAAAACTCACATTTTCATTCATTTTCTCAACATTTTCTTTCTCATATTCAATTACAGGCTTCATGTTATCTTCTGGAACCTCGATCTTCTCTACCTTCTTTGCTTTTGCGGAGGATTTTGATCGCCAAAGACTCTTGATCATCATGGAGAATATTGGAAGCTAAAAACCCAGTAGAATTTATCAGGAAATTACGTTGGCAGGTGGGAGAAAATCAACGAATGGGGTGTGTTTTGTATGCTCGGAAAGATAAATGGGCATTTTCCACGCAAAAATAAATAAAATTGCTTTTCCGATAAATTTGTGACATTTCGTCGAATTGGAAAGAATCATGGAATTTGGGCGGGAAAATAGGGCAAATGATTAGGTCGGGTAAAAGATGGTAAAGTAAATTGTTTTTACAAAAAATCCTGCAAAAAAGTACGGAAAATCTTTCACAAATCGAAAAATAAAATAAAATTTTGAAATTTCGGCCAAAAAACTCGGCGAATTTCTAGAAAGCACGGTCGAAAAATCAGGTCAATGCCATTAAAAAACTTTCTTAATCTTTCTTACCTATGTTTTTCCCAGTTTTTAACAAAACCCGAGAATTAAAAAAAAAATTTTTCATTGCCCAGTGCAGGGCCAATTTTACACTAAAAATCAAGATGCACGGTGCAATTTTTTTCTAAAATTTCGATTGAAGTTATTTCAAGGGTTATACAAATAAATTTTTTTCAAACAGAAAAAAGGAGGGAAAAAGTTCCTTATTTTGGCCACAACAAAGGTACTCAGCGAACTGCGCCGCTGCTGTCCGGGCATTGACAACGATGAATTGGGCGTGCATGCTAAATTTGGGCTAATTCCGACCAGTTTCCGCAAAGTTATAAGTTGTGGCCAAAATAAGGAACTTTTACCAAAAGGAGAATTCCAGGACAAAAAATTAATCTTCCGTCGTTTTTGCCGTCCATCTGGCAAAAACCTCAAAAAAAAACAAAAAAAAATTCTCCCTCCAAAAAAAGTGGAGGCAATATCAGTCTGTCGCGGGAATAATGAGCACAATGTCGCTGCGACAGAGGGCTCATTATTTCCCCGAGAGGACTGATAATTCAGAGAGTTCGATGACACTTCCTCATCCTTGACGTTCGGCTCGAATAAAACTTGTCTTTTGTTTTTGAAAACTATTAGATTACAGACAAAAATAAGGCAAAAGTTCACAGAAAAAACAGAAGATCCGAGTGACAGATAATCTCACCTTCTCTGGAAAGAAAGTTGCGCCTTTTGCGGACTAATAAACATAGATAATAACACAGAAAAAAGATCAAAAGAGGGGCAAATGGAAAGATCTCACCTGATTATGCAACTTTTATTATTTTTCATCAAAAATGTTTGATAAAAACAGAAAAATTTAGAGAAAACAGAGAAGTAAACTCTTTCCAACACCTATTCATCAAATTTCGAAGACCGCCTAAGGCAATAGGCATAATTTTTGCCCTAATTTTGACTTTCATTATATTACAAATGGCTTTTTTGTAAAAAATCGGCTAAAATTCTTGGCATTTATTTGGAAATTAAAACTAAAATTCATTTTGAATGCGAGAATAAGGTAAAATACGAGATCAACAAAATAAATTACAAGCCAAAAGTCGATAGAAAGTACCAAAATTTAAATTTTTCGTATAAGATGTCGCCAAAGTTTGAAACGAAAAATATTTCACGTATTTTTTCAAACCTTTCAAATTTAACAAGGAAAGTACTTTTATGGGGGCTCCTCAAAAAATCAGAAAAAATGTGCTGATCAAGGATATATAAATCTTTGCTGCCCATTTTAGGTTTTTAGGGGTGAAAATGCCCAAAAACAGGCTTAATTTCCCTACAAAAGGCGCAGGCATTCGAAACGATAAAAAGCGCAGTCGGTCTCTTCCTTCGGAATAGACTTGGCTCTCGGGCCGGCCCGGGCCGAAAATCGCGGCCCGGCCCGCGGGCCGGAAGAGGTCGGCCCGGCCCGGCCCGTTTCAATTTTTCTTCGGCCCGGCCCGGCCCAGCCCGCGGCCCGGCCCGGGCCGGCCCGAAAATTGAGAAGAAGTAAAACACCTTAATTCGCTATTAGATATGACATATTTTTCTTTACTATAGCAACTAACAGTACATTTTTAAAGCAAAAAATTACTTACCAACGCATTGCCTTTTTAAAATTAATCAAAAAATTCCCGAGATCCGTTTTCAGACTATTAAAAATTGCCCCAAGACCAATTTTACAGATTCAGCAAGGGTAGAACCACGTTTAACAAAGTTTTCAACCTCAAGATGATAGTGTTGCTTCACACGACTTCTTAATTGTGTTTTTAAGGATGTCGGTTACGTTTATTTTGAGTTTTGGTTCAAAAAATTACTACAAACACTAGTATACATTAGTACTTAATAGATTTTACTAGTAAAATTACTTATTATTAGCCATTTTTCAGTACTTCCGTGCTTTATTTTTATAAAATTACCCTTACTGTGAGAAAAATATAAACCCCCTTCTTGGCTTTGCGTTTTAATTTTATTGGCAACCCAACTTTTCGCTTTGAAATTCAGCATTTTAATTTTGCCGGGCCGAAAGTTGCGGCCCGGCCCGCGGGCCGGAAGAGGTCGGCCCGGCCCGGCCCGTTTCAATTTTGCTTTGGCCCGGCCCGGCCCGAACACCGGCCCTGGGAATCAAGAGCGATGACGCCGCACGGGTTCGATTTCCCTTTTGGACTGAATTAACTTTTTTTGAAGTTGAAGGTCGGAAAAATAAATTTTTGTGCCAAGACTGATTTAATAAAAAATTTAATAAAAAATTTTATTATTCCAGAAATCAGAAATACTTCCGCGATGGCACCATGGTAAGATCGAGCCAGGCGAACAAGTATCCCTGCTCAATTCTTGGGCCTGTGTCCATCTCGTCTCTCATGTACGGCGGCAGTAAAATTAGCTTGTCTTTGCACTCGAAGGTGACGTAGGGATCGGTTATCTGCAATTTTTTTGATGACGAAAATCCATTTTCTTATTTTTTCAAACAAAAAATCGACAATCTTTTCAAAAAGCAAATAGTAAAATTTCCAACTAAAAATTTTTTTCCGGGCGCAGCTCGCGAAGATATCGCAAGCTTTTCACGGAGGGAAACGGTTGACCCAAAAGGCCAAGGGAGACACTTGACACGAACTTTTTTGTTTTTTCGTAGAAGAAAATAAATTGGCGTGCCCACCTCAACATAATTGATGATCACTGGACTGCCAGGAGCCGGGATTTTTTTCATCTCCGGGATTGGCCACTTTTCGGGGGAAGCGAAATATTGTTCATCATACTCGACGTCTTTGACCATTCCGCCCAGAAAAAGCCCGCCTTTTTTCTCAAAGCTGTTGTCTTCGAAGACCATCCCAAGACTCCTGATGATTTTTGGCTTCGAAATTACAGCCCATTCAAAGGCGAATGCCGAGGGCGTTGGGATACCTGGAAAATTTACACATCATTTTTTTTATTTGCATAAATTTAAAACATTTGAATAGTTAAATTTAAAAAGTTCTAAATTTGATCATTCACATCTTTGAGTTCAAAAATTTAAATATTCAAATTTATGAAAAATTAAAAATACCCGCAAACAAATTGTTGTTTTTTTTCTGTCCCCTTGTGACAAAAGGACCAAATTCGCGTGCATTTCCAATGGCGGAGACTTTGTAAAATCCCCTGACTCGCACCGTACACCCCAAATACATCGACTTCACGGCTTTGTCCGTCCAGAACCCGCCAAATCTCATGATCAATGGGATCGTCTCGGTGGCATCCTCCACATTCTTCACGAACCCGCAGCAATCATGTTGGTCGAGCCAGGCAATCCAATAATCGACCGGTTCGTCGAAGCAATGGGGTACTCGGTCCGTGAATTGGCTCAAATGCATTGGTGTCAGCAACGGCTGGTATCGTCGACGGAGCTCCTCAATCTGGGCGAATCCAGGCGGAGACGGAGGATCGACCACCCAGTTCAGCGAGTCTTCGGACACATCTTTGGCCGAATTTTCGTCGACAACGGGGTCCTGAGGGTCGGATGTGGCCTGAACAATAAACATTTTGATGAAAATTGGCAATAAACGGCACACGGCAACCCTACGTGCTTAAAGGTCACAAAAGAAGTTTTTCGTGGGGTCTTCGGTTAAGAAATAGCTTTCTCGAACTTATTTTACTTCTTTTGTCAATTGTGACACTTCGTTTGAACGAAACTCCACGCATCAAATAAAATCTTACAATTTCGGTGCCTGGCATGGCTGTGAACTTCAGAATCTGGTCATTTGAGGCAACTCCTTTTTCTTTTTTGGGTTTCTCGCCATGAGATTTTGATCTACCGTACTCTTTTGTCATTGAGGTATTTTTGATCGTCTGGAAGTTTCATTTACAAGAAAACCCTTAAAAACGCGGCTTTTGCGCGAATAAAACCAAACAAAAGAACGCGCATTCTCAAAAACCTTTTTCTTTCTTTCCAAGGTTATCTTGGTGATCTGTTAATCGTAAAAATATTGGTAAAAACCTGTGAAGATCAATCAGCAAATCTTTGTCATTTCGCGATATAACAGATTTATTTCCACGCCAAATAAAAGTGGAGACCTTAGACGCTATTCCAAGATTTGTAATACGTGAAAGAACGCTCCTTTAATAATACTAGTATACAACTAAATTAAAATGTGTTCAAGTGATCATGGAAGTGAGAATAATATTTATTTTTTTTATACAAAAATAGGTTAAACAAAATGTGATCATAGAGGAGATATCGGCAATACTGAGGACAAAATACATTATTTCTTGTAAATAATAAGCATTGTAAATAAATAAAGGAGATGAGTATTCTAATAAGTTAGTCATCAAAAGTCCTAGACGGCTTCATTTCCAAGTCCACCCATCCCAGAACATATCCATTGGTTGGCTCGGAAGTGCGCATATAATGATGAATGTATTCCGGGAGCAAAATACTCTTATGCCGAGTGGGATGCATTATCACTTTTTCACGGATCTACAAGAATCAGGTTTAGCATACCGGTAAATCCCATAAGGTTTGCAAAAATCGATAAATCTCACTTCAAGCCAGTTGATGACAACCGGATATGGTGGACATGGCAGACATTTGATCGACGGCGTGGGCCATTTACTTTGGCATACGGTGAATTCCTCGTTATACTCGACATCTTTTACAATGCCGACCAAATGGAGTTTCTCTCTTTCTTCGTAAGAGATGTCCTCCTTCAGAAGGCCAATACTTCTGATGATAGCTGGTCGTGAGATCACTGCCCATTCTAGGGCAAACGCTGAAGCTTTGGGGATACCTAGAATAGAAAAGTGCAAGGCTAAGTACCTCAACTAATTTAGTTTTAGCTCCATCAAACATAGAGAAGAAATGCTTACCTCCGAAGATAAATCCACTTTTATCAGTGCCCCTAGGGACCACCGGCAAAACTTCGTCATGATAAACATCCGCCTTTAATTCCAAATACCCCTTTACTCGAACTGTGCATCCAATATACATTGATTTCACGGCTTGCAACGACCAAAAGCCGCCAAATCTTACACACAATGGGACAGTATCTGTAGCATCTTCGAACTCCTTGACGAATCCGTAAGCGGCACATTCGTCACTCCAGGAAATCAGGTAATCAATGGGGCGATCAAAGTAATGATGCAGGGTGGATGTGCCTTGTACCAAGTTCATTGGCCACGACAGTGGGAAGATGGCGTCTTTGAATTCACGAAGAGCGGCTCCGTGACCGGGTGAGGGGCGATCGTGGTACCATTTGAGGCCATCGGGTTCCGGTTGAGTTCGGATTACAACCGGTAGAGATGGGTGGTTAGGTTCGGAAATACGGCTTGAAGAAAAACTTTGAGACTGACTGGCATTACTGTGGTTTGTACGAGGTATGGCATTGTCTCTGGAGTATTGCTCATCGTATCCTTTATTAGGCAGCTCTCTGTCGCCTTCGCATTTTGGATAGGACTGAACTCGACACTCACTTTTTGTAAGTATGTCATCTCTGGGTTTGAGACGGTAGTTTTGACCATTTCTTTGACTGTAAAGCTTTAATACATCATTAACTGACTTCCTTTGGTCTACTGAATCTTCACACCGCTCTGTTTTTTCTGCTTTGTGCGTATAAGGTTTCGTATTCTTATCTTGCGTAAAACCGAGCTTTTCTTCGAGCATCTGTTCAAGTGGCACCTTGAAATCATCATGCTCCCCGTATGCCATACATTCGCCTTCGTCCTCTTCTTCTTCTCCGTCGACAACTCTCCTTCTTCCGTTTAATTCTTCATCTTCCCATTCACTCGCCGAAGTCTCTTCCTCTTCATCTGTAATGTCATTTTTGCCGATACGTAGCATCTCCATAAGGCGCTGCGATGCTTCTTTGCAATCCGGCTTATCTTCGTTGTAAACCTCTATTGTTGTCAACATTTCGGCAGATTTTGAACCTGAAGGGGTGATCGTAAAGACCTCACGTGTTTCCATCGATGATTTTGATTTCCTGCTCTGAAAAATCCCTTAATGAGTTATTCTCGGTTGATAAGAAAATAACGGACCTTTTTTACTTCTTTGCTTTCTCCAGATCTCATTTTATAGCTAGCTAGCTCTTCTTTGATCTTATAATCTGGATCCTCGTAGACTATCCGGGACATCTGAAATACGAAACCCAAAATGATTAGAAGTGCACAAAAAACTATCACAAAAAAGTATGTTGAGAGATACTAACTAGCAACTCGCACAAAGCAAAGGCTGAAAATCATTGCTCTTTACAAGTTTATTTACAACGTAACCAGTAACAAAAAAAACAAACAAGAAATAAATACAACCCGAGAAAGAACGACATGCGATCAAGCAAAAGCAAAAAATTCTAAAGTGACAAAACAATACACTTTTTTGTCAAGCCGTTTAAAACAATTATCCTATTTTAATTTCTCAATTTACAGATAGCATCTCGAAGGTTGCATGGTGAGATCAATCCAGCCAAAAAGATACGTTTTGTCTAAAATATCCGTAGTTTTTGCATATTCCACCATATAATTCGGGAAGAGTAATATTTTGTCGCGGCTATGGAAGAGAGTGTGAGGCTCAGTGATCTGAAAACAGTAAAATTTAATTTTTTTCTCATACCAAACAGTTTTGTCATCTTTCATATAACTTATGAAAGGGTTTATAAAATACCTGACAACTCCCAACCTACCTCGACATAATTAATCGCGACGGCCGTTCCGGGCGGGGGGACTTCTCTGATATCTGGGAGTGGCCATTTCTCGGGACAAGCAAATAACTCTTCACCGTATTCGCAGTCTTGGATTACAGCGCGAAGATGTCGGAATTCCTCCGTTTCATAGGAGTGATCTTCTTTTATTATCCCCAAACTTCGGACGATATTAGGTTTGGAAACAACCGCCCATTCCCACGCAAATGCGCTAGGATAAGGGGTGCCTAGAAGCGTCAAAAGAATAAGAATAACCGTCTCCATATAAAAGGGAATCTGTAAACAAAGCAACCTGAACTCACCGGCAAACAGGAATGTGCGAATATCGCTTCCCAAAGGCACAAGTGGGTTCCATTGTGCGCCCTGTTTTAAAGCTTTTACCTTAAGGTATGCTGTCGCGCGCACGGTGCAGCCTACAAACATCGACAAAATAGCGCAGTCCGTCCAATACCCGCCGAATCTCATTACTAACGGCACATTTTCCGTGGCATCCTCAACATTCTTGATGAATCCACAGCAAGTTTGATGATCACACCAAGAAATTAGATAATCAACCGGTTTCGGGAGTGTAATTGGGGTCGAATCTGTGAATTGGCCGAGAAGGATTGGTGGAACTAAAGGCCGCATAGCTTCTCGGTACTCTCTATAACATTTTGGACCAGGCGAAGGGCGTTCTCGATGCCATTTTAGGATGTCGGCTTTCGAACAATCATTCTCAATGACGATTTCGTTTGACGTTGTACTGGGGATATCCGAAGGAAAAATTGGCTGAAAATCGTAAAATCAAGAACTAAAATCGTTGTCTTTTGAAACATCACATGGTATTGTTTCCATTATTGTTTCTCTATGACCCCATAAAACAAAAAAATTTAGTAATTAAAGCCGTCGGATATTTTGAGAAGCAAATTCTTCGGCCTCACCCTATGAAGTAAATACGTCACTTACTTCTATCTTCTTTCCTGCCTCATGAACCGCGTCAATTAAATTTTGCTCTTCATCGACGTTAGATACATCATCTTGATCTAACACACGATTATCCCAATAAATGGTCTCTTCAATCACATCCTCAACCTTTTTCTTCTTGGTACTCTTGCCTCTGAAGATTTTTTTGAGCATTCTAAATTAATTTCAACAAAACCCAATCCACATTATGCTATCTTAGGTAATTTTGACGGGTAAAAAACCAGTTGAAATGAGATTCGACTAAAACTCAGCACGGTTTCAAACTTTATTAAGCATATTACAAAATGAGTGGGTTTAAACGATGTTAACAGAAGAACCACATAGAAATCGGGAATAAATACATCATATACATCAGAAGGTTACATCGCAAAAAAAACGGTTAATTTTCCTTGAAAAAAGAATTCGGAATGTAACAGAAATTAGCTCAACATATAATTTATACAATTTTTTAACAAAAAATCTTACTGCAACAGAACTTTTTCCAACAAATTTAGTCAAATTCCGATATTTTAAGGCATTTTCATGGTATTTTCATTGTAAAATGCATAACCATCTCAAAAAAAAATCGTAAGTTACCCTTAATAAAGTTAAATCAAAATAACAAATTTAAAGACATCAGATATCATCAAATGTTCTTGATGGAGTCATCGAAAGGTCTAACCAGGCAAATAAAAAGGTGTGATCTGATGGATCCGACGTTCGGAAATATGACTCCATGTATTCTGGGGCCAGGAGGTACTTATCTTTGCATTTCACAGTCACATGACGTTCAGTTATCTGAAAATTTTTATTTTATTGACGAAATTACAATCACTATAAAAAATTCGATACTTTTTTGGTTGAAAAAAGTTAAGAATACAAAGATATCTCGCATCTTAGACCCTAAACTACAAACGAGCGTTTTTGAACACCTTTAAGAATATTTTTTTTAAAACTTAGGAAGAAGTACCTAAAATAAGGTAATTTTTGCATTTAAGACCAGCCGAGTTGCTTCCAAAAGTAAAATTAAGGTAATTCCTTCCTTCACCAGTCTGGATTTACATTATTTCATCTAAAAGTTCAAGAAAAAAATAAAAATTCTTACCTCAACATAGTTCAAGATGACTGGCGACGGAACTGGAGGTAATTCCTTGATTTCCGGTATCGGCCATTTCTCCGAACATGCAATGTACTCATCACCGTACTCGCAGTCTTTCACTCGTCCTAGCAACAGCTTTCCTTTATCATTCGGTTGATAAGATTTATCTTCCACCAGAGTACCGAGGGTGCGGACAATTTTGGGACGCGACACCACCGCCCATTCGATGGCGAACGCCGAGGGGGAAGGGATACCCGCGAACAATACGCTGCCTACATCGCAGCCTCTGGTCATGATCGGGGCCACATCTCTTTGGCCTCCTTCTCGATCCTTCATTCGAACATAACCGCGGACGCGCACCGTGCAGCCCACATACATGTTTCGCACCGCAGTACTTGTCCAAAATCCCCCGAATCTCATGACCAATGGGACGTTCTCGGTGGCATCATCGTATTGCTTCACGAATCCGCAGCAATCATGCCCATCCGACCAGGCAATTAAATAATCGATGGGTTGATCAAAGTAGAAATGTTTGCTATCAGTATAATGCGTCAAATGTAAGGGAACAACCAATGGTGCATATGTTTGGATCCATTTGTTGACTTCTACGTGTCCACCAGGCGACGGACGATCTGTATGCCATTTCAGGCCATCCGAAGCGCGTTGAGGGCGAGTTTCAACAATAACGGCTTGAACGTCGGACTGGGCCACGGGCTGTTTCTCGGCCACAGCATTGGTTACAGGGTGCTTGTGAACAATGACACTCTTGATTACCGGCTTGGGGAGGATTTGCTGCTGAAAAATGTTGCAATAAGCACATGAATCAGCAAAATTATATTCTCAAAGATACAATTCTCTTCTTTCACCTAAAATTCAATCAAAAACCCAAAAAAAACTCACAATCAACTTGAGTTTCTCGACATCAGCAAGTCGTTTCTTACTGCGAACTGGAGGTTTACTCTCTTCTTTCTTAATTTCTTCTGACTCGGAATCAGTCAAGTCGGAGGGGCTTTTAATTTTGAGGATCTCCATCAGCCTCTGTGCACTTTCATCCAACTCATCTGTAACTTCGGCCGGTTCCTTTTCACCCTCCTCCTGGCTTGATTGTTTGCGAGATCCAACAGTGTGTTCACCATCAATAGAATCATTGTCACTTTCTGATTGCTCTGAAGCTTCATCATCTGTTTTTGAACTGGATGCGACTGAGGGAGCCTTCACTTCCTCTTGAATTTCTTCACGGACCTCTTCCTGAGGCTTTTCGAGTTCATGCTCCTCGGCTTTACCCTTTAGTTTCTAAAAATATCAATATTTTATATTACACTAGATGTAAAGTATAAATTTGATTAAAAAATAATTCTTTATGGGGCATCACAAATGAGAAATGAGCTGAAACCAAGAGAACACCCCAATAATGCTTTTCAAAAATTTTTAGGGACCTACGAAACCCTGTTTGTACCTAATCGACAAATCTAATCTTAGACATGGCTCCAAACCCAAAAAATTTAACATCAAACCTAAAAAAGAGCCAATTTTCAGTTCAAAAAAATTGTAAAATGGTGCCAATACCCTCCTTTAGCTTCATCTTCAACAATCACTTCCATTTCTGATCTAAAAACCGAACAAAAAATCGAAGACTTACCCCCAATGTCCTTGAAAGGAATCCTTTTTTGGTTTTAGAGGTACTGCCGCTCCGACTTGTTCTGGAGACATTATCATCACACATTGTCCGAGCTATATCTGCTAAAACATCAATTTTAACGTTCGCCATCGAAAAATATCGCGATATTATACATGATACAAACAAAGCCAGGAGAAAACAAAAATAAACGCGACAAACAAGTGAATCTCACAAGCAAAAGGAGTCTTGAAGACATTATGCAGAAAAACTCCGCAATCATTTGCAATTCCATTGAGAAATGAGCAGAAAATAAAGGTTTATATCCAAAGCAAGGAGAAAATTAAATAGGGGGAAAGAAGCCGGACCAAAAACGAAAATTATGGCCAAGAAATCTGCGATCGGAGAGTCGGACAATCGGCCCGCCTCTGTCCATCGTAATATTTCGGTTTTGCCGCCCAGAAATCAGGAATAAACGCTTGTCGGACGTGAAAATATGGTTTTGGGTGGAGAATTCCCCTTCCCCGATAAATTTTTTAGCATTCTCGAATAAAAACAAGGCCGGCTGCGGAGGAAACGCTCTCTTCGTGTTTACAACAGAAAAAACGGGGGAGATCTTGCCCGATGTTCCACTTGACGCGTAAAAATAAATAAATCTTCGAGAAAATCCGTCATAGATGATTCGTTTTCTAAAAATTCCGTCATGCACAAAAAATTGTTGAAAAATTTGTTTGATCTCGAATTCAGAAACAAGTTAGAGGTCTGTTGAATGGTTTTAGTTAGGACTTACCATAGTTTTCTTTGATTTTTTTACAATTATATTGTTTTAGACATCAATCCGACCAAAATTTTAGTTTTTATCACAAAATCGCGCTTATTACCTCAGAAACTGGTAAATAAAGTGATAGCGAACAGATAATTAGATTTATTACGACTTATTAGCTATAATGTTACAGTATACAAGGTAAAAAACTAAGAAAAATTGAAACTTTGACGACCCGTGTCAAGTATAAGGTGAGATGAACAAAGATGCAGTTTAAACGGTGACGGGAGTGTTGCATAGCTGAAAATATACTTTGAAATTCCGTAGACGGTCAAAAGTAATGTTGACTGAGTGAAATTTACCGTTTTTGAGTCCGTTTCGGGGAGGAAATCGCTCGATCTATCGACGAAACTGTGGAATTCGCATCCTCGGTTTGGCTGAAGTTTGCAGTGGCTGATCTTGGGGGTTATGTCCAAGATCTGCGTGGCATTTCGACGGTAGATTGTCTGTAAAGGTTGACATAAAGTTAGCGGCGGCTCAGTTTGCTAGGTTAGTAATTTTGAGAGATTGGATCGATATTAATTTATGTGCTGGAGAAGGCTTAAACTAATATCGGGAAAGCTTGAAATCTTTTCATTGTGCTCTACATGGCTTTAGGTTGTCTTTTGTTCAAGATATTTGGGAGTATTGTTTGAATTTTTGACTTCTTCTGCGAAAAGTATTTTTGGTGTAATGGATAATATAAGGTTGCGTTTCTTCTGAGGAAATCCCCCTAAAACTTATTCACAATCGCTTTTATAGTTGGCTCAGGTCCTCCTCGTTTCTTCTAGCCCAGTTTTAAGCTATCATTTACTCTCTTTCACGTACTTTGAGATAAAATGAGTCGTCTTCCGCATTTTGCCACAATTCCATGAAAATCGATGCGGCCAACTCGGGCGGCTCCTCCCGATCGTAGTCCATCAATCCCAGACCAAAGGTAGACAGCAATCCGGTGAGCGTTACTTCGTGAGCCGACTGCGCATAGTACTTTACTTTGTCTCCACATTTTTCGCTATTCGGACTGCTTTCGCATTCGATTCGATTTTGGAATTCTCGGATTATCCGGTCCAAAAGATTTCCACCCCAAACTCGGCGGAGTTCTAGACTCAGATCGAGGTCGTTGAGGACATCAAGATCGTATCCGAAGGTCAATTTAGAGAAGTCGTTGTAAATTTTGTCGATTTCATCAAAGTGTTCGTCGAGTTTGGGATTGATTTCGCGGTGATGCAGTCGCTCGAGATACATGGGATCCCAGACAGATTGGATTTTTGCGGTGTCCATTTGGGGATAGCCGGTAAGGTGAAGAAGTTTGTGATAGAGTTCCTGAAAGAGGTCATAAGGAAAACGTTATGTTGCAAAAAGATTCCAATGGTAGAGGATTCGTGGAAGCTTATTTTAACCTGGCATCCTCACTGGTGACTTTTTGATGTCTTTCAAGGGTCCCAGTGGCGATTTCAGGGTAAAATGAGCTTCTATTCAACAGAATCCATCTAGAAACCCCATGTTTTGAATGCGGTTTGCTTCACACAAATCTGAGTCTAATATAACAACTTACATGATGACTAGTCTCTAGTAGTCCATATTCCGGAGTCAACGGCAGCAATGCTCTCAGGTCTGTGAGTCTCTGACAACTTTGAGTTGGCAATGCTTCGTAATCGTCGTCATGAGGAACAATGTCGATCGGATATTCGACTGTGGGTTCTCCATACATACCGAATAGGTTGGCTTGGGCACTCTTGATGGTTCGGTTGACTTCAGTCGATCGAACCTGTAAATGCGATATGAGAATAGTAAACGTGGCGATTTTTTGGCACTTTTCTGCAACTTACCTTCAAAATCTCCCCGTCAAATTTGTCGGGCAGGAACTTGAAGTGCTCCACATATCTCCTCCTTATCCATTTCCCCAAGGCGTTCTGCTGTTCGGCGCCCAATGGGGTTAAGAATCCCAACGGAGCAGGCCAATCGGCCTCCTGATTCAGACTAGTAGGGTAGATGAATAGAGGAGAGCGATCTCCATGACGCCATAGAGCCTCGACCATGATTAGTTTGTCGTCTGGATGCCCATCCGGCCCAAGTCCTCGTTCGTGGGATGGGGGTTCATGGGGAATATGCCGAGCGTTAGCTTGCGAAACCAGTAGAATGGCAATTAACCCCAAAATTTGAGTCATTGTGGCCGAGGAGGCTAAAAATTGAAGCTGTTAAAAATAAGGTTGGAAAGAAATTAGTAAAATACGCGTTCTACAGGTACTGCTCAATTCAGAACAATGAAAAAAACGGAAAATAAGTTGAAAGTTTAGTTATTCACGGTTTTACCGCTGGATAGGGAGATAAAACCAATTATTTTGGATGATCCTATATGGTCGTCCATAGAGCGGCTTAGTCCGAGCGGACTGTCCTATGACCAGTTGAACGGTGTAATTTGAAAATATTTGGGTTTATAAAAATTGTCCAGACTGCGGAGCGATCCTTGGGCAACACCCAAATTTCCTTTCATTAGGGCTTACATTCTATAGCTAGAGCAACCCTTTATAAGGTTGCGGTATATATGTTACATAACCTATGACTATATACCTATAATATGTAAAACTGAGCTGCTAAAAGCGCAAAAATGTGCAAGAATACATTTCCTTTGTAAGAGAAAGTATTATAGCATTTTGTTTTATATACCCCCTTTTACTTCCAGTTTTCCGTCACATTGAAACGTCACGGCCTCTATCGAGAACACATTACGATTGCTCTGAATTCTCAGAGAGCTTAGAATGTTTCAAAATGTCGTCTTGACTGAACTCTTTGAGCCTCTAAGCCTAGAGGAAGTGGGAGGCCGATTTCTACGTCCTTTCGACGTCAAATAGTTTGATTGAGTATGGAAGACGTCACACGGGGTAAACAGAAATAAACATTATGAGTAAGCCGGCTTAGAATTTACGGTTGCAAATGCAAAAATGACATTTTTTGTAAAGTAGCTCCGGTTAGGGAAGGTGTTAGTCATCTATGATAAATATTGTATATTTAAGACGAATCGTATGAGAAAAACGTGTAAAACCGAAGTGCTTAAGGGCGAGACAGCTTTATTTTTTGCAGCTAGCCAAAAGCGATGATAGGTGATTCCAAAGCGCGGCAAGTCCACATTATTTTCCCGACAGACTGATAATGAGCGAAAATTTTAATGAAGCGCCCAAAAAGCTGGCGAAATAAAAAGACAAGCCCCTTTCATCGCCCTTACAAAACAAATGTCCAGCCAAAAAACCGGCAACTATGTTTTACGACGCAGTAATGCGTTGTAAACATGACGTATGTCTGTCCTTTTTATACGACACTCGGGTTATGGGAGCGATTCCGTTGATTCGGCTGCATTTTTCATCGACAAATTCCACGCTCGCCAGAGCGTGGGTTGGAATCCCTCGAAAAGGCGGCGATTCTGGGAAAAGGTAGCAAAAGTTCGATTGGGGGAACTTTGGAATCGAAAACTTTGGACTAGAGACGGTAGAAAAAATTGGGAAAAATCATGAGGAATCTACAGTATTTTTTTACAATAATTCAGTAGGCTCAAAGTCGTTTTTCTCAAAGTGCTAAGAGTTTGAAGCTAGCCGCTCAGGATTTGACGAGACATGAGACAAATTGAAAGGGGAAGTGGTCAAAGTGCGACGCTCAGATTTTGATGAAACTTGCGCATATTTCTGTTAGATTTTTCTAGACATAGCGAGATTCATAGCTCGCGCTTTGCAAAAATGACCGAAAATTCTGGATTTAAAGTCGGCAAAGATGCGTCAAGTTTCCGCGAATTTTGGCATGAAAAGTTTTATGAGTATTTCTACCGTAGAGGGTAATGTTTTCACAAAAAGTAAAAAAAAATAGCATCAAATTTTGTCAGTACGTCGTCTTGAATCCAAAAAAACAAGTCGTTGACTTCTCTACATACTGAAACTAAAATACAAAATTTGTGGTAAAATTACAGTGCGCCTACAGTAAGCCAAACCTCACAAGATTAAATAAATAAATGATTACTTTGTTAGTTTACGGAGTCCGTAGAATTTCAGTCCTGCAGGACCAGCTTAGTAAAAATGTGTCAAGAGATGCTCGAGTATTTCGCGGACCCTGTTTTAATTGTATTTTACAGGAGATTTTTTATTCTGCTCCCTGAAAATCCAAAAAATCTCAGTGAACTCCAAATTCCCCGCCTCCGAAATCGCTGTTTATATTGGACTGTTTAGTCTCAAAAATAAAACATAAGGACGTCAAAAACGTCGAGGACGTGAACCCTCGCTCGCATAGATACCATAGCTAACTTGTAAACAATTAAATGTCTGATAAACAAAACGTTGAATTTGAGAGATTAAGACGGATATGCCGAAAGGGCTCGGAGTTGGGGTCAAATCGTGATTTGTTGGCTCGATAAAAAACATGACAAATTAATAAAAAAATGGGAGAGGAAGTGCAAATAACGGATCTTTGAGCTAGCTTCAAAGATTTACGATTAGCTAGTTTTTTCTTGGCCGTTAAAACATTTCTTTGATAAAGAAACTTTGGGGAATTAGGATAAGATGTGGGTTTATGATTCTAAAGCAAATTTTGGTTTAATTAAATGTAAAATTATTCAAATGAATCTCATTTTGTTCCGAGTTTGATAAGGGTCCCTGTTGCAAAAGGAACGTGCAAAAAAAGCTGCACAAAAATGGGATTGTATAAAAAATATTTGGGTGGCAATTGAGGGCAAATTTTATAGGGGAAATACTCCAAGCGCGACGTTCAAGTTTTGATGAAAATTGGCACAAACTTAGAATAAGCTTTCTAAGACCTATACGAGACTCCTAGCTCGCGCAAAATACGCTCTACCCCATCTCACACCAGTCTACAAAATTCGAACAGGTCCAGCAAAACTATTTTTCCTCGCATCCCCTGCGGCAATAAATCACCAAGTTACAGAAAAGCAATTTTCCAAGTAATCGAGATCGTATGATGATCTTCTTTTACACTTTGTTTTGTTTTTAAAACGCCCTGCGGACGGTTCGAAACCGGCCTCGCCTATTACAGCATGTAAACTAAATGATCGAAAAGGTCAAGGAATACAATGTACACAGTTCTCATATTGTTTAGAATTCAATTCAAAGTTTTTGTTTACAAATTTTTTTATGGACAGACATGGCTTTTGTCATTGAAATTGCGGGCTTTCAAAGGGATCAAAGGGATGGAAAATTTTGTTTCGGAAAATCTCATAGTTATTGTATTTGGAGTTTTGTCAGGTGGTCGGGAAGGTATTAGAACATCCGATATAAAGTTATAATTGAAAAAGTGTGTTGAAAAAAGCAAAACTTTAGAGTAAATTGAATTTGAGGGGTCGTCGAACTTGAACTCAGGTTTGATATCCAGGGCAAAAAACGTACCATTTTGCATCCGGGAAGTATCAAAAATGCAGCAAAATGCCTCCCTATCCAAATAAAAAACTCCCAGTTTGAAGACTTTCGCTTGGAGAGGGAGGCATTTTGCTACATTTTTGAGACTTTCCGGATGCAAAATGGTACGTTTTTTGTCAATGGATCAGGTCCATAAAAAAGTATCAAAAAAAAAAGAAAAAAAATGTGGCAAAATGCCTCCATCTTCAACTAAAAAACTCCGCCGTTTTGAAGGTCCCTCAAAAAAGGGGCTGGAACCCTTTTGAAATCGGAGTTTTTTCACCAGGAGAAGGAGGTATTTTTCCACATTTTTCGATACATCCCGGATGCAAAATGGTATTTTTTTCCACGGTACATTTTTTTGGTCGAAACTGTCGACATCCCGAAAAAATTCAGACGCGAAAGTTTCCGGGCCCGCCGGGCAGGACTTTCGAAGTTTCATAGGCCTGGGCCGGCCGGTTTACGGTCACGCTTACTCTGGGTTTGTCATGCGCAGCCGACATACTCAACAAATTTTACGTGAGGAGGAAGTGAGGGGATCTGATCAAAGAAGGTCGTCTTTCGGAAAAAAAGATTTTACTTTTGAACACTTATCTCCGAAATTTTCCTGGAAGTCCTCAAAAAGTGAACCCGGATTTGAATCTTTTTCAAGCACTTGTCATGTCTGGGTCCAAGCAAAGCTCAAATATTTGATCAGGCTTGTTTGTAGTGCATACATAGGAGGTGATCTATAAGTTTTGTTTTTCAATCCAGCCAAAAAGCGGCTAATTCAGTCCAAAATTGACCTCAGACTGATGTGCCGGTTTTGACTGGATTGAAAAACAAAATTTATAAACCATTTCTCTTATATCAGTCTGTCGGGAAAATATTGGGCACTCTGTCGGATGGAAAATCGCATCGCCGCGGAGGAAATGAACTGTGTCGCGGCAAAATCAAATTACTTTTCGTCTCAGCGACATTGTGCTCATTATTTTCCCGACAGACTGATTTATAGTGTATAAAAAATAAGAAAATGAAGGTTTTAAAAATAGTGGGTAAAATACGACAAGGATGATCTTCCTCTGTAAAAAATATGTACCTCAGTCTTCCCTAGTCGCCTTTATAAGGAATGCGGAAGAATCGCTGTCCCAGATGTTCGTCTTTAGCGAGTTGCAGCCGGAAACGCACCCTACGTGAGCTGAGAACATCAGCAAATCAAAGAAAAGCGAATTTTGTCATATTTTCAATTAACGATCAACAGTCGTCAATTTGAGGAAATCATAAAATAAACTGTGAAAAACATGATCATCATCAATTTACAAAATGATCCATTCTCCATTATATCGTTTGTTTTGAGCCTGCGAAATCCGATAATCCAAAAATCCAAACATCCCTTCAAACAATCAAATTTTTAGAAAGTTCTAAAAAATGCTTCAAAAATTTGGAATCGCAATGAAAAATTGACACTCCGAAATAGATTCAAAAATAAAAAAACCTTTTTTCGACATTCTGACGCAAAAAAATGAGAGAACCGATCCATGTGAGCGTTACATAATTGTTCTCGATTTTGGTGGTTGACAAATTGTCGGATGGGAGATCAGTTCTCCTGTTTTTGCGCAAAAAAGATTATAGAGAAATCAAGAGCCCAAGTTTTTCGTTTCCCCCGCTTGCTTTGTTCAGTCTGTTCTTCTGTTTGCACAAGTAATAAGTGGTTTTTTGAGCGCGATATAGTGATATCAAAAAAATTGTTTGATTAAAAATTTTTTAAGTTTAGTGGAACTTAATTGTTGCCATAAAATGAAAAAAAAATTTGTGCTTCAAAGTAATCGAAATTTTCCTCAAATCGTATAAAATGTCTCCCTCTTCTTTTTCTTTTCGAATGAGGAAGAAACGAAAGAGTTGTCGGGTCTGTGATTATTTAGCGCAGTGGCAGTGTGTTCGCTTTTGAATCCGAAAGTGGCGGGTTCGGCGCCGGTCGGTGACGATAAAACTTTCCAGTTCTGCTACTGAATGGCAGTGATGATACAACCATCAGAGATCGTTTTGGATTTTCTTTTGGAATCCTGAGTGACAGACTGATGGTAAAAAGTCCTGTTTTGACTATAAACGATATTTTTTTCAAATTTCATGGCTAGAAATCGATGTTTATTCAATAAATAACTGAAATATTTAATGTAACCGGTTGTAAAATACGAATAAACATAATTAATTTTTGGCCAAATCATGCTTGACCTGCTCTCGAATATGTTGCCAATCGATTTCGTAATTGGCATAGTGTTTCAGGAACTTTTGATCGTTCTCTTTTCGTCCAGTCTCTTCCAAATACCTTTTTCTGTAGCCGAGAACCGTATCCACATGGATGTTATGCTTCACCGCGAGTTCGAGAGCTCTAAAAAAGGTTTCTTGTAATTTTTTTTAATAAAAATGCGATTTTTTTGAATTTTTTTACCTTTCAAACTTGAACATGCTCAAATTCAACATGATGGCTCTGAAAAACTCTCCGGCTTGAATTAGCGCCGCTTCGGCGTCTCGTAAATTGCCATTGAAGAGTGCCATCGCAGCGTTTCGACGTTCCTTCTTGGTTTCGGCGCTAATCTCGCCCAAATAATAGACTTTTTCCACTTCCAAAAGTTCGCTATAGGCAATCTCGGCGATCCGATAATTCTGATTCATAGCCGCAGCGCCAGCCAGCGTAGCCCATAGGTAGTCTTCCTAAAAAAAATTTGAATATTTTTTCTAAATTTTCACTGCAGAGAATAAAAAAAGTTGCCCTGTAGAACAACTTTTCGTACAATAAAACCTCTCTATAACGACTAATTTCCAATTTTAAGATCTTAAAAATTCATTTCTAATCGTAAGGCTTTTGTATTTACAACGAAACCCTTTTGTTTCCTCCCCGTCTTTTGGTCATATCTCAGGGGGTTCTTTTCCAAATGTCATGAAATTTTACACGAGTATTACACAGCCTTTAGGAATCAACTATGCAAAGTTTCATCGCATTTGGCTTCGATACACGGACGTTACGGTGGTTTTTCTAAATTCCGGGTGTCCCGAATTTTCGGTTCCACTGTACCCATGTGGACGCTCAGATTTTCTCGAAATCCTGCACACGTTTTTGGCATAGCCCACATATCAATTCCTCAAACTTTTAGCTCTCGATTTGCAGTCGCAACCGAGATATTGAACAATCTTTGCGGCCGAGAGAGTACGAGAAACGCGGAGAGCGGTCTGAGAAAACACAATTTTTGGCCGTATCTGCCAGTTTTGTGGGGAAAAAATTGATTTTTTGTAGAAACATCACCCTCTATGGTAGAAATAGGCATGAAACTTTTCATGGCAAAATTCGGAAAAAAATTTTCGCATTTTTTCCAACTTTCGACTTAAAAATTTCGGTTGTTTATGAAAAATGTGAGCTAGAATTCTCGTATATGGTTTAGAAAAAACTATTTTAAATTTGTGCCAAGTTTCATCAAAATCTGAACGTCGCGCTTGGGGCACTTCCTCTGTAAAAATTTACAGTTTTTTTGCTATTTCCCCGCTCACCTTCACCGTTCTGCACATTCGCAGCGCCTTGTCCCACTCATTTTTCGCGAAGCATTTGTAAATTCCACTCAGAAATGGCGGCACATAGGCGATGACGAGGCTCCCGTCCGAGCGTCTTACCGTAACGCCGTTCCCAATGAACCCGACCACAAACGCCGACCGTCCCATGTCCTCGCTCTCCACCGTCACACACGTCCGCGACAACAGCTCTCGGTCGGTGAACACGATGGAAGGGAGGGAGAAACAGATGACGCGGCGGTCGCGGAACGCGGCCAACATGTTGGTGAGGTTGTTGAAGTGGATGTTGGAGATGGCGGTGTCTGGAAAATGGAGGAATTTGGCGAGGCTCGATAATATATTTTGAAGACTCTCCGGTAGTTTCGGCATCATAATAAAGCATTTCAGATTGGTGTGATTACAAAAAAAACGGTCAAAAGTCTCCGCCGAAAACACTATGTTACGCGTCGGCGGAGATGTTGGGTTCTCACCCAAGTTCTCAGGAAATTTGAATGAACCAGGAAGTATAAATACAACAGAAAATCCCAATATCTTTTAATTCTGTCTCCGGATTTTCGGTTGTTTGTATGTGTGACTCATCTCGTCTCAATAAACCCTATACTCTTCTTACTTTGGATTGGTGACCACCTCCCCCCTTCTCCCAGCGCCTCTCGCCGTTATAAAGACTTTTGACCGTTTTTTTGACAATCACACCAATCCTGAACGCTTTTTTCTGATGCTGAAACTACCGGAGAGGCTTCAAATTTCTACACTATGGATCAGAAGGCCGACGACAGCGCTATGCGAGTCGGGGAAAAAATGTGGATTTCTCGCGCCTATGCGAAGCAAAGTGCTCATTATTTCCCCGACAGACTGATGGCGGCCAAATTAGCTATATTATAATTCACTCACCCAACTTTTCGTATCTCCTGAGCGCCCCATACGAATTGATTTTGCCCAAGAAACAGTCCGAATTCACGTCCACGAACGCGATTCGCCGCTCGCTCAGCGGCCCGCACTGATTCAGCGCCACCTCCACAATCTCCACCGAATGCGCGATGCGTCCGTCGCCGGCCGTCTTCCCGGTCTTGGTCTCATACAGATGCAAAACGTTGGGGTTTTGTTTGTCCTTCAGCGCACACACATCGTTGGAGATGGCGGCGGTCCGGTCGGTCAGATGGTCGGCCATGTTGATGCCGTTGTTCTGCCGCAGCGTGCATTGCTGACGCCCTTCGTAGTTGAGGACTTGGGCAAGGCCGCCGTCCACGAGCATGAAAAATCTGGAAGTTTTACATGCATAGAAAAAATGTAAAAATTTTTAAAAAAGTTTGTGTTTTGATGACTATAAGTATGTTGGGAAAATAAAAAAATCAGCAAAAATACTGACTTTTCACACAGCAGAATCAACGTCACATTCCCATCCTTTAGCTCGCTGATTATGGGGGTATTCCAATTTTTGGCACTGAATATGTACAACTGTTTCGTGGTCGACACGACCAGCTGTCCGTAGCCCAGCTGCAGTCGGGTGACGCGATTTTTCACCTCCAATTTTTCCTTAGCCACTTCCGACATGACATCGCGCAGGTCGATGCGACGATTCTCGACTTGAACCGCCTCCAAATTGTGCCACCAAAGGCGTCTGAAAAGGAAAAAATTGGATTTTTTTTAATTTTATGCGATTTTGGGCAAAATTGTTTGATCTTGAGTAAAATTGTTTAAATTTTGGTAGCTTAAAAGCGAGTTCATACCGATCAACCACAGTCCCGACAAGAATTTGCCCTGAGGCACCTGCAGCGGCAAGTTGAGTGCCGTCCAACGACCAGGAAAGCTGATAAATCGAGCCCACTGGGCGACGTTCGACGGAGTGCGACCACTGAAATAAAAAATTGAAGTTGCTAAGTACGTTTAGGCGAGAGGTAGTAAAATTTCGCACTGTGCAAAAATATAGGCTTTTTTAGCCTAGCGAACTGCACTGTGCAAAAATGTAGGCTCTTTTCAACTAAAAAATTGCACTGTGCAAAAATTTAGGCTTATTAAGCCTAATGAATTGAATTGTGCAAAACTATCCAAAAAAGTGTCGAAAATTTATTAAACACTTACTCCAGCGCGCAAATATTTAGGCTTACTTTGTCTGGAAGATTGCACTATGCAAACATATAGGTTTTTTTCTACTAGAAGACTGCACTGTGCAAAAATATAGGCTTTTTTCTACCGAAAAATTGCACAGTGCGATCTAGGCCAATTTCAACTATGAAATTGCACTGCCCAAAACTCGAAAATTTATGCTTATTTAGTCTAGAAAATGCACTGTGCAAAACCGTAGGCTTATTTCAACTAGAAAACTGCACAGTTCAAAAATATAGGCTTTTTTCAAATAGAAAACTGCACAGTGCAAAAATATAGGCTAATTTCAGTTAGAAAACTGCACTATGCAAAAATATAGGTTTTTTTCAACTAGAAAACTGCACTGTGCAGTAATAGTGCCATATTTAGCTTGCTGAATTTCACTGTACAAAAATAATATAGGTTTTTTGCACTATGGAATTGCACTGTGCAAAAAACATAGGCCAATTTCAACTAGAAAACTGCGCTGTGCAAAAGTATAAGTCTAATTTCAACTACAAAACTGCACTGCGCAAAAATATCAAAAAAATGTGTCCAAATAATATTCTACACTTACTCCAGCGCGATCGCACAATCTCAGCACATTGAAACTTCCGACCGCAAACAACTCCCCATCCGAATTCCACGCCAACGCCGTGATCGGGTAGTTATGCGGATTCGAGGTGTACAACGGTCTGCCGAACGAGTCGAACACTCGATAGCGATTGTCCTCGCCGCCGCTCACAATCAGATCGACGGCCTTGGACCACGCCACACACAGCACAATGCCCTCATGGGCCTTCCATTTGGTGGGCTGGGCTTGGTTCTTCAGCGACATGATCACGCAATTGTCACCGAGTGTGTACACGACTCGGCTGCCGTCGCCGTTCCAATCCGCCGCGTAAATGGGGCGTCCGACTTGGGTTAGGACACTGCGGAGCATCCCGCTGCGGCTCCAGGTCTTTAGAGCGCCGTCCTCACCGGCTGTAAAATGAAGATATATCATGAAAAAATATTATTAGGGTGAACCAAAAGTTTTTTCGGATTCTTAGGTATCTTTTTGTCCGATTGTTTTTGTACGAAATAAAGATTTTTCGATGCTAACGTACTCGATAGAAACCCGGTTCCATCGTGGCTCCATTTCACGCACAACGTGGCCCCTTCGTGCGCATCAATTATCTTGTCAATTTTGGAGGTGTTCCCATTCACATGCTGAACTTTTCCATCCGATGTTGCGATCAGAATGAGCTCGGCGGTGTTGGCTTTGGCGCCGGTGTTGACTTGCCGATGCAGAACGTCCATTTGGATGGGATAAGAGGTGCTGAATGTCAATAAAGACAGAGTTCATTATCTTATACGTAGTGTAGATGCAAAACCCCTAGCTCGCAATTTGCAGAAACCACCGAGATTTTTTGGTTGAAATTTGGAAAAAAAACATGAACTTTTTTCCCAATTTTTAACATGAAAAATGGCACGCCTCCTAGTCCGTTCGGAAAGTCGCTGGATCGATTTTTGGTGTTTTCACTGTGCGAAAAAAACCAGGGTCCGAGAGACAGCCCAAAAAAGTCGATTATACGGTGCAAAAAGCCAGAAATTGGACAGTGCAAAGTAATCCTTCGCTTTCGCACAGTGCATGTCTCCGAAGTAATTCCAGCGACTTTCTGGACGAACTACAGGGTCTTACAAAAAACGTGAAGGAAAGTGGAAGGCTGTAACTTCCGACGGAGGCGGCGCAGAGACTTCGTATTTAAAATGTGTATTTTTAAAAGACATAAGTTTTTGTCTACGAAATAACAAGCTTTTAGAGTACAAACTGAGGTCGCTACGACCTCAGTTTGTACTCTCTTTCTGAAGTAGAGGTATCTCTACCCCGAAAACCAGGTTTTTTCGGTTGAAAATGATCGAGAAATTTCGAACTTTTTCGGTTGAAAATCACCAGGAAATGTCGGATTTTTTGGGGTTTCTTGATATAGTCTTTAAGAAAAAGTGCATAATTTGCAAGTGTTGGCACTTTCCTCATATTTTAGACCCTGTAGTTCTCCTAGTATTTTCATAAAGTGCGTAGACTTTTGCACCGTGCATTTTGCTTTTTCACATCCTTTTCGAAATATTTATTTTCACTGTGCAAATGGTATATTTTTGTGCACATGACAAAAATCTACGCACTTTATGAAAATTCTATTAGCATTTTCACAAAATGCCTGGATATTTTTTTCGCTCTCGCACGAAATTTTGTCGCCAACGCGCTGTGGAATTTTCACTTTGCGCACCGTGCAAACCAAAAAAAAGGCCGTTTGCACTGTGCAAATTCTCGCGGCGACGTAGTTGAGAAAAGCTTATGTCGCAGCGATATTTCAAACGCACAGTGCAAAACCAAAAAAAGGTCAATGCACAGTGCAAAATTCTCGTGGCGGCGCAGATGAAAAAAGCTTATCAGTCTGTCGGGAAAATAACGGCGGATCGTCGCAGCAAAATGTCTCGCCTCGCCGCTATCGCGCACCAAATCCCAAGCCGCTGCTTGAAGTCGCAAAGCGATGATGGGCGATTCCGAGGCGCGACGATCCGCCGTTATTTTTCCGACAGACAGATATGTCGCAGCGATATTTCAAACGCACAGTGCAAAACGAAAAAAAGGCCGTTTGCACAGTGCAAATTCTCGCGGCGGCGCACTTGAGAAAAGCTTATGTCGCAGCGATATTTCAAACGCACAGTGCAAAACGAAAAAAAGGTCGTTTGCACAGTGCAAATTCTCGCGGCGGCGCAGATGAAAAAAGCTTATGTCGCAGCGATATTTCAAATGCACAGTGCAACAACAAAAAAAGGTGAATGCACGGTGCAAAAAATTGGGGGCTTTTGAGCATAGTGCGGACCGCGATAGATGTCCAGGCACTCTGTGAAAATGCTAATAGGATTTTTTAGACTGCCGCTGGCATCTTGACTTTTTTTTCACAATGCTGACGTCAAAAATCAGTTTTTTTGAATTCCATATTAGCTGTTTTTCAAAATTTTTCGAATCGAAACCAACTCCCAGTACCGTATTTTACCTGTTATAATTGGCGACCTCCTGTCCTTGACTGTTCTCCGTCGACCATTGCATCAGCCGCTTATCATCTCCAATGTAAAGTGCCGTCTCGTTGTTCAGCCAGCCCACGCCGACCACTGGAGTCGAATCCGTCGCTTCGGCGTCTTCATTCAGAAGTCGGAGCTTCATTTTTAGCAATAATTTAATAATATTTCAGTAATTTATTTTTGATAGTAAAGTTTACTACAGAGTAAAATAAAAATTTTGACGAGGAGAATAGTAAAAAAATTGTGGGTTTTGAAGGCTGTGTGAGCTTGGAGGAGAAATATTTTGCCCAAAAATGGAGGTTGCGTTTCCTTGGCAACAACGGAAGGCCAAGGAAATGGCGGGAATTTTGGCGTTTAAAACTTTTGAAAGGTGTGGATGTAATTTTTTTGTTTTTTGATCTTTTCAAATTTTTCTCGCATTTTAAGACCAAAAAAACTTTTCAGATCGCGTTTTGCAGAAATAACCGAGATTTTTTGCCCGAAATTTGGCAAAAATTCACATGAGAATTTCATAAATTGCAAGATTATGATATATCAGTCTGTCGGTAAAATAATGAGCACTCTGCCCCATAAAATCGTTGTGCTCATTATTTTCCCGACAGACTGAAATAAGCTGTAAAATGTAATAAGTTAAATCTAGCTTACAGGTGAAGTACCCAAGTTCAGGGCTTAGATTTTGATAAAACATAGTAAAAATTTAGACTAATTTTTTTTATTTAATACATATGTGAGGCTCATAGCTTACAATTCACAGAAACGACCGAAATTTTTTTTGGTCCAAAGTTCGAAAAAATTTTTAAAAATTTTTTGCGAATTTTGACATGAAAAGTTTCATGGCTATTTCTACCGTAGAGGGTGATATTTCCACAAAAAATCAATTTTTTCCGCGCGAAATTGGCAAAGATACGGCCAAAAAGTGGGTTTCTCTCTGACCGCTCTCCGCATTTCGCGTACTCTCTCGGCCGTAAACATCATTGAATATCTCGGCTTTCCTTGCAAAGGGAAAGCTAAAATTTTCAGGAATTGACATGTGGTATATGTGCTACAAGTGTTGTAAGTTTCACAACAAAATTTTAATTTTTTTTTAAATATTTTTTTTCGAATTTTATCCGCTATTTTCCCGCCATGTTCCCTACAAAAAGTCCTCGCAAACCCTATAAAAATGTGTTCCGCTCCCGATTCGGGATGTTTATCCCGAAAAACGCTTCGTATTTCAACTCCATTTCTCGTTTTCCGATATCCGGAAAAGTCGAGAGTAGGTTTTTTTTCTTCGTTTTCTTCTCGGCTTCTCGTGGGGAGGATTAATCCCCCACTAGATTACGTAAGATTACCTTAATTTGTGTGGGGGTTTTTGGCTTTTTTTGACTTCAATGCAAGAGGAAATTGGGAAGAATGACGTGAATTGCGGAAAAAAGATAAAAAGAGGAAACAAGGGGGAGATTTAGAGGGCCGAAATGGACGTTTACATGTGTTTTTGAAGGCAATTTGGGAAAAATGTTTTTTGAATTTATATAAATTTTTTTTAAATTTCACTTTTTTTATTTTTATTTATGATTTTTTTAACTTATTTGGAGCCTTAAAAAAGCGTTATTTACCAAAAAAAATTTGGACAAGAAATAGAATTTTATTTTTTTTTTGCACTGTGCACTCCAAATTTTAGTGTCAAATAGCGTCTGCACAGTGAAGTCAACAATTTTTTTTTTTTTCTGAGGCGGATTTTGATGAAACAGGAGACTTTAGAGGGTCGAAAAAAATTTTTAGACGTATTCTTGAAGGCAATTTTGGGAGATAAGTTTAAAAAATAAAAAAAATTTTAATACAATTTTTTCAAATTTTATTTTTTTCTTTATTTGAAACTTTAAAAAACGATTTTTATGTAAAATCAAAGTCTGGTCAAACAAAAATTTGAAATGCTTTTTTTGTGGTGATTCTAAGGCGCCAATTCCACTAGGCCCACAAAGCTGCGCAGCGCGAACCGAACTCTTCGGCCTCGCCATCTCGCGATAATTTTTATTAAAATAGTCTGTTTCGCTTGTGTTTTTATTAAAATAGTCTTTTTCGCTTATGTAAGTAGGGCTCCGGTCGGCTCCAGCCGAAGGCGGACAGAGCAGTAGGCGAGCTGGCGCCAATTCCACATTATTTTCCCGACAGACTGATAAATAGCGTCCACATAATGCGAAAAGATTTTTTGACGCAGATTTTGACGAAATTGGCACATTTGTTAAACACGAAATTTTTTTTAACTTGCGCTTTACAAAAATCTTCGAGATTTTTTCATCAAAAATTGAAAAAAAATCAGTTTTTTCTTCGATTTTTGAGCTGAAAAATATGGAAATCCATTTTAAAACACCGAGTAAATCTTGTTATAAAAAAATGTTTTTTTGCCATAATATTGGCCAAGACAACGCCCATCGTTCGTTTCTAGTGTCTTTCTGTTTTTGGCGGACCAATTTAACGCCTTAGGGGGTCCAAAGTGGTTTTCCATAAATTCTCCTGTCAGTTAAAGTCTGACATCTTGGATATTCAAGGCCATATATATGGCCAGAATCAAGGGAAATTGGAAAAAAATAAAAAAAATTAACTTTTGGCCAAATTAAAAAAATTTTTAATTTCCTCTGGCCTGGAGGTGAAATTCTAATCAAAAATTAAGTTTTTGGGCCTACCGAAAAATTCCTTAATTTGTTTTCAAGTTTTTGGGTCAAAAATAAAAAATTTTTATATTATCCATGGCATGTGAACAGAAAAGCCCAAAAAATTAATGTTCAGCCTTTGTGTTCCATGTTTTTAGGCCATTTAGAGGGAGAAACGGACAAAGTGGGTAGACCATTTGATTTTTAATGCGAAAAATGCCATTTACGACCATCTTGGGAATAAATTATGACTTTTGTCTAAAATAAGGTGAATTTAGTCGAAAATTGGAGCGTTTGACTGGGGGAAAAGGCTTCTTTTAGATGTAAAATTTGATGGAAACTATGATTTGTAGGTTTACTTTGCTTTTTTCAGTTGAAAATTTTTTTGCAAAATTCGAAAAACATGAAAATTTTGAAATTTTTTGTATTTTTTGGCAAAAATATTGGCCAAAAATGTGTCAAAAAATTTTTTCCTACCTATCTACTCTTATTTACACAGTAAACTTCCATTTGCAAAACAATTTTTACAATTTATTTAATTTTAGGTACCTAATTTCCATTTTTTTTCATTACACTCGGCATTCTCCCCGCAAATCCTTCCTCACGTCATGCCGAAGACGGAATTGCAAAGACTTGCTCGAAATTCATCACTCTTGGCTCTTGAGCTGTCGTTCTTTCCTTTCCGCTATTCAAAAACCCCCTCCCCTCCAAAGAGTGTGTTTTTTCGTCGTTTTGCGCCGTTTTTGACCCCATTTTCCAGCAGTTTCAGGGCGTCGGCACGTTACCACTCCCCCCAACGTTCCCTCCCGGCTTTGTTTGCGGGTTCTCGAAGGCTGTTTCCGGCCCTCCGCATTCTCGGCCATAATCGGAGGAAAACCGTGAAAATAATGGGGCAAGGTGGCGGGTTGCGTGAGAATAGGTGTGTGTAATTTGGCTAAGAGTACGCCAGCGAACGTACGATAATGGATGTTGAACCTTGAAGGGGTGTTTCGCGTTGAAATGCGAATTTCTTTATATTACTTTAGGTGAGCCGGGCGAAAAATTGGATTTTCGATATTTTCACGGGAATTATAGGACATGAAACTTTTTTGTAGACAAGAATAAAGTCTGGACTATCTAGTATACACAAAAATTAAACCATTTTGACTTTCGAAACTTCAAAAATCGCCTATATTCACCATGACCTCATGAGATACCTATTGCCTCAAAAAATACTATAAAAACCCGGATTTTTCCCCCAAATACAGCTCATACTCTCTTCTAAACTCCCTAGAGTCTCCATTCTACAACTTTTTTTCCACCTCCACCAACGTTTTCCTCAAAATTCCGAGCAATTTATCTCTTACGTTTTTTCTCCATAATTAATCCCCCAAATGCATAAAATTTGACGTGTTTTTTGCGAAACTCCCGTTTTCTCGCGAAACGATTGATCTTTTTCCAATCAAACGCCCAAAAAAGGACAGCCACCTCCACAAAACCCCTTATTTCATTCGTTTTTGATGATAATCGTGGGATAAATTTAGCTTTTTTATTTTTTATATTGTTTTAGACCTTACACTCGGCTAAAATCTTGAATTTTTGCAGGATAAACCATGGATTTCAATCTGAAAAAGTTTGCCAATGATGCCAGTGGACTCTTCAGCAGGGCCAAACAAGTAAGTTCTTGGATTTTGTAGTTCTTTCAAGGTTTAGAGACAAAATGTTATACTTGACCGGATGGATAAAATAAAGTCAAAATTTTGATGGAGAAAGTCGAGAAGATTGATTCAAATTGTTTTAGTACACCGAAGAGACCTTCTTGAAGGCCGAGAAGACTGAATTGGATCCGCATTTCGAGCAGCTCTTGCAGCGGGCGGATAAAACCGAAGAGCACACCAAGAAATTGCTAAATTCCATTGAAGGATACCTACAGCCTAATCCAAGTGAGTGACTATAGCTTTTAATTGGAAGATAAGGGCAAAATACAGCTTTTTTGACTTGGTGGAACTTCAAATTCCGTCTTTTTTGTGTGAAATTGTCATGAATCGTATAGTTTTAGATACAAATTTTTGTTTGAACAGGGATGAATAAGATGTAACATGCTGATTCATCGTAAAAGATTTAGAAAAGAGCTGGATGGGAATATTCGAAGATAGTGGGATGAAAAATATTGGATTTTTAAACAGTTTTATTTTACCCGGCTACCTAGTACAATATAAGTGAAAAAACGGTATTTAGAGGTTTTTGATGCCAAAAATTTATATCAGAAAATACGTTAGATATCTCAAGAGACTCAACAAACATTTTTTCCTCTAATTATCAGTGTAAAATTACACTTTGGAGACATTTTATACGATGAAACATGTTTCGTGATAACCGAAAAAGCCCTTAGGATGTGGTTTGAAAACCTCAACAGACATAATATGGGCTAATACATTGTCTACACTCTATTTTGCTTCTTTTTTTATTGAAATAATAACTCAATTTCGAATTTTGAACCTTCTTGTCTAGTATAATATAACCTCTCCCCCGAACTTTCAGCTGTTCGTATGGAAGATGTTTTCTACGAAAAATTGGAGCTGAAAAAAGAATCTCATCGACAGAATAACCTGGAAGCCTTGGGAAAGGCGATGCTCGATGCTGGAAACGAATTTGGCCCCACCAGTCCGTACGGCTCGGCCTTGTTGAAGATCGCCAAAACAGAGACCGCAATTGGACAAAGAGAGTCGGAGTTTATAAACACGGCCGCCGCGAATTGTTTGCTACCGATCCGACGCTTCTTGGAGGGGGATATGAGAACAATTCAGGTAAAATAAACGTTTTGATGGCTAGTGTAATATAATTTTTGGAATTTCAGAGAGAACGAAAGGTGCTGCATGGGAAACGATTGGACCTGGATGCTTGCAAATCTAAGCTGAAGAAAGCCAAGACGTTGGAAGCTAGTGCGGTGGTAAGTTGAGGAATTATGAGATAAAATTTGAAGGTATAGTCATCATGGTGAAGATCGGAAGATATCTTGAAAATTATTTGGAATATAGGGCAGTTATAGCTCTTAGAGGGTTTTCAGGGACTCTAGTTGACCTAGTAAATGTTTTAAGTATTTTGCTTCCTTAGTTTTTGAATTATGACATTACTCATCTAGTGTAATATAAAGTATTTTTTGGATATAAAGAAGAATTCCGCGGTGTAATTTAGAGGTTGTCCAGGCCTTGCAGGGTCTATTAAGTCATCAGGCATTGTTACGACCAATTCATCAAGATATTTCGACCAAAAATCGAGGTTTTATTATATTACACTAGGTAGAAGAGTCAAAAAATTTAGAAAAGTCACTTCTAAATACTTCCTTTCAATAGAAAATTATCTAATAATGGCTTTTTAAGCAAAATGCCCCCTCTGGCGACACAATCCAACAGGTGATTTTGTTGTCTCGTGATGTTGTAGAGTTGATATTGTACTTGGTGATTTAGAAGAATTTGGGAAATTTTGTTTGAAAAAATACTTAGTATTGTGTCGTAGATAGTCTGAATGGTCCAGAAATTCAATGCCGAGCTTTAATTTTTTATTTTTTACCTTATTTTAGGCCGAAGCGGACCTCCGAGTAGCCCAATCCGAGTTCGACAAGCAATGTGAAATCACAAAATTGCTACTGGAAGGAATACAAACAGCACATGTAAGAGATTTTTGATGACATTTGGGACTTTTCAGAAGTCTTTCGGACTTGCGAAAAATTTGAATTTTGAATTTCCCGCCAAAATTTTTAGGACGATTTTTTGTTTGTTATGGGGAGATTTTGGTGTATAAAGGTTTACATGATGTTTATTTGTCTTTTAGGACCTGAAAATTTATTTTACAGAGATTTTTGAATTTTGAAAAATCGAGATTTTTTGATTTTTTTCAGAATAATCAACTCAAATGCATCCGAGATTTTGTGGATGCGCAGACCAGCTTCTACGCCCAAGCCCATCAACAAATGGTCGATTTACAGAGAGAGTTATCCAGGTAATCAGATTTTTTTTTTTTTTTTTTGATGTCTAGTGTAATATCGAAAAAAAATTTGGTTGATTTTGGGGGAAAAAGTGGTTGTAGCAGAGTGAATTGTCTTTAGGATGCTATAAAAAAATTTTTTTGCAAATTTTTTATGTATTTACTACTGTATTTTTCAAAAAAATTTGAGAATTTTTGAGATTTTTTAAAAAATTTCCCTCCAAGCCATAAAATTTCTACTTGTTTCAGTGTTGGTAACTCTCCGGATTCCGGCTTGGGTGGCGTGTGATGTGCTGTGAATTGGTCGTTCTGTTGGTCCCATCAATGTGCTTCTAACCGAGATTCTTCACTTATTTTAGCAATTTTTGGCTAACTTTCGCTTGTAACCTAAAATTTTTGTATATTTATTTCGTAAAAATCATTTGATACTAGTCCTCAAATATGTATTTGTCCTAGTTCTGATAGTATTTATTAGAAAATAGCCGATTTTATAGATGAATTTTACAGTCTCTTATTCTTGTGGTATGTGTACAATAAATGATGAATATACAGTGAAATTGAGTGGATTTGAGTTAGTTTTTTGTTTTATTGGCGTTATAAGGAGTCCTAGTTTCAGTTGGACTCGAAATCCGGCGGTTTTGAGGGAAATCAAGTTTTCGTGGTGGGACCAAAATTGAGGTGTAGTGGTGTTTGTAATAGCCGGATTTTAAGGTAAAATTTGATCTACTGAGGTAGAATACATGATTAAAAATATTTTATATTCTATCAAAGTTCTTTGTTTTCGTGTTAAGACCCAAAAAAGTAATTTTTTCTTCAAAAAATCCCAATTTCAGCACCAACTCGGATCCTGAGATTGAACTCCTCCCCAATGGCTCTGAAGACTCTCTTTTGTCCTATAACTCGTCAAGCTCATCAAAAACTCGTCAGGCCAGAGCACTCATGGACTACGCGCCATTAGACGACTCTGAAATCGAACTCCGATTCAATGAAGTGGTAATTATGTACAGTTTGCCCGGAATGGACGCGGAATACGTGATGGTGGAGAAAATGGGACGTCGAGGAAAAGTGCCACTTACATTTTTACAAGAAATTTAAATTTTTTTGAAAAATTTTGATGATTTTTGGAAATTTTTTTCATTGTTTTTTCAGAGATAGAAATGCAAATTGTAACTAGATATGTTCTAAATATTGCAAAAAAAAAGATATTTGAAATTTTTTTTGTGCCATTGTGTGATTTTCAAGAGAATCTAATAAAAATACTGGAGTAGTTGACCATGGTGAATATAGCGTGAGTTTTTGAAGAAATTGGAAGTATGTGAGACCTAAATCTGTCACAGATACAATTTTAAGATCTCCTAGTTTCTGCAAAAGTTAAAGGTTTCAAATTTTTTACTATTTTTCTATGGAAAATTGAAAGAAAACGTCAAAATCATGGATAACATTAGAAAATTGCAAAGAAAATGTCGAAAAAAATAAATCAATTGTTAAATTTGTTATCTAAGATATTCGATCACTATATTCTTTAATTTCCCCTAGTATTTACCCATTTTTATGTAATCCCCTTTCAAATTTCCCGCTTGCAACAGAATGCCAAGAAAATATTATACTTGCTCGCAGTTCACGAAAAAACTAGTTTCCACGTTTTATTCCCGAAGAGACTTGATCGCTACTGGATTGACAAGCTATTCCAAGGACAAATATGGCCGAAACAATCCGGCAATATTGTATACAGCTGGCCGAAGCTGAGGAGGAAGGGGATTTTGATAAAATCCTTGAAATAACCGATACCCGTGGGTTTCTTCTTGAGTTTTTTTGTTGTTTATGATGTTTAGGAAATGTGGAAGGGTTATAGAGAAGTCTTGCCTACGTTTGGAGTTGTTCCACATCGATTCTTACCCATTTCTTTTCAGTATTGGAGTCCGATCTTGAGCAAGCCAAATCTCTTCCTCTTCTTCAATGTAAATTGACAGCTCTGCTCCAGACAGGACAATTGGACGAAGCTCTCAAGTTTATCAACCGTCACGGCGAGGAAAAGTTGGGGTAGGTTGATTTTCTGGCCGATTTTATATTATACTTGCCTAGTATAATATAATTTTGATACTATTCCCGTAGTTTATTTGAGATTTCGCTATTGATTTGGAGTATCTTTTAGAGACACCGTTGCCGCTCGTGCCTACATCTATTATCGTCAAAACAAGAACGATGAAGCCTTCAAAACCTTGGAGGACGCGGATCCGGAAGATCTGGCTGCTCTCGAGTTGAAAGGCCAGTTATATTATCGGGTGGAGAAGTATCCAGAGGCTTATGAGATTTACAAGTGAGTTTTTGTTGTTTTTTTCTTTTCTGCCTTTAGGTTTCGCTGCTTGAAGATTCAATATGGCTAGTATAATATAAATTGACGGCAAGGTCCGATAAATTTGGGTATCTCAACGATTTTTTGCGTTGATTACCTTGGTTTGGATATTATACAGCTGATAGAGCAATAAAATTTGAGAGTTTTAAAGCAGAAATATGGTTTTCGACCTTATATTATCCATCCTCCTTCAGAAAGCTTTGTCGGGAAGTTGGCGATGACTACGACGATCTTCGTCGAGCCAACATGCTTGCTGTCCTAGCCCAAGCCCAATGGAGTGGTCAGAAGAAAACTGAGCCCTCCACGTCGGGCGCCGACACCTACGAACAGCTCTATAATCTGGCCTGTCATCAAGCTGCTTGTGAGAAGTTCGACGATGCTCGAAAGACGTTGGACAAGGCTATAAAACAATGTCGTGAGCAAATGACTGAAGAGGGATCTACTGCGGGCGAGATTGACGATGAAGTGGCGGTGTTTTTGGTTCAAAAAGCCTATATTCTCCATGCCACGGGTAATGTGGCCGAAGCAATCGACTTGTACAAGCAGGTTCAGGACTTGAAGTAAGAGTTTTTGGGGATAATGTGAGAGAATTGGTCCTGTAGTATCTATCCATTACAAATTTGAGGGATTTTTATAAAAAAATTTGTTATTTTTGAGCTTCTTTTTTGCAAGGCGTCAACTTTTTTGATGTTGTCTCTTAAAAACCCCCGTTTTTGTTCGATTCTGGCAGAATTATGAGGTATTTTGCTTTCAGACCATCAGATTCGAATGTCCGCAAGGTTTTGGCCGCAAATTTGGCCCCGTTCAAGAACAAATATTTGCTCAGGAGAGCTCTGAAGAAAGAAGGCATCGATAAGGTCGAACATCAGGTAAGAAACCTCCAAAATTTCCTTTTTTTCTTCGAATCAGGTATTTGAATCAATTTTAAAAGTTGGCCGGGTCTTTTACCTATAATTTGAATCGCAATTCACCCCTCAATTCCAGGAAATTGTCACCGGGAAGCTCCGAAAACGCAAGAGAAAGGTCAAATTGCCCAAAAATTATGATCCCAATGCCACACCGGACCCGGAAAGATGGATCCCGAAGACCGAGAGGTCCACGTTCAAGTCCAAGAAGGTCCACAAAAAGTTCAAGGACCGTGATGTGGGCAGAGGAACTCAGGGAGCCTCGAATGTCAACACCGCCAATATGTAAGATTTTTGATTTTTTTTTTGTTGAATTTTAGGTACAAAAAAGAGGTAGAACTTTGACCCAAAGCTTCCAAAGACTCTATTTCACGTTTTGAGACAAAATTCTGCCATTTTGATACATTTTTTCCCAAGTATAAGATCAAAACTATATTATCCATGAGGACAAAAAATTTGATTCCGTATTTTACCAACATATTTTTAGCGATTACACGACTGGTGGTCCCAAAGAGTCTCCGAAGCCTTCGCCATCACCGGCCCAGCCCGGACCTCGGAAACAACAGAAGGGAAAAAAGAAGAAGCGTTAATTTATTTTCGTTGTTTTTGTTTCGTGATAAATATTTTTAAATACATCGAAAACACTAGAGATATGTACAATGACAAGAATTGGGAACAAAAAAATATCGCTGGAGGTATTCATGACCTAGAACAACATCAGTTATCTAGTGTAATATAAAAATTTTTGCAGAAATGATTGAAACTTTCAGAACTTTGTAAACAATACACATTTGAACAGAAAAAAAAATGTTTTTTACCTATAAATCCATAAAAAAACACTGGGAATTCATCAAAAAATAAACAAAAAAACTAAAAAAGTTTGCAAAATATTTCCTAATTCCTCTCAAAAAACCCAAAAAAATCCTTGATTATCCTTTCCAAATCGTCTATTCCATGTTTAAATCCTGAGATTGGTCAATTCCTTGAGTTTTTCCATGTTCTCCTTGACCGACAGGTCAATCTGGTTCAAACTCAAGCTCATTTGCCCGTGAATGGCGCTGTCCGTGACCGGCAGCACCAGACCTCTTAGTGAGTGCTTTTTGACGCTGGCTTTGTACCAATACTTCTGTTTGGGGCCTTTCGGATGAGTTTTGGTCGCTCTTTCGATGAACTGGCATAGTGGGTGGGATTCATGGACAAAAATCGAAACTTCACCCCTTCTACATCGCCGGATATAACTTTCAGGAAGCAGGTGGTAATTCTGCAACAATATTCTGTCATTTTCAATGCAAAATGACCATTTTACCGGCCAAAACGACCTTATTTTACTGGTAATCCGAAAAAATCGCAAAAATCAGGAAACTTTTGGTTTATAGTTAATATAAATCCTTCTAAATCCAACAAAATGATTTGACAAGCTCTCCAACATTTCTCTAATCCTTCTAAAAGTCAATTCAACAATATTTAAAGACCCACCTCAGTCAAAAACTTTCTCAGACCCTTCAAGTCATCAATTATAACTCCCTGGGCGCCCCAGGACGACGTTTTTTTTAGATCGATCTGTGGAAACAGATGCTCAATTTTTGGATCCAGATCCGTCATCAGTTTGTGCCATTGTTTCGGGAGGAGTTGACTGAAAATAAAAGTTTTAAAGAACTTCTTTTTCATGAACCTAGTCCAATATAAATTAATGTCATTTCTCAAATTTTTTAAATTAATCAAATCAAATAGACCATAAAATCAAGTAAATTATGACCCAGTATTTCTAATAATACAAGAAACACACCAATCTTCCTCTATTAACGGTGATTTATCATCATCATAATCTCTTGACGTAGTCCAATATAAATTAATGTCATTTCTCAAAATTTTTAAATTAATCAAATCAAGTAGACCATAAAATCAAGTAAATTATGACCCAGTATTTCTAATAATACAAGAAACACACCAATCTTCCTCTATTAACGGTGATTTATCATCATCATAATCTTTTGACCTAGTCCAATATAAATTAATGTCATTTCTCAAAATTTTTAGCAAAAAAAGCAAAAATAAATCTTAGAATCAAGTAGATTATGGCCTCATATTCCTAATAATACAATAAACATACCAATCTTCCTCTATTAACGGTGATCTATCATCATCATAATCTTTTGACCTAGTCCAATATAAATTAATGTCATTTCTCAAAGTTTTTAGCTAAAAAAATCAACTAGCCTATAAAATCAAGTAAATTATGACCCACTACTTCTACTAATACAAAAAAGACACTAATCTTCTTCTAATGAAAGTGATTTATCCCCCTCATAATCTCCTTTGACCTAGTCTAATATAAATTGTTCTCATTTTCAAAATTTTTACCAAAACAATCTCAACCCAAAACTACACCACGCCCACTATGGTCTCTTCTATCCATCAACACCAAAAACAACTAATTTTTCATGAAAATTTCCCCTCAAACATCAATCTTCTTACTAGCTTCGTTGAGGAATTGAAGCGAAGAGTTGTTCGAAAATATTGGCTCTAGGCGGGTACTTTTTGAATGTCGGGAGTGTCGTAGGGGCGAATTCTGCGAGGTCCACCAAATGTGGAGGATGTTCATCTGTGTTACAGTATTCCCAATCAACATCTGAGCCCTGAAACGAAAAAAATGAAAATTTCGACTTTAATGTCTAAAACAATATAAAAAATCGGTGCTATACATTTCCAATCTGTCTTAACAGATACGAAAATACATAAGGATTCTATTTCGAGCCATTTTACATCTCTAAACATCAAAAAATCGCCAAATTTGACCTTATCTTACCTTAGTCATGTACTCATGTGTCCAATAAACAGTTTCGAAGAATCGCTCCGTCAACTTCTTTCGAAATTCCATGTCAAATCTTCCATAGAGTCTGTTATAGTATTCTGCAGGACCCTCCTCCATTTGCTGGCACTTTAAGAAGCCGTATCGAAAATTTTGGATTGAATTCATTACTCCAAAGTAATCTTTGACGTTTTTTGGTAATGGGACTCCATCTTTTGTGAGGCGAAGGTTGAATTCAAAGAGAGCTTCGATATGAAGTTTGGCTGCGAAATAAAAAGGGCACGGATATGAGGGTTCGGAGGCATAAAAAGAGGCGAGAAATACCTAAAATTAGACAAAAATTGGCGATTTTTGAGGGAAAATGGCAAAAAATCTTCCTAAAATTTGATATTCCGCCTTAAAAGTTGATTTTTCTAGAAAAAAACAGACAGTTTTCAACATCTTCACCTTATTTTAGACAAATTTTGCAAATTTTTTTTCCGGAATCTAAAAATTTTGCCTAAAAACCACCTCCAAAACCCCTTACATAGTCCGGTATGACTGGCTTTGGATTGTCCAATCCCACAGAATGATCGATCAAAATGCGTTTTTTCAATTCTGCCAAGTCGATAATCGAATAAACATCGACGTGAACAGCCCGTTTAATTCCCAAATTCTTCTTGGCCAGGCCGGCGTTACAGTTCACGGTAGTGTGATCTAGAGATTGGCATACGTCGCAAGGGTCCGTACGAACCTTTCTTCTGATTGCGTAGAATTTTTTCAACTTTAGGCTCAAGATTTCGATCAGCGAAGAGTTCTCGGGCAAAAACGCCGCCGAAGAGACGTCATCCTTATAATTCTGGGACCGAATGTAGTCCATGATCTTGACACTGGCGCTCCCTGGGACAGTGTGGTCCGAAACCAGCACCTAAAAGCCAACAAAACAATGAAAATCTCACTTTATGTTATACTGGACCATCTGATGTCTAAATCAATATAACACCAAGCTCATACCATCAAACTGCTCCACTCCTTGTCCAAACGAAGGCTGATGTGATTGTAGACAGCAGCAGTGATCTTCTCCATGAATTCAGTGCCGAAATGCACCGCATTTGTATCAAATACTTCGACGAGTCGCTGGGGCACGGTGTATCCCTCTTCTTCAAGCATTTCCCGAGCTTTTTTGATCCGATTTATCACGTCTTCTCGTTCAGCGCCACGTACAAGACGCTTGGGACGTCGTCGAACCAAATCCTGCTGCGGGAGAATCCCAGAGAAAGAGAGATAAAGCAATTTCTTTGGCCTCATCTTCTCCACAAACCGATCCAACTCGGTTAAACAGACATTCTAAAACCCGATTCTAATACCAGCTAGATAACAACCTACCAGCATTTTTCTCTCAGGCTTAGCGTTGGAAACGTCCATGGCATGGATAATGTTGAGCATAAACACATTCATGTTCAAGAATAAGTTGTCAATCTCCTAAAAATGCATAAAATAAAAAGAATTGAACTCACCGGGCCATCAGGACCACTTCCAACCTCGACCAAGGTCTGTAGACCGTTGTAGTTTTTGACAAAGCTTTTATACAAGCCTTTAAGACCCATTGCGCCACCGGACAACTAAAGTAATATAATAGACCTTGAGAACACGAGCCTATATGAAAGAAATTAAAGCAAAAGGCGAGGAACAGCTGTAATACATCTACAAGAAGCAAAATCGGGCGCAAAAACACAAGATTTCAGGGATAAATGCAGATTTTCGGTAGTGACATCAAGTGCAATATGCAAAGTCAAAGTTTTGATGAATTTCCAGAAAAGTTGCCCGTCTAAACCTTCAAAAATTCAAAACATACATCCTGAACAACCGAGTCACCATCAACTTCATTCGAATTTTATTTTTCTTGAGTTGCAACTTGCATTAAGAAAAATCAATTTTGACACTTCGTCAAATGCGCAAAAAAATATTTTTCGGATCAAGTTTAGCCAGGTCCGGCAGAACACTGGTTTTAGAAGCCAGACATGACTGCAACAAATGAGAATGACCGCGCTTTTCAAGCAATAAACAATTTGGAACATTACCTTATTGAAGTCAGGAGCACGATCGTCGATTTCATCGCGACGTTGGAGATGCAGGATCGAGTGCCATACCCCGAACTTCTCGATCAGTTCGCTTCTTTGGCCTGTTCGTTCACTACAATCCAAAACGCGATGAAGAAGGGAGCGCTGCCATCAGCGCCGGAGGATGGGGGATTGCTTCTCAAGAACAATGTGCTCGTCCCGACCATGGTTTCTATGGAGGAGGATGCGAATCTAGAGGTAACATTTTTACGAATAAGTATTTTTATTCCGTTTAGACAATCACAGAAGGCCGGATAAGGGCGTGGAGTCACGAGGTTGTCCCGGATTACTTGAGGACCAAGCTTTGTCCTGCAGCTGAAGAAGAGGAAGCCAGACTGGAAAATGAACGACAACAGAAAGCACCGGATACGATTGTCAAGCAGGTAAGTTCTTTGGTCTGCTATTTGATTGATTTTTAGATCCACGCCATGAACAAGCACATTGATTCCATCGTCAGTTTGAAGGGCGATGTTGCGCATAAGGAGGAAGGAAGAAAGGCGGTCGCCTTCAATCCCAACGACACCAAAAGACTTGTTCGCGGTATTATGAGAGGCGAGGGGCTAAGGCCGAAGACTTCGATGCATCCGGGACAAATTCCTGTGATGAAGAAATAAATTTTTTCGTTTCCAATTCTTTCTTTTGTAAATAAATTTCTTGTAAGTTTTATTGTTGCGAGAACAGCCAAGTTCGTGTGGGTCGACGAGTATTTTTCTTCAACGTCTTTGTTGCTTTATTTTGTTTCTTCAGGGATGCATCGTAAAAGGACGTCCTTGACATCTCTTGAAGTTGGTCCAGAGCCGAAGAAGAGTGTTATCCCAACCGTTTTATCCTCGGCTCCTTCGATCAATCGAACCCAACCCTCCAGATTCGTCTCCCAAAGTTACCTGAAGCAGCCGTATAACACTCGGCACACGCTTTTTCAAAAGTGCGTAGAATTTTTCTAGGGTCAAATTGTTGGCCGCACCGTGCAAAAAAACTCTGTTTTGCACTGTGCATTTGAAATTTTGCACCGTGCGACGGAAGTGTCGCTTGGTGAAAGACATTTTGAATTTTGCCGCTGCGACTTTTTGCGCGATGATTGAAAATGCACCGTGCAAAATGATTTGAAAGGGGTTTGCACGGTGCAAAATTACTTGAAAAAGTTTTGCACGGTACAAAGAAGGGTCAAAATGCACTGTGCAAAATGAGTTGAAAAGGGTTTGCACCGTGCAAAATGGCTGGAAAATGGGTTGCACGGTGCAAAACGAGTCAAAATGCACGGTGCAAAATGATTTGAAAAGGTTTTGCACTGTGCGAAATGGCTTGAAAAGGGCTTGCACCGTGCAAAAAGGATCAACATGCACAGTGCAAAATTACTTGTAAAGGGGTTTGCACCGTGCAAAATGGCTGGAAAATCGGTTGCACGGTGCAAAAAAAGGGTCAAAATGCACGGTGCAAAATGATTTGAAAGGGGTCTGCACGGTGCAAAATGACTTGACAAAGGTTTGCACGGTGCAAAAAAGGAATCCTTCGATTGCGACCCCGCTCGATTGCGACCTCGCATCGATTGCGACCCCGCATCGATTGCGACCCAAAATGGGGTAAAGCGACCCCGGGATGAAAATTCTTTCTCTTCGGGAAAAACTTGCTTTAGGGGTTTTCGAGGGTGCTGATTTCGAAAATGATGTTCATTTTTCCTCTAGTACTACATAGTACTGTCTGATACTATATAGTACGGAGTCAAAATATGGCTTTTGACGTTAATGGTGTTGGTTTGATGCTTAGTACTCTTCAAAAACACGTTTTAAAGACTTGGTGCTATATAGTACTATCTGATACTATGTAGTACGAGGTGTAAAGTTGGCCTTTAGGCGTTCGTGGTGTTGTTCTGGTGCTTAGTAAGCCTATTTTTACTTCGTACTATATAGTATCAGACAGTACTATATAGCACCAAGTCTTTAAAACGTGTTTTTGAAGAGTACTAAGCATCAAAACAACACCATTAACGTCAAAAGCGATATTTTGACTTCGTACTATATAGTATCAGACAGTACTATGTAGTACTAGAGGAAAAATGAACATCATTTTCGAAATCAGCACCCTCGAAAACCCCTAAATCGAGTATTTAACGTCAAAAGCGATATTTTCACTTCGTACTATATAGTATCAGACAGCACTATGTAGTACTAGAGTAAAAATGAACATCATTTTCGAAATCAGCACCCTCGAAAACCCCTAAAGCAAGTTTTTCCCGAAGAGAATCAAGGAATTTTCATCCCGGGGTCGCTTTACCCCATTTTGGGTCGCAATCGATGCGGGGTCGCAATCGATGCTGGGTCGCAATCGATGCGGGGTCGCAATCGATGGAATTCTGCAAAAAAGGGTCAAAATGCACAGTGCAACATGACTTGAAAAAGTTTTGCACTGTGCGCCGCAACAAAAACTCTACCCACTTTCTGGAAATTTTAGCAGTAGCAAGACGAGTTCCCTCGCCGTTCCAACAATCTCTTCTGTCAAAACACCAGCCCAACAAGTGAAGCCGGTAAAGCCTTCAGAATCCGTGGAATCGACATCCTCGTTTTCAAAACCAACACTTCCTGAGTGTTCGTTTGCTCAGCCAGCTGATCCTCGACCATCTGGAGATTGTGAAAAAAGTGGGTTGGCATTAAAACCGTGTGCCAAAACAAAAGCTGACTTTGAACTGTGCAATTTCTTGCTTTTTGCACCGTGCAATAGGCTTTTTTTTGGGCTGTCGCTCGCACCTTGACTTTTTGCCCAATGCGAACGTCTAAAATTACTTCAGCGACTTTACGAACGGAGAGGTTCTGAGTAGATTCAAAATTTTTTTTGACAATACGCTCAACCACGAGTCTCGTTTATATCGAATTTTTTGTTTCTGCACCGTGCAATGGCAGAAATTATTTGCAGTTTGCAAATTTTTGGCCTGTAGGGTTGCACAGTGCAGAACGAAAAATTTGATGTAGGTGAAACCCGTGGTTGAGCGTTGTGGTCAAAAAATTTTGAATCTATTCGGAACCTCCCCGTTCGTAAAGTCGCTGGAGTAATTTTGGACGTTTGCACTGTGCAGAAAAAGTCAGGATGCGAGCGACAGCCCAAAAAAAGCCTATTGCACGGTGCAAACAACAAGAAATTGCACAGTGCAAAGTTAGCTTTTGTTTTTGCACAGTGCATGTCGCGAAAATCAGACTGATATTGTTATTTTAAGTTTTGTACACAGGATCATCCAATATCAATCAGGAAGAGATAGCAGCGCAATTCCAAACACTCGACTTTCAAACAGCGGGCCATGCACCGATCAAATTGTTAGCCAGCAAGTTGAATGCGGCCAGATCTTTGCTCAGAGAGGTGGATATTACAGTAAGTAGATTTCGTGGCACGATTTTATTATTTTTTTATTTTTAGGATAGGGAGGAGGTGGAGAACACAAATTTAATACCTAAAGAAATCCGCGACTTCCCAGACTCATTGGAACAGGATCTGGATGTGGATTGGGCTTCCGTCGGCAAGTCAATCGAGGAAAAGTTGAACGAGACGGCGTGACCCGACACATCAAGTTTAAAAAAAATGTCACCTGGTTATGTAGAATATGTTATCGACTTAGTAAAGACTCAATAAAAATTTTCTGTTGTACTTTCGGCCCATCTTTCAAGTAGCAGTTGCAATTTTGAGCAGTTCTTTCCGCTAAAATCCTAAAAAACATTTTTGACACTTCGTCAAATTCAATAATGTCGCGAAATGTCAAAGAATGAAAAAAAATAATTTTAGAAATTTGATGGACGAAAATGACGAAATTCCTTTTGTATTCCCTGTTGTGCGAGCCTATCGTGACTTTTTTCAGGTTATCAACAGCCAAATTTCATCGATATTACGGGTCCCAAGTATAATATCGGCGGTGCATGTTTTTTACCCGGTTGATCAAGCAAATGGCGAACGATAATTACAAGGTGGTGTTGAAGAGTCGGTTCGCTGGCAAGATCCCAGTGACGGTGTACCGGTCCGAGCGCACAGGACTTCATATTGCTCTGGCGCAGACCAAGGGTCCGGCAGTCTCGTGTCAGATCAATTTCGGTGAGTGGCTTTTGGATTTTTTTTGCTCTGAAGTTTAGGTATGATGTCAAAAAGCTCTTGGGGTCTTCCTTTGTTATTTTCGAAGCACACGACACTGTGATTCATTTCTTTTTTGTTATATTAAAGTTGGGGATGAATAATATCCGAAATTGTGGTCATTCTTTCTGATAATGTATTTTTACTGGTCAATTCTGGATGGACGAGTGGTAGTATGAAGTTGTTCAGCTAGAAAGCTTCTTTTTTGGTCTGTAGTTCCTTTATTTTTGAAATTATCACCACTTTATTTTACACTTGATCCATCAAAAAAGTTTAATTCTAGCGACCGAAACCGAGACCGATGATGGGTTGCCGCATACTCTGGAACATTTAGTCTTCATGGGGAGTAAAAGTTTTCCGTTCAAGGGCGGGTTAGATCTTCTATCATTGAATGCGATGGCCGTCGACGGAACCAACGCCTTTACTGCACAAGTAAGCCAAAAATTCAATTTTCCTCTCTAAAACTCCTTAAAATTCCCTGCTATTTTTGTCCCTGTATCTTCAGGACCACACTGGCTACACTGTGAAGACTATGGGAGCACAAGGAATGCAACAATTTGTTCACATTTATTGCGATCATCTCCTCAACCCCTTGCTGACCCCTCAAAACTACAAAACCGAGGTTTATCATATAACCCCGGAGGGTATTGATGCCGGAGTGGTCTATTCGGAGATGCAGGAGCATGAGAACATGCTGGAATGTATTGTTCATCGGCAAAGATTGGCCGCAATTTTTCCGGAGAATCCTTGTTTTAGGGTCGAGACTGGTGGAAGATTGAAGGTAAATTTTGATTTTTTTGATTCTGTTCTCACTTTTAGGCAACGAACTGATGTTTGATGTAAATTACAGGAGATTCGCGAACTTTGTTCGTTGGAAAGAGTCCGAAATTACCATCAACGCTACTACCATCTCAAAAATATGTGGATCTACCTGTGCGGAGCCGTGAATCCGGAAGAAATGTTCAAAACGATCGACAAAATCGATGCGGCACCCGAAAACGCCCCTCCCGCCGAATTCACAAGACCATTCTCGAACTGCAGGATCCCGGACATCAAGCACGATCGGTCCAAGCCGTTCGTTGTGAAGGGTCCGGCCGACCAGGAGGACGAAGGAGTGGTGGAAATCGGATTCCTCGGCCGTTCCGCCAGCGACTCCGAATGGCTGACGGCTGTGGAGATTCTGGGCTCCTACCTAACGAAGACAACTTCCGCTCCGCTGCAAAAGGAGATGGTTTTGGCGGCGGATCCGTACTGCGAATCGGTTTATATGGGCATGGATGTGCTGCCGAGGGTCGAAGTGTCCTTCGATTTTAGTGGTGTTCCGGTCGAAAAATTGGACCAAATCCAGGAAAGGTGGGTGCTTTTGGGAAGCTCAGGGAATGAGAGATGTTTGAAAGGGAAATTTGAGAAATTTGGAAGACCCCCTGAGGGCAAAAAAGCATTTTTTTTCGGGGAAAATCGGGGAAAATTTGATGATTTTTGGGAAATTTTTGGTTTTGATGATTTTAGCCTTTTTATTTATGAACAATTCTTATATAATATTAAGTTATTTTTTACTGTAGAATATATTGCCTTTCATTTCAATATCAATCTTACTGTAATTCATTCGAATTTTACAATTGTTTACTAAATTTTGAAAATTCAAGAAAACTTGTTGATTCTCAGTTTTATCTTTTGGTATTTCAGATTCTTCAAGATCATCAGAGAACACACAACGGCTGATAAGCTCGATCTGGAAAGGTTACGATACATCATTGAGAGGAAGATCAAAAAATTGTACTCTAAAGTAAGATTTTTGATGTTTTCTGCTTGGTTTTTAGGTTTATTGGACATGAAATGGAAGTTAATAAGTGAAAAAAGGTCTGAAGGGCCCTGTTGAGTTTGTTTCGACTTGTAAATTACATGTATTCGCCATGAAATTTTCATTTCCAACATCAGATGACATGGATAATATAATTTGCTTCAATTTTATGCATTTTCAGTTGGAAAGCAGCGTCGCCAGCACTGTCTTTGATCGCCTGGCCCAGTTCCAACTCTACGCCGATTCACACACCAATCAGAAGCACTTTGACAGTGTTATGAATCCAATTCCGACACTGGAAAAGCTCCTCGAAAAGCCGATCGAGTTTTGGGCTGAGATTTGCCAAGAACTTTTCAAAGACAACTGCGCTGTGGTCATTGGAAAGGCGGATCCGAAAATGGCCGAAGATCTGAACAAAGCCGAAGAGAAACGGTTGAAGGAATTGGCCGAAAATTTGGATAAATATGGATGTCATGTTTTGGAAAAAGATGCTGAAGAGGAGGTAAGGTGGGAGTAGAAGAGAAGTTTATTGATACAGAATGATGTCTAAGGGTCTGATATTTGTTTTTAACCTTGTATTGAGGCCATTGGTTGTTTTAGAAAAAAACTGCAGGCATTTTTTTGACCTACACCTTACCTTTAGAAGGTATAAAATAATATGAACATTTGATGGGATAAGAGAGGTGGATAAAGGTGATTGTTTGTCTATAGGTTTTTTGAGGTCTTAATTGTACAGCTTTAAAATTATTTTGGATTTAATTGAAGCACTTGGTCAGGGGAGACCAGCAAAAATTTCGGCATGGATAATATGGTTTTTTAGGAAAATTGTAATTTTAAGGTGTGGGTTAGCCAAAGGATCGCTGAAAATGATTTGTGGTAGCTTATTAGGGCCTGTTCTACCAAAATATTGTCTTATCCCCCGGTTATGTTGTCTTATTTCATCTCTAGACAAGGTCTTCTCAATCTAAACCACCTGTCTCTCCTCATGTCTCCAAGTCCTCGAATCGTCGGCTTAGCCCAGCAGAACGTCAGAAACCACGTCGAAAGTCATTTCAGAACAAAGTACCGATCCTGAGCGCTGTAGAACGATCAAAAACCCTTCAAAAATTCGACTTGTTCAATGTAAACTCGACCGTTTTGCTGCCACGAACGATTGAGAGCAGTAAAGTGGAGAAGGATTGGACTAAACAGGCCAACGAGAAGGTAGCCATCAATGAACTACCCTTCACCGCCGTCATCCATGATGTGGACTCCAATTTTGTCAGGGTGAGTATATTGTAGTAGGTATTTTTGGTTAATCCGAGTCGAAATTGGTGATTTTTGAAAAATTTTTGGGGTTTAAAAGATGGATATTGAATGTAAAAATGATTTGTGATAGTTTTAGACTCTGTTCATGTTCGATTTGAAACACGTTCCACTCAAATTGAGGAAGTATTTGATGGTTTTCACGGACCTGTTATTCAGTTCCCCCGCCATAGTTGATGGACAACAACTAACGGACAAACAAGTAGCCGACTTGTTCACCAAAGAAGTCATGGACAAGAGCTGCGACATGGGCTTCCTCCAGAATTATCTGCATTTCTTCCACCTGTACTTGGAGGTAAAGTAATATAAATTTTTGATGGTTTTAACGGAAAAGAGGGTAAAATACGCTGTGTAAAATTTTACATTTTTCATGTTATGAAGATTGGAACATGAATTTTTTGGAATAATGGGAAAATATGTCATCATGACGGATTTTTTGGAAATTTCGAAATTTGTAAAATACGAATGAATGATGGTATGCGTCTGTGTTTTAGTAAATTTGAGATCATTTTAATGAAGATACGACCCCAATTTTTCCGTATTTTAGATGCCATCCGACGAGTTCCACCTCCTCCCCAAATGGACCGAAATCATCCTGAATAACACGATTTTCGAGCGCAAAAAGGTCCTCTCGATCGTCAAAAACCTGGCCTCGGGCGCCTCCAGCTCCAAACGAGACGGCTTCACCATGTGCCAGAACATTATGCACAGCCTGAACAACGTCAAAGAACACGAAAGCCGCTGGCACGAAGACGTGGTCCTCGAGAAATTTCATCGTGACTTGGCCAAGACATTGGAAAAGAACACCCCAGAAGCACAGTCAGTCATCGACGACCTGAACGAGCTGAGAAGGGAGATCTTGAAGGCTCCGTTGAATGCCCATTTGATCTGTGACCCGCGCAAGTTGGACGCGAAAAAGAAGATCGATTCCAAGAGCTGGGAGTTCTTGGATCCAACTCTGCGAAAAGAAAGCCCAGCAGCGAAAATTCAGGCGAGTTTTGGGGAATTTGGAAGGAAATTGAAGGAGTTAGAGAGGAAAACGTGAAAAATGCATAAAATTTAACGTTTTTTGCTATAAAGGTGGATTTTGCTGGGATTTTGGTCGAAAACGGGAGCTTTCAGAATTCTAGATTGTTGACGGACCAATTCTGTAAGGGTTGGAATTTTTTTAGACCTAATTTGAAGCATTTAGAGACCGAAACGTAAAGAATGCATAAAATTTGACGTTTTTTTCGAAAAATGGGCAATTTTGCACGTGAAATTTTAGAAGTTTGATTCTCAGAAATTCTAGCAAGCCTAATTAAGCCGATTTTGAGCGCAAGGAAGATTAAAAATTTTAATTTTTGCTTAATTTTTGGGTTTCGAGCCCAATATCAGATGTGTAAGATAAAAAATTTTCAGTTCGACCGAGAAGAAGACGTGGCCCGCTTCAAAATCTGGACCCCAGCCCAGCAAGTCATCAAAGTGGACTCGTCGGACTCAAGCTACTTTATGCAACGAGTTCTTTGCGAACATAACTACGGCTCCGCCGAACATGTGGCCCTTGTTCTGTGGTCCAACTACCTCTCCATGATGGAGGGAGTGCTGTGGAAAGAGGTCAGAGGAAACGGATTCGCATACGGCGCCAATCTCTACATCTCCCCCGACCACCAGTCCATGACCCTGAACCTGTATCGCTGCTCCAGAATCGTGGAAGCGTACGAAGCCTCGAAAGCGGCGGTCCTCAAAGTTTTTGACGAAAATCTCATCGACTCCGAGCTCTACGAGAGCGCGAAACGCGGATGTGTATCCAACATCATGTCCAAATACGAGTCCCTAAAGTCGACAGCCACTTTGACCGCCTTTAATGACATGAGAGGACTCAAAATGGAGGACATTGAGTAAGAAGCCGATTTTTTCGAAAGTTTTGATGTGAAAAGTCGAAAATTTCGATTGATCTGAGTGTTGCAGTGACGGACCTGACCCAGTGACAAAAAACGTACCATTTTACATCCGGGAAGTATCAAAAATGTGGCAAAATGCTTCCCTGTCCAAGTGAAAAAAAAAACTTTGTTTTTAAGGGTCCCTCACAAAAAGAGCGGACGCGCTTTTGAAATCGAAGTTTTTTCACTTGGAGAGAGAAGCATTTTGCCACATTTTTGACACTTCTCGGATGCAAAATGGCACGTTTTTTGCCACTGGATCAGGTCCCCCACCGTAACACTCAGATCAATCGAAATTTTCGACTTTTCGCATCAACACTTTCAAAAAACTGTAGAAGGAAGTAAAACACCCCTTATGTTTTCAGATCCCTCACTCACAAGGTCTGGGACGCCGACATGAACGCCTCGTTCGAGCTGGCCAAACCGTTTATCCGCAAACTTTTTGACGACTCCCACTGTCTCCGAGCCATCGCTTGCCCATCCAACAAACTCGAGGAGGTCAAGAATGTCTTCCCCGACATCAAAACGATCACTGTAACCGACTTGCAGTACACTCCAGAATAGATTGCCTTATATTGTTCCACATGCCTTTTAAAATATTAACCTTGAATTTATTCAAATTCCTTGTCAGATTGCCTTATAAAATTATTTTCAAATGTTGTCGGAGTATTTACAGTGGGTCTGCTAGTGTGTTGAGCTGGTTTATCAAGGAAAAAAGTTGGAAAAGAAATTTTTTGGGGAAAATCTACCTAAAACAGGAAAGATTCGGCTAAAAGGAATGATTTATGGAAGAATTTTGATTTCCTACGCAAGATACACCCCAATCTGCCAATCCCCCAATTTTCCCGCCGAAATTCCCATTTCCTCCAAAAAATCGTATAAAATGTCCTCGCAGTCTGCACAATCCCCAGGGCGCAGCCGCAACTATCGAATTTTGGCATTCTTCCTCCAAACATGGCAACGCGCCAGGTCGACCCGAATTTTCTGTGTGGTATGAGCACATAAGACGGAGATTATTCGCGCGTCTCTCCTCGCCACCCCTCGGCAGAAACAAAACTCTATTGTTGGGTGCATAAAATTCGGTGTAATTTATTTGCAATTCCTGTAAAACAACGTTGTTTTCTGTTTTTCCGACGAGAATTGGAAAAAGAAATGTGTTTTCTACTCTTTTTCTCCACTGTTTTGATACTTTTCGCGGGGAGTTCGGGCTTGGAAAAAGTATTTTTTCTTGTTTATTTTGAAGGGGAAGGAGAATATTCTTTATAACTCTTTTTATTTCGCTCCCATCCGCTTGATATTCGGTACAAAATTAATCGAAGACGGGTTCTAAGTTTGTGGAAATTTTCGGATTTTCTACGGGCTTTCGGGGGCCCAAGAAAGTGGGCCTTTCGATATTGTAGTAGGTGGGGGCGAGTATCGTCCCCGTAATAAGGCAGCCATGTCTTTTATTTCGCGTTTCGCTCTTTTCGTGTGTGGAAGGAAGGCGTTCATAAATTTGGGAAAAAGTTTCCGCGTTCCTTTTTCTAATCTGGATAGTTTTTTGCAGACCCATCTTTCGCGCTATGTCTTCACCTCCAGCCAAGCGTGGCCGTGGTCGACCAAAGAAGGACGCCGCTGCAGCCAAGTCGAAGCCCGTCGAGGAGAAGGAGAAGGTGGCGGCTGAGGTGGATTCCGGGGAGGAGGGCGCGGAGAAGTCGGTTCAAAAGTCCGATCAGGAAGGAAGCCCCAAACGTCGTGGCCGTCCACGCAAGGGCGAGGCGCCCGCCGCCAAGAAGGCCAAGACTGCCGCCGGTGGCGCCAAGAAGGGCGGGAAGCGCGGTCGTCCGAAGAAGGACGCCTCTCCCGAAGAGAATGGCGACGCCAAGAGCTCCGACGGTGAGGACGAGAGCCCCGCCGAGGACTAATTTCACAACTTACTAACTTTATTATTGATTCGCGCGAGTTCAGCTGGCTGTAACGAACACGTGATACACACGGTTGAAAGGTTTGACGGTTCACAAGTCGATTTTTTCAGGCAAAATTTTGTGTTATCACCTTCAACAAATTTTTTTGATCTCAATTCTCTGTAACCTCAATGTTTTGGGGGGTTTTTCGATGGAAATCGTTTGTTATGGCCAGTTGTATCTCTGTCGATTTGGTGTTTTTCTTAATTCAACGTTTTGGTGTTCCTGTAATCTTCTCTCACTTTTCGATCTGTGTTCGTTGTTATAAATAAAGTAAGGTAACGACAGCTATAGCATATTTTTTGAATTCTTTCAAGGTCGAGTTGTTAAATTTCGTTGAGATGCACATTTTACATGCAATTGAAGTTGTTTTGAGGCAAATTGGCCATTGTACAGTGGGGGACCTGATTCAGTGGCAAACGACGTACCATTTTGCACACAGGAAGTATCAAAAATGCAGCAAAATACTTCCCTCTCCAAGTGAAAAAACTCCGATTTTAAAAGAGCGCGCCCGCTCTTTTCGTGAGGAAAAGGGCGCGAACTTCAAAACACAGTTTTTTCACTTGGAGAGGGAAGCATTTTGCCACATTTTTGATACTTCCCGGATGCAAAATGGTACGTTTTTTGCCACTGGATCAGGTCCGTCACTGTAGGAATCTGTTGGAATTCCAGGACAATAATTGCTTGATATTCTACGGCGATTTAGGTTATCTCTTGCAGTATTCCACAAAAATTTCCCTGTTCCCTCACCATCCTAATTTGGATGTCTCAACAGCTGTGATAGGCCATATAGGCATGTTTCTTCGTAAAATCAACAAAACTTCTGTGCAAACCCGCGTTAAAAACAAAAATTAAGAAATACGAGTGGTCAAAAACCAATAGGGAACCCCGATAAATTCTCATATGGAACAACAAGTTTTACTCATTAGTAGGGTGGAAAATTAAACGTATAAGATTGAAAAGAGATCGAACATAAATAAAACACTGAGTGCTAGTGGAATGATTGCGTTTCCAGCACTATTTACAAGTTTTTGTTAGAGGTAAGTTGAAGAGATGAGAAGTGGGTGTTGCAATGTTTGCAGGTGGTGGATGTGACATCCGGATGAAGAATTGGGCCAGTTCCGGAGATGACGATTTTCCAACGTCCGTTTTGTTCGGCAAAATCGATCTTCAGATTGGGGATAGCGGAGTGTTGAGCGGCTGAAAAAAATTTAGAAAAAGGACCTCTAAAACATAATAAAAACTAATCAAACACCACTGAAATTGCGGAAACATACCTCCAGGTGGGATCAGTAGGCTCGGATCAATTTTTGGAGACGAATTCAGGCTTGAACTACCTTTTTTGTCAGTGCTTTCCACTTGAACGTCATGTGTAATATCGGAAGTCTTCGGTTTCTGTTTCAACGGGCTTTGCTTCTTCGGTGGACGGCCTCGAACTCTCGCAGAGCCTTCGAGAGCCGATTCAGAGGGCTGGGAAGCAGATTCAACGTTGTTATCTGCAAAAAAATCCATCAACAAGACATCTACTGAATTATCGTAAAAACTGTTGAAAAAACTTTTCAAATCTAGGAACTTACCATCAGATGAGAGTTGAACGCCTGTTAGATCGATTTCCGGTGGAGAATTTCGGCCGGGACGACCTCTTTTATCTATTTTATCCACTTCTTCGACCCTGTTGCCAAGTACAATATTGGAGATCCGCGGCTTCTTCGCTGCTGGGCTTCCATCCTTCCTGGGACGACCTCGACCCCTTGAAGGAAGTGTTGAAGCCGGAGTTGAGGTCTGAACTGGAGTTCCAATGGGGTCTTCACGGTTCGAATCGTGCCTGTTTTTGAGGTTGGCCCTCAATTTTTTGTTTGCAAAACCGATCTTTGGTCTGCCGCGACCTCGTTTTTTAGTGGGCGAAGCCATGAGGTCGATAGATCTGGAAGAAAGAGCTGATTAGACAATGCAATACTCCAAAAATTTATGTAAAAAATCCAAAATCATATTGAGTTTATTAAAAACTTCGAAATTCAGGTCAAACACTCGGTAAATTATGTAAAAGTGATGGAAAAATTATCGAAAATCCGATCAAACAATATCCGAATATGACTTTGTCCAAAATTACCGCCAGAGATCAATGGTTCAGCTGCGCTCATGCTTCCCGCAGGCTGCGGGGGCAATTTTATACGATGGTCGGTTTTTTGAGATTTCGACGGAAATAGCGGACGAATTTTGAATTTTATTGAGAGAATAGGATTTTGGCAACTAGAAATGTGCAAATCTCATCGAAATTTTTGCTGATTTAAGGTAAAATACGAATTTTATTCTACTATAATAAATAAGAACAGTAAAATTAAAATACGAATGTTTATTGCTAAATAATTGGTCGGAAAAGTTAGCTTATAGCGGAAATAGAATTTCTCATCAATGTCGCATCAGTGGTTGATCCAACTCTTTTATTTTTGCCTCTCTTTTGGCAAAAAACGAATCTCCGGAAGCTGGGAATCACGAGGATTACGCAGAGCGGATTCAAAATCGGTATGAAAGCCACAACCGGCGCCATGAAATACGAGATTCCGTTGACATTGAGGTTGAGCAGAGTTAGGACGCAAGCCAGACAAATTGGGAAATTCAGCATGAAAAGCGGATTCGTCGCCTAAAGTAATGTCCGAAGGGTCGGTTTTTCCGTACCTGCACGAACATGATGATGGTCAACTGCTTCTGTGCGGCTAGTGTGCTCTTTGACAAAGACTTGGCGGTGTGTTTCAGATGTCTCAAGGTCTTGACTGCGCAATAAATTACGATCGAATAGGCAGTGATAACAATGACCATGCAGTTCAACATGTGAAGGGCTTGGATTGGAGAGTCCTGAAGAACAAAGGTTGGCCAAAAATTTATTTATATTAGGCCAAATAGTGTCTTTTTCAACCCCATATACAGCAAATACTGATATACCCACAAAAATATTGGTTTTCGAAGCTTTTTGTTGTAGTAAGGAGATCAACTTAACAAGGAAAAATCCTCCAAATTGAATGGCCCAATTTTTCTCAAATTTCTCATGGTTACTCTAAATGGACTATAAATCAGTTCCTAAAAATTTTAGCTCTCCATTTGCAAGCGCAGGCGAGATATTCAACGATCTTTTCATCAAAATCTAATGGCTCCAAACGGTACCACTTTAGTACTCCAAAAATTCTCACCTTGACTCCCAACGTAAAAACGGGCATGCGTTTTTCGAACATTGGATTCCGTCTCATCAAATGTTCGTATTTCCTCAGCACCAATGGATTTGTTTCAAATACCAAATTCCCCGCCGCACAGTGCAACACCAACGCCAAAATAAATCCACCGTAAATGAGGAAGTATTGCTTGGTTGTGATTGGGTTCCGGAGGCATAGCTGACTGTAGCGGTAGAGGAATTGGATGGGCACGGTAACCACGGTGAGCAATAGAGACCATAGCCATGTGAAAGTAATCATTGCCGCGTAGGGTTGAGGAACATCACCGAGAAAACTGGTGCTTAGTAAAAAAAGATTGCCGTCTTGAACTTCTGCGACCTGAAAATGCAGTTTTCAATAAATTGTAGGTTAAAAATGATGTTTGGTTTGAGTTTTGAAACGAAATCCTGACTTTATGGCATTCTGTTGCAACACAATTTTTTGGTGATTTGCGAAGCTATGTGTCATCGGCAAACGTATTTTGTCATTTTAGGAACGTAAAAAGATTTAAAAATTCAAATTTTCAATTTCCCGCCAATTTTTGGCATTCTGTTCTATAGTTCTAAACCGCCTATATTATGGTATGAAAATACTCTAAACACGTGTGAAATATGATTCCATTCAGCTTAACATAACTTACGGTCTCGGTCATCAAGTTAATACTTGAGAAAATCAGATCCACCCCGCAATTGAGTAAGATGATGACTTTGTATTCGGCCGTGCTCTTGCTCATCTGAGTCCTTGCCAAATAGATTACCAAAACGTTTAGAACGTATGAGATCGCCGATGTTGTGCAATCGTAATACGGCAGTATCATGGCTGCAGTCTCTTGCCAAGTCATTTTGGGGCTGCTGGAGTACGGTAGGAAAATTTTAAAATACGTATTCACCTCCTAACCCCGGATTTATATACGCAATCTTCGAGGGCGGTATTTTCTTATAAGGCAACATAGTTAAGCTAGCTAAGAATAACGGATTAGTAAGCGTATTTTGCCCTTCTTTCTGGTCATGTTATGATTAAAAAATGGTGGGTTGGCATAGATATATATATCAATAATCTTGCAAATTAGAGCCAAGTAATCTTGGAAAGAATCTTGCAATCAGGACTTTGTTCTTTCATTTTTGAGATTCAGTCAACCAACAAGAAAAATACTGCAAGTTAGACGTTCAGATTTAATTCAAAATTTGTATATTCGGACATAGGCCACATACCAATTCCTGAGAGTTCTAGCTCGCGCTTTGCAGGCGCAGCCGAGATATTCTACGATCTTCTTGGCCATCTTTGGCAGATTTGTGCGGAAAAATTGATTTTTTTGGAAACATTACCGTACGGTTGAAATAGGCATGAAACTTTTATGACAAGATACGGAAAAATTGGGACTTTTTGCCAACCTTCTATCTAAAAATCTCGGTCGTTTCTGCAAAGTGTGAGCTAGGGTATATATGTGGCATCACACGTGCTTGTGCCCGTTGAATGTTGCCGCAAGAATGGATTTTTGGGCATTTTGGATGACATAATTCTTATGGTAAGCTCAAAATGACATCATTTATTTGTAAACAGTTAATAAGTACATATAATAAATACATAACTACTACTCCGTCCGTAAGTCGCTGGAGTAATTTTTGGCGCACTGTACAATGTAAACTTTTGTTTTCGCACGGCTCGTATCGCGAAAATCACTCCAGCAACTCTGCGAAAAAGGCTAGTAGTAAGACAATTAATGTGGATCAGATGTAGAGTTCCGTATCGAATACACATCTGTGTTCGTCCCAATCTTTCCATCCCTTCCTCCGCGCTGACAAAAGACGAACTTCCGGAAGCTCGGAATCACAATAATTACGCACAGTGGATTCAGAATCGGGATGAAGGCTACAACCGGTGCAATGAAGATCGCGATCCCGGTAACCGTAACGTTGAACAAGGTAAAAATGCAAGTCAGGAAGATCGGGAAATTCAGCATTATAAGTGGGTTTGTCGCCTAAAGTAACATTTGAAGTTTTGAAATTACGAATTTTCCGTACCTGCATGAACATGATGATCGTCAACTGTTTCTGTGCGGCCATTGTGTTCCTTGACAGCGACTTTCTCGTTTCCTTTAGATGTCGTAGTGTTTTGATGGCACAATAAACCACAATCGAATATGCAGTGCCAACAATGAGCATGCAGTTCAACATGTGAAGAGCTTGGATTGGGGAATCCTGAAAAAAGGTTGTTTACTAAATATAGAAACTATAGTCTTGGTTTTCAGTGAGACGCCAACCGACAAACTCCTTTTCGAAACGATAGTCCCTGATTTTCTTGGCATTCCGTTTCATTCCAGAACATTCGATGGCAAAGGTGAAGAAAAAGTTTCTGTTGAATCTTCGATTGATATCGGTTAGATTTTACATAGGGAATCGTTTTATTTTACTTTTTTACTGTGTATTCTCTTAGTAATTGGATTCTACTGCCCTTCTTCACTCTTCACTACCGCGAACTCGTCGCCGGAAACGAAATCGTCCCCAAATCAGCCAAATCTATCGGCAAGGAACAACCGGACCACTGCTTGACTTCTAACTCAAGGTAGCACCAATAAAGGTAACATTTGACACAAAAACAGACCCTTTAAAATTAGAGTAGGTTTTTTAGGTTCTTTTAGGCACCTAATTTTTACATGTAGAGTTGTTTCGAGCGAGGGGTGCTTTCTAATCTCACAACTGAAGAATTTTTACATATAACCAGTTATTTCTCACCTTGAACCCCAATGTGAAAACCGGCATGCGTTTCTGGTACAGTAGGTTCCTCCTCATCAAATATTCGTATTTTCTCAGCACCTCTGGGTTTGTTTCGAACACGAAATTTCCCGCTGCACAATGAATCGCTAGCGCCATAACGAATGCACCATATATAAGGATGTACTGCTTGGTTGTGATCTTCTCCTTTAGGCATAGTTGGCTGTATCGGTAGAGGAACTGGATGGGCACGGTAACCACTGTTAGCAATAGAGACCATAGCCATGTGAAAGTGATCATTGCTGCGTAGGGTTGGGGAACGTCGCCGAGAAAACTGGTGCTGAGCAGAAACAGATTGCCGTCTTGAACTTCGGCCACCTGAAAATGCAGTTTTCAATAAATTTCGGGTTAAAAACCCTATGCTTTGAGTTCCGAAACGAAATCTTGACTTATTGGCATTCTGTTACAATACGATTTTTTGAGATTTACGTAATTAGTGAACGTGTTTTATCCTTTTTGTAAAGTGGAAGGAGTTTTACTGTTTTCAGTCATAAAAAGTTAAAAATAATCATTGTTTTTTGTTCTGAAACGAAATCCTGAATTTGGCATTCTATTACAACACGAGACTTTGACGAATTTCGAGGCCATGTGTAATCCGTAAACGTGTTTTGTGACTGCAAATTTGAAAACAAGGATATTGTCGCATGATATTGTAATGCAAACTCTGCTATTTCTGACTTACCGTAGCCGTCATTACATTACAGGTGATGAAAATGAAATCCACGGCGCAGTTGAGGAAGATGATCGTTTTGTACTCCGCCGTGTTTTTGTTCATTTGTGTTTTGGCCAAGTAAATTACCAGCAGATTAAGGACGTAGGAAATGGCCGCGGCAGTGTAGCTATAGTAAGGCATAAACTCTTCGGCCGTCTCTTGCCAAGTCATTCCTTCGCTGAAAGTGGAATGATGTTGATGTTTGATATTACAATACGCGCAACGGCTTTGTCCGTGAAAAACAACAATGGAAAAACAACCCAAGATCTACTCAAGTCAAGTTAATTAAAATGAAACGTGGGCCGATTAGGGACGTGGGGGATGTTTGTGTTCAAAAACGTATCGTCATCCTTTTTCCGCGTATTGAGTACACTTTATGTCAGTCTGTCGGGAAAATACTGAGCACTCTGTCGCATCCAAAATCGCATACCGCCAAAAAATGAACTGTGTCGCGGAGAAATCAAATTGCTTTTCATTTCAGCGACGCGATTGGCGCGACATAGTGTTCATTATTTTCCCGGCAGACTGATAAGGAATTTATTCCGAGCTGACAGTTTGGTATACTACAAAAATTGTTTTATTAGTCTGTCTGGAAAATAATGTCGATTTGACGCAGCGAAGTGTCTCGTCGTTGTCGCGCACCAAATCTCCAGCCGCGGCTGACTGGTGGACGACCAAAGCGATGATGGACAATCTCAATTCGCGACGAAGCTACATTATTTTCCAGACGGACTGATAAAGACCCTATTAGTACACTGGTCAAAAAAAATTTCTTTCCACCTGCTAAAATCAGCATCTCTTACACGTAAAAATAGTCTAAAAAATTGACCAATTACATGCCCTCAATACGTGACATTCTTTGGGACTGGGAAAACAATTCCGTTCTTTGGAAAGTGAGGGTGCACCTATGCAATTGCACTTTTGAATAAATCTACTAAGCCCCCTGTTCCTAAATAAGTCGTGTTTCCCACTGAATTATTTCTTACGACGCTGTCCTGTAGGCTTCATGTATCACGCGCCATGGTCAATATCATGATGTACATGCATATGCGCATGAAAATTTTTGAGGGTGGCTGCGCAGGTCGCGCCGATAGCGGATAGAAAATAACATAACATTCATGCGTTCTAAATACAGTTCAGATGGATACCTTGTTCACCACTATCCAAAAATTTTGAAAAAAATGAGGTGTGTTTACTCAACACCAAAAAAGTTGGCATGAGTACAAATAACATTGTAGTGCAGTGGGCTCTAAACAATGACATATCTATTTTGTTTTAGTAAGAGGATTCTCGAATATTCACATCAGAAAATTTGGTCTGAAAAACATGAGTGCATCAGTTTTCATGTGTGCTATACCACTACCCCCGCCAGCGTTGCAGCGCTGATTAAAAGAATACCTAGGGCCCTGGTACGTCCAATTTTCACGTTTAGTTATTGTTCACATCTGATTTTCCGAAATATACCCGTTTTAACAACAGCAGATAAACATTTTTAATGTCTGGTACAACATTGGGGTAGTGTAGCCAGCAGGTAGATTTTGTGCAGCGTCGTCATACACGGTTATAAAGCGCAATTTCTGAGCTTCAAAACCGTATGCTCAACACGTACTCGTAACTTGAAACATCACATGAATTTGCACAAATCGACTACCCAAAAATACTGGAGACTTATGAGACACCCTAATAATAACACCACATCACCGTGCTGTTACAAAACATCTTCTCATTTGATGCACTTTTTGTGCACTCTTTTTACAAAAAAGGTGGAAAGAAAATTTTGCCGACCGGTTTTGGTCTTTTGTAGATAGTACTAGTTGCGTCATAAAGTCCGTAGAATTTTGCACAGTTCCCGTTTTCTGCACTACCGACATGCAATTTTACGCCAGCGCACCCGAAAAGTCTTTTTTACGCAAAATGCCGCGTCGTGCAAAAAACCTGTCGCGCGGCCATGAGTAAAATTCACGGTGTATTGAAAAAGTTGTATCTATTATTATAAAAGGGCAATTGAAAGCACAGTACCTTTCTTTCGCGCCCCGCCGAAGTTATATTGCGCGACACCCAACGCCGAATGTATGCGCCCGCAGAGAGCGAAACCATGCCAAGACCTTGGCCCGCCTATTACCAATCCAAAAATTATTTGCATAAAAATTTGCTCGCACGTGGTCCATTAAATGTACAAATCCGCACTTAGCGTTCAAAGCAACACTTTCGTCTTTGAACTCTGTCCAGCCATACACGCAATTAGTCAGAGCCGTACACTCGAAAGAGCAATGCAATGTAGCTTAGGAAGGGGGATTAGCAATTGTTTTTTGTCCTTCCGCTATCTTAGTTCCTCGTGCTTGTGTTAAGAACAGAGGGCGCCAAGATGGAAATAGAAAATATTCGCGGATAATCTTACAAATTTGAGCTGTTTTGGTAGGAAATCAAACATAAGAAAGCATCTTGCACGTGCGACTTTGTGCTAGGCGAACCAAAAAAACTTGACGTGTTTTCGCACTGCGCGGAAACATGTCAAGCGGGTACAAAACGAAGATCCGTAGCTTTTATATGGATATTACAGATGTAGGTACCACAGAATAGGTGATAAGCTATCCCGATCAATCTTACTAATATTTCTATTAACTAAGCTTCCTAGCCTCCCTTATGCACACAACGACGGCCCTAGGGGATCCATAGTATCGTTGACCCGAAAAGTCATAGCGCCAATTTGTAAGATCACAATTTTTACCTCTAAAAACTTCCCACCGAAAAGACTCAAAACATTACTGATTTACAGTACTACAAGGGTCGTAGCTGGCCAAAAATCCTGGGGAGTTAGAGGCCGCCTGGAGAGCCACCATGCAAAGTTTAAAATGACCTTGGTTCCCCTTAGCATTTGTTTTCTTCGACCCGGCCTGGGGGCTTGACCTAGCTACGCCCCTGAGTACTACGCAAAGTGAAGATAAACAAGTCAAAACTACAAAAAACGGTTTGAATCTTTTTGAGTGAGCAATAAGATCCCTGCATCCCTCTAGGCCTCATTGACCTTACAAGGGAAGTACTCCAAGTACGACGCTCAGATTTTGATGAGACTTGGTACAAACTTGGGATAATCTTTTCTGACATATTTGCGGCACTCCTAGCTCGCGCTTTGCAGAAACACGATAGGGACTTTTAGTTTGAAATTTGACAAAAGAATGACATTTTTTTACGAATTTTGGCATGAAAGGTTTCATGTTTGTTTTTACTGTAGAGAGTAATGTTTCCACAAAAAAACAGATCTCTTCCGCACGAACCCGGAGAAAGGTAAAGCCTAAAACTGTGTGAATTTCTAGGAATTGATATGTAGTTTATGCCCGGAACGGATAAACGTTTATCAAATTTCAGGATAAACTAAGTGTTTAGTTTATCCTGAAAAAAATCAGCTTATTGCAAGGTTAAAGACCAATTTTTTTAAAAAATCAATTGTTCCGCTCAAAAATGTATGTCTTCTCTGCAAAGCACAAGCGAAAATTTTTCAGGAATTAATAAATGGCCTAAGAACTTACTGTGTGCAAAAATTAAAGAAAAAAAGAAAATTCGAGCTTCGCAATTCACTTGTGGGCTGATCCTGCAAAGCGTGCGACTAAATTTCGATGGTTTGGCCCTAAAATGTAAAGGAAACCTGAGGGCGGGCAACCACTTTGGGGCCAGCTAGAAGAACCACGGAGATCCTGCGGGCACGAAAGGAAATCAGTCAACAATTGCTTACAACATGAAATGCCAAACCATTTTTCGAAAATCAACTCCCATAACTTTGAAAGCAGAGGATGAGTTCAATATATTCGTAATTCTTCAATATATAGCTCCCTGGTATTCCTGGGTACCAGGGAGCGGTATGTTCAAAATTTCTATCAGGCTAGGTAGATTGCGATAGAAAAATCGTAATTCTAATCGGTAAAAGTCCGCAAAGTGGCTGCCCGCAAGGTGGTTCCCGGAAGTGTCGGGACGCCAAGAAAACATGAGCGCTGGAGCCAAAATTTTAAGAAAAATTCGTCTCAAAGGCAACACAGTAAGCCTTCAACTTCCATAAAAAAGTTTTAACGTCTTAATTTTTTTGCCTGTACCTCCCTATCCTAGCTGCAAACCTGTGAGATGAGGTAACTGCATTTTGCGTACATCCCTCTCAAAATTGAAGGAAAAAACTTCAAAACCATGTGCCCGCAAGGACAAAGTTTATGGTATGGAAAGGCTACAACCAAACTGTGTTTTTTGCAACATCCAATATACGAAGCGGATCCTATCGATGTTTGAATAGTACAATTAACACGCTTCAACGGGCAATTTCCACGTGGTTTTAATTAACTTGAGCGAAAACAGAACTGGGATACAATTTTAGGTCCATTTCTGCAAAGACCACGCGAGGCTCGTGGTTGGGCAAACAAGCAACGATGCATGGTATTAAGGTCTTGACACATTACGAACACCTTCGAGAAACGTGCGTTTTATGTACAAAACACTCGCTGTTTTTCTGGTCGCCCTGGAAGAGCGTTGAGTGAACTTTGTCCACGGATTGGGATTGTACGTAGATACACAAAATGCAATGTTTTGAAAGCTAACGACCGCAAAGACATAAATATAGCATAGCAGGACAAAAAACATATTTTATAACCTGATTTTTGCACGGCGCGAAGAGAGAAAATTGCACTGTGCGTTGTCGACAATCTAGCGAAAAAAATCCAAAGTTCACTGTGCGAAAGCGAAAAAATGCCCATGCAATTTACGAAAATGATAATAGCACTCCACGTAATAAATGTATGTGTTGTGAGCCCCTGCTCTCTCTCAGTCCAACGTGTGCCAATTAGGACCAAACTCGCTATGTTTATAACGGCATAATAACAATAAATAGCATAGCAGAACACGACATACTTTGGTTTGGAAATTTGGGAACATTTTTGGAGAATAAAGTAATTTCCGGTGGATAATAGCCGCGGCAAAAAGTCACTGGAATTTTCTGCGACTGTGCATGAACTTGAAAAGACATTTTGGATCCGGGAAGCATCAAAAATGTGGCAAAATGCTTCCCTTTCTAAGTGAAAAAAATTTGTTTTGAAGGGCTCCCTCGCAAAAAGAGCGGACGCGCTTTTGAAATCGGAGTTTTTTAACTTGGAGAAGGAAGCATTTTACCACATTTTTGATACTTCCCGGATACAAAATGTCTTTTCGAGTTCATGCACAGTCGCAGAAAATTCCAGTGACTTTTTGCCGCGGCCAGTATCCACCGGAAATTACTTAATTATCCAAAAATGTTGCTAAATTTCCAAACCAAAGTATGTCGTGTTCTGCTATGCTATTTATTGTTATTATGCCGTTATAAACATATGCTTCGTTTTTTGCCTCTGGATCAGGTCCCCCATAGTACGTGCAAGTTGCACAGCGCGGGACAGGATTTAATGGCCAAAACCGAAAAAATCTCCTGTTGTGTTAATCAAACTTTCCAAATGCTGCTAAATACCTCCTTTGCTGACCAAAAACAGCATTCTTCTGAGGAGGAAAGTTGCATTTATTTTTATTTTTTTTTGAAAAGAAGAGGCCATTGAACTTCTTCCCACTCTTTCATTTCACAAGGAAAGTACTTTTATGGGGGCTCCTACTTTTTGACGTGACATATCTCAAAAAATCATAAAAAATGTGCTGATCAAGGATATATAAATCTTAGCTGCCCATTTTAGGTTTTTAGGGGTGAAAACTCAATCGGAAGTTGACTTAAAGTCCTATATGAACCCCTTTTCGCCAAATTTTTCACGGGTTTACAATTTTTATTTTGGCTTAAAATGATGTTTATTGAGTTTCTAAGACGTAATAAATCAGTCTTGGCCCAAAAATTTATTTTTCCGACCTTCAGCTTCAAAAAAAGTTGATTCGGCCCAAAAGGGAAATCGAACCCGTGCGGCGTTCCCCCTCTTGATTCCCAGACTACGGCACTAGCCACTCGGCCACACCGCTCTCTTTCGAAGGAAGAGACCGACTGCGCTTTTTATCGTTTCGAATGCATGCGCCTTTTGTAGGGAAATTGAGCCAGTTTTTGGGCATTTTCACCCCTAAAAGCCCAAAATGGGCAGCTAAGATTTATATATCCTTGATCAGCACATTTTTTCTGATTTTTTGAGCTATGTCCCGTCAAAAAGTAGGAGCCCCCATAAAAGTACTTTCCTTGTCAAAAGGTCAAGGGCTTTTAAGTATAGTTTTAACACGAAAAGGCCTGATTTTAGCCGTTTTTGACACGTTTTCCACGTATTTGCACTTTATGGACAAAATGTGAAAACGTTGTTTAATCGTTTGGTTGTTTAGACTAGTGTATGATGCTGTTTCCAAGCGCGTCTTGCAACTATATAACAAACTAACTGTAAGCAAAAAAAATTTCTTACAAAATCCTCCGGCAACGAAAATTAAATTGAATTTTTTTGTTTCAAAAGAATGGGCCGAGTTTTAAAATTTTTACGGGTTATCAAGGCCCATACTTCAAAGCGTAAGGGTTCCTTAAATTTGAGAGATCGTTCAAAGACTCCGGTTTTGACGACATTTTTTGTTCCATTTTTTGTGTGTAGACAAATTGGCGTGTAGACGGCCATACATGTCACGTTGGATTGACGAGACTTCAAGTTTGACGCGCGTAAAATAGCGGAAAAAGGTCGGCATACATTGCTAGTCGCGACATAAAGTCCGTAGAATTACACGGTGTCGGATTTCACCGAATCTGGAGTTCAAATCATATTTATTTCAACTCGATGTAATTTCTGAAGTCAGAGAGGGCGAGAGAGGGAGAGGTGTCCCCGCGTGTCAACTGATTCCCCAGATTTTTCGTACCGACGTTCGAGAATATTCTATGGAGCGGTTCCGAAGCGAAGTCTCTGAATCAAGGAACCGTAATCTTTCTCCATTTCAATTCAATTAGACAGAGATCGGATTCGGCTGTTGGTGGTGTTTTGTTGTTGTAGTTGTTTTTAAAGCGTTGTGGTTGCGTTGTTGTTGTTGTTGTGAGAGTTTCATATTGTTTTGGAGTTTTACTTTATTGTTTCTGCTGCAGTTGATTTCCGTCGTTGATAAAAACATTTATTCGAGCCGAGCTTATCTGTTTCACGCTGCCAATCTTGCGGGAACAATTTCGCGTCGAAGACCCGCATTCCACTTCAGCAACCTTCCACTAGGAAGGCCAAGTATTTTCAGGTAGAAAGTTGCAGAGGGTATTCGGTGCAGATACCAACACAAGACCACAAGCCATTCTCGTTTTTAATTCTTTTCGTCTCTCGGTCAGGGCGGAGGTGGAATCGGACAGAGTGTTTGCTACGGTTTCCGACAAAATTCTTCGGAGTTTATGGCGCGACTTGTATGTCCCGAGGAGTATTCAACTGCTTGAGATTAAAGATTAGAGGATCGAAGCGTTTATTACAGAGTAAACATAGAAATATCTACAGTCATTCGGACGTTAGCCTTTGGTTGAGATGACTTGAGAGGTTGTTGCAATTTTCACATGTTTTCCCTTCTGGCATAGAACGAACCTGCGAAAGCTGGGAATCACAAAAATCACGCATAGCGGATTGACGATTGGGATGACATAGGGGAGTGGCGAAATGATAAACGAAAACCCACTGACCGTCACATTCAGGAGGGTCAACGTAAACGATAGACAAATGGGCATGTTCAGCATGATCAGAGGGTTTATCGCCTAGGCACTTTTTTTAGACCAGTAATTTTGGCTTACCTGTATGAACATGATGACTGTCAACTGTCTCTGCGCGGCTAGTGTTTCTTTGGAAAGGGAATCTTGCGTGTCTTTTAGGCGTTGTAGCGTCTTGACTGCACAATATACGACCACCGAGTAGGCGACGCAAACGATAAGCATAGAGTGCAACATGTGCAGTTGTGTGATTAGGGAGGTCTGAAAAAGGCATTCCAGTATAACTGTGAGAAAAAAGTGACTATTATTAGCCATTGCTTACCGTAATCGCCACAGTGAAGACGGGCATGTGCTCTCTGAACATTGGATTCCTCCGCATCAAAGGCTCATATTCCTTCAAAGCAGCTGGATCCGTCACGTAGACATGAAATCCCACCACGAGGTGCACTACGACCGCCAACATGAATCCACCGTAAATCAGGACATACGTTCTGGTGGTGATTTGATTTTTGAGACAGAGCTGGCTGTAACGGTAGAGGAATTGGATGGGCACGGTAACTACGGTGAGAAACAGGGCCCATGACCAGATGAATGAAATTATTGCAGCATACGGCTGAGGTACCTTGCCCACAGGGCCGGTGCTTAAAATGAAAAAGATGCCGTCTTGAACATCGCAGATCTGAAAATTGTACATGATATACCATGAAGAGTAAGTTTGGGCTACGTTCTGGAACAAAGAAATTTGAAATGCGCAAATTTAAAACCTACAGTTCTTGTGATCGTACTAAAAGTGTTGAAAATCAGATCCACTCCACAATTCAGGTACAAGATTGTCTTGTATTCGGCCGTACCTTTGTTCATCTGCGTTTTGGCCAAGTAAATTACTAGGCAATTCAAAATATAGGAAGTGATACCGACGGTGTAATCGTAATATGGCAGTAGGTCGGCTACTACGTCTTGCCAACTCATTTTTTGCTGAAAAATTTTCTACAAGAACACGAAATTTTACATGGCGCGACCGAGCCGGGCCTTCAAAATTTTTCAGACTCACATTGCAGCCGCGCTTACTGTGAGGTTAATTCGCATGGGCGTCGACTATTATCAGCCTACAAAAGCAGTACAAAATTAGCCACTTCTTTCAACGAGCGCTATCACAGTTTTAGAGCCTCCGTGAAGGCTTTACCGCCAATTTGCAAACGGCGACAAAACAAAAAGTGCGCGCCGACTATGCAGTCCAAAATTAAATTGCTTATTATTTATGGGCCATAATTGCAGCCATGCTTTAACATACTTACGGATCTTTGTTTTTTGGAGGATGTTTTGGTCTTCTCCATGCGACAATAACCCAGGATTATGAAAAACAGTGTTAGCAATGGCTGCGAGAGGGTGGTCATGTTGTAGGTCTCCACCGAGCCTTCGCCGAACGTCCGCCGAGCATTCAACGGCTTTCACAGGCCTCGTTGGCGCCTCGAACCACTTTTTTTATGGCTCTCTACGTTTCCTATATAGGCCTTGCATCGATAGAATTGCGTGTGCTCTCTCGGCCGCAAAGATCGTTCAAAATCTCGACTCTCCCTGCAAAGAGCGAGCTACAACTTTCAGGAATTGATATGTGGCCTATGGTGGCCCCCTGGCCCGTCTGGGCCCGTTTTTTCGAAAAAAAACCCCGCGTTTTTTTTCTCAGTAACCGGATGGCCTTGAAACTTCGGCTAGCCCTAGGTTTAGAGGAGTGCTGACCCTTTAAGATGTTATCAGATTTTTGATATCTCTTCACCAAAACGAGATATCGCAATTTGCGGGAAAAGTAAGACGGGCATAAACGGGCCGGGTGGGCCTAAGCGGGCCACCCCTGCCCATGCCCAAAATCTCTGTAAAATTTAAAGAAAATCGGAGCGTCGCACTTGGGATCACTCCGTTGTGAGTTTATTATCAAAATATGTTCAATATTGCATGTATTATATAGATAATTTGAAATTATTCAGAGGGTGTCATTGTCGTTTTGGTTGAGATGATTTGAGAGGTTGTTGCGATTTGCACATGTTTCCCTTTCCGACAAAAAACGAATCGTCGGAAGTTGGGAATTACAAGAATTACGCAGAGCGGATTGACAATTGGAATAAAAATGGGGAATGGTGCCATCATCAGCGTGAGCCCACTGACCGTCACATTCAGCAGAGTCAACGAATATGCCAGACAAATCGGTATATTCAGCATGACAAGAGGGTTGATCGCCTAAACTCGTTCTTCTAGACGTAACTTTTTGGTTGATTTACCTGCACAAACATGATTATGGTGAACTGCCGCTGTGCGGCCCGTGTGGCTTCCGAAAACGAGTCTTGGCTTTCGTTTAGGCGTTTCAGCGTCTTTACCGCGCAATAGACGGCTACCGCATAGGCAACGCAAACAATGAGCATGGTGTTCAACATGTGGAGTTGTGTGATTAGAGAGGTCTGAAAGAATAGGACATACCAGCATAACTGTGAGACAAAATGCTACCTATCAGTCTGTCTGGAAGATAAGGTGGATTCGCCGCGCCTTGGAACCGTCCTTCATAACGTTGCGGCGGCTGTAAGGGGCTAGGGGTTTGGTACACGGCTACGGCAAAGCGAGAAAATTTTCTCGGGCAAATCCACATTGTTTTCCCGACAGACTGATATTATGTTCGTAGGGCGTGCTACCGCAGCAGTATCAATTCATGACTATTATCAGTCTGTCGGGGGAAATCATGACACTTCAACGACGCGATTGGCGCAGCAACATTGTGCTCATTACTTTCCCGACAAACTGATATTATTCGGGAAAATAATGTGGATTCGACGCGCCTTGTAACCGCCCATCATCGTTTTGCGACGGCCACTGTTTTACAGACAGGCTTATATTAGCCGTGTTTTACCGTAATCGCCACATTGAAGACAGGCATGTTCTCTCTAAACATCGGATTCCGTCGCAACAAATGCTCATACTCCTTCAGTGCTTCTGGATCCGTCACGTAAATATGAAATCCCGCCACGAGGTGCACTGCGACCGCCAAAATAAATCCGCCGTAAATCAGGACATATTGTTTGGTGGTGATCTGATTTTTGAGGCATATTTGGCTGTAGCGATAAAGAAATTGAATAGGTACCGTAACCACGGTAAGCATAAATGCCCACGACCAGATGAACGCTATGATTGCCGCATACGGCTGAGGTACGTCGGCCAGAGGCCCGGTGCTTAGAATGAAAAAAATGCCGTCTTGAACATCGCACATCTGAAAATTGTGCGTAGTATACCATGAAGAGTAGAATTTGGTGACTTTCGGAGCGAAAACATTTGAAATGCAAAGATTAAAAAAACATACAGTTCTTGTAATTATACTGACGGTGGTGAAAATCAGATCCACTCCACAATTCAGATACAAGATTGTCTTGTATTCGGCGGTGCCTTTATGCATCTGCGTTTTGGCCAAGTAAATTACCAGGCAATTCAAAATATAGGAGATGATACCCACGGTATAATCGTAATAGGGCAGTATGTCGGCTGCTATGTGTTGCCAACTCATTTTTTGCTGAAAAATCGAGAATAATAAGATTAATAGAGATGCTGGGATTGCCATACATTTCCCAAGAAATGAGCATAAACGCAGAGCTATAGATACTACCGTTCGATCCTACAAGGTCTCATTCTTTCTGTCTCCCTAATCCAAAAAATGAGCCGTGTCTATTAGCGGGGGTTGTCACACTTTTATTATATTAGAGCTTCCGCGAAAGCTTTACCGCCAATCTTCAAACGGCGACAAAACAAAAGTGCGCGCTGTGCAAAAATAAATAGTAAATTGTCTGAGCAGGAAAGTGCTTTTATGGGGTTCCCTTTTATCCCAAACAACCTGAAAAATTGTCCTGATATGTAAAAAATAGCTGCCCAATTTGAGGCCCAAAAACTGGCTAGGCGCAGGAATTGCGAACGATAAAAAAGCGCGGTCCTCCAGTGGAGGAACTGATGCAGTGGCAAAAAACGTACCATTTTTCATCCGGGAAGTGTCAAAAATGTGGCAAAATGCTTCCCTCTCCAAGTGAAAACATCGATTTCAAAAACGCACCCCACGGCAACCCGAAGTGTTTCCTGGCTCCTTTCGACACTTCGCCCATTTTGTATCGGTTGAAATCAAACAAAATGTCACAAAAGAATTTTTCATGGGATTTTCCGACCGAAAAAATTTTTTCTCGGAATTATTTTATTTCTTTTGCCAATTTTGACACTTCGTTTGGACGAAACTCAAAACTGGGCGGGAAACATTTTTCTTCTATTTCGGGTTGCCGTGCACCCGCTCTTTTTGTCAGTAAAGAGGGCACGCCCTTCAAAACGAAGTGTTTTTCACTTGGAGAGTGAAGCATTTTGCCACATTTTTGACACTTCCCGGATGCAAAATGGTACATTCATTGCCACTGGATCAGGTACCCCACTGCATGGAAGAGAGCCTCCGCTGTGGCCAAGTGGGTAGTGCGGAAGTTTGGGAATCAACCGGCTGGGCGCTGCAGCACCCTCCTTTTGATTTATCTTTTTGCCCGAATCAACATTTTTTGAGGTTGAAAGTCTGGAAAATAAATTTCTATGCCAAGACCTATAAAAAAAGTGCGCAAGGTGCAATAAAATTTCCTGGAAGGGCAATCAACGCAATGCAGTCATGCTTAATATTTATGAGCCCTAATTGCAGCCATGTTTAATGCCTAGAGCTGGTAGCAATAATTAGGTTGTTCATGACCTAGGATAGTTTAACACAGGGTTGTAGGTCTCCGCCGAGCGTTCAAGGGCTTTTCACAGGTGTCGTTGGCGCCTCCTACCACCTTTTGTTGGCTCTCCGCCGCAATATGTCTTTCAATATCTTGGCTGTTCCTGCAAAGCGCGAGCTAAAATTTTCAGTAATTGATATGTGACCTATGCCCAAAGTCTCTGCAAGATTTAAAGAATATCTGAACGTAGCGCTTGGGGTACTTCCTTTGTTAGTTTATTATCAAAATACGGTAAATATTACATGTATAATTTGAAATTATTCAGACGTTGTCATTCTGGTTGAAATGATTTGAGAGGTTGTTGCAATTTGCACATGTTTCCCTTTCCGACAAAGAACGAATCGTCGGAAGTTGGGAATTACAAGAATTACGCATAGCGGATTGACAATTGGAATAAAAATAGGGAATGGTGCCATCATCAGCGAAAGCCCACTGACCGTCACGTTGAGCAGAGTCAACGAATATGCCAGGCAAATCGGTATATTCAGCATGACAAGAGGGTTGATTGCCTAAACTCGTTATTTTAGACATAACTTGTTGGTTGATTTACCTGTACAAACATGATAATAGTGAACTGCCTCTGTGCGGCCCGTGTGGCTTTCGAAAACGAGTCTTGGCTTTCGTTTAGGCGTTTCAGCGTCTTTACTGCACAATAGACGGCAACCGAGTAGGCCACGCAAACAATAAGCATGGTATTCAACATGTGGAGTTGTGTGACTAGGGAGATCTGAAAATATAGAAAGCAAATGCCTAACAAGGTATCAGTGTGCCGGGAAAAGAATGTTGATTCGTCGCGCAATGGAATCGCTCATCATCGCTTTGCGACGGCTAGTCGTAACTGGTGAATTGGTGCGCGACTGCGCCGAGGCGTGACATTTTGCTGCGACAAATCCACATTATCTTCCCGACAGTCTGATATTAAGCTCTTGAGGCCTTTGACCACGGCGTTATCAATTCATGACTATTATTATTTTAGCCATTTCTTACCGTAATGGCCGCAGTGAAGACGGGCACGTGCTCTCTAAACATTGGATTCCTCCGCAACAAATGCTCATATTCCTTCAGTGCTGTTGGATCCGTCACGTAGATATGGAATCCCACCACAAGGTGCACCACCAACGCCGAAATGAATCCGCCGTAAATGAGGACATACTGTCTGGTGGTGATCTGATTTTTGAGGCATAGCTGGCTGTAGCGATAGAGGAATTGAATAGGCACAGTAACCACGGTAAGCATAAATGCCCCTGACCAGACGACCGATATCATTGCCGCATAAGGCTGGGGTATCTCGCCCAGAGGGCCGGTGCTGAGAATGAAGAAAATGCCGTCTTGAACATCACAGACCTGAAAATTGTACGTAGAATACCATAAAGATTCAATTCGGATGACTTTCGGAGCGAAAAGGTAAAATTTATAAACCCTACACTCCTTGTAACCATGCTGACGGTAATGAAAATCAAGTCCACTCCACAATTCAGATAGATGATTATCTTGTACTCCGCTGTGCGTTTGTGCATCTGCGTTCTGGCCAAGTAGATTACCAGGATGTTTAAAATGTAGGAGGTGATACCCACGCTATACTCGTAGTACGGAAATATATTGGCCGCTGTATCTTGCCAACTCATTTTTACGCTAAAATTTCAAAAATAATAGAACAATAAAGCACGATTATCCGAAGATAACGGAATCCAACTAATGGTGGCACGTAAAAAAACGGTTTGAGGTTAGCAATTTAACCCCTAGGGTAAATTAAAACTTGTGACGCGAATCCTACTGGGTGCGATTAGAAACGTATTTGCTAGCTGGTTCCGGCAAAAACTTGGAATTACCGCCGCGTGGGGGACCTGAAAGAACAAAACACGGATACCAACTGTGTTGAGACTCGGGATTCCGCCAATTCACGTGAAATCGAAGAAACCAAGGAGAGGGAACTCTTTGGTTTTTCGGCACAAATAGAGGTCTGTTGGGATTTGTTGGGATCCCAAAAAATCTGCATAAACCAAGAACTATAAATACTACCGTTCGACACCAAAACTCCTCATTCATTCTTTCCCCTGCTCCATTGGTCGAGTTTATCCAATACATCTTGTGGCGACAAGCAACTTCAATAGTTCCCTTCTCGATTTGACGTGAGGTTTGTTCTGTTTCGGTTGCTGTGAGGCGTCACTTCGACAGTAATAACAGGGTCGAAAATTACGTATAGTCCCCGCCAATTAAAAGTGAAGTCTATATGTACTACTACTATATGTATATGTACTACTTACGTTCCCATCTCGAAATTACGTATGTACTAGCTACGTTCCCAGAATATCTATACATAAGACTTAGTGTTCGAAACAAGGAGAATGAGCGACGAAAACGTCCGTTAACTTTTCTGTACGCGGAACGCTACAGGACTGTCCTCCGCCATTAAAAATGCTATTTGGGACGGTGGACGAGTCCTTCCTGCAGCTAATTCAACCTCAAGCGGCGACTCCAACAGAAGCAGTCGATAGTTTATCGATAGGCCGCAAGCACAATAACAGTAGACCGAATATCCTAGCGGGGCAGACGCATGACGCCTGCCCTAACCTTAACATCTCTAATCTTCCAGATCTTCCTTGCTCATGTCCATGTTGCTCTCATACAGTAGGCCTGTTGTGGAGCCTCAAAGGTCTCCGCAATTCCCACGGAAATTAGCATAAATGGGTCATATAAAAGGAACACTTTATCACCAATTACCTCATTATCTTCCTCGGTTGTTCCCTTTGCCGTGAACGATCGGTGGTCTAAACGTCCCCCGACTCCCTTTCAACGTTGAGCTCCACTTCAAGGCCGCTCGTTGTCGTTGCGGGACCGATTGAGGCCTAATGCGCCTACTAATATGTACTAGTTAGCATTGTAAGCTCTTGTAGACGTGCCACTGAGTTTATTGTAAAATGCGTCAAACAAAACAAGTATAATTTAAAATTATTCAGTCGCTGTCATTTTGGTTGAGGCGACTTGAGAGGTTGTTTGCACATGTTTTCCTTTCTGACAAGAACGAACCAGGCCTGTTGTGGAGCCTCAAAGGTCTCCGCAATTCCCACGGAAATTAGCATAAATGGGTCATATAAAAGGAACACTTTATCACCAATTACCTCATTATCTTCCTCGGTTGTTCCCTTTGCCGTGAACAAAGGGAAACTTGTGACTTCGTGTGTGTGCTTGTTCTCCAACGATCGGTGGTCTAAACGTCCCCCGACTCCCTTTCAACGTTGAGCTCCACTTCAAGGCCGCTCGTTGTCGTTGCGGGACCGATTGAGGCCTAATGCGCCTACTAATATGTACTAGTTAGCATTGTAAGCTCTTGTAGACGTGCCACTGAGTTTATTGTAAAATACGTCAAACAAAACAAGTATAATTTAAAATTATTCAGTCGCTGTCATTTTGGTTGAGGCGACTTGAGAGGTTGTTTGCACATGTTTTCCTTTCTGACAAAGAACGAACCGTCGGAAGTTGGGAATCACAAAAATTACGCAAAGCGGATTTATGATTGGGATAAAAGCGGCGACTGGCGCTACGAAGAACACAACCCCATTGACACTGATGTTGAGTAGGGTCATTGAATAAGCCAAGCAGAGCGGTAGATTCAACATTAAAAGCGGATTGATCGCCTAAACTCGTCTTCTGAACATAGCGTGTTTCTTGATTTACCTGCACGAACATTATGATGGTAAACTGCCTCTGGGCGGCCCTTGTGCCCTTCGAAAGCGAGGCCTGAGTTTCCTTCAGACGTTTTAGCGTCTTGACTGCACAATATACGACAACCGAATAGGCGACGCAAACGAGGAGCATGGAGTTCAGCATGTGGAGCTGTGTGATTAGGGAGGTCTGAAAACTTGCAAGCGTGTAGCATGATCTGCGAAATATAATAGCTTTTTATAAGCCCAACACAAAAGATTCTTGGAAAAGAAAATTTCAATCAAGGTATCAGTCTGTCGGGAAAATAATGTGGATTTGTTGCGCCTTGGAATCGCCAATCATTGCTTTGCGATGATTGGCTAGGGATTTGATGCGTGACTGCAACGGGGTGAAACACTTCGTTGCGACAAATCCACATTATTTCGTTGCTGGATCTGGAACCTTCACATGGGCAGCCATTCTGATGAATAGCCGGACACACTCATGCCCTGTTCTTGCCCTGATGAACCCAATCCAAACCCCCAGTGGGCATGTTAGCGACTCCACTGAAACCGCCCATTATTTCCCACGAATTTGCATAGAATCAAAGGACAAGGTCTTCATCAGATCAATTTCTCCTATTCTGAAGTCGGTGTCTCGCGCTCCTCGTGAGCGGTTGTGATTCTCGTGTTTGGTTCAATAAACATATTCTATATCGTGTCTACTTTTGTTATAGCAGGATGGTATCAAGTTCCTGGGGCTTTTAACCACAGCGGTATCAATTCATGACTGTTATTCGTCATTTCTTACCGCAATCACCACGGTGAATACGGGCATGTGCTCTCTAAACATTGGATTCTTCCGCATCAAAGGCTCGTATTCCTTCAATGCGACGGGATCCGTTATGTAGATTTGAAATCCCACCATGAGGTGCAATATAACCGCCAAAATGAATCCGCCGTAAATCAGGACATACTGTCTGGTGGTGATCTGATTTTTGAGGCATAGCTGGCTGTAACGGTAGAGGAATTGGATGGGTACGGTAACCACGGTGAGTAGATATGACCACGAATAGATGAACGATATTATTGCACCATATGGTTGAGGGACGTCGGTCAGAGGGCCGCTACTTAGGATAAAAAACATGCCGTCATGGACGTCTACGAGCTGAAGATTGAAGATGGATTATTTCGGAAAGGCAGGGATTTATTGTTTTTAATAAACCATACCGTTCTTGTAATTATACTGAAGGTGTTGAAAATCAGATCCACTCCACAATTCAGGTACAAGATTGTCTTGTATTCCGCCGTACCCTTATGCATCTGCTTTTTGGCCAAGTAAATTACCAGGCAATTTAAAATGTAGGAGATGATACCCACAGTATAATCGTAATAGGGCAATATGTCGGCTGCTGTGTCTTGCCAGCTCATTTTGATGCTGAAAATGGAATATAAATAATAATATTCATGGATTGATAACTCCATGATAAAACCTCATAGCATATTATCAGTCTGTCGTGAAAATAATGTGGATTTGTCGCAGCAAACCTCTCGCCTCGTCTCAGTCGCTCCCCAAATCTCCCGTCGCGGCTAGCCCTCGCAAAGCCATGATGGACGATTCCAAGCCCATCATGCGCGACGAGTTCACATTATTTTCCCGACAGACAGGTAGTAAAATATAGCCAGTCTTGACGGATGGACGAAAGGCGGAACATGCCAAGCGTCATGTTAGAACACGGGTTCCGCAGGTGCAGTTGTGCGATACTACCCTTGGGATTAAATTAAAAACAGTGAGGACTACTAGTCGAATTTTCGAGTACGGTTACGAGCCTAGACGTACTAATTATTGCATAATAACTCAAAACTAATGAGAAGAATTACTTTGCGCAGTGCACTTTGACCAAGAATAACATACACTGTTTTCGCGGCGCACGGCGCATTTTGCTTATTTTTGCACCGTACTATTGACTGCCGAAAGACCAGTAAGAAGTGTCTAGGGAATTCGCAAAGTGTTTAGGGTCACAAACCAGAACATAATAAAAAATTGCTTATGGGTAAATGAGGAAGAAGCGAGCGACAATTATCACTATGCTTGCAAAAACTTGCTGACAATGCAAAGATTTAGATGAGAGTCGGCTCAAATTTAAAACGTAACTGTCCAAGAAATAAGATTTTTAACTCGCGCTTTGCAAAAACGCCCTTTCCTCACTAAAAGAGCGGGCGCGCTGTTGAAATATAAGTTTTTTTCACTTGTATTTTGCCACATTTTTTGATGCTTCCTGGATGCAAAATGGTAAATTTTTTGCCACTGGATCAGGTCCCCTACTTTACACGACCGGTCTGGCGTAGAAAATCTGAAACGGGTTGGACCGCGGTTTATTAGCCCGCCCGGGAGCCATGATTATATGCGACAAAGGTTTTATCGCTAGCAAGGCGCTGATACGAGGTAATACATGTTTTATTATATTATATTAAAATATAGTTATGACATATTCAAAATATGTTTTTTCTATTCAGGGTTTCCTTGAAGCCACTTCCGGGGTTGCTTTCCCTCTCTTTCACAACAACTAAAATCAATGAGAGGATGGCATTTTGGTCGAGACCACGTCAGAGGTGGTTCCGATTTGGAATTCTTTCCCTTTTCGGCAAAGGACGAACCTTCGGAAGCTGGGGATCACAAAAATCACACAAAGCGGATTGAGAATCGGGATGAACGTGGCGACTGGCGTCATGAAGAACGAGATCCCACTGAGCGTGATGTTGAGCAAGGTCAAGATGCACGCCGCGCAGATGGGCAAGTTGAGCATTATAAGGGGATTTGTCGCCTAAAAATGAGTTATAGCCCTTGTTGACGGTATTTTCCTTATACCTGCATGAACATGATGATGGTCAACTGTTTCTGCGCGGCGAGTGTGGCCTTGGAAAGAGATTTCTTCGTTTCTTTGAGGCGTCGTAGCGTCTTGACTGCGCAATACACAACAATCGAGTATGCAACTCCAACAATAAATATGCAGTCCAAAATATGAAGAGCTGCCTTGGGAGAGTCCTGAAAAAAGACAGATTTTTTTTGGAATACCCTTCTTTTGATATAAAAGTAACGTCCACTTTGCGGTCACCCTTTCCCTTGGCTTTCGTCCGAATAAAGTCAATTGTAATTTCTGTGTCTATAATACTTGTTGCCCTACCCGGTCGTGCCTATTTGGAGCAGACACCTTAGTTACAGTGCTATTGTTGCCCTCAGTGTTTTCAGCCAAGGACCTTTTATCAGTCTGTCGGGAAAAAATGAGCAGAATGTCTTTGCGCGAATCGCGTCGCTGAGGTGAAAAGCAATTGGACTTTGCAGCGACACAATTCATTTTCTCGGCGGCTATGCGATTTTCGATGCGACAATGCGCTGCCACACGTCAAAGAAAAAGTGAAAAAACAAGGAACCTCGGATCATTGATTTTTGACGAAATGTCGCTGAATTATCGAGTCACAAAAGAAAACTTTCCCAGAGAATTTCGAGAAAAATGTTTTTTCGAAGAGGAAAATAATTTTTCAAGCTCGATAATTATGCGGCACTTCGCAAAAAATCCGAGATTCCTTGTTTTTTCAATTTTCTGAAAGAATTTTTTTGACGTGTGTCACGGCTTCACGTGCGGATTTGCATATTCCCACGAAATGACGAACAAATTGGTATAAAAGGAATGGAAATCTTCCAATCAATCGGCGTGAAGGAGTGTGAATTATTCTGCCTGTGTTTTTCCCGCTGCGGTGGTGGTGCTATTGGTCAATAAAGTGTGTTTACTATGCCTGTTGTATCGTATGTTGAAGCTCAGCGCATCCCGTAGCATGCGGGGTCTAACATTGTGGTTTCGATCATGTCACGATTCCGTGAAGAATTCCCAGAAATTGGCATAAACCGACGAATATTTTGATATAAATATAATAGACCGATCGCTTTTCGGTCACTCGTTTTGGAAAACAAACATATTTCTAATTGTTGGAAGTCCCCCTGACACAGTGCAATGGTGGTTCGAGCTATTATAATTGGAGTCAATTCGTGTGATTTCACAGTTTCACTGCTAGAGTTCTCTAGTTGTGTCTCCGGGTTGGTATACTAGGAGTAGAGGGCAAGTTAGGGGCCTCATTAGACCTCGACTATCCAAGTCTTGACATGGCGACCACGGCAGGATTTTTGATATTGTCGTCCTCAGTGCCTTTCAGCTAGAGCCTATTATTCGCTAGTCATTGTGTTTTACAGTCGTATTTGGGCTTGAGATCTTAGACAGAACCTAAAATAGGGACCTTCAATCCACATGTTCTAAAGCAACTGGTGACAGCGCTTATTATTTTCCCGACAGACTGATATTCGGATTTTCATAAAGTGCATAGAGATTTGTCGCAGTCCGGGCCGCACATAAAAAAGCCCCGTTGCAAATGCCCATGCACTTTATGAAAATACCAAAAGAACACTACGGGCCTGAAGAACAGGAGGTTCAGAGTGCAAAATCTAACATTTTTGGGTAACTTTCAACAACAACGTCAGTTACTTGTGGCCACCAAACATTTGTTACCTTAATTCCCAACGTGAAGACGGGCATGTCCTTGAATATGGGGTTCTCGCGTATCAAATGCTCGTATCCCTTCAACACCTCCGGATCCGTTTCGAACACCACCACTCCCGCCGCACAATGCAATGCCAACGCCAAAATGAAACCGCCGTAAATCAGGACGTATTGCCTCGTTGTGATCGGCGTTGTGAGGCATATTTGGCTGTAACGGTAGAGGAATTGAATCGGTACGGTAACCACGGTCAGCAAAAGCGCCCACAACCAGCTGAAAGTGATCATTGCCGCATAAGGCTGAGGTACGTCGCCGAGAGGACCGGTGCTGAGCACGAAGATGTTGCCTTCTTTGATATCACAAGCCTGAAAGTCAAAATAAAATATCATACTTTGCAATGACAATAGTTAATGTTTCAGTCCTTTCAACTTACCGTTCTGGTCAAAAGATTGAAGGTGTTGAAAATGAGATCCACCGCGCAATTGAGCAAAATAATCGTCCTGTATTCCGCTGTTCGCTTGTGCATTTGTGTCTTGGCCAAGTAGATGACCAAAATATTTAGGGCATAGGAGAAAAACCCCATCGTATATTCGTAATAGGGCAACAAATCTGTTGCAGTGTCTTGCCAACTCATGTTTGGGCTGAAAAACCTTGTTATAGTTTTAAAAAAATGGTTGTGATAAAAAAGTGGGCGCGTAGAAATCTTTTCTTTTAACAAGTGAAGTATTTTCAAGTGTGAAGCTCAGATTTTGCACACATCTCGGACACAGGCCACATATCAATGCCTGAAAGTGTTAGCTCGCTCTTTGCAGGGAGAGCCGAGATATTCAACAGTCTTTGCGGGCGAGAGAGTACAAGAAATGCGGAGAACGGTCAAATAAAAATCACTTTTTGGCTATATCCTTGTCAGTTTCGCGCGAAAAAAATTGGTGTTTGTGGAAACATTGCCCTATACGGTGGAAATAGGCATGAAAATTTTGATGCCAAAATTCGCAAAAAAGGGGCAAGGTAAAATAATAATATTTAAAAATGGTGACCCCCGCCCCTTCCCAGAAAAGAATTCAATTTGCGACCTCCGTGATGAATGTTTCGGGACTTTAAGGGGCGACTAGTACTTATGTTTCAGTGTCTTGCCAACTCATCTTTATGCTGACAACCTTATATATAGCTATGTACATATCTATGCTCTAAAGCCTGTGCATAATGGAAAACATGCTCGCAAGAAAATAATGGTGCTTACAAGAAAAATCTTTTCCGTTAATATACACAAGACGAAGCGTGGTTGGGAAAAAGTTCGGAGAAATGTTTGGGAAATCGAATAATTGTAATTGAACAGTACAATGCTCTTCCACTTACAAAGCGAAAACCAAAACTGCATTACGAGAGCAGCTGAATCTTGCTGGAAGCACGTTGTGTTCTTTTTTTGGCCTAATCTATTATTTCGGCCGAAAATTAGCATTTCTGAACATCACCTGCTAATGGTAAGTCATCAATAAGCAAAAGACTGAAGAATGCGAGAGCTTTTATATAAATACTATTTCATAAATCGACGTATCTTTGTGTTTTCCGCGAACGAAAATCGTATTTACCGCATCCGGCTTGGATAGATAGACACTTCCTTCCCTCAATTTTGCAAGAAATGGGATACAAAATATTAGTCGTAGCAATCTCTGGTCTCCCTGTGAAAACCAAGAAAATATTATCAGTCTACCGGGAAAATATTAGGTTGATGCAAAAGGAATTGCGGATTTTTTTATTTATTCGTATTTTTTTATAGGATAGCTCAATTCAAAAATGGAAAAAGGTATATAGTAGTAAATTTTAAGAGGATTTTTTTTGTATATGTGCTATTCTTATAAAAGTTATCAAACGTTACCATAAGTTACCACGAAGGTACCCTAAACATGTTAGTACATTTTAAACCAATTTTTTTACATATTTTTTTGCGGCTTTATCCATTTTTGAAAATATTTTGATAAAATACGTTATATTCTATCAAAAAACAAAACAAACCCCCATTTTTGGCAAAGCGTTAAAACGCTATCCCAAAAATTCAAATTTCAGCAAATTTTACAAATCGTGTCATATCTTTTTTTTAATAAGTCCAAAATAAAAAATTCTTTTTGCTTTCGATTAGTAACAACATTTTTAAGATTTTTGTGACAAAAAACATCAAAATCAAAAAAATTTATTTTTTTGACATTTTTTGACCAAAAAATAAAATTCAAGATTTTGATGTCTTTTTTCACGAAAGCCTTAAAAATGTTGTTACTAATCGAAAGCAAAAAGAATTTTTTATTTTGGACTTATTAAAAAAAAGATATGACACGATTTGTAAAATTTGCTGAAATTTGAATTTTTGGGATAGCGTTTTAACGCTTTGCCAAAAATGGGGGTTTGTTTTGTTTTTTGATAGAATATAACGTATTTTATCAAAATATTTTCAAAAATGGATAAAGCCGCAAAAAAATATGTAAAAAAATTGGTTTAAAATGTACTAACATGTTTAGGGTACCTTCGTGGTAACTTATGGTAACGTTTGATAACTTTTATAAGAATAGCACATATACAGAAAAAATCCTCTTAAAATTTACTACTATATACCTTTTTCCATTTTTGAATTGAGCTATCCTATAAAAAAATACGAATAAATAAAAAAATCCGCAATTCCTTTTGCATCAACCTAATAATGTGGATTCGTAGTGCCTTATAATTGCCTGTCGTCACGTTGCAATGGCTAGCTGGAGATTTGATGCACAACTCCGACGAGACACTGCGACAGATCCCCATTATTTTCCCGACAGACTGATACAAAACGCTGCGACGCTCAGATTTTCTATAAATTTTGGACGCACATCAGGCATAGGAGACGTATCAATTCCTCAAAATGTGAGCTCGCACTTTGCAAGGAGAGCGGAGATATTCAACAGCCTTTGCGGCCGAGAGAGTAAGCGAAACGCGAAGAATGGAGAGAGTAAAAGACACTTTTTGGAGCCATATCTTTGCCAGTTTTCTGCGTGAAAATGGGATTTTTTGTGAAAATATTACCCTCTGTTGTAGAAATAGGTATGAAACATTTCGTGCTAAAATTCGCAAAAACTTGTCGCATTTTTTCTAACTTTCAATCATAAAAATCTCGGTCGGTTTTTGCACAGCGCAGTTACATTCGTATGAGACTATAACAGAATCTTACACCTCATTATTTTCCCGACAGACTCATAGATTTTCTACCATACATAATACGTGGAAAATGCTTTGCTCACCTATTTGGAGGTAGGCCTATGTTTACCTGAGACATATTTCGCGACATTTTTCTGACAGAGACCAGCTTGTTTACATATGAACATGTACACAAACTGTACACGAACACAAATGAGTAATCGTCGAAAATTTTAGTCTCCCAAGATTTGTGAAAACGACTACAAACTGCCGACAACAACAGTTTCGAACGTGACTTGACACACCGGAAACGAGCGGCGTTGAAATTGTACGCGCACGAAAAGGAGCCGGCAAAAACAAGATGTGTAATAATGTAGGGAGTGTAGGCAGTGTAGCCGCTTGAAAGCGGATTTTGAATAGACAAACAACTCCAAATGGCGACATTTATTACTATACGGGAGGGGGAAAAACTACTTTCGTTTGCCATTTTGTAATAACGAGGGAACAAAGCACAAAGAGGCTACAATTTTTAAATTAAAAGGTAATGCTATTATTAGGCATGTAATATCAGTCTGTCGGGAAAATAATGTGGATTTGTGGCTACGCGAGATCGCGTAGGCTGCAACGGCTTCCCGTGGCCGGAGATTTGGTGTGCGACTGCAACGAGGCGAGACATTTTGCCGCGACAAATCCACATTATTTTCCCGACGTACTAATATAACAAGTTTTGTTGCATACTGACTGAATGTTTAGCGGCTGAAACGCCGATTTAACTTTTTTTATGAAACGCCGATGGAATTTCTCGGCTCTCCTTGCAAAGCGTGAGCTAAAACTTTGAGGAATTTATGTGATATCTATGCCTGTGCAGATATTGCTACATTTTCTATGAGTTTGTCGGGAAAATAATGTGGATTTTTCGCAGTAAAATTGCTACCCTCGTCGCAGCTAGACATGGCTGGGGGGCCGGGGGCCGACCGGGGGCCGAACTGTAAATATAAATACTGCATTCATTACGAGATATAACACATTTTTTTGGGGCTTTGGTAGTTCAGCCCCCCACGAAAGGTAGTTCAAACCCCCACTGTTTTGTCCATTTCACACCCCCCACAATGAAAAAATTAGAATAATACAACAAATGCAAATTAGAGTAAAATGACCCCCGGCGTTTTAGCTCAAACCCCCAGTTACCGTCCGAATTCGTTCTTGTGGTTCAGGCAACGCTGATCGTAGCCGAGATAACCCCATCCCGAGTAGGCGCTTCAGATTGGATGAGGGGTTTATAGTGGGTCAAGTGGGGCTGAACTGGGGGGTTGTACTACCTTAGCCCCCATTTTTTTGTTACAACAATCGACAACAAATTTTTGAAACAAAAAATTATCAACCATTGCCTAAAGTACTTCAAAAAACCCAATCGGTTCTTGGCTCTGCGTTTTATTTTTATTGGCAACCCTAATTTTCGCTTTGGGACTGAGAATTTTAGTCATTGGGGGCCTGGCGGGGGCCCCCGGTCGGCCCGGCCCGGCGGCCGGAACAGGTCGGCCCGGCCCCGGGGCCTTTAAAACTCGTTCGGCCCGGCCCACTAGCCATGTCTAGTCGCAGCCGCTTACCAAATCCCCGCTCTCTTCTAGCCGTCGCAAAGCGACGATGTGCGATTCCAAAGCCCGACAAATCCACATTATTTTCCCGACAGATAGGTTCACGTAAAAATAATAGCTCCTGTAAATTGATATATCCCGATTTATAGTCTAAAAGCTGTCATCGAATGTTCTCTTACATGTGAACAATAAAATTTTAATAATACTACAAAAGACAAATGCAAACTCCTCCCATGGGAGTAATTATAGTCCTAGCCGTCGACCTTTTGTGGAACGCTCCGCAAAAGTTCGAACGGAAATGTAAACTAGCGAATTCAACAAGTGCATGCTCGAAGCTGTAAGTTTGAGCTGGACGTGAATTCAAGGACAAGTTCATTGGTTTGGACGGGCGATTTTTGGGTCTCGACACGAAAAATTTTACAAAGAAAATCGAGTTTTTTAGTGTTAGAAAGTTATTTTTTCTGCAGATGATGGATAAATTTGTGAAAAAAGAGATAATTGAGTGCAACGACTCAATTAATTTCTTCAACCCAATATTGACCGAGAGTGGGGCAAATTCCGGAGCTATTTGCATTTTCACAAAGTGCCTAGGCATTTGTCACGGGCCGCATCGTGCGCAAAAATTCGCGAGTTCTTGCAATCTTTTTTTGGTTTTGCACTGTGCATATGAAATATCGCTGCGACCTAAGCTTTTCTCAACTGCGCCGCTGTGGGTTTGTTACGGCGCAGGCTCGTCATAACAGGAGTTTACTATTACAGACCCGGAAAAGAAGAGAGGAGAATCAGTCGTATCGGCCCCCGTTTTTGGGAAGGAGACCGAGTATCATAATTTAATGTACAGTACCCCCTCCGCTACACCAGCCGGGGCTGTAACAGGTTTGCTCAAAAATCTGCACCGTGCAATCGGCCTTTTTGAGGTTTGCACGGTGCGCAAAGGCAAAAAAATGTCCAGGAAATTTGTGAAAATCCCAATACTACAAAGGATCAGGGGAGTACCCCAAATGCGACGCTCAGACTTTGATGAAACTTGACACAAATTTGGAATGGGTTTTATAACAATTTGTAAGCTGGACTGCTGGCTATAGCTTTGCAAAACGACAGAAATTTTTTTGGTCCAAATTGAACGGAATACGACACTTTTCTATAAATTTTTGGATGAAAAATTTCAAACCTATTTCTAACATCGCGCGATTACCCTAGCCCGGTTCCACTGGAGTACGAAAAAAATTCGTGGGCTTCACTTCCGTTCAACTAAAACTTTCTCCTTCTTCTGTTTTGAGCAAATCCAATGGTCTGTGTTCGGGTACTTAGAAAATACATATTAGTGTTTTAGGTATCGTAATTGAACAAAAACAAGAAACAATTATCATAATTTTTCTTGTAGTTATAAGAAAGTTTACTGTGGACTTGAATACGCAGGTAGACGTTTTGCGCATCAAAAATTGAAAAAATGCGGTTCCGGGTGTCGGGTCTGTAGGAAGTAATGTGCTTATACTGTATAAAAGTTTAATTAAATTCTGCCGTATTTTTGTTTGTCGTGACGTATCTTGAACGTCACCTCTATGTCTGCGATATGTTTTGAAATTTTGGGGAAAATTTTTTCTATAGCCAATATCGCGGTTTTTTTGGAAGGACTATCTTTTGACAATACTTATTTATTCTCTTAATGCTGGCTGAAAATGGTAAATAGACATGGCTCCCTGGCCGGGTTTTGAGCATAGGGAAAAAACAGCCCGTCTATCGGGCCGACGTCTCGGCCCGGCCCATTATCGGCCCGGAATAGTTCAATTCGAAATTATGAGTATGTTGTCTTAAGCAGAGATTGCCACGGTCAAAATTTCGGCTCCGGCTCTTAGCTCCCAGAACCGGAGCCGAGACCAAATTTGCAGCTCCGGCTCCCATGAAAAATTTAAAAAGGTCTTCGGCTCCGAATCCCGGCTCCAATCCAAAAAAAATTTAAAAATATTTTTCGAAATAAAAAGTTATTAGTGCCAGAGATCACACATCCAACGCTTTTGCAGTATGCATCACATCTTTACCAGTATTTTTTAAGCAGTTTGGTTTAACAAGATTATGGAATTTTTACTTTTTTGAACGCTGAGAAACCTGGCTCCGACTTTGGGCTCGGGAGCCGGAGCCGTACCCAAAATTCCCGGCTCCGGCTCTGGCTCCCGGCTCGGAGCCGGAGCCGCTCAGAGCCGGAGCCAAGAGCCGGCCTCGGAGCCGTGGCAATCTCTGGTCTTAAGCTAACGTAGGGGTTGTCAATGAAAATAAAACGCAATGCCAGGACACGATTGGTTTTTAAAGATTTTTTTAGATATAATAGCCACGGAATACAGTACATATTGGGTAACTTTCAGCTTGGCTTCCGAGCAGCGCTCGGGCAACACTATTTTCAACAGCCTTCCAAAAGATGTTTCCATGTTATGAACCGACCTGCACCCTTGCTGAGTTTTCGTATCCAATTAAAAATACAACCACGTATATACTTCCGCTGCATCCATAAAGAGAGATGAGCCCGCTACATCGCTCAAAGAGAGCGAGTCAAAATTATCCACAAATTTAGTGATTATCACAGTATTTATTTAAAAAACCGTAATTGTAGTGGAACGTAAGAGCCAAAAAGGCCCGCAAAAAATTTTTTTCTTGTTTTGTTTTTCTTAAATAGTACTGTAAAGGTAGTAATTTTGCCTAAAAAGGAGCTCGGGAAGAACCAAAACATTGGCATGACTAATTAGTCGTCGAATGAAAATGACCACCAAATGAGCAAAAATTCAATGTTCATGCAAAATTTGCACTAATATATGAGAAGATTGGGATGTCAAACTGGTCTCGGACCTTTTTGGATATATCCAAAGACGATTGACAGCGGAAAAATGCAGACAAAGAATGTCTGCATTTTAAAGTGAGTACTCTCCAGAGCACTCACAAAAAATTTGGGTTCAAGGAAGTGAAGTAATGAAAATTAATTACGCGGGCGAAACATCAAAAATAGGGACACGTTCTTGTAAACAAACCCTTTTTCTTTTATTGCGGAATTACCGTATTCCTCCAACTCAAAATTAGACTGTCCTTATGGGATGGGGTTCCGGAGCAAATAAAAAAGCGGACAATAAATTAGTTTTATGTTTATTTGTATTTATGAAAACAATAAAAGTTGCAAATTGGATTCCAAGAATACTACAGCACCCTGGAAGTTTAAATTAGCTTCCAGAAAAAAGACTTTATTTGTAGTTTATACACGTCGAGACAAAAAATCCTGATAAGTTTGCACCGTGCGGAACTGAAATCGGCGAAAACAAAATTTCACTTCGCACTGCGCAATTTTAGGCTTTTTGCACCGTGCAATAGGCTTTTTGGGGCTGTCGCTCGCACCCTGACTTTTTTCGCGCAGTGCAAGCACCAAAAATCAGTCAGGCGACTTTCCGGAAGGACTAGTATGATGAATAAACCATGGTGTACAAATATTTTACATCACGGTAGTTGTCTTCATCTGCGGTAAAAATAAGCCAACAAGGAAATACAAAATTAGCATTGTATTAGTTGAATCTTTGTTTCCTTGCTCGCATGGAATGAATAGGACATGTCAAACGGCACAGACCACAATGATTAATTAGGGTCAATTTCAGCCTAAACTAGACGTCAGAGTTCAAACCTTTTGGAACTTGAACTTAACCGGTTCTCTGGCTTGAACCTACGGTCAGACTTTTGTGGAGCCCCGCTACCGTATGTTATGCGGTTAATAGAGCCACGCCAGGGATCCGAATATAATTCCACATAATCCTTGTACGGGTACTTGGTTCTATGTTTGAAAGTGTGCACATTTTCTCCATCAATATAAACGAAGATACCCTGAGGCATATTTACAAGCCTCATGATGTACTTGGTGTCCAATTCTGTTATGTGTAAAGCGTTTATTTCTTCTCCCCATTCGGTCTTGTTATATGCGTTAAGAGTAATAACGTTGTTTCTTGGTTCTACAAGTATCTGAAGCGGTATTGTATCTCGGCATCGGCCATTTAAGTAAAAGGTCGTAAAATCATAAGCGGTGGTGAAATCGAATTCGATGAAGTCGCCTGAAACGAGCAATATTAACCGTGGGGGCTTCCAAAAACTGGGGGGTCCCGTATCATGACCTCAACTTTATGTATGCTTAGAGCCTATTGAAAGTGTTGTGTCAAAAAGATGTAAAGTGTAAAAAATTCTTTTATGAGCAAATCTGCAGCCGTATATTTTGAGACCTATTGTGAAACGAGCAGGGCTCGTTCGGCTGTGCATGAGGCAAACTGTCGACCCTTTTTACCGTCCTCACCTAATTTGTACCGTGTCCCGTTGACATAAAGGCTCTATTAACGTACATGTGTAAGAGTGTAATAATTTTTTTTCAAATGTTCAAATGTAGTAAAGATAAAAAAGACTCTCCTCAAAAGGCTTTCAGGTCCACATAACTATCTATTTTGTACTTTAGTAGGTCTCAAAGTATGCAAAAGATTGAACGGGGTCGCACGCCAAACTGAGGACTCCTGTGACCCGAATAGACTCTTCGCTATCGGTTTTTTACACTTCGGCTTGATTTTGCATGGAAGACAGGAGAAAAGACACGCAAAATGTACTCTCTCGCCTCAAGAAATCACTAGTTCTTCCTCGACAAAATGTTTTTTCGCGCGAATTGCCAATCCATTTCACCGGACCTTATCTCAGTTTGTCGTGGCTAGTTTCTCTAACTCACCCATTCCAAATTTAACATTTCGCAAAATCGGTAACCGAGCGTTGTGGTCGATCTCGAAGTTTGCAACTTTCAATCCATCTCCTGTTACTTCTACCGCTTGTACAAGTGGCAACGTTTTATTCACGACCTCGAAAATTCCCAACTCTTTCGACGAGACTTCCACAAACTCTACCTCTTTGTACCTTCGGAAACGCACCTCAATTCCAAATGGCATCTTACGTTGTTCTATTTGGCAATCAATAGGTGTTGAATCATCGTGCGGTAGCGAAATGCTACACGATCCTGAACGGAAGTCCACAGTGACAAGGAGAACTTTGGTGTCGCGGTTCAGACCTTTGTAGAAATCAAGGGCATTGTGAAACAGCGCCAGTTCAAAGACTCCGGAGGGATTGATAGAAATATTTTCAGGAGCGGGAGACACCGACTTCTGAAATTAGGGGAAATTGATGAAGGCTTTGTCAGTTGGTTCTATGCAAATTCGTGAGAAAGAATTGGCGGTTTCCAGTGCGCAGTGGACGTTTTTGTCCCCACACCGGTTTTGTCCCCAAGACGGTTTTGTCCCCAGGACGTTTTTGTCCCCCCTTTTTTCGAGCCTTTTTGTCCCCAGATCGGTTTTGTTCCCATGACGGTTTTGTCCCCACTTTTTTTATTTTTTTGTCCCCACACCGGTTTTGTCCCCAGGACGTTTTTGTCCCCAAGCTGGATAGTACGATTAAAAATTATGCATTCAGATGTTAATGCTGTTGGTTTGGTGCACAGTACTGCTCAAACAACATGTTCTTAGCACTTGGTACTATATAGTACAAGGTGGTACTATATAGCACGAGGTAAAAATTAAGCCATAACACGTCAATGCTATGGGTTTGAAGCCCAGTAGTTCTCAAAAATGTGTTTTAGCACTTGGTACTATATAGCACGAATTTGTTTTTGCACAAAATGAACGTCTGATCAGTACTGCATACCAAAACAACATCATTCACGCGTTATAGCTCAATTTTTACCTCGTGCTATATAGTACCACCCTGTACTATACAGTACCAAGCGCTAAGAAAATGTTGTTTGAGCAGTACTGTGCACCAAACCAACAGCATTAACATTTGAATGCATAATTTTTAATCACACTATTCAACTTGGGGACAAAAACGTCCTGGGGACAAAACCGGTGTGGGGACAAAAAAATAAAAAAAGTGGGGACAAAAACGTCTTGGGGACAAAACCGTCCTGGAGACAAAACCGGTCTGGGGACAAAAAGGCTCGAAAAAAGTGGGGACAAAAACGTCCTGGGGACAAAACCGTCTTGGGGACAAAACCGGGGTGGGGACAAAACCGGGCCCAATCGTTTCAGTGAAGTCGCCAACAATTGGAAAGGATTATCAGCGTCGGAAAAAGTGAGTGTTACCCACTTCGCGCGAGGGAAACTTATTAAGGTTTATCAAAACTTTGTAGGAGATAGGGAGATAGTTCCTTATTCTGGCCACAACGAAGGTACTCTGCGAACTGCGGCCAAACTTGGGAACTAAGGTTAGGAAAAAAGGCTTCGACCTAGTTGGCACTGAATTACTATAGTCGCTGTATAGTTTTAACTAAATCCACTGTCCATTGACAACGATGAAACGATGAGTCTGCACGCCAAATTTGGGCTAATTCTGACCAGTTTCCGCAAAGTTATAAGTTGTGGCCAGAACAAGGGACTTTTACCACCTTGTAAAACGTGGCCAAGGGTATAACACTGAAAACAAAAAAGCTCTCATTGATCTGACCTTACGGAAAAACTTTTGCAAACCATACAAGGAAAAAACCTTACGACAAAAGGGTTTCATATGACTTGGCGTTGGAGTATATAAAGGCTTCAGAATTCGGTCATTTCAAGGCTGTCACAAGTCCTTAAGAATTCAAAAATAATGTGTGGGAGCGCTAATTGCAGAAGACCGATAAGAAATTATCAAATTTTACTACCAAAAAAAAACAATTGTATTTATTACAGCATTGATATTGGTCATCTGACATCTTCAATATGTCGTTTGCCAAACACTTGGTCTTTCTTTTCTTGCATGCGGTTTTTGCGGATATGGAAACGCAAATACGAACGGCGTTGGAGACGCTTCAAACCGGCGACAAAGTCATCATCAACGGTGTTGTTGATGACGTTCATCAACCCAAAATACAAGTAAATTTTTTCGATCATGGATTGGATCAAAATACTTCTTATTATGATCATCCAATCGCCTTGTCGATTGTCATGGACGGCAAGGACAACATTTGCTTTATGAGAGAAAAAGACGGCAATTGGACAGTTCTTCAGACCGCAAAAGGCTTTCGTCTAGCTGGCGGAGAGCTGTTTTCCATTACTGTTGGGTTTCGTTTATACGAAGATAAAAAGGGAATTCGGTTCACCTTCAATAAGAAGAAGCCAATTGATGTAATTGTGGACATGAAATCGAGCCAGGTGGTGGAATTCTCAGGAGACATTGAAAGCTTATCGACCTTCAAAATCGACCATTCAGCCAGACTTCCAATTTTGAGGGATGTGAATCTGAGCACAGGTATCTTCTTTTGTCACCTATTTTAGCTAACAAGGGAAGTACTCCAAGTGCGACGCTCCGATTTTCTTTAGATTTTGAACATACTTTGCCCATGTATCAGTTCGAAAAATCTCGGACCATAAAATTTTTTTTCCAATAATTTTGAATTGCAATTTTCCCGCCGTTTTGGCAATATTTTGGCATTGTTCTTTGACTCGTTTTATCGTTGCCAGAAAACATTTTGAGCAGCAAAAAGCCTTTTTGATCCCCATAGAGCCACAATTACATCTTGTTGCATAATGCCAAAATTGACATCCCATTTTTCGTTTCAAGACAAAATTTTTCTTTTCATGGAAAGGATTGGGCCTAAAATCTCTAATATTGAATCCGAAGCCCGGCCCCAGAAAAATTAGGTGAAGCCCAAGCGCGGATCCAGAAAAGGTTGGCCCGGCCCTTTCCGGAATATCCGAAGCCCGGTCCCTGCCCTGTCTGGAAAAAAATAATTCTAAAATTGGGGTAAATTTCATGAAAACCTGATCATAACGCAGTCATTACCCTTATCTTAAAGTAAAGCTTTTTTCAGGCAGGGTTGTGGACATAACGTTTTCAACAAGTTCATCGGGATCGCTAAACATCTACTTCCAGAACCACCAGAACTTCATTTCGCTGTGGATCTTGGTCGACGTTGCGGAGGGCAGCATTTCCTTTGATTCACTTCTTGCGAACACAGAGAGTTCTCCGGAAAAAGTTTCGAAAAAGATTTATCCAAACAACTTGCATGTTCTAAGGGTTGTCAACGAAGTCGCTTGTGTCAAAATCTCTCTCGACGGGGAGGAAATTAAGTGCTACAGACATCGTGTTCAACGCCCCTATCTTGAATACAAACAGCTCTACGTTGATCCGGGAGATACAATAATTGAAAACATTGGTGAAGGAGAAATCTAGAGTCATCGTATTTTGTTGTTGGCGTTGAAAAAGAACAGGCAATTTAGCGTCATTTCTGTGTGTAATTAAAACAAAATGTGATTAGAAACCGGATCTAAACGCTTAAAATGTTTGCATTTGGCGTGACAAATCAAACAGGTGATAAGAGCGAACGTTAAACACAACCTCTTATCTGTCACAAAACATGAGCACATTTGAGCGAGGCATGCTAGCCAACAGCTTGGAATAACTGTGAAAGGCTTGGAATAGCCGCCACATCCTATAAATGGCTATCCAAAAAGCCGGATTGGCCAGTGAAAATATTCACAATCATTGAAAATTTTTACCGCGCAAATTGTGCCGACCGCACCATACAAAAGCAGCTCAAGAATTCCCTTCCCGCCTCGTACCAATAACAACAAAATATGTTATGGCATTCTTACGTGTGCAATAATAATTATTTTACAGTGTTTCTTCGATGTTGTCGGCATAGTTTCCGTAGCAGGAGAGAAAATTTTTTCTGAAATTTGGTTTCTCAATCCGTAAGAAACGCGATTCAAAACAACCTGTCTTCGCCTTTTTAATATTTCTTTTCGTGGACACCAACAAACTAGTAACAACCCAAGACAAGAGCACAAGAGTCAAGTGATTTATACAACGTAGAGAAAGCCCTTTCATAGGTAAACCTTAAATATGTAGAAAGAATAATCAAATTTGAGCAATGAACATAAATTCTCGTTGGGAAATCCTCAAAATTCGGTCCTTCCGCCTCAAACTTTTTAAAGGAGTAGTCGTTCAAAATTGCCTTCCTTCTACAATGTCTTTGACCAGTCCACCTTCTCCAACATCCACATGCAGAAGGGAATAGTCTTTATAAGGGTAAGCCACTCGGTGTTTGTAGCAATACCTCTTGATGTTTGCCTTCCAGATCTCAACACAGTCCAATGTGTTGACCAGTTTTATAATATCCTCGTTCCCTGTTGAACCACCATAGAATCTTTGAGTTTCTCCCCAAACCTCCGACAACAACGAATTCATTTCTACAACGCCATTGGGGTTGATTACAAGTTCCAGAGAGATGAGATGATAAGGTGACTTCAAAAATATCAAGGTTGGTTGATTGCCAGCTTCAAAGCGCATCTCAATGAAGTTGCCTGCAAAGAAAACGATAGTTTTAATGTGTTAAATTACCCATTCCAAAGCTGACTGCCCTCAAGATCGGAAGGCGAGGATTATGGTTGATTTCGAAGCGATTCAGGTTTTTGATATCCCCAGATATTTCCACTGACTGCGTAAAATCGCAATTATTATCAAATCTAGTTTCGAAATTTTCACTCTTCACGGCAATCCGCACTCTATTCTGTTCAATAATTTGAATCGTTATTTGAAAGTAGGAAGGCAAAACAAAACCTTCCCAACAACTGGGCTCGGCGTTATCTTCGTTTCTACGTATGCAGATCGTCTTATTACCATTGTCAATCACAATTGCCAACGTTTTTTTGGTTTCGTTGTACACGACTCCCTGATTCATAGACCCGTAGTAAAAATTAATGGCTATGTTTGGGCGCGTCACGTCCTCCAGTTGGCCTTCGATCTCCACGATGTCTCCATAACCAATTCTTTCAAGCGCATGCCTTGCCTCCTTCAGAGCTGCTAGACATTGAATGACAGTTAGTAAGACTGTAAATATCGCAATGCCTCTAACACACATGCGACAGGGATGACAACAAAGAGGCAAGAAAAGTAAATAGCCTCAAAATTTTTCGAGAATGAAAGACTTTTATTGATAACAGGTTGATAAAAGATCCCGGATGTTCTAATTCTCAGGGTTATTTTTGCTTGTAATAGCGACGAATTCACGAGAAAAGTTTTCAAACAACTCTGTAATGATTGAAATAAGAAATAAATTTCCGTCGCGCACACTAAAGGCTTTGCCTGGGACAGCAACCATTACTCGTAATGGATTTCAAGTCCCTACTGTCAATGCTGGATCAATTCGAAACCAAGGGAAGTTAGCTCGAGAAACTGTTGGGAAAGACGTGGCAATGGAGCGGTGGAGCTGGCCTCGGTGTACGCCCTGTTCAAGGACACTCCTCTACACACGACCGCTTCGATGGAAAGATCCTTCAAAACCTTAAAATTCACTGCATGATTTCCACTGACAATAAATTGAATGAATTTATTTTCTCCAGTTACAGCACGAATGCTAAATGCAATTTTTTCTTTCGTCAACAGAGTGAATAAACGCTTCATCGTTGCTATGTGTGTTTGCGTACAGCGAAACGTATTCCTTACACGGGTACTCGATTTGATGGGTAAATGTTTTGATCTCTTTCCCTCCATCCACATAAATGAGTAACCCTTCAATAGCATTGACCACAGTCACATTTTATAAATGGTTGTTTTGTTTTGCTGTAAAACCCGCGCTGGTCTCGTTTTCCCATGAAATTCCATTGTGAGAACGGAACTCTACTATACCGTTGCCCGAGAATACAGACATCATCATTTGTAGGGCTACGGTATTTTGCGGGTTCATTAAGTAGAAGGAAACGCCATACCACTTCTGTTCCCAAACTCTAATGGCCATTGTAATGGAGTCACCTATGTAGAACACTATTACGAATCATAAATTATTCTTACCCATCCCGAATTTTATTTTGCGAAGGATCGGATGACGTGAAGTCAAACTGTTGCAAACCACGTACATCGCCTGAGATTTCGACCACTTTGACCGTCTCCATAGGATTCTCCAACATTTTGCCATTATCATCAAGTTGTACGCCATTTAGTGTGATGAATAGAGCGTTTGGTTCGAAGGTCTGCACAACAAACTCACACTCCGCTGCTTGGCGAAACGAACCACTATACAACGTCGGGCGGCCGTCTTCTTTTGCCTTGCCAATGACATTAATACAACCTGCTCTTAGTGTTATTGTTAGAACCTTCTCGTAGTCGGCGTAGAATACGCCACTCTTCGGGAGTAAGCGCTCTGAAGACCCGAGAAAGTTGATCTCACCGCTGAACCTGGTCCATTTGGCAACTAGCCGATCGCGACTCCGCATTGATTCCGGAAGGATGATGAGTTTTGATGATACCAGTTGTAACAATGGGAACATAAACGCATAACAGCATAAGTACTTCATTGAGTAGGTAAATGGCTTTCTGTACAGGGTGTCCAGAGAAATTCCCCGGAAAGTTCTTGTTGATTTCTCGGCGCTCAGCCAAGATATCCTAAAAATCTTTTTGCAGCAGGAAGAGGGAGATAGGCGGCTTTTTGCCTAAAAGACTTTTTACGTCCACCAACGCGGAAAATTGTGCATTCGGCGGAGACTTTTGATTGCTTTTTTTTGGACCGATCACCTTGCCGTCACTTTTTTCCTTAATGGACCGATCACCTTGCCGTCACTTTTTTCCTTTGCTCCCCGAATAAAGCCAATTGTAATTCCTTTACCTATTTGTTATCCTACCGGTCGTCTTCAATTTGAAGCAAGACACGTGAGATTACTCTATCTTTATCGCCCTCCATTGTCTTTCAGCTAGTCTTTTTGCTGTTTTATATGTGTTTCTTATTTGGTCTTGGGGGTTTTTCATAGGACCTAGACTAGGGACAAAAATATCTTTTTATTTCGAAGAAGCAATCACAAAATATCGTTAATGTTAAACGAGGCAATTTTTTCTTTCCTCCACAAAGTGAATGAATGTTTCAAAACTTAAAGAATTTGCATACAGCGACACGTATTCCTTATAGGGAAACTTGACGTGATGGGTATAGTTATGGAATGACTTTTCATCAACAAGGATGTGTAAAGCTGGAATCGCGTTTACAATTTTAACCAGATATTGATGGCCACGTTCTTTTCTTTCAATGCTGATATCGGTCGCTGAATCCCATGAAATTCCGTTATGTGAGCGGAATGATATTATATAGAATTTTTCGCCGCGTGGATACAAAAACATTTGAAGAGCTATCTGATTTTGCGGATCCATTAAGTAGAATGTAGAGAATACATTTCCGAAGCTCGTAAGTGGCATTACAATGCAGTCACCTAGAACACATTACGAATCATAAATTATTCTTACCCATCCCGAATTTTATTTTGCGAAGGATCGGATCACGTGCACTGTGATCAAGGTCGAACTTTTGCAAGCCGCGTACATCACCGGAGATTTCGACCACTTTGACCGTCTCCATAGGATTCTCCAACATTTTGCCATTATCATCAAGTTGTACGCCATTTAGTGTGATGAATAGAGCGTTAGGATCGAAGGTCTGCACAACAAACTCACACTCCGCTTTTTCGTCAAACGGACCGCTATACAACGTCGGGCGGCCTCCTCCTTTTGCTTTGCCAATAACGGTAATACGACCTGCTGTTAGTGTAATTGTGAGAACCTTCTCGTAGTCGGCGTAGAATACGCCACTCTTTGGAATTAAGCGCTCTGAAGACCCGAGAAAGTTGATCTCACCGCTGAACTTGGCCCATTTGGCAACTAGCCGATCGCGATTCCCCATTGATTCCGGGAGGATGATGAGTTTAGATGATCCCAGTTGTAACCATGAGAATATAAACGCGTAATGGAAGAAGTACTTCATTGAATAGGTTAACGACTTTTCTGCACAATGTATTTCAATGGCTTGCTGAAAAAAATCAACGCGATCAGCAAGGGACGCATTTTAACCGGAACTTGCCCTAGCCTGATAACGCATTCAATAAGCCTGACTACAGCGTTCTCTAATCGCGAATCACAAGGAAAATTTTTGAGTAATGACAATTTATTGGAAAAAACAGATAAGAAGCCGGATGGACGCAAAACACCAACAAAAATTTGATTAGAATGGGCTGTAAACACTTTTATCGCAAAACCGACCCACAGTTTTGTGAGGGCGGCAACGACTTCAGGTGCAAAGGATGAACGGTTATGTTCTATGTCTGTTATTCTCATTCCTACAACTGCAGGCAGTTGCAGAAATTGTAAAGCCACTACTGCAGGGGCTTGCACCTGGCGATGTCATCTATTTGTCAGGAATCATGACGGCAAGTAAGTTCAAAAGATTTTTTCCGTGCGACTCGCAGATGTTGTTGAAACTTGGCGTATATTTTGATTAGTTTTTGCTAACGCACATGAGCGATTTCCAGCTCGCGCTTTGCTCAAACGACCCAGATTTTTAGGTCGAAATTTGGCAAAAATGTGGCACTTTTTTTGCCAATTTTAGCATCAAAAGATTCATACGTATTTCTACCGTACATTGAAGAACAATTTTGTGTTGCCCATTTCTACTGTAAGGGTTAATGTTTCCGCAAAAAAACATAAATTTTTGCTCACAAAGGTATGATCAGAAACTGGGTTTGAGGCTCTTCCCTTGTAAGTTTTCTTGGTGACTTCATGAACCGTTTTTCAGACGACGAAGTAGAAATTCATTTCCACTATCGTGCTCTCAATGATACTTATGATCACCGGACAACATCTTCTCTGATTTCAATGGAAATCCAGCTTTCTTCGAACAGCCTGTCGGTTATCGGGAGTGACCTTTGTAAGTACTAAACAAACAAGACTTCGTACACTGATTGGTTTACATCTTTCAGTGGGTCCGACGACAAAGCAGAACTTAACAATAAACGATATCTTCACAAATGATTTTGATATTCTACTGAAAGTTACGAATAATCGATACCAAAATTCGCTAGTAGTTGACCGACGGGGAAAGCTCAATGTCCACTCCGTCTTCATCGATGGAATTCAATTGGTGCATATCGTTAAAAAACCGGATAATGTGCAATTTGGAATTGATAGTTGGGCAGCAGCTGGCAGGATTATGCAACCTATAAATTTCACGTACGGTAGGTGCTTTGTAAGGCGCTACAACTCTTTGGGTCGGCGACAGTTCGGGTCAACGATACTATGGATCGCGTCGGTTCGTCGTTGTATGCATGAGGGAAGCTAGGAGAAGGCTTGGTTAGTAAAAATAAATAATAGGATTGCTCGGGCCCTGGGATAGATTATCACCTATTTTGAGGGATTTTACATGTACTCACATCAATAATGTCTAGCTAAAAGTTACGGATCTTCGTTTTTTGCCATAAATTATATTCTTTTATATGTTACAGAAACTCAGGGTAAAAAACAAACGTTAATAATAACTAAAATTTAATTCGAAAAAGCGGGCATATTGCAAGTCTTCGCCAAGTCGCGGTCGAGCCTTTGCCGAGCGTCCGCCGACCATCCAACGGGGTATCCACCCGCCCTGTTCCCCATATTGATCGATTCTGTGTTGACCCAAACTGTCGCCGACCGGAAAAATCGGAACGCGCTGGTTGGAGAACAGGAGCGTAGCTAGGGCTGAATCATCATTTCAAAGGCACGCTGTAAAATACTTTATATTCTTCAGAACGGGGCTTTGAATTTACTTTCACCCCGGGACAACTCCCGATGTCCTTCAACTTCCTCGACGCGGATGACAACATTCTCGCGCAATTTCGCATCACCCCACAACAGCACAACGTTACTATTGCCAGCCATTTTGGATACGCATGGAAGAACAAAATGTCATTTACGCAGTTCCCCGGCGTACAGTGCTATGTTCAGAACAAGTTCAGCGTAGTGAACACATTTCATGGCCTTTTCATGGAGTATGATGTTAAGAAACGGAATTACAAGAGGTGCTTCAAGCACACGACCCCGCGACCATGGCAGGCCTATGCGAAATTGCTGGTCATTCGAGCGGATGGATGGGTGGATAGGATTCGAGAACTCGGCGACTCCACACCAGAATGTGTTAACGCTCTCTAGAGGTGGAAGAAAAGGAATACGGTGGAAGCATAAGAAGGAGATCCTCACAGTTTTTGAACTTCTTTCCCGTTTTTATATAAAATTTAGTTTCTTTCCTTCATTAAAATGTTAAGTATGCTGCAAAAAGAAACGGTACATGTACTCATATGTAGGCATGACTCTAGGCCCGGACTATTGCGCCGCAACTACTTTCGGACCGGAAGAGGTTGGCCCAGCCTTGTCCAGTTTCAAACGCTCCTCGGCCGTTCCGCTGAATGGTTTTCAACCCATCTTTTTTTTCTTTTTTTTTGTCGAAAGGCCCGACAACCCAGTTGTCAGATTCCACGGAACCTGGAGTTATCCACGATGTGTCAACTCGATGGAATTTATGGAGAGAGAGACACGTCCCCTGTGTCAACTGTTTCCCCAGTTGTTTTTCCCCGATGTTCGAGAATGTTCGATGGAGAGATCCCGAAGCGAAGCGCCTGATTCACGACACCGTAACCTTCTCCGAGGTTTTATCCCATCTTGATCAGATATATTTTATGGGTAGTCGAGTTGTTATGTTGTTGTTGTGAAGTGTTGTTGTTAAGTTGTGTTGATTTGAAGTAATTTTATTGTGTTGTTGTTTTGAGTAATTGGTTTTTATTAAGCTTTATTGTATTTGTTATTTCATTGATAAATTCATCGTATTCGAGTTGACTTATCTTTATTCTCGTGTTCATATAACAGGGGAACAATAATCTTCGATTACCCGACTTCCATATACGCAACCTTCCACTTGGAAGGCCAAGTCTTTTCAGGTAGAATCAACAGCGTAAGGTAATCGACAGAGGAGAGCACCGCAAGACCACTGCCAGATCGTCGAATTTCTTTTCTGCCGAAGGTGGAATCGGACACCAGTAACCAGACAAGACGAGAGCTCAAGAGTCAAGTGATTCGTTCATTGGAAAGGAGGCCTTTTATAGGGAAGCCCCACGTAGGAAAGTACAATCAAATTTGAATAAATGCCGATCGTTCCTCGTGGGAACATCCTCGAAGCTTGGTCGTTCCGCCTCGCACTTTACTTTGCACATCATTTGGTAGATTTACAAAAATCTTTCCTTCATTTTTTCAAGTTGTAGCAACAGCTAGAACGCTCAAAAACGCTGGAAAGGTCGATTTCCAGGCAAGGTTTATTCATAATGCGACAGAATTGGGGGCCTTAATATCAGCTTTTGCGCCGAGTAGTACACATACGGTACTAGCCGAACTACTTGCATCGGTATTTGTCCGCAACGACATTGAACCAAGAAAACCGACCGCTCTCCAAAAGATATCTTTTATCAAAATCACCGAGTATTTCAACGCAAAAAAACAAGTTATTATCTCAAGTCTGCCTGGAGCTGACTCTTGTTGACAGTCCTTCTGAAGTGGCTCCGATCCTTTTCCCATGCCTCAACCTGTGGCAAGTTATGAACCGCCGGAAGCTGGGGATCACCATGATCACACACAATGGATTTAGAATCGGAATGCAGGCAATCACGGGGGTCGTGAAGAAGGAAACACCGCTGAAGGTCACGTTGAACAACGCCAGTAGGCAAGCGCCTACGGTGGGTCCGTTCAGCATTATCAGCGGATTTGTCGCTTGAATCGCCATGATGATGGTCATTTGTCGCTGAACGGCGAGTGTCTTCTTCGACAGCGAGTCTCGAGTCTCTTTAAGCCGCTGAAATGTGCGGATGCCACAGAAAACGACCAGCGAGTAGGCGACGCCAGCAATAAGAACCACATCCATCATGTGGAAGGCTTGTTTTGGGGAGTCCTGGAAAAATGTGTGTTTATTGAGCCGTATAAATTAAAATGCATCGACTACGCTGGCCTGTTCTTCTACGCATGGAAAATGTTTTTCCCGCAACTATTTTACGCTTTTGTCAATTGTGACATTTCGCTTCGGCGAAATGCCAAAGTGGGCGGAGCATCCCAAATTGGAAAGCAAGGGAGAAAATTGTTCAAGTTGTGGGTTTTTTTTTGGTATTTTTGGGGCGGGTTTCGGGTTCGAAATTGAAAATTTTGGACCCGGACTATCCAGAAAAACATTTTTTTCTCGTTCGAAACGAAAAATTGGGGTACCCATTTTGTGTTCCTGGCATTACTCAACAAGATTTATTTGTGGCTCTATAAGGATCGAAAACATTTTGTGCTGTTTGAAACGTTGCTGGCAGCAATAAAAGACTAAAACGAGACCAAAAGCACACTGCCAAAATATTGGCAAAAGCGATTTCCATTCAAAATTATTCAAATGAAGAAAAAAGTTCTTCAGGGCCTGGCCTAAAAATCCTTAGGGCCGGGCCGGGTCATGTTTCCCCACGAGTATTGACGTGGGTCGGGACCATCTCTTTATTCTATTTCGAGCGCCGCAAGGCGTACGTAATAACGGGTTCGCAAATTACGTGTAAACGGCCTACGTGACACTTGAGCGTTCTTTGGAACCAAGAATACGGGTGCAAAGATTCCGAATACTTTTTACTAAATACTAGGAATAAATTACCGTATGTATGTATACATGACCCTCAGTTTTTTTTACGAATTTTTCTTTATGAATCCTCACCTTGATGCCCAAAGTGAACACAGGCAAATGCTCCTTGAACATAGGATTCTTCCTCAGCAACGGTTCGTATTCCTTCAACAACTTCGGATCCGTTTCGAACACAAAAACTCCGGCTGCACAGTGCAATGCGGTCGCCAGGATGAAGCCGCCGTAAATCAGGACATAATGCTTTAATGAGAGCGGATTTTTGAGGCAAAGCATACTGTAGCGGTAGAGGAATTGCATGGGAACGGTGACGACCGTAAGCAGAAGTGACCATACCCAGAAGAAGGTGATCATCGCAGCATAAGGTTGAGGTATTTCGCCGAGAGGACCGGTGCTGAGTAGGAAAAGATTGCCATCTTGGACGTCGGCAACCTAAAAAATGTGATTTACAGTGATCTCAGAACAAAACCCTCGTTTTTTGTGTCTCACAACGATTCTCTGATTTTTTGGCATTCCGTTTCAAGAGTTCTTTTCGACGGAGGTCGGGGTAATATAAAATTTATGATTTTTTTCACCGTTTATAATGGTCTCAGATCAAGAGAACGCCATTTTTGAGTACCACAACGATTCCCTGATTTTTTGGCATTCCGTTTCAATAATTATTTTTGACGGATTTCGTGTCAATATTAAATTTATGACCGCTTTTGAGCCTTTTTTGAGCTCTAAATTTGCATAAAAATTTCAAATTTTTGAATTCCCGCCATTTTTGGCATTCTGTTTTAGAGAGTAGAAACTTCTCAAAACTCACGGTTCTAGTCAACACATTGACCGTGTTGAAAATCAAATCCACCACGCAGTTCAGCAAGATGATTGTCTTGTATTCGGCTGTGCTTTTGGTGAATTGCGTTAATGCCAAGTAAATGACGAGTATGTTCAAAATATAGGAGAGCATTCCGATTCCATAGTCATAGAATGGCATCAACTCGGCTGCGACGTCTTGCCAGCCCATAATGTCTAGAACAAATTGTAAATATGCAAAAGAATCAAAAAATCGCGACATAATGGGAAAATAATGTGGATTGGTCGCGACTTGGAATCGCAAATCTTCGCATGGAAAAAATTGGTCCAAATCTAACCCAAGGCCCTTCACAATCTGAGCATCCCACTACGAGTCCTTTCCGCGACCCTTGCAATTATTTCTTGGAACCCATTGGCCTCTAAAATTGTAACTTAATCGCCGCCTTCGTTACTTTTTCATACTTTATTATAAAGAGTTAATTGCCAGTTGTTTAAAAACGAAAGGGTTGGTGGAAAAGTTGGAGCCTAGCGTCATTAGTCGCTCGAAGAATGGTAGGCGGATTGTGAAATAAAATTACGAGATCATTAGTGATATATGTGTGGCTGATAAACGTTGTGCAACAGAAGTGTGGTCTGTGCGGAATGGTCAAAGATTGCAAGGGTCGAATGAAAAGACAAGGAAGTCTTTTAGCAAGGATGCAGGGAGTCTCCGCCCCTTTTTTGGCGATTCGTCAACTTTCTATCGATTGAAATTAGGGTTGTTGATTTAGAATAATTTTTTAAGATGACGTCAATTTGCCGTCATTTTCGTCATTTTGGCTCAATTGAAATGCTGATATACGAAGCTTTCAAAGGCTAGTTTAACATAGACTATGATGAATACCGTTAATATTAGCCGTAAACAGTTTTCCTATATACTTTTTTCGTCGGTTGTTTTGACAATCTGAAGCAATTTAGCTCTTCAAAATTTTTAGGTTCTTGAGATATTGTAGCTACAAAAATTTTTCCAAAAAGTCCAATTTGACAATTAAAATAACAGCAAAACTTGACATGACAAAAATGACGGCAACTTTACAACGCACGGCAACCCAAAATGGAACAAAAATGTCTCCCGCCCACTTTTGAGTTTCGTCCAAACGAAGTGTCAAAATTGGCAAAAGAAATAAAATAATTCCGAGAAAAATGTTTTTTGGTCGGAAACCCGCACGAAAAATTCATTTTTGACATTTCGTTTGAATTCAACCGATACTAGGTGGGCGAAGTGCCGAAACGAGGAGGGAGACTCCCTGGGTTGCCGTGCAACGTGACTGACGAGTCAAATTGACAACTTTACAGCCCGAATTGCAATCAGACGGAATATCAAAAAGATTTTTCTGATCTTTACTTCTTTTGTCAACCGTGACATTTTGTTTGGACGAAACGCCAAGCTATGAAGGCTGCAATCCGGGCAGGTCTGCGTTAACAAATTTGCAAAGCCGGTAGTCCAATCAAAAAATAAAATTTCTTGTCTAATTTATGGATTTTGGAAATTGCTTATTCTGTGAAAAGGTCCTAACCGGATTTTTTTTGATTCCGATAACCCGTTGGCATTAACATAGGGTTTTTTACGAAGAAAGCAAAAGTAAAAACGATAAATGATGATTTGAGCTTGGAAAGATTCGAACTTGCAACCTTTTGCGCAAAAAGGTGAGCGCACTGACCACTCGGCCACTGCTTCACACTTCTTATTGCTGCTTTTCCGGGATCCCTATCTTTTGATTTTCGTCCAACTTTTGAATTACCAAGTGAATAATCGACTACCACACACGTTTCGATCTGACTATGTCCCAAGCCAAAATCGATTTACACATTAAGTAAGTCCATTCCCTTGTTAATAAAATACATGAGCATTAGTCGCGGCCCGCATCGTGCACAAAAACACCCCATTTTTTGCACCGTGCAGTTCACCATTTTTTGGTTTTCGCACGGTGCATTTGAGATCTCGCTGCGACATAAGCTTTTTTCAGCTGCGTCGCTTTTTTCCTCAAAAATCTGCACAGTTCCAACGGTTTTTTTAAAATTTTGCTCCGTGCAAAAAGAGAAAATAGAAACAAACGCGGAAAAAAGTTCAAGAATGGGTGCAATGAGGGCGGGAAAACGTCGTCAAGTCATATGAATGAGACATCTAATTATAACAGCCAGAAGATATCTGAATGAACTATTTCTTTTGTAAGAATCACCCTTTCATTAGTGCAAAGCTTTTGTTTTTATGAATTGCTTATGATTGCAAGGTAAAGGTGTACTTAATGGAACTTGCAACCGTCTAATTAGCAAACTATAGAGAGTTATATTTATATAGGTATTTAAGTTCAAGGGTTCGTTTATAAAAGGTCTCATATTTGAACTATTCCCGAACTCAACCCGAAATTGAAAATGTAAAAAGAAAAAAAAGATAAACGGAAGCGATTTCTGTTAGTCTGTCGGAAAAATAATGAGCACAATGTCATTATTTTCCCGACATGCTGATACAATTTTCAAATTAGGTATTCATAACGAAAATAAAAGTAAAAAGGTAAAAAAAAATAATAATTTTTATTTTCAAAATCATTTCTTTTCAATTTCTCCCGCGAAAGATGTCTATTTTCTCTGTTTTTGTTTGGAATATCGCTGTAATTCTGCTTGGAAAAGCCGATGAGATCAATTCAAAGTACAAGGATAAGAATTTAGATGTAAGTTGTTTTTCTTTTAATATTCCCCAAGAAACGAATAGAAATGTTTGAGCATTTGAAACATGAAGTTTCCCCAGAAAACGAGTTTTTTTTGCAAAAAGGTGAATATTTTTTATTTTTAAATTTTTTATGAATTTTTTATTGTAATTTTATATATTTTTTATTTTTAAGATTTTTTTTATTTTTCGTTTCTTTTTTGATTTTTTTTTATTTTTCAGTTTTTTTTTTATTTTTTGATTTTTTTAAACCTTTGTTTATCTTTTTCAGTTCTTTTCTTAGATTTGTTTTATTTTTTTTTCTTGATTTTAAAAATTTTTTTTTCATTTATTATAATTTTTGACATTTTTTATTTTTAAGGTTTTTTTATTATTCGTTTCTTTTTTGATTTTTTTTTATTTTTCAGTTTTTTTTTTATTTTTTGATTTTTTTAAACCTTTGTTTATCTTTTTCAGTTCTTTTCTTAGATTTTTTTTATTTTTTATTTTTTGATTTTTTTTTTCATTTTTTGTTCATTTTCAGAACGATCACCTCGAATATCCACTATTCGCCCCGTTTGATTCCTCTCCCTTCGTCGACCCAATCCGTGGCCTCTCCCCCACTCAGCACGCCTATTTTCGCAGCAAATTCTCCTCGGCCTACTATGATCCGGTCTGCGCGAAACACGTGTATCATGTTCGTCCTATTTATTTCAACCCCGGCGACACGGTCCGCCTGAAGTGCGTGGTTTGCGTTCGAGCCGAGGTGTTCACGGGCGAAATGAAACACTGGAAAGTGTTGAGGAGAAATGTTTATGACGCGGTGAAGAACCCGAGGAGGGTCAGCGACGATGATTGGGTGGTTTTGAGTGATGGTAAGGAAGTTTCGGACATAAAAAAAAATTGAAAAATAAAAAATTTTCGATATTTTCGATAACTTTTGACGTTTGCACTGTGCAAAAAAAGGTTGCGGAATTAATGAGGTTTAAGTCGAAAAATCGCAAAAATTTGATGATTTTTTTGATTTTTTTTCGAATCGTAAAAATTTTCAAAAAAAAAATGCATCGAAAAAACTTTTCGTTTCTTAAAAAGATTTAAAAAAATTGCAAGCTGCAGAATAAAAACAAAAAACGGTAAAAGTTCCTTATTTTGGCCACAACTTTTAACTTTGCGGAAACTGGTCGGAATTAGCCCAAATTTAGCGTACACGCTCAATTCATCGTTGTCAATGCCCGGACAGTAGATTTAGTTAACGAGGTACCTTCTTTTTTACGTACCACCTTACCCTTCAAAAAACGGCTGCAGTCTGTGATTTTACACTTTATACGATGAAACATGTCCGGCACTAAACTTATTGCCTCCGTATGGAACTAAATGAGTCGTCACAGCCTTCGTAGTTGCCCTTAAAACTATAGAGCTATTATAGTAATTCAGTTCCAGCTAGGTCGAAGTGTTTTTTAATAACTTAGTGCCCAAGCTTGGGCGCAGTTCGCGGAGTACCTTTTTTGGCCAAAATAAGGAACTTTTTCCCAAAAAACATTTTTTTTGTTCAATAAAGGCAGTAAAACTGAAAATTCATGTGGAAATCGGGCGCTTGCAGCTTTTTCAGACCTGATTATGGACACAAAGGTCACAAAAAACCCCGAGGACTCCTCAAAAACAAAATCCAAGCTAATGATCGGGCAGCTCGGAAATTTTTTTACGTAAAAAGGAAGTATTAACAAAAATTTATTAAATTGTTATGTTTGTTATAAAGAGTACACTTTTCTTTCCTTTATGTGACTGACATTAAGAAATCAAGGCACACTTGTAACTATTGAGGCAATAATATTCGCTTAGGGAGTAATTACTCGCAAAATTTTCAATTCCTAAAAACAATTTGTCTTTTATACTTTTATACTCTTGGGTCGAATTTTATGTCGTCTTATTTTTTTAGTTTAATTTAGTACGGTAGAAATGACGCTCTAAAAAAGTAGACACATTATTATGTTTCATATTTTGTGATAAATTATTTTAATTTTTTTTTTGGGAAAAGTTCCTTATTTTGGCCACAACAAAGGAACTCCGCGAACTGCTCCCAAGCTTGGGCACTAAAGTTATTAAAAAACACTTCGACCTAGCTGGCACTGAATTACTATAATAGCTCTATAGTTTTAAGGGCAACTACGAAGGCTGTGACGACTCATTTAGTTCCATACGGAGGCAATAAGTTTAGTTCCGGACATGTTTCATCGTATAAAGTGTAAAATCACAGGCTGCAGCCGTCTTTGAAGGGTAAGGTGGTACGTAAAAAAGAAGGTACCTCACTCACTAAATCCACTGTCCGGGCATTGACAACGATGAATTGAGCGTGCACGCTAAATTTGGGCTCATTCCGACCAGTTTCCGCAAAGTTATAAGTTGTGGCCAAAATAAGGAACTTTTACCTTTTTTTTGAAAATTACTTCAAAATGAGGTCTCTAGTGACGGTGAAATATTGGCTTCATGGTGCGAAAATATTATTATTATTATTATTATTTTTTTTTTTTTTTTGAAATTTGCATACTGCAAAACTTTTGCATGGTGCAATAAAAGAATTGACGCAAAAGTAGTTGGTCTACACAGTGCAAAACCAGCGACCTCCAAAAATCGGCTGCACGGTGCGAGAAAAAACTTTTTAGAAGTTTGCACAGTGCAAAATCTTTTGAAAGGCGCGAAAAAAATCGAAAAGCGACAAGAAAATTCCGCACTGTGCAATCAAAAAAATTGGCGACAGAATTATTCCTTCTGCACAGTGCAAAAGCAGCGACAGCGAAAAATTGGTTGCACGGTGCGAATTTTTTTTGAGAGAGTGCCAAAAATTTATTCTCCCATTTTTTTTATAATTTCTTTTTATTTCAGATACAAAGAAGGAGTTTCTTGGGAATCAAGAGGACTTCAAAACCCCAAAATTTTTTGATGCCGAGGGCAATCAAACAGATGTTCCAAAATCGGAGGTGTATCAGAATCATGGGCATCTCTATATTACTTATGTAAGGAAGTTAAAAATGTTTTTTGCGGTTTTTGAAATTAAAAAAATGATATCCGTCATTTTTATTTACCTTTTTATTTTTTTGGATTTTTAAAAATTTCAAAAAATTAAAATCCATATTTTGATATATTTCCGATTTTTAGATGTATATATTTTAGGCCCGTATTGAGCAATTTGGACTCTACGAATGCTCCGATTTCTCTCATATTCATGCCCATCAGTTCGCTTATTTGCTGATTCCGAGAACCCCATTTTTGCAACCCTACGAAAACATATTTGCAGAAGAATGCAATGCAGAAGAAGGCCAACAGTTATCGGCTGCACGCGGTCGATTTGACTCGTTTGGACTATGGAGAACATTCCCAATGTTCTTGCAGAATAAAGAAGAAGGAATTTGCGCGGGGAACTGTTTGGATACGGTAAGAAAAATTTTGAAAAAATTTGAAAATAAAAAAAAAATTTAAAAATTGTTCCATTTTTGGATATTGAAAAAAATAAAAAAGGCAAAAAAATTTGTTTTGGTTTTTTTGTTGGATTTTTGAACCTCAGAATGATAAAAAAAATAAATAAAAAATAATTAAAATGTTCCATGCTTTCAAGTTTTTGACCCTAAAAAATGAATTTATTATTATTTTGTTAACTTCAAAAAAATAAAAAATCCAAAAAATCTCATTTAGGCACCAGACGAGTCCCAATTCAACTCATCTTGGTCGGTTCCGATCTTCACCGGCGATATTGACGAAGAATTTTTGACGAAAAAACTCAATTTAGAGGTATTTCTGCACTGGTCTCCGTGGTCGGCGTGCTCTCCGGCGCTGAAAATGCAAACTCGAACAGGACACTGCCATATAAGGAAGGTTGAAGAAAGGGATTTTGATTTCGCAAAGGACAGTTCAACAGGAGTTATGAAGTGGATTTACCCAGTCCACAAGCTTTTGGAGACGGTAACGCAATTTCGAAAGGAAGGAATTTTGCTGCAGAGGTGAGAAATGGGATGTTCGAAAAAAATTTATGATTTTTTTATTTTTTTCTCATTTTTTATTTTCAGCGCAATTCTCTCCGATTTGATGCTGGAGTCCTCCTCAATTCCGAACCATTGTTCCACGTATAAAAACAAAATTTTGAACGAATTTGTCGACGGGATTGTGGAGAAAATCCGAGTCAAAGGAGTCCAAACAACGCCGAGGGAATCGTATTTCCTCGATTTGAACCCGTGCTTCAGAAGATTACAGGATGATGATGCGGACCCAACGCGGCTCCTCATAATGGGGCATAGTGTAATTCAGAATCGAAAATGCAATATTTGAGTCTGTTTTTCGTTGAATAAATTTGGGGGGCAAAATTTGCTTTTTGGTGAGATCTTTTTTGATGAAAAAATGTTTTTTATTGATGAATGGGTGCAAAACTCAAGAAGGGGGTTTTGCGTTCTTATCCCTACATCCTTTCAAAAACATTTGGCTAAGTAACTTAATAAGAAGTCTCCCTTTCGGTTATGAGTTCCCGCGGTCTCCTTGAACTGACGCCATAGACTCTCAACTCTCAGCGGTGTTTGTATGGGCACCGGTTTCGGGGTGCTTGAAGTTTATAGAATGGTTAACGGATAAATGGGTAAGACCTTCATCCCATAGGCAGTCGTACGCCTTCCAACAATCCAATACGGCAATAGCTTCAGGCTGAACAAAATGCTGTAGTATCGGTATCAGATAGGCTCGGTTCAGATTTGCCACGGGAATCGTGAACGTATCCCCACTTTCCTCTTCCACCCCTCCAAAAACTCACTTTCCTTCAACTCGGTGCCGTTATATTTTCGCTTGCCGAATTTAGATTTGTCTATCTGTATGGTCATCCCTGAACCGCTCAGGGGTTGTGCATTCAGCACGAAAGCGTCGAAGAGGAAGGACTTCACGGTATCCGCAGTAAGAGCCCCAATCGCTCAGTTTCTCGGGACTTCCAATGTCGGGCAGTTCTTTGATGACTTCCATCTTCTTCAACCACATTTCTAATAGATCCCAATAACTTTCATAAAGGTAACTTGCTCCGCGCAAAAAAACGACTCTTTCCCAAAGAACTGACTTATTGAAAAACCTTCAATTTTAAATGAAAACTTTTATTTCCGTGTTCCTTGAATCTCCTCAAAATTCGCCGAAATCACGTCGATTCCCCTTTAGAATTCCCCGAATGTTCACGCCCTGTGACTGAATTGGGCTCTCCCGGCGACGCCTGTTCATTATCACTTCCATGTTCTCCACGATGAGGTGAATACAACTCGGAATTTGATGGGCGATGCTCGGACATTTGTGATGGGCGGTCCATATCCTGAGTGACGGCTTCCATTTTCTCAAATTCTGGGGCCTTTCTAAAACATTTTTTTAAGTGAAAAAAGTCCAAAAATTATTTTTTTCACAGTGCATTTTTCTAGTTAAAAAAGCCTATATTTTCGCACTGTGCAATTTTTCAGTCGAAAAAAGCCTACAGTTTTGCGCAGCACGATTTTTTGGCTAAAAAAGGTCTATATTTTCCCCTAAAAACTCACGCTGCCTTTTTTCTCTCTTCCTTGGCCTTCTTCAGTCTCCTCAACTTCAACAACAAGTCTTCCAAGATGATCAAAAATGACATAAACAACATCAAAATCCCGGCAATGTATAAAGCAACAGCCAAACCCGCAAACCCATAAACTTCAGCGTCTTCCCAGTACAACTTGGAGGTTCTGCAAGTCTCGCGATACATGCCTATTTCATCAACAGTTTTCCAATTTTTTGGCCGCGCATGGTAACGGACGGCCAGAGTGTACTGAATTCCTAGTGCGTCGTGTTGTTTGAGGGTCGCATTCACGTCTTCACCGAGGATGTTGAGCATCTCGACCTAAAACAATGATAAAAAAGATAATTTTTTCAGAAAATCGAACAAATTTAGACAAAAAATATTAGGTTGTCCCACAAATAATGTCGTTCTTCAAAAGATTTTTTGTACAAAAAAATTTACCGTAATAACGAAAATATTTTTGATCAAAATAATCACCATGTGTTATACCACGCTATTGCAACGCGTTGAAAGCATTTTTTTGCCAGCGGCTTTGAAACCCCGGCTTCTGGAGCCGATGAAACTTTTGAAGGCCCATTCAACATGATCCTGATTGATAAATTCCCTACCAGAAACCCATTAGATTCTTGGAAAGGTAGCAATCTGTTTGAGACATGCCTAGCGAGTACTCCGGACGAAGGAAAGTCCCGTATCTTCATTAACTCAACTTCTGGAGCGTCGTCTTTACAACGTGGGGTTGCGCATCGTCGTCTTGAACTTTTGGAATTCCGCGGCGTGTTTTTAAAGGCATATTCTGCCGTAAGCTGTCTATCTGAATACAGCAGGACCCAGCATTTACATTTTGGCCAACTTTCAACGAGCTGTATTGTGAGATACCCATGCTGCACCATCCAGCAGTGCCCATCACCTTGTTTATGGGGGGTCGCTTTGCCAAGTGCCGTGTTGGTACCCTCGGGGGACTCCATTGGGCACATCTGGTTGTCGTACAGGATCTGCTCTTCATCACGGGTCACGATCCGATCTAGAAAACCCGGCTCTTCGGATTGTAAAAGCAAAAAACGTGACACCTCCATTCTGTGGTTCGGTCCATTAATATGGGAAAAAACTGCCGAGCATTTTGTTGAATTCCATCGACTTCCAACGGTTAGCCGACGATTATTTTAACACCCAGACGATGTCAGAGACGCGTTGGATGTTGATTCTAGGATATCTGACAACTAATGGCCCCAGGGTAAATTCATAAAGTTCGGGTGCCGGACTTTATCTTTGAGTCCCTCACCGTCAGATCGAAATTTTTTGAACCATCGTGTTCAGACTCATATCAGACTCGCCGAACACGCCGTTGATATTTTGTGTAACTCCTGTAACTTTCATACCCTATTTTTGCAGGTACAACGTGGCGACACGAATCGACTTTTTTTTCATAATTTTAGATTAGGGCTAAAATACTTTAATTTGATCCAAATTTGACAAATGATATATCGAACGAAAGCTTGAGTTCTCGACTACAAAACGATGCAATATTGCGAAGTTTTATTGCCGTTTACCTTTTTTATAGACTTCGGAAACTGCCCCTCTCGAAAACGACATTATTTGTGGGACAACCTAATAACTTTGGTCTCAACTAAAATTTTTTTTTGTCAATTCAAAAACTCCTTACCAAATCGAAAACCTGGCTGTACATGTATCCATTTGACGACTTGAAACACATTTCGAGTCGACTTGTATCGGAAATCATTTGATTTTTCATCTCGTAGACGTTGATATAGTCCTAAAATAATATTTTTTACAAATCAAAAAAAAAAAAAAAATAAAACAGTAAAAATAGTAAAAAAAACTCACAATTGGGAATTTGTAATACATCCGTTGACTGCATTGATCGAGTAATACGATATTGCTTCTGAAAAACGCCTTTCCCCAAGCCGTCGTATCCTCTGACGGCGAATTTCCGTATTTTATGGATTTGGAGCGCGGAAATGTCATCAACAACTGATTCCCATCGAATGCGATCCGGTCCCGCTCCATTCTAAAATACAAACACAGATACGAGAAAACACATTTCACTTGGGTTGCCAATAAAAAAATCAATAATTTCTGTGCAATAGTCACCATAAAAAATCCAATCAATTTCGTGACATTTTGTCCAAAGATTAAAAAAGCCTAAGTTAGTCAATTCCGACGAAAGCGCCCGCCAAAATAAATAAATTGCCGTTTTAACCTACAAAATGGTACCCAATAAATTTTGTGACATTCCGTCGAAAACTACCATTGACCAGTATTTTACAAAATTTAGGTCAAAAACTGACTTGTGACACAGTCATCATTGTCCTAGTACACTAAAACCCTCAAATAAACTGTCATAGCCAACAAAAAAAATCAATAAATTTTGTGACATTCCGTCCAAGAACTGGGACTTTCAGAATTCTGCCAAAATGTCCAAAAATACCCTTTCCAATTCTAAAATACAAAAAGAGCATCCAAGTTCTGTCCAATAAATTTTGTGACATTTCGTCACAACGTCTGAAATTGCGAGTTTGCCATTTTTTCGACCAAAATCTCGTCAAAAATCAAACTTACACATCATGGCCCTGGCTCATCACCACCGGCGGACTGTCATCCTGGATTGGCCATGGGAATTTGAAGGTGATCTGTTGAGGTTCCGCAACCTCTTCGCAATATCCCCTACAAATTCGAAAATGTCAATGTCTATTTCTAATCTTTCCATTAAGTGCGTAGACTGTTCGTCGCCAAGCTTTTTGCATTGTGGATTACGAAATCGCCCGCACGTTGCAAGAACGTCATTTTGCACTGTGCATTCGACATTTAGCACTGTGCACTTCGGAAATCGCCGGCACTGTGCAAAAACCCTAATTTTGCACTGTGGATTTCACCTTTTGCACTGTGCACTTCGAAAATCTCCCTCACCGTGCAAAAACCCCTCATTTTGCACCGTGCATTCGACATTTTGCACTGTGCGACTCAAAAATGGCCTGCACCGTGCAAGAACGTCATTTTGCACTGTGCGTTTTACCTTTTGCTGTGCATTTTTGAAAATAGCTCGAAAATCGCCCGCATGGTGCAAAAACACCCATTTTGCACTGTGCATTTCACCTTTTGCACTGTGCACTTCGAAAATCGCCCGCACCGTGCAAAAACCCCCATTTTGCACCGTGCATTCGACATTTTGCACTGTGCAACTCAAAAATGGCCTGCACAGTGCAAGATCGTCGTTTCGCACTGTGCATTTCGCCTTTTGCACTGTGCAACTCGAAAATCGCCCGCACCGTGCAAAAACCCCCATTTTGCACCGTGCATTCGACATTTTGCACTGTGCGACTCAAAAATGGCCTGCACCGTGCAAGAACGTCATTCTGCACTGTGCATTTCACCTTTTGCTGTGCATTTTTGAAAATAGCTCGAAAATCGCCCGCACGGTGCAAAAACACCCATTTTGCACTGTGCATTTCACCTTTTGCACTGTGCACTTCGAAAATCGCCCGCACCGTGCAAAAACACCCATTTTGCACTGTGCATTTCACCTTTTGCACTGTGCACTTCGAAAATCGCCCGCACCGTGCAAAAACCCCCATTTTGCACCGTGCATTCGACATTTTGCACTGTGCAACTCAAAAATGGCCTGCACCGTGCAAGAACGTCATTTTGCACTGTGCATTCGACATTTTGCACTGTGCAACTCGAAAATCGCCCGCACCGTGCAAAAACCCCAATTTTGCAATGTGCGATATCGCCGCGACGGAAGCTTTTTTCAACTGCATCGCCACAAATTTTGAGAGCGCGACAGACAATTGCACAGTGCAAAATCGTTCAAAGTGGCTCGCACCGTGCAAAAAATGCGAAATGCACTGTGCGAAAAAAGTCTACGCACTTTATGGAAAAAACTTCCACAAAAACAGCCTTACAGCGTTTCCAACATGACGTCCAACGTTCCGTAGTCGTGATAGGAGTTGACTCGCATCCGCGACCCCGGCAACGAGATGCTGCAGCGGCGTTTCCGCGCGTTCAATGGGATTTCCTTGGTCCGATTCCAGACCAGGCCATGTGACAGATTTGGGGTGAAATAGTCGCTGAAACGGAGGTTCCCTTCGATCCCTTTTTGCTCTAGAAAGAGGGAAAATATAAAAAACAGGGGTTGAAAATAGAGGATGTCCAAATAAGTCATCTTGAGAGGGCATGAGTAACAACCAGAAAACTTACCAAACAAGGTGACGTAGGCGCCGCAAATTCCATCGCAATTAATGTTCTCGTTGAACAATCGAACCACCAGCGACAGCAAGTTGTTTACCAAGTAGTCCGGGAACAGGGGCTTCATTTCGACCGGTCGCTACAAAGGGTTTACGGAGAGAATGAAGGGTTTTGAGAGAGAGGAAAAAATGATGTCTTTATCTTGCAAAAAATGTAAAATTTTTGCCATTTTTTGAAGTAAAAAGATTAAAAAACTGCTGTTGAAGGGAGTCTCTCTAAAAGAGTGGTGTTTTCGGTCAGAGAAAGGAGTATTTTACGGCATCGGGAATGCCTCTTTAAGGTAATGGGAGGCTTTTTTGGCCACTAAATCTTGTCTCCCACTGTACGCCTGAAAAAATTATATTTTTTTATTTATATACAAACGGAGTACAACAAGTGCGACATACAGCGGGCTTTTGAAATCGGAGTTTTTTTAACTTGTAAAGGGAGGTATTTTGCCATGTTTTTTGATATTTCCCGGATGCGAAATGGTAGGTTTTTTGCCACTAGACGAGGTCCCCCACTGTACCATGCAAGCCAAGGAGACCTCAGAATTTATGCAGTGTCGCAAAAATTAGGAAAATGTAGGTTGTGATGATTTATAGGGTGCATACAGTGGCGGACCTGATCCAGTCGCAAAGAACGTACTATTTTGCATCCGGAAAGTGTCAAAAATGTGGCAAAATGTTTCCATTTCCAAGCGAAAAAGTTTCCGATATCAAAAGCGCACCCGCTCTTTTTGTGAGGGAAAGGGCGCGCCCTTCAAACCAAAGTTTTATCACTTGGAGAGGGAATCATTTTGCCACATTTTTTATCTTCCTGGATGCAAAATGGTACGTGTTTTGCCACTGGATCAGGCCAATCACTGTAGGTCACATAACAATTCCTCAAATCTTTATCTTGCGTTTTGTAGGCACAGCCGAGATATTCAACGACCTTTAGAGCCGAGAGAGTACCCGAAAGGAGAGAGTGGTCAGTGGTTATAGAGGAAAACACTTTTGGCCATATCTTTGCCAGTTTCGCTAGAAAAAAGCTGATTTTTTGTGGAAACATTGCTCTCCACAGTAGAAATAGCCATGAAAATTTTTACTCCAAAAACCGCAAAAAAATATTTTTTTATTTTTTTCATTTTTTCAAATTTTGACCTAAAAATCTCTTTTTTTGCGTAATAAATTAAAACTTTTTTTTTATTTTTTAAATTTTAATTTTTTTCCTTATCCATAACAGTTTTTTTTTTGTAATTTTGAACACTTATCAATCATCAAATTATCACTTTTTTTACAAACCACAAACAAATCAGTCACGGGCTGACCTTTTTTTCATTACATTACAAGTCCATTCCGCTCGCTGCAGTGATTTTTACGACATGCACTGTGAGAAAACAAAAGTTCACCTTGCACGGTGCAATTTGTTGCTTTCTGCACCGTGCAATCGGCTTTTGTGTCGCTCGCACTCTGAGTTTTTCCGCACAGTGCATGTCGCTGAAATCACTCCAGCGACTTTGGGAACGGACTCGAGGCCCCGCCCACGTCTTTCTTTGCCCATCAATCGTTACAAAAATTGGAAATAAGAATGTTTTTTTGGGAATCTCAAGGAAGAGAAGGAAGGAAGAAGAGTTTGGGTTTGTTATAACTGTTTTTTGGGGGTTATTTTTTGGTAGTTATTAAATATATTTACAACAATTTCATTTTTTATTTTTTTGGATTTTTGTTTTTTTTGATCAAATTTACTGTTGAGAAAATAATGTGGATTTACCGGTCTGTCGGAAAAATAATGTGGATTTATCAGTCTGTCGGGAAAATAATATGGATTCATCAGTCTGTCGGGAAAATAATGTGGATCCATGAGTCTGTCGGGAAAATAATGTGGATTCGTCGCGCCTCGGAATCTCCCTCGCGACGGCTAGCGAAGATTTTGTGCGACCGGAAAATCCACATTATTTTCCCGACAGATTGATAGTTCAAGTGCGACACTGAGATTTTGAAGAAACTTGGCACCAATTTAGATAATTTTTAGTAAGCATATGCCAGACTCGCAGTTTGCAAAAGAAATCGAGATTTTTAGGTCGAAAGTTAGAAAAAATGCGTACATTTTTTTGCGAATTTTGGCATTAAAAGTTCCTTATTTATTTCTAGAGGATAATGTTTTCGCAAAAAATCAATTTTCCTGCAGGAAGCTGGCAATTTTATGGGCTAAAAATGATTTTCTCTACGGTTCTCCGCGTTTCGAGTACTCTCTCGGCCGCTAAGATTGTTGAATATGTTGGATGCTCTTGCAAAGCGCGAGCTAAAATTTTCAGAAATTGATATGCGGCCTATGTCCGAAGTGTGTGCAAAATTAAGGGCGTTTCACGCCAAGACTGGCACAAAAATGTCAAGTTTTAAAAGGTGGAGCCAGAAGCTCCTACATATATAGGTTTTAGAAAGAATTTCTTACATTTTATGCCCATTTCCGTTGAATTTACGCCCATTTTCGTTGAAATCCCCTGTAAAACACTTTTTTCTAGCCAAAAAATATTATTTATTATAGTCTACATGTGGATCAAAAATACAAAAACAAGCTCGTATTTCACGCCACCTCATAGCCTTCCATCCTCGCCATCTCTTTACAGTAGCAGTAATCTCGGTATATTCGCGTCGATAGGCATTGCGATTGCCAGAAATATTCGTTCATTCGGTTGAAAAATTCGGTTTGAATTTGGAAATTGCCGTTTTGAACCTGAAAAAATGCATAAAAATGTGAAAACTCTCCATTTTTGTTGGAAAAAATCTCAAAAAATGTTGTTTTGATTTTGGACGAAATGTCAAAAAATTATTGGATTCTTTTGAAGGACATTTTTTAACAAAAAAAACATTTTTTTTTTCATATCAGTCTGTCGGGAAAATAATGAGCACAATATCGCTGTGCCGATTACGTTGCTGAAGTGAAAAGCAATTTGATTTTATCGCTAGACAACTAATTTTCTCGGCGTCGATGCGATTTTCGAGGCGTCATTATGCTCATTATTTTCCCGACAGACTGATATTTCAGCCAAAAATAATTTTTTGGACGAAATGTCAAAAAAAATATTGATTTTTATTATAATTTTTTTGTTGAATTTGGCTAAAAAAATCAGTTAAAGACAATTAAAAAATTTGGACGAAGTGTCAAAAAAAATTATTGATTTTTATCATAATTTTTTTTTATAAAACTGGCTAAAAAATCAGTAAATACAGTTAAAGAAAATTTGGACGAAATGTCAAAAAAATATTGATTTTTGAAAATCGTATTTTTGTGAATTTTTTCCTCGAAAATGTCAAAAATAACCCAAAAATTTTTTTGCTGTTTTTTGACGAAATGTCAAAAATAATATTGGTTTTTGTCTTGGACGAAATGTCAAAAAAAAATCCGTTCTTACCAAAGCATGCGCTCCATATCTCGCATTTGCCGGGTACGTCATAAACAGCACCAACACCACCTTTTCCCCATTAATTCCTCGGTTATCATACTCAATTAGTTGAGTTTCCGTCTGATTATTCAAGTAATGCCTCACACAAATGTCCGTAAAATTGTTGTCGATCAATTCGTTGTTGATCATTTCAATCGACTTTTCCGCAATCTTAATCCCCATTTCCGAGTTGATCTCAACTCTTGCGATCTTCTGACACATACAGTAATTCTGGGGGATCTTCAGCGTGAAGCAGTTGCGAGGCTGCGGAAGCGGGCGGAAAAATGAGGAGCCAATCATTTGGCGGGTGACGTTTTCCCTGTAGATCTCGGTGGATGGGTCGGAAAGTTGGCCATTGCTCTAAAAATTACTTGAATTATTGAAAATCGCGAAATTCAAGGTTTTGATTTTTCAAAAAAAAAATTTTTTTTTTGATTTTTATTTTTCAAAAATTTTTGAGCGTTTCAAAATAAGCAGCAATTTTGTGGAAAAAATATCTTTCAGTAGAAATCAGAGATTGCCACGGCTCCGGAGCCGGCTCTTGGCTCCGGCTCTTGGCTCCGGCTCTTGGCTCCGGCTCTTGGCTCCGGCTCTTGGCTCCGGCTCTTGGCTCCGGCTCTTGGCTCCGGCTCTGAGCTTCTCCGGCTCCGAGCCGGGAGCCAGAGCCGGAGCCGGAAATTTTGGGGTCGGCTCCGGCTCCCGAGCTCAAAGTCGGAGCCAGGCTTCCCAGCGGTCAGAAAAGTAAAAATTTCGTGATCTTGTTCACCCAAATTGCTTGAAAAACACTGCGGAGGATGTGACTTGACTGCAAAAACGTTGGCTGTATGATTTCTGGCACTAATAACTTTTATTTTTGGAAAAATATTTTTTAAAAACCATTTTGCATAGGAGCCGGGATTCGGAGCCGGAGGCCTTTCTAAATTTTGCACGGAGCCAAGAGCCGGAGCCGGAGCTGCAAATTTGGCCTCGGCTCCGGCTCTGGGAGCTAAGAGCCGAAGCCGGAGCCAAAATTTTGACCGTGGCAATCTCTGGTAGAAATCCGATGCTTTTCATGGCAAAAACCTACAAAAAATTTCGGCCTTTCGCCAAATTTCCACCAAAAATTTTCGGTCGTTTCAGCAAAGCGCGAGCTAGAAATCTTGCATAGAAAAATTTAGTCTAGATTTCTCGCAAATTTCATCAAAATTTGAGCGTCGCACTATGAGAAACTTCCTAGGAATAATTTTTATTTCTTTTGTGAAATGTGACATTTCGATTGGACGAAATGTCAAGGCGTGCGACGAAATGTCAAAGTGTTTCAAAATGCCTACATTTTCCCGATTTTTTTGATATTTTCAAAATTAGATGACGTTTTTGGGAATTCGGCGGCGGATTTTCGAATCCGCCAAACCCGACGAGTAATCTCAAATTTCGACAATCTGGAACGAATTTTTCAAAGCACTCGCTAGTCTTGTTATCTCGGTTCAGATCTCCGTCGCAGACGAAGCTCATTTAAACTAAGATTGCGTGTTAATTTTAAATCAGCGATCTTTTTTATGATTAGTTTGTCGGGAAAATAATGAGCACTCTGTTGAAAGGAAAATCGCATCGCCGCTGGGAAAATGAATTGTGTCGCGGTGAAAATCAAATTTTTTTCACTTCAACGACGCGATCGGTGCAGCGCTGCAGCGGCATTATGCTCATAATTTTCCCGGAAAAAGTTCCTTATTTTGGCCACAACAAAGGCACTCCGCGAACTGCGCCCAAGCTTGGACACTAAAGTTAGGAAAAAACGCTTCCACATAGCTGGCACTGAATTACTATATAGCTCTATAGTTCTAAGGGTTACTACGAAGGCTGTGACGACTCATTTAGTTCCATACGGAGGCAATAAGTTTAGTTCCGGACATGTTTCATCGTATAAAGTGTAAAATCACAGGCTGCAGCCGTTTATGAGTGGTTAGGTGGTACGTAAAAAAGAAGGTACCTCACTAACTAAATCCACTTTTCGGGCATTGACAACGATGAATTGAGCGTGCACGCTAAATTTGGGCTAATTCCGACCAGTTTCCGCAAAGTTATAAGTTGTGGCCAAAATAAGGAACTTTTACCATTTTCCCGACACGTAAGACAACAATGAATTTCTAATGCTTCCATAAATTACGGTACGGGTTTGTACCGTGACGGACCTGATCCAGTGGCAAAAACTCGCCATTTTGCATCCGAGAGGTATCGAAAAATGTGGCAAAATGTCTCCCTCGCCAAGTGAAAAAACGTCGTTTCGAAGGGCGCGCGCCTTTTCCTTTACGGAAAAAGCGGGAGCGCTTTTGAAAAAAGAGTTTTTTCACTTGGAGAGGGAGGTATTTTGCCACATTTTTGATACTTCCCGGCACGGTTTTTGCTGCCGGATCAGGCCCGCCACTGTAAGCACCCTATAAATCGTCACAACCTACATTTTCCTAATTTTTGCGACACTGCATATATTCTGAGGTCTCCTTGGCTTGCATAGTACAGTGTGGGACCTCATCTAGTGGCAAAAAACGCATCATTTCGCACCCGGGAAATATCAAAAAATATGGCAAAATACCTCCCTTTTCAAGTGAAAAAAACTCCGATTTCAAAAACCCGTCGCTCTTTTTTTGACATTATTTTCCCGACAGAGTGATATCAGCAAAAAGTTTGTTTTCTTACCCAAACAATGTCCTGCAGACTCGCGTAAACGTCATGATGAGAAATCAATTCTTTGGCATTTTCCCGCAGAACTTCTCGGAATTTCTCGTCTTTTCGAAGGCTCTCAGGTAGGGTAACCATCAGAGTGGGGTTGAAGTCCTCGTATTTGGCCAAAGGCTCTTCAGTGACGGCGCCATATCGCGTTCCATGATCGGCCATGAGGAAAACAAACGAGTTTTTGAGCTGAAAATAGGGGAATTTGCGGTTTTTAGTCAAAATTCAATACTTCGCTATGCAATAAGCTCTCATATAGTCATCCCTATTTGTAGCCGAACATGTTTTAGATCTCAAAAAATCTTTTTGAGAGCTATGGTGAACCTTCAAAAACAAGAAAAACCCTCTATAACGGACAATTTTTTTCTCCCTGTAGATCGATTTGTTATTCAGAGAAGGTTACGTTTTTTCCCCATAAAAATCTACGGTGATCCTCCACAAAGTCACCCTCACGTTTTCCATCCATAAAATTTACGTTTTTCTTCCATAAAAATGAAAAAAACGAGAAAATGATGCTTTACATTTTTTCTCCCTAACAAAATTTACGTTTTTCTTCCCTAAACTTGCAAAAAAAGAGAAAATATTGATTTACGTTTTTCTTCCTAAAAAAATTTACGTTTTACTTACCTAAAAGTTCAACAAAAGAGGAAATGTTGTCTTACGTTTTTCCCCCTAATAAAATTTACGTTTTTTCTGCATAATCTGGCAACAAGTACGTTTTTCCTCCCTAAAAAATTTACGTTTTTCTTCCATAAAAATGGAAAAAAAGAGAAAATCTTGCCGCACGTTTTCCATCCCTAAAATTTACGTTTTTCTTCCCTAAACTTGCAACAAATCAGAAAATGATGCTTTACGTTTTTTCTCCCTAGCCAAATTTACGTTTTTCTTCCCTGAACCTGCAAGAAAAGCAAATGTCGTTTTACGTCTTTTCTCCCTAACAAAATTTACGTTTTTCTTCCCTAAACCTGCAAAAAAAGAAAATGTTGATTTACGTTTTTTCTCCCTAATAAATTTTACGTTTTCTCACCTAAACAAAGAAAAGAAAATGTTGCCTTACGCTTTCCATCCCTAGAATTTACGTTTTTTCTGCATAAGCTGGCAACAAACACGTTTTTTCTCCATAACAAAATTTACGTTTTTCTCCCCTAAACCCGCAAAAAAAAAAGAAAATGATGTCTTACGTTTTTCTTCCCTAATAAAATTTACGTTTTCTCTGCATAATCTGGCAACAAGCAGGAAAGGTTCGTAAAAAGCGGCACCTTTCCCCGTACTGCGGTAGCGCAGTGGCGTCTGGCAGCGCGAATCGCTCCCCTACCGGATCGAGGACCTGCTCGCGCTGGGTCGTTGGAACTGGTGGTTGGAAGAGGTGATGCCGGACGCGTGAGGATCCGAACGGGTCCTCACAGATTTTGAAATTTTTTATGGAAGAAAGTGGAACTTTTGACAATTTTTTTTGTTCAAACTTCCTTGAGGAAGGTATAATTATAAGCAGATTTTTTTTCATTTTCGGACAAGACCGGATTTTATAGCTTACGTCTTGAAGAAAAAATCACGATTTTTAGGAATTTTTGTCGAAAATAAAGATATTTTTTAATTTTTCTAAATTTTTTTACAACGGAAGTACTACACAAGTGATACGCACAGATTTTCTGAAATTTTGCGCACATTTCGGACAAGGCCACATATAAATTCCTAAAAATTTTAGCTCGCGCTTTTATGGCTGGCCGAGACATTGAACGATCTTTGCGACCGAGAGAGTACGCGAAACGCGCAGGGCAATAGAAAAAACACGTTTTTACCGTATAAAAGTGTTTTAAAAGTGTTTCACTACAACTTGCATTTTCCACATTTTTTTCGAAAAACTCTGCAAAATCATTGTCCACATGATACAACAAGTTTATGTCATCATGCGCCATTTTTGTCATCCAAGTCATCGAAAATTGCGCTTCATGGTTGTACGTGTTGATAAACTGATCCAAAGTGTTCAATAAAGTCGTATACGTCTCCACACAAGACTCTTCGTAGCGGCGGCGAAACTCGATCGTCTCATTGAAATTCAACAGATCTGTATTATTAGGGTTGTCATAGTTGACTCGCTTGTTGTAGGCGCTGAAACATGATATACAGTGCGTCCCAAATTTTTGGTTCCACCCCATTTTTTGATCGTATCTCGGGGGGTTTCTTCTCAAATGCCTTGAAATTTTACGCAAGTGTTAATCAACCTTTGAGAATAAGCTGTGCAAAGTTTCATCCCATTTGGCTTCAGTAATCTGACGTTATGGCGATTTTTTTAAAATTTTGGGTGTCCCAGGTTTTTGGTTCCACTTGGAAATTTGCGAGTTTTTAGTCCGGTTTTGAACCAACCTGCTCTTAATACCTTATTCTTAAAGGTTGATTAACACTTGTGTAGAATTTCATGGCATTTGAGAAAAAAACCCCCGAAATATGATCAAAAAATGGGGTAGAACCAAAAACCTGGGGCGCACTGTATTACTACAGTAAAAAGAATTAGATCTATTGCTTACGCCATCCAATGATCCGCCGGATTCACCAACCCCTTGCAACCCTGGTAACAAGTGATCGGAGCCACGTCGTCCTCGCTGAGCAGTGTGCGGTATTGCTTGCGCTGGAAGGCGGTTCCAATGTAGAAAGGGTTCAAAAACTTTTTCCGAGTTGGAGGCATCCCTCGTAGCCCAGGACCCCAAATTGTTTCGGAGCCGTTTTCCGGGGAATGCCCTGGAAAATAAAAAAAATATACATATAAATGCCAAATACAGCGGAGTTTCTCGGTAACCCCCTAAATAGGCAATGTCATTAGAAATAGGGCAAAAATTGTACCAACAGAATGTAATTTCTCCATTGTATTCACAATTTACGACAATAAGGTCGAGTCAGTTTTTGCCAGGTTGATCCCAACTAAACAGGGGAATTACTACAAGTGCGACGCTCAGATTTTGATGAAACTTGGCCCAAATTTAGAATAATTTTTTCTAAGATATATGCGAATCCTAGCTCGCGCTTTGCAGAAACAACCGAGATTTTTAGATTGAAAGTCAGCCAAAATTTAGGACTTTTTGCCGTTTTCCGAGTTTCGGCACGAAAATTTTCATGCCTGTTTCTACCGTAAAGAATAATGTTTCTAAAAAAAATCAAATTTTTCCGCACGAAACTGCCAAAGTTATGGCCAAAAAGCGGGTTTCTCTCTGACTGCTCTCCACGTTTAGCGTGCTCTCTCGGCGGCAAAAATCGTTCGATATTTCGGCGGTGCCCGCAAAGCGCGAGCTAAAACTTTCAGGAATTGATATTTAGTCCATAACCGACGGATGTGCAAAATTTAAAGAAAATCTGAGCGTCGCACTTGGAGAACTTCCTCTGTAAAATGAGTTTTTTTTTATAATTTTTCGGTTGAAAATTAAGAAAACTTGATTTTTTTATTATTTTTTTTAAAAGCACTTGCTTAGTTTTGACAATTATTCATTACTAAAGAGCCTCGTTGTAGAGAGGTTCATTCTTGGCCAAAAGCTGACGGACCTCTGCAATTTTTCGTTGTGGACACGTTTCGTTGTTTCCCCATAATCGGAAGTTGAGTTTAAAATACGTCGTGACATGTAGAGGAATAACATAGTTTTTATGCAAAAATTTTATTTCGAGGTTTTCCTGTCGGGACCCGAGATTTTAAATTTATAACTCACAATTCTTTTATTAAACTTTGTACAAATTAAAAGCCTAACCTTCTAAGATATGTAAATTGCGGCATATTTTTTTCTTATTTTCAGAATCGATTTTTGCTTCTTATGGCCATAATTCAAAATTTCTTCGCAAAAAACGTCTCGCTCCGGTTGCGTCTAACTTAAAAATACGTATCTCTACGTTATTTAAATCCCGTAATTACTACATCATCGCGTTCTCAGCGTCTTAATTTCACCGCGCCTTATCTTGATTTATTTTGATCTTATCGTAGCGCTTTTTTTCGACGAATTTTCACTCATTGAAAAATGTCTATTGCATTTAAAATTAGATTTCCCTCCTCAAACCTACCGAATAAAAAGCTCCACGCGTTGACAATACTTCCATGGCCGACCTTGTTGAGGTAGGGCAAATGAATCCCGCCCAACTTTTCCTCCAAAACCCTCTTGGTCTTTTTCATTGACCGCACAAAATTGGGGGAGGAGACAGTGTCCATGACTATGATATGAACACTTGGGGCTTCTTCAGATGACAATCGAATGTCGTACCTGAAAAATAGATGTAGCTTTGTAAATTCAGTCAAATTGACGTCGTTTTTGTCACGTCATATTGACAGGGGGGTACACTTAAATCTTGCGTGCGCTATCACAGTTAGTAGAAGTTTATAAAAACACTACGGAGAAAAATTTTTTTTGATTCACCCTAACAAACTGAAAGTCGGCAAAAATGCGATTTTTTTTGCGAATTTCGACACGTTATACTGTAAGCTACAAAGAAAGACTAGCGGGAAAGTTTCTTATAATATCCTGTAAAACCACTTCTATGAATTTTATCCCATTTGAAGCACCTTTATTTTTTCCGTCTTCAGCCGCTAACATTATATTAGACCGGGTTTACTCGAAAACAGAGGTGTCATAATTATTTAAAATTGTTTTGTGTTCTTCGCACATCCCTTATTTTTACATCAAAATTAATTTGCGATTTTTTTGACATTTCCACCCAGCCGGCATCGAACCCGGGACGCTGGAATGGTAGTCCCGCCCGCTAACCACTACACCACGAAATTTGCCGCCCCACTTTTTGCACTTTTTTAATTGGGTCTAGAGCAGAATTTTACGCTGATTAACATATCAAAAAATCAGCGGGGGGTTTTTAGAAACAAAGATTTAACGGCCGTTTTTAGCGGCCGGTACGGTATTACGGTACGTTACAGTAGGAAACCGGGAAAAATAATCACTCCATCGTGTTCGCAAGGGTGAAAAACTGCAGTAGCCGTCACATGACTGCACTGTAATGCACGATGCTATAGCTAGAGGCGATTACTTCTAAAACAGTAAATTGTCAAAAAATATACCTTTACGAAGGATTTGGGTAAAAATATTGTTCGCTTTGGCTTAGACCCTTCCAACAGTCATTTTAATGCAAAAAACTCAAAGTCGATTTTTTTCCTATGTCCACGGCTCACGTCAAGAAATTTCGGGCATTGCAAAGGTTCTCACAGCGAAAAAAAATTCATAAAATCTGTCATCCAAATTGCACATAACAGCAATTTTTAACCTAATTTTTTTTACGGGAACTATAGAGAGTACTACTACTGGTACATTCTAAATTGGTGTCATCGTGACGCATTTTCTGAACATGGTTCGAGCTAGGCTAAAAATAGTGCAAATTTCAAGGCCGAATATCAAAAAAACTGTCCCATCAAGCGGGACGAGACCGGTGTAGATACTCGAAGAACAGTTTAATGATTTTTTTGACGCGGAGCGTATACCTCCTTCCAGTGCTCTCTGACTCGGTATCGTCGATACAAACTTTTATTTAGACGTTGTATTATACGCCTTGGAAGACTGTCAAAACACTATGATTATGGGTATATTTTGGTTCTGTTAGCTTAAGCAGCTCTTGAGCTTTCTATTGGTATCAATATCTTGTGATTTACTATTAATCTTTACGTCAAAATATTGCAAACCATTTGGACAAAAACGAATTTGCACAGGGCAGAATGCCAAAAAAAATTCTAGGCTTTTTCATTGGGCGCCCGTTTTTCTTTTATTTTTTCTTGACGTGCGGCGCACTGACTCAGAAATCATCTTTTAAAAAACTTTTCAGCGATTGATGTGCGGCCTGTGCCCGAATAGTATACAAAATTTAAAGAAATTTTGGTATGAAAACTTACTGTTTGTAAATTTGAACATGGACAAATTGATAAAAACGTTGACCATCTTTCTCCGCCTTCACCTCAACCACATCGCAGTGGGGCTCGGCGCTGTCCGGTCTTTCGATTTCAACCCAAGCTTCAACCGTAAAGTTGGCATGCCCAACGGTTTTAAGGCATCTAAAGACATACATTTAAGTTTAAAATAAGAAACACTGTGATTACCGGTAGCTCCAATGTCCAAATTCGGAAAATTCTTTCTTTCGAATCATTAATGTTCCATTGATGATCGAGGTAACCACTTCGTATTGTGGTGTGCATTTTGGAATATACTTTTCGTCCACAAACTTCATAATTCTCGGATGATAAGGGTCGGGTTTGTAGAAGTCGCAGGACTCGTTGAGATATGGCTTCGGCTTGAGTTGGAGATCATATTTTCTAGGAGCGACTGAAAATGGGCATATAGCACGATTTTTTAAAAAGTGCGTAGACCTTTTGTCCCAACGCTTTTTGCACTATGCAGTTCGAAAATCACTGCGACCAAAGCTTGAGACATAATCAAATTTCGCAGAGAGGACCTTTTCCCATATATATATATATATGGGAAAAGGTTCAAAAAAGCAAAAAAATATCCATGCACTTTATGAAAACACGAATATCATGTACACGTCAAACTGACGAGTCCGTTGACCGTAATAGACTCTTCGCTATCGGTTTTTTACACTTCGTCTTGACTTCACAGAGAACTCAGAGAAAAGACGTGCAAAAGCGTACTCTCTCGCCCCAAAAATTCCCCACTTCTTCCCCGACAAAAAGTTTTTTTGGCGAATTTCCAATCAATTCACCGGACCATTTTAGTTTATCTCAGTTTGAGGCGTGGTACCACTGTGTCGGGGAAATAATGTGGATTTGTCGCAGAAAAAAATCTGCGTGGCAGTCGCCAAACCTCCTGCCGCGACGTCGCAAATCGATGGAGAGCGATGTCAAGTCCACATCGACAAATCCATATTATTTTCCCTACAAACTGGCATAGAAAATCTCGAGAAAATCTACGTCGTACTGTAGGTACTTCCCTTGCAAGCGGCGTTTCTTTAATGTAAAGTATGCGCCATTTCGATAAACTTTTTAATACATGAGAAATTTGAATTTTTGAAATTACAAACCAGAAAACTAAATGAGATACGATTCATTAAGTCTTACCTTTAATTTCCTCTATTTTTACGGCAGGTACAGAACGCAAATTTTTGATAGCCGCTAGCCAGGTTACTGTGCACAAAACAACAAACCCAACGAATGTGCGATGGTGTGCCAACTGGCTCTTTATTATCGGAAAGAAATTCAGCAAAAAAATAATATGTCTATCCGCACGCATATTCAAAATAAAACTAGATTTGAAATAAAAAAGTTTCAACACTTCTTTCAAATATAAACTTAAATCTTATTCCGGATCTCTTGCAGATAAGAAATGTCTGCGCCGGGTGGTCGTAGTAGCTAAGAGAAGGGGAAGCAATCCCGGTCCGAAGAAAAAAAATAGGGGGGACCAAGATAAAATTAACATTTACTAGACCGTTCGCAGAGTCGCTGGAGTGATCTTACAGGGGAAGTACTCCAAGTGCGACGCTCAGATTTTCTTTAAATTTTGCACACACGTCGGGTATGGACTAAATATCAATTCCTGAAAGTTTTAGCTCGCGCTTTGCGGGCGCCGCCGAGATATCGAACGATTCTTGCCGCCGAGAGAGCACGTTAAACGTGGAGTGCGGTCAGAGAGAAAAGCGCTTTTTGGCCATAACTTTGGCAGTTTCGTGCGAAAAAATTTGATTTTTTGTAGAAACATTAACCTTTACGGTTGAAATAGGCGTGAAACTTTTCGTGCCAAAATTCGGCAAAAAGTCCTAAATTTTGGCCGACTTTCGATCTAAAAATCTCGGTTGTTTCTGCAAAGCGCGAGCTAGAATTTTCGTATATATCTTAGAAAAAATTACTCTAAATTTGTGCCAACTTTCATCAATAACCGGGTACCCGCACTTTGGGTACCCTGTTAGCTCAAAAACAAGCCTCTGATTTGGTAGGCATTTTTCGTGGTGTTGCGAGAAAAGCTCTGAGGATTTTTTCACCATTCAACTCAATTTATTTCCGCTGATCATCTATCAAAAGTAGAGAAACGGGCCATGATTCGGGGCCAAGATGGGGATGTCACGTCGGTTCTCCAGTGTGCCAATCCTCAAGAAGGTCCTGCCACGGGTTGAGCTTCTGCCATCCTCCGGAGGGGTTGTTGCCAGCAACGGCATCGTCGGCAGGAAACCCAACCGCTCACCGCGGTGCGAACGGAAGGAATCAGCCAAAATTTGGCAGCTAACTTTTACATATTCTGAATCAGAAAAATTTTGTAACTCCATACCCCACAGAAGTGCTTTCTTTGTTAGAGAAAATTACTCTAAAATTTGTGCCAAGTTTCACAAAAATCTGAGCGTTGCAATTGGGGTACTTCTCCTGTTAATTTATTGCAATTTCTTTCTACACTATCACAGTCCTCAAATTACCATGTCCAATTTTTATTTTCCTCTCCGGAAACCTGCGTTCAGATCAATTTGCATGTCATTTTCTCCAATCCAGGGCGTATTTGAAATGCAGTTTCAGGGTGAAAACAAAAAAAGACGAAGAGCAAAATGGTTGTGTCCTCTCCGTTTTTTGGGGGCGCTCAAATTACGGAATTCGTGACATCCCAGGGAAAAATAAAATTTTCGGCCGAAATGGCCTTTTACGCAGTGCCCAAAATCATCAAAGAATCTTCTCTTTGTCTTTGCGGCGGCTTTAAATTGGCTTCATTTTTTCGCACAGTGCGAACTTTTTCGAACCAATTTGCACTGTGCAATTGTTTGGCGCACAGTGAAAAAATTAATGCACTGTGCGGGAAAGATTGCGATTTTTTGATTGCACGGTGCAAACAAAAACCAAATGCACCGTGCGATTTGTCGCGCCGCACAGTGCATTTTGCATGTTTTTGCACGGTGCGGACCTTTTTGAAACACATTGCACTGTGCGATTGTTTGTCGCACCGTGCCAAAACTTGCACTGTGCGGAAATTTTGTCGATCATTCCGCGACGATGCAGGTGAAACGGGCGTGCGACTTTTTGATGGCACGGTGCAAATGATCAAATGCAGGGTGCAGAATTTCCCCGCGACAAGAAGCCCGCTTCTCTGCTTCGCTGGCCTTTTGTCGCCTCATCCGCACTGTGCATTTTGCGATTTTTCGCACAGTGCGGATGAGCATTTGTCGCAAGGCTCTTTCGCACTGTGCATTTTGCGATTTTTGGCACAGTGCGGATTAGCATTTGTCGCAAGGCTCTTTCGCACTGTGCATTTTGCGATTTTTTGCACTGTGCGGATTAGCATTTGTCGCAAGGCTCTTTCGCACTGTGCATTTTGCGATTTTTTGCACAGTGCGGATGAGCATGTGTCGCAAGGCTCATTCGCACTGTGCATTTTGCGATTTTTCGCACAGTGCGGATGAGCATTTGTCGCACGGCTCTTTCGCACTGTGCATTTCACCTTTTGCACTGTGCAATCGAAAAACGCACAGTGCAATCCTTTTTGACTGCGTCGCCGTAATCTTTGCTGGTTCAACAAATGGCAAACACTTGCACAGTGCAAAATGGTTCGAGAAGGTCTGCACTGTGCGAAAACTGCAAAATGCACTGTGCGGAGCGACTTAAGATCGCCCATCATCGCGTTGCGACGGCTAGCCGCGACTGGAGATTTGGTGAGCGGCTGCCACGAGACGAGACGTTTTTCTGCGACAAATCCACATTATTTTCCCGACAGACTTTATCAAAACGACTTTATTTTTTTAGTTTTCACCGATAAGGCAAAATTAGCAAAATTGCACTGTGCAAATGCACTTTTCGGGTCCATGCACAGTGCAGAGTCGCAGAAAATCCCCAGGACTTTTTTCCGAGATTTGTATGGATTTGTTTGAAGATTCCACTACCGCCAAAAATCTCTGTTTATAAGTGTTCTCGGCATTTTTTAATTAAAAAATGGCCCTTCATTACTCGCAAACAGATTTATTGTTTTCCCTCCGAAATTATTTTTTCTCATGGGCTTTTTTCGAGAAATTTCGAAGCTATGTGTAGTATTACTGTTTGGATTTGCAGAATTTTTTTTTTGGATTTTTTTGAAATGTGCGTAGATTTTTTTTTCGCAAAATTTTTTGCACTGTGCAATTGTAATATTTTTTTTAAAATGAATTTTTTTTACCTTTTGTACTGTGCAATATCTATTACGCTATATTAAATGAAATTCAGCATTCTAGAGATGATCGAATGATGAGAGACGGCCAGGAAAAACTTTTCGGCTACATCTTGGTGGATAATTTGCGATAAATCGCTTTTTTATTAGAAATATTGTAGATGAGGGTTCTCTAAACCATTGAAATTTTTGAAATATAAAGAAAATCAAAAAAAAATCAAGTTTTCTTAATTTTCAACCTAAAAATTATAATAAAACTTCTTTCATTTTACAGGGGAAGTACTCCAAGTGCGACGCTCAGATTTTCTTTGAATTTTGCACACACATCGGGTATGGACTAAATATCAATTCCTGAAAGTTTTAGCTCGCGCTTTGCGGGCGCCGCCGAGATATCGAACGATTTTTGCCGCCGAGAGAGCACGCTAAACGTGGAGAGCAGAGAGAAAAGTGCTTTTTGGCCATAACTTTGGCAGTTTCGTGCGGAAAAATTTGATTTTTTGTAGAAACATTATACTTTACGGTTGAAATAGGCATGAAACTTTTCGTGCCGAAATTCGGCAAAAAGTCCTAAATTTTCGCCGACTTTCGATCTAAAAATCTCGGTTGTTTCTGCAAAGCGCGAGCTAGGATTCTCACATATATCTTAGAAAAAATTATTCTAAATTTGTGCCAAGTTTCATCAAAATCTGTAAATTTTTTTTTTATTTTCGAAAATTTTAGGAAAATATTTTTGCTTTTTGTATAGACTTCCAAAAATATATCCCAAATTTTTTTGCAAATTCCGAGTTTCATGGCCCAATCCCCTCGGGTGCGCTTTTCGAATTTTTTTATGGGATATAACGTTGATAAATTGAATTACGGCTGCGTCGAGATATTTTACCCGCCTTGGAATTCGGGGAAGAAAAGGAGAACAGAGAGGTTTTGACATCTAGTTGGGATATTTGGGCCAAAAAATTATTTTTTGTTTTCTGCACAGTGCAAAAATTTTTTTTTAATTTTTTTGATTTTTTTTAGTAATTTTGATTTTTTTGAATTTTTGTGAAATTTGGTCCAAATTGACACTAACATGGAAGTACTCCAAGTGCGACGCTCAGATTTTGATGAAACTTGGCACAAATTTAGAATAATTTTTTCTAAGGTATATGCGAGAATCCTAGCTCGCGCTTTGCAGAAACAACCGAGATTTTTAGATCGAAAGTCGGCCAAAATTTGAGACTTTTTGCCGAATTTTGGCACGAAAAGTTTCATGCCTATTTCTACCGTAAAGGATAATGTTTCTACAAAAAATCAAATTTTTCCGCACGAAACTGCCAAAGTTATGGCCAAAAAGCGTTTTTCTCTCTGCTCTCCACGTTTAGCGTGCTCTCTCGGCGGCAAAAATCGTTCGATATCTCGGCGGCGCCCGCAAAGCGCGAGCTAAAACTTTCAGGAATTGATGTTTAGTCCATACCCGACGTGTGTGCAAAATTTAAAGAAAATCTGAGCGTCGCACTTGGAGTACTTCCCGTGTAAAATGAAAGATGTTTTTTTATAACTTTTCGGTTGAAAATTAAGAAAACTTAATTTTTTTTTTCATTTTTTTATATTTTAAGAAATTTCAATGGTTTAAAGAAGCCTCATCTACAATATTTCTAATAAAAAAGCGATTTATCACAAATTATCCACCAAGATATAGCCGAAAAGTTTTTTTGGCCGTCTCTCTTCATTTTCCATAATCTCTCAAGGCAAAGATTGCTGAATATCGTTTAATATAGCGGGATAGACATTGCACGGTACAAAAAAATGAAAAAAAAATCATTTTTTTATAAAAAAATAAAAAAAAAGAAGTCTACGCACTTTCTGAAACGTCTAGTATTATTAATTTGAGCTTTTTTTTAATTTTAATTTTAATTTTTTTCTCCTTTTCCGTCCTTGATTTCCCAATCAAAATAAATTTTTCTCCCTTTTTCTCCTTTTTTTTTGCCAGAAAGAGCGCCAAAATCGGGTGATTGAGGGGCTTGCGCAGCTCTTCCCTCCCCTTTTTCTCTCCCCTGTTTTTTACTTGTTGTCCTGTCAGGTGCGTTTGAAGGCAAAAAAACGCAGCTGCGCTCCGAACCCAACATTTTTGGCGGAATTCTTTAGGATCTTTATTCTGGATCTGTTTTTGGGAATTTCGAAATTTTTTTGGAGTATTTTTTTTTTATTTTTTGGATAAGATAGCTAATTTGTGGTAACATAAGCATAAGATATTGGAAATTTTGAGGTTTTATGGAAGATTTTTTGGATTTTTTTTTAATTTTTTGGATTTTTTTGAAATTTTTTGGATTTTTTTTGGATTTTTTTGATTATTTTTTTGGTTTTTAAAGTTTTCTTAATTTTTTCTTTGGATTTTTTGAATTTTTTTAAATTTTTTTTTGATTTTTTGATAAATTAAACTAAAAATTAAGATTTTTTTCTTACTTTTTTCCAAAAATTTGCTTTTTCAAATCAAAAAATCTCATTTTATTTTTTCCATATTTGAAAAAAAAATTTTTTTTTTAATTTTTTCCTACTAAAAATAACCTCAAGACCATCGTTAAACATCGTTTTTTCTTATCATAACCCCCCATTTCTCACATCTTTTGATTCGAATTCCCTCGCATTAAAATATTTTCCTTCGCTTTGAATCTGATTATTATGCGATTTTTATACAAGTATTGACGTCTTTTGTAATATCAGTGATCATTTTAGAGGCTTTCAAATTGATAGATCATTTTAGAGGGCTTCGAAATTTGGGGTTCAAAAATTTGGCCAAATTGGATAATTGCAAAAGAGAAAATTGGGAAATTTAGGGCGTAAGTGCCCTCCTACTTGGAGTTTTGTTGATTTTTACTCTCTAAAACACTTGAAAATGTTGTTAATTTGTGATTTTTTGCTCTCAAAAAAGGAGTGTGGACTAAAATAGAGGTTAAAACAGAATAACTTTAATTTATTTTTGGAAAATGATGACTTTTATTGACTTTGTTTACACTGCTGCTGACTCGAATCAGTCAGTTTTTCGGAAGTTTAAAACGATCGAATTGAGGGACCGTTTATTATTGCTAGTCGTTCCAGAAAGTGCGTGCACTTTTTTCCGCCTTTTTTTGCACCGCACAGTGCAAGTTTCGCGTTCCCCGCGCGACGCGATCCGATTCGAAACATTTTGCACAGTGCAATTTCTCAAAAGTCGCGCCGGCTCCGTTGAGAAAAGCTTGCGCACTGTGCAAAAACTAAAAGTTGCACGGTGCAAAAAAAAAAATGCACTGTGCGAAAAATAAAAGCGCACGGCGCAAAAAATAAAAATGCACTGTGCGAAAAATAAAAACTGCACAGTCCAAAAAAGAAAAATGCACTGTGCGAAAGCATAAAGTGCACAGTGCCATAAATAAAAGATGCACGGTGCGAAAACTAAAAAGTGCACTGTGCAAAAACAAAAATTGCACGGTGCAAAAAATAAAAGTTGCACAGTGCGAAAACTAAAATTGCACGGTGCAAAAATTAGAATTGCACGGTGCAAAAAAGACTGCACTGTGCGGTGCGAAAACTAAAAGTTGCACAGTGCAAAAAATAAAAGCGCACGGTGCAAAAACAAAAAACTGCACAGTGCGAAAGCATAAAGTGCACGGTGCGTACTGCCGTTTGTACTATGCATTTCCCCTGGCGACCTCGAGTCTATGCACTTTGTGAAAATGCCGGCAAGCATAACAAAACTAAGAAGGTCGTATTTTCCCATACATAGATTAATTTTATAGTATAGACTAATTTGCTTCAACATTACTTCAAAAAAATCCTGTTATCTCTGTTCCGATAACAATACCAAAATTTTAAATGATATTTTAATTTATTGAATATTTGGCCTCATTCATACCGAATATTGTTTTCTCGTTACAAGGTGGTCTGCTTGTCTTGTTTGTTCAGCCAGAGTCAACCTCGAATTTATTTGGGCCACAGCGGGAAAGGGGGGACTTTATTTCGCTCTCAACAAAAATTCTCGGTTTATTTTGGAATGAATGGGGGCCGCTGATTTGTATTCTCCACTTTTTTGGGACCTTTGGGATTCAATGGATGGGAAAAAAGATTTTTTTTTTTGGAATTTTTGACAATTTTTTTTTTGTTCAGATTTCTTTGAGAATGGTGTTAACAGGGGAAGTTCTCCAAGTGCGACGCTCAGATTTCCTTTAAATTTTCCACACACGTCGGCTATGGACTAAATATCAATTCCTGAAAGTTTTAGCTCGCGCTTTGCGGGCGCCGCCGAGATATCGAACGATTTTTGCCGCCGAAAGAGCACGCTAAACGTGGAGAGCGGTCAGAGAGAACAGAAGAGAGAAAAGCGCTTTTCGGCCATAACTTTGGCAGTTTCGTACGGAAAAATTTGATTTTTTGTAGAAACATTATCCTTTACGGTAGAAATAGGCATGAAACTTTTCGTGCCGAAATTCGGCAAAAAGTCCTAAATTTTCGCCGACTTTCGATCTAAAAAACTCGGTTGTTTCTGCAAAGCGCGAGCTTGGATTCTCGCATGTATCTTAGAAAAAATTGCTCTAAATTTGTGCCAAGTTTCATCAAAATCTGAGCGTCGCACTTGGAGTACTTCCCCTGTAAAAAAAATTATTTTTTCCACTGGAATTTTTGGATCATAAAAAAATTCAGCCTCCTCTGCAACGTCGACAATTCTCATAATCTGTGTCTCACTTCATGGCCCGCTTAAATGGCCAGAGTTTATTTCATTTGTGGGGGGTTCTCGCATTGGAAATTCATTAAATTTCGGGTCCCCAACCTCGCCCTTTCTCCTAATTTGAAAACCAAAAAAAAAAAAGAAAAAAAGCCGCGTTGGGGATTCGAGAAAATGAAGGGCTAAATGGGGAATAAAACAGGGAATTTTTGAAATTTTCGTAACTTTTTTCGCGGATTTTTCGCAATTATCGGTTTGTCGGAAAAATATTGAGCACTCTGTCGCTCATTAGGAAAATCGCATCGCCGCCGGGAGTTTGTAGTGCTTGAGGCAAAATAAAATACTTTTTTGCAAAAAACTGTTAAAAAACTTGATTTTCTGGCGAAAACTTGATGTTTTGGCATTCTGTTGCAAGTACGAATTTTCGCGGGAAATGCGATAATGACAAATTTTAATGCACTTTGACTGTTCTTTGAAAGAAATAAAGCGAGAAAAAATCAGATTTTCAAGTCTGTCGGGAAAATAATGAGCACTTTTTTCGCGGCGAAAATCGCATCGCCGCACGTCAAGAAAAAATAAAAGAAAAACGGGCGCCCAATGAAAAAGCCTAGAATTTTTTTTGGCATTCTGACCTGTGCAAATTCGTTTTTGTCCAAATGGTTTGCAATATTTTGACATAAAGATTAATAGTAAATCACAAGATATTGGTACCAATAGAAAGCTCGAGAGTTGCTTAAGCTAATAGAACCAAAATATACCCATAATCATAGTGTTTTGATAGTCTTCCAAGGCGAAGAATACAGCGTCTAAATAAAAGTTTGTATCGACGATACCGAGTCAGAGAGCACTGGATGGGGGTATAGGCTCTACGTCAAAAAAATCCTTAAACTGTTCTTCGAGTATCTACACCGGTCTCGTCCCGGTTGATGGGACAGTTTTTTTGATATTCGGCCATGAAATTTGCACTATTTTTAGCCTAGCTTGAACCGTGTTCAGAAAATGCGTCACGATGACACCCATTTAGAATGTGCCAGCGGTATAAAAAACAGTTGTATACGACTACCAGTACTCTCTAGAGTTCCCATAAAAAAAATTAGGTTAAACATTGCTGTTATGTGCGATTTGGATGACAGATTTTATGAATTTTTTTTCGCTGTGAGAACCTTTGCAATGCCCGAGATTTCTTGACGTGCGCCGCCGAAAAAAATGAATTGTGTCGCGGTGAAAATAAAATTGCTTTTCACTTCAACGACGCGATCGCAGCGACATTCTGCTCATTATTTTCCCGACAGAGAAATAAAAAAAAAATTTCGACCCAAAAAATTTGATTTTTAAAAATTTGTTCCACTGTGAAGAAAAGAAAACTCATGGTGAGTTGTTTCCCATTACACCGACTCCCTTAACGCTTCGTTTAACAGTTAATCGAGAGTCGGAGAAACGCCGGCCTTTTTGTTTTGGCCTTCAAGGGGATTCGAGACGCAAATTTCTTCAATTTCCTCGCTCCTCCGTCTTCTTGCAACTGTTTATTTAGCAACTGGAAGTTTATCAGTCTGTCGGGAAAATAATGTGGAGTTGTCGTAGCGCAATTTTAGACACTTCCAAAAAATTTTTTTTTTGTTTTTTTCCTTGCAACAAGGCGAGAAATTTCGCTGCGACAATTCCACATTATTTTCCCGACACACTCATAGTATTCAAAATCCACATTATTTTTCCGACAAACCAGTACTATTTTAATCCACATTATTTTCCCGACAAACTGTAGTATTTAAAATCCACATTATTTTTCCGACAGACCAGCACTGTTTTAATCCACATTATTTTCCCGACAAACTGTAGTATTTAAAATCCACATTATTTTTCCGACAGACCAGTACTGTTTTAATCCACATTATTTTCCCGACAGATTCTTAGTGTTTAAAAACCACATTATTTTTCCGACAAACCAGTACTTTTTTAATCCACATTATTTTCCCGACAGACTCTTAGTATTTAAAAACCACATTATTTTCCCGACAGACTGATAGTATTTAAGAACCACATTATTTTTCCGACAGACCAGTACTGTTTTAATCCACATTATTTTCCCGACAAACTGTAGTATTTAAAATCCGTAGTAAGGGACCGAGAAAAGGGCCATATGATTGATTTACTTCCGTCGAAAATCAAAAATTTGGACATGGTATACTGAAGAATTTGGCCGAAACTTTAGACTGCAAATTTTCGATAAAAGCACGAATTGTGAACTTTTTGCCCCTGCTGTTTTGGATTTTTAATTATGCACCTGTAAGATGTAGATCCTGAACTCCAAAAGTAAAAAGGCGTGCATACAGTAGGAGTCCTGATTCAGTGCCGAAAAACGTACCATTTTGCCCCCGGGAAGTATCAAAAAAGTGTGGCAAAATGCCTCCCTCTCCAAGTGAAAAAAACTCTTCGATTTAATTTTTTGTGAGGCACCTTGAAGACGAAGTTTTTATTCTGAAAAACTTGATTTTTTAGCGAAAACTTGATGTTTTGGCATTCTGTTGCAAGTAGGAATTCTCGCGGGAAATGCGATAATGACAAATTTTGATGCACCTTGAATGTTCTTTGAGAGAAATAAAGCGACAAAAAGTCATATTTTTAAGTTTGTCGGGAAAATAATTGATTTTTTAGCGAATCTCCTTCTCCATTCACTTGGAGAAGGAAGCATTTTGCCACATTTTTTATGCTTCCCCGATGCAAGATGGCACGTTTTTTGCCACTGGATCAGGTCCGCCACTGCACCAGATCTTTTCATTGTTATCACTGTTTGTTCCCTCTCCATTACTGTGTCTCAGTTTGTGGGAAATACCATCAATCTGTCGGGAAAATAATGAGCACAATGTCGCTTCGCTAGTCGCCGTCGCTAAAGTAAAAAGCAATTGGATTTTCAGCACGACACAATTCATTTTCTCAGAGGCGATGCGATGCGACAGAGTGCTCATTATTTTCCCGACAAACTTAAAAATCTGATTTTTATCGCTTTATTTCTCTCAAAGAACAGTCAAGGTTCATTAAAAATTTGTCATTATCGCATTTCCCGCGAAAATTCGTACTTGCAACAGAATGCCAAAACATCAAGTTTTCGCCAAAAGATCAAGTTTTTCATTATCTTTTGCAAAAAATATTTTATTTCGCCTCAAGCACTACAAACTCCCGGCGGCGATGCGATTTCCGACAGAGTGCTCATTATTTTCCCGACAGGAAAAAACTTCCCAGCTTCCAAAAATCCGCCTCCGAAATTTGTAATTCCATTAGCGAGATGAAGGTTTATTTAACTCGCCTTTGCACAGGTTTCACTTCGTTCATAAAAACCCTCCATTTTTCGGTTTTCGCGACGAAAATCCCTTGCGTAATGGATGATAAAACAGCGATAGTTAATGGACTTTTTTGGAGTTTCTTTTTTTTCTTCTTCTACAGTCATCTTTTATTTTAGTTTTTTCATAGATTTTTTTCGAATATTCTAAACTTTCGGTTCAGTTTTTAGAAATTTAATTAGTATATTCTATTATTTACTATAAAAGTTCGTACTTTTGTTGAAAAACATGCTATCACCTGTCTGTAAATAGCATGATATCAGTATTTTAGACCCTCGAACTCGTCAGAAAGCTATATTTATCGGTTTTCAGGGGAAATTTTGAGTTCCACAACGAAATCCTGATTTTTTGGCATTCTGTTTCATGCCTAATTTTTTGATGTGTGATATCGTAATAGTTAATTTCAAACAAATTTTTGTTGTTTTTAATGCGTAAAAAACCAAAAAAATTCAAATTTATTGATTTTCCGCCATTTTTGGCATTCTGTTGCAAGCCTTATTTTTGATGGGTGTGGCAAAAATCGAATATTCTAGGTCTCCTTTGTCCATTGAAACAAAAAAATTAGCCACAGTGCGAAAAAATTTTAAATTTTCAAACTTCCCGCCATTTTTGGCATTCTGTTTCAAAAGCTCAAAACCCATAAAAAATGAATTAAAGCAGTCTAGACGATTTGTTCGGTGTATTTCTTTCAAGAAAGCACTTATAGTGGAAGTACTAGAGAGATTTCGTGCTACTTTATAATTTGCGCTAAATTTTATTATTCCATCAAGCCGAAATAACTCTGTTTAAACAGCAGTTTTCGTAGTTTATTATTAGATGAATCAGTGGATAAGTTAATAAACACTGTGAAACGAAAGTCAGCCGACTTTTCCGCAGTGTTTATTCAGGTTTTCGGCCGGGAAAAGCGGGGTTTCGAAGTGTGCTTTTATTAAATTTATGGTTGGAAATATTGTTTCGTACGTTGAGACGGAATGCCAAAGTTGGCGGGAAATTTGAAAATTTGATTTTTATCGCTTTATTTATCTCAAAGAGCACTAAAAATGCATAGAAACTGATTACTATCACATTTCCCATCAAAATACGAGCTTGCAACAGAATGCCAAAAAATCAGGATTTCGCTGCGGGACTCAAAATTTTGTCTTCAAAATGTTTTGTATGCTAATTACACGATTTATTGAGCAAAACTCGATGTTCTTTTCTGTTCGTTGAACCGGAAAGCGGTAATATTTGAAAGCTTCATCAACAATTCCACACCTGCCCATTTCTCCGCCTCGAGGCTTTTGTCGCAAATCTCATTAGTTTCAGGAAGAAGTTTATTTTACTTTTCTCCAAAAGTCGTTATGCAGTAGCGAGTTAATGAAAGACAAATTCGAAGGGTTTGAAGGAAGTTTTCACTGGTTAATTGGCATTTGAGACTAACTTTAGGGTAAATTGGAAAGTAAATAGACAAAAGTAGCTGATTATAAGACGGAAACTTTGATGAAACCTTGGGAAAGTTGTAATTAGAGTTTTTTACAGCTCGTCTGAGATTTTTGGATGGCGCTTTGCAGAAATCAAATTTTTTTTTGAAAAAATCCCAAAAATAAAAAAAAATTTTTTTCGATTTTTTGCCGAATTTTTGCATTTTTAATATTTTTTTAGCTTGCAGTTTGCACAAATTATTTTTTTTTTATTTTTTTTTTGAAAAATCCCAAAAATTTTTCAAAAAAAATTTTTTTGATTTTTTGCCAATTTTTTTACGGCTTTTCCTAAATTTTCAACTCAAATCTAACACATAACCGTTGAGTCTCACTTATTTCTGCGGTAATATAGGTCAAAGTTTGAGTAATTACTCACATATTGACCCAAAAGAAGCCTCCCTTGGGCAAACTTTCGGATTTAATTATTGCGGGCTCTTCACGAATCGGATCTTTGATCCCTATAAAAGTACTTTTCTTTTCCGTTTGAACTGTCATTTAGTCTCGGTACGGTAAAGGTTATATTTGTATAGGAATTTAATTTTTGATTTTTGAGATTTTTACGATTTTTTAAAATTTTTTTGAAATTTCGATGCTCAGATCTTGATGAATCTTGGCATAGCTTTAGAATAACTTTTTAATGATATATGTGCTCTTAGTTAACATTTTATAGAAAAAAATCGAGTTGTTTTTTGGCATTCTGTTGCAAGACTTGGTAAAATTTCTTTTTTTTTTATTTTTTATCGCTTTATTTCACTCAAAAAACAGTCGAAGTGCATCAAAATTTGTCATTATCGCATTTTCCATCAAAATTCGTACTTGCAACAGAATGCCAAAAAATCAAGTTTTCGCCAAAAACCCAAGTTTTTCATCAAAAAATTATTTTTTTTTGCCTCAAGCGCCTTTTTATGACCTCCCAAAACTTTTTCACATCGACCTCCGTCAGTAACTCCCCACCCTCGCAACTTTTTTGACGCGCGTAACATATCGCACCTCCTTTCTTGGGTGGTCTCTCCATTTCCGAATGTTTGCCCGTTATAGACCGATCTTGTCGCGGGAGAAACTTTTGAAAAACATTTTTGCATCACCCTCTTTTCTTGTCTAAATCTGACTGTTGAGTTTTGAGAATTTTCATTTGCAAGGTCTACATTTTCCATTTTCTCCATTTTTCGGCAGAAAAATCCACTTATTTACCGCAGAGAGTGGGCTAAAAATCACGTATATGCCTTACAAAATTTTTATCACAATTATTTTAAAAAATTTTCATTAAATTTTGAGCGTCGCACTTTGAGAACCCTCGCACAGTGCAATTTCATAGGCTAAAAAACCCTATGGTTTCGCACTGTGCAATTTCATAGGCTAAATTAGCCTAGGATTTTGCACTGTGCAATTTGATAGTTGAAAAAAGCCTATGGTTTCGCACTGTGCGATTTTTTCAAAAAAAAGTTTTATAATAAAGTGTAAGCGTCAGAAATTTTAGAAAAATGTCACTCCAAGTGTCCTAAATTTTTCCGGAATTTAATTTTTCGAAACAATTTTTTGATGTCCGCACAGTGCAATTTCATAGGCTAAATTAGTCTAGGATTTCGCACTGTGCAATTTTATAGTTAAAAAAAGCCTATGGTTTCGCACTGTGCAATTCTACAGTTGAAAAAAGCCTAGGATTTCGCACTGTGCAATTTTATAGTTGAAAAAAGCCTATGGTTTCGCACTGTGCGATTTTTTTCATTTTCCCCACCGCTTTTCCCGCCAAATCGCCTTTTAACTTGCGTAATCTCACCTTTTCTTCAACTCTCTACCTAATTCGCGCCCAAAATCCACCTTCAACCCACTCCGGTCCATACGATTCCCTCCGAACATTGTGCATGTGCGCGTTGATTTGTTGGGCTCCGGAAAACCCCTCTCCCCCGGATTGTTGGCTGCATCCCACCAAGTTTGGACTAATGAACAAGTCCCTTGTGCGAATTTCGCTTCGAGCGCCCGCTTCCTTTTTCTGTTTGCTCATTTTGCGCGTTCAACCGCAGAAATGAAGAGTTTCGTTAAATGAGTCGTTTTTATCTTGGAAAATAAATAACAAAAAAGCGTTGGGAGCCCTTTTTTTGCATTGTTTATTCCACGCACGCCGTCCTCAGTTTTTCCGGAATTGAATTTTTGGAACCAATTTTTTGATGCCCGCACAGTGCAATTTCGTAGGCTAAATTAGCCTTCAATTTCGCACTGTGCAATTTTATAGTTGAGAAAAGCCTATGGCTTCGCACTGTGCGAATTTAAAGTTGAAAAAAGCCTATGGTTTCGCACTGTGCAGTTTCATAGACTAAACTAGCCTGTAGTTTTGCACTGTGCGAATTTATAGTTGAAAAAAGCTTATTTTTTCGCACAGTGCAATTTTATAGTTGAAAAAAGCCTATGGTTTCGCACTGTGCAGTTTCATAGGCTAAATTAGCCTAGAATTTCGCATTGTGCAATTTTATAGTTGAGAAAAGCCTATGGGTTTGCACTGTGCGAATTTAAAGTTGAAAAAAGCTTATGGTTTCGCAGAGTGCAATTTCATAGGCAAAAATTGGGCTAGGAATTCGCCCCGGCACCACTCCGGCTCACGTCAAACTGAGGAGTCCGGTGACCGGAATAGTCCCTTCGCTATCGGTTTTTTACACTTCGTCTATTTCGCAGAGAAAGAGAGAAAAAAGACACGCAAAAACGTACTCTCTCGCCCCAAAAATTCCCCATTTCTCCCCCGACAAAGCGTTTTTTCGCGTCTTTTTTTGGCAAATTCGAAATCCATTCACCGGAATGTTTTAGCTTATCTCAGTTTGACGTGCGGCTGTCCTCAATTTTTCCGATTTTTCCGGAATTGAATTTTTTGAAGTATTTTTGTCAAGTCCGCACAGTGCATTTTCATAGGCTAAATTAGCCTTGGATTTCGCACTGTGCAAGTTTATAGTTGAAAAAACCCTATGGTTTTGCATTGTGCGATTTTTTTCAAAAAAAAAGTTTTAAAATAAAGTGTAAACGACATAAATTTTAGAAAAAGATCACCCCAACTGTCCTCCATCCTTCCAAAATTTAATTTTTCGAAAGAATTTTTTGATTCCCGCACAGTGCAATTTCATAGACTAAATTAGCCTAAGATTCCGCACTGTGCGATTTTATAGTTGAAAAAAGCCTATGGTTTTGCACTGTGCAATTTCATAAGCTAAATTAGCCTGTAGTTTTGCACTGTGCGATCGTTTTTTTAAATGCTTTGAAAACAGAGTGTAAGCAGTAGAAAATTGAGAAAAAAGTTTGAAAATTCCAGAGTCGCAAAAAATTTTTTACAGTAAAAAAGCGCTAGCCCAAATCAGTTCGCCCAAAAATAATCGCATCACGAAATGGGGAACAAAGCGAAATTTCAAGCGCACTTTTGTCGCCACGAACATTGTAACATTCTGCGACTAATCACGTGGAATTTCGGGTTAATGGTGGGATTTTTTTGATTTATTGATCGAATTTTTTTTGAAATTTTTTGGATTTTTGAAACATTTATATTATTTTTTAGGATTTTACATGAAATTAATATATGATTTCAATTATTTAGACATCAATTTGTTTGTTTTATGCCATTTCGAGGTGTTTTTATTCATTTCTTCCATTTTTCGGAGAATTCATGTTTTCGTCGTGGACTCAGAATGTGGCCGTTTTATTTCAAAAAAGATTAAAAACCATCACATTTTTTTGAAATGATTGAAAACCATCACTTTTTATCGTTTCTGGGCCGTTTCCTGCAATTTCAAGTTTTCGTGGTGGGACCCAAAAACACTTTTTTTCTCCGCCATGACGTATTTTACCCTATGTTACCTTCATTTCTCTCGATTTTCCCTTATTTCCCGCCTTTTATCTTGATTTCATGTTTTCGTGGCGGGACTCAACTTTTTTTATAATTTGAAATTTTTGGCGGAAAAAAGTTACTGCCGGCTTTGAATAGCTCCCAAAGCACTTCTCCACGGAAATAATTTTTTTTAATTTTCAGAAATTTGCATAATAATGCATCAAACACCAGGCTCGGCGTATCCATCTCGAACGGAATACGGTAGGCGGAAAAACACTGCTCTAGATAGACTGAGAGGCTCAACATGGACGTGGTATTACATTCACAGCAATTTTCAACTCAGATTGTATGCCTTAAACAAAAAAAATTTTAATTTCAATTTTCCCGCCAAAATTTTTATATCCCAGCACGAAAACTTCGAGCTCAAAAAATCAAAAATTTAGCAACAGAAAGTAATGCCACGTCCAGAAATGCCTCCTCAAAATGACCTGAAGTGTGGTTTGACGAGTAGATTTTACGTCCGTAGTGCCTAAACCCCCATAGAATTTCACGTTTTTAATCCATAAGCGTTTTTTTACTAAAAGTTTTTACATGAATTTACATTTTTCGTTCTTTGCAGTGTTTTTTGAACGTCCTTGTCCGAGCGAATAACCACCGGGATTCCTGGATGCCGTGGAGAGGTTTTTGAGGTTTTTTAAACGTATTTTATGTCGTATTTTTTACATGATTTACTAATTTCTTCACGTTTTCCTTCAATTCTGACATTCCGGTCTCTTCCAGTCTTTTCTTTTTTGATTTGCCGGGATATTCAGCGATCACCCTGATTTTCAGGGTTTTCGTGTTGGGACCGAAAAATCCGTCAAGAAAAGAGGGAAATGGAAATTTTTTGCGGTGGACATAGCTAGCACAGAGTTTCTAGATTGTTTTCCAAAATTTGTCATTATTAGATATACCTTGGTTGAATAGCTACAGCCATCTTTTTACATTTCCCAAAATAGTTGGGTCTCACCGCGAAAATCGCATGGAAATTGGGAAAAACGAGGGTACCCTGGGATGGATTGACTTATAGATTTTTCGTAGGCCCTCAAGCTAAAATGTGACATCAATTTCATTACAATCTCAGCTTATTTTATTGCGTAAAATACAATTTCTTTCGGGACTTCAACTTCTTTTGGGTCCTACGACGAAAATCGCGCGAAAATCGGGGAAAAAGAAAGTATCCTAAGATGTATTGGCTTTTAGATTTTTTGTAGGCCCTCAGGCTAAAATGTGACATCAAATTCATTAGACTTTCGGCATATTTTCTTTTGTAAAATACGATTTCTTTCGGAGTTTCAATTTTTTGGGTCCCACCGCGAAAATGGCCAGAAAATCGGAGAAAACAAAGTCGCCATCATACTGCAATTGATGTCTACTACAGTACACCCTCAAGCTATATTTTAAATCCAGATTTTTACCCGTTAACCTTATGTTTCTCGTCAAAAACGATAATTCCGTTGGAATCCAACTTTTTTCGAAAAAACTAAAGTTCCCCGCTAAAAAAGTAATTGTAAATTCGGCCGCGGGCCAGTATTATTCCCCCAAAACTTGGGCTTAATTAACCCTTTATGCGCGGCGGATGTCATATTCCTTCAGCGGCGGTATTCATCAACCTTATTATGGAGCGGGAAAGAAGGGAGTTCCAGTCGTTCCTAATTGCACTTCCGTTGCCTTCCAAAAACCGCTTTTTTCGCGGGGGGCCAACGGAAACCCGCAGGGCAACAGCGCAGTCGCCGTATTGTTAGGGGCCGCAATTAAAACGGCATGGGATTTTTGGTGCGAAAATGACGTCATTTTTGTGGCCTACGATGATTTTTTGAGCGCCGAAATATTGTGAATGCAATTGTTTTTGCTACCGTACTTGTTGTTGGCACGTTCTCGGCTCCAAATTGGTCTAAATTTTTCATTTTGCGAATTCATTTTTAATTTCCCCCCGGCGTTTTTCCCTCGCCGCCGACCCCACACAGCCGAACAATGCCGGTCCTCCTTCCGGCCGTGGTGGAGTCGGTGGCCCGCGGAATTGTCGTAAAATCCGCCCGGTTCTGAAGGCTTTTTGATTCCGCTTTTCAGTAGCGCGAAGAAACGGATATTCCCGATTTTGGTTCCAAAGAAAACGCCATTTTTGGTCCTGCCACGAAAATTTGGAAAAAATATTTTTTCAACAAACAAAGAAGCTGCCTTTTTACACTCTCTAAATTTAATTTTACAGCTCACTGGTTTCGAATTCCTTCCTTATCAACAGTTCTACTGCTCTGCTTACCAGATTTCCGAGATAATCTTGAAACCGATTTTTTCGGGTCCCGCCGCGAAATTTTTTGACAATTAAACATGTAATAGGTCAGTTTGAAAGGTGAATTTCAAAGCTAGTTGTAAAATACGCCGCACTTTTTATTCATTTTTTGATAAAAAATAGAAAATTATATCATCCATACCAACAGTCCATTGGTAATATTAGAGGTCTATTTTGAAGGTGTTTCCGCAAAAATCTTTGGTGTTTCTGACTTTTTTATAAGAGCTGGCATCCTAGAACACTACATTAGCGTATGAATTCGTCTTGGTTATCCCTTATTTCATTGACTTCACTCATTTTATATTACGGTCTTCATCAGATCCAAGTGCAATATTGAAGAGGCGTTTTGAGGGTCCCGCAGCGAAAACTTTTGGCTGATTTGCCATTTCAAAGACACCTTATGTCTTATTAGGCCACAAAAAAGACAATTGCCCTTTTTTTTAGCTCTGATTTTTGTCCCCATACTCAATCAAATTTTCTACGCCATCAGGTCCAAGTGTAATATTGACGAGGCCATTTGAGGGCTCTAGCGCGCAAACTTTCGTCTGATATACTATTAACATAGTAGTTCATTGCATAATAAGCGAGAATAATGACAAATATAGCTATAATCACTTTGATTGTCGGAGCTTTGATCAGTTATATTATCCATGCCCCCAATGTCATATTCTTCAAACTTTTTGGCCATTTCTCATTGCAAGGACCATTTTCAAACCCCAAACTGCTCGTCAAACCGTTTGTCCTCAATGTCCGCTGACTTTGAGGACCGCATTGCAAACTGGGGCCTTCCCACGACCGCACCGTCCTCAAATATTTACAACCTTGACTGCCGTTGTTAAGGGAATAAACACGGGGCTGGGACAATCCTCACTTCTTGTCCCGCTCCACGAAACCGAAACCCTCTCCTCCACTTTGCAGGGTGTCTTCAGAAGTCTTGTGGGTCTATTAACTGTCCAGCTGAGACTTCTTTCCCGCTTCTTTTTGGCGGCCCAATTGTCTTGGGCCACAACAAAAAAAGGGATTGGGGTGGGAGGAAGAAACGAAAGCGGTTTCACTCGGGGAATCACTTGAAACCCAAATGAAGGATTCCGAAAATACCCGCGGCTTCCGAAACCGTCCAAAATTTTCGGCTCTGAGTTATGGAGTCGAAAAGAGCGGCCCGACGAATAATTGATGAGGCATTTTCGTTGAAGGCCCCAGAGCGGGGTCTCAGGTGAGATTGGCAACGCTGGAATTGGAGTGCTGACCTTGTTTTAGACCATTAGATTCTTGTATCAAGAGTAATATAATTTGGATGATAAAAGGTCTGAATATTTTTTTAAATAGAAAAGAAAGTATCCAAAATGCTGTTCTAAGTGGCTATGATGCCAAATACGGAGTTCACAGGTGAGAAAAGGGGGTCTAACCGGGATTGACCTATCTATCAGTCTGTCGGGAAAATAATGAGCGCGATGTCGCTGCGCCGATCGTGTCGCTGATTTGAAAATAAAGTTGACTTTTCAGCGACACCATCCATTTTCTGCAATGCGACAGAGTGCTCATTATTTTCCCGACAAACTGATAGATAACGCAAATCCTAATTAGACCCCATTGTCTCACCTACGAACTCCGTATTTGATATCACAGCGACTCAGAACATCATTTTGGATACTTTTTTTCCATTTTAAAAATATTCAAACCTTTTATCATCCAAATTATACTACTCTTGATACGTCAATCTAATGGTCTAAAACAAGGTCAGCCCTCCAATTCTAGTGTTGTCAGTTACTGTTGGAGGAGTGTAAACCCGCAGTAATTACTCTAGAGCGTTGGATTTTGATTGTGTTTGGATTTTTGAGACTTTTTCACACCTTATATTGTACTTGATAGCTGTAGGGATAAATCCCAATTTACAGGGTTCCCTCTGCCCGCGTGAAAAATTTATCGGCTTTAATAAGTTTTGTAGGCCCTATTCTGTAGATATGTCATCAATTTTGCCGATTTTAGCGCTTTTTTGATTTATATGTTACACTTGACATAGTTGTTAAAACCTCGGAATTTTAGATCGAAAATCGTTTCTCCGGGTGATCAGTTGCCACTTCAAGATACTAGAAGTTTTTTACTATTTTTTAGGAAGAATTAAATATTCAAAACCTGTCATTTTTACCCTATTTTACCTCCACTCCACGGGTTTACCCTAAAATCATCGTTTCCATAACCATATTTTCCCGCAGCCCCTCTATTATTGCCGAATCTCTGCTTTTCCTCGCCTTTTTCTTGTCTTAGCGCATCTGGATATTCACCTAACGCTTAAAACGGCCGAAAAACCGGCTTTAAAACGGTCGTTAGGCCGAAATTGCTATTCACTTTTCCGCTGGGGCCCGCGGAAAAATGCTGTGAAATGCGGGGTTTGCGAGGCCGAAACCTGAAACCTTTGACTCGGTTCTGGCCGCGAGGGATGAGACTTCAATTGTTTTCAGTCCGGCGGGGATATTCACCTTGATATCAAAAGGCGCACAGTGCAAAAGTTCAGGCTTTTTTCAACTAAAATTTCGCACAGTGCAAAACCCTAGGCTTTTTGCCCCTAAAATTTCGCACAGTGCAAAACCCTAGGCCTTTTGCCCCTAAAATTTCGCACTGTGCAAAACTCTAGGCTTTTTTCCACTAAAATTTCGCACAGTGCAAAACCCTAGGCTTTTTTCAACTACAACTTTGCACTGTGCAAAAACTTATTTTTCCCCACGAAATTTTTTCCAGGTCATAGTTTTGTTATCGAGTGGCAGAGTGTGGGGGTAATTCGTAATGTTTACATAACTCTTCCGTATCGTTTTCACCAATAAATGGGCAAATAGCGGAACGTTTTATTGTGTTTATTACTGTTTTCCGGTCTAACTTATGGAAGTAGTTAAAATATTGTTACTAAAAATTTCTCTACCACCCTAACTGACATTTGCAAAGGTTTTTAGGTCTATTGCCAAAGGGGTTTTTAGTTTTTTGAGCGAAAAATTTTTTTTGAAAAAAAATATTAAAAATTTTTTTCGATTTCTGCGAAAAGAACGTATTTTACAATTAGAATTAACAACAACTCATCTACTATAATTGTATTTTAATTTTACCCTCTTTTCTTGCGATTTTAGGACTAATCAAGTTTTCGTGGTGAGACCCATTTATCAATTTTCGAAACCAAAAATTTTTCAAAATCACTTTTACACATGTCCAAGGATTCTCGTAAACGCTCTATAAGCCAAAAAAATTAACATGCGTCTCAAGTTTTCGCTGCGAGACCAAAATTTAAATTCTCCCTCTACTCATTAATTTCCCTGAGCGGTCAAAGCTTCGCTTGACCCTCAAAAATTCGTGTCACGTATGCAGGCTCAGTTTCTAAAGCCGAACAGCATATTGTTTGCAAATTTTCCTCTCCATTCGGAGGCACCTTCGCGCCAAGACCACTCATTTGTCTGCGGAAACCTATGTTTCCTCATTTTAACCGCGCTTTCATAACGCTCCTATTGTTTAGTGAGATCCATTCTGTTATCTAACTAAAATTTGTCAAAGATCTGCAAAATTTTCCGTTTCCAACCGCCTCTTCCGTCGTGATATCCATGACTTTCGGCGTAGTCATAGAGAGGGACGAGAATTGCGGGGTTATTGGCTTCGATTTTGGGGTTTCGAGGGAAAAACTGGGGTTCAAAATAACAGTTTTTCAATTTCTGTGAGCTTTCGAGGGCCTTACGACATCAAATCGAGTCGATTTTGTTCGGAATTTTTTGGTTTTTCATTTTGAAAATTATCGTTTTTTGTAAAATTTTAAAAATTTTTTTGAACCTTCATCCCGTATTTTACAATTCCCAAAAAAATATTTTAACCACTACAGTAAGCTACTGTATTATCATCGAAATTTCCTCAAAATTCCCAATTTTTTCGCGATAAAACCGGAACAAATCTCGCTTTTATCCCAGACAACTACACGAATTTTATTTCCCGTAATATTATCCGGCCAGCTAGTGTAATTACCGGTCATTTCCAAGCCGCCAAACGGCTGAATTCTCGATGGCTAGGCAAATAATCGGGGATATCTGGTTTCAGGCTTTGATTTTTTCGACTTTTTGTTGTTCCTACTACCTTTGCTCTGCTCCAAACTTAATTTAGGAGATCAGCAGTAATTTTTTACTACTCTAAAAAGGCGTATTTTACCTTAAACCCAATTTTTTCACCTTATTTTAGATGACTTTTGTCGATTATGCGCTCAATTTTTCACTTTTCCCCAAGTACCCCTGTCCAAACAGCTTTTCAAACACATTGAGGGTGGCTTTAGCCCACAAATCTTCCCTCTGTGATCCTCCTGCTCCTCTCGCAATCTCAAAACCCCGCTTTTCTCTACCCACTCTCCTCGTTCAGCGTTCTCTCTCGCTTTTCAGCGGATATTTGGCCAAATGATGAGGGAAACGCGGAAAAAACCCGGGCTTTCGACTGATCAAGTGAGTTGAGAGGTCTAGCCGAATATTCAGGGTGGGGATTTGGCCAAGTTTTCGATGGGATCTCATATGATTTTTTGTGGGAAATGGGGGATTTGGGGGAAAAATTATGGGAAAATAAAGGTTTTTATGGGATTTTCTAGTGGATTGTGTAAAATACGCCGCGTCTAAGCTATGGAAAGGAGAGTGGGTTTATTGGACTTCGGAAAATCTCAAATTTTTTTCTTTGGGACATCATGTATAATATAATTTTTGAGATTTTTTATGCCTACAGCGCTAGTACATGATGTAATCAGTATTTTTGAACTAATTTTTATTGATTTCTATTCTCCCTTTTACTATTCCCACCCATTTTTCTCCAAAAATCAAGTTTTGGGAGATTCGAAAAATCTCTGTGTTACAGTAAGAATATGCAAATTTCTGTCGTCTCACATCATCCGCCACTCCTCAACGTCCACTCCACCCGCAATATCTAAGCGCAGAAGTTGGAGGGAGCGCGTTGTGGCGGCGCAAACAATCACAGCGCCTCGGCTTTCGCCCCCAAAGTTTAAGCGGCCAGACGGAGCAGACAGCGCTGCTGTCGGATCGGCGGCCTGATCTCGAGAGCCCTCGATCGGGCGGGGGGATCTGGCCCTGCTCTCGGTTTTCACTTTTCCCAACAATTTCGTTACTTTTTCTGTCCCCGAAATTTTTTGGGGCCCAAAATCCCCACATCGCCTCAAGATTTGGCCCCCAATTCTTTGATGGATGCGGATCCATCAAAGAATTGGGTGGCGACGTGCCCCACGAATGGGGGAAGATGAAGTGGCTAGGCCATAAATCGTGGCATAAGCGTGGGGAGCGGACGGGAATCCAATCAAAAAATCCTCACTCTTTCTTGATTCGACTTATCACATGAGAGGCCTTCCCCGAGATTTTGTCTCAAATTTCATAATGGTTTACAAGTGTTGGGGAGGGGGGATGTACGGCGAATGCCCTGAGCAGTTGTTGTACGCGAAATAAGCTCTGTTTACTAGGGGGGTTCATTAAATTTTAAACAAATTTTTCTTTCACTTTGACCGATTTTTGAGCCATTTCGGAAAAAATGGAGAAAAATCGGAAATTACAGTAATCTTTTGGGACAAAAAAGTTTTGACAGTCACTAGACAGTCTGAATATGCCACAAGCTAACTATTTTTGCCCAGATTTCATCGTGTTTCCACAAAAATTTACTTTTTTTTACCTAAAACAATATCTGAAATAAGCCCCTAAAATTATATCAAAACCGCTAAACATCCCATCTACCTATTCCTACACAGTCTCCTCACATCCCATACCCTCCAATTCTCCTAAAAACTCTGTCGTCCTCAAATATTTTTCTAATTTTTCCGCGATTTTCTTCTCCATCTTCATTTCAGTCGGTACGTGTAATATTTTCCTGTGTAAACTGAATATTTGCCGTGTTCCTCAACTAATTCCGGCCGGGGAAATCCTCCATATTGATTGGGAAATCAATAAAATTCAGAATCACCCTGAATTTCACTGATTTCCCCGACCAATTTGGCGATTTCCCCCGCCGAAACTCCTAATCTCCCTGTTTTCGGTTGAATTTCGTGCGAAATGCGAATGTTTTGGTGACTGAAACGCACCGCAGTTGTGATTTCGCACCCCCAACAACTGCTTCCTCTAGTATTCGTTTCGTTACACGCAAACTCATTTCAGATCCCAGCGAGAAGCCCGTGAAATTTGGTGAATTTTGGTCGGGTATTACCTAAAATTGGACAGGTTTTGTTCGCATCCCCCGGAAATTGAATAAAAAGGATGTTGCCCGCTGCGCTTTATGGGCAATTGGCTCCCAACGCCTTCGCGGACCCGCTTTTGCAGGCCACAATGGCCGCGAATTTGGTGCCGCAAACGTCGGCGGCCGTTACCATCTCCACCAATTCAAATGGTGGCCAAGTAAGTTTTTTGAAGCGTTTAAACACGGTGCAAAGTCATAATTTGAATCTCAAGTTCGCATAGAACAATTTGCTACCTTTCCCGAGTAATTTTAAGAAAATTCAAATTTTCGTGGTGGGACCCAGAGCGGGTCATAGTGACTATCAAAATTCGTACAAATTTTTATCACAGACGCATTTATAGCCGTCTGTAGGCCAGTTTGTCACTTGCTTTCCACTTTTTAAGCGTATTAAGGCACCTAAAAATCCGTATATTACACATGACTCCAACTAATTCCCCAATTTTTCTTTCAGGCTGCGGACTCAAGCGCTTCCACCACTCCCACCGGTTCTCGAGACACGACTTTCACCAAGATCTTCGTCGGTGGCCTTCCCTATCACACCACCGACCAGACCCTGCACGATTATTTCAAGCAATTTGGGGAGATTGAGGAAGCGGTCGTCATAACGGACCGACAGACCCAAAAATCCCGAGGCTATGGGTTCGTAACGATGAAGGAGAAGACGGACGCCGAAAAGGCTTGCCGCGACCCCAATCCCATCATCGACGGGCGCAAGGCCAACGTGAACTTGGCCGTTTTGGGAGCAAAACCAAGGAATAATGTGAATTTGTCGGGTAAGAAGCGAAAAAAGTAGTGTTGTAGTATCTTAATAATTTTAGTACGGCCTTAATAAGACGCTCAGGGATGTACTCTAGCTATTTTCGGCGGCTTTGAGATAAATTTTCGATTTTCCATGTTTTCGTGGTAGGACCCAAATTGATGCCAAAAAGCCAAAACTTTCGGCAAATTCATTGATAATTGCTTGTAAAATACGTCGCCTTCTATATATGTGGCCTATATCCCTGAGTTTCGGGTCGTGTTTGAGTCTGGAGAGATTACTGTAACTTTGTAGTGTAAAAGTATAATATACTAGGCGAAAGCGAAGCGAATGAGCGCGGAATGATGTAGGCTTTTCCTTGACGTGTGTCATAGTTGTGAATTCCATGGTTTCCAAGTTTTTTTGGGTCTGCTTTGAGTTATTTTTAATCTCTTTTTTGAAATGCACCCCCGAGCCAAAGTTCATTAGAATATTGACGTCATGGCCCTTTTCTATGCTGTAAACATGCCGTGCTGAACTTTATGTGAGCTACAAATCCACAACAGAACATTTAGAGCTGTTTCCGAGGAGTTTCAGGTTTTCGTGGTGGGACCCAAAAGGTCCTGTCACGAAAATCTGAGAACCGGAAAAATTATCGAAATAGGCCCTAAGGCTACGACTAGTACCGAATAATAACCATTAAACATTTTTCGAGTCCATAAACTCCCATTTTGAACGTTAAATTTACAGTAACCCAACAAATTTTCGAAATGAGATTAGTCAACCGATTTCTCTGACAATGTAACTTGATTGGTTTTCCTTTTTACTGTTTTGCTCATGTTACAGCCTTTACCACCGCACTTGCACCACAACTGCAACTTCAGCAACAACTCCAGCTGCTTCAAGGACGTTTGGGGTGAGTGTGCCATTTTGGAGTTTTTTTTTATTTTTCTTTTTGGACTCCCTGATTTTTTAACTGCGCTTTTCTTAGTGGTTCTGAGGTGTTTGCGAAAGTGGTTGCCGGGTTACGGTGTTTTTTTTTTGAAGATTACGGTAACTGATATGGTAATTAATGGAACCGAAACGATAATAACGGGCCTAGAATACTCTGCATAGTCTAAATATACCTTGTAAAGTCTAATACAGACTTTATTCTTGGTTTTGAGAGGCTTAGACCTAATTTTGGGTCCCACCACGAAAACTTGATTTAGCCTAAAATCGCGGAAATTTGACTGAAACTGGATTGGAATAGTGCTACAGTGGTGGACCTGATCCAGTGGCAAAAAACGTACCATTTTGCATCCAGGAAGTATCAAAAATGTGGCAAAATACCTCCTCTACAAGTGAAAAAAACTCCGATTTCAAAAGCGCGCCTTCAAAACTTTTTTCACTTGGAGAGGGAAGCATTTTGTCACATTTTTGATACTTCCCGGATGCAAAAAGCTACGTTTTTTGCCACTGGATCAGGTCCCCCACTGTATATGGTACTAATTTGATCATAAGGTTCTTGTTTTACCCCTCTGACTTTAAAAAACCCCAAATCCGAAACTTCTCCCCACTTCAAACAACAGTAACTTGCTTACGTCGAAAAAAAAGGCAAACCGGACCCGTTTTCTGACAACCGGTATTTTTAGCGGCGGCGAAAACATCCGGTAATAACAAATTTTTTGCGTCAATGTCGGCCTTTGAAATCGGAGACCACAAACTCGAGGGCCGTATAATCCAATTTCAGCGAAATTAGGACCCTTGTTTGGCGTACTTTTGATGTGCACAGTGCGGAATGAGTGAGGGCAAAAGACCACTGAAGGGCGTTTCACACTGGTTTATTTGAAGTGGCATTGGTATTAACAGGAATTTCGCGGTTTTTTGAGCGTTTTTGGGGATTTTGAAGCAAAAATCTTGAAAAAATCAAGATTTCTTGGAAATTTGCTCAATTTTTGTGTCGCTTTTAGTGCCTAGCTTCTTATAAACTAATAAAAATGACCAGCTACTCCCAATTTTCATCCGTTTCTCTCCTTTTTACACTAAAAACCACCAATTTTCCGCCTTTGGGGGATTTTCAAAAATTTTCCTCAAAATTAACATTCCTTTTCTTGGGCTACTGTATAATCGTATTGAATTTTCAGTGTTCAACAACTTTATTCGCCAGTTGCAACCACCGCCGCCGCTACCGGTCAGATGATCAATCCGTTGGCCGGGCAACTCAACCAACAAATGTTGGCGGCGATTGCGCAAGCGCAGATGCAACAACTGACTGCGCATCAGGTATGGTTTGTGAGTTGGAGTGTAGATAATCTACTTGAATGCTAAAATGGATGTATTTTTGATGAGCAAAAAAATTACGATCAATTTTTTGAAATTGATGACTAAAGTAATATCATCCACAAATTTGTGATGGAAAACCAAGCAAAATGAGGTTTTAGACAACCTATGCCCTAATAAAGACTTCTAGATAGTTGTGTGTACTATGTTAGCGACCATTTCAAAGTTATGACTACTTATATTCAGCTAGATCTAAAGTAATATAATGGGTAAATCCAGATTCTTTCTCCGCCAAAATACATTTATTTCGACGCTATAGGCCTCAATACAGCCTAGGAACACAACATTTTATTTATCATCCACCTACTTTTCAAAAAATCACCAATTTTCTTCCACCCACCCCTAGTACAATATAATAAACCTTCATTTTCCAGATGGTGTCGGCTCAACAGCCTCAAGCCCAACTCGCCGCGCTTCCTCAAGCCAACCAGGCCTACCTGAACTACGCGGCGCTACTGGCGCAGCAACAACAACAGCAGCAAGCGCAGCCGACGGCAGCCGAGCTGGCCGCGCAATTCCAGGCCCAAACCGTGGCGGCCGCTTCGAACTCGCTGACCTACCGGAAGGAGCGAGAAAAGCACAGAGTCAGCCCTTATTAAACAGTGGCCAAGGCGCTCGTTTTTGCACCTTACAAAAATTTTTAAACTGCACTGTGCAATTTCAAAGATCTTTGTAAAAGTGTAATATGAAGGCCTTACACTCGAATTGTCGATGTTGAAAATCAAATAATCTTCCCCATTCTTCGTTATAATACTGTTTTCAATTAGTTTGTCATGGTTTCGCGGTTGTCCCAGCCATACTTTTATGTTGTACATGGCAAAGTCGACCCTCAATGGGGAATTATCGCCATATTCAATATATAAAACATTTTTACTGATGATAATTGTCTTTACATTGATGTTTCGTTCAAATTCTAACCAGTTCCTTCTATAAAGCCAGCTTTATCCTTCGATTTTCTCAACCTTTACCCATCTAAAGCCATGTTTCTTCATCGAAAACACATTTTTTTTCAAGTCCGCTATTAATCAAAAATCAAGTCTAATATCTGTCCCAAAACAAAAACGATCTTTGAAAGCGTTTAGTAAATAAAACACATCTTGATTTCCTACTGTTCTCAGTGCCTGTAGATTGGTCTTTTTTTATAAAAAACACAAGTCAAGAAAGCCATTTGCAAAAGAAATTACAGAATAAACAATTACTTTCTAAACCTTTGGAGTCTCTACGAACACCTAGATATCACTCATTCTCAAAAAACAAAAAAAAATTAAAAGGTAAGGGAGCCTAGTACACTATAATCAACTGTCCAACTGATCAAACAATTATAGATTTACTGAACCAACAAAAAACAAATCAAATGAACAGAACCGTCTTATCCTTCTTAGGCCGAGGCGGCGGTCTTCTGGGACTTCTTGGTTTTGCGGGTTTGGACCGAGCGGAGCAGCTGGCTGGCGCGTTTCTGGGCCTTGTGAGCCAGAGCTGGTTCGTATCCCTTGACGTGGTTGCGGACAGCCTTCAGAACGGCCTTGGGTCCGCCGGCCTTGTGGGTGACGGAGACGGTTGAGGTGGCGGGGCGGTGTTGGGCGCCCTGGCTCTTCTTCTTGGTCTCCACAACGATGCCTTTGTTGTCCTCGGTGAGTCTGACGGAGACGGCGGCGTCCGATCCCAAGCCCGACGAGCGAGTGGTGTACTTGCCGGTCAAGTTGAAACGGTCAGTGCTGAACGGCGTGCGGATTCCGCGGCGCTTGTGGAGGTTGGCCGAGTGGCGGCGGATGATGTTCCACTGGATGGCTGCGGAGGCGTTGTTGATGGCGACCATTTTCTAACCTAAAAAAACTGTGTTAATAAGGTCCAAATCGAAAAAAATCTAAATAAAAATCCGCGAAAACCACGAAAATATAGCGAACACAACACAAAAAAACATTGATAACCACAGTGGCCGGGCATAATAACCCGTAAAACAGTGAAAAGTTTTCTAGTAAATGGCTGCAAATAATTAATGGTTTTATTAACAGTATGTACAAAGACCCTGAAGGTCTCAAAGAGGTCGAGATCGCTTGGCAAGAGATTGATAAGAGGTCGGAGATACATTTTCACCCCGAGGACGGACAATCCTGAACTTGTATTGAGCGTTGGGGTCGATTCTGGAAAGAAAACATTAGAACCTTTGGTTCCCTTTACACCTAAGCCCTAAAAACCAACCGAAAACAACCAAAAACATACACTTGTCGATATTTTGATGGCGCTTTTCTTCGATGAGCCGGTCTAGCCGACGAGTGAGGTGATTCTTCATCATCTTCAAGCTTCACAATTGGTTGAGGTTCTTCTTCATTCGTTTCGGAGAGCCAGGCCACATTTCCCGGTCGTTTGTCTCCATCAAGTTCACCTTCCACAGCTCTGATGGCGCTCAGGGTTGAGTTCAATTCGGAGGCCGGATCGTCGGCGGTACATTTGATCAGGCGTAGGGAGAATTGAGAATGCACTAAAAACATAACATCGAGACTGTAAAATCTTACATTTCTGCGCTTGGGCCTTGAGGACTTCCCACTCCGGAAACCTGCCAGCAGGTGTGTCCATTTCCCGATACAAATTCTCAGAATCGGTCAAGGCTATCTGTCGCAGAGTCGAATATGCCTCTCTGAGCTCCGAACTTTCATACGGAGCGACAGTTTTCCATATACGATCCAGTTGTTGTACAACAAAGACAGTCTTTGTCACCTCTTCACATAATGGATGGTGTGTTGGGAATCGATCAGAGGCAATATCCCCATCTTTGATTGTAATTTTTGGCCTGAATACTCCGAGATCCGGTCTTGATTTGTTCAAATGATCGCATCTTGAGCATCTGAAGTAATGAGTGTTCTTTTCTCCAATTGTGGTGGAAAGTCGATACTGCCGGAGGCTTCCATTCGTCTGTTCAATCGACAAGATACTCGAACTGAGATTCCGAGAGTAGAAGAGGAATGGAGTGGTCGGTTGACGTCGCTCGTGTTTGACTTGTACTTGATGCATATTCAAATGTGGAGCGTCTGTCAAATCAAGTGGATAATGATCCGTGATCTCTCGTTCGTGGTTCTCCTCGTACTGCTCGTCCTCTGGCATGGTCTGGAGAACATCTAATACCAACGATGGATCTCCCTCGATGAGTTGTGCCAAGTTGAAGTAAATGTCAAATATGTGTTCATCTTCCAATGCAATGACAATTTCTTTAATCTAAAAATAAGCTACATCATCTATCATCGTTTCCAGCCAGAAGAAATTAAATTTAGTTCAAAACACGACACTTTTTATATCATCCATGTCAAAATTCTCACCTTATCAGCATATATCGAGGTCCTCAGCCACTTGGCAATACACAAAAGCAAGATCTCAGCCGCTTGTTCCACAGAAGCGATATTCCAATGACTAAACACGATGGAGACAGCGGACATTTCCGTCGACAAGTCCAACGCATCAGCAATGGAAATCGCCACCTTCAATCGATCCAGAAAGCTCAATCCTTCTTCGGAGAACATCTCGGGGAGGATGCACAGAGCCAATCCTAAGGAAAGAGGTAAAAATGGGGAAGTTTCTACTCACTTTTGAATTGCTTTAGATTCCCGCTGAATGTCAGTTTACAACTTCCTGGATCGTAGATGGAGAAGGGCGCAATCGTCTCCTTGAGGGATTCCCCAACATTTTCCATCACTTCTTTGTACAGCTCACCTCCTGGAAATAAAAAAAATTGAGGTAAATAAAGAGCATTTTAGGCCTAACTTTTCAGTAACCCCGTGGATAACAAGATCAGTCAAAATAAAGTAAAAATGCAACAAACAGCAAGCAGATTTGGCATCAATCAAATTACAAGACCTGTCCAACCTTTCTAGCCTAAATTTCGGTATTTTCCGATGGAATATCACCAAATATATACCGCATGAGACTCGGGAGCTCACGGGTAAACAAAATGGACGAAAAATTGTATCAAAACCCCTCAAAATGATAAAATACCGCACAAGAATCTAAAAACCAAAAAGAGCAAAAAAATCAACTTACCACTCAAAATATCCGGATAGCACGGTACCACAAGCACATCCTTTTGCAAGGACAAACATTTGTCGTTCAAAAGGCGTAATCTACCATCAAAAAACGACGCTTCTAGCGGATTTTCCATTGAAATTCGACGAAAATCCGGGAAAACAGCGAGAAAAAGAAAAAGCCGAAGAAATATTTTCCAAGCCGGGAAACGGTACTTGATCGTGGCGGGACCCGGACTTGATTCGAATGGGTAGTCGGGTATTGTCGAAAAAAAGGTTCAGTATAGGAAAATTAGCGGAGTATCAACCAAAAATGGTTGTGGAATAGATTAATTAAGCTTTTGGACAGATATACTCAAAATTCTGGTGGTGTAGACAGCAATTTTCAACATGAAATATTGTTTTAGATCAGTTTAATAGTCATTTTGAAAAAAAATGAATAGATATTCTAATAAATCAACTAACTGAGTCAAGATTCTGCTTTTTTTGTATAACTGGCTTCATGGTACTGCTACTGAACATTAATTTCCACTTTATTTTATAATCGTTTTTTTGGAATCAACTTTCTTCCGAAACGCATGTGTCTAAAACAATATAGTGGAAAAAAGTTGTTTTTGGTTTCTCAAAGTTCGCAGTTCGATGTCTAATGAAGCCACACTGCCTAGTAAACTTCAATTACAGTACCGCTGCCCATTACAGAAACACTAATTCGGGTCCCACCACGATTTGCCTGCGCGATCAGGCCAAAATACCGTAAATTTCCATTTCCAACACGCATTTCAACGTTTTTTCGGAAAAATTTTCTTTTTTCAGAACACCTCCGATATCAAAATTGCATGCATAAATAGTTCTAATTGTCGTTGAGTGAGTGGAGATTTTAATTTCATTCCCTTTCTTTCAGTTGTTATATTGTTGTTGATCAAAAATGTCGTCGGACTTCGCAAATCCGATGAAAAAGTTCAAGCTGGTGTTTCTGGGAGAACAAAGTGGTAAGATTCTTGCTTTTTATTGTTTTTTTCCATCTGTTTAGGATCCTATTCTAATCAACCATGGCCGTTCTTGTGGTTTTGATGTTGAATTAGCGAAATTGGCGTTTTTTTTTATTTTGATGTAAAAATTTTGGCAAAAATTTTGATTCGAAATAAAGTAGAGGTCACAATAATGAAGATACAAATTGTTTTATCCAGCAATTTCGTCGTCTAATTAGTTTTACATCTACTTTTTTCAAACACGTCACGTGTAATCTAAATTTGTCAAAGTTTCTTTGTCAAAAGTCAAATTTTTTAGTAAAATTGTTAATTTTTAGTTGGTAAAACCTCCCTGATTACACGGTTCATGTATGACAGCTTTGATAACACATATCAAGCAACGATTGGGATCGATTTCCTCAGTAAGACCATGTATCTGGAAGATCGAACGGTAAGTGTCTCATTTCTAATTGATTTGTTCCGAAATTTAGGTCCGACTTCAACTCTGGGATACTGCAGGTCAAGAGCGGTTCAGATCACTGATACCTTCGTACATTCGCGACTCAACGGTTGCTGTCGTTGTCTATGACATCACAAGTATGTGTACTTTACTTATTTCGCGATTCATCTTTTGTCTTTTTGTCTAAAACTTGGAATGATAATGCCTTTTTAGACGCAAATTCTTTCCATCAAACTTCCAAATGGATTGACGATGTGAGGACAGAGCGGGGCTCAGACGTTATCATAATGTTGGTGGGCAACAAGACGGATCTTTCCGATAAAAGGTGATTCATTTTCTTTTGTTTGTTTTGGGTTTAGGTCCTTGCGAGGTTGTGAATCACTTTGAATATTCATGAGAAATGTTTAAGCCAAAATTTATATTATACATGAGGTATCAATAACTAATAAGGGAGTTTGTTGGTAAAATACGTTGAACACATCATGCGATATGGCTTAGATTTACTCGATAGGACATCTACTGGCTTTTTATATCAATTTAATGACGACTTATGCAACAGGGGCGATGTTATATTATGCATGAGAGATCTGAAAGAAAATAAAATTTTTGGAAGAAATAGGGTAGAAATTGATCTAGAATAGGTTTTAGAGGATAAAGGAAGGTTTTTTCTTGCTTTATAAGAACATTTATGCCATTGCGATCATATTTATATATTGGTCATGATGAGTACCTAAAATAATGTGAGAAACATAAAAATTACCTTCTAAAGTAACGAAATCTAATCTAGTTAGGAAGATTATGCTATGAAATACCTAGAGTATGCATGTTTCACCAGTTCTTTATTTGATTTTGACCTGAAAACATCAAAATTTCAATTTTCTTCGGTTTAAGGCAGGTTTCAACGGAGGAAGGCGAACGAAAAGCCAACGAACTCAACGTAATGTTCATCGAGACGTCGAGTAAAGCCGGTTACAACGTAAAACAGCTGTTCCGGCGGATCGCGAACGCCTTGCCGGGCGTCGACAACGACCGGCCGGCCGACGCCCGTCAAGTTGTTGATATTGGCCCCATAAAACCGCGACAAATCGTAACCGACGAAGGCTCATGTTGGTGCTAAAACTGGTCGGTGCAGGCTGTGTAATTGTCATATACCGCCCGGGTCTCCCTGTTTCTGTTCCCCGTGTATATGATTGTTTTAATATCAATGCCAATTTGCTTAAAAGACAGCTAAGAGAAGGCGTTTTTTCTTTCGTATTTACTAATTTATTATCTATCTTGTGATTGTGATAAGAAATAAATAACAGCTTGGTGTTAAATTTTTGGGAAAAATGGCTTATTTTGCACCATTTTTTACATGAATAACATAATTTTTATGAGTTTTATGAGGAAAAGAAATGGTCACAGGACATGATTGGCTTTTAACTCGTGTTTTTGCAGAAAATATCCAGATTTTAAGATCAAAAATCCAAAAAAAAGACTTTCTTTTTTTTGGGTTTTCTATGTTCAAAATCTCGATATTTTCTGCAAAACGCGGGTTAAAAAGCCAAAGAGAAAAGCAAAAAACGTCGTTGCAACTTATTATATTATGTTTATTGTGGGTTGGACGGCACAAAAAACTAAAAAAAAACATTGCTTTTTTTCAAAAAATTAGCACACCAAAAAGAGTTTGAAGATTCAAACAGCCAACAACAAGTATATATAATAATAATAACCGGGGGAGATGGTTTCAAATGGGACCCAAGGGAAAATATGAGCGAGATACGGGGCGAACAAACAAACAAAAAAAATGATTTATGAAATGGGTGTATATTATAGTAGAGGCGGGCATTAAAGCTGATAAGTAAATGGAGAGGGAACAAACAGTGATAACAATCAAAAGATCTGGTACAGTGACGGACCTGATCCAGTGGCAAAAAAGGTACCATTTTGGATCCGGGAAGTATCAAAAAATGTGGCAAAATACCTCCTTTTTCAAATGAAAAAACTCCGTTTTGAAGGGCCCTCACAAAAAGAGCTGGTGCGCTTTTCAAAACGGAGTTTTTCTCACTGTATATGACTTCCCCACGAGGGTTTTTTTGATACAAACGGATTTTGATGGCGAAATTCAAAAATTATAATACTCAGGTTAGGCCACAACAACTGGATCCTCCACTTTTTTCGGCAGCATGGGCTCGATTTCGTTGGGTTTCCCGTTCCGCGCGTGATAAATCGAATGAGTTTCCTTTTCGGTGGCATCAGTTTCCTCTTCATCCACTGGTTCGGCCACGGCCAACGTTGGGAGCGGGTCGTCTTTGAGGGCATGGGCGAAGAACATTAGGACGCAGATCAGGCAGACAATCGCGATTAGCTGAAAAATGGAATTTTTGATGGATTAGGCGAAAAATTAAAGTTTCAACTCAAATTTCAAAAATAAAAAAAAATAAAATAAAATAAAATTTTTTTTGATAGTCACACACTGCACAATTCCAGGCAAGTGTCAACTAAAAAACCGCACAGCACAAAAATTTAGACCAATTTCAACTAAATTTTTGCACTGTGCAAAACCGTAGGCTTTTTTCAACTAAATTTTTGCACTGTGCAAATTCGTAAGCTTTTTTCAACTAAAGTTTCGCTCTGCGCAAAATCATAGGCTTTTTTCAACTAAAAATACATACTGTGCAAAAACCATAGCTTTTTTCAACTAAATTTTTGCACTGTGCAAAACCATAGGCTTTTTCCAACTACAAATCCGCACTGTGCAAAACCCTAAGCTTTTTTCAACTACAAATCCGCACTGTGAAAAAACATCAATTTCACGTTCCAAACACCTCGTATGCTTACTTGTCCCGCCACACTGAAGGCCAAAAACAGATCGGCAAGCAACTTGTTCTGGTACAACATGCAGCTTCCATGTGCTCCGGAGCAGGGGTCAAAGTGTTGTCTGATGCAGGACACGTCAAACAGCCAGCCAAACAGCACGGGTGCCGGGATGGTGCCGATAATTCGAACTAAAATCCATTGAATTCCCAGTGCAAACGCCCTTTCGGCGTAATCCACGGTTCTCAAAACCACCGTGATTAATGGTACTCCCACGGCGAAGGTGAAGAAACAAAATGGCGCAAAAATGAACAAAAATCCGAAGAGACCTTTGCATTTCGACTCGCAGTAGCCATTTTTCACCCTTCTGATTCCTCCTTTTGTGTTGGTTGGGGCGCAGGAGCAGTTATTGTACACCTAAAATAAGGTCGACTTAATCCAAAAAATTGAAATTAAACCAAATCCAACGTATTCGAAAGCTATATTCAACACTATTAGCCATTAAAAACCCCATTTCGACAATATTACCCCCAAAAATCTTCAAAAATGCCAACTTTTCATCTAAACCAATAGAATTTTTCGAATCTCACCTTAGTCAATGGGCTGTACAGATCGGGGCATCCGGCATAGCATGGTGAGTAAAAAGCGACTTGTGTCCCGTCGTTGAACTCGGCGCAGACCGGGTGGTATTCGGTGGATTCGCATTTGCAATGGGAGTTGCATTTGGACTGAAGTTTGAAGACAAAGCTGTCGGTGGAGTTGTCGTAGTGGTTTGAGACGTCGCTGAAATTAGCTGACTGTCATTCAAAACATATTTTACTACGATTTTCAAGTTATATTTTCAATTTCTTCGCATATTTCACAAGGAAAGTACTTCTATGGGGTGTGGAATTACCGGTCGAGATATATATCAAAAAATTCGCAAAGATTTTCTGATTCAGAATATATATAAATTAGCTGCCTAATTTTGGTCTAATGACATGTTTTTGTCCTCAGAAGTTTTCTCGCGACACCATGCAAGCGTCTTCTTGACCGTGTTTTTACCAATAACAAAATTTTGTTTTGTGCTAAACTAAATTCTGAGGCCTTGACAAGCCTTAAAATATCAAATTGGAATACAACTACACCTTAAAAGTAGTTCCGATGTAAAAATGGGTTCTAGTGTGGCAAAAAGAATCGAACCCGTCACCCTCGGATTTCCAATCTAGCGCTCTAACCACTCGGCCACACCGCTCTCTTCCGAAGGAAGAGACCGAGCGCGCTTTTGTCGCCGCCGATTTTTTTCCTCGAGAAAAAAATTTATTAAAAAAACTCGCTGATAGACCAAAATTAGGCAGCTAATTTATATATATTCTGAATCAGAAAATTTTTGCGAATTTTTTGATATATATCTCGACCGGTAATTCCACACCCCATAGAAGTACTTTCCTTGTCAGACAAGGAAAAAAATTTTTTTTGATGTCAAAAAATTTCCCTGAGCTATCGCGTATACTATAAAAACCCGATAACTGTCCCTAATAAACCCCATAGAGCCATTACAAACCAACAAAACTTAAAATAATTTCAAAAAAATCAAAATTTTACCTACACCAATATAATTTTAGCCAAACAATGTTCCAAAAACAACTTCAAAATCTTCTTATAGCTCTCTAATCTCCTCCATAAACTTTACAGCTCCAAAAAAAGTCTTTTACTTACTCATCCACCGGGTAATGTCGTTCAATTCCGACCAAATGATCATGATCGCAGTAAATAAAATACATCGGGCTGAGCAACAACGCGCAAATCAGTAGAGCCACACAGAACTGGAGGGTGCGCACACAGCTCATTCGGAACTTGTGGATGATGAATCCGGAGAACATGGTGCCAATGCCGGCCATTGGGACCATGATACATCCGATCAGCATGTTGGCTTTGGAGGGCGCCACACCGAACTGGCGCTCCAAATACTTGGACATGAAGGTCGAGACACCCGTAATGATCAGTCCTGAAATATTTCGTCATCATTTCCGGTCTAAACGCCTCGAAAAAATCCCAAAAATCGCCAAAACTTACCATCCACCGCCATGCCGAGCGTGATCAACATGTAAGGCCCGTTTAGGAGGATGCGATAGATCGCGATTGGGATATGTCGTACGTCCAGCCATAGTTGATACCACAGAGGTCCTGATCGGGTCGTGAGCGCGGGCATTGACTCTGCTACGGCTTGGCTGGCGGCCGTTTCGTCCACCGTCATCAAGTTTTTTCCCGTTATGGCCGAAGTTTTGGATGCGGACGGCATTCCGCAGCACTCCGGGGTGCGCTTCTTCGATCCTCCGAGGGTCTCTTTGCGGAGGCGATTCCTAAAAACACCAATTTAGGGTGGAAAATCATCTAAATTCGGGAGAAAAAATCAAAAAAATTTAAAAATTACCTGTGCCATTTCAAGCTCTCCGGAAGGACCTTGGGCAAGCTGAGAATCGGGACTACGGCTATTAACGCGAGCAAGGAGACAATCTGGAAGCCCACCCACCAAGCGCCCACCCATTTCGGATCGGATTCGTTGAGATTGACCAGCCTAAACAAAAAGTTTATATTAGCTCTCAAGTACAATATAAAATTGATCATTGCTCAAAATTTTCGATAAAAATTATAAAAAGTCTAGACGCAACTAGATAAAATAAGCCATACTCTTTCTTTTAAAACCAAAATCCACCCTCTAGCCTTATCAAAAACTTACTTATCAAACTTTTTCCCGGTTTGAAGGAAATCCGTGTGGTATTTCAGGAAATGCGATTGTCCCACAAATCCCAGGGCCGGACCAAAAACGCCGAAGGCGTAGAACACTCCCAGATACAGCGAGCTCAAGTTTGGGCCCACATTTTCGTCGATATACGACACAGCGATGGTGAATAATGGGGTTGCGCCAATCCCATGCAAGAAGTGGGCCAAACAAAAGAAGAAGACGTATCTGAAGGTGCCGGGTTGATTCTCCGGCGATGGGCACGACTTCAGGGCTTCCGCATTCGACGTGTTTGTTAGTATTGAGGTCAGAGTTGGGTTGGGACATCTGCTGAAGCCGGCGTCGTCTTCCGAATACGAGTTGGTATAGGAGTCGGCGAGGAGGTGGGGGGTCGAGAAAATGAAGGCTCCAATTGCCATTAATATCAGTCCTACAGCCAAGGCGAGGGGTTTGGAGTGTCTACCACCAAAGTAACTGACCGGTATGCAGAAGAGGACATAACCAAAATCGTAGAACTAAAAAATCGAGTTTTAAGGGGGACCTTGGTGGCAAACTTGTACTTCGAAGGTGAAATCAACGTTCAAGGGTGTTAAAAATAATCCTAAAATACGCTATAGACTTTATTAAGTCTCTTTCCATCAATTTAAACCCAAAACTTCATCAAAGATCCTTCAAAAAATCAAATTATATTATCCATGACCCAGCTGACCTAAAACAAGGTAAATTGATACCTCCCAAGCTCTCAATCAATTCAAATCCACTCAGCAGGCATTGCTTACACCCTCTAATATCCAAAAACCTCCAATTTCTTCTTACCTGTGCGATTCTTCCTATCGTACTTGTACTCAATTCAAATCTCCGCTCAATGGTCGATATTGTTGACGGAACTAGGCCATTCACGATGATTCCCTGTATCGTACAGAACCAGCACATCCACAGGAGCATCCAGTTCTTTGTTGCGAATTTCTGCAGCCATTTCGGTCGCCAGCTTCGGATGCCCATCAACGATTTCTCGGCCATTACGTCAATTTCCTTCTCGATCAGCTGGATCTGTTGTTGCTTCTGGCGCTCGTCCATCGTCGACCATGGCGCTTCGCGTTTCGGCGGGCGTGCGAATGGCGGGCCGGAGGCGAAGCCATTGGAGCGGGTGCCGCGCAAATGGCCGCGTTGGCGGCGGGGGCGGTCCGGCTCTTCCGGCGAGGCCGGAGACTCGGGAACGTTGTGAATTGAGGCCATTGACGGGTTCTTGGAGGAATGTTGGGTTCGGGAATCGAGGCACAGCGGCTCTAAGGTCTCTGGCCGGGCCAGGGGCTCGCTGAAAAATTATTAATTGGGATTTTTTAGCCAAATTTTAATTTTTATTACTTTAGGTCAACAAATTAAATTTTTTACGTAAAAATCATCCGAAACCAAAAACCCGGCCTCGCAATGCATTTTAAATTTAACACAGAGCATTTCTCAAGTAAATAAACTTGTCATGATGGCCAATTTTCAAGACTTTTTTGTCCAAAAATACGTCTTTCATTCCTACAGTGGCGGACCTGATCCGGTGGCAAAAAACGTACCATTTTGGATCGGGGAAGTATAAAAAATGTAGCAAAATACCTCCATATCCAAGTGATAAATTTTGAAGAGCCCTCAAAACAGAATTTTTTCACTTGGAGAGGGAGGTATTTTGCTACATTTTTTATACTTCCTGGATGCGAAATGATACGTTTTTTGCCACTGGATCAGGTCCCTCACGGTGGATCGTATTTTTGGACAAAAAAGTCTTGAAAATTGGCCATCATGACAAGTTTCATTAATTGAGAAATGCTCTACGTTAAATTTAAAATGCATTGCGAAGCCGGGTTTTTGGTTTCAGACGATTTTTTACACAAAAAAATTTAATTTGTTGACCTAGACTAATATAATATAAATCAAAATTCGCCTAACAAATTTAAACACTTAAAACTCGACCAAAAATCCCTTATAATACCATATTTTTTCCAATTCATCTCTAACCATTAAAATTTACGAGCAAAAGTTTCAAAAAAGTCCTTACATTTCCGGCCGTGTCCCGAGGACGTTTTTCACGGCGCGAGAATTTTTTGCCCCACTTTTTTCGCACTATGTATATCAGTCATGTTCGAATGAACGCGTTCCTTGACTCTTCGTTTTTATTTTTGAAGACGTTGAGAGCTCAAAAAAGGAGGTTTTCTCAAGAATTTCCGGATTTCAAGCAATTTTCGTGGGAAAATTTAGAGTCCTAGAATTTCTAAGGTGGTCATGAGTTGTTACGCCTATAAACATGAAACTTCCAGGGAGGCTTCGATATTATTTTAGATTTTTAGTTAAATTTTTATCTAAAAATCCCAGTATCTCGAAAATTAGACAGCATAAAGAAGTTTAATTATATCCATTACAATTTCTTAGACTCAATGCGCTATTTAAAATTCCATTTATCCAAAAAACCCAAAAATTTTTATATTGTACTTGCCCCATCTGCTGCATTTTCTTTCCCTGACGTAACTTCCGGTTTCAAACAAACTTTATTTGCTTTTCAGAGCATTTGCAAACTTATAATCGTTCGAACTCTTGACAATTCAGTCCAAAGGGCCTTGCAAATTGCTTTCTGAGAAGATCAAACAGCACAAACTATGCTATTTAATATCAGCTGTCTTCCGGTATGAAATAGATACGTAAAGTCAAGGTTCGAATCCGTGACTTGGATCGGATTTCGAGTTCGAAAAGCCACCTGCTTTTTTTAAAAAGCCAATTGTTTGAGCTTTCGACAAATTGGACCTTGCACTAGGTCAAAAATTAAATTTTTGATATAAAATGCGAGATACCCTGGAGGAAACCATCAAATTTATGGTCAACAAAGACGGACAGAAGCTATGAACCCAATTTCAACTACAAATATCCCCTCACAACAATTTTCTGATGTTGATTTAGGCAAAAATCAAACTTATAACGAATCCCTTCCTTAAAAGGAAGATTTTTGGCTCGAACACCTCTATCACCTTCTCCTCAACCTAAAGACCAACAAGACAAAAGCGAAAGCACTTACCCTCGTTCTAATTGTGGCGTTTGAGCAGAAGTTCCAGGTCTTGTTGCTATCTCGACTCGATGGCACCATGCTGGCGGGAGCTTGGAGAGGTCGCCGGGAACCGAACGGGTCTCCGCATTGGGCCCATTGGGAGAGCTGGAGCGGCGTTTTGCCATCAGAAGATTCGAATTCGAAACAATTCACCAACTTCTTCTCCCGGTCATAAATTTCGATGGTTTAGGCGCAAAAATTGACGTCAAATGGCGTTCTCTTCGTCTCAAAGCTTGTACGGACCAGCCCAAAAAAGATTATGCACCTCGTTGATCACTTTGAATACCAGTATTCAAGAGTTTGAAGCTCTTTTAGCATCAATTTTCTTTCTAAAAGTCGATTTTTTGGAAGGACTCCAAAAATTTCCAGAAAATCCGTCACCGACTTCTCTTATGGCCACTTTTTCTTCCACTAGCTTCGTTTCCACTTTTCGGCAAGAATTTGACAACGAAAACGGCTGCAATCGCCCGCTGATATATTAATTCTGATATCGTGGCAGCTGAAAATAGCCAAAGTTTAGGGGCTGAAATTCGATACTCATGGTATTTCAAACGGCTCCGAAAAACACGGAATTCACGATTACGGGTGTTAGAGAGGGCCGTCGAAATGATAAGGAGTCCAAAACAAATTGAGATGTGTTATAAAAGTGGACGTGATAACAAGGTGGTCGGTGAAGGTTAAGATGTCAATTTTTGGGCGGATTCGAATAGAAATATGGCTTGTGAAGGGCAGTAAATATGCCAAAAGATCTGAAGGACCGATATTTACAAAAACAAACAAGTTTTAGGGGCTAAAATGACAATTTTGTTTTGATGATGACTAAAGGCCATGGATAATGTAAAAATTACAGAATGATCGCAAACTTTTGAATGCAAATGGATACTGATGACATTGTTATGCTAATAGCACGTTTTTAAGGCAACTTTTACTTCTCAACAACCAAAAATAGAAATTTTATGACATTATTTATCAGAAAGAGGTCAAAGTTTTCCGAACAAATCAAAAAATTGATTACAGTCATTAGAGAATATCGCAATTCAATAGCTCTTGGGCTGTAAAATGTCCCAACTCGCTCAATAACATTGATTCTAGTATTCTTTGCCCGAATTTTTCCTCAAAAAACAACTTTTTTATAGTTTACACCAAGTACAATATCATTTTGATAGATTTACAATTTTCTTCCCTCTAATTATCAATTTTCTTACGTCCAGCCTCCTCTAGTCTTCTTCGAGACCCCCTTTTCAAAGTGCAAGTCGCATCGACCCCTTCAATTTCTACAAAATTCCAAGAATTCGCCAAAATTCCACCTTAACCATGACAAAACTCGCTTCGAACAACAAAAACAAACTTCAAACAGATAGTTTGAAGTTCAATGTGAAGGCGAATTCAGTCGAAACAACAATTTATACGGATCAATTACAATCACAAATTAGAAAATTAATCGTTTCGCGAGCATTTCCGTCATTTACAGGGCAATCTGAACCGAAAACATGGAAAAAACGTTGCATTACCACCTAAAAAAGGGATTTCAAATACTCAACACCTGCATTTTATCCCAGAATGTGTCTACAAATCCTAAAAATAAACTTTCTTTCGTGAATCAATTTAAAGGGATGAACGTTTCTTTGAAGATTGTGGTTAATTACAAGGTAAACATTGGAGAATGGACGAAAGATCAGGGATTTTCTCAATTCTCGCGTGCTGAGAATTGAGAAAAAATCTCAGGATGAAACATACAAAAGCTAAATTTTCATCTTGTCATGGATAATATAAAAAAATTGTAGCCTTCAATTTTGATGGTTTTCGAAATAAAATTGGAGTTCTGTTCGAAATTAGGAGCACAAAATTCCACAAAATTTTCTTTTCAATCAAAATCCGCAAACACATCATAGAAAGTTTTTTCTCTGACCGACTCTCGTCATTTCCCATAGTCTCTTGACCAAAATGACCGTTGAATAGTTAAACAAAAAATCTGTCAGTTCCATTTAGGGCTCGGGACTTACAAATCTTTGTGTGTCCAGAAAATATCCCACACCCGTTTAAAATGTGTCAATGGTATAAACAACGGCTGTATACGGCTAGGAGTACTTGCTATAGCACCCACGTCCATATACAGCGAGGGGCCTGATTCAGCGGCAAAAAACGTACCATTTTGCATCCAGGAAGTATCAAAAATGTGGGAAAATGCTTCCCTCTCCAAGTGAAAAAAAACTCAGATTTCAAAAGGACGCCCGCTCATTTCGTGAGGGAAAGGGCGCGCCCTTCAAAACGAAGCTTTTTCACCTGGAGAGGGAATCATTTTGCCACATTTTTGATACTTCCCGGATGCAAAATGGCACGTTTTTTGCCACTGGATCAGGTCCGCCTCTGTACAGCCGTTGTTTATACCATTGCCACACTTTAAACCGGTGTAATCGTGGCACATTTTCTAGTCACACAAACATTTATACGTCCCCAGCTCTAAATAGAACTGACAGATTTTTTGTTGAACTATTCAACTTTCATTTTGGTCAAAAGACTATGGAAAATGACGAGAGTCAGTGAGAGAAACAACTTTCTGCGGTATATTTCGAGCAGCCACCTTCAACCTTTTCAGATCTCATTTTTTTCTCCGAACAACCCAATTCACAGCCCATCATCCCCCGAACGACGAGCATTGTGTTCTTTCCAGGTGAAAAGGCGAAAAAACGAGGCTCGAGGAAAACAATGTCAATCAAGAGACATTTCAGAAATGACATGAGCGCTCAAGACAAGAGAAGAAATCAAAGAAAAAATGATAATGGGAAGGTTATGAGACGCCAATTCCTACTGTAAATGGGCCGTAAATAACCCGTTCTGGCTTTAATTACGTTTTGAAGACGAGGGATTATAAAAAACGAGGAGAGAAGGTCAGAGAAAATTTTCACATCCCGTTCTGCTTCAAAGAGTCCGTATTTATCGCAACAAACACATTCCAAAGATCGCAGTAGGGTGTCAAAAGTCCACTATACAAAAAACAAATTCGGCTGTCGCAAAAAGTCGGCGAAAATAAACATCCGACCGTTTTTCGTCAGCTGGTTCCCACAGTGACTCATCCGGTTTTTGTATTTCGCTAACAGATAACGCGGAGAGATTTCGAGAGAAAACTGCATGTAAACAGTTTCAAAATTATCTATCAGGAATATTCTATTACTCATAATTCGGGAGGAATCAGTTTCAAAAATTTTGCACAGTGCAGTTTTTTAGTTGAAATAAGCCTAAATTTTCGCACTGTGCGTTTTTCTAGTTGAAATAAGCCTAAATTTTTTAGCAGTGCGGTTTTTTAGTTGAAATACGCCTAAATTTTGGCACTGTGCAGTTTTTTAGTTGAAAAAAGCCTACAAGTTTGCACTGTGCAGTTTTTTAGTTGAAATAAGCCTAAATTTTTGCACAGTGCAATTTTCTAGTTGAAATAAGCCTAAATTTTTGCACTGCGCAAAACAGTTGTTGGAATAAGCCTAAATTTTTGCACAGTGCATTTTTCTAGTTGAAATAAGCCTACAACTTTGCACTGTGAAAAAAGTTTTTCCTGTTTATTATTCGTTATACACTCTAACATTTTTTGAACCAAAAACCATTCCAAAAGCCGTCATCATGCCTAAAATATCCCATATTGAGGCGTTTTCCGCGAAAATGACGGAGAAATACACGCACTTTTTCTTATTATACTCATTCCCCTCTATACTAATTGGGAAAAACAAATAGATAAGCCCCTCCAAACGGCCTTCCCACACAGTACAATCCTTTTAATTTTCGTGGGTTGTTGTTATGGCGCAGTAAAATTGGCAATAACAATAAATATAAAAATGAATCAAGATTCACGCAAATTTCGACCATTTTAGCTGCTAATTAGCCCCAAAAAGTGGCGAGTTTTACTGTTTACTAGTTCAAATTGTAGTCGAAATCGAATTTAGCCAAAAACATTCGTATTAAGGCGCGGAAAAAGGGCGTTTTACGTAGTTTAACAGCCCATTTGAGAGGTCGTTTAAAGTGCTTTAAAGGCGGGCCTTCTAAATTTAACACATCTGACACTCAAAAAAGGTAACTCCAAATTTTCCCGCTTTCCCACAATTTCAGATTCCGAAAAGCGCCGGAAATAACGCTCAAATAAATTTTCGCTTAAAAATTTGCAAAAGTAATGGTGGCAAGAAGTTTCCTTTGGAGTTTTGTAACACGGCGTATTTTACATTTTTGTTAAAATAATTGGCAATTCGGCACAGTGCGATTTGAGTTTTGCACAGTGCAATTTTACAGGGTAAAAAAGCCTAAAGTTCCGCACAGTGCAATTTTCTAGGGTAAAAAAGCCTAGAGTTTTGCACAGTGCAATTTTGTAGGGTAAAAAAGCCTACAGCTTTGCACAGTGCAATTTTGTAGGGTAAAAAAGCCTACAGTTTCGCGCAGTGAAACTTTATGGGTGTAATAGGCCTATTTTTTGCACTGCGAAGATTTCCCAAAAACCCCCAAAAGTTTCAAAAAAGTTCTAGCCTACAACACCACCTTTAATCCCGAAATCCTCTCAAGTCCTAAACAAAATCCCATCTTTTCTTGAGCCTCGTGAAAAAAAAGAGAAACACGCGTGCCCTTTAGACTTATAACATCTCCTCCGCAAACAAGCCAGTTTCGAAATTGCAACACATCAAAGACCCGTAAGATAGATGCAGCCAAATCCAATTACCGCGCAAGCACTTTTAGGGCGATATCACTGTGCCTCGGGGGGCCAACTCTAATCCGGTTATGGCGAACGTTTTGGGTTTATCGGAAAGACGTTTTTTGGTGTGCGAGGATATGCAATTTGCCGGGCATGTTCGGGCTTTCCGAATTGGATTACATGTTTAGTAAATTGAATTCGGCCTCGAAGCCCAAATTTTCATCCAGTGCAAAGAGAATGGGGGTAATTGACAAGGTCATTGGTTAAGTGCGGAGGTCGGAATTAAATGTTGCTAATGGACAACGATTTACGTAAGTATTCAGAGGTTAATCGTGTATAATTACACCTCTCTAGAGGACGAATCATTCAACATCAAGCGTAGCAAGTGCAAAGATCGAGTTTAGAACCGTTCGCCTTTTTTCAAAAACAATTGCCAAAGGAGCAGATAACAAACACTTGAAAACACGGTGATGAAGCACAATGACTATCAATTTTTTTCTCGATTTGTCTCAAGAACCTCACGTTTCAACGGGCCAACTCACAGAAGGAAATCAGAGTCAAACAATGAAAAGCCGGTAAATCCCAAAATCAAGATGAAAACGAGGGAATTACATCAAAGAAAATTTATAAAATCTCCAAAAAAATACGTCAATTTCCCATCGAAAAACAGATGAATCAGTTGCAAAACCACTCGGAAATTCGCAAAAATCCACTCGCAGCCGCTTCCGGAGTCTCAAACTTTTCGAAAAAATAAATAAACCAAGGTTTGGCCGCTTTGAAACGCAAAAAAAAGCCCCGAACATTTTTTGCCGGCATTCCGACGCACCGAAAAAAGAGGGAACAAAAAGAAAGGGGGAGGAAAAAAGAGGAGACCTCGAGAAAAGATCCCAGTTCTCGGATGTTTGTGCTTTGTGCTTGGGGATGAGGGGGAGAACGGAAGACAACATAGGATGATGAAAAAACGTCCGTTAGATTTGTTCGTGCCAAGGGTAATTTTGTATAAGAATGGTGATGGTGGAGCTTTAATTTTGACGAAACTTCGCTCAAATTGAGATAGCAAATTACAGTGGCGGACCTGATCCAGTGGCAAAAAACGTACCATTTGCACCCGGGAAGTATCAAAAAATGTGGCAAAATCTCTCCAAGTGAAAAAAAAACTCCGAGTTTCAAAGGCGCACAATCACAAAAAGCGGGTGCGCTTTGAAAACCGGAGTTTTTCACTTGGAGAGGGAGGTATTTTGCCACATTTTTTGATATTTCCCGAATGCAAAATGATACGTTTTTTGCCCCTAGATCAAATCCGTCATTGTATTTATGGCAAGCAAGTAAACATTGGAACAAACAGATTGGAACTTCTAAATCAGGACGGTCGATTATCCAACAAACTCTCGGAGCTTAGAGAAATCCTTTTCGTACCCAACGAAAAGATTTGTCCAGAGGTTCCACAACCAATTTACCGGATATAATCCATAAACCCGGCAGATTAGACGTATTTGGAATTGAACTGACTACCGCGAAAGGAAACTACTTTGGTTGTTTGTTAAGGGGATTATTTGATTAGTTTTTGGCACAACAAGCAAAGAAGAGACCGGACGTTTTGAAGAAGACTAATATTAGCCGGTTCTTTACAATGAACTCCCACGATAACAGCGAAAAAACCAAAATTAACACTAATCTGGCCTTTTATTCAATTGTATTTGATGTCTCAAGAGGAAGAACGAATTCAAGTGGCACAATGACAAATACAACAACAATATGATGTTTGAATTGGCAAAAAGATCCGAAATGGTAACAATGAATATCAAAAGAGAGGGGCGATTAAAACAAGCCAACAAATTCCGAGACAACCGTGAAAGCGTTGACCAGAACGGCTTCTTCTGTCATAATACGAGGAACGACGACAGCACCGTGCTCGAGAAATGAACTCTCAATCTAGGGGTAAAGAGGACCAATTCACGTGCCCGTTTGCCAAGCCGGCCCCACTTCCGTTCTCAAAATATTGGCCCAGTTGCTAGTTTTGAATTGACCTTTCGAAGTATACAATCCGAGACTTTTAAAACTTGTAGTGACAAGCCGATTTTTCATAAAAAATCCGCTGTGCAGTAAAGGTCAAAATTTAAAAAAAAATAACGATTTCTTATCCGAAGTGCAAAAAAAATGCGCGTGTATCGTAATTTTGGCCTATAAATAGTTGATATCTGAACGAAATCACACGAGACTCTTTTCGCCCTTTCGTGGGATGTTTTTTGGTTAGTATAATCGTTTTTCAGCCAAATTTTTTTGACTAAAAACAACTAAAAATGGATCCCTTACGCAATAATGCTAATGATTAGGGCGTAACAAGTTCGCTGCTACACGATATGCTATAATGTGGGGGACTCAAGGTAAAAATGACTTTCTAAACCTACTACAGGTGTAAATAAACAACTAGTGACATCTCAGCCTCATAAAAATTAAATTCCCAGCGATAATTAGGGGTTCAGCAAAAATAGTAATAAAGTTCGCCTCAGGCAGAGTAATAACTTTTTCCTGGACCAGATTAAAACTGCAAAAGGAAAAGTTTTTTGCGGATTTGGATAATTATAACGTAAATAAGGACCGTTGTAATAATTTTTGCAGTCAATATTGCGTGTGGGCGACAAAAACCCCTAGTCTAGAGATCTTTATCATAAAAACGCAGACTTATGATTCAGCATAAAAAAGATGAGAATATCGTATGTGAATCACAAGGTTCATCACGACCATAATCATTTTTGACACATTTTCAGAGACTTCTTCCTTGCGCAATGCCGAAACGGCCGAGATATTCAGCGATATTTCCACTGGAGAGGCTATAGAAATGAAAAGAGCCAGGAAGAAACAGACTCTCCTTACATCACATCCCCATTAACCCACGATTACCTACAAATCCGGCGAATTAATAAAACAATAAAGGATTTCCATCGCTTAATCTTCGCTCAAAATTTCGCCACCAAATCTCATAAACAGTAGAGAGAAAACACTGAAAACACCTCCGTCTAGATGATAACGAGGTTCAATCATGTGGAAAAGTAGGATAAACAAGTGTTTTCAATGGCCTACTGACCTTTATTGAGCTTGCAAATGAATAAACGTCATTTGGAGATCAGTTTTGGATCAAAAGTTAAGGATTTCCTCAAGAGAATGCCAAAAAATGATAAAAATCGGTCTGATTGGCCAAACCAAAATAAAACTGAAGAAGAAACCAGTAAAGACAATCGTATTCCGGCATCTCCCTCTAACTTCATAAATCACCCACTCGCGCCTTATAAAATCCCACCATCTGGCGTTCAAACAATGCCATCTCTACTCTACAATTAGAGGGCCGATCTTTTTGTCCGAGAACCTTATAACTTGTCGTTATCCGGTCCAAGGGAGATGTGGTCCCCAAATGCTATAAAAGCGAATACCCATTCTTCGCTCCCGTTTTACTCTCCCCTTCTTTATGCATTCGGATTAGAAGGGAACCGGGGGAGGCGAAAAAAACCACCTCATTCCTTTTCGTTTTCTCAAAACCTCTCTTTTTACAGAACATATCCGCTCTGGTCGGAGGAGATCACCCATACGACTTGACAACAACCTTGAAAGGAACATGTGGAAACAGCGTCTATTTGACCTCACGCTGAGGGGAAATATCGATGAGAACATCCGAAAGGATAAGAAAAAATTTACAACAGGAATTCAAAAAAGCGAAGTACGAGAAGAGTACCAGTCGGCAACAGCAATCACAAAAAATCCATGTTCAATGCCAAAATCAACAAGGAAGATGTCAACCAACAAATCGACTTCAATAAACATGACAACCAAAAACAAACACAACAAATCAGGAACACCGGAACAAGAGCGCGAGTAAGACTGACGGGATACAACATATCATCCTCCACGATAACTCCAGAAAAGAACGCTCCAATCTCAAATCCTGACCTCGAACTCTCAAAAGATCCAATCAATTTCAAAACTCTCCTCAAGATCCTTGTTTAAAGTCCTTGGCATTACATTTCAAGTGAGTTCGGGATTGAAGACCTTCGAAAAACTTGGTAAGTGGGTGGCGAAAAGTCTTCGTCGGCACGTGTAACCAATTTCCGATCCCTTCAACAATTGTTTTTTCGCTAGACTATAGCTGACCTCTGTTTCTGGCCAGCTGACTGACCGAAACAGTCGTGAAGACGGATGTGCTTTGTATTATAAATTATGGGCCGAGGTGAGGGAGTGGAGCCGATGGATAAGCTCAAAAATCGTATCAATAGATAGCCGACAGTTCGAGGAAATCGTACAATGATAGAGCAATCAAATAAAGTCTGAGGACAGAAATATCAGCGGCTTGCGGATGTACTCAAGTTCGACGATGAAGACGTAATACCAACATAATCCGCTAGCGAAAAAGATCGCCAGGGTCTAACAGCCAACTTCCGCTCGACTTTTGACAACGCTTCCAAGCTCGTCGACAAAGTGTAATCGCGTTAATCCGATTAAACCTGCTTATCATTTGCTATCTTTCTGCTTATTTCATGTTATCGATAGCAAATGATAAGCGAATTTAATCGGATAAACGCACACTTTTATTCCTGATAGGCTCATATAAACAAACCGAAGCAATTTTCGGTCAAAAATATCACCTGTATATTGCACATGACATGTTTGTTATTGCTTTACGTTTTAAATGTGAAACACAAGCCACAACAGATGGAACTAGAGCTGTTAAAGATAAGAATTCACGTCCTCATCTGCTTTTTGGGTGCATTATGAATAATTCAGGCCGAAACCCACGCAGATCCCATCCTCAGGATTTTAAGAGGTCTCTATGGAAATCCTCTTTAATTCCGTCGCCGCTCCGAGGAAAACATAGGGAAGTTTGCAAAATTTGCATTTCGAACGTTTTGAATAATCATTATTCAGAAGATTCTAGAAGGTTTTTGACTAAATCAGCGATATTTTTAGATTTTCTCAAAATTCGCTATGTACAATATCGAAAAAGGAATAAAAATCTCGATTTTTGAAAGAGCCAATTGATTTTTGAGTATAATGTAGGGGAATACTGACTATCGTATTCTCAGAGGCCTTCACTTGCCTCTTGAATTGCAATTTTTGCAATTCCGACATTATTTTACGCAAAACTTACATCAAACTTTAGTAATGACCCCACAGGCCTTCCAAACCTCAAATTTTGAACCCCTATCCTATCCATCTCATCATTAGCATATCAAAATTGCCATGCCAACACCAAAATATTACCCATTCAACACCAAAACTCATAAAAATCGCCGAGAAAATTTTCCCATTGTTTCCTTTTTGACTAATCGCCAACCAAAGAATGCAAACACCAATTCAAAAGGTTTTTTGGCAAAAAGATTCATGAAAACACTTGAATGAATGAGTTCGGGCCATGAAAAATGCTAACTTTCCGGCCTGGACGGAGAGAAACATAAAAAATATATTACACCTGACAGCTGGAAAAAAATCAAAATTTCAGTGTGAAACGCGAATAATAAACGACTTGAAAACACATAAATATTTCAAAAAGACATAAACTTGTTGTAAACACCTGAAACAGCGTTGAAAAAGTTCAAAGGATCAAAATATTGGGAAGTTTGGGTTAACCTATCAGTATAATATAAAACCTTTCAAAAATCCAAAAATTAGTCTGATTCTCAGAAAGATCTGCTAAAAACAAGATTCAAAACACCTGGCAGTGCCTCCGAAGTGAAAATTCAATCAAAACTAAATGAATTTAAGGCCAAATTCATTTGAATTCGTTCATGAATCAGCTCCGAAGGTGACTCAAGATTATTAGCCATATTGACGAAGCTTTTATAAGGATCGTTGGCCAGAAACGGGCCTGGAAAACAACAAAATTTGGCTCATTCTCGAGAATGTCGGGCAAAAATAAAAAAACCAAAATTTGTTGACATTCCGCAACAATCCATAAATTTTTGACATTTCGTTTAATTTGCAGGAAATAATTATTTTGGAGCGAAAAATTGAGAAAAATGAGAGGAAAGTGTTGTAGAATGAGGGTTCAATGTCTTCCGAAGTAGTTCCTAATGAAAAAGAAGACGAAGAAGTTGCGATTCTTGACATCTTGTCGAAGGTGTTCAAGTTAGATGAAGAAGAGATATGTTTGAACGAAGAGAAGCAAAAACAATTGACAAAGCATGCGAAAAGCTTTTGGATACTAGAGGGATTGATACGCTGTCTTAGTACCTATTTTCAGGACGATTCTAGTAAGTTTTTTCCTCTTTGGTTTTGGTTATATTACACTAGCCAAAATCTTTTGTTTCTCTATTTTTAGGTTATGAACAGCATCTTGAACACATCTACGGGCTACTTGATGCCAGTCTGAATACAGGCCACTTCTCCGAAGTCCCGGACGTCTACAGATTGCTTTTTTCGGTCTGTTGTTTAATCCAGACGTTCATTTTATGGAAAAGTGGGAAATCAGAGGTATGTTCTATTTATTTCCGTGGATTTTGATTTTAGGAAGCTTTGGCCAAGTGTGATGAGGGTCTACTGAAGGGTTACGAGCTGGATGAAAACGTTTTGGGAGAGTTAGGCGAAATTTTATCTGATCATATGGGTCCCATGGAGAAGATCGAGGTAATACAAAATTCTCAGCTGGTAAATGTTTATGTTTTGATGTGATTAGGTAGAATAGATAATAACGAAGCTAATTATTTACAAACTTCTCTCTTTTCAAGCTCTTACCTGGAGTAATAATCAATTTTTCCAACCGTTACCTCTGATCCGATGGATAATATAAAAAAACTTTCAGTTTCCCAGTCATTTGTCTCATAACCCTCCTGCTCCTTTATCAACAACTCGAAAGATCTCTGTTCTCAATCTTCCGAGTCTGGAAACCTTCTATACTAACGCGTTTTTGCCGGAAAAACCAGTGATAATCCGAGGGCTCCTGTCAAACATGCCATGTTACAAAAAATGGAGGTAAACAACTTTCTTCCTCTTATAAGTTTTAGTTTTGACTACTTGTACAATAAATGTGGCCGTCGGATCGTCCCAGTCGAGATTGGTAGCAAGTACACGGATGAGGATTGGAGTCAAATCTTGATGCCTTTTGGTCAATTTCTTAACGACTTCGTTGCCAATGAGGAAAATGTAAGTCTTTGAAGTTTTTTTGTTTTATTTTTAGGCCGAAGAACCGGGTTATATGGCTCAACATCGACTTTTGGATCAAGTTCCGTCACTCCTCAAGGATATTATTATCCCGGATTACTGTAGTTTGGTGTCGAGCGATGAACCAGAGAACATAAATTGTTTTATTGGTCCTTCCAGCACTGTTTCTCCTCTACATACCGATCCAAGGCATAATTTCTTCTTCCAGGTAAGAATTTGGGTCCCACCACGAAAACTTTGAACTTCTGGGTATTGTATGAAATAGTGAACAAAGTATTTTTAAGGGCGTATTTTACCTAAAAACGGACTTTGTTTGTGCAATATAGTGTGGTTATTTGCAAAAATTGACTGTTTTGGGTCCCAACACGAAAACTTGATATTTCTGGAAACACTCGGAAAGATTGTGAAACTCATTTTACAGACCGTATTTTACCCAAAATGACCTTTGTTTGTGCTATATAATGTGATTATTTGAAAAAAATGGGTTTGGGTCCCAACACGAAAACTTGATATTTCTGGAAACACTCGGAATGGTTGTGAAACTCATTTTACAGACCGTATTTTACCCAGAAACGTTTTTAGATCCGTGGGAAAAAGTTTGTCCGGCTCATAAATCCGGACCAAAGGCACAACATCTACTTATTCGACGATTTCCTCCGTGCCAACTCAAGTCAAGTGGATGTGGAGCGGCCCGACTACGAAAAGTTCCCTAAATTTAAGGACGTAATTGTTGAGGACTTTGTCATGCAACAGGGCGACTGTTTGTACATTCCACAAGGGTATTTTCATCATATCAGAGCACTCGAACCGAGCATTTCCATGTCAATTTGGTTTGGCGACTCGAAAAGTTGCGTGGAAAAGAATGGGAAATAAAGGAAAAGGTACTTAGAAGTGGTGGTATTGAGAGACCACAGAAATTTTCGAGGGTCTTGAGAAATAAATAAAAAAAATTTCTTGGTTTAGGTGATTTTTGATGATTTTTTTGAAATTTTTGAAAAATTGAACAGATTAATGGTAATCCAGTGAAATAATATAATGTCAATTAGCTTCTGTAGACCATTTATGACATTTTGAACACCATTAGCCACCATTTTGATTTAAAAAATTGAAAAACCCCGAAAAAATTATAATTTATCCTTTTTTTCAAGTATTTTTTATAAAAAATGAAAAATAAATAAGAATTGAGATCGTCCAGCGATCTAGAAAGCAACAATATGTCGATTGGTACCACGCGATCGATTAATTAAGTTTCTTTTTGCTACCCAGGTGAATATAAATAATGACGTCATTAGTGAGGATAATGTCCGAAATCCTTTTGAAGCGGGGAGATTGGGCTGAAAATTGGGTTTAGATAAAAATTTGAGTAAAAAAAGTTTTATTTGTTGTAAAATACGGCCATGATTTTTGTCATGATTTGAAAAGTTATACAAGTACAGTGGCGGACCTGATCCAATGGCAAAAAATGCACCATTTTGCATCCGGAAAGTATCAAAAAATGTAGCAAAATACCTCCCTCTCCAAGTAAAAAGACTCCAGTTTCAAACGCGCGCCAGCTCTACAGCGACGGACCTGATTTTGTGCCAAAATACGTATCATTTTGCATCCGGGAAGTGTCAAAAAATGTAGCAAAATACCTCCCTGTCCAAGTGAAAAAAACTCCGATTTCAAAAGCGGCCCGCTCTTTTTCTGAGGGACCTTCAAAACGGAGTTTGTTTACTTGAAGAGGGAGGTATTTTGCCACATTTTTTACACTTCCCGGATGCAAAATGGTACGTTTTCTGCCACTGGATCAGGTCCGTCACTGTATAGTTGGCGGGCTTTTGAAATTGGAGCCTTTTCACTTGGAGAGGGAGGTATTTTGCTACATTTTTTGATATTCCCGGATGCAAAATGGTGAGATTCTTTGCTATTGTATCAGATCCTCCACTGCCCTTGTATAAATTTTAAAATTATGACAAAAAAATTTGACTGTTTTATGAGCTTAACCTACTTTGGGCCCAACGACTGCAACACGCTTGGTCCATTCGCCGTCTTTCCAAGCCGATCCGAGCTGGAAGTGGGCGCTTTGGAGTCGTTGGCGTTGGATTTTTTCCAAATTAATGCGTAAACTTTCATTCTGAACGGCCTAATCAGGTATAAAGTGCAGCTGGAATTGATGAACGGCAGCCAATCCAAAACTCCGATCATCAACAGGCCCGCTCCGCGGATCTCCATCCGCATTAGACCAGTGATTGTAATAAAAAGTAAGGGCACCACACAGCCCAAAAATGGAATTAGAGTCTGAAAAATTTAGGTTAGGCGTTTGAAAATCAGGTTTTCGCGGCGGGACCCAAAACTTGTAAAAATGATTGAAAAGTGCCGATTAGTAGAAGAAATATAGCATAGAGCATGGGTAAATTGTTCTGAAACATTTCCGACCACATTTTGAAACCATGAGGTTTTCGTGGCGGGACCAAAAACTTTCAAACGTACTAGTTTGAAATGCAAGGAATTATTGGCTAAAAGCAAAATACGGCGTCTGAAACCACTTTGGGATTATCTTAAAAGCCTTTAGACTCCCATCAGGTTTTCGTGGCAAGACCCGAGATTTGCAAAAATCATTAAAATCATGCATTTTGTCTTCGTAAAGCAATGATTTATAGTACCAACCTGCACTAAAACAACTCTTGCGAATTGTTGTTGGAAGTAGAGCGTCCGTTTACTCGCTCGATTCCTCGTCGCATGCCCCAATTCCACGCTTTTGTAGCCAAGAATAAGGGCAAATCCGTAACTGGAAGCGATAACAGTGCCTGCTGCGGCGAAATAAAGATAGCCATAGGTGTGCCGCTGAAATGTTGGAGGTTATTACGGCTTTACAGATGCATTTCAAGCCAATTTTTATTGTTTTACACCTTGGTTTTGCCTAGACAAAAATCCGATAATTTTGTGACATTTCGTCGAAAATTTTGATGAAGTGTCAAAATGCGTTTCTAGCTAAGAAAATCAACAAAATGCGTGTCTAGCCAAGAAAATCAGCAAGAATTACGCCTTTCTTTTGCCTAGATAAAAATCCGATAAATTTTGTGACATTTCGTCGAAAATTTTGATGACGTGTCAAAATGCGTTTCTAGCTAAGAAAATCAACAACCCTTTGTTTCCTTACCAAATTCACAATAAACATCACCGGCATTTGATGGTTTGGCCCGAACCAGAACGTATCTTTCAACAAATTTGCATAATTGTAGCCAGGCCAAATTTGAGCCGAATACCGCAGCGCTAGATAGCCCATAAATGCCACGCAAGACGAAGCCACAACTGATAACATGAATAGCGATAAAGTTTCCCATCGAGATAAGGCCTGACTGAAAAAAAAACTTTCGGTTTTAATGGCAAGTGCAATATAAAAAATCCGTTTTTTTAACCAGTAAACTTACTTTTTGATCAATCGATAACGAAAGTAATGTTGAGCTGGGAGCACTGTAGCCGACAGGCCCAGCGAAAACACTTCCCAAGAAACTAGGCCACAACGAATGGGGAAATTGTCGATATGTGTGACTGGCCCGCTTTGCACAACAAACATTACTCCGTCGGTCAACTCGATTTGCTGGAAAATTAAATTTTTTATGTTTTTAAATACGTCGGAGTCTAGAAAACGTTTTTTTAAGTTAACAAGTTTACCACTTGATTCACAAAAGTCCCCAGAACAAAGACCATGTCCGTAGCCGAACACATGAACAGCATCATGCTGTAACGCTTCAATTCCGACTTGTTGCGCTGCAAAACAAAATAAATCATGAGAGTCGTAGTCACGAATCCCATTGTAGCCGCTGTAACACAATTTATTTGATGGAAAACTCGATGAATCGGCTTTGTGAAGCGCTCAACGGGCACTCCAAACGTTTCGTTGTCGTTTTCAGCCCAAGCATACGGATTTTCGGGCTGATATAGTTGGTCTGGCATCTGGAAAAGAGTGGGGTAGATGTGGGCTGTGAATTTTTTGCGTCCGGATCTAAAGTTTGGGTCGAGGTTGCTTTGGGTCACATCGATTGGTCGTTGTATGCATGGGGAGGCTAGGAGAAGGATTATGTAATAGAAATAATAAGATTGTTTATGTTCTAGGATGGTTTATCACCTATTTTGAGGTATTTTACATACATTACTGCAATTACATCCAGATGAAACTTTTGGGTCTTCCTTTTTTAAGCAAGTTTTGGTATTTTCTATGTTACCACAGCTAAGAGTCAAGAAAACAACGATGAGCACTAGCTAAAATTAGAAAAAGCCCCAATATATAAACTCTTCGCCAAGCCTGCAGCGAGCGTTCGCCGAGTACCGAACCACATTTCCAGGTCGAGATTATGTTTAGACTCGATCGAGACAAGGTTTACACCCAAAAAAAATTTGCCATAGGTGCCTGTGAGGCTTGAAAAATCGGTTCGATGCTCGGCGGAGGCTTGACGAAGACTTTCAGTATTGGTGCTTTTTCTAATTTTTGCTAGTGCTAATCGTTGTTTTCTTGCCCCTGAGCATGACATTATAACATAGAAAATACCAAAACTTGTTCCAAAAAAGGAAGATCCAAAAGTTTTGCCTGGATGTAATTGCAGTATTACATGTAAAATGCTTCAAAATATGTAGGTGATAAACTATCCTATACACAAATTTTCCGAAAACGGACAAGGAATTGATGAACAGACGCCCAAGGGCAAACAAGCGAAAACTCCTATGTGACACGGATCGAAAGAGGACTTCTCCGCGATCAGTATAGGACGTGGTCAATCTTATCGTTTCTATACTGGCTGACAAAAATTTCTTTCCACCTCGTATCTCGGGAACCGCTGGGCCTATAACCTCCAAATTCGGCATAGAAACATCCTGGGACAATCTAACACCATACCCAAAAAATCATATCATTTGATGCACTTTCAGTGCACTTTTTATCCAAAAGGCAAAAAACGGGATGACAAAATTTTCTTTCCACTTTGGAGAAACGTTTGTAAATCATAAGCCAGAGGGCGCTAAGGCATGATTGTGGTATCGTTGTGTTCGCGAAGGAGTCCTCTCTTGATCCGTGTCACAATTTTAGGGGCTTCGGTAGTTCAGCCCCCCACGAAAGGTAGTTCAAACCCCCACTGTTTTGCCCGTTTCACACCCCACATAATGAACAAATTAGAATAATAAAAAAAATGTAAGTGGGGGTTTGATCTACTACGTTGGGGGTTTGATCTAAAACGTAGGGGGCTTGACCTAGAACGGAGGGGGCTTCATCTAAAACGTAGGGGGCTTATGCTGGACCATACAACTTGGATTAATTCTTTGAAATAAATTTTGGGGTTGAGAATGGACGAGGGGGGTTGTACTGGGTCATGGGGGGCTAAACTGGACTGGGGGGCTGTACTACCTTAGCCCCCAATTTTACAATAGTTTTCGTTTGTTCGCCCTTGGGCGTCTGTTTATCGTCGCCTTGTCCGTTTTCAGCTAAACTCTTGGCCAGAAAAGCTTGCAGAAGGCCTAAGGAGACGAAACTGCCCTTATTAAATCTGGTATTTATGGTTGCAACATTGTTTACTCCGGCAGTAGAATTACATTTAATTTAAGCGTGTTGCATGTGTGCACTTCCAGGGTTCTCGTTACCAGAAAATTACGTTATTATAGGAACGCTGCAGGCAATTCAAGTAACTTTTTTTGCTGATATGTTTTCTGTGATACTACAGCCTTAAAAAATAGTGACAATTTTAGTCTCTGATGTCGCGTTTAGGTTTGAGCAGAAGAAAGATTCCGCATGTCCCATGTGCAAAATTTGCAACCCTAAGCTTCCCGCGCAAGCAACTTGTCGTGCCAAAAACGTTAAAGGCAGGACAAAGTCAATGTATTAAGGTAGTCTGGAAGTCAAAAGTTCCAATATGTCAAGCTTAAGTAATGTCAATTCCTCCCCGTCATATAATGCAACAACCTGCGTTACTAAAGACGACATAGACCAGAAGGGGGTAAGATAAGGTAGTAGATTTCAACACAGACTGTCGTATAATACCTAAAATGCGCCATATGTCTAGTAAACGCATGTTATTTGGACTTTTCCATTCTGTACATAAGCGATTTTCTGGTTTCGCGAACCCTGGAAGTGCACATTTTACACTTAAATTGAATCTAATTTTACTGCCGGTGTAAACAATGTTGCAAACATAAATAGCAGATTTTTTAACGGCAGTTTCATTTCCTTGGGCCTTCTGCGAGCTTCTCGGCCACGAATTTGGCAGAAAACGGACAAGGCAACGATGGGCAGACGCCCAAGGGCGAACAAACGAAAGGTCCTGCAAAATTGTGCCACGGATCGAAAGAGGACTTCTTCGCGATCACAACGACACCACAATCATGCCATAGCGCCCTCTGGCTTATGATTTACAAGCGGTGGAAAGAAAATTTTGTCATCACGTTTTTGCCGTTTGCATAAAAAGTGCACTGAAAGTGCATCAATTGATATGATTTTTTGGGTGTGATGTTAGATTGCCCCATAATGTTTCTATGCCGAATTTGGAGGTTCTAGGCCCAACGGTTCCCGAGATAGAGGTGGAAAGAAAATTTTGTCAGCCAGTCAGCCATGCATACAACAACGAATCGATGTGACCCAAAGTTTCGTTGACACGAGTTGTCGTTGACCCAAAAGTCGTAGCGCCAATTTTTTCATAAGAGAATAATCGCAAAAAAAAGAAAAAAATGTAAAGTCCTCCAAGCAATCTACAATGACAAATGAGACGAAAATAACTTGGGGAAAATACATTCCACGGACAACATGACAATTTATTCTTAACGAAATCTAGAAGTTAATTACCACTGTTGGATGGTGACAGTAATACTCAAACCTCCAACGACATTTGACGAAAAAGTTAATTAACACCCTTCCTAAACTTACGAAACACTAAAGAATAATGCAACTACAGTAATACAGTGCATTTTCCACGTGTATGGTTATTTGTATTATCTGTCGGGAAAATAATGAGCGCTCTGTCGCATCGAAAATCGCATCGACGCCGAGAAAATTCAATTCCTTTTCACTTCAGCGATGTGATTGGCGCAGCGACATTGTGTTCATTATTTTCTCGACAGACTGATTTATGTGTGTCCTAAGGCATAAAACAATCGAAAAAATATAGGAGTCGGCTCGTTGGAGCCACTGATTAGTGCTATAACTGTCAATTATTTCTAATTTTAGGTAGTTACATACTAATACGGGTCTCGTTTTTAAACTGTTTCCGATGAACAAACCGTATGAGAGATACGGTTTTTTCTAAAAAACCTTGGATTTTCTGCACAGCGGTTAAATTTACCAATCAAACGAATCAATCCAATTCCATGAGAATACTATAACATCACATCTGTCAAACCCACATGACAGTCTGTGTTTATAGGGCAAATGCAGAAGTGGTAATTGCGGCGAAATTAAGTTACCAAAAATTTTTAGCAAAATTATTTACTTTTTAATGCGATAAACTGATAAAACAATTCAATTTGCAATTGTTTATACAATTTACATTAAAAACGGTCAAACAGTCCAGTTTAGTTTACGAAATGAACATGGCTAGACAGGAGGAAGAGCGTAATTATTCAAATATAGAATTTTTCTGTAGAAAAAATTGGGTTGCACTTGGATATGTGTAGATATATTTTAGGCGAAAAAATAGGTCGTGTAGACAAGCATCTTTTTATTTGTTTTGATTCCGAAATTTAATCGGATTAGTGTTCGAATCCTAGAACTTTTACAGGGGAAGTGCCCCAAGTGCGACGCTCAGATTTGATGAAACTTGGCACAGATTTGAATAATTTTTTCTAAGACATATGCGAGAATCCTAGCTCACGCTTTGCAGAAACAACCGAGGTTTTTAGATCTAAAGTCGGCGAAAATTTAAGACTTTTTGCCAAATTTCGTTAATGTTTCCACAAAAAATCTATTTTTTCCTCCCGAAACTAGCGAAGTTATGGCTAAAAAATGGTTTTTTCTTTTACCGCTCTCCGCGTTTAGAGTACTCTCTCGGCAGCAAAAATGGTTCAATATCTCGGCAGCGCTTGTAAAGCGCGGGCTAAAACTTTCAAGAATTGATATTTAGTTCATTCCCGACCTGTGTGCAAAATGTAAAGAAAATTTGAGCGTCGCACTTGGGTTACTTCCCTTGTAAATTTTATAGGCGAGTGGGCTTTTGGGGAACTTGGGAACAAATACAAATAGAGTGAGTAAAATTCTAATGATTTGAAAATTTACTATGGAAAGAGAGCAACTGTCCATGCACTTTATGAAAATACTAGTCTCAGTCTGTCGGGAAAATAATATGAATTTGTCGCAGCAAAATGTCTTATCGCCAAATCACATAGGCGATGATTACAAGGTGCGACGAATCCACATTATTTTCCCGACAGACTGATATTAGTATTTTCATAAAGTGCATGGACATTTGTTCTCTTTCGCATAGTAACTTTTCAAAATCATGAGAGTTTTACACACTACGCACAGCTTTTTCTTATGCGTGTCGCTAACGCGAGTTGCAGTTTTCCCGCATCCTCAAAGCCGCGCGACATGGCTTTCTACACGAAAAAAGTTACAATTCCCCAGCCGATACACGGTCTTTTCCTCGGAGCCGCTACCTCATTATCCATACCGTAAAAGGAAAGGGAAAAGTCACCATTTTTTGCAAGCACCTGGAGGCTCAACCCCTTCGTACATCTAGAGGACCAATTACATACAATCATAATTTTCGAGCCTATGTATTCAGGGTAATTACCGGCCCCTTACTTGCGAGATAGCGGGGGATAATTCGGAGAACGGGAGTTCCTAATTGCTGATTACTGCGGGTTTTCTCGAACCAACAGGGCTCAGAATCTGCCAGTTTTGACATGAAAGTGACAAAGATTGAGACACAACCGTTGTTTATCTGTTAGGCCAGAGTAGAAAGTGTGTTTTTTAAGTGATACTTTTATACTTCGGGATGTCATTTGATGCATGGGGAGGCCAGTAGTGTCACGATTCCGTGAGCAGTTACTAAAAATTTGCATAAACCGAACGATGATGATATACAGGGTCTTTCAAGAAACGAAGTAGGAGGCTGTAACTTTCGGCGGAGGCGGCGCAGAGTTCGTTTTTGGAACATGTAATTTTAAGCGACATTATTTTTTGCCTACGAAATAGCAAGATTTTTAAGTGCAAACTGAGGTCGCTACAAACTTTTGAAAAAGGGCTCTCTGCGAAAACCAGGGTTTTTCGATTGAAAATGACCGAGAAATTTCAGTTTTTCGGTTGAAAATCACCAAGAAAATATTTTTCGGGGGTTTCGATAGGGATGACGTTTGGTAGAGATAATAGAGATAACTTTTGGTACTACTAACCTTAGTTTTCTTGACCCTGAAACTACTCTTGAACTTAATCAATCTTGCTATTTCTTCTAACTAACAAGAGAAGTCACTTTTTTCGCAGATCGATCCATACTGGTGACCTAGTGGACTGTGAAGGCCTCAGGCTGTGTAAGAAGAATCTGGCGTCCAAAAGTGTTTACGGGCCCTGTGGGCAGAGTTATGACTCATCAAAGTTCGCGCAAAAAAGGTTCCGAGAAGACCCTCCAAAAAAACGGGACTGGAGAAGTGAGCTTCGGTGGCAGAATGGTTCGCAGGTTTTTCTTTTGTCTGGAAGGACAGGGTTCGATTCCTCTTCCCGGCAATAAATAAAAATAAGATTGTAAGAGTAGCCTAAGTTACAAAAAAAATATTTTAAAATATTTTTTGAAAAATATTATTATCCTGTCGTTAAGAAAATGACGATTTTGTTCATATCGTCACTAAATTTATCATCTGCCCAGACAGCAAGCGTTTGACTCAAATGCTTCAGCGTGATATCACGATCACCAAGGGCGTCTTCTAAAACATCAGAGATATACATATTGAGAATCCCCGTCCTACCTTTACGCCAAAGTTCCCGCAGTTTTCTCCAATGCTACGGCGCCTTGATCCACCGTAATCGCCGCATTATTCCAGAAATTGAATGCGATCCTCGGTGGAAAAATGCCCTCGCATCCCTCACTGTGTCCAAGCTCACAACGACTTCCCCAAATTTTAACGACAGGATAATAACATTTTTCAAAAACTATTTCAAAACAATTTTTTGTGTAACTTACGCTACTCTTACAACATTATTTTTGGTTATTGCCGGGAAGAGGAATCGAACCCTGGCCCTTCCGGACAAAAGAAAAATCTGCGAACCATTCTGCCACCGAAGCTCGCTTCTCCCATCCCGTTTTTTTGGAGGGTCTTTTCGGAACCTTTTTTGCGCGAACTTTGATGAGTCATAACTCTGCCCACAGGGCCCGTAAACACTTTTGGACGCCAGATTCTTCTTACACAGCCTGAGGCCTTCTAGGTCACCAGTATGGATTGATCTGCGAAAAAAGTGACTTCCCTTGTAAGCCTTCTCATAGCCTCCCTCATGCACGAAACAGCAAATGGAGGCAACACAAAGCATCGCTGAACCGAAAATTGGTTTTCATTCGGCAATTTTTCCTCTATTCAAAATCCTTCTTTCCTCAAAAAAGCTCTTTATAAGAGCCACATAAACAACTGACAAGGGAATGGACTTTATGTGTAAATCGATTTTGGCTTGGGACCTAGTCATATCGAAAGGTATATGGTAGTCGATTATTCACTTGGGGGGAAATCTCTGCGCGGGGCTTCAAAGTCGAGAAAATCGGCTTCAAAGTTTGGACGAAAATCAAAGGATAGGGATCCCGGAAAACGAACGATAAAAAGTGTGAAGCAGTGGCCGAGTGGTCAGTGCGCTCGCTTTTTGCGCAAAAGGTTGCAGGTTCGAGTCTTTCCAAGCTCAAATCATCATTTATCGTTTTTACATTTTCTTTGTTCGTGCTAATCCGGTAGTACATTTAAAAAAAGGGGTATAGATAAAAAAGTTAACATAATGGAAAGTTGTTTTTGAATACACCAGGTTGACGGTGTGCCCTTCGCTCTAAAACTGTAAAGGGAAGGTGCAAAGCCGCTGAAAATGGAAAGGTTCCGTTTAAAATACACTTCTTGCATCGATAATCGAGCTCAGCGGAAAAAAATTAACAGAAGTTTTTGTCTAAAAAAGTTATGAATGGAAGCAGATTCGAACTTGCGACCTTTTGCGCAAAAAGCGACCGCACTGACCACTCGGCCACTGCTTCACACTTTTTATGGCTCCTTTTCCGGGATCCCTATCCTTTGATTTCCAAACTTTGAAGCCGATTTTCTCGACTTTGAAGCCCCGCGCAGAGATTTCCCCCCAAGTGAATAATCGACTACCATACACCTTTCGATCTGACTAGGTCCCAAGCCAAAATCGATTTACACATAAAGTCCATTCCCTTGTGAATTCGAAGTTCTTTCCAAAAAAATGGCTGTTTACAATTAATGGAGGAAGAGGTATAATCAAAAAATATGTTATTCCCCTCTTGAACAAGGGCTTTCAATATCAAGCACGTTTTTGATAGCGTGCATTTTGGCAGTTAATGGAAATTATGATTATGAAAATCAAGTTTTAAATAACAGGAGTGGCATTTATTTACTCCGTAAGAGAAATGCGTAATTACATGGAGCAGTCCCGACGTATGAAGGGAATGACGGCTTGAGGAAAAAATATGTGTTCCACGTATGTAGCCTCTGCAAGTTGTTTGCAATAAAAAAACTCTTGGTTAAAACGCCGAATGTCAATGTTAGTCCGTAAAACTTTTTCGCCGAAGTCGAGATTGCCAAAAAGTGCATGTCGCTAATGAAAAAAATTAAACGCGACGCTGGGCAGAATGATGATAAAAACGTTCTAGTCCGTTCGCTGGAGTGACGCATATTTTTTATTGATTTTTTTTTTGATATTTCAAGAATGATTTTTTTTCGGTTTGCCAAAAGAATGACCACGGAATGACCGACAAATTGGTATAAACGGAAGAGAAATCGTCCAATCAAGTACTATTATTTTGTTTCTGTCTTTTCCCGGTTGTATGTTGTGTTGTGTGCAATAAACCGTCGTATTTTAAAATTGTCTATTATTGATTTGTCTATGGTCAGCTCTTGTGTTGGTGGAGTCAAGTATTGTGAGTTCATTTGTGAAGTTGTTTCCTGAGTATAGTTAGTCGTTTTTCATAGTTTGTGTAGTCGTTTGTCGTCGTTGTTTGTATAGCATTGTTCGGGCTTGGGATCAGAAGTAGCAACTAGAACAGGGACCCACGTGCTCTCACTGACCTCGTGACAAAAGTCAAATTGCTTTTTACTTCAACACTATTGGCGAAATGACATAGTCCTCATTATTTTCCCGACAGACTAATTAAAAAAACAAAAAATTTCAAAAATTGAGGTGTTTATTGGAACAAAAAATTGATTACAAATTTTACAAATTTCGGAGATTTCAGTTGAGGAAACTAGTGTCTTTCGATTGAAAATCCCCAAGAAATGCCGGAGTTTTTCGGGGTTTTTGAAAGAGCAGACGTTGAAAAAAGGGAAGGAGTTTGCCAACACGTTGCAACTTGCAGGGGAAGTACTCCAAGTGCGACGCTCACATTTTGATGAAACTTGGCACAAATTTAGAATAATTTTTTCTAAAATATATGCGAGAATCCTAGCTCGCGCTTTGCAGAAACAACCGAGATTTTTAGATCGAAAGTCGGCGAAAATTTAGGACTTTTTGCCGAATTTAGGCTCGAAAAGTTTCATGCCTATCTCAACCGTAAAGGATAATGTTTCTACAAAAAATCAAATTTTTCCACCCGAAACTGCCAAAGTTATGGCCAAAAAGGTGTTTTCTCCCTGACCGCTCTCCACGTTCCGCGTGCTTTTTCGTTCGATATCTCGGCGGCGCCCGCAAAGCGCGAGCTAAAACTTTCAGGAATTGATATTCAGTCCATAACCGACGTGTGTGCAAAATTTAAAGAAAATCTGAGCATCGTGCTTGGAGTACTCCCCTGTTAGACAAAAATTCGGCTACTGTTGCACAGTGCAAGAGAAAAGCAAACATTTTTTTATCATGGTCAGCTCTTGTGTTGGTGGAGTCAAGTATTGTGAGTTCATTTGTGAAGTTGTTTCCTGAGTATAGTTAGTCGTTTTTCATAGTTTGTGTAGTCGTTTGTCGTCGTTGTTTGTATAGTATTGTTCGGGCTTGGGATCAGAAGTAGCAACTAGAACAGGGACCCACGTGCTCTCACTGACCTCGTGACAAAAGTCAAATTGCTTTTTACTTCAACACTATTGGCGAAATGACATAGTCCTCATTATTTTCCCGACAGACTAATTAAAAAAACAAAAAATTTCAAAAATTGAGGTGTTTATTGGAACAAAAAATTGATTACAAATTTTACAAATTTCGGAGATTTCAGTTGAGGCAGTCAGTCCCTTGTCCGGGGAATTTGTTCTCCAAATTGAAGGTGCCCACGTCGTGCTCATGCGCCGCCGTGGAGCCGCGCGTGATGGCGCTCTTCGGGATTCCAATCGAGAACTTGATGTCGCAGATTGGGATCAACTTTCCGCATTTGTGGTAGCTAAAACGTATAAAATTATTACATAAAAATGTCTCGAATTTTGTATTTTTGATAGTTTTTTTTTTATTTTTTTTATTTATGTTCAGTAAAATTACTTACACATTGAGTTTGGGGGTGATTCTGGTGATTTCATTGGCAGTCCCACTCAAATGGAAGGTTCCGTCGGCGCCGGTCTTGCCCTTGGCAATCAAGTCGTCCATGGTAAAGGTGTCATGGTCGTAGAGTTTTACTCGCTGTAAAAAACGGGAAAATCATTTTTTAAAGATTTTTGAAAAAGCAAAGTCAAAAAAAAGTTTTTGTTTCAATTTTTGAAAAATAATTTTTTTTTAACCCAAAAATTGGCATTGCGCTCTAAATTCAGAGCCATTAGACTTCTGCAAAAAAAAAATTTTTTCTGGCCAAAATTCCCAATGATAGGGCCGAAATAAAGCTTCTTAGAGAGATCACGCAAAATGAGGAGAGTCGGCCGTTAGAGAGGTACTTTTTCGCTATAATTTTGGCCCCTGCACGGATTTTTTTTATTTTCGCGACGAAAAATCACCAATTTGACCAAAAAAATTGGTATTGCTAAAATACGAGTCCTTCCGGCCATAAAATCGCCTATCATCGCTTTGGCTAGATGCAAATGGAGATTTGGTGCTCGACAGCGACAAATCCACATTATTTTCCCGACAGTCTGATAAATCCACATTATTTTCTCGACAGGCCAATAAATCCACATTATTTTCCCGACAGGCCGGTAAATCCACATTATTTTCCCGACAGGCCGGTAAATCCACATTATTTTCCCGACAGGCCGGTAAAGCCATATTATTTTCCCGACAGTCTGATATATCCACATTATTTTCTCGACAGGCCGATAAATCCACATTATTTTCCCGACCGGCCGGTAAATCCACATTATTTTCCCGACAGGCCAACAAAGCCACATTGTTTTCCCGACAGACGAATATAAGCTTCAACTTACAACTCCAGCAGCAGGTTTTCCTTTGCAGATCAGCTTTCCACTCACGGAAATGGATTGCGATGGCCGCAGACTGATCTGGGAGGTGATCAAAATCAAAGAGCAGAAAGTCACGGCGACAAGAAGGGTCCTCATTCTGAAAATTGCAATTTATTTAAAAAAAATGAAAAAAAAATATTTGTAAAATACGCAGGGCAACAATCGGACATAATTTCGGTGGCAGATACTAGCAGTTTGTCGGGAAAATAATGTTTCTTTCATATCTCGGGGGGTTTTTTCTCAAATGCCATGAAATTTTACACAAGTGTTAATAAGCCTTTAAGAATAAGCTATGCAAAGTTTCATCCCATTTGACTTCAGTACTCTGGCGTTATGGCGATTTTTTTACTAAAATGCTGGGTGTCCCAGGTTTTTGGTCCACTTGGAAATTTTGCGAGTTTTTGGTCCGGTTTTGAACCAACCTGCTCCTAATACCATTGCTCGTGTTCTCTGTAATATTGGAAATGGTATTACATTCGGATCTACCGTACTTTATAGACACAGTGGCCCCACGAGCCATCTCCGACCTTGTACATGAGGTAAACATTGGTTTTGAAAAAACTCCCGATTAGTGATTGATTTCCGGCAAGAAACAACTTTGACTACTTGTAGCAAATGCAAGATGTAAAACAAACCTATACCGATTTGTTTGAAGTCATTTAATCGACCTGTTAAGTCTGTCAAGTGGTCTATGATAGTTGAAAAGTAAAGCTAACCGTTTTCTAGCAATTTTAAACCGTCTACTACTAGCAGAAACCTAGCAATTTTAGACTGTCTACTACTACTAGCTACCTCAAATAAAAGTTACGCGGCTTTTGGTCATCAGGGATTATTAAAAAGAGCTTTCAAAAAAAAGTTGAATAAGCCCCCTAAAAAAAGGAAATCCAGTCAGTTCTGAGTCACTGTTTACTCGCAAAAACACTAAGCTTCAATGGTCTGAGTTTTGAAAGTTCGTATGTATATACATACATAAACAAGATTACAAAGGTTTATACATCACCAAAGAGCGATATTTTGTTGAAATTTTGCACACACATCACAGGGTCTTTTAAGAAACGTGAAGGAAAGCCGGAGGGTGTAAATTCCGGCGGAGGCGGCGCAGAGACTTCGTTTTTGGAATATGTACTTTTCACGACATTAACTTTTGTCTATGAAATAACAAAGTTTTTAAGTGCAAACTGAGGTCGTTACGAGCTTCTGAAGTAGAGGCATTTCTACCCCAAAAACTAGTGTCTTTCGATTGAAAATCCCCTAGAAATGCCGGATTTTTTCGGGATTTTTGAAAGAGCAGACGTTGAAAAAAAGGGAAGGAGTTTGCCAACACGTTGCAACTTGCAGGGGAAGTACTCCAAGTGCGACGCTCACATTTTGATGAAACTTGGCACAAATTTAGAATAATTTTTTCTAAAATATATGCGAGAATCCTAGCTCGCGCTTTGCAGAAACAACCGAGATTTTTAGATCAAAAGTCGGCCAAAATTTAGGACTTTTTGCCGAATTTCGGCTCGAAAAGTTTCATGCCTATCTCAACCGTAAAGGATAATGTTTCTACAAAAAATCAAATTTTTCCACCCGAAACTGCCAAAGTTATGGCCAAAAAGGTGTTTTCTCCCTGACCGCTCTCCACGTTCCGCGTGCTTTTTCGTTCGATATCTCGGCGGCGCCCGCAAAGCGCGAGCTAAAACTTTCAGGAATTGATATTCAGTCCATAACCGACGTGTGTGCAAAATTTAAAGAAAATCTGAGCATCGTGCTTGGAGTACTCCCCTGTTAGACAAAAATTCGGCTACTGTTGCACAGTGCAAGAGAAAAGCAAACATTTTTTTATCAGTCTGTGGAGAAAATCTACGAAAGAAAGCGACTCGAAAGCGCGACAAATCCACATTATTTTCCCGACAGGCAGATTTCAGCCTGTCGGGAAAATAATGAGCATTTTGTCGCATCGGAAATCGCATCGCCGCCGAGAAAATGGAATTTTTCACGGCAAAAACAAATTGCTTTTCACTTTTGCGACATTGAACTCATTATTTTCCCGACAGCCTAATAATTTTCATTTTCACAGTCAAAAACACCTTAAAAATGTTGTTGCTTTGCGCAATATCACGAATAACCTTGATCAAAAGCCGAAAACCAAAGAAAAAAAGTAATAAAAAAAGTTTTATTCGCTGAACTCCACCTTCACAATTTCATAAATCGCCGTCAAAATCAGTTTTTCCCCTCTTCTAAACAGTGAAAAAACTAAAAGAAAATGAAAAGTAACGAAACAGGAATCATATTCGATATCAGTCAACGCTCCCTTTATACAAAATCAGCGGGAAACCGTCGCTGAGAATTGTTTTCTCTCTCTCTCTCTTTGTTTGTTTGTCAATCAATCAAGGCAACGGAATTGTCGGAGAGATGATCGCTCAAAAATGGAAAAAAAATAAAAAAAAGTTTAAGGCAACTCGAAGAAATGAAATTTCTTTACTTTACACTGTGACTTGACGTAACATTAACTTTTGGTTAATGCCAGGGGAATCCGGAAATGACAAGGGAATTTTTAAGTGTTTTTTAGTTTCATTGGCTACTGTGAGTCATCACAACAACATTTTTTAATTTTGGCAAAAAATTTCAAAATTAAAAATTTCTGTTTCAAAGCACTGTGCAGTCGATTTTTTACACTAAAAATGTGTCTGCACAGTGCGAAAAAAAATTTTTTAATTTAAAAAAATTTCATTGGCGACAATGAGTCATCACAACAACATGTTTTATTTTTATTTTTTTTTTTTTATTTTGACTCAAATTTTCAAAACAGAATTTTTTCCACAGCACTGTGCAGTTGATTTTTTATACTAAAAATGTGTCTGCACAGTGTCTGCACATTTATCGCCGAACCGTACTTGCCATACCAAACCACAGACCAAGCTTTTTCTTCCGCACCGTACTCCATTTCCGGACACACCGGGAAAGACCGAAAAAACAACCGAAAAACGACCGACAAAATGAACTCCAAGAATAAATCCAATAACTATAGATGACACTTACTATGTACAACATATTTGGTGTCAGACAAAATGGGGTTGTGTGAGGATTCAGGAAAAAAAAGAATTTTAAAATTTGGCCAAGAACTGAAGAAGTTATAGCCAATTCAAATCGGGCCACAAAGATGCCCCACCCTGTTGTATTTTTGCATGGATTAAAGTAAAAAGTAGTGTTTATTGAGAATAAATGGGCGATTTTTTTGTATTTTTTTGCCAAAGTAAAATTTATTTTTTTTCATTGTATATCAAAAATAAGATTTAAAAAATAAAAAAAAAGATAAAAAAATTAATTGAGACAATCGGTGCTTTGGCCCTCAAATTTGCCCTCCAAATTCAATTCTCCGGCATCGAAAGCCTCTCCCTTCTCAATGTACTTCTTTGGGACTTCGATGGAGAACTTGATGTCGCAAATTGGGATCACTTTGTCACATTTGTGGTATCTGAAAAAAATTTAAAATAAAAATAAAAACTAAAAAAAATTTTGTAAAATGAAAACCTAAACTTACACATTGATTTTCGGCGTGATGTTAGTGATTTCGTGGGCATCGCCGCTGATCTCAAAAGCTCCGTCCTTGCCGGTTTTGGTCTCGCCGATCAAATCGTCCAAGGTGAAGGTGTCATGGTCGTATAACTTGACTTTCTGAAGGATATCGGGCAATTAGAGGTGTTGTAAAATACGGAACTTTATTCTCTTAAATTCTTTTTATCAAAAAAAAAATAACAGAAAAAATTTCTTTGGGCCGGTCACTTTGGTCACTTTGCGGGTCAAAATGGGCATCCTTACCGGTCAAATTGGTCGTGTTATTTGTTGAGTTGAAAAATTTTGACTCTAGTCGAACAAATGTCAGGTCAAATTGGCCAACATGACGGGCCATATTGGTCATTTTACGGACTCAATAAGTCATAAAACCGGTGAAATTGGTCACTTCACTGGTTAGATGGGTCGTGTTTTTTTACAGGGTGTACCAATTTGGTGGCCCGATTTGAATTGACTATAACTTCATTAATTTTGGGCCAAATTTTAAGATTCTTTTTTTCCTTGAATCCTCACAGACATCCCCATTTTGTTTAATACCAAATATAACATACCTTTTTAGTAAACTACAGTAAAAAGTAACAAACAACGAAAAACTAATACTTTCTTTCACTGTTTTCGGTTGTTATAAAATTGCCGGCCCTAAAAATGGAATGTTTTGTTGCAACATGTTGGACCAAAAAAACTTATACTGCGAAACTTAGATTAAATTTCATCTTTGTTTAGGGCCAACCCTTTTCCCCGACTTTGCGGATTTTCAAAATTTTCATATCTGTGCCCTCCGGGTTTCACTCCTTAGGAGCGGATTTGCTTTGGGTTTTTTGATTCCAAACTATTCTACACAAAATTCTAAACCTTATGAACCTAGGCTTGGCACAACTATCTGTACCGTTCACAAGATACGACTGATTTTCGGCATTTTTTGAGGTCTTTTGTTCTTTACGACGAATATGGCGAGATTTCTGTACTCCTGCCACATATTTGGTGTTAAACAAAATGTGGATGTCTGAGGATTCAGGGAAAAAAGAGTTTTAAAATTTGGCCCAAAATTAAAGAAGTTATAGCCAATTCAAATCGGGCTACCAAATTGGTATACCCTGTACTTACAAAAAAAAATTTTTTTTGATCTTTTATCTTCATTTTGCACATCTCAAAACCACTTACAATTCCCTCCGCCGGCTTTCCATCGCACTTCAGCCGGCCTTTTACCGCGATTTTCTGATCAGGCCGCACACTGATCCCATAGACGGCAGCCAAGAACAGTAGACCAAACACACAAATTGCTTGCATTTTCATAAACTGAATGTAAATAGAAACCTGAAGAAAGGTTTCTTTTATAAGAGAGTTTTTTGCAACTCGAAGGATGGCCCGGACATTTCGAAAAAACGACCGACCCAGAATCTTTTGATATTTTGCATAGTTGTTGTACCATGATAGCTGAACGTCAGCTCGAATTTTTAGTTTCAGAAATTACCGTATACGGGGGTTACGGTAGGTACAATTTTTACAAAGATTGGGTTCGTGTGTAAAAACCGCAAAGAGTAAAGGCACAAAACCTCGCCGTTTTACGTTTTTGACCATGGGGAACATTTTCATAATTGACAACTTTGCCGTAGGATGTAGTCTTAGACTACTTTGAAAAATACCAAGGTACCATATTGAATGTAACTTTTTTGCAGAGAACTTGTCTCAACTTTTGAAACCTCATAAAAACACTTTGACATGTATGTAACAACATATCAAAAATGCGCGAAAATAAAAGGGGGGGTTTTGGAGTTACGGTACTTTGAATGTGGCCGGTACGGTATATCAAAAAATCATTTTTTTCAAAATCGGTGTAGAAGACCCGCAAAAATTGCCAAAATACGTTTTCGACCATGGCGAACATTTTTGTAATTGACACTTTTTTTGTAGGATGTAGTCTTCGCCTACTTCGAAAATGACCCACATACCATGTGTACTGTAACTCTTCGGCATTCTATTTGTCTCAACTTTTGAAACCTCATAAAAACACTTTGACATGTATTGTCACGACTTCGCGTGCGAATTTGCATATTCCCACGGAATGACCGACAGAATGGTATAAAAGGAAGAGAAATCGCCAATTATGGGAGAATTAATTTGTGTTTTGTCTGTATTGCCCGGTTGGTTGTGTCCAATAAAATCTATTTCTATTTGTCTATTGTTTGTCTACGGTCATATCGTCTGGAGTCAATATCGTGAGTTAACAGTTTATTGCCTGAGTCCTCTAGTTTGCGTCTCCGAGTTAGGTAGGGACTACTAGTGTAGCGGGCGAGTCAAGCGGGCCCTCAATCACGACTCATACTCAAGTTGTGACATGGCGACCACCACGCGTAATCTCTCTTCGTCACCCCAGCTCGCCTCCCGACTAGTTGATCTTTCCGTATCTGATAGCCGGAGCGTCTCTCCCACAATGTCTCCTGTTGTTCGTAATTCCACTCAAATTGGACGGAATATTACGACCAGGCTCAATCAGTTGATTCGAGATTTCCCTTCTCTTGTTTCTATCCTTGAGTCGATTAGTGCACTCGAGACCCCCCGTGATGACTTCGTCGATCCCAATATTGCGGACTATTCAGATTTTCCTAGGGATTTGGAGTATTTCCAAGATCGTATTGATATAATTGATCAGGCATTGATCAAGTGGGACAACATTATTGAAGAGTTGTCATCGTTTGATATTGAGGCTTCTGTACTCGAGGAGGGCGTCAAAAGCAAATATTTCGAGGATCATCAATTGGACAGTAACTTGGGAAAGTTTCGTCATCTTTGTCGATCTGGTTTATTGCATTCTAGGAGACTCAAGTTAGTAATTCCTGAGCAAAGATTTAGTAGTCTCACCACTTGTATTTCCCCGACTTCTCGTCGTCAGTCCCCGGTCATGCACCGTGCATTCACTCCAGACCAGCATTTTCCTCCCGATGAGCTTCCTGAACCACAGTTTCCTCGTCAGAGTGCATTCCGATCAACTCGTGATCCCCAGGTACAGAATGAGCCATCGTTTCACCCCGTGCAGAACTCGGCCTTGAACAGTTTTTTGAATAGACCAACCGGTCAAGTTTTAGTGGAAAATGAGAATCGAGTTGTCCATCCATCCCAGGCTCCCGCCAGAAATCCGTTTCTGAATCGTCCATTTCCTGTTCGTCCATCCCCTCCAGAGAATTCGTGTAGTGTTCCGTATCAGAAACTTCCGAAGTTCGATGAAATTCCCTTGTTTAGTGGTGATCTCACTGCCTTCAAGCCATTTTGGGATTATTTTGAGCCAAGAATTCATCTAGTTCCTGCCCCCGCCTATGAGAAAATGATTCGGCTTCAGCATGCTTTGAAAGGAGGTTCTGCCGCCTATATTGTTGAGAATCGTGCTCGCACCCTTGAAGATTATGAGTCAGTTATTACCATTTTGACCACTAGATATCTTGATCAATCGAAAATTGAAGATTTCCTCGAATTCGAATTGTTGGCCATTTCTCCTCCAATTCATGATGATTCTCGGTCGTTGCTCGAATTTGCAGATAAAATTGATACATTCAAGTCCCGATTCAGACATAATCGTAGTGAAATTCCTAGAAACGTAGTCAAGAAGTTGTTCTATAAGCTAGACACTGAGACTAGACGTCATGCTACTTTGAGAAGTTCAGTCAAAGGCTATGACTTGAACAATGTAGATGATTTTCTCAAGTTTTTGTATGAGTTGGCTGCTGAAACAGAGAAATGGTTTTTCGCGCCAGGAAAGGAGAACGTGAAACCTCAGACTCGTTCCAATCCCGTTGTCACTCCAAAGAATCACTTTCGTATTCATGGTAGCGTAGATACTCCTTCTGGTTGTCCCTTTTGTTCCGAAAATCACAAGGCCAGTGATTGTTCCAAGGTGAAATCGTATGATGCTCGAATGCAGTCGTTGAAAGTCCAAAGGAAATGTTTTCGATGTTTTGATCCAAATCATTTGTCCTCAGCTTGTGAGAGAAAGTTTTCTTGTGAAAAGTGTGGAAAGAATCACCAGACGTTTGTGTGCCCTCCTCGAAGCGATCTTCCCGTTATCAGTCCTAGTAATTCAGTCCCAGTCGGCGACTCAGAGTCCAATGCTTTGTGCTTTACGATCATAAGCAGCGAAAGCAAAAATGAGCCTCCCCCAGTGTTTCCTAGCCAGGTCGGCACCAAATTTTGTATGATATCGGTTAATTGTCAGTGTTCTGAGTCCGTCCCCCCGAATCCAGTGAATTTGTTTGTGGATTGCGGTTCGGACATCAATTTTATGAAGAAATCCGCTGTGATCTCGGATATCCCCCTTGTATTTGATCGAAACTTGATTGTGTCAAGTTTCCATGGATCTATTAGAGTCAAATCTTGTCGTTTGAATGTTGTTTTTAGCCCAAATGAGAATCAGAGATTCAATTTTGTTCCCGATGTTTCCCATAACCCAGTTGGTTTTACTGTTCATGTTGTAGATGATACGTTGTTTGAGCGTTTGAAAGGGTCTAGGTTCTCTAGAGATGTTGATGTTATTTTAGGAGTTGATGCCATGATGGCGCTCCAATTTTCGGTGACCGAGTATCGGAGTGATGCTGGTTATCAGATTGTAAAAACGTGTCTTGGTTATTTTGAGGCGGGATCTCGTCGTCCTTTTACCCAATTGCATCCCACCAATATTGTTCCTCCTCCGTTAGGTTCTGTTGTTTCCAAGGAACAGTTTAGTGCTCCGGATGTTTCTGTGATTCCGGATGCCGTCCCTGTGTCTCCCGCCTTGGTCAGTCGTCAAGTTCACCCTCCACGATGCATGTTGTCCTCTCCCTGTCAAGATTTGAAGAGAAGAATCTTGGTCAATGGTCACATGATCGATTATGGACCCAAGTTCCCATTCAAGTTCACTGGAGACGACCCGCCCACGATGGCCCCCGGAGTGTCACGACTTCGCGTGCGAATTTGCATATTCCCACGGAATGACCGACAGAATGGTATAAAAGGAAGAGAAATCGCCAATTATGGGAGAATTAATTTGTGTTTTGTCTGTATTGCCCGGTTGGTTGTGTCCAATAAAATCTATTTCTATTTGTCTATTGTTTGTCTACGGTCATATCGTCTGGAGTCAATATCGTGAGTTAACAGTTTATTGCCTGAGTCCTCTAGTTTGCGTCTCCGAGTTAGGTAGGGACTACTAGTGTAGCGGGCGAGTCAAGCGGGCCCTCAATCACGACTCATACTCAAGTTGTGACAGTATGTAACAACATATCAAAAATGCGCGAAAATAAAAGGGGGGGTTTTGGAGTTACGGTACTTTGAATGTGGCCGGTACGCTATATCAAAAAATCATTTTTTTTTAAATCGGTGTAGAAGACCCGCAAAGATTGCCAAAATACGTTTTCGACCATGGCGAACATTTTTGTAATTGACACTTTTTTTGTAGGATGTGGTCTTCGCCTACTTCGAAAATGACCCACATACCATGTGTACTGTAACTCTTCGGCATTCTATTTGTCTCAACTTTTGAAACCTCTCAAAAATACCTTGATATGTATGGAACAACATATCAAAAATTTAGGAAAATAAAAGGGGGGGTTTTGGAGTTATGGCACTTTGAACGTTGGACATACAGTACACCGAACTTTTTCTGTGATGCTGACATCCGATTTTGATAGATTCCACCGTGGTATGGTACACATGACTCTAAACCGTGGTAATCGTTACAAAAAAAATAAGAAATCACTGATCTTGTTGTTACAGTAACCACTTATCTGCGCACGATGTGTTACAGTATGCTTAGGACTAAAATTTTTGAATTTCCTAGCGAAAATAGTTTGTGAGGGTGCCATAACTCCAAAACCCCCCCTTTTATTTTCCTAAATTTTTGATATGTTGTTACACATATGTCAAGGTGTTTTTGAAAGGTTTCAAAAGTTGAGACAAGTTGAATGCCGGAAAGTTATATTGAACATGGTATCTTGACATTTCTCAAACCGGTCGAAGGCTGCATCCTAGAACAAAACTGTCAATTACAAAAATGTTCTCCATGGTTGAAAACGTATATTGGCAAGGTTTGCGGTTGTCCTACTCCAATTTTAGAAAAAATGAAATTTTGATATACCGTACCGGCAACGTTAAAAGTGCCATAACTCCAAAACCCCCCCCTTTTATTTTTCTAAATTTTTGATATGTCGTTCCATACATGTCAACGTATTTTTGAGAGATTTCAAAAGTTGAGACAAATAGAATGCCGAAGAGTTACAGTACACATGGTATGTGGGTCATTTTCGAAGTAGGCGAAGACTACATCCTACAAAAAAAGTGTCAATTACAAAAATGTTCGCCATGGTCGAAAACGTATTTTGGCAATTTTTGCGGGTCTTCTACACCGATTAAAAAAAAAATGATTTTTTGATATACCGTACCGGCAACATTCAAAGTACCGTAACTCCAAAACCCCCCCTTTTATTTTCGCGCATTTTTGATATGTTGTTACATACATGTCAAAGTGTTTTTATGAGGTTTCAAAAGTTGAGACAAGTTCTCTGCGAAAAAGTTACATTCAATATGGTACCTTGGTATTTTTCAAAGTAGTCTAAGACTACATCCTACGGCAAAGTTGTCAATTATGAAAATGTTCCCCATGGTCAAAAACGTAAAACAGCGGAGTTTTGTGCTGTTACTCCTTGCGGTTTTTACACACGAACCCAATCTTTGTAAAAATTGTACCTACCGTAACCCCCGTATACGGTAATTTCTGAAACTAAAAATTCGTGCTGACGTTCAGCTGTCATGGTACAACAACTATGCAAAATATCAAAAGATTCTGAGTCGGTCGTTTTTTCGAAATGTCCGGCCCTTGTTATGAGAAGCTTCAATCTGTAAAAAACTCTCTTTTATACCGCAAAATTCTGTTTACGCAGCTGAACTTGATTTTTAATCACCAATGTAAAAAATTGGAGAAAATCAAAACAATAAACACAAGATTGCGAAAATCGCAGGTGTAGCGCGCGCTCCAAAGACGTACGGTAGTTCGGTGAAGAATTGATCTGTTTTTTGTTTGTAAATTGATTTTTTAGCGAAAAATTCTCTCTGCACTGTGCAATCGGAAAACATTTGAGATTTTGCACAATATCAATCAAAAATCTCATCAAAATTTTAATGTTTTTAACTTTACTAGTCTTCTTTCTTTCCTATAACAACATATTTCTAGTTTATTTACTTCAAAACTTTCTGTAATTTCGTGATTTTATTTTTTCGCACAGTGCAGAGCGATTTTTAGTGCAAAAAGTCGACTGCACTGTGCAGTCAAAAAAATTGATGGTCTAATACAATTTGGGACATAAATTAGATAAGAAAATTAATATTGTTGGATTAATTATTCATATTTCTTATCAATAAACACTATTTTTTAATTAAAACCCTTCAAAATTACTGTAATTTTACAAGTTTTTATTTTTTCGCACAGTGCAGAACGATTTTTAGTGCAAAAAATCAACTGCACTGTGCAACAAAATTAAAAAAAAAGATAAAAAGTTAATTTTTCTAAAGTTTAAAATCAAAAATATTATTTTTTATTACGCAAAAAATTTTTAAAAATGCCAGAAAAATTAGAAAAATTAGTTGAGGCAGTCAGTGGATTGCCCGGGAAAATTGCCTTCCAAATTCAGAGTGCCGGCGTCGAATGTGCTTCCAGAGTCGATGTAGCGCTTTGGGATTTCGATGGAGAACTTGTTGTCGCAAATTGGGATCAACTTTCCGCATTTGTGGTAGCTAAAAAAATTTATTAAAAAAAATTTTTTTTATGTAATTTTTTTTACATTTTTTATTTATTTTTTTTTATTTTTTTTTTGCATTTTTTTATTTTTTTATTATTTTTAATTTTTTTATTAAATTTTAAAATTTATTAAAATTTTTTTTTATTTTTTTTTGACTTACACATTGAGTTTAGGGGTGATTCGAGTGACTTCATGGGCCTTTCCGGAGATGTGGAAAGCGCCGGAGGCATCGCTTTTGGTCTCGCCGATCAAGTCGTCCAAGGTGAAGGTGTCATGATCGTACAACTTGACTTTCTGAAAAATAAAATAAAAAATTGATCGAAAAACATTTTTAAAATACGAAAATCATAGCTCATATCATTATTTTTTGTCAAAAATGTTATCAATCAATGTTGGAAAAGTGACCGGACAAATTGGTGAATACGACCGGTCGAATTGGCCAGAAAAATTTTTGGTCGAAAATTCCTGTATTTTGCCTTTTTCCCCATTTTTTGCCGCCAGCGCACTGTGCATTTTACCGCTTTCCCCTTTTACTCCAGCCGCACCGTGCATTTTGTCTTTTCGCACAGTGCAAATCGAAAAAAATTGATTTGCACAGTGCGATTTTTTAGTGCAAATCCGGCGATGTTTTGAGGGCACAGTGCAAAAACTAAAAGTGCACGGTGCAAACGAGCGGTTTGCACCGTGCATTTCACAGAGTGCCTGGACATTTGTCGCGGTCCGCACCGTGCACAAAAATCCGCGACTTCTTGCACCGTGCACTCACTTTTCTTTGGCTTTGCACAGAGATGCACTGTGCGCTGGCGACAAGCGTGGGAAAAAGTTCAAAATGCACTGTGCGAAAAGAGAAAGATGCACTGTGCGTTGGCGACAAGAGTGGGAAAATGTTCGAAATGCACTGTGCGTTGGCGACAAGCGTGGGAAAAAGTTCAAAATGCACTGTGCGAAAAGAGAAAGATGCACTGTGCGTTGGCGACAAGCGTGGGAAAGGGTTCAAAATGCACTGTGCGTTGGCGACAAGCGTGGGAAAATGTTCGAAATGCACTGTGCGAAAAGAAAAAAATGCACTGTGCGTTGGCGACAAGCGTGGGAGAAAGTTCGAAATGCACTGTGCGAAAAGTTCGAAATGCACTGTGCGTTGGCGACAAGCGTGGGAAAATGTTCGAAATGCACTGTGCGAAAAGAAAAGAATGCACTGTGCGTTGGCGACAAGCGTGGGAGAAAGTTCGAAATGCACTGTGCGTTGGCGACAAGCGTGGGAAAATGTTCGAAATGCACTGTGCGTTGGCGACAAGCGTGGGAAAAAGTTCAAAATGCACTGTGCGAAAAGAGAAAGATGCACTGTGCGTTGGCGACAAGCGTGGGAAAGGGTTCAAAATGCACTGTGCGTTGGCGACAAGCGTGGGAAAATGTTCGAAATGCACTGTGCGAAAAGAAAAAAATGCACTGTGCGTTGGCGACAAGCGTGGGAGAAAGTTCGAAATGCACTGTGCGAAAAGTTCGAAATGCACTGTGCGTTGGCGACAAGCGTGGGAAAATGTTCGAAATGCACTGTGCGAAAAGAAAAGAATGCACTGTGCGTTGGCGACAAGCGTGGGAGAAAGTTCGAAATGCACTGTGCGTTGGCGACAAGCGTGGGAAAATGTTCGAAATGCACTGTGCGTTGGCGACAAGCGTGGGAAAAAGTTCAAAATGCACTGTGCGAAAAGAGAAAGATGCACTGTGCGTTGGCGACAAGCGTGGGAAAGGGTTCAAAATGCACTGTGCGTTGGCGACAAGCGTGGGAAAAAGTTCAAATGCACTGTGCGAAAAGAGAAAAATGCACTGTGCGTTGGCGACAAGGGTGGGAAAGGGTTCAAAATGCACTGTGCGTTGGCGACAAGCGTGGGAAAAAGTTCAAGATGCACTGTTTTTAGTGAAAAAATCAAATTGCTTTTCACTTCAGCGACACGATTGGCCCAGCGAGATTGTGCTCATTATTTTCCCGACAGCCTGATAGTACGATCTTTGGTCGAATTTGTTAAATTTCGCCCAATTTTCTTCTCAACCTACCACTCCTTTCGCGGGTTTTCCCTTGCAAATGAACTTCCCGGAGACGGAGATCTTCTGGGTCGGCCGAATCCCAATCGCGGCCACACAGCCCAACAAGCCCAAAAGCAGCAGGATCGTGGCGAATTTCATCACTCTCTGCAGTCAACAACAGTGAAAACTTGGTCGAAGAAGAAGGGAATGAATGGGGGGTTTGAAGACGGTTTTCTCGCCGCGCAAGGGCCGTTTTTACAGACAAACATTGTCATAAACCATCAAGATACTAACAGGAATTGATGTTGACGGAGTGATTGTTACTCGGAATCCGGTTTCAAATGGGAAAATCGAAGAAAACGGGGAGGAAAAAATGAAAAAAAATCAAAAAATGAGATATTTTAAAAGTGATTTTTTTGAAAATTGGGTCGACAGATTTCTCTCAAATTTGCCATACAATTTGGCCATAGACCAGATTTCAATTCCTCAAAATTTTAGCTCATTTTTTGCAGAGGCAATCAAGATATTCAATAATCTTTGTAGAGACTGCGGAAAATGAAGAGAGCGGTCAGAGAAAATTTTGTTTTTTTGCTTATATCTCGGCAGTTTCTGGGTAAAAAGAGACTGAAAAAAGTGGAATTTTTTGCAGAGAAACTATACATTACAATATGGCATAAGTGACAGCAAAATTTTATATAAAAATTTCAAAAAATAAGATTTTTTTTGGAAATTTCCGATCTAAAATTTTTTATTATTTCTGCTTTGGCATGAAAAACTTTCAAACCTATCTATTTCTATCATAAATTGTAATGTTTCCACAAAAAATCAAGTTTTCCCACGCAAAACTGACAAAGATATAGCCAAAAAAGCCTTTTCTCTGACCGCTCTCCCCATTTCGCGCACTCTCTCGCAAGATCGTTAAATATCTCGGCTCTCCCTGCAAAGTGCGAGCTAAAATTTTCAGGAATTGAAGCATAGCACAGACAGACGTAACATGCCAAATTTGGAGAAAATCCATCGAGAGTGCCCTGTAAAAAATCGATTTTTTTATGAAAAATTAAAAAGATGCCTGTCCAAAAATACGATTATAAAGTGGCCTTGGGAGTTTATATACATTATTTTCGTGGTCAAAATTACTCATTGTAATACTTTTTTCAATGAATCAAAGATCATTTTTTTCAAAAACAACAAAAAAATATTAATGATGAGGTGTATTAAAAAGCAAAATTACTCATTATTCTCATCAAAAATATGGAAAACAAGACTTGAAAAATCAATTTCACACCTAATTTTATCAAGCCCTAACTTTAGAAGTAATCATTTTTTGAATTTCAAAAAAAAATTGAAAAAATCTCGTTTTATTTTTTTCAATTATAGAGCGTTGAAATAAAAATATAACAAAAATCGGATTAAAGTGGAATGAAACGATCACTATATAAAAAAATTTTGCGCGTCTCCTCTCTTATATCCCATTTTGTCTAACGTTTTTCGTGACCTTTCCGCATGACCCCCTAAAACAACATAAATCGAAAAAAAAGTTATCGGAAATATGAATCAGTAGTAAATAAAACGCAAACAAGGTAAAGTAACGGCGCTCTGAGTCATTTTACTATTCATTTTTAAAAAAATATAGGCGAAAAATAAGGTAGTTCCAGTTCGATTTTTTGCACTGTGCAGTAAAAAGAAATTGATGATATACTTGAATATAAGACAAAAACTTGGGGAGATTTTGATTTGTTATTGTTTAGCAAGCCCAATTCTCTCTGACAAATCCAATTTTTCCACATTACTTATGAAAATCCTACTGTAACAAGGTGATTTTAATTTTTCGCACTGTGCAGTCCAATTTTTAGCCTAAAAATCGCCCTGCACAGTGCGTGGTTGAAAAAAACGTCTATTGTAAATTAAATTTAGCCGTGATTGACGTGCAGCAATACACTTTTCAAAATTTTTTTTTATTTTGCACTGTGCAAAATAAAAATTCAGATGCAAAAAGAAATGCATCGTGCGTTTTCGAAAAATTGATGCTCTATTGCAATATAAAGCAGAGATTTGATAAAAATTTGCTGTAGTATTCTTTGTGAGGCTTGTTGCTTTACGAAAATAAATTATTTTTGCCTTCCTGACTTGAATTCATACTGTAACATGAAGATTTCCAAAGCTCGCACCGTGCGATGCAATTTTTAGTGCAAAAAAGGGACTGCACTGTGCAGCTGAAAATTTTTGGCCTTTTATGGCGCTTTTGGCCAAATTGCTGACTTGATAGGTCTGTAAATGACTTTTTCAAAATATTTTATAGCCGAAAATGAATCACCAATCCCAAATTTTTTACTGTAACAAAAAATTTTTTTCAAACTTCGAAAAAATTTTTTAAAAAAACCATCCAAAATCAATTTCAAACAACTTTATCTTCAAAAAAACTGAAACAAAGTAAACGTGATAGATCCTAAAAAATGAAAGAGAAATGTTGTGATCATTTTGTTGGTAATATGTCTGTGGCTGAGCAAGTATATCTTGGATTCGGAGTGGGTACCATACATTATGGGATTGCGTATAAAAACAACAAACGAATTGAAAAAAATGAGAAGATAGAAATACTAGTTGCATTCTAAATAGACAAAATTCGCAGCAAAAAATTAAATTTCTTGAAAAATTTTGGGAATAAAATGCCCGGAGGATAATAGGAACGATTTTTTAAGTCAATTTGAGCTATTGGACCTTTTAAAATTTGACACGGGTTTTGAAGCTTTTAACGGAGTTTCCCTGATTTTCAGGGTTTTCGTGGTGGGACCCAAAACGATGCCAAAGAACGGGAAATGGTCTAAAATTAGCTTCTAATTAATTTTAATTCATCTAAACCCTTTTCAATTCATAAAATCTAATTTTTTTTTCGAAATTTTGGGTCCCACCACGAAAACCTGAATTTTCTGAAAATCTCTCAAAATTGCCCGAAAATAGATTCTAAACGTCTCTAGGCTCCAAAACTAGTCCAATACCCCAAATTCACCTCAAAAATTAAGGCCAAAATCGGTGAAATAAATTAAAAATCTGCTTCAATTCTCTAATTACATCATGTGGCTAAGCTCATTGGGATCTTTGATGCTTCTTCAATCTTCTTCCAGGACGTCCTGCACTTCGCGGAAGTTGCCCTCGTCCATGGACATGTCGTAGTCCGAGTCGGCGATCACTTCGGGCGCGGGGCTCACCTTCTTCAGCGTCATTTGGCCGTTCGCGTCCACGGCGCGAATGAAGCCGGCGCGGTGCACGGCCAGCATGGTCTCCATTTTGATGCGGTTCGCTTCGGCGAGCGCTTTGAGTGCGAGCGCGTTCTCTTTTCGGGCGCGAGCTGCCAGCAGGCGTTCGCGGAGCAGTTGAAGGCGGGGTTTTCGGCGCTGAAAAAATGGAAAGAATAGAAAAGTGAGTTGTAAAATACGTTCCAAGACCTCTATATATAATTTGAAAACAATATTTTCGGACTTTTCAAAAATTTAAAATTTGAATTTCCCGCCAAAATTAAAATTTATAAAAATCAATACCAAATGAACGAAATGCCAAAACAGGGTCGTAAAATACTACCATGTGAACAAAAAATGTTAATTCAACCTTCATATACTCATTCAAAAAAATTAAATTTGAATTTCCCGCCAAAAACAAAAATTAAAAAAAATCAATACCAAGTGAACGAAATGTCAAAACAAGATCGTAGAATACAAAAACACAATCAAAAAATTTAAATTCATCCCTTATACAGCTATTCCTTTAAAAAATAAATCAAAATTTGAAATTCCCGCCAAATTTCAAAATTTCCGAAAAAACTTCAAAACCCCTCAAAAAGTATCCAAAAAATCGACTAAAATAAATTTCCAACCAATCTCCAAAAATCTCCTACCTTAATCGTCGGTTTGATCATGCTGATTGGCTTCAGAACCGGGCGGTTTTTGAGGGTCTGCATTTTTAAAATTTCTTTTGGCTTCGGTTTCTCTTTTTCCTGGATTGGTGGGGGTGTTATTGACTGCGAGGCTCGCGATGTGACCTCGGGGAATGTGATTTCGTATTCTTTTTGCTTTTCCGCTTCTTGCTTGTGCAGTTGCTCGGCTTCGACCAGGAATCGATTCAAAATCTCGCCGGATGTGGTTTGTGTCGACCAGTCGGGAACGATGGGGGCGTCCAAGCACACTGAAAATATTCTACGTCAGTCTAGAATGCAATTTCAAAGCGTTTTGAGTCGTTTTAAGGAATTTCCCTGATTTTCAGGATTTTCGTGGTGGGACCCAGAAATGGTATGTATAGTCAAGAATACCGATATGCGATGCTTTAATAGGTCTTTTAGACTCAATAAAAGCTTATAAAGCCATCTAGCCAAAATTTTTACCAAATTTTGGGTCCCGCCACGAAAACCTGAAAGTAGCCAAATCGCGTTAAATTTTTAAAAATGAGAGAGTAGGAACATGTAGACTTGTAAAAACAGTCAACCCGCTTAAACTTATCACTTATATCAATTCTAAACCCAAAACTTGGGTCCCACCACGAAAACTTGAAAGTGGCCAAAATCGCGTTAAATTAAAAAAATGAGAGAGTAGAAACATGTAGACTTGTAAAAACAGTCAACCCGCTTAAAAGTATCACTTATTACAATTCAAAACCGAAAAATTGGGTCCCGCCACGAAAACCTGAAAGTTGCCAAATTCGCTTTAAATAAAAAAAAAATGAAAAATTAGCAACATCTAGGCTCCTAAAAAAAGCCATTCCCCTTAAAACTTATCACTTTTATCAATTCTAAACCGAAAACTTGGGTCCCGCCACGAAAACAAAACTTTTTTAGAACGCGTCAAGCCTCCATAAATCACTTCTAAAAACAAATATGGCTCGACGAATCAAGTCTACCGCTCACATTCAGCGACATTCAAACCCATCGCATAACAAAATTCAAAAAAAAAATCGGGTCAACTCATCATCCCTCAGAAATCCCACCCCTCTGGCTGTAAACCTCTTAAGCCAAATTCAAGGCAATTTTAAGGCCTTTTAACGCGAAAAACAGCCACAGACCACTTGAAACAGAAGCAAAACACGAAAAAAAGGGGGAAAAATCCCGCCAAAACGGGGGTTTCCCACAGCTTTTTCGCTTCTCTCTCTCCCCACGCAAACGCCTCAAGTCAGACGGGTCAAGTGTGCGTATTTCCAGCCCAAATTTGTCGTTTTACGGAGGTTTATTGGGGCTTTCAGTTTGAATTTTTTTTCGCACTGTGCGACGTGATTTTTAGTGCAAATTCGAGGCTGCACCGTGCAAAAAAAAAAAAAAAAAAATTCAAAATCAACCCAAAATTTTTTTAAAAAAATACGTGTAGACAAGTCTACAGCAACCTACCATTCTCATCCTCTCCGCTGCACTCCATACCAGTCGAATTCAGGTCGAATTGGAGGCCGGATTCGTTGCCGGGCCCGTCGCCGAAACACCGCGAAATTTTCAGGCCGTGCGTCTCGCGCAGATGCCGCCGATTCGACGAGGAGCTGTTGTTGTGCACAAAGACTCGATTGCACAGCTTGCAGAAGAAGTAGAGCGGCTGATTCGTGCGCACGTCGAAGATTCGGTCGATATACTTGGCCACCTCGCCTGTTACCGGCTCGCGCCGCAGATCGCCGCTTTCCAGTTCTCTGAAAATGCTCGGGATATAATCGAAGAATATTTGGAGACTCATTTGATTATATTTTACGTCCATTTTAGAACTTTTACGATACAAAAATGGCGAAAATTTGAGATTTTAGGTATAAAAAGAGAAAAAAATCGAAAAAATCGTATTTTACCGTAATCTCAGGCTAGTTTTCCAAATCCTCATGCCAGTTTAGAGCTCCCTCTACAATTTGGGAACAAAAACCGACCGATTTTTTCTTTGAAACCTTCGAAAAATTGCAAAAAAACAAAAAAATTTTCCCGAAAAGCCGCTTTTTTCGGACCCGATTTTCAATATGAAAAAATCGACAAAATCAAAATTTTTTTTGTTAAAAAAGCAGCCTAAGGCATCTATTTCCAGACTAAAACCCACTCTTTGAGATCCTTCCACCTCGGTGCCCTTAGGCGGCCGCCTTTCGTGGCGGTCTTGGAGTCGTTGCCGGAGTCGCTTCCGTTCTCCTCCTTGATCTGCTGATCCATCACTGACAATCCGGGCAATGGAAAGCTCGTCCCCAATGCTGTGACAATGCTGTCCATCTGCTGAAAATCCCAAATTTATAGCAATTTCATCGGTTATGGCAAAAAATTGGGGGAATCCTCGAAAATCGGGCAAAATCGGTTGTAAAATGTCGAGCCAACCGCCCCGCGACAGCACAATACTCGACAAATGACGCGGAAAGAGGCTCGTACTGTCCTGGGAATCCCAAAATTTCTGCGGTTCGGACGCACTCTTGCAGAAAAATTTCATGGGAAAAGCGAAAATTTTCGAGGAAAATCGACGAAAATCATGCGAAAAATAAAGGTTTTTCAGCAAATTTTTTTCGAGTACTAAGAAGTACAGTACTCCATGTGAATTGCAGAAGGAAAATTTGAAAAAAATCACTAATTTTTTGAAGGGAAAAAGTAAAAAAAGCGAAAAATTTAGCCGTTTCCCCCAAAAATCTTCAAATTTTGGAATTTCGGCCCAAAAATACTAGTCATTTCTGCAAAGCAAATTCTAAAAATTGCAATGAATAAAATAAAAAAAAAAAATTTTTTTTTTGAAAATGTACCCAAAATCTACGCAAAAAATTCACTTGAGTATCAATACTACCCAAAGTGTCATCGACTATGTTAATTTGTTGCAGCGTCAAAAATTTGACTCAAAAATTCCTTTTTAATTTGTAAAAAGTCCCTCCAGGGTACCATATGCCACTTTATAAGTCTGTCGGGAAAATAATGAGCACTCTGTCGCATCGAAAATCGCATCGCTGAAGTTGAAAAGCCATTCGATTTTACCACGAAGCAATTCATTTTCTCGATTTTCGCTGCGACAGAGTGCTCATTATTTTCCCGACAACTTATAAAGTAGCATAGAGTACGCTGGAGGGACTTTTTACAAATTGAAAAGAAAATTTTGAGCCAAAGTTTTGGCACAGCAACAAATTAACATAGTCGATGACACTTTCGGTGGTATCGATATTCAAGTAAACTTTTTACGTAGAATTTGGGTAAATTTTCCAAAATTTTTTTTTTTATTTTATTCATTGCAATTTTCAGAATTTGCTTTGCACAAATGACTCGAATTTTTGGGCCGAAATGCCCCAAATTGGAAGATTTATCACGGCTCGCAGACCCGTAAATTCATTATTTTCCCGACAGACTGACATTCCAAAACAACTGCAGAGTATATTCGGATCCGATGGAAGGTGCATTCCAGCCCTCTATCAGATCCCAAATACCCGTTTTTGGCGCCCGATCCTCGAGCAAAACGCGCGACGGAGGACCGACCCCGAAATGGAAAGGGGGCTGGTGGGGATTCCAGAACCTCGTCGGTGGTGTCGTCGTTGTCGCTCCTCTTCGCCCCGCTTGCGCCTTCAGCGTGACTGATCTTCAAGTGCTATAAACGCGCGAGGTGGACCCGGCTAGAAGGCGGCGGCTGCATGCGAACTGCGAGGGGAGAATGGAGAAGCCGTCTTCTTCGTCTCCTCTCTCCCCTCTTTTCCCCCACGACCACCACCACCACACCGCCGCCGCCAAAAACACATTCGTCGCGAATTCCGACTTTCCACCACGACGGGTACCCACATCACACGTCACAAGTGCGCATTGTTGTCGCGCGTACTCAATCGAAACGACTTCGCCGAGAGAGCGGCGCGCCCACGGAGAGGGCGGCAGACCAGGAGAGAGTATTGAGGCTTGAATGGATGGAGAGAATGTTGATGGAAGAACAATGGGGCAGAGATTCTGGAGCCTCTACTAGCATCTGAGGGGGCAAAAACTTTCGAAATTTGAGGGCCATAAGAAACTTATAAAAAATTTTAAAAAAATTTGATTTTTGAAAAAAAATATTTTAAATTTTTTCAAGCATGCCTAAAAATGCCTAGGATACAATAAAAAAAACTTTTTGTGAACTGATTTTTTCATAGAAAATTTACGGAAAAAATTTTGATTTTTTAAAAATTTCGCACTGTGCATCCGAAATTTTAGTGCAAAATAAGCCCTGCACTGTGCAATGAAACAAATTTTTTTGATGCCCAAATTTTTAAAAAACTTGGGAGAAATAAAGAAACAGAATCTTTCAGGACATACACAAAACTTTCAGCTCGTATTTTGCAGAAAACACAGAGATTTTTTTAGGCCAAGAATCTGAACAAAAAAGTTTTTGCTGATTTTTTCGTGAATTTTGCGCAGAAAAATAAGAGTTTTTCGCTCAAAAAATTCAACGATCAAAAAATTCGACATCATGCACTAACTTCACATAATGTTTATACAAAAAAAAACTTGCACTGAAGTGCATTAAAAACGTTATTTGCTCAGATTGGCGACCTAAAAATCCCGCAGCCTTCTGCCGAATGCGGGCTGAAAATTTTTGTCCTGGAAAACTCTGATTTTAATTTGTCCCAAGTTTCATAAAAATTTCGAGCATCAAGAAAAATTTCTTTCATTGCACAGTGCAAGTCTTATTTTGCACTAAAAATCCGATTGCACGGTGCGAAATTTTAAAAGATCAAACATTTTTATTTTGCAAAGCATTTTGAACTTTTTCCCATGCTTGTCGCCAACGCACAGTGCATCTCTTTTCGCACAGTGCATTTTGAACCCATTCCCACGCTTGTCGCCAACGCACAGTGCATTTTTTCTCCTTTCGCACGGTGCAAACCACAAAAAGTCCGTTTGCACTGTGCAAATTCTTCAGCAAAACCGCGACGATGCAGTTGAAAAAAACTCACGTCGCGGCGACATTTCCGATGCACCGTGCAAAAACCAAAAAAGGTAAAATGCACGGTGCAAAATGAGCATTTTTTTGGGCACGGTGCGGACCGCCATAAAATGTCCATGCACTTTATGAAAATACTAATATCAGTCTGTCGGGAAAATAATGAGCACTCTGACATAGAAAATCGCATCGGCACCGAGAAAATGAATTGTGCCGCGGTAAAATCAAACTTTTTTTTCACTTCAGCAATGCGATTTTCAATGCGACAGAGTGCTCATTATTTTCCCGACAGACTGATATTAGTATTTTCATAAAATTCATGGGCATTTTTTGGCGTTCCGCACCGTGCACAAAAAACGCCCAATTTTGCACGGTGCATTTCACCTTGTTTGACCACGGCGCATCGGAAATATCGTCGCGACGTAAGCTTTTTTTCAACTGCATCGCCGCGGTTTTGCTGAAGAATTTGCACAGTGCAAACGCCTTTTTTGTGGTTTGCACCGTGCGAAAAGAGAAAAGTGCACTGTGCGTTGGCGACAAGCATGGAAAAAGTTCAAAATGCACAGCAAAATATACAAAACTACATAATAAGTTTCGCACCGTGCACAAAACCCCTCAATATTCAATAGTATTACTTCAGAAGTCTCCGTATGCATAGTGCAAAATTATAAAAATTCGAAAAGTTAAACCGCAAAATCTGCCTTTCCTTGACATGAATCGCCTTGAAGATCCCCGGAAAGTATAAAACCCGCCGAAATAGACGCCCAACAATCTAGTACGTGGAACCGAACCGACCTCTCTCCAAACCCTGAGAGTGTCTCAATCCAAGTACAAGCGGCGATCGGGCAGGGCGCACGAACACGGGGGAGAGAGCGCGCGAGCGGCGGAGAGCGCGGCCTTGACGCCGCCGCCGAGAGAGCGGAGACGGCGAGAGAAACACAGGCGCCGTGCAGTGGCAGAATCACACAACGGGGGGACTCTGATCCCGCGTTTGGAGAGAGGAGACCGAATGCACGGCGTGTTGGGCGGGTATAAAAACGTCAGATTATAAATTGGATCGACAGAAATGGGGGGAGAAGGCGCTGGGTATGCACTGAAGTTGGGGTGGTTTGGGCGGCTGAATCAATGGGGGAAGGGCGATGGGAATCCGATACTAAACCTGTCACAGTTACAAAATCGCTCTGAATCGGACTTTGAAATAGTATAGAGAAGCGTTCGGAAGCAATGAAAAGTCAAAGGACATTACTTTGGGCACTTGAGGAATAAAATAATCGAACTTTTCGAGGGTACCCTACACCGTTTCCTAAAATTTCGCCTATATATCCTGTATAGGCCCCACATCAATCTCCGAAAATTTTAGCTCGAGCTTTACATGGAGAGCCAAGATATTCAACGATTTTTACAATGGATAGACTATAGAAATTTAAGAGAGACGGTCAGAGAAAAAAATCCTTTCAAAATTACAAAAATTGCTCATCGCTTCGAAAATCAAAATGAAGATAATTTTCAACGCAACCGTAGTTTGGTTTGTGCAGATAGAAGACTGATAGCTTATCAGAGGCTATAAAAAATGAATGTACTGACCGAATGATTCGGTCAGCTGGTTAATTACTAGATCATGAAAGGGCGAACAGCACTCAAAAGTTCAAACCATAGTTTTCTGGGTGTAAAATACGGAATAAAATGATAAAAAAGATTTTTTCTCTCTCCACATTTTCCATAATCTCTCGTCTGCAAAAATTGTTGAATATCTCGGGTCTGCCCATAAAGTTCGGGCTAAAAATTTCAGGAATTGGAGTAGGGTCTAGACATAACATCTGTGCCAAATTTGAAAGAAATCTGAACATCCACTTTGGAGTAACAAAAAAAAAATAAAAAAAAAATTTTTAATAATTTTTTTTTCAAAAATTCCAGGAAAAATCAGTGAAAACAACCAACGAAGGGTGAATCGTATTTTACGCTAGATTTTTTATAATTTCAATAAAAAAAATTTTAAAATTGAAAAAAAAAATTTTTTTGATTCACTCAAAAATTCGAAATTCGGGTCTCGAAACGAACTCCACAAAGCCCCCTCAAAAATTCGGAAGCATTTTGGAGCGCGCCAAACCCCCCGCACGCGACTGATAACGACCGAAAACAAGTAGCCTCATCAAACAAGGAGAGGCGAAAAACGAGAGCGAACAAAAATGCGAGTGGAACACACGGTTGTGCTCTCTGCACCGTTTAAATGGGAATACCGAAGGGCTTGATGACGAATAGGGCCGACTCCAGACCCTGTTCCGCGAATGTAACCGAAGGAAGGTTTAGAGAAAGTGTTTTAGTGTGTTATTGGGGTGAATTTCTTGGTCGCTTTTTTTAGCTGTAATGACCACCGGAAGTGAGTCAAAAAGATGTAAAGTGACGTGAAAGAGTGGGTTGGGTGGAGATGGGGCTGATCAACGATGTGATCCGAAAACAGTGAGTCAGGTTGTGGTCAGTTTTTCAGTTCTTTCGAAAAAATTTTATTGTCAGCGCTTTTTGGGGCTAAAAATGAAAACTTTTAGATCTTGATGAAACTTGAGGAACCATTTAGCTTACAATTTTATAGGTAATGTAAAAGATTTTTACTTTGCAATTCGAAAAAATTAGCGGGATTTATAGGTCGCAAAACGGGAAAATTTCGGTTTTTGTTTTGCAATTTTCGGATTCGAAAACTGCCATTTCTTTTGATCTGTAGGCAAAAAAAATCTTTTCCGAATTTGATTTGTTGACTAGATCGAGGAAATATACCTCAAATTTGAGGGCTGTTTTAGAGCCACACCGTAGGAATTCCGAGATTTTTCAGCCAAGCCGGTTTCGATCTAAAAACCCCGATTTCTGTTGCAAAACGCTGGCTGAAAATCTTGAAAATGGGTTAGAAAGCTACTATCTTAATTTGCGCAAAGTTTCATCAAGATCTAAGAGTTGCACTATGAACATTTCCCGTAAAAAACACCTCAGGGTTAACAAGGGGTGCTCAAGGTGCGACCCTCAGATTTTGACGAAACTTTGAACAAATGAAGATTACACCTTTTTAAGAGATACTAGTCCGTTCGCAAAGTCGTTGTTGTGATTTTTACGACATGCATCGCAAAAAAAACGAAAGTTCACTTTGCCCTGTGAAATTTCTGGCTTTTTGCACAGTGCAAACTTCAGAAATCACTCCAGCGACTTTGTGAACGGACTAGTATTCTTAGAAAGGTGTAATCTTAATTAATTTGTCGAAAGTTTCATCAAAATCTGAGAGTCGCACTTTGAGTGCTTGCCTTGTTACTCATGAGGTGTTTACAAGTGAAATGCTCAACGTGAAACACTTAGATCTTGACGAAACTTTACGTGAATTAAGATAGTAGTTTTCTAATGCATGTGCACGATTTTTAGACAGCGCTTTGCGTCAAAAACAGAGATTTTTAGATCGAAACTGGCTTGGTTGAAAAATTTCGGAATTCCTACGGTGCGGCTCTCAAACAGCCTTCAAATTTGACGTATTTCCTATGGGCTCTGCCTTTATAGAACCCATCAAGACTTTCAGGCCGATATTTGCCACCTAATTCGTTAACTTTTCGAGATCCTCAACGTGAAAAATTGCCCTTTTCTCTTGAGCGTTGAGTTCGTATCCGTTGCAAATAAACGTATATTCCGAAAGCAATATATACATCGCAGCAGAGCCCAACTCCCCAATACAAAACTTGCCCCTTCTCCACAGCATCAAAAGTGAAACGGAGCCGCGAAAAATGGAGAGAACAAGTGTGGGGAAGTGGGGGCAAAAGGAAGGGCTCTGGTGCGGGCCGAGAATCAGATCGGCCTTCCACTCGCCCCATTCGATTGCATACTGGCCTCGTGCTCTTCGCTTCATATGACACCCATCTCCCCCCACTTCTTCTCGCCACTCCAATCGGCGGCAGTTAGAGGCGCAGGAGCAAAGTGCAATTCAGCTCGCGAAAAAAAAGAGACTCTGTTTATGGGAACAGGGTATCGTGTTGTGATCGACGGTTGATTTCGGGCTCGAATAGCGGGAAAATGGTTTGGAAATTGCGGGATCAAAGCGCAAATCGATTTGCTCGCAACTAGAGGCCGCTCCGAAACAATAAACTTTGTCATAGCTCAGCAAAAAGTCATCGAATTTCGACGAAACTTGGTACAAAGCGTTCGGTTCTGGACTTACAAGTCCTGTTGATTTTTCCAGTATCTAATAAGCGATCAACTGAGCTAACAGTTTGGTTATAAAGATCGATTTTTATTGCCTGTGCTTTTGTAAGATGTTGAAACTTTTTGGGACCCAAAAATACCGATGGTTTCTGCAAAACGCGAACTAAAAATGTCGCAAATGTCTTGGAAAATCCGCATCTTAAAATATGCTGACTTCCTAGACAAACGTGATACTTTGAGCTTTCCAGAAACAGGATTTTTTGAAAAACTGTCATTTTGATGGTCAAAAACTTGGTTTGACGTTTTGCAAGTGTATTTTCTGGAGTTCTACTGCATTTTCCACATGTTCAAACAATGCATTTAGCAACATACAAATGCCAAATGACTCAACATACCCAAAACTATTTTTCGAAACACCACCCCCAACAACATCACTATTACAACCCGAGGCAAAACCAAGCCCCCAAATGCTTGAGAATCCAATTCAGCTCGCTCTTTCGAGCATTCCAGACCAATTACGCTGCGAAAACACACCGACTCATATAACACGAATCTCCCCCCGCTCTTCCCCACCACCTCTCCCCCCGAATTGTTGGAAGGAATCGCCCGATGAAATAGTATTGATTGATTCGCGTCTCCCACCCAACATTCTCCTTTCCGAAACGTGTTGTGCATGCGAGCACGTCTCGTTTTCTCTCGCGCTCTCTTCGTTTTCGATGAGTTTCTCTCGCGTCTCGCCGTTTGGCGCGCTCTCTCGCTCGTGGTCGCAAGATGGAGTGCGATTCTCAATTCACGCGACGAGAAAAAAGACAGGGCTGTCTGTGCTCGTCCTTGCTGGAGACAAGAATCTGATTTGAGAGTTTCGAAAAAACAGGATGACTAGACGACGAAAAATTGGGGAAAGGCATGACAAAAGTACAAAATAAGCATGAGGAGACTGAAAAAATCGTATTTACAGATATGACTAGTGCTAATAAACATCCAGTAATCATAACTTTGAATGCAATCGTCCAAAATCAGCATAAAAATTCCAATTTTGGCCAAAAAACTGGTCAAAATCAGCTCTTTCCAAAAATTTTGCATTTCTCCTTTGTCGAGTGATCGTAATGGTCTCTGCAGTCAATTTCCAGCCTTTATCCTCTCGTTCCAACATAAATCTTGTTGGAAAAGTACTCATTTTCGCTTATCCTGACGATTTTTGGGTCAAGAAGACGAAATTTTTTAGCAGTTTTATTTCTCGAATAAGACAAGGTTGATTTTCCTAAAATTTTGCATCTCTCTTCTATCGAGACTATGTGTCAATCATGGAAAATTTAAGTTCGCACTTTGCAGTTTTGTCCGGGATATCAGTCTGTCGGGAAAATAATGAGCATTTTGTCGCATCGCCGCTGAGAAAATGAATTGTGTCGTGGCAAACTCAATTTGCTTTCCATTTCAGCGATGCGACGAGACATTGGGCTCATTATTTTCCCGACAGACTGATATCCCGGACAAAACTGCAAAATGCGAACTAAAATTTTCCATGACTGACACAGTGTCTCGAGGAAGGAAGAGATGCAAAATTTTAGGAAAATCAGCCTTGTCTTATTCGAGAAATAAAACTGTTAAAAATTTTCGCCTTCTTGACCCAAAAATCGCCACGACAAGAGAAAATGAGTACTTCTCCAACAAAATTTATGTTGAAACGAAAGGATAAAGGCTGTAAATCGACTGCAGAGACCATTCCGATCAAAAAAATCCAAAAACAATTTCAAAATCCGAGCAGTTCCACTCAAACCACGACCTCTGTTGCATGAACAACATTATGATTCGCGCGGCTCCATCCTCTGTCACCCCACAGCAACGAAAACACAAACCGTCGAGCAAAAAACAACGAGAAGAAGACGCCGAGAGGAATGCGCTACCTTGTCCGCATACCCAGCCAGGATTCTGAAGCGAACACTTGGAGAACCAAAAAAACGAAACGACGTCGGAAAAAAGGGAATTTGTAATGTCTTGCGACTGCAAGAGAGAATCGCACAGATAAATCAAGTATGAGAAGGGGAGAATACGGGTTTCGGAGCATGTACTACTCGTAATACGCCTCCGGGGAGAAGAGGAAAATTAGAAATAAAAAAAACTTTATTACAGAAGAGAAAAACGGAGAAAACCGTTGCGTATTCAGGTTGTATAGGATGAAAAATGCATGCAAACGGTGAGCCAATCAAGTATTGACAGCTTACTACAAGGACAAACGTGTAAGAATAAGTTTTGAACATAAAAAATATGGAAAATCAAAGGATAAACCGTCTACGTATCGTCTACTACAATATAACTCTATTTTTAGTCCATCTAATGCCCATGACTGCTCATTTTACTCAACCCACCTTTTATTGACGCCTGGGAACCATAATAGAACCAATAATTGCCCAATTTCTCCAGAATACAACGGTAAAAGGCTTGATATTACACCAGATCATGAGTAATATAATTTGTTGACCATGTTCCAAAATTTTTCGACGGAAATCGCTTTCAAAATGCCCTCCAACTCTGAGAAACACTAAAATTTTAGCTAAAAATTAGAAAATAATCTCTACCTTTTTGGACAATCGCTGCGAGACCCAGAATTCCGCGGGAAATTATTTTCAAAAATAAATCCTATCGATTTTCCTCGAATTTCGCAAAAGGTGGCTTCGGTTCTCAATTTGCGAAGCTCTCCGTTGTCTACGTTGGCGTGTAGATATTAATTATCAATAAAATACCATTAAAATACTCGAATTTTCCCATTAATTTTAATATACATCATGGACGTAAGTATTTCCCAATTTTATTGTTGATTCTGTGTTTAGAGATCTGGGCACCACTTGGAGGAGTCCGTAAACACGTCTTTCGGGGTGTTTTCACTCAAAGGCACCAGTTTGTGGTCCATGACCGAGAAAGAGAAACAGAGCTTCGCGGAAAGAGACATTGATTTAGACATTGGTAGGCGAGTTCGATTTTTGTTGAGAATTTAGGTGTCTACTGACTTGAAATGACCAGAAATAGCAGGAAGAACGTCTTGGCGAGCTCATGATTTACTCTTCTCCATGTTTCTTTGATTTCAGAGGCCAGTAAAGACAATAGCAAGGCGGATGGTGTGGGAGAGCGATATTCCACCAAAATTTTTGTTGGTGGGATTCCGTTAGGGACAACTGATGTGTTCCTTCGTCAATGCTTCGGTGCGTTCGATATGTGCGACGTTTCATGGCCGGGGAAGAAGAATTACAGCGACACACCTCCAAACGGTAAGTCAAGTGTAATATTGATGCAATATTGGGTAAAAATGGGTCTATTTTTATGTAATAGCGGGGTAGTGACTTGAATAACATTTGGCAATGGCATCACGGGTTTTTACTGGGTTTCTTCAAGATTATTTCCGTAGTTTTCATGGATAATATAATTTATGGTTCCATTCGTATGGAATGTCCTTGCATTGGCTAAAATCAGTGTTTTTTGGAGAAGTTAGACCCCATTAAAGCTGGCTGACCCAAAAATTTTGCTGTTTAAAATTTCATTATCTCATGTATAATATAATTATTGTCTTTATTTTGATCTTGTTTTAGGCTACTGTTTCATCCAGTTTCGCCATCATGAGGCTGTAAGAGCCCTGTTGAATGCTTGCACGTTTCGCGAAGACAAACATTTCTTTCCTTTGGGACGAAGAAATGACCTGGTAAGTATAATATAATTTTTTTTTGGTTTAGATGCCTTTTTGCTCAGGACAGTCAAATTTAACTCTTTTATGGTGTCTCCCATCTAAAATCCTTTTTTCCAGGTGCAAATTCGTCCATGGAGAATTTCCGATTCCACTTATACCGTCTCCGAGCTCTGGACGCGGTTTGTTCGCCTCTCCGTTTTTGTTGGTGGACTTCCCAGAACTTTGAAGGCGTTCGAACTCTTCGAATTGGTGCAGCAACGATTTGGCAATGTCCTTCATTGCTCTGTTGAATTGGAATTCGAATCCTCGTATCCCAAGGGCGCAGCTCGCGTCATCTTCGGAAGTGTGGAAAGTTATCGTGCTGCCGCCGCTGCCGGACATGTGGAACATCAATGGCATCCGAATAGACATTACAATCCTCGAGGGGTAAGATTTTAACTTTTTTTTGTTGGCTTTTAGGAACTGTCCGGACAAATTTTGGAAGATTTGAAGGAAAATTGTTATAAACTGTGATTTTGAAGGTGATAATGGCCAAATCACGAAACAATCGTACATTTAGATGGTGCTCTGATATGTTTACGGTGTTAGGGATGGCAATGCAAATGAGTTTTGCCTTCCAATAATTTAATATTTTAGAATTTTCAGGCAGAGTTCAAGCCCTTCATCTACAAGAATATTTCTTGCGAAAATTGTGGAAATATTGGCCGAAAAACAGATTTTTGCACTGCGAACGAGTGCCTTCTCTATTACTGTCGACCATGCTTTGATAAGGTCCATAGAAACAACCCACTTTTTGTTGGACATAAGTGCTCCGAGGCAACGCCAAGAGACCTCCCAAACCCATGTGTGGCGTCGAAATCGGATGGAGAAACTTCTGGAAATTCTTCGATGGTCTCCAATCTCCCTCAAGAAGCGACTAGTTCCATGAAGAAGACCGAATCCGACGACAGCTTGAAGGAAAATGGGACGTCGGGCAAGGCGAAGGTCGAGAAAAATGTGGAAAAACGCCCGAGAAAGTTTGGAGGCATCCTCACCAGCTATGGAGTGGACATCTAACGCTTTGAATGCCCCAATGGAGACGTGGAAATATCGAAATTCAGAATATTTTTTGTTGTTTTTATCATTTTTTACTTCTCTTATCACACCTCTCAGTTTTTGAGCCCTTTAGGTGGAAATACTTTTTTTGTAAGGCTATATCTTTTTAATATCCGTATTGTATGGGGTTTTGTCTGGAATTTGCATTTTTCGCATATATATCAGATTTATTATATTATACATGTTACTAATGTTTTTCATAATATCTTGGTTTTGTTAGTTAATAAATTGTTGTTATGGGAGGTTGAGAGTTACTATGGAAGCCTAGAATTGTTGGTTGATTTGGAAAAATTCGAGATTTTTGGGTCTGAGAGTTTAGAAATTGCCTAGTACAATATAAGAAAGGATCAAAAAAAATTTTTTTTTTTTTTTTTGATGATGGAAATCGTATTTTAGGCCGTCACATGCATTGAGAATTTTATTTTAGGCCAAGACAAACTAATTTGACCCTATTTTTTGACAAAAATCGCCTTATTTTACCCTAAAATAAGGTGTAAATGTCCGAAAACCCCATTTTTACCTTTGAAAAAACACATCAGTGCCTCGCTATGATCTCTAAAGTAATTTTTTATTAAATTCGAAGCTTTTGTGATAAAAAATTTTTTTCACAAATTCAAAGTCTTTCCCAAAATTTTTTTTTTTCACGCCTACAATAGCGGGTTTTTTCCAATGCAACCACGGCGCATTAACTTCGAAGACAAAAAGAGCAGTCGTGAAGCGAGTGAGGAACCGGATACAGTGAAAGTGTCGCATATTCTGTCAAAGTCTCTTTCACTTGTTAGTCTTGATCATGGAAAAGATGCCGAGCTTGTCGGTTTTGATGACTTTGCTGATCCTCCAACACGCTGGTTGTATCTTTGCAAACACTGGGGATGGGCTGAATGGAAGAGGTGAGTATTTTTTGTAAAAACTAAAAATTTGAGTTCAAAAAATTTTTTTTGGCCAAAAAATTTCAAAATGGAATTGCTAAGAATCAGCCGATCAGATTTCCCTCAAATTTTACATGCTGATTCTGTGCTGGAGGCATGCCAATCGCTACAAATTTTAGATCTTGCTTTGCAAGGGCAGCTGAGATATTCAACAAATTTTTTAGGCGAGTGAGTATGCGATATGAGGAGAGCGGTTAGAGAAAAAACCTTTTTTCTCATATCATAGCCATTTTTTCAAGGAAAGAATGATTTTTTGTTGAATCATTACCCTCTGCCTTGCTTAGAAATCCAATTTTAATTGGATTTCTTCAAAATTTTTTTTCAGGACAGTACTCTTCAAAAATTTCGAAATTTCCGCAATTTTCGACTTAAAAATTTCAATTCCTGTCAATTTGAATATCAGAACTAGTGTATATTTTCTTTTCCACTTGCTGATTTTAGCCTCCTACAACCCTCCCTCAACTTATCCATCAAAATTCATCAACTACCCCTCTAATCCTCTAAATTACACTCAACGCCCGCTGTTCATGAACTACTCCACAATCCACTCAAATACCAACTTCACTTGGCCTAATTCGTCCCATCCGACTCTGTACAACATGTCTAGTCTCAACTTTTTGCCCCGTCTTTACTCGGCTAAGAGTTTCGCATTGCCGGATTACGGTAACTCCTCGAGTAAAAACGCCTTCAATCATCATGATAATGACGAAATTCTTGAGGAACACTATACTTTTGGGACTTATGACATCATCCATCGTATCCATAACCACGAATTGAATGAGAAATCGAGCCATGACAGCCGGAAAACACCTTATATTGCACATGACCTTAATGATCAAGAAGAAGGTCGGAGCCCAAAAACTGGTAGCGCTGGTCCGCCAGCAGCTCAGCCAAGTGGCTACAGTGGGCTGAACAACCTTTACAACACAAATCTCGGAGGATACGGTACTGAAAATTACAGTAATCGCGATAATAACGAAAATAATGGAGGGTATAGCAGTGAAATCGATGAAACCGATATAAGAAGGGGTCCGTTCAGTGGGAATAAGCGAGCAGAAAGTGGCGAAGTCCATGACGGACATGTCTCGGGCTATCAGACACCCAATTATTTGATGAACTACCTGAAAAATGTCAAGAGTCCGGCGTCGGTGTGGTCGAGCGGATGGATCCCAATTGATGACGGAAATACGATGGAAAAGCGGACTGTTTGGTGGAAAAAGGACGATCGTAGAGCTTGAACATTACTGTCAATTTGATAATCACGTCTGTACTTATTTTTGTTTTATCCGTATTTTACCTAACAATGTTGGGAAGTACCCCAAGTGCGACGCTCAGATTTTCTTTAAATTTTGCACACACGTCGGGCATGGACTAGGTATCAATTCCTGAAAGCTTTAGCTCGCGCTTTGCAGGCGCCACCGAGATATTGAACGATCTTTGCCGCCGAGAGAGCATGCTAAGCGCGGAGAGCGGTCAGAGAGAAAAGCGCTTTTTGGCCATAACTTCGCTAGTTTCGTACGGAAAAAATTCATTTTTTGTGGAAGCATTACTCATTACAATAGAAATAAGCATGAAACTTTTCGTGTCGAAATTCGGTAAAAAGTCTTAAATTGTCGCCGACTTTCGATCTAAAAATCTCGGTTGTTTCTGCAAAGCGCGAGCTAAGATTCTCGCATATATCTTAGAAAAAATTATTCTAAATTTGTGCCAAGTTTCATCAAAATCTGAGCGTCGCACTTGGGGTACTTCCCCTGTAAGTTTTTACTTTTTTTAAAATTTTTGCCCTTAAAAATGCGAAAAAATAAAGATTTCGTTCTCACGTCCCCGAAATTTATGCAAATTTTTCGCAAATTTTCCTAGCTTCCAATCGGTCGCCGCCCTCCATTTACTGACTGTGCTCAGGTCTCGGGCGGTCGCTTCCTACTCCTTCTCCACCACTGACAATGGGCGTCATCTCCTTGGCTGTTGTGAGCTATCTGGGCTATCAGATCTACTGGTAAGTGGAGTGTAGGCTGCTGAGGAAAATTTGGGCTACTGTATCGCACTCTGGACACGTTTTTATATGGGTTACTGTAGTTTTTTGCGAAATTTCGTGATTTTGAAGGGTTATTGCGAAATTTTTGATGATTACTGTATTTTCACGTCAGGAAACGGTAATTTTTAGAATTTTTAAGGCTTTTTAATGAGTTGAGGATCATAATCAAAGAGATTATCAACTTTCCCCCACCTTTTTTTGACAGAAAATAGCTAAAATACGCGGTTCTAGGGGGGAAAATCGCCTTTTTTGACAAAATATAAATTTTCAAGTGGGTTACTGTAATTTTCGTAAATTTTTTTCTTCCCTCTCGGCTCCAGGGTTCTTACAAATCCTCTCTATTCACTTTTGACCTCATAATTTTCCATCTCTTTGATGAAAATGATCGTTGATTCGACCTCCCTTTCATGAAAATCATCGTTTTTTCAGTGGTCCTGACGGTGCCGGTTTCTCCTTGGGTGGCGGCTCTGGCTCGGCTCAAGCCCCACCCGCTGCTGCTCCAGCTCCTGAGGCGGCACCACCTTCGGCAGCCGCTCCTCCACCAGCTCCGGAAGCCGCTGCTCCACCTCCAGCCGAAGCTCCTCCGGCCCCGGCTCCAGAAGCCGCCCCGGCCCCGGAAGGTGGCGCCTAGCCTCACTAAAGTCCCATGGCCTTTGTCGCTTACTGATTTGTAAATAAAGAATGTTTTGAATTTGTTGGAGATTGGTTTTTATTTGATTTTTAAAATTTTTTTGAGGTCTAAAGTAAGGTCAAGTTGAGATGGACAAAAAAGAGTGAAGATGATGGATTTCTGAGGAGATCTTGACGTCAAAATGTAGCTAATGGAATACTCTGTTCAGACTACATACTAAATCGACCGTAAATTTTGAGATCTCAGAGTATTTTCATCATCAAGTTGACCAACACCAAGAAGTCAACTTGATCTTCAAAAAAAGCTCAGAATTCCTTGGAAAAGGCAATAATCAACTGGAAAATGTCATCATAGTGAAGCCGAGAGTGTATTTTACTATTACACAAGCATTCCGCAAATTTTGGACATTAAAAATTTGATGAAAAAGGATTTATTAAATTTTGATGTCCAGGTGGTCTAAAATAAGGTCAAGGATCAGCGGGAAAGCCGTTTTGGCCAATCAAAATCTATTCTCCCTACTCTTCGTAGTCTTTTTCACCCTCGGGCGCAACCTTTTTGCGAGCTGCTATTTCGAAAATTCGCGGGAAGAATTCGTTTGAAAAAAATTATTTATTTTCCAAAAATTTCGAACTTTTTTCCGGTTTTTTGCAAATACAAAGTAAGATAAGCCTCTAAACGGGTAAAAAATGGTCTGTAAATTTTCTACAGACCTTGTTTTACCTCTAGCGTTGCCTTTCTATCAAAATTTTTGCTATTTTTTGTATTTTTTTCTAACTTTAGGTAGAGATGAGCGCGGATCTTCCGGATAGGTCTGCCTCTCCGATTTTGATGGACGATAGTATTATAAATGGGTTCCGAGCACAACTAGAGCATTCAGCGGACGAAGTTCAACCGGTTTCAATACCGACAAGTTTGGGAGACAGTGAGCAAACTCGGCGGGAATTCTTTGATGCCTTGAAGAAGGATTTTGCGAAGGCTACAGCAAATTCGACCATTGAAGTCGAGCGGATTGTACCGTTAGATCATGAACTGAGGTATGTTCTTGCTTTTCATCGCTTTTGTTCTTGGTTTAGATTGACAGTCAGGTGGGAATCGAGATTTTCCGATATTGTACTTGATGAAGATAAGGTTTTGTTAATTTCTCGGTGAAAGACGAAGATAGATGGGTGATTTTGGAACTCAAAGAATAGTTATACTGCTACCTTTCTATTCTAAAGCCTTACAGTTGCTAACCTTCAAGTTTATTGGAGGTTTGATCAGTTTGTTGTTGACGTCAAGAATAATATCGAAAACTTTCTCCACCGAGTTTCCGATTCTTTTGAGAGGTAGAATTGAGTGGCTATTTTCAGCAAGAACCTTTATACCTTGATATTTGATTCAACTACGTTGAGCACGGTTATGGCCTGCAGCTACGACCCTGGGTTAATATTCCCCATCTTCAACGCGTACAAAGAGTGGGAAGAGGTTGCGATCCTTATCGGAAGGATGTATAAGTAAGGTTTTACTTTTTTTGTTCTGTTTTTAGGACGAATCTTATATTACACTTGCCCTCCATTTTAGTCGAATTCTCGATTTGGACAGCCTCAAAGAGCTTTGCGGATGGCTGATCCTCATATCAGGTCATATTCTCTCTCCAAAATACGAATCACAAACTGGAGAGAGTTCGAAAGACATTTTCGAAAAGCTCCTTCCATTATTTCAAAATGTGATTTCCTACACGTCGGCACAGTTTCTAGCGAATGATGTTACCTGTTTTGTATCGTATTTTGGTCAAAGATTCTTTGATCAGATTTTTGGAATCGTGGATTACAAGATTTTCGCCGGATCCGTAAGATTTTATATTGTTTTAGGTATCAATTTAGGAAAATCGTTTATAACTTCAAAGTTTGTTTACCGAATGAGGTGGAATACGAAGGAGGATCGTTTAACGTCCTTATTTTTGTATTTACATCATCAATTGTCATTTTTTGGCCGATTTTTTATTAAAATTTTTCATTTTCAGTTCTCGGGTTATCGAGTTGAAAGTGCGTTCAATTTCTTGACAAGTATGGCATATCTTCTGACTGCTGGATGTGTGGAAAAGCCCGTTACGATGTCAGAGGCAGATTTCAAAAGCGAAACCTTAAAATTGTAAGTTTTTTGATGTTGGCCTAGGCATGTGTAATATAAAATTTTTTGAATTTTGGTGGATCTCACTGTCATAATTGATGACGAAGATGTCCTTATCGTATTTTACAAAGTAAAACTCTTGAAAAATTCAGAAAGTTATCAGAAATTGCAATTTAATGTTGTTTTAGATATCAAAATTTCAAAAATTGCCCTTTTTGACCTTAAAAAAGTTGGAAAATTACTTTCTAGGTTCTTCTCAAAGTACTCATGCTTTATGCTGCCTCGAATTTTCTTCAACAAGTACCTCGCCGCCCATAAAGATGAAATAATGGGCTTCATCGGACCACACGTGGAATCCTATGGATCCGTCGAGGAATACGTCGGGAAGAATCTTGCCTTCATTTTCGATTATTTTATGCTGAATAGGAAGACACTCAGCGAGGACAAACTCACGTCCGCAATTTATCATTTTACTGGACATCCATTGGTAAGATCATTGTAAAATTGGATGAGATTTGATAAAATTTTGAGTAGAAGTTGGAAATTTAGTAGTTAAATGGCAAATCGACTGTTTTTTGGGCGAATGTCTGGGGAGTTTCCGTTAATTTTTGCACTGTGCAAAGTCGTAGGCTTTTTATAACTGAAATTTTGCACAGTGCAAAAATATAGGCTTTTTACAACTAAGATTTTGCACAGTGCAAAAATTTAGGCTTTTTATAACTGAAATTTTGCACAGTGCAAAAATATAGGCTTTTTACAACTAAGATTTTGCACAGTGCAAAAATTTAGGCTTTTTATAACTGAAATTTTGCACAGTGCAAAAATATAGGCTTTTACACATAAGATTTTGCACAGTGCGAAAATATAGGCTTTTTACAACTAAGATTTTGCACAGTGCAAAAATTTAGGCTTTTTTGTAAATGAGATTTTGCACAGTGCGAAAATATAGGCTTTTTACAACTAAGATTTTGCACAGTGCAAAAATTTAGGCTTTTTTGTAAATGAGATTTTGCACAGTGCAAAAATATAGGCTTTTTATAACTGAAATTTTGCACAGTGCAAAGTCGTAGGCTTTTTATAACTGTGATTTTGCAAGGTGCAAAAATTTAGGCTTTTTATATCTAGAATTTCGCACTGTGCGAAAATATAGGCTTTTTATAACTGTGATTTTGCACTGTGCAAAAATATAAGCTTTTTACAACTAAGATTTTGCACTGTGCGAAGTCGTAGGCTTTTTATAACTGTGATTTTGCAAGGTGCAAAAATTTAGGCTTTTTATATCTAGAATTTCGCACTGTGCGAAAATATAGGCTTTTTATAACTGTGATTTTGCAAGGTGCAAAAATTTAGGCTTTTTACAACTAAGATTTTGCACTGTGCAAAAATTTAGACTTTTTATAACTGAAATTTTGCACTGTGCGAAAACATAGGCTTTTTATAACTGAAATTTTGCACAGTGCAAAGTCGTAGGCTTTTTATAACTGAAATTCCGCACAGTGCAAAAATTTAGGCTTTTTATAACTAGAACTTCGCACTGTGCGAAAATATAGGCTTTTTATAACTGTGATTTTGCACTGTGCTAAAAATGACCTCGTTTGATTTTTTATGGATTTTGAAGACTCACAATGACTTTTCAGGACCATTACGTCAAGCGAAACACCTTCCAATCCATTTTGGTTTGCATTTTCCACATGGGAACGGACCGAGATGTAGCTCTTTCGATGCTGAAAAGAATCGCCGCCGCGAAGGCCATCGAGTGGAATGATTTGGTGCGAAATCAGTTCCTCGGCCTCATGATCGACTTGAGACAGGACCTAATTGAGCAGCCGTACTTTGGCGAGAGAAAAAAAGTCATCGCGTTGGGACTGACGGAGTTTGTGAAGGCGATTAGTAGCTTCATTTTGAACACGGTGAGTGGAATTGTAGGCTTAGAGGGAGGTAATGGGAGTTGGAAGGGGTTTTGGGCAGTTTGGAATGGTTTTGGATGCTCTGGATTACTGTAATTTTTGAAATTGAAATTTTGATTTTGAATAGTTTTTATGAAAAATAGGGTAAATTGAGGGATGCGTAAGCTGGGCAATAGATTTTTCAGAGAATTTAGACTATTTGAGAGGCTTCTGGGATACTGTAATTTGAAAAATTTCGACTTTTTGCTCAAAAACCGACTTTTTTTGCAAAATTTTGATTACATATTACAATTTAGGGGTGCAAAAGGAAAAATGATTGGTATAGAATACCCAGTATGGCTGGAAATTTATTTGGGATACTGTAATTTATCCTTTCGGTTACATTTTTACTGTACTTCCTCAAAAAGTTTGGATTTTTCCCATTTTTTTTATTTTTAGCATGTCGCCAAAATTTGCCACACCCTATGGATTTTAAATTCGCCTGTGGAGAACTTTGCTGAAGTCTGGAAGGCATTAATACCTAAGTTGGACCTTAAAAATCTGATTAAAATGAGGTTCAAATTGCTATTTTACTTCTTGCAAATCGACCAGTTTCAATGTTTGGCCGATGTGTATCTCAAGGAATTGGATCGAAAAAAGATTACGTAGGTCAATTCTTTTCGCTGGAATATTTTCAGCAATAAATACGAGCGAGAATCGATCGATATTAAGTTGCTTTACTCGGCAATCTTCCAAGTCCCCAGGAAATGCAGTATCAACCCGAATGTGGCCGAAAGTAAGTCGTTTTAAACCTGAAAAATTGGTTTTTGAAATTTTTTCATCGTATTTTACATTTGCAAATTTTAAATTTTTTTGCACTGTGCGAAATTTTAGTTGAAAAAAGCCTGCGATTTTGCACTGTGCGAAATTTTAGTTTAAAAAAGCCTACGATTTTGCACTGTGCGAAATTTTAGCTATAAAAAGCTTACGATTTTGCACTGTGCGAAAATTTTAGTTGAAAAAAGCCTACGATTTTGCACAGTGCGATTTCGTAGTTGAAAAAAGCTTACGTTTTCGCACAGTGCAAATTTTTAGTTGAAAAAAGCCTACGATTTTGCACTGTGCAAAAAATTTTTTTTTTTTTTTTTGAAAAATCTCAATTTTGATTTGTAATTAGTTGCCCTCTCCGCCATGGAACAGAACGTCCATCTGACCCCATTTATCCTACCAACAATTTCTCGTCAACTGCTCATCGATTACTCGGATTACAATTCGAAAGCCAAGTTGTTGGATCGGATTTTCGAGCTGTCCAGACAAGCCAACACGATCCTCGAGCTCTCCACCTTGGCCAGTTTTGTTGGCCAAATCACAGCAATCGATCCGAAAGCCCTGATGGACACTCCGACTTGGAAGGACGACAGCCCCAAAACGAATATGGCTCTGTATACGGATGAAGTGGGAGTAGGTTGGGAGGGCGGCACTGAGAGGTTTTGAGCGATTTTTAGTGTAAAGGGAACGATTGATTTAGGGTTTGGTATTAGTCTGGCCATTTTTTAATATTACACTTGGTATCTTTGATGTTTTTGATCTGTTTTTTTATGGTTTCTTGATAGAAAAAAAGGCAGAATAAGCAATTTTATAGATGTGAGAGCATTATTAAGAATCGTGGCGATAAATTTGAAAAAAATCGCTGATTTTTGCCTGATTTAAACCTTTTTTTCGATTTTTTTATCGGAATAGTTTCCTGAGGAGCGTAAATTTGCTACACCTTTAGCATAGGCGCTCAAAATAAGTCTCATAAAAATCATTGAAAATTTGGGCTCAAGCTTTGTGTGGAGATCCGAGGTGTTCAGCAATCTTTGCAGACAGGAGGTTATAGAAAAAGCAGAGACGGTCAGAGAAAAGGGGATCTCTGGTTGCGTTAATTTGCACCAGAAATCATGAAGGTTTTAATAAAATCTTTGTTTAAAAAGTAGCGATTGTTTGCTGACCGTCTCTCCTCCTTTTCCATAATCTCTTGCTTGCAAGGGATGTTGAATACTTCGGATCTCCACAAAACGCATGAGCTGAAATTTTCTGTGATTGTTATGAGGCTTGTTTTAAGTGCCTATGCTAAAGTTGTAGCAAATTTACGCTTCTCAGGAAACTATTCCGATAAAAAATCAAAAAAGTTATTTCAGGCAAAAATCAGCGATTTGTTTCAAATTTACCACCAAAATTCATTTTAATAATGCTCTCACATTTCTAGAATTCCTTATTTTACCTTGTTCTCTCAAGAAACCTCACGAAAACAGATCAAAAACAACAAAAATACCATGTGCAATATCCAAAAATGTCTAAAACAACCTAATGCCTCAAATTCGCCTCCAATTTTAGCTGGTCCGAAAATTCGTTCACGAAATCTTCCGCTGGCACATCGAAGCGCCATCCGGCGGCCAGTCGGACATGGCCGCACTGTGCCTTCAATACATTTGCCAGGACCTGAAGTTCGCAGGCCCCAAATTCCAGAAAATCCGCGAAGAAATGCCGGAGTTGGGCCCCTATGAGACGGCGACAATAACTGCGAACAATATCACCGGCTACTACATGGTCCCAATTTGTCGAGCCGAGTACAAGGAGCGGATCAAAAGCCACTCCATGTGGTTGGTCCAGTGGTACAGAACGTTGAGCCGAGAGGTAAATGGAGGGTTTGTAGATGTTTTTGAAACGTTTTGATTAATTTTGAGTCATTATGGATAATTTTGGGGCAAATTTAAAAATGGGCGGAACTTCAGATTTAAGTAGGCGGGACTTAAAAAAAAAGTGTTATTTTGGCGAAAAGTAAATGTTTTCAGGAAAAGAAAGGACTTTGATAAACGTTCGAGGTATTTTGGAAGGTCCTGGAAGCAGTAGAGGAAAAGGGGCGGAGCTCCGCAGAGCTTCGCTGGAAACTGGGCGGAGCTTCGCCTGAAAATGGGAAAGCTTTAAAAAAAAAGACGTGATATTTGGTGGAAAAATAAATGTTTTATGAAAACGAAGGCTTTGGTAAAAATCTGAGCTGTTTTGGAAGGTCATGGAAGCAGTAGAGGAAAAGGGGCGGAGCTCCGCAGAGCTTCAACTGAAAGTGGGCGGAGCTTCGCCTGAAAGTGGGAGGGCTTAAAGAAGGCTAAATTTTTTTTCGAAAAGTAAATGTTTTCAGGAAAACGAAGACTTTGGTCAATATTTGAGCTATTTTCGAAGGTTCTGGAAACAGTAGAGAAAAAGGGGCGGAGCTCCGCAGAGCTTCGACTGAAAGTGGGCGGAGCTTCTCCGGAAAATGGGCGGAATTTGTAATAAAAGCACTGGAATTTTATTGGAACTTAGAATAGGTTAAGATTAGCATTTTCGAAGGCATTTCAAAGAGTTTTAGCATTTGCTATGCGGAAAAAATTAAAATTTTTAGCTCTCGAAAAATCAAATAAATTTTTTTTTCGATTTTTTTCGTGATTTTTTTGCTAAAAATGTCGTTTTGTCTTCATGAACGAAAGAAAATATTCCCTACCACGGTTTTCAGATCAAAATGATCCCATTCGTGATCCTCGACGCGCTTTCCAAGTCCCATTCCGGCGAAGAAATGCCCTTCATTTACGCCGACTTCCTGCCCGTCGTCGTCTTCCAATGCCTCAACGAATTCGACAAACACAAGGTGAACGAATTCCTCATCACCGAGGCGAAACATGTGTTCGCCGCGGTGAAAAAGGACTCCCCCGCGAGACGCGAAGACATCAGCGAGAGTTGCCAGACAATCTTCCAATTAATCGACGATTTGTATCGAATTGTCGCGAAGGACGCAAAAACAAAGAAAATCAAAGTAAGCGGAAGGGATCACCGGAGATTTGGGCAGCAAATTTTGGATGAAATCTCGGTTTTTTGGGCTCTGAAAGCAGTTTTTATATTATAATAGGCGATTTTGGATATTATTTTAGATTTTTTGGTAATTTTTGAGGGATTCTTTGTTGATTTTTGATGTGAAGGGGTAATATGTGAATTTTTGGGCAGCTGAAAGTATTTTCTAATTGGCTTTTGGTTCAGAATTGTAGCCGGGATATTAATTTAGGTGATTTTGGATATTATTTTTTAGTTTTTGGTAATTTTGAATGGTTTTAGCATTGTGCTTCGATGTGAAATGGCGGAAGAAGGATGTTTGTGTATTGGGGAGTATTTGTAGCAATGTTTTGTATTGATTTTGATTAGAATTTTTTTATCCAAAAAAATTTTTTTTAATTTTTTTGAAATTTTTTTAAAAGAAAACTTGGTGTTTTATTAGAGATGAAGAGAAAATAAAAAAAAAATTTTTCCACGTGAAAATCGCTGAGAAATGGCCTAAATTCTGTTAAAAATCCGCACAGTGCAAAACCATAGGCTTTTTTCAACTATGAAATTGCACTGTGCAGAATAAATTTCAAAAGTTTTTTTTATTGGATTAACTCTGGGATTTATATTTTAGCTATTGAAAAATGAGTTTTTACACCTTTTTAAACCGGTTTTCAGAAAGAACTCCGCTCGAATTTGCTGTATTTCATCGAAGAAAGCCTAAAATACCGAATTTGCCCCGAGGACCTGATGCCGGCATCGGTGGAGGCGGCCGAATCCTGCGACAATTTCTACAGAGCACAACGTCTTTTGGAGCAATATTCGATAAAGAAAGACGGCCGCGGAGTACCCGGCTACGACAGAATGATCTTTGATCTGGTCCAGTCCTTGAATTTTAACCTCCAGGAATTCGAAAACAACGAAGGAGCATATGCAATGATCTTGAAGAATGACAAACCCACGGATTTGCAGACGATCAAATGCGCGTACGCCAGAGGGGACCATCATGAAATATTACCCATGATTTCAGGGGAAAATCGGGTGAGGAGAGGGAGTTTTGGAGTTTTTTTTTGACTTATGAAGTGTTTTTGATACCCTAAAATTTCAGAAAAAAATTTCCGACTGATAAAATTTTCAAAAAAAAAAAAAAATTTTTTTTGCACGGTGCAGAATCATAGGCTTTTTTCAACTAAAAGTTTGCACTGTGCAAAAATGTAGGCTTTTTTCAACTAAAAAATTGCACTGTGCGAAAGTCTAGGCTTTTTTTCCACTGCAATTTTGCACTGTGCGGGAGGAACAAAGGCTTGAGTTTTGAAGGTATTTTTAGAATTTTTAGAGTGTTTTATGATGATTTGAACCGTTTTCTCGTGTTTTTGAAAAAAAATTTTGCGACCGGTTGAAAAAAAAAATTTTTTTCAGGAGTTTATGGTCCATTTCCTCCAATTATTCAACCAACCAGACCTTGTCATCTCTTATATTGCTCAACGATTCTCACCCGAAGAGCGACGCTTTCTGAAACGGGACTATCCGGATGTTTATCAAGTACAATGTCAAGCAGCCATTGAACTGGGCAAATGGGAATTGGTCGACACGGAATTAGGTAAAATACGATGATATAGCGCTTAAATTTCAATTTGAAGCGGTGCCATTTTTTTGGTATCCTGTGATTATGCACAGTGCAAAATTGTAGGCTTTCTTGAACTAGATTTTTGCACTGTGCAAAAACGTAGGCTTTTTTCAACTAGAATTTTGCACTGTGCAAAAACGTAGGCTTTTTTCAACTAGAATTTTGCACTGTGCAAAAGCATAGGCTTTTTTCAACTAGATTTTTGCACTGTGCAAAATCGTAGGCTTTTTTCAACTAGAATTTTGCACTGTGCAAAAACGTAGGCTTTTTTCAACTAGATTTTTGCACTGTGCAAAGTTTTGAAGAACTAAAAAGTTAATAATAGACTGAATTTTTGTTTTGAAAGCATTTTTCAGACCGAACCGAAGAACTGATACCGAAAATTGACACCATGGTGGATATGCGCGAAATCGGCCGAAACAGCGGCCGAAACTCGGAAGAAATTCGAATTGATCCCGAAACCAGCAGTATTACGCCAGAAACAAGCGGAAATGAAGAGGATCTTTTGGCGTTTGTCAGTGATACCGATGAAGAATCAGAAAATGCCCAGAGGGAAAATGAAAAACCCGGGGAAAACGGGGATAACGCGGTTGAAAAAGAGAACGGTAAGTGCTGGGAATTGATGCGTGGGATGTTTTGGAGAGCTGGGAAGTGTGTTTTCGACTTGGTTTTGTGGGTAAGGCAAGAGGGGACCGTTTGAAAAATTTGTTAATTTTGAGATTTGTTTGATCTTATTTGATGATAAAGGGCATCGCAGTGAGATGAGAGTTATTTTATATCTTTTAGATAATTTTTAAACTAATAAAATAAAAAATATCAAGAAAAAAGAGACCTTTTTGCAAATTTTTCCCATTTTTTCGAATTTTCATACCTAAAATTGAAACTTTTTGGCCAGGTTGAAGAAATACTTGACTTATTGCCAATCTGAGAGTTTTTTCAGCCCCATCAACCGACAGAAAACGAGCTCCAGACCAGGATTTGACCCGAAAATCAAAGAAAACCCGACTCTCTTCAATTGCCAACGGCTCGGTTTTGGATGGACTGAATGACACGAATATGGTCTTTAAAAATAGAGTTGACTGCACAGATTTTGTTGAAAAGAAGCCGGAGGTCGAGATCACGGAGGATTCCAGCATGATGGACAATGTTGTTTCAGGTGGTCTAGGAGGGAAAAATGGCGGAAAAAAGGTGAGAGGAGGGTAAAATACGAGAATCTTGTCTATGTACTTATATATTAGGGCCGACTACGTTATGTGGAATGTTAGAGATTGTTTTTTTTTTCTTGATTTTTACGGATTTTTTGAGGTTTTTTGATATTTTAGGTGTTTTATTTTTTTTTGTTTTTTTTTTGCTAAAAGATGGGTTTAAATTGCAGTTGATGGTGTTTAGAATTGAAGGGAATTTCAGAAAGAATGATTATGACATATTTTTTAATTCAGTTTTTTTCTTTTTTGAGTGAAATTTTGAGATTTTTCCCCGCACAGTGCGAGAATTTTCGACTTTAAAAAAATCCGAATTTTTCTTTGCAGAATGTCGAAATTCTCGACGAATCGAGAATCCCAGGCCCTGAGCACCCGATTACCGACGATCTGGACCGCTGGGAACTCCTCGAAAAGTACCGCATGGACACTGTAACGGAAAATGCGAAACGCTGCTACAACGATTTCGAAGAAGGCATGCGAGTTCTCGAACCACTCACCAAATGGACCCCCTATGAGGACTACGACCCCATCTACGACCCCACCGAACAGCACACGTTCGGCGCGGACCTCACCGTCATCCTCCAGAAATGCCGAACGAAACGGTTCGAGGAGGCGAAAAAACACTTGAGCCTCGCACAAGTCTACCTCATGAAGACCCTGGCACAACAAGGAGTGGACAACACAAGACCCTATAGCGTCGGATACGAGTTTGTGCAGGATTTACACACACTGGAGGACTTGAAATTGGCTTGGCCGCAGCTCTCGGACCGCTCCATGGAGAATATCTGGAAAAAAGTGGATCCAAATGAAACACAGGACAGCATCATGGAGATTTCTCAGACCAGTGTGCAAGGTAGGAGTGGAGGGATGGGGTTTTGAGATTTTTTTTTATTATTTTTTTTTTTTTTTTTTTTTTGAAAATTTTGGCAAGGGGGGACCAAAGGAAATTTTCAAAAATTTTTGTAAAATTTTTGAAGTTTTTTTGAAAAAAGAATGACCTGAAAAGTTTTTAAGGAGACTTTTAGGGCATTTTAGAGTATAATTTTTTATGTGAGCAGGGTAAGAGGAGACCAATTGGAAAATTGATTTTTTTTTTTTTAATTTTTTGGATAATTTTGGGGTTTTAGTATACTATTCAGAATAAAAGTTAGCTTCAGGTAGTTTGAAAAGTCTTTTGAAGGCTTGATTTTGCCTTTGGGCAGGGTAAATTGGTTATTTTCAAAAAAAAAAAAATAAAAAAAAATCCAATTTTTCCCTCAAATTTTTTTATTTCCCCCCTTCAAGTTGATTTTTTTAACCTTCAGGAACCCAATCAGCCCTCCACCAGTCCGTAAAACAGATCCTGGACGCGTGGACCGCGCGCGACCACCTGGTCCGACAAACCCCCAAAGATTTGGAGCCGATCCTGCGGAATCGGCGCAACATTTTGCGCTCACTCCATCGACCGCAAAACGAAATCAAAGACGGACTAACGAAACTGCTGGTGCAGAGCGCCAGACTGGCCCGCGAAAACGACATGACGCACACGGTCCTGCCGCTCCTCACCGAAGCCAAAAAAGACGGCTCCAATATGCTGGAGTTGGAGATTGAACGGGCCTACTATTACATGGAGAAAAAGGTGGGAGTTTTGGCTCGATTTTCGGATTTTTTGAATATCTTGGGGAAGTGCTCCAAGTGCGACGCCCAGATTTTGATGAAACTTGGCACAAATTTAGAGCAATTTTTTCTAAGATATATGCGAGAATCCTAGCTCGCGCTTTGCAGAGACAACCGAGATTTTTAGATCTTAAAGTGGGTGAAAATTTAGGACTTTTTGCCGAATTTCGGCACGAGAATTTTCATGCCTATTTCTGCCGTAAAGGATAATGTTTCCACAAAAAATCAAATTTTTCCGCACGAAACTGCCAAAGTTATGGCCAAAAAGCGCCTTTCTCTCTGACCGCTCTCCACGTTTAGCGTGCTCTCTCGGCGGCAAAAATCGTTCGATATCTCGGCGGCGCCTGCAAAGCGCGAGCTAAAACTTTCAGGAATTGATATTTAGTCCATGCCCGACGTTTGTACAAAATTTAAAGAAAATCTGAGCGTCGCACTTGGAGAACTTCCCCTATGAGCCAGTTTTTGGGCATTTTCACCGTTAAAACCCCAATTTTTCAAGGATTCCTCGAAAAATCCGGTCCAAATCATGGCGCGCGCCATTTCCGACTACTTCCCCCTCTGCTGGGACCTGCTGGAAACCCAAACCGAGGAAGCGGACAGCGGCTTCAAGCACCCCCACAACTCCAAGACGTTGGCCCACCTCGCCGGCCAGGAGGACACGAAACGCTGGGAGGAATCCATGATCACCATGCTGGACATGATGTCCACGGAACAAATTAGCGGCTCCTCGAAGCTCCTGAAGCTGTGCAAGAACCTGGAGGCACTCGGAGCCGCCAGTGAGCTGTTTTTCTACAGATATACGATGTTCGTGGACAGCGCCTTCGAAGTGGTAGGGAAATTTTGGAAATTTTGCAATTTTTTGGGATTTTTGGAAATTTGAGCGATTTTTTTGGGTTTTTTTGGTATTTTAGAGGAATGTCAGGACAATGAGGCTGGTTTTAATTGTTATTTTCGGATTTTTGGAACCAATTTTTTTTTTGGAATTTTGAAATTTTTTGGTTTTTTTGAAAAATTTTTTTTGCGATTTTTTGAGAATTTCCGGAGTGGAAAGGGTTTCAGGCACACTGAGGATTATTTTGGATGTTTTTGCGATTTTTTCAACCGATTTTTTCTTGGAATTTTGAAAATTTTTTTCAATTTTTTTTTTTTTTTTTTTTTTATTTTGATTTTTTTGTGAATTATGACCCGATTTCAGCCCCATGATCAAGCAGCTAGACTGTTGATTCGATTGTGCACCGAAACGATGCGACGCGGCGACACTTTCCAACACGAAGTCATGCCCAGAATGGTCACCGCATGGCTGGATTCGAACCGGGAATTGGCGAGGAAACAGAAAAAAGAAGCTGATAAGTCGAGTGTGAGCCTTTTTTGGACATGGGTTTTGGCATTTTTTGGTATTTTAGAGAAAAATTTGCATTTTTTTATTTTTTTTTTTGTTTGCACTGTGCAGTTTTGTAGTTGAAAAAAGCCTACGGTTTTGCACGGTGCGAAATTTTAGTTCAAACAACATTTGATTTTTGCTTGGGATATGGCTTAAAAGCGTTGAAAAAGTCATGTGAGTCGCAGCATCTTTTTTTATGAACCGCATATTACATATTTTTTAAACTTTTTTTTGAATTTTGCACTGTGCAATTTTGTAGTTGAAAAAAGCCTACGGTTTTGCACTTTGCGAAATTTTAGTTCAAAAAAGGTTCGATTTTTGCTTGGGATATGGTTTAAAAGCGTTGAAAAAGTCATGTGAGTCATCGCATCTTTTTTTATGAACCGTATTTTACATATTTAAAAAAAATTTTTTTTTTGAATTTTGCACTGTGCAATTTTGTAGTTGAAAAAAGCTTACGGTTTTGCACTGTGCAATTTTTATTTTATTTTTTAAATTTGTTTTTCAGGCTCCGCCCCCTCCACCCAAAGAGGAAGAGAAGTTCTTTGTGACCACTTACGACCCCCCATTCGTTCTCATCAGAAAAGCCTTCAACGATTTGCCGAAGAAGAAATTTTATCTGGTCTTCTCCCTGCTAGCCACAAGACTCTCAAAAGCCGAAAAACAGGACTCCGATGTGGTCATGGAGATCATGCGGTCGTTGCTGAATGAATACCCACATCAATGCACGTTGCTCTCAATGGGCGAAGCGAGATGTTCAACGAAAAAATGTGAGATTTTGAGCTTTTTCGCGTAAAAGTTGATGAATTTTGAGGGAAAATCTACACAGTGCAAAAGTATAGGCTTTTTTGAACTGGAAAATTGCACAGTGCGAAAATGTGGGCTTTTTTCAATTAGAAAACTGCACAGTGCAAAAATATAGGCTTTTTTCAATTAGAAAATTGCACTGTGCAAAAATGTAGGCTTTTTTCAGCTAGAAAATTGCACTGTGCGAAATTATAGGCTTTTTTCAACTAGAAAATTGCACAGTGCGAAAATGTAGGTTTTTTTGAACTAGAAAATTGCACTGTGCAAAAGTATAGGCTTTTTTCAACTAGATTTTTGCACTGTACAAAAATGTAGGCTTTTTTCAGCTAGAAAATTGCACTGTGCAAAAGCGTAGGCTTTTTTCAATTAGAAAATTGCACAGTGCAAAAATGTAGGCTTTTTTCAACTAGGAATTTGCACAGTGCAAAAACGTAGGCTTTTTTCAATTACGAAATTGCACTGTGCAAAAAAAATTAAAAAATAAAATTTTTTGCTGAAATTTTGATTTGAGGGAAAAAATACGAAAAGTTTATGATTTTTTTGACCCTATAATTTGATTTATTTTAGTCGGAGAACGAGCGGAAGCCATGAACAGAGTCTTCGAACTCGCCAAACAACACGACAGAAAGGTGAAACCAGTCCTCGATATGTATCGATTTTTGGCTGATAATCTTGCCAGGTATTTTTTTTTATATTTGAAAAAAAAAATATTTTTTTCGATAAAAAATAATTTTTTAAAAAAAAATATTTTTTTAATAAAAAAATTTTTTTTCAGAATTTCCTCGATAAAAATCAACGCGGATACGTTGGACTTGAAGAAAAATTTTGTCGAATTTATGAGCTTCATCCACACTGGACATCGCCGAGTGTCAGCGGCAAATAAAAAGAACATCATGAAACCGTCGATCCCGCTGTTTTTCAAATACTTGGATAGCCCGTTTAGAGAGATTCCGAGGGATTGTGTGATGATTCATGAGGTCGTCAGCGATTGCCATGTAGGTTTTTTGAAATTTTTAATTTTTTTTTTATTTTAAAATGATTTTCGATTTAAAATTTTTTTTTTGATTTTTTTCATTAAAAAATATTTTTTTTGGATTTTTTTATAATTTTTTATTTTTTTTTTATTTTTTTAAATAATTTTTTATTGTTTTATTATTTTTTTTATTTTTTTAAATTCATTTCTGATATTTTTTACGAAATTTTTTATCAATTTTTTTGTTAAAATACGCTATTTATTCATTGAATTGATTTTTTTAGGTAATAAACTCCTTGGCCCGCCCAAAACGCCTCACTTTGATCGGAACCGACGGAGAAAAATATGTGATTCTGTGCAAACCAACAGACGAACTGCGAAAAGACATGAGATTCCTGGAATTGGCAACGGTAAGGGGTAAAATACGAGTTGAAAAAAAAAATTTTTTTTTATTTTTTTTTTTTTTTTTTTTTTTTTTTTTATTTTTCAATGTACCGAGCAAAAAATAATCGATTTTAGATGCTGAACCGACGAATGTTGACCAGCAGATACACGAAAAACAGGGATTATCGCATTAGAACGTATCATGTCGTCCCGTTAGAAGAAACTGGCGGAATCATCGAGTGGATCCCCCACATGGACACCTTCAATAACTGTATTCAGAATGGAAGATGCACAAATCGAGACGCATTGGCTAAATTGAGGGAAAGGGTGTCAAAAGGAGTAAGTTTTTTTATTTTTTTTCAAATTTTTTTTTATTTGAAGCTGTTTTAAAAAATTTAATGGCCTTCTCACCTATTTTAAAAATTTTTACGATTATTTTTTACTTTCAAAATGTGATTTTCAATGTTTTTTGACAACTTCTTTGTGTTTGCACAGTGCGGGTTTTTTTGAAATTGTAAAATACGGATTTTTATATTGGCTGCTAACTTTATTCGTCTTTTTATGACTTCAAACCACTTCTAGGGGTACTGTAATACGATTTTATAAACCATTTTTTATTTGGGGTTCTGTAAAATCGGGACTGAAATATTTTCGCACGGTGCAGATTTTTTTTTATAATTTTTGATGTTTGCATATGTGTAATTGAATATTTTCTTATTGAAAAATGTTTTTTCTGTCTCTGGGATACTGCAACATTGATTGTAATATGATTCGAATTTCATCCCCTCAGGAAATAACACGTGGATTTTTTGCACTGTGCGAAATTTTGAGAGTTGTAAAATACGAAGTGGTTTGATTATAGCTTATTATTCATGGATTTTGCAAGATTTTTGGAGGTATGTGGAACACAGTAACATTAAAATATTTGAAGATTCAGTCGATTTTTCCTTGGAATTTTGAGTCCGAAAAATCTGCACAGTGCAAAAATTTGTTTTTGTATAAAATGTGGTAGATTGAGGTGTGATGCTAATTTTTTCGACTGCTCCGGTTTTGTTGACTCATATAGAGTACTGTAAAATCAAAAAATTTTGGGGTTTATACCGATTTTTTCCGGAATTTTGAGTTTGGAAATTTTGCACTGTGCAAAAAATGAATTTGGCTATAAAAACGGTAAAACAAAGATTTTGGTGGTGAAAAATGGAATAATTTCTTATTAAAATGGCATTTTTCAGCGTCTGCCCAAAGAAGAGCTCTACCGAATCTACAAGGACAAGCTGGTACCACTTTTCCACGCCGAAATGGGAAATTATCTCCGAAAGACCGCGATGAACCCCTCGGCCTACTACCAAAAGCAACGAAACTACACCGTAACCACGGCCGCAATGTCAGCTCTCGGCCATATTGTCGGGCTGGGCGACCGGCATCTGGGAAATATTCTTGTGGACGCCACAAATGGTGACGTCATGCATGTGGATTTCAATCTATTGTTCAATAGCGGGGAAATGTTGACTGTTCCTGAGGTAAGGACGAGAATTTTTATATAGTTTGGGATTATTTTGGAGGGAAATTTGAGAATTTTTGAAAATTTTTTGACTGCACTGTGCGGATTTGAAAAAGCGGCTAAAAATGGCTAAAAATTTTTAGATTTTGTGAGTGAATATGGATGATTGGGAGATAAGAAGAAGTGAAATTGAGCTTGGAACGAGGTTCGTGGAAAGAGCGAGAGGTTTGGACCTTATTTTAGATGATTTATCACATTTTTTTGTCGAAAAGTTGGTTAGAAAATTGGTAAATTGGGGAATTTTGGGGATGAATTTGAGGATTTACAATCGTATTTTTTTCTTTTTAGAATAGACAACGTAGTTTGCACTTATTTTTTAATTTTTTTACGGCGCGGATTTTTTTTTTTGCACGGTGCGAAGAAAAATATTTTTTTTGCACAGTGCGGTCACAAAATTTTTGTTTGCACAGTGCAATCGAAAATATTTTTTTGCACAGTGCGCACAGTGCAATGTGAATTTTTTTTTTGCACGGTGCAGTCACCAAAAAATTTTTTTGCACAGTGCGACAGAATAAAATTTTTCGCACGGTGCGATCACAATTTTTTTTGCACAGTGCGATGGAAAATAATGTTTTGCACAGTGCGGCGAAAAATAATTTTTTGCACAGTGCGGTCACAAAAAAAATTTTTGCACAGTGCAGTGTCAATAATTTTTGCACGGTGCAGTCACCAAAAATTTTTTGCACAGTGCGACGGAAAATAATGTTGATAAAATAAGCCAATCAATTGTATGACAAACTATTTTGGGGCATTTTTTTGGCTTTTTGTTGAACGAAAAATGTGGTTTTTAGTAGATTTTTTTTATTTTTTTTGTGTTAAAATTTTTTTTTCAGATAGTTCCATTCCGTCTAACGCGAAACGTTGTCGACGCCTTCGGCCCCACCGGCGTTGAAGGACGGTTCAGGATCGCGTTTGAGCGCATAATCAAGTTCCTCCAGGCCGAAAAGCCCGCGATTTTGCGGATCTTGAAGAGTTTCATCTACGACCCACTGATCGATTGGCGAATCGACGACGAAAACGACCACGCCACCTACACTCGACGCTCCAATTTGACGAACATCAGTGTGCAGGACCGGATTGAGCTGGTCCGCGACCGCCTGGACGGATATTTGCACACGACAATACAACCCAAAATTGGACCCATCACCGACGAACGAGTCCTCGTCTCCAAGCTCATTGAACTCGCCATGGACGAAGAGTCATTGTCCCGAATGTATTTTGGATGGTCCCCGTTCGTGTAGCACTGTAAATATTAAGTTAGATTGTTAAGTAGAAGGTGAAGATAAAATGGGTGATAAGTTGAAAGTTTGAAGTGATGCAGGAAGTTAGGTATGATGATTGGATAGAAGAAAGATGGAATGAGGTATTTAGAAGGAAAAATGGAGGATTTTTTCGAGAAATTTTGATTTTTTAAAGGTTTGAACATCAGGTGTCAAGTATAATATAAAATTTGCTGTAAAACGTAAGGTTTGGTAGGTGGAAGACGCCAAGTATGATTGTTTGGTAGAAAAAGGAAGGATTGAGGTATTTAGAAAGAAAAATTGAAGATTTTTTCGACAAATTTTGATTTTTTGAAGGTTTGAACATCAGGTGTCAAGTATAATATAAAATTTGCTGTAAAACGTAAGGTTTGGTAGATGGAAGACGCCAAGAATGATTATTTGGTAGAAAAAGGAAGTATTGAGGTATTTAGAAGGAAAAGCTGAAGATTTTTTCGAGAAATTATAATTTTTTGAAGGTTTGAACATCAGGTGTCAAGTATAATATAAAATTTGCTATAAAACATAAGCTTTGGTAGATGGAAGACGCCAAGAATGATTATTTGGTAGAAAAAGGAAGGATTGAGGTGTTTAGAAGGAAAAGTTGAAGATTTTTTAGAGAAATTTTGATTTTTTTAAGGTTTGAACATCAGGTGTCAAGTATAATATAAAATTTGCTGTAAAACGTAAGGTTTGGTAGGTGGAAGACGCCAAGAATGATTATTTGGTAGAAAAAGGAAGGATTGAGGTATTTAGAAAGAAAAATTGAAGATTTTTTCGACAAATTTTGATTTTTTGAAGGTTTGAACATCAGGTGTCAAGTATAATATAAAATTTGCTGTAAAACGTAAGGTTTGGTAGGTGGAAGATGCGAAGAAGCATTTTGGGCTGGAACATGAAGAATTGAGGTATTTGTAAGGAATTTTGAAGGTTGGGCATCAAATTATATTATCCATGAACAGCTGACGTGAAAACTTTAAAAAGCGATAAATTTTGATTTCATGTTGTAAATAATTGATCAGAATTGGTGTAGTCTGCCGTGTCACACTTTTTACTAGTATTTTAAATTGATTATAGTCAAATGTTTTTCCAAAAATCACTTTTTTCTTTCATTTGATATCAAGTATAATATAAATTTTGCCCTAAAATCCATTGTTTTTTAATCCCGAAAATCTTTTAAAATACGAACGTCCATTTCATTTCCAAGCTATTCACCGCTTGACCTTTACGCTCTCACTGTTTCCACATCGAAAACTGTCAATAAAAACATTTGGATGATTATCAACCAAATCATTTCGAAAACACATATCTTATCAGTCCGAAATCGCCAAACGCACCAAGAAAAGGGCTCACAACCCGCTTGTATTATCAAATTCCACCCGAATGAAGCACCTTTTCCTGTTCATCACCTGCTTCGTATGTTACACATGTGCGGTTGAAGTCGGCACCACGAATGGAGTGGTAAGCGGTGTTCAGCTGCTCACTGGAGACCAAAAAGTCAATGTGTGGAGAGTAAGTCGTTTTTTTTTGATTTTTTTGCGGGAAAAATGTTTTTCAAGCAAAGTTTGAATTTTGCACAGTGCAAAAACAAAAAAATCTCGATTGCACGGTGCGAAATAAAAATCTGACTGGAAGTAAAACTGCGACACATAAAATGATGCACAGTGCGTATGCAGCGACATTTCGCACGGTGCGAAATTGAAAACTGGCCGCACAGTGCGGCAATTTTGAAACTGCACTGTGCAGTCGAAAGAAATGAAATGCTTTGAAGTGAAAATATTGTATTTACGAAAAAAAACCGATTCTAGTATGTTGCCAGAGGCAGTTGACAACTTTCCTTAAATTTTTTTCCCTTTTGGTCGCACTGTGCATCAAGAAATTCGCTTGAATTTAAACTGCACGGTGCGAAAACAAAAAATTTTTGATTGCACGGTGCGAAATAAAAAATTGATTGCAGATAAAATTGCGACGAGTAAAATGACGCACCGTGCGTATACAGCGACATTTCGCACTGTGCGAAATTGAAAACTGGCCGCACAGTGCGGCAATTTTGAAACTGCACTGTGCAGTCCAAAGAGTGTGAAATATTTTGAAATGAAAATATCGTATCTACTAAAAAAGAAGTTTATGATATTGCCAGAGGCAGTTGACAACTTCCCTTAAAATTTTTTTCCTTTTGGTCGCACTGTGCATCAAGAAATTTGCATAAAATTAAACTGCACCGTGCGAAATGCAAACTTTTGATTGCACAGTGCGGAAAAAAGATAAATACTAAAAGTAAATAGAATTTTTGGGCCTTCTAGACAACATTTTTTCAGGGTGTCCCTTATGCAAACCCACCGACCAACGAACAACGGTTTCACTACGCGGTGGCCAAGGACGCCTGGACTGGCCGTTATAATGCGACTTTTTATCGTCCAAACTGCTACCCCGGCTATTCATTGGACAACGTTGCCACCAGTTACAGCGAGGACTGCCTGTACATAAATATTTTTGCAGATAATCGATGTTTGGTAAAAAAAATTTTTTGATTTTTCCCAAATTTTTAAAATTTTTCGTATAAAATGTCCCTCTTTTTCAGTCCAAATTATGCCCAGTGATATTCTACATAAATTCATCGCCATATGACCTACGCGAAGACCCCAAATTTAACGAAAATTTGATTGTGAAAAAATTTGCGAGCAAAAATTTTGTGGTCGTCGTGCCTCAATATCGCCAAGGAATCTTCGGCAATCTGGACCTGGGAAGGTCGACTGGCTCCGCTCCGTATAATCTGCAACTGTGGGGTGAGGAATTTTTTGTGTTTTGGAGTTTTTAGTTTTAGAGTATGTTGCACAGTGCAAAAATGTAGGCTTTTTTCAATTAGAAAATTGCACAGTGCAAAAAAATCAAAAAATTTTTTTGTAAAATAGGGTTTTTGAAAAGCTTTGAAAAATTTTCGATGTTTTAGACATCTTGCACTATGCAAAAATAAACGTTTTTCTCTAAAAAATTGGACTGTGTGAAAAAATCAAAAATTAAAAAAAAAATTTTTTGTAAAATACGTTACTTCTTATAAGGTTGAAAAATTTTCCGTATTTTAGTCGTAAAAACGCATTTTTTTCACTTCAAAGGCACTGCACGGTGCAACCCTATAGGGTTTTTTCAACTAAAATTCTGCTCTGTGTAAATCCATAGGATTTTTTCAACTAGAGAACTGCACTGTGCAAAAAAGTAACAAAAATTTTTTTTGTAAAATACGTTTTTTCTGTTCATATACTTTTTTATCGTATTTTAGACCTGATTCAAGCCTTGGAATGGACCAATCATGAGATTGGATCCTTTGGCGGAGCATCGGACCGAGTTGCTTTGATGGGTCAAGGCGCTGGAGCCGATGACGTCATTTATTTGGCCACTTCGACCCGAATCAATCCTTCACATTTCAATAGAATTATTGTGTTTTCTGGAATAGCCCCAATTTTGTATCATCCGAGCCAAAAAATTTCAGTCGAAGTCAGCGAAACCGTGGGGGTAAGTTGATTTTTTCATATGAAGAAAAAATTTTTGGAGATTGTAAAATACGAGTTAGGGCATTCCGTCTCTTTTTTATTGACTTGGCATACCGTCGTAATTTACGTTTTTTAGTTTTTGATTTTTTTGCACAGTGCAAATTTCTAGTTGAAACAAGCCTACGGTTTTGCACTGTGCAAAAAATTTTTTTCTTTACTTTTTGTGATTTTTTAATTTTTAAATTGTAAAATACGAATCTCTGAAGACCTTTTCACGACACAACCTTCCCATAAAAACGTTTTTTTTATTGAAATTCAAGCTTTTTTCGAGGTTTTTTGCACAGTGCAATTTTCTAATTGAAAAAAGCCTACGATTTTGCACTGTGCAAAAAAAATTTTTTTTTAAAGTTTTTGTGATTTTTAAATTGTAAAATACGAATCTCTGAAGACCTTTGCACAGCACAATCTTCCTATCAAAACGTTTTTTTATTCAAATTTAAAACTTTTTTTGATGTTTTTTGCACTGTGCAATTTTCTAGTTGAAAAAAGCCTACGATTTTGCACTGTGCAAAATATTTCAATTTTTGCGGTATTAAAATTCTGGAAAAGGTAAAATACGAGTTCTCCTTGCTTTGCAGCGCATTTTCTGAAATTTTTATCCAAAATTTTTGAAATTTAAAAAAAAAAATTTTTTTATTTTTTAAATTTTTTTTATTTCCAGTGTCACAACTCTTCCTCGCTCTCGGACGAACTTCTTTGTCTTCAAAACACTTCATTCAACACTCTAATATCCGCAATTCCGTCCGGTTTTCCCCAAAAATCATCGCTTTTCCGCCCACAAATCGACAATCTCCTGATTTACAGCGATTTATGGGAAAATCCCAAGAAATATTTCAACTCCAAGCCCCTTCTGGCCATCACCAACGAATTTGAGGATCAAAATTTGTCCAACGAGCAGGAGGAATGTGTCGAAAGTCTCTCTTTGTTCGGATATTTTTCGAAAAGTTCGCTAAACGCGTGCGAAAACTTTTTCAACGACTCGGCCGAGATTGCAAATTCCGCAAAAAATGCGTTTTTCGTGCGATTGGCAAGTGTCAATAAACGGGAGACGTTTATTGGAGTGACCGCGGAGGATATTTTCACCGAACTGGACGATTTGGAAAGCGAAAATTCCAGCTTCATAAAAGAGTTTTTCCCCGATGTAATTAGACGATTTGTGATGACTGGACAACCTTATACTGGTAGGAATTTTTTGGGAAAAAATTTTTTGAAATCTCAGAAAAAATTTTTTTGGCACAGTGCAACTTTGTAGTTGAAAAAAGCCTACGTTTTTGCACAGTGCAAAAAAAAATTTTTTTTTGAATTTTATGATTCGAAATTTTTTCAAATGTAAAATACAAATTTCTGAAGACGCTTACACAACACAACCTTCCAATAAAAAACCTTTTTTTATCCAAATTTAAACTTTTTTCGATGTTTTACGCACAGTGCAATTTTGTAGTTGAAAAAAGCCTATTATTTTGCACAGTGCAATTTCGTAGTTGAAAGAAGCCTAGAATTTTTCACTGTGCAGATTTTTTGATTAGAAAAATGAGCGTAAATCGTCAAAAAACACTAAAAGTTTCAATTTGAAAAAAATAATTTAGCACAGTGCAGATTTTTAGTTGAAAAAAGCCTATGTTTTCGCACAGTGCAGTTTTGTAGTTAGACAAATAGGCACAAATTAGGAAGTAAATCGCGATTTTAAGTAACACAGTAAAATTTTCGATTTGAAAAAAAAAAAAAAATTTTGCACAGTGCGGATTTTTCGTTGATTTTTTTTTCAAAAAATCACGTTTTTTTGGACCCAAATTTTTTTCTCAACTCATTTTTATTTTCAGACTGGCCCAAGACGGACAAGGAAGGTCAAAATTTCTACTACATCAAGGTGGATTTGAACTCCACTTCCAAAATTTTCCCCTCCCCAATAAATAACCAACACTTTGACGAGAATGGCGTCCATTTTTGGCTGGACACTCTGGCCGAGGTCGAAAAAAATTCCACCCTCTCCACGGACAAGATTAATTTCGAAAGTCTGCAGGGAATTTTGCACAGTAATGGGACCGAAATTCGGCGAAAAAATTGTTGCACAAGAGACAAATTTCGATGGCTGCCGTGGACGCGGAACCGATGCCCGTGCTCTAATTCAACCGATGATGATGTTGGGAGTGAGTTTAAAATTTTAGAGGCAGAAAATTTTATTTTTTCAAAAAAAAAAATTTTTTGCACAGTGCAGATTTTTAGTTGAAAAAAGCTTATAATTTTGCACAGTGCAAATTTTTAGTTAAAAAAACCTATAATTTTGCATTGTGCAAAAACTTTTTTTTTAATTTTTTAAATATAAAATAAAAAGTACAAAAAAATACCCAATTTTTGCACGGTGCGATTTTGTAGTTTAAGAAAGCCTAGAGTTTCGCACTGTGCAATTTCGTAGTTGAAAAAGCCTACATTTTTGCAAAAAATCGGGGTTTTTTTTTGTATTTTTGATTTTAAATTAAAAAAAATTTTAGCATAGTGCAAAATTATAGGCTTTTTTGAACTAAAAATTTGCACTGTGCGAAAACGTAGGCTTTTTTCTACCACGAAATTGCACAGTGCAGATTTTTAACTGAAAAAAGCCTAGAATTTTGCACAGTGCAATTTTGTAGTTCAAAAAAGCCTACATTTTTGCACTGTGCAATTTTGAATGTAGTTGAAAATGTATTTTTTGAAATTTTTCTACCAAAACATTACATTTTGAGGTCTAAATTACATTTCCTTTCAGCAACAACCTCTTCAACCACCCGTCAAACCACAATTTTCGACCATAAAAGTCATCACAACCGAAATTTTACCGATTTTCCTTGGAAAAAAGGCCATTCTCGACGATTTGGGAGCTCGACAAGATTTTTTGGCTCTTCTACAGTAACCTACAGTACTCCCACTACCAGAAAAATCCCACAAACTTCAAATTGGACCCGGTTTCGGCACTCCGAACGGCATTCGAACACTCAAATTTACCCCATTAAATTTTCAGAAGTAATATCTAGTACAATATCGCCGGAAAACCCCCAAAATTTGGCCGAGACCACCACAAAAGCCGCTGAAAATGCGACAGCGGTCCAAGATACGGCTCCCAATTACTATGACACACTGCTTTGGACCAGATACATCAACTTTCTGACCTTTTTTATCATGATCATCATGGCTGTGGGGATCGTTGGATTGTCCCGCCTGCTGTATTACCAAATGGCGGCTCGGGGCGGCGAAAGCGCCCGCAAAAATTTGGGAGAACTCCGACAAATTTTGACCACAACTCCGCCCCAAAAAGGATATGGGTTGATCGATGAATGAAACTTTTTTATTTGTGCACTGTAGATAGTAAAAAAATGTTTTTTTACACGGGAAATCCACATTGAATGACATTTTTTTGTTTTGAAAAATAAAAAAAAAATATTTTGTTTTACAATTTTGATGTAAAAATTTGGAAAAAAATGTTTAAAAATTAATTTAAAAAAAAAATTTACACAGTGCAATTTCGTAGTTGAGAAAAGCCTATAATTTTGCACAGTGCAATTTTTTAGTTGAAAAAAGCCTATAGTTTTGCACTGTGCAGTTTTTTAATTGAAAAAAGCCTCTGTTTTTGCACTGTGCAGATTTTTAGTTAGACAACTAGGCCAATTCAGAGGTAAATTGTCAAAACAAAAAAAAACGGTAAAATTTTCGATTTGAAAAAAATAATTTAGCACAGTGCAATTTTCTAATTGAAAAGAGCCTATAATTTTGCACAGTGCAATTTTTTAGTTGAAAAAAAGCCTACAGTTTTGCACTGTGCAGATTTTTAGTTAGACAACTAGGTCAATTCAGAGGTAAATTGTCGAAAAAAACAGTAAAATTTTCAATTCGGAAAAAAATTTGCACGGCGCAATTTCGTAGTTGAAAAAAGCTTACGGTTTCGCACAGTGCAGTGTCGTAATTGAAAAAAGCCTAGTGTTTTGCACTGTGCAGATTTTTAGTTAGACAAATAGGCAAATTCAGAGGTAAATTGTCAAAAAAAAAAAACAGTAAAATTTTCAATTTGGAAAAAAATTTTGCACGGCGCAATTTCGTAGTTGAAAAATAAAAATTTCTATATCAGCGAGAAACTTTCGAAGAACGTATTTTACAATGATTTTTTCAATATTTTTTATTTTTTGCACAGTGCAATTTTCTAGTTGAAAAAAGCCTATGTTTTTGCACAGTGCAATTTTCTAATTCAAAAAAGCCTATATTTTCGCACTGTGCGAAAATTTATTTTCACCGCACTGTGCAAAAAATTTTTTTTTGAATTTTTTTAAATTTCAAATAAAAAAATACAAAAAACCCCCAAATTTTAATTATAGATTTATTCTCCAAACTCTTGATTAAAAAAAATAAAAATCCATCTCAACGAAAATTTGAGGAAGAAGGAAAGGAATAAAACTCGGATAGAACTTCGAATTATTACAGTTTAAGAGACATAATGTGCATGCTATGTGGAGACTATTCAACTAGGAGGGTTTTGAAGGCATTTCGGATATAAAATACGCGATTTTCGGGGGATTTTTTTACCTTATTTTAGGTAATTTTTGGGTAAAATAAGGTCAAAAATATTTCGATTCAGAAGATTCAAGGGTTGCAAATCGTATTTTAGAAATTTTTAGAGGGCTAAAATTTCATTTGCATCAAAAAAGGGCCGTTTGGACCTTATTTTAGGTAAAAATTGGCTAATTTTAGCCTAAAATAAGGTCAAATCCTCAATAAAACCCGATTTGTTGGCTTCAAAAAGCTCGTAGATCCTACTGAAATGCTAAATATAACTTCTCAACATATTTTATATCCAAAATCGCCCAAAAATTTACAATTTCAGCCAATTTTGCCGGAGGGGATTTGGCCCCCGAAACTCGGGCGGCCAGCATAAAGTAAGACCGGAACGGGGAGAGCAGAGTGATCACCATGAATCTGTTGTCTATTTACCATGGTAACATGGACATACGATTGAAAAAACGGTTCGCAAATTGAGATCAAAAAATTCGAAAAATTGAAGAAAAATTTCGACACGAAAAACTCGACATTCGATAAAATTTGAGGGAGGAAAAGAGGTACAATGACAATATGACTAAATGTTCGCAAATTGACGGTTATATCGGGGCGGGGAAATGCGAAAAATTTGCATAATTTCGACACAAAGAAAGAGGTGAATTTGCACGGAAATTTGAATATTTCGGGTGGAAAAGTAGATGAAAATCAAGTTTACGGAGTGAATTTTGGGCTCTCGTAGTATTGGGAGGCCATTTGCGTCGGAATTTTGAACTTTCAAGTTTTCGTTGTGGGACCCAATTTTTTGAATTTTGAAGATTTCACCGAAAAAATCGGTGAGGAAAAAGCTCAAAAACGATTTTTAAACAGCCTTAGGCTTCAATTTCTCCGATAAAACTCAAAAATCCCATTTTCAAGACCATTTTTGGGTCCCACCACGAAAACCCTGAAGATCAGGGAGAGTCCGGCAAACGCCTCGGAAACGCTTCAAACCCAAAATTCGCGCTCCGCGCATGAAAGGGGAACATCGGAGAATGGGCCAGAGAACCCAAAACACAAAAAATTTTACAAGATTTGAGGTTGTGTCCCATTACTTTGAGCCTGCAGGAACGCCAGCGAGTTCACCACGCTCTGCGGCAGCTGGCTGAGCAGCGGGTAGGAGGCGGCCAGGTGGTGCAGCCCACTCTGGTCGCGGCCCAGCAGCGGCGACGTGGCCGACGTGGTGGGCGGATTGGCGAGAGCGGACAGTTGCAATGGCGCCACCGGCTTCTGGTACTCGAGAAGCCGGCGCATCTCGCGTAGCGTTCCCACCATCTCGTCGAACATCTGGATCTGCTTCTCGAAGGCGGCTTGTTGCAGCTGAAAGGATTTGGAATTAGATTTTTGAGATTTAATGGAAAATGGACATTTTATACGATGAAATTATGTGTCTTAATCGACGAAAAATTTTTTTGTAAACTTGGCAAAATAGGCTTGATTGAATTTTTTAAAATTTATATTGCTATTTTAAAGTGGGTTCGGTCGAATAATAGGCAAAAATCAAAAAAAAAATAAAAATTTTTGGTCCCACCACGAAAACCCTGATCCTCAGGAAACGTCCTCAAAATCTTAAAAAACGCCGTTTGATCCCTTCATAAGGTCATAGGAGGTTAGAAAGTCATAAATTTCAAATATCAACAACTTTTTTGGGTCCCACCACGAAAACCCTGAAGATCAGGGAAAGTCATCAAAACTTTCTAAAACGTTTTGTATGCTTTATTTAAGGTCATTGGAGGTCATAAGCCCAGAAATTTCACTTCTCGGCAATTTTTTGGGTCCCACCACGAAAACCCTGATCCTCAGGAAACGTCCTCAAAATCTTAAAAAACGCCGTTTGATCCCTTCATAAGGTCATAGGAGCTTAGAAAGTCATAAATTTCAAATATCAACAACTTTTTTAGGTCCCACCACGAAACCCCTGAAGATCAGGGAAAGTCATCAAAACTCTCTAAAACGCTTTTTTTTCTCTTCAATAAGGTCGTTGGAGATTACAAGCCCATAAATTTCAAATTTCAATAAATTTTTTGGGTCCCACCACGAAAACCCTGAAGATCAGGGAAAGTCATCAAAATCTTCTAAAAAACTTTTTTTTCACTTCTATAACAACTTTAAGCATTTCAAGCCCATAAATTTCAAATATCAGCAACTTTTTTGGGTCCCACCACGAAAACCCTGAAGATCAGGGAAAGTCATCAAAACTTTCTAAAACGCTTTTTATCACTTCTATAAGCTTGTTGAAGACTACAAGTCCATAAATTTCAAAAATCGGTAATTTTTTGGGTCCCACCACGAAAACCCTGAAGATCAGGGAAAGTCATCAAAACTCTCCAAAACACTTTTTTATCACTTCCATAACGACTTTAAGCACTTCAAGCTCATGAATTTCAAATATCAACAAATTTTTTGGGTCCCACCACGAAAACCCTGACTATCAGGGAGCCACTCTCAAACCCCTCCCGCCCCCCAAAACTCACTCTGAGCAGGTCCTTCTTCATCTCGATCAGCTCCAACTGACTCTCCTCATGCTTCCTCTTGCGGCTGGCGGCCGTCGTCAGGCCGTTCGTGCCGTTGGACAGTCCGTTGATCTTGGGTTCGCGCGATGGGGCCGGCGTCTCGCGCACCATCGGCTGACTGCTCATCAACGCCTCGGCGCAAAGCGGCGTGTGCAGCGACTGCGCGAACGTGTGCGTGTCGATGGCCGAAGTGGTGGAGTTGGTGGCCGAGGAAACGGTGGCCGGCGCTTGGTCTTCGTACGAGGAGGAAGAGGCGTCTGAAAAGTGGAGGGATGAGGTAAAATACGATGGTTTTCAACGTGCACTTTATAATGAATCGAAAAATTGGAAAAGTTCAATGTAAAATCAAAAAATTTTTTTTTTTAAATTTTTGCACAGTGCAATTTTTTAGTTGAAAAAAGCTTGTGTTTTTGCACTGTGCAGATTTTTAGTTGAAAAAAGCCTATGTTTTTGCACGGTGCAATTTTTTAGTTGAAAAAAGCTTGTGTTTTTGCACTGTGCAGATTTTAGTAGAAAAAAGCCTATAATTTTGCACAGTGCAGATTTTAAAAAGTTGAAAAAAAACTTAGATAATGTCTAAAAAATCAAAAAAAAGAGAGCTAATTCGTATTTTACAAAAAAAATTTTTGCTCTTTCTTCTTTGCACAGTGCAATTTTCTCGTTGAAAAAAGCCTACAATTTTGCACAGTGCAATTTCGTAGTTGAAAAAAGCCTACATTTTTGCACTGTGCAAAAAAATTTTTTTTTCCGAAGAGTCAAATGCAATGTTTTTTTAGCCAAAGAAAGACTGTATTTTTTCAACGAGCATCAGAAATACATACACACAATTTTTTTTCTAATTTTCCCCCTAAAAATAAAGAAATTATAAAAAAAAAAATAAAAAATTCAAAAAATTTTTTCAAAAAAAAAACTAAAAATTTAAATATTCCACAACAAAATTTGGGAAATTCAATATCCTCAGTCCACATTTCCCACCCCCAAACCTCCGCGGACCCCGTCAAATGACCTAATATATTATAATAGGCCAATTCTCCAAATTTCCCTGCGGGCTCACGCCCTCCGGCGCCGTAAATACCAAAGACATTTGGCGAAATAAACCTGGAGAGTCTAAAATTAGAACGGCAAGAAATAAGAGTTCATATACCGCCTGGGGCGGATAAAAAATTCAAAAAATGGGCCCAATTCGGAATAATTTATGGAATTTTATAAAACTTTTGGGTTTAAATTGAATAAAAAGATGGGAAATTTTGCTTTAATTCACAGTGAGTCGAGGGGCGTATTTTACATCTTTTTTCAGTGCCAAAAAAGTAAAAAAATCAAAAAATTTGTCAAAAAAATTTTTTTTTAATTTTAAAAAATCTTGCAAAGATAGCTAAATCCGGTAAAACTCAATGTGAAAATGATTGATAACGCCTTATAGAGTGGTAAAATACGCAGAAGTTAGTTAATTTCTATAAAAAATGATTTATTTTGCCGTAATTTAGGGTTTCTTGCCCAAAAATCATCAAAAATCAAATGAAAATAGACGATTTTGAAGAGACACTAATATGAAATTAATCTTAAATGCTATGTAAATTCATAAAATACTGTAAAAAACCTGTCTACTTTTAAAAAAACATCAGATTTTTCTTGTTTTTGCCATTTTTTGGTGAAAAATGCAGAAAAATCGGGAAAAATCAATTAGAAATTGAAAAAACAGAGTGAAAACGGATGTGAAATGGATTGTAAATGCCCTGTAACGGCTGTAAAACCGAGGATAAGGGATAAATTCCGATGGTAAAAAAAAGATTTTTGCACAGTGCAATTTTGTACAGGGTGGGCCAAAAAAAATGGACAAAATTACAAGTCGGTGTATCCCGGCACGAATACCGTAATCAACGGAAAGTAAAATAGTTTTAGAATTGTGAACAATCCTACTTTATCACAACTATTTAAATTTTTTATATACTTTTGTTGAACCGCTGATACAAGCCAAAATGCTCGACCAGTCCATATTCTGACTACGTTTTCCGAAAATTTTTTGAGTCCAAAAATCTTCAATGACCTGAATCTCTACGACCAGCCCAAAACTGGTGGTTGACTGTTTATCATGACACTAAGGGGAGCCCACAGAAGCAAAAAAGCTGATAGTATTCTATTAATTTCGCCCCAGCAGTTCTCAACGTGATCCACAAGAGGTCCATCTAGATAATTCTAGATTTTTGAGATAATTGACATTCAAGAGTCGCAGGGGAGCCCGGCTCATGCTATTGATGGCAAAAAGTGGTCACTGTAAGACATCAAACATTGCTTTACATGGGCCAGCAGTTGATTTGATAATAGCTTGCATCAGCCGTGCGCAGACCTTAAAAAATTTCAGCCGGCTATACCCAGAGACGCTGATATTTTTTGACCAGAAAATTTTTTCTTTTTTGTTGGCGTTTTTCAACGTGCCGGATAACTATGACGGGATACTTTTATATCAAGGTGATACGACCCCTTTCTTCCATTTTAAGTCAGTTTCATAAAATGAGGATGCAGCTAGCCTTCAGAATCCATGTATTATTGCGATGACCCATCAAAAAGTCAAAAAAATCGATTTTTTGCTTGCCATCTTGCTGAGTGAGTGGTACTATTGTCAAAAATGCGCTTAGTATATTCATCATATAGTAGTAAACACCGTATGGGGGTAACTAGTTTCAAAATGTTCACCACGTTTGGAAGAGCGTCGTTTTTTCCGAAAGAGCCCATATGAAGGTCGATTTTCCCTGCCCGAGTGTCTAACTTCTGGTCACTGGTTCTTCATTTTCCGAAAAGCTTGGGTTAAATCCTTTTAAAGTCTAAGGGGACAGGTCTCCTAGATTTGCTTAGACCGCTTGGTATGTCTTTATGGCGGCTCTAAAAAATTTAGGAGCAAGATCTTTTGAAATTTTGCCGCGGGAATTGGCGCGCTGACCCGGTGACTTTCCTGCAACCGTATGTTAGAAACTTTTGCAGATAGGACAAAAGTTCTACAGTAACTATGTTCCTTTAACACAGTACTTTCATGCCGTATATACCTTTTTTCACAAACTGTTTCATGGCAGGAAAAATCGAAGAAAAATTTATGTCCATTTTTTTTGACCCACCCTGTAGTTGAAAAAAGCCTACGATTTCGCACTGTGCAAATTTTTAGTTGAAAAAAGCCCACGTTTTTGCACTGTGCGATTCTGAAACAAAAAATATTTTCGTAACAAGTCTTTTACAGGCCTAACAAGTCTTCTAAAGCCCTAAAAAATAATTTTAAAGCCCCAAATTCATATTGTTTTACCCATTTTCCCCGAAAAACCCCCAAAATTCACCAAAAAAACAGACAAAACCCGCCGAATTCTTGCGAAATGGGGGCGAAAACAAAGTTTATGGCACGGGGCAGCCGACCAACTTATAGTTAAGGTCATTTGCAGCCGCAATTCCCACCGAAATTCGGGGCGATTTCCCGCGAGAAGGGCTGCAGGGCGGTGGCCTCGTTTTCGTAGTGTTTTTTAAAGGAGCCCCTCCGGTCTATTGCGAAAAGAAAAGACGCCGGAGAGCGGCGAATTCTCCCCCCACACCACCCAATTCTCTTTTCTTTCCCCTCCGGGCCCCGATTGAACGAAAAGGAAGAGAATTTCTTAAAAAAAATTTTTTTTTTCGTTTCTTTCAAAGAAAAATTTTTGTCGGAAAAGAATGCAAAGTGTGTTTTTTCGCTTTTTATTTCCTCACCCGGCGCCCCACACACACGAAAGTGCACGTGTTTTGCAAGCGGCGGTAATTAAAATACGCCCCAAACTTTCGCCGAGGACATGCGGAAAATTGGGCGCGGAAATGGGGGTTCCGGCCAAAGGTTTGGGAAGTGCGTTTTGTCGGTGATAACAGAGACAGTAGGACGTATGTTGGGCGAAAAGTTTTTTGATTAGCGCGGAAATTGCGGAAGATATAGCAAGATCTTGTACATGACCCATCTGATGACTAAATTACAAAAAAATGGTTATCTCGCGCCGGAAAAGGGTAAAATATAAAATTAATGTGTCGTATATAGTGTAAAAATATCTCCTCTGTAATTTTAATACGATAAGATTTGCGAAAATGGCCAAAAATTTGCATAAAAACCAATTTTGACGGAAATTTTCAAAAAAGCTGGGCTTTGTGTTTGAGGTCGAAAGAATGGTAAAATACGAGAGTTCTAGTGTACCTACCAGGTTTATTAACATTTCAGAGACTTAAAAATGTCAGAAATATTAATCTTCATGCGTCAAAATTTGGGTATCATAGCTTTTGGAGCCATTTTATATTGGTTTATATATCAGATGTGGTGAAAGAAAAAAATCTCGAAAAAAATTGTAAAATACGCTTGTCAAAGCTCCAAGACTTAAATCAATCAACAATGTATGACTCTAGGATCCTCGAGAAACTCAAAAATCCCTAAAAAAATTTGAATAATCCCTCGAATTTCTCGAATTCCCTAAAATTTCCTCGAAATTTTCGGTCTCAGCGCGAAAACCCGGCACTAAACTCGAAAATTCAAAAACCAATAGCTAGTGCATCCCTCAGCGTGGCCAGCTCTTCCGAACACATCCGCCCGACCGCCCAAAAAACAGCGTTTCCCGACACAAAACCCGCTCTATTTTCGGGTGGGCCGGCCGCTCCTCGTCGGCGGCCGGACGGGGGGCGCGGAAAAGGAACTGGCGCCATTCGCTCCAATTTTTCGAAACATTTTTCTCCCATCTTCCGCTGCGGTTGATGTCATTCCGTGCGGATTTTGGGAAATATGTTTTTTGGGGAGAATATTTTTTGGAAGAAAATTATAAATTACAGTAATCCAATGGGTAAAAAACGTAAAATTATGATTTTTACTGTGTGACAAATGGTATAAGAGATTTTCCAAGCCTTTTTTCCAAACGACATTAGCTAAAATACGTCCAGAATTTCGAAAAAACCAAATTTTTTCGCCAACTTCAAAACTCATCGTATAAAATGTCGCCCATTCCGAAATAGCCCATAACAATGAAATTGACAGACTCTTTACAAAATTTTGACTCTAAAGAGTACAAAAATTTGGTGGCCAATTGCGGATTACGGTTACAAAAGCGACAGTTTCCCCCCACGAAACATATTTTCGAGAAATTTTGTGGAGGCGGAAAACAAGGTCGTTGAGGCGAAGAGCGCCCAAAAATAGGACTTGTTGAAGAAGAATGTGGGCCAAGAAGCCATCCCCAAACATAATTACACCCCGCTTACAAAGAATCTGCGGGTATTTTGGGCGAGGACAACAAAATGCTGGAGGAAAAGAGAAAATAGGGATTTTACGATGTTGTAACGTTGGGAAATATTTTGCAAACAGTGTGGGAGTAATCTAGAAGGCTTGAAAAATAATTGGATACAGCAATTGATGGTCGTTGAACCTTATTTTTGATATTTTTTATCTTATCCATGACATCAAGTCATCAAAAAAAGTTTTGCCTCAAAGAACAGTAAATAATCGATTTTTACCATGGATTTTTGACGCATATATTAAGCAAAGAGCATGAAGATCGCCTACGCACGATTTAATTGACCTATATAATGCATAATTAGGCACATCCGACCTTATCCATGACATCAAGTCATCAAAAAAAAGTTTTTCCTCAAAAAAAAGGTAAAACTGATTTTTACCGTGGTTAATTTTGATTGTAAAATAAACCAAGATGTCTTAGAATCACCTATAAATGCGTTACTTCTTCTACTAAGTACATAAACATCTATTTTTGCCATTTTTTACCTTATCCATGACATCAAGTCATCAAAAAAAGTTTTTCCTCAAAAAAAAGTAAAAGTGAATTTTATCATGGCTGATTTTGATTGTAAAATAAGCCAAGATGTCTTAGAATCATCTACAAACACATTGCTTCACCTATTAAGTACATCAAAACCCACCCCGACCCAATCTTCCACCCCCACTCAACACAGATATCAAGTATAACATAAAAAACCCGCTGAAACGCGCTCGCCTCAAACCACAATGCTGATGGTTGTGGTTGCACGGGCTCGCGACCTCCCACCCCCAAGCCTTTGACGTACGTTTTGCAACGTGTTGATTTTATTAGCATTTTAATTCCGTTCGCGAAAAGGGGGCACGTCAAAGGGCCCCGAAATTCCCCCGGAAGGGCGGCCCAAATTTAGACCCCGAAAACAGGCCGGCATGACGTCGCCGCGTGACGAAAAAGGAATTCCTCCAAACTGCGGCGGCGTCAACAAGATGCTGAGCGCTCGACGAGCATGCAGAAGATGCGAAGAATATCCAAAAAGACGTCAAAGAGACGATAAAAGTGTATAAAAAACTTCGAGTGTGGGACCAAAAAAGGATTTTTATTCGATTTACGACATGAATTTTATAGTAGATGGCCAAAAAATTTGCGGATTGTTGGAAAAAGTGGGTTTTTCGGGAAAAAATGTTTTTTTAGGTGAAAAAACCTTATTTTTTGGTTTTCCCAAAAAAGTTTTTGATGCAAAAAGATACAGTAGGCCATTGAGAATAATGGCAAGCATTTTACATTTCCTAAAATACGGATATTGCTTCAATTTTAGCAAAAAAAATAAAAATTTTTACATTAATATGTCATGGATAATATTGAGGTGTATCTCAAACAAAAATAAGAGGAAAACCTTAATATTTCGGACATAACTACCTTATAAGTAGATAAATGTTTGCTATAAATAGCAGGTCCTCGGCTGCAATCCCGGCTGAGATATCAGTATCTTATTTTAGTCATCATTTTTGGTCATAGTTCTATTCAAATAATTTTTTTACCCCAAACCCGGCGCGAACCGCAAAATTTAGTAACGCCAAATTGAGAATAATGTCAAGCCTTTTACATTGCCTAAAAATACGGACATTACTTCGTTTTTAGCAAAAAAAAATAAAAATTTTCGCATTAATAGGTCATGGATAATATTGAGGTGTATCTCAAACAAAAATAAGAGGAAAAGCTTAATATCCCGAAAATAACTACTATATGCATTGATAAATATTTGCTGTAAATAGCAGGTCATCAGCTACAATCTCAGCTGAGATATGGGCATCTTATTTTAGTCATCATTTTTGGTCAAAGCTCACTTTCAAATATTTTTTTTACCCCAAACCCGGCGCGAACCGCAAAATTTAGTAGCCAACTCCAAACCAGACATCAAAAACCTACGAACTGAGTCGCCATCACTCTCCGCGTCCTTGTTATCATGCCCATCCTCCGACTTTTCCGACTTGATATCGCTCCGTTCCAGCGGTTGCGCCGGCAACGACGACATGACCGCCTGCCGGAAGCCCGCGTCCACAATGTAGTCGTGCATGTGGCTCAGGACCTCCAGCACGTTTGGATGGATGTCCGGCGCGCGCATAAAGTCGTTGTGGACGTTCGCGTCCGGCTCCAACGTGTTCAGCAGCGCCTTCTCGCACTCGATCAGGCGCTGTTCCAGCGAAAGCTCACCGCATTTTCCACTGAAGAGAGATCGTAAAAATAGATGATTCCTTCAAAAATTTGGAGTGTGCAAAAAAAATTTTTTTTGGGCTTTTTTAACAAAGAATTGCACTGTGCAAAAATGTAGGGTTTTTTGAATTATAAAACTGCACTGTGCAAAAGTATAGGGGTTTTTAAACTAAAAAACTGCACTGTGCAAAAATATAGGCTTTTTTCAACTATGAAATTGCACTGTGCGAAAATTTAGGCTTTTTTGAATTATAAAACTGCACTGTGAAAAAAATTTTGGATTAGAAAACTGCACTGTGCAAAAATTTAGGCTTTTTTAAACTATGAACTTGCACAGTGCAAAAACATAGGCTTTTTTCAATTACAAAATTGCACAGTGCAAAAAAAAATTCGATTAGAAAACTGCACTGTGCAAAATTGAAAAAAAATAAAACACCCAAAAAACTGTTTGGACAGTGAGAAATTTAAAAGTATTTTTAAACTTTTTTCCACACCAAAAAAATTTTTTTCGCAAAACTTTCCCTCCTACCTTTTATACTCCTTATAAAGACATCGGACCTTCCTCGACCGGTAATGCAGGATGTCACGGACCAATTCGGTGGTCGTATCCGGCCGCAACGTCCTCGCGGCGGCCGCAATCAGCTCTCTGGCCAGCTGCTTGGCGTTGTTGGGCAACTGTCCGCCCAGCTCCTTGACCAGCTCGTTGGTCTTCAGCTGGCCGTACACAATGATGTTGGCCAGCTTGTTCTTGCTGGCGGTAATCGTGCACTCGTTGGGGTCGGTGGTGGGCATTTTGCGGGGCAACAGCGGCTCGAACAGCTGCACTAGACGCTTCAACGTTATCTTGAGGGAGGCGGCGGCAATGCGCAAGTTCGAAAGGACTGAAATGTTTAGAAAATTAGATGGAAATTTTGGGTTTCGGGAAAATTTGAATGATGAAATTAGTAAATATCGCGGAAAATCGAAAATTTTATAGCAAAAAAATCAAAAAAAAAAAAATAAAAAATAAAAAAAAAATTTTTTTATTTTGTAACGATTTTTTGCACAGTGCAATTTCGTAGTTCAAAAAAGCCTGAATTTTTGCACAGTGCAAATTCTTAGTTGAAGAAAGCCTACGCTTTTGCACAGTGCAGTTTTCTAGTTGAAAAAAGCCTAAATTTTTGCACTGTGCAAAAATTTTTTAATATCAAAAAATTTATTTATTTCTCTTGGACAAATTTTGCCAGTCATATTTTACCCCGTCACCATTAAAAAAATGAAAATATAACCCGAAAAAGCCTAAATTTTTGCACAGTGCAAATTCTTAGTTGAAAAAAGCCTATGTTTTCGCACAGTGCAATTTTCTAATTGAAAAAAGCCTATATTTTTGCACAGTGCAAAAAATTTTTTAATGATGATAAAAAGAATTTTTTGTTTTCTTGGCACCTTTTGCACAGTGCAAATTCTTAGTTGAAGGTAGCCTACGCTTTCGCACCGTGCAGTTTTCTAACGTAAAAAAGCCTGTGTTTTCGCACAGTGCAATTTTCTAATTGAAAAAAGCCTACGTTTTTGCACCGTGCAAAAAATTTTTTTAACGATGACAAAAATTTTTTTAAGAAGTTACAACCTTATTCTACACCATTTTCACTCACTTTAATCCTATTTTACCGCACCAAAACCCCAAATATCCTCAACATCCCCGACAATTTTTTCCATTTACTTCCCAATATAACCCTCACCAGGAAGCGCAATTCCATGGCGTATGTGATGACATGACCCCCATCCGTTTGCCCTCCCATTTTCGAAAAATAAAAATGTAAAAAGAATTCGCATCGGGGTGGCGATGGGAGAGAGAGAGAAAGAGAATTTTTTTGCGCTCGAAACCGCTAAAAGGCCGCTTCCAAAAACTGCTGGCGGGATAAAATAATACCCACGCAAAAAACAAATTTTTCTGGCGGGTTTCTCCCCCCTTCCCAACAACCCCTTTCGCCTCTCGCACATTTCTCCTTTTTTCAAAAAAAAAAAAATTTTCTTTGAAAAGAGAAATAACGTGCATTTCGTAAGATAATTGCATTGCAAATAGAGCACGAAACTTTCTTGAGAGACGAAAAATTTTATCTAACATATGTGGCCGACCGTATTTTACAATTATTTTTTGTTTTTTGCACAGTGCAATTTTGTAGTTGAAAAAAGCTTATAATTTTGCACAGTGCAATTTCTTAGTTGAAAAAAGCCTAGAATTCTGCACAGTACAAAAAAGTCTGAAAAACGAAAACCGTATTTTAAACTTTTGTATCAAACGGACATCTTAGAGGAGCGTATTTTACAATGATTTTTTCAATATTTGTTATTTTTCGCACAGTGCAATTTCGTAGTTGAAAAAAGCCTACGGTTTTGCACAGTGCAATTTTAAGTTCAAAAACCCCTAAATTTTCGCACAGTGCAAAGAAGTCTGAAAAACGAAAGCCGTATTTTAAAATTTTGTATCAAACGGACATGAGACGAACGTATTTTACAATAATTTTTTCAATATTTTTTGTTTTTTGCACAGTGCAATTACGTAGTTGAAAAAAACCTACGTTTTTGCACAGTGCAAAATGTTAAAGAAAATTTTGGAAAAAATCGACCGCCATATTTTAAAAACTTTTCCAATTATTTTGTCACTCAATTTTGAAGTTGAGAAAAGTTGTCATTATGCTAATATTATTCAAAATAAAACCCATTAAACCCGAAATTTTTGCACAGTGCAATTTTGTAATTAAAAAAAGCCTACATTTTTGCACAGTGCAATTTTCTAGTTGTAAAAAGCCTACGTTTTTGCACCGTGCAAAAAAATTTTTTTGCGCAGCTCAATTTTTTTATTTCCAGTTATGCCGCGCACTCAAAAATCGCCGAGAGAAATCGAAAGCGAACATTTTAACTAGTAATCTGATTTAAAATGACCTTTATTTTGATTTTTTCAAAAAAAAATTTTTTAATTTGAATCCAAAAATAAAACAATTATACAAATGGATAATTTGTCTTTCAATTGAAGGCGAAGCTCCAAAAAACATTAGCCCAAAAGAGTAGTAAAAGGCGAAAAAAGTAATTTCAGATTTGTAGTTTTGCCATTTTTACGGCTAAAAATGGAATTTTTTGAAAAAATAAATGAAATAATCTGAAGGACAGTTTTACCGTCAATTTCCATTTATATTATTACTAAAATACATCTGAACTAAAAAAAACCAAAAAAAAATTTTTTTTTTTTTGAAAAATCGAAAAATATTCGAAATTATTTCTGAAATTCGCCATTTTGGAAGATAGATTTTATTTTAAAAATTTCATAAAATTTCTTTTTTTACTTTAAAATTTCCAAAATTTTTTTTTTAAATAATGAAATTTCGAAAAAAAATTAAAGAACTTTTCTCATACTTGTTCCATAGGCTCTATATTTCCTTTTAAAATTTCCTTATTCCCATATTAGACACTTTTTTGACCTAAAATTCCACTTACATTATCCATCTCCATTTTTCAAAAAAAAAAAAAAAAAAAAAATCCAAAAATTTTCAAAAAATCAAAAAAGTTTTTGTCGTAATTGCTCCACATGCCCTATAATGCAAAGTCCTGTTAAAAATCAAAAAAAAAAGAAAAATAAAAAAAATCCTAAAGTTTCCAAAAAAATCAAAAACAAATTCTCATTTTTTCCTTTTAAAAACACCTAGGCTCCATATTTAGAAATTGCTTATTATCAAATTCCACTTATATTAAAAATCTGCACCTTTTTCAAAAAAACCAAAATTGTCCACTTTTCAAAAAATGAAAAAAAAATAAAAAAAAAATCAAAAAAATTCTCATTTTTTCCTTTTAAAAATACCTACGCTCCATATTTAGAAATTGCTTATTATCAAATTCCAGTTATATTAAACATCAGGACTTTTTCAAAAAAACCAAAAAATAATAAAAAAAATCCTAAAATTTCGAAAAAAAATCAAAAAAAAATCTCACTATTTCCTTTTAAAAGTACCTAGGCTCCATATTTAGAACTTTCTTATCATCAAATTCCACTTATATTAGCCATCTGCACTTTTTCAAAAAAAAATAAAAAAAAAATCCAAAAATTTCCAAAAAAATCAAAGAAAAATCTCATTTTCTTTAAAAATCTTCCTTTAAAATTCCTTTTAAAAATACCTAGGCTCCATATTTATAACTTCCTTATTACCAAATTCCACTTATATTAAACATCTGGACTTTTTTCAAAAAAAAAACCCAAAAATTTCTTTTTTTTTTTTTATTTCAAAATTTTCCAGAAAAAATGTCTAAAAATCTCGGAAATCCTCAACTCCTTAAAAAAAATCTTAAAACTTTCCTCGCCCCACTCCGGGAAAGCGTATTGGAAACGAAAGAACCGGGGGGTGGGAGAGAGCGTTTCCCCTCTCTTCTTTTTCGGCGGGGGTTTTAATTCCCATTTTTCTCGCGGAAAAAGAAGAGAGAAACAAATGCACGAAAAAAGGCTGGAAGGGGCTGGAAAACACACACACACAGAATCCCCATCCCATTTTTTTTTTGCGAAAACCCTTCGAGAAAACGGCCGCAGGGAAAAAATGAAAAGTTTTATTTTTGGGCCGCGGGCGGCCGAAAAAATAAAAAAAAAAAAAATTCGTTGGGAGAAATGAAATGACTCTCTCTCGCTCCGTTTCCGTGAAAATTGTACAGTAGAAGATGGGGGAGGGCCCGCAAATTGTTTGCAGAGCCATTTTTTGACGGACAAACCGGGATTTTTGGAGAGAAACTGATAAAAGTGGGGGAGGGGAATGGTGGAAAATGATGTAGATGATGAAAGAAGAAGTAAGGGATATTATTTTGAGCAATGGAACAGAAATTTGATGATTTTTTTGTGGGAAAATAAGAAATTTTTGATTTTTTCCCGTTTTTTGGAGGAAAAAAGAAAAAAATGTTGAAAAATGATTTTGAAATGGTGAAAAAGCTGATGCAGATGATAAAACATGAAGTAAGGGATATTATTTTGAATGAGGGAACAGAATTTGCCGATTTTTTTGTGAAAAAATCAGAAATTTTTGATTTTTCCCGTTTTTTGGAAGAAAAAAGATAAAAAATGTTGAAAAATGATTTTGAAGTGGTGAAAAGGCTGACACATATGATGAAATAAACACTAATAGAAAATATGACCACAATGGAACAGAAATTTGATGATTTTTTTTTGAAAAAATAAGAAATTTTTGATTTTTCCCGTTTTTTTGACGAAAAAAAGATAAAAAATGTTGAAATGACTATGACAGAGAGAAAAAAATTGATGCAGATGACAAAAGAAAGATTCACAGATATTTTGTGAGCGCAATTGAACAAAAATTTGCCGATTTTTTTGTGGAAAAATAAGAAATTTTTGATTTTTCCCGTTTTTTGGAAGAAAAAAGATAAAAAATGTTGAAAAATGATTTTAACATGGCGACAAAGCTGATACAAATGATGAAATAAACACTAATGGATACTATGACCACAATGGAATAAAAATTTGATGATTTTTTTTTTGAAAAAAAGGAAAATTTTTGATTTTCGACCATTTTTTTGAAAAGAAATTCTGAAAGATGATTTTGAAATGGTGAAAAAGCTGATGTGGATGATAAAACAAATTTTAATGGATATTATAGGAGTAATTGAATTCTCAAAAAAGGGAATTTTTTTGGGTTTTTCGCTCGTTTTTTGGAGAAAAATGAAAAAATGCTGAAAACTGATTTTGAAATGGTGAAAGAGCTGAATCATATGACAACACAAGAACTAAAGGTTATTAGAAGTGTGATAGAACAGAAATTTGTCGATTTTTTTGTGGGAAAGTGAGAAAAATTTTGGTTTTTTGCCCATTTTTGAAGAAAAAAGGTAAAAAATAGTTGAAAAATGATTCTGATATGATAAAAAAGTTGATGCTGATTAAGCTACAAGTGGCAGCGGATCCAATAAAGCACGATATAACAGAAATTTGACAATTTTTTGTCGAAAAATAAGAAATTTTTTGGTTATTGCCCATTTTTGGAGGAAAAAATTGCAAAATTTGTATAACACAACAAGACATTTCAATAAAAAATCGATTATCACATAGCCTACTACACCCATAGGCCACGAATAACATAAAGCCTCAACGATTTTTTCTCGCAAAATTTCAATTTTTCAAATTTTTCTCAAAAAATATATAAAAAAATTAAAAACCCCTCAAAAAGTCATCAAACCCTGGTCTCCACAACAACAAAGACCCTTTATTAATTGGTCGGCTGCCTTGTAAATGTCATATTTCACAATTAAGCGGCGCAAAAGTTTAGAGATCGGCCCACAAATAGGCCCGTATTGGGCCATAAAAGCGAAACCGAAGCCCGTTGAGAGCTCAAAAGTATGCGAGGAGTATAAAAAACAGAGAACGAAACCAAAATAGTATCCGTATGAGGAAGTGGCGGTGTAAAAATGAGGATATGCCTGAGGGAAAAACGAGATTTTTTGGGAAATTCAAATTTTTGATGACTTTTCGCAGAAAAATGAGAAATTTATGCAATATTATGCAAATTTTTGGAATTTTGTTACCTCGCAAATTTGCATAGAGACATGTAGATCTTTGAGGACATCAAAACTCCCAAAGAAATGACAATTTTTTACTGGAAATTCGAAAAATTCCCGAGAAAACGCAATTTTTCCCCAAAAAATCCAATTTCTGCTATCTAAAACACTTTTAAATTCGCGAATCTTGCATTCAAACTAAAGACTAGACATTCTTCAAGACTTTCCCACTCGTATCGGACTTCAAACTACCTTCCACACACCGAATTTTGCATGAACACAGGAATTTTCTTATCAAAAGGGCGATAAATGGAGAAAAAAATGATTTTAATTGAGATAAAGTTATAAAATACGAAAGCACAAGTCTTTGTATTCGTTGGAAATTTAACTAAAAGGTCTGCGGCAAACTAAAAATAGAAGCTAGCATCAGAATTTTTTTTTTTTTGATAAAAAACGGCAAAAAAGTTGATGTTTTTGGAGTTTTTAGGTAAAATACGAAGTTTAATGGTACACCACCTGTAAATAATGCTCTTACAATACATCTATAGAGGCTTATGCAGTATTAGGCACAGAATCAACCAGGATTCAGTGAGTTATTTTTCCAGAAAATCACTTTTTTCGCCATCCACCATCTTGTTCTAGAGGGTGATCTTGAAAGTGAATTTTCTATAAACCTGAACATGTGATTTACATAAAATTTGGTGTGCTCGGTCTACATAAGTCTTAAATTGTATCTTTAGAGTTTTAGCACTTGGTTTTTATTTATCACCTAGATGTGGAAGAAAAAATATCAAAATTTTTTTAAATTTTTTTAATCTCAAAATCTCAAAGTCTTTGGTAAATTGTAAGAAGAAACTTTGGCATGCATGTTATGACAGTCTTTTACAGATTTTCGACAAGTTTCATGAAGATTAAAAAAAAATTTTTTTTTGAATTTCCAAATTTTACCGCGATTTTTGGGCTAAACCCCCAAAAAATTTTTTATTTCTTTAAAAATCATTTTAGAGCGCGGTTGGCCAAGGCTTCTAGATGGCACCAAAATTTTAAAATACGGTTTGGATAATGTTTTCAATTTTTTTTGCACTGTGCAAAAATCTAGGCTTTTTTGAACTATGAAATTGCACCGTGCAAAAGCATAGGCTTTTTTGAACTATGAAATTGCACTGTGCAAAAATATAGGCTTTTTTGAACTATGAAATTGCACTGTGCAAAAATCTAGGCTTTTTTGAACTATGAAATTGCACTGTGCAAAAATCTAGGCTTTTTTGAACTATGAAATTGCACTGTGCAAAAATCTAGGCTTTTTTGAACTATGAAATTGCACTGTGTAAAGAATATAGGCTTTTTTCAACTACAAAACTGCACCGTGCAAAAATTTAGGCTTCTTTGGCCTACGAAATTGCACTGTGCAAAAATTTAGGCTTTTTTCAACTACAAAATTGCACTGTACGAAAAAAAATTTCAAAAAAACATTAGAAAAAGAGTCGCAAAATTTATTTAGCATCTTGTAAATAAAGTTTACACCATCGGCCACCCTCCAAACCCCTTTATTCCGCCCAAAAATCACTTCTTCCCCCCGATTTCATCACTTTTCTCCCCCCTCTAAAAGCTACTATTTTGCTGCGTTTTCGGAGCAAAAAATAGCAAAAGCGAGGAATTTTGGAAAAGGGCGAAAAAATGGGGTTTGCGAGAAGAATTCCACCATCCCCATTCTCCTCCTCCCCCCACTCTGTGTCGGTCGTTTTTTGCCCCCGTTTTATTCGTTTGCGAAACGAAATTTTTCGAGAGAGGGCCTCCACCGAAGAAGAAGAAGAAAAAACATTCGAAATGGGAGAAAATGCGGGAAAACGAAGCCGGCGGTTGTTTTTTTACTTTCAGCGGATATTTTTGAGAGTATTGGAGGGGGCTTTTGGAGAGGGGGGCTAAATTTGGAGAGAGGAATTTACGAGTTTTTGCCCGCTTTTGCCATGGATAATATAAAATAGGGTCGGAAATGGGGTTTAGAAGGGGAATTGGAAGTAAATTTTTTCTGTAAAGAGAACATATTGTCTAAAAATACAAAAATGAAAAGAAAATTTGAATTAGAAAGAGCGCACTGTGCAAATTCAAAAAAATGGAAAAATGCACAGTGCGGCTGAAAAGTGATGTCAGAAGGGAGTGTAAAAATGAAAGTGGAAGCTCAAATTTTTTGTGTGAAGAACATAATGTCCAAAGGTGTAAAAACAAAAAAAAATTTATAAAAATCAAATGACTGCACTGTGCAAATTAAAAAAATGAAAAAATGCACAGTGCGGCCGAAAAGTGATGTCAGAGAGGAGTGTAAAAATGAAAGTGGAAGCCCAATTTTTTTGTGTGAAGAACGTAATGTCCAAAGGTATAAAAACTAAAAAAAAATTAATTCAAAAAAACGCACTGTGCAAATTCACAAAATGAAAAAAATGCGCAGTGCGGCCGAAAAGTGATGTCAGAAAGGAGTGTAAAAACGAAAGTGGAAGCTCAATTTTTTTGTATGAAGAACATAATGTCCAAAGGTATAAAAAAAAAAAAAATTATAAAAATCAAATGATTGCACTGTGCAAATTCAAAAAATAATAAAAATGCACAGTGCGGCCGAAAAGTGATGTCAGAGAGGAGTGTAAAAATGAAAGTGGAGGCTCAATTTTTTTTGTGTGAAGAACATAATGTCCAAAGGTATAAAAACAAAAAAAAATTATAAAAATCAAATGATTGCACTGTGCAAATTCACAAAATGAAAAAATGCACAATGCGGTAGGAATGTGATGTCAGAAAGGAGTGTAAAAATGAAAGCGGAAGCTTAAATTTTTTTTGTGTGAAGAACATATTGTCCAACAAATACAAAAATAAAAAAAAAATTAAAACGAGCGCACTGTGCAAATTCAAAAAAAAAAAATAAAAAGTGCACAGTACGGTAGGAATGTGATGTCAGAAAGGAGTGTAAAAACGAAAGTAGAAGCTCAACTTTTTTCATGCAGAGCACACACTGTCCAGACAACCTACGAATGAAAAAAAAAAATAGAAATCGAAAGAGCGCACTGTGCAAATTCAAAAAATAAAAAAATGCACAGTGCGATCGGAGGAAAATTATTGCACTGTGCGTTCTACATCAATGAAATGATTTTCAAAAAAATTAATGTTGTTTTAAAATACGCCATGGTATCTTTCTAATAGTTTTGCAGCCAAATCTTACTGTAACAAAAAATTTTTTTTTTTTTATTAATTTTTTTTTTATTAAATTCAAATTCCAAAATCGCAAGCATTACTAATAATGACCAAATCAATTTCTCTCCGCGAAAAATGATCTTATCAGCGAAATTTTTTTTTTTTTAATTTTTGAATTTTTTTTCTCTCTCAAAAATTTTTTTTTCTTTTAAAAAATTTTGTTTTCAAAAAGACTAAAAACTTTTTTTCTCCGCAAAAAAAACGACTAGACTTTATTGCCAGGTCCGTGCCAAAAGCGGATAAAAAGGCGGGCGACACAATGGCCCTCCCGAATTTCGTATAGGTGGTAAATAAATAAGTCGGGCCGAAGACACGTGAAATTTTTTTCTCCGACTCTAAGATTAGTGCTTTTTAACATAACGGATAAGTGTATTTCGAGACTGTAGAGATGTTATTATAAAGGGAAATACAATTTTTTATACTTTTTATATTACTTTTGGGAAAATTTGATGACAAAATATAAAATTTTGATGAAAAATATAAAAAAATGGGCACAAAAGAGTTTACAGTACGCTCTGTAATAGCTGTACATACTTTTGAACGCAACAACTACATCAATTCCAAAATTTTTAAACATTTTTCCAAACTGCACGGTGCAACGGCAAAAATAGGCTAAAAAATCGACTGCACTGTGCAGTCAAAAAAAATTGTAAAACTTGCTAAAAAATGTCGGAAAAATATTGCCAATAATTTTAACAATCTTTATTTGATATCAAAACACTAAAAATTATCCGAAAACATGACAAAAATTTTTTTTGAAATCATTTTTAATCCCCTAAAACAATATAATCTTATAAAAAATTCGTAAAATCTTTCAACATTCCCAATCAACGGACTCAATAATAAGGCTTGAGGCATATGAGAGTGTTTTCTAATTGCGCGCGGTTAATTAAAGCCCCATCTTTCACACGGAAGTGGAAAAAAAGACAAAAAAGTGGGAAGTTTTGAACTTTTGGGGTCAAAACTGAACCCAATTAATTGTGAAAAGAGTGGGATGAGGTGAAACACGAAAGGCTCTAATTTTTAGACGCAATATTCAAGTCCTTTTTGTAGCAATATTCAAGATTTTATGAGTAAAAAATGTTATTCATGATATCAGCTATCAGCCGTGGCAAAAAACAGCGCAGAATAGTGTTTGATACCTTCAGAGCCACCGCAATGGCATACCACTGCGTTCCAGAGTCCATACACTTTGTGTTTACCGCCTTTTTCGGAGTTTGTTTACCCTTAAGGGCAGTTTAGGTTCAATTTTATTATTATCAACCACATCAGGTCTTCGGTTCCCAAAAAAAGCCTTGTATATCCTAAAATTAGCTCTAATATATCCCAAAGAGATACCATACTGTATCCTAGAGGCCTTTGTAATCACACTGATGCAAGCCTTCTGCACATTTAGCCCTAATGCTTTTCATTTTAGGGCAAAATATATTATCCGTGACATCAAATGACAAGTTTTTATACAATTAGCCGTTATATGGTAATACTCTCAAAGAGAGCGCCTGAAATTAATTCTACTGCCTTCTTACTGTCGCCGACCGCATTAATATTCACCCTTTCGGCTTTGCAGTATCGCTTCAGCCGTATTACGGGGCAAAATATGTATAATGTACTTGACGTCAAATCTGCATTTTTTCAAGGTTAGGTCTTTCTGGCTACTAATGATTCCGGCATGGCGTAAAATGCATATCTCTGCGTTCTAGAAAACAAAGGCTTCACGATGATACTATTTTCATGTCATAGAGTAAATTTTTAGATAGTTTTTGAGGTAAAATATATTATCCATGTTGTTAAATCACCATTTTTCCAAAAATGATATCGCTCTAGGTATTAGTGCCTCTGACAGGGTATGAAATTTATTTGTATGTGTTCTAGAGGACAAAAGCTTTACGCTGATACTCTTTAGATGTCATGAAGTAAATTTTTAGTTCCTTTTTGAGGTCAAATATATTATCCATGTCATCAACTCTAACCTTTTCGATGAATCAGCTTCTATCTCCGACTACTGCCTCTGGCAAGGCGTAAAATACACATCACTACGTTCTAGAAGATGCTGGCTTCACAACGATCCCACTTATATGTCATAAAATGAATTTTTAGATGGTTTTTGAGGTCAAACATATTATCCATGTCATCAACTCTAACCTTTTGGATGAATCAGCTCCTAGCTGCGCCTAATGTCACGGGTATTGCTCAATTTCTACTGCACTGTGTTTCAGAGGTCATAAACCTCCACTTCCATGGGATCCCGTCATCCTGCCACAAGCCCGCGAACGTCAGCGCTCGTTTTCCTCCGCCCCGCTAAAAATAGCCCGCGAAACCACGTAAATGATTATTTTCCGCGGCCCAAAACACACACATTTCCTCACTCCCCCCGCTCCAAATTTTTGTCGTTTTCTCGAAAAAACGCTCTCCCTCTCTTTTCCGAAGAGTTGTTCAGCCAGTGTGGGGGGACCGATTAAACGCTGCAGGAAAAACACGGAATTTTGCGAGAGAAAAACGAGAAACGTTTTTTTTCTTCTTCTTGTTTGATCTATAGTCAAATATCGAAATATAAAAATTTGGGAAAACAAATTTCCAAACGCCCCTGTCAGCGGAACGTATAGGGCATGCGAACTTTGATCGGCAAATTGCAGAATGGGAATAGGCAAAATTTGGAAAAATATTAGTCTGTCGGGAAAATAATGAGGACTCTTTGGGTCAAGGGGGGACTATGGCAAAGAGAGATTCGGTGGGAGAAAAAATAAAAGGTGTGGCAAGAGGGGACCACAAAAAAAGTCAAAAAATAAAAATATTAGTCTGTCGGGAAAATAATGGGGATTCTTTAGGCCAAGGTGGGACTATGGGAAAGGGAGATTCGGTGAAGGAAAAAACAAAGGCAATGGCAAGAGGGGACCACAAAAAATGTCAAAAAATAAAAATATCAGTCTGTCGGGAAAATAATGAGCACTCAGACATGTTTCATCGTATAAAATGTCATCACCATTAAAATTTATTGCAAATGCTCAACTGATTGGCATATCATCTATTTACATTGTTATCATCTCCCGACAACTGAGAAAATTGAAATTTTTTTGAGTTCCGAGACACCTTTCATCGTATAAAATGTCTATTTCCGTATAAAATGTCGCCAACAGACCGGAAATAAAATTTTTGCAAAAAATGTTCATAAACAGTTGTATTGGCCCAAAACAGCACACATATTTCGCCGTTTGGAGGCCTCAATTACACTCTCAAACTCCAATTTTACCCGTGATAATACTAAACCTTCAAAAAACAACACTTTCTTCGCTCCAATTTCGCCCCATTTTCGGGGAATTTTCTTTTGCGAAATCCCCAACTAATTCTTTTGGGGTTTTGCAGGAGTTTGGCGGAAATTTTATCGTCGAAAAATAAAAATGGAGGATTCGAAGGGGAAACCCCTCAAAGAAGAGGGGAAATGGATAAAAAGTACTGGGTTTTGAAACTTACAGTATGTTGGAAGGCCGCGAGATGGATTTTGAAAGCATTTGGATGGCGTGGGAGAGGAAATTATGGGGGAAATCGGGGAAAATTTTCAAAAATTTTGTACTTTCTGTCTAGTACAACATAAATTTTTGCGAGAAAATGGCTGAACTGATGTCAGAGAAGGTAAAAGAGGTCTTAAATGGCCGAATAAAGGTGACTTGAATTGTAAAAAAATAAAAAAATAAACCCTTACTCAATCTATCTGAAGCGAAACATCAAAGCAAACCTACCGTTTTGTGCCCTATATAGGCCTATATGGTTTGTCTATTAAGCCCGGCGAAGACATAAACGCGGGGTCTTGCCGAAAATTTTGTTATTTCTATTTTATATGGTAGTAACTCAGGGTAAAGAAAACCAACGTTGCATATCAGAAAAAGTCATATTGCTTCGCCTTCGCCAAGTCTCCGCCGAGCCTTCACTGGGCGTCCGCCTAACATCCAGCGGCTTCGCCAGGTCCTAATATAACCTTTTTTTCAGGGCAGAGCGACCACGCAAAAAAGACTTATTGCACGGCGCAATGTCACGACTTCGAGTGCGAATTTGCATATTCCCACGGAATGACCGACAAATTGGTATAAAAGGAAGAGAAATCGCCAATTATTAGCATTAATTTGTGTTTTGTCTTTTCCCGCGGTTGTGTCCAATAAAGTCTACTGTATTTACTATTTGTCTATTGTTTTGTTTATGGTCACATCGTCTGGAGTCAATGTCGTGAGTTCACAGTTTTATTGCCAGAGTCCTCTAGTTTGTGTCTCCGGGTTATCAGAGGGTAGTGAATACTAGTAGTAGCGGGCAAGTTAAGGGCCATCTTACACGACGACTCATAGCTAAGTCGTGACAGCAAAGCACAACAAGTTGCATAGTGCGAAATGCACTTTTTTTTATCAGTCTGTCGGGAAAATAATGAGCACTCTGTCGCATCGAAAATCGGGGCTTCGGTAGTTGAGCCCCCCACGAAAGGTAGTTCAAACCCCCACTGTTTTGCCCGTTTCACACCCCACATAATGAACTAGAATAATACAAAAAATGTAAGTGGGGGTTCGATCTACTACGTTGGGGGTTTGATCTAAAACGTAGGGGGCTTGTGCTGGACCATACAACTTGGTTTAATTCTTTGAAATAAATTTTGGGGTTCAGAATGGACGAGGGGGGTGTACTGGGTCATGGGGGGCTAAACTGGACTGGGGGGCTGTACTACCTTAGCCCCCGAAAATCATATCGACAAAAAAATGAATTGTGTAGCGACAAAATCAAATCGCTTTCACTTCAGCGATCGGCGCAGCGACTCGTTATTTTCCCGACACCCCCGTAGTGTCTAATTGTAACTTTCCGCCAGATATCTTTGACGTCCCGCAGAGAGGACCAATCAAAATTTCTTTTTGTTTTTGCCCCAAATCAAATTTGCATCTCCCCCCGAGTTTTATGACTCCTTTTCTCCGCACACGAAAATTCCAAAAATGACGAGAGAAGCGCACTCGAATAAATGTTTTCGGATAATGGGTGAAATAAAAAAAAAACGGAGAAACCGCGAACAACTCTTTGTTTGGGAGGGGAGTCATAAAAAAGGGCAAAATATTGTACATAAATGGGGCCCGAAAAAATGTATATTGGGATCTAAAAAACTACAGGGAAGTGTCAGCCTGTCGGGAAAATAATGTGGATTTTTCAGTCTGTCTGGAAAATAATGTGGATTTACCGGCCTGTCGGAAAAATAATGGGGATTTACCAGTCTGTCGAGAAAATAATGTGGATTTATTCAGACGGTCGGGAAAATAATATGGATTTATTGGTCTGTCGGGAAAATAATGGGGATTTATTTGTTTCTCGGGAAAATAATGTGGAATTATCGATTTGTTGGGAAAATAACGGGGTTTTATCAGTCTGGCTGGAAAATAATGAGGATTTAAGATTCTGTCGGGAAAATAATGTGGATTTGTCGCGCCTTGGAATCGCTCTCCGACGGCTAGCTTGGTGCGACAAGACTGCGACAAATCCACATTATTTTCCCGACAAACTGATACTCCATGTGCCACGCTCAGATTCTGATGAAACTTGGCGAAAATTTAGAATAAAATTTTTTATAACATATGTGAAATTTCGAGCTTGCGTTTTGCAAAAACGACCGAGCTTGAGTGATGTCTCCACAAAAAATCAATTTGTTCCTCACGAAACTGGCAGAGAATGGCCAAAAAGTTTTTTTCTTTTTGCACTGTGCAAATTTTTAGTTGAAAAAAGCCTATGGTTTTGCACCGTGCAGTTTTCTAGTTCAAAAATACCTAGATTTTTGCACTGTGCAAATTTTTAGTAGTCTAGATTTTTAAACAGTGCAGTTTTCTAATTGAAAAAAGCCTAAATTCCGCAAAAAAAATTGAAAAAATTTAACCCAAATTTTCTCCCCGAAAAATTTCGTTTTTCAGGTTCGAGAAAAAAAAGAGAAAAGAGGGAGTTTTCTTTGAAATGGCGGAGAGAAAATTTTTTTTTTTTATTTGGAAGGAATAATAAAAAAGGGAATGGAGAATTTTTATGGAGTCGGGGTGGAGAGCGTGCGTTTTTTTCTGACTCAACGCCTCGGATTTCCATCCGAAAATTGCGGAGAAATATTGGAATTGGAAAACAGAAAGGTGAAAGAGATCAAAAATTCACAAAAGCAGCGAGCTTTCACAAAACAAATCTTGTGAGGGCGAATATGGTAGATGGAAATGGGAAAGGAGTGAGAAATTGAAATGAAAAAAATTTGAATTTCAAAACATGAGCGAAAAAATTAAATTTCGAAAAATTAAACAGTGCAAAAATGTAGGCTTTTTTCAACTAGAAAACTGCACTGTGCAAAAGCATAAGCTTTTTTCAACTACGAAATTGCACAGTGCAAAAACATGCGCATTTTTCTCTGCACCGTGCAATAGCATAAGCTTTTTTCAATTAAAAATTCGCACTGTGCAAAACCATAGGCTTTTTTCAACTACGAAATTGCACTGTGCGAAAACATAGGTTTTTTTCAACTAAAAAATCGCACTGTGCAAAACCGTAGGCTTTTTTCAACTGGGAAACTGCACTGTGCAGAAATCTAGGCTTTTTTGAACTAAAAAATCGCACTGTGAAAAATCATGACTCTTTTTTCTCTGCACCGTGCAATAGCATAAGCTTTTTTCAATTAAAAATTCGCACTGTGCAAAGCCACAGGCTTTTTGTAACTATAAAACTCCACATTTTGCGCACTGCAAAATTTTTATTTTTACAGCGTTCCTTCAGCTCAAACTACGACCCAAAACCCTTTCCAGGTATCATTTCTCATTACTTTTCCATCAAATTCCCGACTTTTTTGCAAACGAAAAACCCATTTTCTCTTTTCAAAAATTTGTGCTTCTCATTTTTTCGACACCCAAAAAATGAGATGTGAAAATATTCGCGACAAAAATTCGGCGTTTTCTCTTTTCATTTCCAATTTTTTTTCGACGCACAAAAAATGGTTTCGAAAACATCAATTTGATTTTTATGGTGCATTCTTTGGCCTCGGGGCGCGTTTTTTCGAAAATTGAGAGGGCGATGGAAATGGGGGTTTGCGATACGTGGACTAATAAAAAGAATTGGAGAGACCCAAATTCGGGGGAATTATGCAAAATAATTCTTATGAACACGTTGAAAATGGGCTTGAAAATGTGATTTAAGAGGCTGAAGGCTAAAATGAGGGATTTTTTTTACAATGAAAACACTTCTATGGGGTATGGGGTTACAGGTCGAGATATATATCAAAAAAATCCCAAAATTTTTCTGATTCAGAGTTTGTAAAAATTATCTGCCCAATTTTGGTTTGTAAGGGCGAAAAAACCCCCAGAACTTTTTTCGCAACACCATAAAAATGCTTTTTTGACTGTTTTTAGCAATTCGAAAAAATTTTTTTTTGCTAAAGCAAACTCTGGCGTCTTGACAAGCCTTAAAATATCAAATTTGATGAATACAACACCTTAATTAGTAGTTTTAATATAAAAAAATGGCATTTACTTTTGCACTGTGCAAAAATATAATTGAAAAAAGCTTACGTTTTCGCACAATGCAGTTTTATAGTTATAAAAAGCCTATGCTTTTGCACTGTGCAAATTTTTAGTTGAAAAAAGCCTATGCTATTGCACAGTGCAAAGAAAAAAGTTCATGGTTTCGCACCGCGCAGCTTTACAGTTGAAAAAAGCCTAGGGTTTTGCACTGTGCAAATCTTTAGTTGAAAAAAGCCTACGTTTTCGCGCTGTGAAAATTTTTAGTTGAAAAAAGCCTATAATTTTGCACAGTGCAATTTTATAATTGAAAAACGCCTAGAGTTTTGCACTGTGCAGATTTTTTTGATTAGAAAAGTTAGTGTAAATCGTCAAAAAAAAAACAAATTGAAAAAAGCAAAAAAAAAACCTAAATTTCTGCACTGCAATCACTTTTATTCCGGTCCAAAAAGCTACAAAACAAATAAATATTCACAAAAAAACCGTTCTTTATCCCAAAACATTCTTGATTGTCTTCAACAACTCAAATTTGCCCTTGTTGCAGACGTTTTCAAAGTCGTCAAAGTCCAAGGTCCAGACGAACACTCCAGCCAGTCCATTCTCCCTGGCGTAGTGTGCTTTCAGTCCGACGGATTTCCCATCATCGTAACTATACCAATGATTTCCTTGTTGAACGTACGGGACCTCAGCTTTGTTGTCAAAGCTCACTTTTCCGCCTTTGCGCGCCAATTGGCACACCTCGTAATAGGCGGCGATGCCGGCAGTCCGCGTAGCCGGGAACGCCGGCGACGGTGATGGCGCATGAGAGCCGGGGCCTTGGTTCGGATTGCCTGAGGCCAGAGTCCAGCCACGGCCGTATGTGGGGATGCCGAGGACAATCTTGTTGGCGGGGAAGTGCTGAAGAAAAATATTGACTTTTTTGTGAAAGATTGGTTGATTTATCAGTCTGTCGGGAAAATAATGAGCACTCGGTTGCAGCTTTTCACTTCAGCGACACGACAGCGACATAACGCTCATTATTTTCCCGACAGAGCGATAAGACCGTCTTATGACTTTTCTTGGGGTTTTGCAGGCTGCCGATGACATTTTATACGATGAATATTTGTTATTATCAGTCTGTCGGGAAAATAGTGAGCATGAAATGTCTTGCGGCAAAATCAAATCGTTTTTCACTTCAGCGACACGATCAGCGACACTGTGCTCATTATTTTCCCGACAGACTGATAACAAAAAATATGTATCATATAAAATGTCATCAGCAGCCTGCAAAACCCAAGGAAAGAAATTATTTTCCCGACAGACCGATAGTATGTACAATACATACCTTCTTGTAGAACTGAGTCAAGTAGTCAACGGTGAATTTCCCCTCTCCCTTCAACGGAGCGTTATGCCCTGTAACCTTGTCCCAACTTCCATGGAAATCATAGGCCATAACAGTCACCAAGTCCAGCGCGTCCTTCAACGCCGCGAACTCGTAGATTTGCTCGGCATGCTCGGCATTTGGGCTGAGAGCGGCGGTGACCAAGAATCCATGGCCTGCGGCAGCCTTGACGGCCTTAATCAGCTCCGTGAACCCGTGCTTTTGTGCGCCACTCGGGAATTCCCAATCAATATCGACTCCGTCGAAGCCGTGATGCTTAGCGAAGTCCACCAGCTTCCTCGCAAAGCCTCTGCGGCTGGCGTCGCTGGCGACGAGCGCGGGGAAGCCGGCGAAAGTGGCGCCGCCGAACGAGAGGATCGTCTTCAGCCCGCGGTCCTTCTGCTTCAACGCCTGCAGACTCTTGTAGCCGGTGGTCAGGTCGTTGGGCTCGGTGGGGGCCACATTTCCTTGCGCGTCGGCCTTGGCGAACGCGTAGAAGATGTGGGTGCAGACGCCCGCCTCGTACTTGTCCATGGTCCATTTCCCGGGCTGCGGCCGATACTGCGCCCAGTTGGTGAGATAGCAGCCGCGGATCTTGCCGTTTGCCAAGTCCGATGAGTCTGTCATCTCACCAGGCTCCATTCTGGTGATAATATTGCCGCAGGCAACAGCAGCCATCAGCAGAAACGCTGATATTTGCTTCATCTTGACGATGAGTTTGAAGAAACATTGCCGGCTTTTATACCAATTTTTGGGCTCAATTTTCTTGGGAGGCGCTATCAGTTGTATGGAGATGTTGACTGTTTATAACCAGTATTTACCGAACTAATTTTTGCATGGCTCCGATGATTCGTTACTTTCCAAGAATTATTTTCCTAATTCTACTTGATTAGTGACTAACCCTGCTTACTTTTCGGTTTACAGCAAAAAAACAAAGAGCTCTCCGATTCATCACATCGCTCAAAAGTTATGTAAAAATACGTTTCAGATATATGATAGGTTTGTGACAAGTTTGTTGCAAGAAATCGCATCCAAAAGTGTGAATCATTACTGTATGAAAAAGGTGTTTGCCAAATCTGCTTCCGGCTTCTGTAGAGCCTGGCAAAGCAAAGGAAAACAAACAGTATACATCGTACATAAGTTTTTTTACGTTTTATCGCGCCTACCTTCCGGAAGTCCTGGTATTAATTCGTTCGTACAATTGCTAAAGTTATCTTTGGTGTTTGCACTGTGCGGAAGAAGTCAGGGGGCGAACGATAGCCGAAAAAATCTTATTGCACAAGTAAAGTTTTGTTTTCGCACTGTGCATTAAAGCACTCCAGCGGCTCTACGAACGGGTAGTACGGATCCTCAAAAGACACGTGAATGACTCGACGCCCGGACTGAATAGACGACAATTCGGGTCAACACAACATCGATTGTTACGAGTCGTAGGTCAAGAAAATTTCGGCTCCGGCTCTTAGCTCCCAGAGCCGGAGCCGAGGCCAAATTTGCAGCTCCGGCTCCGGCTCTTGGCTCCGTGCAAAATTTAAAAAGGCCTCCGGCTCCGAATCCCGGCTCCTATGCAAAATGTTTTTTTTTTAAATATTTTTTGAAAAAATGAATGTTATTAGTGCCACAGCCAACGTTTTTGCAGTCAAGTCACATCCTCCGCAGTGTTTTTCAAGCAATTTGGTTTAACAAGAACACGAAATTTTTACTTTTCTGACCGCTGGGAAGCCTGGCACCGACTTTGAGCTCGGGAGCCGGAGCCGACCCCAAAATTTCCGACTCTGGCTCCCGGCTCGGAGCCGGAGCCGCTCGGAGCCGGAGCCAACACCTACGGTGAAAACGGCGAACAGAAGGAGAATAACGACCGGTTGAATCGGATAGAGTTCATTAGAGATGAACGAAAAAAGGGAAAAGGTCAAAGACAAAAAAGTCAAAGACTTCGTTACGACCCCAGTTTTAACCAAATTGGAACGGTCACCGAAGAGTGGAAAGCAAGTGCCCTATGTTCAAGTCTCGATGGTTGTACCTGCTCGATGGAACGTAATCCCGATGGTCAACCCACTCAGTTTGGTCCCGGCGTGCCCTGTTGCCAGTCCGTGTTCCAGGATTTCCCTATATAAGGGCCGCTTTTCACTCAAATAATCAAACTACTCGGGTTGTATCAGGTTGTCTCCTCAGAGACTTCAACACAAACAAAGGTTATTGGAGGTGTTTACGAGAACTGACAAAGCGGTTGGATGCTCGCCAAAGACTTGGCGGAGACTCTAATTTTTGCTTTTGCTAACCATAGTTTCCTTGACACTCACAACTTTTATGACATATATAAATATTATTTTTGCAGTAACACATGTGAAATACCTCAAAAAAACTATCCTATTTCTCGTGATGAACTTGAAAATTCTAGACGAACTTGCACATACATATGTCGAATGCAGGTTGTCATTTCATAATTTATTCAAATTTAACTTTGAAAGACATTGATCTCTGCGTCAAAAAATAATTACAACTTATCAATTGGGCAATAAACATGACCAAAATTTCGTACCAGTACGAAATTCTTAACATAAAAGGCAATAAAAACCATTTAAAAATGCACAAACATTCCCCCCATTAAATCTTCGTATTGTAGAAGAATTCTAGAAGCAGTACTTCTCGTCAGACCCGTCCGCGCAGTCCTCCCGCCCATCGCACCATTGTTCGCGGCGAACTTGTTGCTTTTGGTTCTCGCACGAGAGGTATTTGGCATCGTTCAGTTTACAGTTCTGTTCGTCCTCGCCGTCCGGACAGTCCTTCACCCCGTCGCAATGTTTTTCGTAGTCCAGGCACACGGAGTGGCCGGCTTGGGCTATCGTTGTGGGACTGTCGCAGACGAACTTGCCCCAGCAGGCTGAAAAAGGTCAGTGAAAATTTTTATCGAATTTTACCGACAAAATGACACTAGTCCGTTTGCAAAGTCGCTGGGCTGACTTGGGCGACGTGCACTCTACAGTGAAAGTCAGGGTGCGAGCGACGACCCAAAAAACCCATTGCACGGTGCAACAAATAAGAAATTGCACTGCGTCACGACTTCGCGTGCGAATTTGCATATTCCCACGGAATGACCGACAAATTGGTATAAAAGGAAGAGAAATCGCCAATTATTAGTATTATTTTTGTGTTTTGTCTTTTCCCGCTTATGCGGTTGTGTCCAATAAAGTCTACTGTATTTACTATTTGTCTATTGATTTGTCTATGGTCTCTTGTGTTGGTGGAGTCAAGCATTGTGAGTTCACTTGTGAAGTTGTTGCCTAGGGCATAGTTAGTTTTATTGTCGCTTGTTTGAATAATCGTTGTCTTCGTGTTCGCATAGGGCTTGGGATCTTAGGTAGAACTAGATTAGGGGCCCTTATTACTTGACCTATATCAAGGTCTTGACAACTGTGCAAACTGAATTTTTGTTTTGGCACAGTGCAGGTCGCAGAAATCACTCTGGCGACTTTGCGTAAGGCTTAGTAGCAATAGAATAAGTCGTAACAGTGTCAGCATGACGGGAAAATAATAGCAGGAATCGCCCATCATTGCTTTGCGGGGCAGAAAAGTCTTGAGAATTCGCGCAGTGCGGTTTCGGCGCGTTTGTCGCAAATCGCAAAAAAAAGTGCTTCGCAAACCGCATTTGACCCGCCGCGTTGAAAAAGGGTGCACGCGCGCACCAAATCACCAGTTGCAACAACCGTAGCAAAGTGGATGGTAAAAGTTCCTTATTTTGGCCACAACATAACTTTTCGGAAACTGGTCGGAATGAGCCCAAATTTAGCCTGTGATTTTATACTTTATACGATGAAACATGCCCGGAACTAAACTTATTGACTCCGTATGGAACTAAATGAGTCGTCACAGCCTTCGTAGGTACCCTTAAAACTGTAGAGCTATTATAGTAATTCAGTGCCAGCTAGGTCGAAGCGTTTTTTCATAACTTTAGTGCCCAAGCTTGGGCGCAGTTCGCGGCGTACCTTTGTTGTGGCCAAAATAAGGAACTTTTCCCGAACAAAAATGTCTCCCGCCCACTTTTGAATTTCGTCCAAACAAAGTGTCGAAATTCACAAAGGAAATAAAATAATTCCGAGAAAAACATTTTTCGGTCGGAAAACCACACAAAAAATTCATTTTTAACATTTCGTTTGAATTCAACCGATACTTGGTGGGCGAAGTGCCGAAACGAAGCGGGATACTCCCTGGGTTGCCGTGCGCCGTTATTTTTCAGACAGAATTATGGTGTCACAGAAGTCACGACTTTTTGGCTCGCCTAGTACAACTTTTCCTCCCTACTTTACCCCTCGTACTCCACTTACTCTCGTTTTTACTGCACCCAATCTCATCCATGTTCGTCCCATCCCCGCAGTCGTCCGGCTTCCCATCGCACCTCTTCGTGGCCGGTATGCAAATTCCGCTCTTCACACATGCGAATTCGTCCTTTGCACAGGAAGCTGAAATTTTGCATAATTGCACCGTAAAAATCACAAGTTTCTCTCTGCAGTAGTAGTCGCGACATAAAGTCCTTGTGTCAGGACTTTATGGCGCGACTAGTAGAGCAGATGGACTCTTACGGCAATTGTTTTCGTCCTCGCCGTCAGAGCAATCTCTATGGCCATCGCAGCGTCGGGTGTAGTCGATGCACTTTTGCGGCAACGCACAGCAGGCGAACTCGTTGTCAGTGCAGGTCTCGCGGATCGCTGAAATTTTGATTATCAATCTGTCGGGAAAATTATGACCACTTTGTCGCATCGAAAATCGTATCGCCGCCGAGGAATCAAACTGCTTTTCACTTCAGCGACTATTTCGGCGCTGCGAAAGTATGCTAATTATTTTCCCGACAAGTCGAAATCGTCAAAAATCAGTCTGCCGGGAAAATAGTGTGGATTTATCAGTCTGTCGGAAAAATAATGTCGATTTATCAGGCTGTCGGGAAAATAATGTGGACTTCTCAGTCTGTCGGGAAAATAATGTGGACTTAGCAGTCTGTCGGAAAAATAATGTCGATTTATCAGACTGTCGGGAAAATAATGTGGATTTATCAGTCTGTCGGGAAAATAATGTGGATTTATCGGTCTGTCGGGAAAATAATGTCGATTTATCAGGCTGTCGGGAAAATAATGTGGATTTCTCAGTCTGTCGGAAAAATAATGTCGATTTATCAGGCTGTCGGGAAAATAATGTGGATTTCTCAGTCTGTCGGAAAAATAATGTCGATTTATCAGTCTGTCGGGAAAACAATGTGGATTTATCAGAAAACAATGTGGATTTATCAAAATGCATTGTGCGAATACGAGCAAATGTCTATGCACTTTATGAAAATAAAAACTAATAGATTTCGCCATTTCGTGGACTCGACAAAAAAATAAACCCCAAGCTTGACCAACGAGCCTTGAAAACCACTTACTGCAATACATGACATGGTCGTATTCCGGGCAGAACCTCACCGAGTTCTTGAAATTACAACTCGAAATCGCCGGATCGAACGCTTGCGCCTGCTCACTCGGACACCTCAACACGAACGTCTGCCCAATTGCGCACTGAAAGAACAGCCCCGAACAACTGGTATTGTAGATAAAGTAATCGGAGCGTTTCAGGTGCAAGTCGGCCAATTTCGCGTCGTCAAATTGGCCGCGATCACAGTAGTTGACGTCGTGGGTGAGTTTGGGTGGGATTGAGGGTACTCCAGGGAATGATGGGGGCGGTGGCAAAGGCTGTGGCTGCGATTGATCGGGAGGTTGGCTAAAAAAAAGTTTTTTATTTTTTTTTATTTATTTTTATTTATTTATTTTTTTTTTTTGAGTTGATTAAACACAATTTTTTGAAACTTTGCACGGTGCAAAAATTTTGGCTGTTTTCAATTAGAAAATTGCACTGTGCGGGAAATGTGGGCTAATTTCAATATGAAAGTTGCGCTGTGCCAAAAATTTAGGCTTTTTTGAACTAAAAAATTGCACTGTGCAAAAATCTAGGCTTTTTTCAATTAGTAAATTGCACAGTGCAAAAATTTAGGCTTTTTTGAACTAAAAAATTGCACTGTGCAAAAGTTTAGGCTTTTTTCAATTAGAAAACCGCACGGTGCAAAAATCAAGGCTTTTTCAACTAAAAAAATGCACTGTGCCAAAAAAATTAGGCTTTTTTCAATTAGAGAATTGCACTGTGCGGGAAATGTAGGCTAATTTCTATATGAAACTTGCACAGTGCAAGAATATAGGCATTTTTCAATTAGTAAATTGCACAGTGCAAAATTTTAGGCTTTTTTTAACTAAAAAAATGCACTGTGCAAAAATACAAAAAATATTTAAAAAATCATTTTAAAATACGATGTTGAAAAATGTCTCGCGATACAAAATTTTAAGATACGGTTCATGTTTTTAAAACCTTTTTGCACTGTGCAAAAATCCAGACTTTTTTAAACATTTTCACAATGAAAAAACCTTGTTTATATGAGTATCTTTACACCCTTCAAAAAACCCTTTGATGCTGAGGGCGTAACAAACATGTCCATATAAAGATTTTAATAAAAGACGAGCTTTAAGATACCAAGAAAAAAATTTGCATATAATTTGCATAATTTAAAAGAAAATTTTACAAATTTATATCCATCTTTTCTGTGTACCACCAGCATTAATATTTTTTTGGAAGGGCGCAAATTGGTCCACTGTATCAAAAGTTATGGCCCAAAATGTGCGGCCAAAGTCGATAAAAAGTCAGGTCACTCGAGTTACCACTCCTCTTTTTCTCTGCTCTCTCCGCTTTTTCTGTGATGCCGCTAACTCGAGTTGTGCCCTTTTTGTACGTGAAACATCCCTCTGAAGCCTCCAAACTCACCCAAATCCATCAACTTCCGGCACCACTGTCGTCAATTCCGCCACGACCAGTGGTTGCGTAACTGGCGGCGCTGTTGTGGCCATAGTTTGAATCGGCAATGTTTGCGCGACCATTCCCGTATTGGACTCTCTGGCGATTTGCTCTCTCAGCTTCTGCGCATACTCTTCCAGCTGCTGATTTGAGAGTTGCGAAAGCGCCGAGTTTGTGTTGGAGTTTGAGTCTGCTGGAAGGTTTGGATTTGGCGGAGGGGTATGCGTATATTGCTGCTGTTGCATGATTTGTTGATGATAGGCGCGTTGCTGCTCTTCTTGATGACGACGTATGTAGGCGTCGCGTTGAGCGGCAGCCTCTTCTTCCTGGAGAAATTGAAAATTTGAAAAAATATATATATTTTTTTATTTTTTTATACCGTGCAAAGCTGTAGGCTATTTTCAACTAAAAAATTGCACAGTGCGAAGCTGTAAGCTTTTCTTAACTATGTTTTCGCACTGTGCAAAAAAAAAACGTAGGCTTTTTTCAATTAGAAATTTGCACAGTGCAAATTTATAGGCTTTCTTCAACTATCAAATTGCACTGTGCAAAATTTTTGAAAACGTAAAAAAATGGATATTTGGCAAAAAAAATTTTTTTTTTGAGCCAACAAATTTTTTCACTATGGAAAAATTTAAGTTTTTTCAACGAAAATTTTGCACAGTGCGAAATCATAGGCTTTTTTCAATTACAAAACTGCACAGTGCAAATTCATAGGCTTTTTTCAACTACAAAATTGCACTGTGCAAAATTTTTTCAAAACAAAAAGCCTTGAATTTAAAAAAAAATTTTCCGGCCCTTTCTCACACACCTGTTTCCTTCTTTCCGCCTCCATTTGCCTTTGTTTGGCCTCAATTTTCGCCCGCTGCGCCTCCAACGCGGCTCTCGCGCGTTCCGCGTCCGCTTGCGCTTGTTGTTGGCGCTGCAGTTCGAGCTGCTGCTCCAATTCGGCCGAGCCGAGGACGGCGCCACTGCTGATCATGCCTTGTGGGCCTTGCCCGATCTGCGTCAGCCCCATATTTTGGGGGTTCTGGACCAATGGGGCTGGGAATTGTTGGGAGTTGAAGTCGTTGGTTTGCGGCTGGATTTGAGTCTGCGGATACGAGGCCATGGCGGCGGAAGGGTCAACTTGGAAGGCTGGGGCATTTTGAGGGGCTGGGATTTGGGCGTTTTGGGCAATTTGGGCATTTTGGGCAATTTGCCCGTTTTGGGCAATTTGCCCATTTTGACCAATTTGCCCATTCTGCAACGCCAACATGTGGCCATTGGGCTGTGGTCCCCTCCGTGAGGGCGGAGTCATGTCCTCAGGCGGCATTATTGGCGGAGGATTCTGCGGAGGCATCTGCACCAGAGGCTGGGAATCCAATTGATTCGCCTGCACAGGAACGTAGGAAATGGACGCCGGAGGAACGTTTTGCAGATTCGAATCGTACTTTTGCATCTGAAAAATTCATTTTTTCTTTAGGAGAAAAAAATCAAAATTTGCCGAGTGCACTGTGCAGAAATATAGGCCAATTTCAGGTAAAAGATTTTTTTACCATGAGAAATATTTGAGAAAATTGCAAAATTTCGCAGATTGCAGAAAGATTTGTGGGCTCTACAAAAGTCAGCTTCTAATGACGTCATTGATTTACCGCACAGTGCAGAAACTTGGGCTTTTTTCAACGAAAGTTATGCACAGTGCAAACCCATAGGCTTTTTTCCATTATGAAACTGCACTGTGCAAAATTGTGGGCTTTTTTCAACTAAAAATTTGCACTGTGCAAAAAAATTTTTTCGAAAATTTTTTTGTTTTTTTTTGACGATTTACGCTCATCTTTCTAATCAAAAAGATCTGCACAGTGCAAAACTCTAGGCTTTTTTCAATTATAAAACTGCACAGTGCAAAACCGTAGGCTTTTTTCAACTAAAAATTTGCACTGTGCAAAATCCTAGGCTTTTTTACACTATAGAACTGCACTGTGCAAAAAAAGTTTTTGTCATCAAAAAAAATTTTCGGAATTTCCCCTCGTGCGAACACCGCAAAACCAGCTGATTCTGACGTCACACACCGCTTACCACACGGCCATCGACCATCTGCGAGAGGCGGTCGTTCGAAACGCTATTCGCTTTACACGGATATTGATATGGGTTCTTCGGATAGATAAAAATATTGTATTTTACACTCACCCTTGTGTCATAACCGGCCTGTCCGTAATTGTGGAAGGTTTTCGGGACATCGAGCGCTTGGATTGAGAGGAGGAACGGGGGAATCAGCCATAGAAACCGCATTTTTGGCCTGGAAATTGCGATTTTTGGGTGGAATAAGAGAATAGTAGGTGTAAATGGTAGCGAAGATATATCTGCAAGACAACGGAGATCATAATCTCCCAGACAAGACAAAAATTTATCGTCAAAATTTCGGAAAAACATACAAAAATTGAAAATTTTCAAAAATTTTAAAATGAAAAAAAATCGTCGAATTGTCGCAAAACTTGGCATATACGTAGAGTATACTCTGATAACTCATGTCTGAAATTTTTATCCCCCAATCTGCCGAATCCACCGAGATTTTTAAGTCCAAAGTTGAAAAAAATCTGCACGGTGCGAAAAAAAAATTTTTGTTTTCTGCACAGTGCAGACCAAGGCCAGACGAAAAAACGTCGAAAATCGCCTCCAAACCGCCGCAACCCGTATGATATTACCACGGAACGGGTTTAAATTTCGGCCGTCCGGTTGCTGGGATTAGAAGGCGCGCGCTAATCATCTTTCAACGGGGACTAAGCGGATGTTCCGGTTTCATGTGGAATATAACCATTATTTTTATTGTCCATAAAACTGATTTTTTGGACTGCGGTCGAAATTTTCGTCAAAAGGGAAATTTCTGGAAAAAATGAAAAATTGCACAGTGCAATTTTCTAATTGAAAAAGCTTATAGTTTTGCACTGTGCAAATTTCTAATTGAAAAAAGCCTTGGGTTTTGCACTGTGCAAAAAAAAAAAATAAAAATTTTTTTGTCATGAAAATCAGTATTTTTTATCTCCTAAAAATTTTGCACAGTGCAATTTTCAAGTTGAAAAAAGACCTAGATTTTTGCACCGTGCAAAATCTTAGTCCAAAAAAGCCTACAATTTTGCACAGTGCAATTTTCTAATTGAAAAAAGCTTATAGTTTTGCACAGTGCAATTTTCCAGTTGAAAAAAGCCTGGATTTTTGCACTGTGCAAAATCTTAGCCCAAAAAAGCCTAAATTTTTGCACAGTGCAGTTTTCTAAATAGTTGAAAAAAGCCTAGGGGTTTGCACGGTGCAAAAAAAATCAATTTTTTTTGTCATAAAAATCGGTATCTTTTATCTTCTAAAAATTTTGCACAGTGCAATTTTCTAGTTGGAAAAAGCCTAAATTTTTGCGCAGTGCAGTTTTCTAATTGAAAAAAGCCTGCGTTTTCGCACAGTGCAATTTTCTAGTTGAAAGAAGCCTGGATTTTTGCACTGTGCAAAGTCTTAGTCCAAAAAAGCCTACAATTTTTGCACAGTGCAGTTTTCTAGTTGAAAAAAGCCTATGCTTTTGCACAGTGCAGCTTTCTAATTGAAAAACGCCTACGTTTTTGCACAGTGCAGTTTTCCAGTTGAAAAAAGCCTACATTTTCACACTGTGCAAAAATTTTTAAAAATCAACGAAAGTCCACCTCAAAAAATAGTACAGTATCCTCTTCACGGTAGCACACGTTTCTGCGCAACTGATCGCCCCGGAACAGCGGAAATGACTCGAATTCCGCAGCGGGTCTGACGAAATAGGCGGCGCTCGAAGCGCAGGAGAAAAAGTTTTTGCTTCCGCGGTATTAAATCGGTTGACCAGTGCGGGGCGAGAGCAAATGAGGCTCTGTTTTGTTTTGTTTCAAGAAATCCAACACTTTGCGGAAATACCTTCTAATTTTAACTGTGAACAAAACATTGTTGGGAACTTTTGAAGGTTGGCTACAAGGAAAGAAAAAAGATGATAAAAAAAATTGTTGGGAAAATTTTTGTTTAAGGAAGTGGTGAAAATTGACGATTAGTAGTTTGAGGACATTTGTGGAAAATTCAATTTTTTTGCACAGTGCAGTTTCGTAGTTGAAAAAAGCCTACGGTTTTGCACTGTGCAATTTTTTAATTGAAAAAAGCGTAGACTTTTGCACCGTGAAATTTTTTAGTTCTAAAAGGCTTGTGGTTCTGCACTGCGCAAAAATTCTGAATTTTTGAAAAAAAAATAAAAAAATTTTTTTTGCACAGTGCAATTTCATAGTTGAAAAAAGCCTAAATTGTTGCACTGTGCAATTTTCTAATTGAAAAAAGCCTACGGTTTTGCACAGTGCAGTTTCGTAGTTGAAAAAAGCCTACAGCTTTGCACTGTGAAAAATTTTAGTTGAAAAAAAGTTAAATTTTTGCAAAGTGAAAAAAAAATTGTTGGCTCAAAAAAATTTTTTTTGTCAAAAATCCATTTTTTTACTTTTTCAAAAAATTTCGCACAGTCCGATTTTCTAGCTATAAAAAGCCTACGTTTTTGCACTGTGCAGTGTGCAAAGATAACTCTCAAAGTTTGATGAAATTTAGTGCAAATTCAAAAAAAAATTCAATGCAAAATCAAGCCCGGGGGCTCGGGGGACCTGGAATCGGCTAGCCAGGGCACCAGTATGTCTGTGAAGTCTTATAAAAACTAGTCAAAGGGGTGTAAGGGGCGTCAAAGGGCAGGAATTACAACAAATTTTTAAACTGCTAGCAAAAGCTGGTTGGCTAGCCAAAGTGTCAGAATGAAGAGTAGCCGAATATTTGCTTAATTTTCAATGTGTTGGCAACATCTTTCCCTTTTTTCAACCTCAAATCTCTCGAAACCCCCGAAAAAATCCGACATTTCCTGGTGATTTTCAACCGAAAAACTCTATAATTTTTCGATCATTTTCAACCGAAAAAACTTGGTTTTTGGGGTAGAGATGCCTCTACAGGGTGGGCCACTCGAAGCTGACAAGTTGTTTCTTTGAATTTCTCCGCGGAGACTCCGCCGATTTTTCTAAAATTCAGATTTTTCTGGAGCTGAGACCCGCCATTTTCAACCGACTGAATTTCAAAAAAACATATTTTAAATTGACCTTTCCATGCCTCCTCAAAGTATTGAAAAATTATTTTCAGGCCGAAACCGCTAAAACTTTGAAAATTTTTGGAATGATTTTCAATTGACTTTCTCGGACTTGGAAAATTTTTGGTTTTTTTGGGGGAAATCGTGGAGTAAAAGCTGCTAGTGCTCGCCTTAAACTTGTTTAAAGCAAGTTGAAAGCCACAAGAGGGTTGTTTGTATTACCATTAGGGCACGAACATTCAAAAAAAAAAAAAAAAGATTTCAAAAAGATTGAAAAATTCGACGTCAATGGTTATCGAGTCAGGCGTGGGGCATCTTGAAGCTCAGAACCCGGCTTGATTGAAGTTTTAACTTTAAAAACCATATCCACGATACGCAATTCTAGCTGCGCATGACTCTCAAAGACACTGCAAGTTTGTGATGTTAGAGGAGGTGAGCATAATAACTCAGAGAGAAGCATTAATAATCAGATTGTAACTAAAATTGTTTTCGGAACAATATTTGATAACTATCCGAGGTAAAACAAAGAAAATTTCACCCAAGAACTCGGAAAAATGACCAAGTTTCCAAAATCATTCCAAAAATTTTCTAAGTTTTAGCGGTTTCGGCCTGCAAATAATTTTTCAAAACTTTGAGAAGGCATGGAAAGGTCAATTCAAAATATATTTTCTTGAAAGTAAGTCGGTTGAAAATGGCGGGTCTCAGCTCCAGAAAAATCTAAATTTTGGAAAAATCGGCGGAGTCTCCGTGGAGAAATTCAAAGAAACAACTTGTCAGTTTCGAGTGGCCCACCCTGTACTTCAGAAGGTCGTGGCGACCTCAGTTTGCACTCTAAAAGGTTATAGCCTCCTACTTTCCTTCACGTTTCTTGAAAGACCCTGTAAATACGTGTATAGTACGTACATCAAAAATTCCAAACCTGTAAAACAAAATATAATACATATATCCTTGGAACCGAAGAATTGTTTAGAATCGAAGAAAATTTTTCTTTTATATCTTTATATTTATTCCACAGAGCCGAGGGGGGATTCCTGCTGTGAGAAGTTTCGAATAGATGTTCTTTTTATATTTAGTTCTGGTAGGCAAACAAATCTTGTAGTACGTTCTCTTTGATAACCGCACAGTGCAAAAAAAATGAACCTTTTTTAAACGAAAATTTCGCACAGTGCAATTTTTTAGTTGAAAAAAGCCTATGTTTTTGCACAGTGCAGTTCTCAAGTTGAAAAAAGCCTACACTTTTGCACTGTGCGTGTTCAAAAAAAAGTTGTAGGGTACAACAAAATTAACTGGTGTCGAAAACAAATTTGCGTCTTATTTGCCATATTCTTGCTTTTGCACAAAGCAACGTCATAGTTCAAAAAGCCAAACATTTTGCACAGTGCAATTTTTTAGTTGAAAAAAGCTCAGGGTTTTGCACTGTGCAATTTTTTAGTTGAAAAAAGCCTGTATTTTTGCACTGTGCGATTTTTCAGTTGAAAAAAGCCTGTATTTTTGCACAGTGCAAATTTTTAGTTCTAAAAAACTTGTAATTCTGCACTGTGCATAAATTCTAAATTTTTGAAAAAAAAATAAAAAAATTTTTTTTTTTTGCACAGTGCAAATTTTTAGTTGAAAAAAGCCTACGGTTTTGCACAGTGCAAATTTTTAGTTGAAAAAAGCCTAGATTTTTGCACTGTGCAATTTTTTGAAAAAAGTATGGTTTCACAGCAAAGTGTAAGCGACAGAAATCCTTGAAAAAAACCCACTCTGGCGGTCCTCAATTTTTGTGGAATTGAATTTTTTGGAGGAACTTTCTCAAGTTCGCACAGTGCAATTACATAGGCTAAATTAGCCTATGATTTCGCACAGTGCAATTTTTTAGTTGAAAAAAGCCTATATTATTGCACAGTGCGGAATCCTAGGCTTTTTTAGCCTAGAAAACTGCACTGTGCAAAAAAAAATTTTTTATGTAAAATACGTGAAAACCTAGGATGACAAAAAAATAATAAAAATTTATTACAAAAAATAAAATAACATACGATGAGATAGGTCAGACAACAAAGAAAATTACTGTACATATCGCTTTCAAGTTGGAGATTTTTCAGATTCTAACGTCATTTCAATACTGTTCCTGCTCTTCCTTGGGCTCTTTCTCCTCTTTCGTCCGCATCTGTTGAATGGCTTCGGCGTAGGTCACGTTCATCCGCTCAATCATGTACGTCAACAGCAATGTGTAGCCTTGCAGCATTGTTTCTCGGTCGTAGCTCTCGTGCTCCTTCAGACGGAACAACAGCCCAATGAATTGCTGCTGGAAAATGTCCAAAAAATGAGGTTTCATTCCGTATTTCGAGTAGGAGGCGTGCATTCGCCCACTGCAGTCGACCGCTTTCTGAACCACGTCTTCGCTGAGGTCTGTTTGCACAATCAGTTTCTCGAAGAACTCGTACTTTTTTGTGCTGAAAAATAACAAAATTTATGGCGAAAAATTTTTTTGCACTGTGCAAAGTTATAAGCTTTTTACAACTAAAAGTCTGCACGGTGCAAAGCTATAGGCTTTTTTAAACTAACAGTTTGCACTGTGCAAAAAATTCGTTTTTTAATTTTTTTTTCAAAAATATAAAATTTCTGCACAGCGAAGAATTACAAGCTTTTTACAACTAAAAACCTGCACAGTGCAAAAATCTAGGCTTTTTTCAACTAAAAATCTGCACGGTGCAAAAATCTAGGCTTTTTTCAACTACAAAATTGCACAGTGCAAAACTATAGGCTTTTTTCAACTAGAAAATCGAACAGTGCAAAAAATTTTTTTTAATTTTTTTTTTTCAAAAATTTAGAATTTCTGCACAGTGCAGAATTACAAGCTTTTTACAACTAAAAATCTGCACGGTGCAAAAATCTAGGCTTTTTTCAACTAGAAAATTGCACTGTGCAAAAATTTAGGCTTTTTTCAACTATGAAATCGCACAGTGCAAAAAAAATTTTTTTATTTTTTTTACAAAAATTTAGAATTTCTGCACAGTGCAGAATTACAAGCTTTTTACAACTAAAAATCTGCACGTTGCAAAAATCAAGGCTTTTTTTCAACTACAAAATTGCACAGTGCAAATCTATAAACTTTTTCCAATTAGAAAATTGCACTGTGCAATAATATAGGCTTTTTTCAACTATGAAATTGCACAGTGCAAAAAAAAATTTTTTTTTCAAAAATTTAGAATTTCTGCACAGTGCAGAATTACAAGTTTTTTAGAACTAAAAAATTGCACAGTGCAAAAATCTAGGCTTTTTTAAACTAAAATTTTGCACAGTGCGAATTTTTCAAAAAAAAAAAAAATTGTGTTTTTTTGAATTTTCAAAACGCAGAATCACTTTTCAAAATTCCCTTACCACATTTCATTCAACTTCGGCCATCGTGTGAGGTCTCTGTAGCAGTACCGATTCATGGCGATGATTTCGTTCAATTTTGGCGACGCTTCTATGCAAAATAGCATCGTTTTGTGGAAGATGTCTCGTCGCTCCACCGAGATGACATTCACCCAGCAAGCTTTCATCGCTTGTCGATGCGCTTCGGTCAGATTGAGGCGATCGGGGTCGAAATTTGGCTCTGACATCTCAATTGGTCTGAAAAAGGAGGGGAAATCAGGTAAATTGAGGTGAAAATGAGTGAATTTTTAAAAAAATAAGAGCTGGATTTTAGTGTAAAATAAAGCAGAGACTTTCAAAATTATTTTAGCTTTACATTTACCCCAATTTTTTCTTGGAAAAAAGTCATTTTTCAAATTTTTCTTCAATTTTTCAATAAAATAAGGTGAAAAACCCCATTTTCCTCAAATTTTCAATTATTTTCCTCATTTTGAAGCCGAAAAATTCTCTGTGAATCCTTATTAGACAAATTCCCATAAAATTTATTCAAGCAATCCTCCAGTTTTTGCCTATTTAACGCGATTTTTCACTTAAAAAATCTCCCAAATCTCGTATTTTCCAAAAATCCCACCGTAAGCACCGGGCGTCACAAAAATGCTGGCATGAATAGGTAAATAGCCTCGTCCTACGACCAAAATAATCCAATTCCTCCGAATTACCGGGATTTTTTTCCTTTCCAAATATAAGATTTACTAGTTTTTGAGTGGAAAAAAGTAATCAAATCAAACTCATAGCAGATTATAATTTTCGACGGTGTAGTTTTGCCGACGACGTCAAATTCAAAGTCTCTTGGGACCGGAAAAGCTCGTTTTTGGGTCATTTTTTGACCACATTGTGAACTTTTAAAATAGTTTTTTTGCACAGTGCAGTTTTTCAAAAAATTTTTTTTGCACAGTGCAGTTTTTCAAAAAATTTTTTTTGCACAGTGCAGTTTTTCAAAAATTTTTTTTGCACAGTGCAGTTTTTCAAAAAATTTTTTTTGCACAGTGCAGTTTTTCAAAAAATTTTTTTTGCACAGTGCAGTTTTTCAAAAAATTTTTTTTGCACAGTGCAGTTTTTGAAAAAAATTTTTATTGCACAGTGCAGTTTTATAAGCTAAAAAAGCTTAGCTGTCCGCACTGTGCAATTTCAAAAAAAATTTTTTTTTGCACAGTGCAGTTTTTGAAACAAATTTTTTATTGCACAGTGCAGTTCTTGAAAATTTTTTTGCACAGTGCAGTTTTATAAGCTAAAAAAGCTTAGCTGTCGGCACTGTGCAATTTCAAAAAAAAAACTTTGCACAGTGCAGTCTTCAAACGAAAATTTTGCACAGTGCAGTTTTTGCAAAAAAATTTTTTTTGCACAGTGCAGTTTTATAAGCTAAAAAAGCTTGGCTCTCCGCACAGTGCAGTTTTTTCGGAAAAAGATTTTTGCACAGTGCAATTTTCTAAATGACTGCACGGTGCGACGCCAAAAAAAAAAGAAATTTTTGACTTCAAAAAAATCGCACAGTGCGGTCATCGCTCACCCCCGATAAACTGCACAGTGCAATTTATCGCATTGTCAAAAATTCATTACACGGTGCGACAAAAACAAGAGAGTAAAGTGCACAGTGCGAAAAAACTTTTTTTTTTGAAAAGTAACTCACGCTTTTTTGATTTCATTTCTCGTTTCCATGTGGCGTTTTCGGATCAGAGCCATCTGCTCCACATACATCGAGCAACAAAGGCCCATTTTTGGAGACTGAAAAAAGATTTTTTTAGAAAAAAACTTTAAAAAAATTTAGCGCGGCGGTGTTGTAAAATACGGAGTAATAATGTATGATTAAAAAATTATTTCAGCACATCGCGATATAAAAAAATCAAAAAAAAATTGTATTGCACAGTGCAATTTCATAGTTTAAAAAAGCCTACGTTTTTGCACAGTGCAATTTTCTAGTTGAAAAAAGCCTATGTTTTCGCACAGTGCAATTTTCTAATTGAAAAAAGCCTAAATTTTTGCACAGTGCAATTTTCTAATTGAAAAAAGCGTATGCTTTCGCACTGTGCAGTTTTATAATTGAAAAAAGCCTAGATTTTCGCACTGTGCAAAATTTTCAAAAAATTGAAATACCCCAAAAAATAACATATTTGACTCAAAAAGATACGGTAACTTTGATTTCCACACCACAGCCTTGTTTTACCGTCCGACGTTGACCCGAAAATAACGGAACAACACTCTTTTTACTGCCTCGCTTAATGGGATTTAACTGCGGCGCTGAGCCTTATAAACAGCCAAGATTATTGTTTTCTCGATTGCTAGTTGGAATGCGACAAAACGTAAATAAAGGTCGGGGTCATAAGGAAGTTGGGGGGAAATGGTACAACAGGTGAAGCTACGAGGGAAATGGTGATATACATGTTAAAAAAAGTGCAAAAAAATAGCAAAATTGGGGTCAGTAAAACATTTAGACAAAAAAACGATGATGAAAATTGAAAAAATCGATTTTCTGAAAAATTTTTTTTTTTATTTTTTGAAAATTTAAAAAAATTTGAAATCGCGTTGTGCAGAAACAAAAAGTTTTGGCCAAAAAATGCTAGAAATCCCAAAAAGATCGATTGTTTGAAAAAAAAAATTTTAATTTTTCAAAAATAAAAAAAATTTAAATCGCGTTGTGCAGAAACAAAAAATTTGGCCAAGAAAATGCTAGAAAGAGTAGGACTAATCTTTATCGCAATTTCCCACTTCTAAAAAAAAAGATTTTTTGATAAAAAACTGCACTTTTTTGACAAAAAATCTCGATTTTCACATTACGATTTTCTAAAAATTTTGAAAAAAAAATATTTTAATTTGGCCACATTTCAATCCCAAAAAAAATTCAGCTCACATTTTGCAGTAACAGCCGAGATATTCAACAATGTAATGAGAGACTATGGAGAATGAGGAGAGACGGTCAGAGAAACTCGTTTCTTTTGGCCGTTTCTTTTCGAATGCTGGTGGGAAAAGCTTTCTTTTTTCAGAAATTTTCGGTAGAAAAATGTGCTGCTTCACTTGAAACAAGCTATGATTTTTTCATTTTGAAAAAAAAATCCAAATTTTCCTCATTTTTCGACCAAAAAATTCGATTATTTTTTAATGGTAAAAAAGGTCCAACTTGACGTATTTCCGATATTATTATGCTTTGCCCTAAGATTCTCAAGGGTTGAAAGAGTTCAACAATTTTTATGGCCCTTGTTTTTCATTGACTCTGGACACGAAACGAATAGTGCATGTTTTCTCGTACCGAACACTGTAGTCTTTGCCCAACGATAGAATACATATTTTAAATCGTTGTATTGCGTGCAAATGTTGTTCGAATGCTGAGCTTATCACATCTCAGTGAGTGGATATACGAATGTCAATGAAATAAAATAATGGGCATCGAAAGTTCGTAAAAAAATCGATATTATTAATACGTAAGAGCCATAAAATAAAGGCGAAAAAAGCAAAGATAATTGAAAAAAACAGAGGCATAAATTTTATTGAACAAAATTTCCGCACAGCGCAAATTTTTAGTTGAAAAAAGCTTATGAGTTTGCACAGTGCAAATTGGTAGTTAAAAAAGCCTATGATTTTGCACAGTGCAAAGTTTTTGTTGAAAAAAGCCTGTAATTTTGCACAGTGAAAATTTTCAATTGAAAAAAACTAATGCTTTTTGCATAGTGCAAATTTTCAGTTAAAAAAAGCTTGTGATTCTGCACAGTGCAATTTTTTAGTTGAAAAAAGCCTATAATTTTTGCACAGTGCAAATTTTTAGTTAAAAGAAGCCTATGATTTTGCACAGTGCAAATTTTTAATTGAAAAAAAGCCTGTAATTTGGCACAGCGAAAATTGTCAATTAAAAAAAGAGCTTATGCTTTTTGCACAGTGAAAATTTTCAATTGAAAAAAGCCTACGCTTTCGCACAGTGCAGTTTTATAATTTAAAAAAGCCTATAATTTTGCACAGTGCAGTTTTATAATTGAAAAAAGCCTGTAATTTTGCACAGTGCAAATTTTTAGTTACAAGAAGCCTATAATTTTGCACCGTGCAAAAAGAATCTCAAGAGGAAAAACGCGTTTTTCCACCAATGTTGCAAATTATCTCATTTGTAACTAATTTTTCTGGCACAGAATGGCAAATAAGTCATTCAAATATCATTACCATTATTGGTTGAAACTCTAGTTTATACGAACTAAAATTGGTTTCACCGAAGTTTAGAGATTGTATTATGAATCTAAATTAAAGAATACTCTATAACATAATCAATACCACACTTTTTAATCTCGTTTTATTGTTCTCGTCTATGGCAGAAAACACCTTACGAGCCATTGGACGGAAGCGGCGATGGGAATCCGGCCAGTCAGAGCGAGAGTGCGGTTACCACGCTCACGTGAGCGGGGTCACTTTCCTTAGCCGTTGTCTAGGGCAATGCCGCAAGTACAAAGTTATGACTAAATTCTTAGCGTGATTTGTGCACTAAGCGGGCCAAAAAGCCTTTGAGAGTTTTGCCCGGTGCGCTGCCACGCGAAAAACTTGTCGCACGGCTATGAGTAAAATGCAGGGTGTACACCGATCGCGCACAGAGCAAAATGAATTCCTTCGCAACGGGCAATCAAAGCTTACAGGGACCTGATCCAATGGCAAAAAACGTCCAATTTTGCATCCCGGCAGGGACCAAAACGTCTCCAAACCCTTTCCTTCAAGGCGTGCTCTTCAAAACGGGGTTTTTTTAGCTTGGAGAAGGGAAGGGCTTGGAGAGATTTTGGGCCCTCCGGGATGCAAAATGGGACGTTTTTTGCCACTGGATCCGGTCCCTCACTGTGTGTTGCGCGATAAAACTGCATGGTGAGCTTTTTGTTCGCACTTTGCGAAAAAATTTTAGGACTTTCGGGCCTGCCGAGTACATAAATTACAGGGTGCGGCAATTTTTCGGCCGGATTTTAATTGGCCATAACTTTTTTAGTTTTTGGGCAAATGTTAAAATTCTTTTTTTCCCTGAATCCACAGACAACCCCATTTTGTTTAATACCAAATATGTTATACCCGTTCATTAGACTACAGTAAAAATTCGAGACAAAGAAAAAGCTCTAATTTTCATAGCTGTCAATGGAATTACCCCTAGTGCGACTCTCAGATTTTCTTTAAATTTTGCACATGGGTCGGACATAGGCCACACATCAATTCCTGAAAGTTTCAGCCCGCGCCTTTCAGGGGCGGCCAAGATATTCAACGATTCTTTGCGGTCAGGAGGGCACATGAGTGGTCACACAGAAAAGCTTTTTGGCTATATCTTCGCTAGTTTTGTGCGGAGATAGCTGATTTTTTGTGGAAACGGTATCCTCGATGGCATGAACAGGCATGAAACTTTTTACGACAAAATTCTTAAAAAAAGTCATTTTTTCTGGCGATTTTCACACACGCCGAAAAAGCAGAGAAAACGAACGAAATGCCAATAACTATGAACTAGGTCCCTGTAAATATAACATATTTGGTATTAAACAAAATGGGGTTGCCTGAGGATTCAGGGAAAAAAAGAATTTTAACATTCGGATAAAAACTAAAAAAGTTATAGCCAATTCAAATCCGGCCGAAAAATTGCCGCACCCTGTACTACAATCCGACCTGATCCAGTGGCAAAAAACGTACCATTTTGCATCTGGGAAGTATCAAAAAATGTGGCAAAATACCTCCCTCTCTAAGCAAAAAAACTCCAATTTCAAAAGCGCGCCCGCTCTTTTTGGGAGGAAAAAAGGCGCGCCCTTCAAAACAAAGTCTTTCACTTTGAGGGGGAAGCATTTTGCCACATTTTTGATACTTCCCGGATGCAGAATGGTACGTTTTTTCCCACTGGATCTGGTCTTGTACATAATGATATAAATATTATTCATCATGACGCCTGATACAAAAAGTCTGAAGAATAGCGTTGTACGTATTGATTCAAGACATAGCTTTTTTAAAACAGTGTACTCAGTAGACGTATTAAAAAATCGTAATTGTAAGGATAAAAGAGCGCCAACCAGAAGACGGGATTGTTTTTGCGGATAGCCTCAGAAGTGGATGATATTAAATAGAGTTCATTATCTGCCCGGAGGGCTCGCCGTTAGTTTTGCAGTTATATGCCGTTTAGAGGTATCAGAGATTACGGCTTCAGTAGTACCCAACATTAAGGGGAACAGTCATTTAGGTCCGTTAATAATGAGGCTTGAAATCACAACCCCGAAAATACACAAGGCTTATGGGGTACCCCGAAAAAAAAACAAACAGTAGCGCCCTTCAGCGGGAAGAATAAGGTTTGACATATATAGGTCCCCTTGGCTTGGGGATCCATGTAGGTAAGCGGGTCCGTTCAGGGCTCGCTATTAGGTCATAGAGCCACTAAAAAGGAGAGAATAATAACTTCCGTTCCCCCCATAAAAGTTGAGCGGTGTTGTCGGGATCAACTTATTTCGTAGTAGTTTGTGGCCAACAAAAGTACGGAACAATAATTATAAAAGCCTTGATTAAAACCCCCTTGGGCCCCTTGGGATGTTTCGTTCTGACACAGGCAGTTTTTTTCACGCACACATAGAAAACAGAGTGAATTTGGCTATGAAAAAAATTTTAACCCCGACTTTTCGATAGTTCGGGTCAACAGAAATTCGATCGGTACGAAGAGTAGGGCAGGTGGATACCAAAAAAACAGGTTGTAGGAAGAGGCTATGGGTCTGGGAAAGCCGTTGGATGGTCGGCGGACGCTCGGCGGAGGCTTGCAATATGTGAATTTTTTGTAATTTTAGCTATTGCTAACGTTAGTTTTCCTTATTATGAGTTATTGTAAAAAATACAAGAACAAAATCTGCGGCAAGAAACGAATTTCCGTCACTTTTATCTAGATATTATTGATGTGAGTACTAGTCGCGGCAAAAAGTCCTTAGAATTTTTCGCGGCCCCCAAATTCCGTCTCGCTCCTAAATGTTGATTTGTCGCTGCGAAAAACGGGAATCGCGCGGGAATCCTTCGATTGCGACCCCGCTCGATTGCGACCTCGCATCGATTGCGACCCCGCATCGATTGCGACCCAAAATGGGGTAAAGCGACCCCGGGATGAAAATTCCTTGATTCTCTTCGGGAAAAACTTGCTTTAGGGGTTTTCGAGGGTGCTGATTTCGAAAATGATGTTCATTTTACCTCTAGTACTACATAGTGCTGTCTGATACTATATAGTACGAAGTGAAAATATCGCTTTTGACGTTAAATACTCGATTTAGGGGTTTTCGAGGGTGCTGATTTCGAAAATGATGTTCATTTTCCTCTAGTACTACATAGTACTGTCTGATACTATATAGTACGAAGTCAAAATATGGCTTTTGACGTTAATGGTGTTGGTTTGATGCTTAGTACTCTTCAAAAACACGTTTTAAAGACTTGGTGCTATATAGTACTGTCTGATACTATATAGTACGAAGTCATAATATGGCTTTTGACGTTAATGGTGTTGGTTTGATGCTTAGTACTCTTCAAAAACACGTTTTAAAGACTTGGTGCTATATAGTACTGTCTGATACTATATAGTACGAAGTGAAAATATGGCTTTTGACGTTAATGGTGTTGGTTTGATGCTTAGTACTCTTCAAAAACACGTTTTAAAGACTTGGTGCTATATAGTACTATCTGATACTATGTAGTACGAGGTGTAAAGTTGGCCTTTAGGCGTTCGTGGTGTTGTTCTGGTGCTTAGTAAGCCTATTTTTACTTCGTACTATATAGTATCAGACAGTACTATGTAGTACTAGAGGAAAATGAACATCATTTTCGAAATCAGCACCCTCGAAAACCCCTAAATCGAGTATTTAACGTCAAAAGCGATATTTTCACTTCGTAGTATATAGTATCAGACAGCACTATGTAGTACTAGAGGAAAAATGAACATCATTTTCGAAATCAGCACCCTCGAAAACCCCTAAAGCAAGTTTTTCCCGAAGAGAATCAAGGAATTTTCATCCCGGGGTCGCTTTACCCCATTTTGGGTCGCAATCGATGCGGGGTCGCAATCGATGCTGGGTCGCAATCGATGCGGGGTCGCAATCGATGGAATTCAATCGCGCGCGACAATAAGGCAAAATCAACAAAATTGCACAGTGCAAAATGTGTTTTCGGGTGAATGCACAGTGCGGAGTCGCAGAAAATTCTAAGGACTTTTTGCCGCGACTAGTACTAGTCGCGACATAAAGTCCTGACACATTTTGCACCGTGCGAAAGTTCGGGGTTTGGACGTCGCGCCCCCAAATTCATTTTGCACCGTGCATTCTTCTTTCATTTCATCCGCACTGTGCATCTTTTCGCATTTGTCGCCGCGATTTCCCCTTTTTGCACTAGCGACTTGCAAAACCCGAACTTTCGCACCGTGCATTCTTCATTCATTTCGCATTTGTCGCCGCGATTTCCCGTTTTTGCGCTAGCGACGTGCACTTTCGCGCGCGACAAACCCGAATTTGGGGGCGCGACGTCCAAATCCCGAACTTTCGCACGGTGCAAAATGTGTCAGGACTTTATGGCGCGACTAGTACATAGAAAATGCCTCAAAAGGTGGTATGTTATCCTAGGACCCAGGATAGTTTTAAAAAAACCTTACAGTGTGGCAAAAAACATACCATTTTGCATCCGGGAAATATCGAAAATGTGGCAAAATGCTTCTCTCTCCAGGTAAAAAAAACTTCGTTTTGAATGGCGCGCCCTTTCCCTCATAAAATGAGCGGGCGCGCTTTTTAAATCGGAGTCTTTTCACTTTGAGAGGGAAGCATTTTGCCGCATTTTTGATACTTCCGGGATGCGAAATGCTACGTTTTTTGCCACTGGATCAGGTCAGCCACTGTAGTCTTAAAAAATATGATTTTTTTAATTCAAGTTTCTCCCCCCACTGTAATTCTCCCATAAACCCACCTATCCTTACAAAATTTGTACTCCGATCAAAGCTCCGCCAATTCCACTATTCGCCGAGAACAAGTAAAACAAAAAAAATCCTATTACTTTGCCAATAATTACCACTCATTTACCGTGTTCCCACCACCGCTTCCCGATTTCGATTATTGGAGCGAAACAAAATTCCGCGAATCCGAAACATAATCCCCATGGTTACATGTAATAACGGCCGCTAAACGCAATTGTAAGCCCCAATTAATGGGTTCCGAAACCGGCTCGGAGATTCACGTAGCAAACAAAGTTTGTTGAACCTCTGAACTAATGAGCTAGTCGTTCTAGAAGGTGCGTAGACTTTTGTCGTGGGCCGCACCGTGCACAAAACGTCAAATGCACCCCGCAAAAGGGTTTTGTGCATGGTGCATGTCAAACTGAGGAGTCCGGTGACCGGAATAGACTCTTCGCTATCCGTTTTTTACACTTCGTCTTGATTTTGCAGAGAATGAGAGAAAAAAGACACGCAAAAGCGTACTCTCTCGCCCCAAAATTTCCCCATTTCTTCCCCGACAAAACGTTTTTTCGCGTCTTTTTTTTGGCAAATTACCAATCCATACAAAGGATTGTTTTAGCTTACCTCAGTTTGACGTGCGGTGCGGCGCACAGTGAGTTTTGCTTCTTTTTTCGCACTGTGCGGCTCTTTTCGAGCCTTCGCCTAGTTGATATGCCGATTGCATTGTCGCGACGCGATAAGGGCGATAAGACGGCGCCACCGCCCTCTTATCGCGAACAGGTGCCAATCTGTTCGTGATAAGAGGGCACAAGTAGAACAAAAGAGCGCTATATAAGGCGCATTCAATTACTTACATATCATATCATATATTCAAGTTAATAAAGTGTCTAACCATTCACATGGTGCATTGACCATAATGGCCTTAGGACTTCAGAGGTTAGGCCAATTGGTCATCAAAATCAAAAGGCTAGTGGAGTCAGCCGCAGACGTCGAATTATCGGTTCAGAAAACGGGAAGAGCAGATGCGCAAGTGCAGGAAGACCCGGTGGAACTCAGGAAGAAGCTAGAGGATATTCAAGAAGCGCTGACCAGTGCCGTGAAGGAATATGAAGAGGAGTTGCAGACAAAAAGAGATCAGATCGAAGCCAGTCCAGACAAAGAGGATGGGAAAGCGCAGCTCGAAGAGAAACTCAAGGGAAGTGGCACAGAAAAAGGCTACGAAGACGCAGTCAAAGCGGCAAAGGAATGGATAGCAATATTCGATTCAGTGGCCAAGGAACTTGTACTATTTTAAGCCACACAGGTGTCAATCTGTTCGTGATAAGAGGGCACAAGTGGAGCTATATAAGGCGCATTCAATTACTTACATATCATATATTCAAGTTAATAAAGTGTCTAACCATTTACAGCACTGTGTAAAAGCTCATATGCACAGTGCAGAACAGCCGGCGATAAAAAAACTACGGACTTTTGAAAAAGTGGAGTAGCAGTTAAAAGCAACTAAATTTAGTTATATCACGCTAATTTGCCTCGGGGGATTTAGTGATTTTCTTTGCTGAGCAAAGAGAATTCTTTGCGGAAACATTTTTTTTATTTCTGCACTGTGCAAAATTGTAGGCTTTTTTCAACTGTGAAATTGCACTGCGCAATAGCATAGGCCTTTTTTGATTTATAAAAATTGCACTAGGCTTTTTTCAACTATGAACTTGCACCGTGCGAAATTGAATAATTCTTTTGACGTACTCTGTGTAAAAAAATTTAATATGCAAAAATAAACTAATTTTATATGTATGCAAAATTACGTAATTTCCCACCTACCCAATCAAACAGCTTTGTTATTCATTCTTCTTTATTACAAAAACTATAAATCTTTAGTCTAGTCGCCAAAATAACAGGCTTTCTCTGTACCCAAAATAATCAAATAACGTGGTAGAATAATAATTTTGAACCAGACGAGTGAAATTCCCATGGACCCTTGCAGAATCGCGGCGATAATGCTGAAGAGTACAAGAGAACGATTGTCCTATGTAGGTAAGAGCATAGGCCAGGGTCGCATTTAGCGGGTAAACTACGAAGAAAAGTTCGTGGAAGGGAGTACAAAGGCAAAATCAAGATAAATGAGGAGGTTTGTAGGTTGGAAAGGGCGCAAAAATTAGAAAAGAAGGCCGTCAGAGGCTTGGCAAACCCGTTGAAGGCCCCTCGGACCCTCGGCGGAGGCTCGGCGAAGACTTACAATATGATGACTTCATCTCATTTCAGCAATTACTAGCCTTAGTTCACTTTATCCTAAGTTGCAGTGGGGGACCTGATCCGTGGTAAAAAACGTACCATTTCGCATCCGGGAAGCATCAAAAATGTGACATATGCTTCCCTCTCCAAGTGAAAGAACTCCGATTTCAAAATCGCACATGCCCTTTCTGTGAGGGAAAGGCTTCAAAACGGTATTTTCACTTGGAGAGGGAAGCATTTTGCCATATTTTTGATGCTTCCCGGATGCAAAATGGTACGTTTTTTGCCACCTGATCGGGTCCGTCATTGCATTACAACATAGGAAAGACGAAAACTTGCGCCAAAAACGAAGTCCATAGGTATTATCTGGAGGGAGGTATTTTGCTACATTTTTGATACTTCCCGGTGCCAAATGGTACGTTTGTTGCCACTGGATCAAGTTCGCCACTGCAAAACCAAAATTTCAACAGCTTCGGATCAAAAAAAATCTCGGGGGTTTCAGGTGAAGAGGTTTTGTATATGCTAGAAAACGCATATATACAAAATTAGAGCCTTACCTTCGAAGGTAATGCTCTAATTTTGCGCCAGCCTTCACTTCTGCCTTTCAGAAGCCTCTAATTATAGTGAATTTTTTATTGTACGGCAATTCATCCCTTTTCCCAAAAATTGCAATGACGTAAAGCAACGTAAATGTTTGCTCTAAAATTAGGTGAAATATGTGCAACACTTTCACCAAAAATATTTACGGTAAAAGAAAGAGAAAAATAAACAAGTTAGAGCCGATCTAATTCAATAAAGTTTCTGAAACTAGACCTCTGCAAACCGTGGATCAGCTCTCAAACACCGATGTATTTAGAATTGAATAAACTCAATTAGTCGTTCTTGACACTTGAAATTTTCGAGAAACTACAAGAAATTTTGCAACAATACGTAAGAAAAAAGAGAGAAAAAGATTCGCAAATGACAAAGGAAGTACTCCAAGTGGAACACTCAGATTTTTTTTATAACTTTTATTTTTAGCATAGGCCACTTAGTAACTCCTGAAAGTTTTAGCTCGGGCTTTGCCGGGACAGCCGAGAAATTCAACGATCTTTGCGGCCGAGAGAGTACGAGAGACGCGGAGAGACAGAGAGAAAAGATTTTTTGGCTATATCTTTGCCAGTTTCGCGCGGAAAAAATTGATTTTTTGTGGAAACATTACCCTATATGTACAGTATAAATAGCCACAAAACTTTTCATGGCAAAATTTGCAAAAAAGTGCCGTATTTTTCGAAATTTTTGGTCTAAAATTTTCGAATTTTTTGGTCATTTTTGCGAAACGTCAGACAGAAGCCAAGTATATGTATTAGAAAAAAAATTATTCTAATTATGCGTCAAAACTCATTAAAATCCAAGCGTCGCACTTGTAGTACTTCCCGCATGAATTTGAAAGCCAGCCAATGACAAAAACAAACAAGCCTTTTCCACTGAACAATAGTGAGCTGTATAAAAAATGTAGGCATTTCCGACGCTGACATAGAAAGTGCGCAGTACAAAATTCACGGTTGTGCTCAAGCTTGTACTGTGCCAAAAATATGAGTACAATTTTCGAATGCTAAACCGCAAGGAAAATTGAGCGCGTAACAAAGGGAAAGGGTCGGATTTTCTTATGACATGTATTTGTATGAAACTAATGTATTATATGTAGAGTTCAAGGCCAAAGTTTGAAGCTAAAGGAGCAAGAAATTTTCGTTGAAACAATTTGAATGTATTTTTTTGTAGCAAAAATAATGTTATGCTTTTTCGGAGAGTAAAGAATACAAATAATAAGTATGGTCGTAGAACGAGATAGTAATAGCGATAAAAAATCGGCTAAAATACGAAAAAAAAATTCTGACTTTTTCATACAGTGCAAAAATATAGGCTTTTTTCAACTATAAAATTGCACTGTGCAAAAACATAGGCTTTTTTCAATTACAAAACTGCACAGTGCAAAAAAATCTAAAAATTTCAAAAATACAGAGGGAAAAACTGACAAATATTTGTCATTTTATAAACATTATTCAAGCCTACAAAGCCCGAAACAGGCCTGTGCCAGTTTCGGATAGAAATTTTTTCCATTAAGACTGTGGGAAAATAAAACCGACCAACCCATATACGGTAATGTTTAACAGCAAGGTTGGCGAGAATTAATTAGATTACTCATTACCGGTGACAGCCTTAAAACGTGAGTAATGGGAGATTTTCTTGGCCATAAAAAAGGTAATGTGAATAAAGTGTGGGCTGTAGAGCGCGAAGATTACATATGTATAAAGTAATGGGTCACACAGAAATTTTAGGCCGCTTTTTAGCTCGGAAACCGCGCAGTATAGGTCGTTCTCTATTCAGAATTCTGCGCAAAACAAAAAATTGGGATTCTAAAAAATCGCACTGTGCAAAGCCGTAGGCTTTTTTCAACTAAAAATTTGCACAGTGCAAAACCGTAGGCTTTTTTCAACTAATAAATTGCACTGTGCGAAAATAAGATGAGACTTTAAAAACATCCAAAAAACAACTTTTAATTCCTCGAAACATAGACAAAAACACTCCAAATTTGTTCTCCAATCCCTGTACATACAATTCCCTTCACTACGACATATTCGCGAATCCAATGTTAAGATCGAAAAATTGCTCAAAAACTTGTAACCTAAGGAAATTGACTTAATAAAAGAGTAATTTCCGACTATTTTAGGGCCTAATCGTATTTTAGCACCCGAAAATACCACGTGTGACACTCTTATGATGTTTTGTAAGCAAGTACCTTGGGAAATATAATTGTTTATCGGGAAATTTCTATGGATAATGGAGAGTATTTTTAGAAAAAAAACGTAGTTTTTTTTGTTCTTGGTGAGCATTGTAAGCGCAGTTTTGTGTAATTTTAGTTTTGAAAAAAAAATCTTGATTTTTGCACAGTGCAATTTTTTAGTTTAAAAAAGCCTAGATTTCTGCACTGTGCAAATCTTTAGTTCAAAAAAGCTTACGTTTTTGCACAGTGCAGTTTTTAGTTAGAAAAAGCTAACTTAAAAAATATAAAAGGACAAATATTTGCCAGTTTACTCATAATTTTCTCGCTGTATCTTAAAAACGTTTTAAATTTTCTGTACTGTGCCGTTTTGTAATTAAAAAAAGCTTACTTTTTTGCACAGTGCAGTTTTTAGATAGAAAAAGCCTATGGTTTTGCACAGTGCAATTTCATAATGCAAAATAGCCTAGAATTTTGCACTGTGCAAGACTCCAACATAACGAAAACATACGATTTCAGCATTTGGTTCACAGAAACAAACAAATAACAGAACTACTGCGTAATCTATTGGCATATGCCTAAAGTCACCTCAATCACTCTGCCTATAAGCCCTTTCTCCATAAAAGCAAAACTTTTATATACTATGTATAATAATATAATTTTCTATCAACCTGACAAAAAAATTCACGAAAACAGGTTGTTTTTTGCCACTAACTCCCCCATTATATAGCGCCAGAAATACAAAACCGTAAATAATTAAACACAGAGTCCCAAACATCACATATCAGGCTGTCGGGAAAATAGTGAGCGCTCTGCCGCATCGAGAATCGCATCGTCGTCTAGAGAATGAATAGCGCCGCGACAAAATGAAATTTTTTTCGCTTCAGCGACGCGATGGTCGCAGCAACACTGTAATCATTATTTTCCCGACAGACTGATACTACCCGAGACAAAAAGTCCTGATAAATTTTTGCGCAAAAAATCTGTCAATATAAACGATCCCCGTATACAATACTCATCGAAAACACCAGTTTCTTGGGTCAAAATTCACTATGCCCCGAGTAGTAAACATTAGGTATTGAGTGAGAATACGGAAAACAGCCCCGGTATGGCCCGGCATGAGAAGTTTTATGGTTAAACTAACTCTATTATCCTTCGTGAGTAAACGCTTGTACACCTGGTGATTTCACAGTAGAATAAAATTGTGCCAGTGGTGTTAAACTTGTATGAATTGAAAATTAGAATAATAAGGTAAGGTGAGTAATCGTGCAGAGGGTGTTTCTAATCACAGATTTACAGCTGCTAATCATCGCTTGTTGAAAGTAACACCCCCGTAGATTTTATTGGACGGAAATGATGACCAGCATCAATATAGGAAAAAAAGAATTTCAAGACGAAATTTTTTGTCGCAGTAGTTACCCAATTTTATATCAGCCCGTCGGGAAAATAATGTGGATTCGGCGAGCCTTGGAATCGCCAATCGACGCATTGCAACGGTTAGCGAGATTTTGACTGTGACGAGGCGAGACACTTTGCTGCGACAAACCCACATTACTTTCCCGACAGAGTGACAGAAAAATAATCTTTACAGTAGAAAACAGTATGAAACTTTTTACGCCAAAAATCGCAAAAAAATCCCACATCTCTGCCGACTTTCGACTTAAAAATCTTCGTTGTTTCTGCAACGCGCGACTTTAAAAAAAGAGATTCTAGAATAGCACCAATTTTCGTCAAGACCTAGGCGTCCCACTCGTATAGCACTCACATGTAAAATTCGCGCAGTGCAGACATACAAGCAAATTTACTCTACAAAACTGCATGAATTTCCATGACCGCCACACGTCGGAAAAGGGCAATCTAATCCAAGCGTCACTTAACGAGTCAACATTCTAGTTTTTGTTGAAAATAAAGGTTACGGTGTCAACAAAAAAAAATAACCAACTGTCTAATGTAACGATTTTGTCCCCATTTTTGAACAGCTTTAGGTCAACAAAACACAATCTCAGCCCTCCAAAGTGGCGTCAGCTGTCTGTCGAGGCGCAAAACAGCAGACAATCACACTATTACCATATCAATTATGGCGAAATATGTCATGAACAAGCCCCACAGCAAGAGGAAACTGTCTCATGCCCATGATGAGAAATCCTGAGGCCAAGTACACACTAATGAGCAGGGCTCATGTGATCCCACGACTAGTAAAAATAGCCGCTCAGAGATCTGTTAGTGAGCAGACGGCTAGGTTTATATTATACTAGAGCACCAAGTGTAATATAAAAATTGTAATCACTAACGTCCAATTGTAGTTTCGAGGCGGTCAAAACTACATTTCCAGAATAAATATAGAACAATACCGCCTACGGTAGCTTGTGGGAACCGCAGACCGGAAATTGGTTTTTTGGCCTATGAAAATTGCGAAAATTTTGGAAATTATGCGGAGGGTAGTAGCAATGTGCATTGTATTTTGTTCATTAGAACACAAAAACAAAAAAATACCATGTGTCATTTTCATCGTGGAAAATAGTTTGGAAAACACAAACTTTCCAAGAAAAATCAATAGAATATTTGCTGTTTTTTGTGAGCAAACTCGTCTACTCGTGCAATGAGAAGGTAAAATCGATAAAAAAGTGGCTGAAACATGAAAAAATACTAATTTGTGACTTTTTAGCACAGTGCAAAAACATAGGCTTTTTGCAACTGCAAAATTGCACTGTGCAAAAATTTAGGGAAACCTCAACGGAAATCTTGCAATTTGCGAAAACAATATGAGCCCGTATTCAAAAAAGTTGCTGTTAAAACAAAATAAACATTATTTCCTTTTTTCGGCTAGCCAAGGGCAAAACAGCCAAAGATTTTTCCCCAAGGTCCAATTTTTGACGAAACGACAAATCGACTAAATCATAGCCAGGAATAGTAGCTTCATCTATGATCATTGACGTTCAGAAACTTCCCGAACCCCCGATAAATAATAATAAACCCGACAACTTCCTGGGAGCAGATAGACTCCCTTCCGAAAGCCCACCTACCCATATTACCGTTGGAAAGAGCGTGTAGGAAGGCCTATTAGAGTAGGGGATCCGAAAGTTCAACTTCAGTCGGTATGAGCTAACGAAAAAAACGCACTGTGTGGTGCGAAAAAGGTCCTACGAGTCGTTCAAAAAGTCTACACACTTTTTGGAACGACTAGTACTAGACCGTTCGTAAAGTCGCTGGAATGATTTCGGCGACGCGCACTGTGCACGAAAACTCAGGGTGCGGGCGACAGCCCAAAAAAGCCTATTGCACTGTGCAAAAAGCCAAAATTTGCACAGTGCAAACTGAACTTTCGATTTCGCGGGGTGAATGTTGCCGAAAACATTCCAGAGACTTTACGAACGGACTAGTAGAACCGCGTGTACACTCCGGTCCGAAACTCTACCTACCCCGCACAAATTGTTGATCTCTAGGTTCTCGGAAGCGTTGCGTAAAAGCGAATACTGCCGTTCGAAAGAGCGGGGAAGAAAACCTAACCGGGTAGGAAATCCGAAAGTCCAACCCTAGTCGACATGATATAGGCTGACAAGGGAATGGTCTGAACTTCCCCCAGCGCTAAGGAAAATGACTAGCACAGGTGGATAGAGCAGGTCGACTTTGGCAGAAAAAGGCAATTTCCAGCTGCAAAATAAGCACGGCCGACGAGAAAAATCGACCGAAAGTTCAGAAAAAATTCCTCTTTCTTTTCCCTCGGAAAAGAAGAGGTGCATCCAGTGGTTCGGTTGGTCGAGTGGATAGAGCGTCCGCTCGATATCCTTTTGGGGGTTGGTTCGATTCCGGGGCAGCGCGAGTGGCTATGATAAGGCTTTGGACTTTGCAGCTGGAAATTGCCTTTTTCTACCAAAGTCGACCTGCTCTATCCAACTGTACTAGTCATTTTCCTTAACGCTGGGGGAAGTTCAGACCATTCGCTTGTGAGGAAACCTTTTTTGTTCAAAATACAGGCCAAATTGACCAAAAAATCGCCAGAAGACACCTTTTACCCGGCAAAAAAACTTCCTCAGCTTATACCGACCGGTCGAATAGGGCTGAACTTTCGGATTTCCCACCCGATTAGCTTTTCTTACGCGCTCTTTCGAACGGCAGTATTCGCTTTCACGCAACGCTTCCGAGAACCTAGAGATCAACAATTTGTGCGGGGTAGGTACATTTTCGGAACAGAATGGGAACCCTACAAAAAGTGGTCGATTTCCCTTTCTTCAGCAATTCAACATACATAGTTCCATACTACAATATGATGCATAGCCATACTACGTATTTTCTGAACCCCCAAGCCGAGCTTGTTTCTTTGAGGCCGTGAGAATTGGTTTTAACATCGCCATTGGAATTCTTGGGCGTTGTAATTTTCCGAGAATTGAGAAAGAATGCGTCATGAACAATATAAAAGCAAAAATTTGGTGAAGAATCGTTCGAAATCAACTCAATGCAGTCTACAACCTCCAGTCCGACCAAGATTCCTTCGAAGGATCGCGAAGGTTTCGTCCCGCCAATCGCTTCAGGACCCAAATTTTTGGCGGGAAAAATTGGTTCGAAAAAGGATTTTCCAAAAAATTGATCGATTTTTCTTTCTCGAAGAATTTGATGGACAAATACGTCAATTAGTCTTGCAATTTGTAGCTAACCCCATCTTCAGACAGTATTTTACATTACTGTTCGAAAACGAAGCCAGCTTTTTTAACTTTTCGAAGAAAAATTTCTGATATTAACCATGGAGGTAGGTCAATAAAATATTGTTATGATTCTGTGTTTAGAGCAGCGAATTCCATTATAACGAGACGGAAAATATGTCTATGGACCTGTTTTCGCAGGCGGACAGTAATTTTTGGGCTCCCAGCGAACAAGAACGGGACTCGTTCATGGCCGGCGACACCGCCATCTTGGACTATGGTAAATCGAAGCTTTCACGGGGTTTTTTGATCTCCATTTTTGTTCAATCACATTCTATCAGCAAGATTAGTGTTTTTTTATGCTAGTAGTTGAAAACACCTTGACTTTAACTTATTCTAGAGCCCTCTGTGAACGGTTCCAGGATTGATGCACTAGCTGATCGCTACTCTACCAAAGTTTTTATCGGTGGAATCCCACTAGGGACAACTGAAGCCTTCCTTCGACAATGCTTTGGTGTCTACGACTTGTGTGACATCTCGTGGCCAGGGAAAAAGAATTTTCGCGATTCGCCGCCAAATGGTAAGCCATGTATAATATTAGTGATGTAACTTTAGGTAATCATTCGTGTTTAGTGGAATAGTTCTACGAAAACGTGTTGAGTATTTTAATCTTGGTTTTTTATTCATCCGACTTTTAGATTTTTGGATTTCACCATTTTCATGTAGATAGTAATGGATAATATAAATTTTGCTCCAGTTTTTACGTAGATTGTAGGAACTTTGTATTTTTAGGTTCTATGAGCCCTACCACTCCTGTCTTATGTATTTTTCTTAACCAGTGTCGATTTTTTTGTCATGGATAATATAATTATCAAGCTCAATTTGACTTATTTTAGGTTACTGTTTTGTTCAATTCCGACACAATGAAGCTGTCCGAGCACTGTTAAACACTTGTGGTTACCGTGATGGCAAATATTGTTTCTCTTTGGGGAAGAGAAGGGACTTGGTAAGGATAAGATAATTTTTGTGTAAAAAAGTCCTCTCACTTTAAATTTATTGGTTCATTTAGCTGGTTGAGATCCTCTGAATTTACTGAACTTTCTTTTTCGCTATGAAAAGATCATTTTCAGGTCCAAATTCGGCCTTGGAGACTCGCGGATTCCACGTATACTGTTTCTGAGCACTGGAGTCGATTTGTTCGTCTCTCGGTCTTTGTTGGTGGTCTGCCAAGAACCTTGAAGGCCTCGGAACTCTTTGAACTCGTTCAGACGCGATTCGGCAATGTTCTTCATTGCTCCATGGAACTGGAATTCGAATCTTCTTATCCCAAGGGCGCAGCTCGCGTAATCTTCAGCAGCATCGATAGTTATCGAGCTTGTGCCTCGACTGGCCATGTGGAGCATCAATGGTATCCGAATCGACATTATAATGTCAGTTATGTGAGTAGTTTTCCCTGTTTTGGATTGATTTTTAGGTGGAATTCAAGCCATTTGTCTACAAAAATATTGAATGCGAAAACTGTGGCAACAGCTCGCTGAGGACCGAGTTCTGCACCGCCAAAGAATGCCTGATCTACTATTGTCGACTCTGTTTCAATCAGGTCCATCAAACCAATCCACTTTTTGCGGATCATCAAGTCTCAAAGGCCGTTCCTCGCGATCTCCCAAATCCATGTCGAGCCGAGCAGAAAGCCAAACAGGAAAAGGCGAAACTGGCAAGATTGGCTAACCTTGATTTTTCGCGCCCACCTCCAGCCTTTGTCCACTCAAGCCAGGATGGTCCCAGCAGCTCCTTCGACACCACCAACCTGGATGAAAGCCTGAAGGAGAACGAGAAGTCGACGGAGGAACTGGTCAAGGAGAACATCGAAAAACGTCCGAGAAAGTTTGGAAATCTCCTGCAAAGCTATGGAGTGGACTTGTAAGGCAAAATCAATACCCCTTATGGGGTTGCATTCGAATCCCATGTCATATGTTAGCCGATTTCAACGATTTGTTTGCAGTTTTCTCAAATTTTCAATACTATTTTAAAGTAGTGTAACATCTTAACAAAATCCACATATTTCTCTGCTATTTTCTCTTTATATCGATGTAAAATCCCTCTCGACATCACTTAATCCACATTTTTGTTGTCGCTTTACGACATCTCCCGGTTCTCTAACATTCTCTGATGTTGTAGTAGGTGCAATTCTAATGGGTAATATTTATGTTATATCTGCATATAATTACATAATATTTTGTGAATATTATGCTTCATATATGCGGAAAATAATCCGGTTCATGTTTTTTATTTTTTTTTCTCTTTTGTTGTTATTTATCTTGTCCTAGGGTACTAATGTTTATCTTGTTTTGGTTATTTTTTTGTTAATAAAGTAATGTTATGAAGTCTCGATGGGTTTACAAATGAATCAGTTAGAGTCTGATCTATTTATTGAGCAATATTTATGAGTAAGAGAATCAAGTTGTTCTGGTTTAGCGTCCTTTTTTGTTCTTTGACGCTTTGCCCTTAGGTTTCGCCGATTTTGCTTTGCTTTTTTCGCTTCCAGCTTCCGCATCTTTTCTTCGTGAAGGTGCATGGTAGCTGAAACACAATAGTCATATCTGGAATTAAGAATTTTTGGCATTGAAATGCCCAAAATAATAATCATGACGTCAATATTAATCGAAAAAATCGATATAGATTTTTTTAAATCAACAATATTACAGTGACAGAGCTGATCCAGTGGCAAAAAAAATGTACCATTTTGCATCCGGGAAATACCAAAAACGCAACAAAATACCGTAGTGGAGGTATTTTGCTGCGTTTTTACACATTTGATACTTCCCGGATGCAAAATGGTACATTTTTTTGCCCCTGGGTCAGGCTCCACTGTACAACACTTACACTGAAGAAACCTTCGATTTGTGCGACTCTTCCTTTGGGGTTTGCTTTTCATCACTTGCTTTCGTCTTTTCTGTCGACGTGTAGATGCTGTTCCGCAGCTTTCTCCTCACGTTATTCAGTTGCTCCTTGGAATTTGGCTTTTTTACGGCTGATTTGGTCGATTTTTCCTTCTCCTTCGTCGAATCTTGCTTGGATTTTTTCTCCTTCTCCTTCGTCGAATCTTTCTTATTCTTCTTTGATTTTGTTTGACTTTTTTTCATCGAGTTCTGCAGATTGGTCACTGAAACGGGTTCCATTAAGATTTTGAATAAAAAATACATGGTGAAAAGGCAAAGGGAGGGTCCCTGGGAGCAATTCCCATATAAATTTCGCATAGTGCTGAAGTATGGGCTATTTTACAGTGGCGGACCTGATCCAGTGGCAAAAAACATACCATTTTGCATCCGGGAAGTGTCAAAAATACAGCAAAATACCTCCCTCTCCAGCTGAGTTTTTTCACTTGGAGGGGAGGTATTTTGCTGCATTTTTGGTACTTCCCGAATGCAAAACGGTCCGTTTTTGCCACTGGATCAGGTCCGCCACTGTAAATTAGCCTAAAGTTCTGCACTGTGCGAAATTTATATAGGAATTGCTCCCAGGGACCCTCCCCTTGTTAGTATACAGTGCAGAAGTATAGGAAACAAACATGCCTACATTTCTGCACTGTATGATAAATTGATAAATTATGATAGTTTTTACAGGGTGTACCAAAAAAATGGAAACTTTTTTTCATGGGTCCTGACGCGAAAATGGTTAGGTGTAGCCAAAGAAGTTCATTACTACAAAATTCTCTGTGTTTTTCTGTCCTAGTGGTTTGATTTTTATGCCCATATCGATTAATCGACCTGTTTTTCTGAACTTAAAACGAAGGGACCTCGATTTTGGACTTGTTTTTGGAGCTGTTCGAACAGTTAATTTGCTCGGTATAGAAAGAACGTTGTGTCGAAAGTAATCACGCGGCGCAAGGAGCTTGATACGGATAGTAAGCGCTCAGGAAGTGAAAGAAAACGCACCGCCAGCGCTTCTTTCAACCGGAAGATCCCCAACAGCAAAATCCGCGATTTTCAAGAAAAACTTTCCCTTGAGACTGACATCAGCGACCGATCAGTCGGCCGAATAGCCAAAGACGAGATCAATCTCATGTCATACAAGCTCTAAAAAATTCAGATCTTTAAAGTCGAGAGTAAGCGCGTACGGTACAAAAATGTCGGAAAGTCAAAGGGGCGGGCCGCAGCTCCGAGACGTGAGCGCATTCAGTTCGCGGTTCAATATTTGGCGGATACATAACCACCAGAACGATAGAATCTGCTTCAATGAAGCTCCTAGCCTGTTGGCCATCGTCGAATACCGCCAAATTCCGGGCTGTCATTGCTTAAGGCGGAATTTGTGCCAGCGGCAAGAAATCCATGTTTTTCGTGAATCAATGGGGCAAAATACTAGCGCCGCGTTAATTTCTATTTTGTCGTGCTTCCGTCAGCTCAGCAGAACCTTGGCAATGCAAACTTGGCGTTCCAACAGGACTCAGCGCCGGCTCACAGGGCAAAATCGACTCAGGACCCGAAATGGGACCGATTTTCCCGATTTTAACCCGTCTGCGAAATGGCCGCCTGCTCGCCGGATCTGAATCCAATGGACTATTTTTTTTTAAGTAGAAGGCCAGCACCTGTACTATGCTCCACAAAAGTTTGGGGTCGCAAAGTAAATGCTGCGCCAAGAACGGGGCCGATTTCTCCCTTAAAAAGCTGCGGCCCGGAGCCCAAAATTTTACGTCACGTTTATAGCTCTATATCGCCACCAAAGGCAGCCACTGTGAAACAGGTTGAACATGTTATAAACAATGCTCTATGTTACCAATAATAACCGTTACTTTTGCTGAATTTTGATTCTCCGAAAAAATATAGCTATAAAAACAAGTTTCCATTTTTTTGGTACACCCTGTATATACATTTGGATTTGCCTTCATCGTCTTTATGAGATTTTTCGTCCTTTTTGGATTCCTTTTTCGGCTTATGGCTAGGATTTTTGTTACTGTGTTCCTTGCTTTCATCCTTGGGAGGGTTCATTAGTTGTTTCCATTCTTCTGTAATTTTTGTCATCTTCTTGCTGTTGTCGGCGTCGGATTGGGTTTTTTCGGATTTGAAGGCTAAAAAAAGGAGTAAAATGTCTTTTTATGGTATCAAAAAAAAACTGGGATTTTTAAACCAAAGTTTTACACTGTGCATAGATACAGTGGCGGATCTGATCCACAGGCAGAAAACGTACTATTTTGCATCCGGGAAGTATCAAAAAATGCAGCACCATACCTCCCTCTCCATGAGAAAAAACTCCGGTTTCAAAAGCTCGCCCTTCAAAACGGAGTTTTTTTTTTGGTTGGAAAGGGAGGTATTTTGCCACATTTTTGTTTCTTTCCGGATGCAAAATGGTACGTTTTTCGCAGCTGGATCAGGTCCGTCACTAGGCTTGCGTCAACAGAGGCTCTGCACTGTGCAATAACTTGGATTGGCTGTGCCGGCCCGTTAAAAATTGAACTTACAACGCAATGAACTCTTCTTGTCTGCTCCTTTCTTTTCCCCTCTGACTTCATCGTTTATGGATCGTCCCGAAAGTTTTTTCGACTTCTTGGAGTCCTTCTTTGAATCTCTTTTGACTTCCTTCGCTTCCACCTCCTTTATCATCGGTTCTTCTTTCTTTAATCCGTCTTTGATCTCGTTCCCATCCACATCTTTGTTCAAATTCGAAAAGGCCGCCCATTCGGCCGCTCTTCCCTTTTCTTCATCAACGATTATTTTCTTGGGTGCTTCCGGTTTAGGGTCGATTTTTGAGGTCTTCTTCGACTTATCTGACTTATCTTTCACATGTTCTTTCGACTCTTTATGTACGGGACAAGGTTTGTTACGTTTCGACAAGTTTGAATAGGATGATTTTTCGCAAGTGCAAGTTCCATCACCTTTTGAACGGTCAGAATGTTTTTTCGACTTCTTTGAGTCAACTTTTGAACGGTCAGAGTGTTTTTTCGACTTCTTTGAGTCAACAACCGATGTTTTGGAGAGTTTGGAAAGTTTGTGGGATTTGTTGGAAATGTCGCTGTTCTTCTTCTTGGGTTCATGGTCGTTCATTTGGTTGAGGAAGTCTTGCCATTCCTTCTTCTCTTTATCCTCTTTGGTTAACTTTGGAGCCTGAGACTGACGACGGCGTCTGGAAGATTCTTCCTGGGTCTGTTCAAGGTCTGCAAAACTATGTATTAAGGGCAGAAGAAAAAAGTTATTTGTCGTCTTCATCTACAGTGGGGACCTGATCCAGTGGCAAAAACGTACCATTTTGCATCCGGGAAGTATCAAAAATGTGGCAAAACGCTTCCCTCTCCAAGTGAAGAACTTCGTTTTGAAGGGGGCGCCTTTCCCTCGCAAAAAGACCAGGCGCGCTTTTTGAAATCGGAGTTTTTTTTCACTTGGAGAGGGAAGCATTTTGCCACATTTTTGATACTTCCCGGATGCGAAATGGTACGTTTTTTGCCACTGGATCAGGTCCGTCACTGTAAGGGTTAATAAGGCCGGTGGCCTCTTCGAAGTACAAGAGTTACCTAAAAAGTGGTCCTATCCTTGTGTCCCAGCTAAATTTTACTTTTCTCTTGAGACTCACCCTCTTTTTTGATCTTCTTCCTACGATCTACTCCTCCGATCTTCGAGCGAGTGGAATGGCCTCTTTTCGAGCTGAAATATATGCAGTCTTGGTGTCAGATTGAACAGAAACTCATAACAAGCCTAGTGTACATAGCAATTATACTATTAGTCAAGTCGAATCTGAGATACGACCTGAACTTACCCACCAAGTCCATCTTTTTCATTTCTCTGCTTTTTCTTTCGCAAACTCTCTTCATACTCATCTCTAGTCAACGCCTTTCCCTTCAGCCGTTGGCTTCCCGTAGCATTGAAACCGGTCGGAGGCACTGTCGACTTTACGGCATCTCCTTTCACCATTTTTCGGTCGTTTTTGCCACATTGAAACCACAACATCAAGGTGCAAGCCATCGCTCCTGAGACAAACACCAAGAATGTGGCAACTAAAATGTAGCTACATAAGCTCTGCGGCTAACATACCAAAATCGAGGTCCATATTGCTGTTTATACCGTAACAACCGCTCTTTGTAAATTCGGGTACTGTAAATGTATAAAATTTTGCGTTTTCTGTGGCTTTTATCTTCCTCTTGGGGTGAAATCATTGTGAAGAAGTCTAGAGTATTGGTGGGTCACGGTTTTTCTATTTTGGGGCTTAGAGTTTGCGAATCTACGTATTCATCAATATCAGTTCTGAGTCCCACCACGAAAACCGAAATGCCAATTTTCTGTGACAGAACCATTGGCATTGTGTTTTATGTTGTTCTTGTCCCTTGCACGTTCTTCCTTGTTGTTTATTTGCAACGTTCCGTCCTTAAAAGTTCGAGAACGGTCTTTTTCTTAATTTTTTTTCTTTTATCGGACTATTTATTCGTTTACAAAATCTTGAAAACCTTGTTTCTCTTTCAGTTTGAACCTATTTCGAAATGCAGCGTATGCAACGTCTAGCCTTCTTCACTGGGTAGGTTAAAGCTTGTTTTTTTATGTAGAAATCATATGACCCTAACCTTTTCACAAATGTTTTTTATTTACGCCATGGATAATATAATTGATGAAATTGTAGTCGTCGTATGGTGTCGTCTGGTTTGGGTGACCCAGGATCAGGAGCTGGAAGAGGTGGTGGCTCCGGTGGGTCAGTTCGTGATGCTGGTGGTGCTTTCGGAAAGCTCGAGGCTGCCCGAGAAGAGGAGTACTTCTACAAACTGGTAGGTGTTGAAAGATTTGGTTGTTTGGTATTTTTAGGAAAGGTTATGTGGAAAAGTGGAAATTGTTTCAGCTGCAGAATTTACTGACGCATCTTTTGACACCATTCCTAGCGCGAAGACTTTGGGTTTAATGGCACTACCGGCCAGATTTTTAGCTGACCTAGTACAATATCAAACTATGTGTTTTTTCAACAGATTCTGCGTAGTTTTTTGGAAGCTATTGCTCAGAATTCATGGGCCTAAATTGTAGATCTTCTGAACAAATTATTAAAGGTTCTATTGAAAAATTGACCTAGAAATTTCCACTTCCTTTTTAAACCCAAATTACTTGTTCAACTTCAGCAACGAGCCCAGCTCAAGGAGTTGAAGGCTCAAATTGCCCGTGAGATCGAGCATCACGAGCAACAAGCCAAGAACCACTCCGAAGTCATTGAACGCCATAAGAAGAGAATCGCCGAACTCGAAAGTGAAGAGAAGGGCCTGAAATAAGTCAGCCAGGAGACATTGCAAATATCACAACGTTCTTGTTAGTCTCTGTCCTGTTTACTTTTTTATTAATGCCTTTAGGATAAACAATATTATAGTAGACGTCAATTGTTTGAAGGTTCATTTGATGAGTAATATAAGGTGTATCGTGATTCAGAGACGATCAGAGAGCGGTTTTCATCAGAATGAAGTTCTTGGTAGAGCAATTGGTTTATGAAAGGCGTGATTATGGGCAATTTTTATATTTTTCATCTAGTACAATATAAATTTTTGGTATATTCTAAAGACCAAGCCATAAATTTTGCAGGTTCACGTGATTTTCACTCCTCCTGAGTCATTATCTCGAAACGGAAACTATTTCCCAGATTATATTGGCACATTTTTGCCTAGTGTAGTATAATAATACCCACGAATCCGGCCAATGTTGACTGTCCAAGAGAGCCGGTTAAGCCTATGTGAGTTCGAAATGAAAGGTTTTCCCTCGCTAAACCCCTGAGGGAAAAAACGCGCTGGGAAGTGGAACTTGTGTGTGTTTTCGGACCAAAAATTGTGAAATGTGTGGTGAACGAACTTTGGACGGGTTTTTTGTGCGGATCTCGCGTAATTCCATGGTTGTGCGATTTTTAAAAGATAAGCCACACTGTAACTGGGGTAACGAACTAGTTGGAAGTGAAGAGAATCGCGCAGCATTTTTTCCACCCGGATTCTTTCAAGAATTCCCCACAAAATTGATGGTTTACAACTTGAAATTGGATTTTGACGGCGCTAATTGTGGTATATCGGATTATTATAAGTACATTCATGAAGGTTATGGTTGTTCGCAGCTGCGGCAATATAAAAGCCATGGAATTTTCGAGGCTTTCCATTCCAAATCGGAGGGATTTTTCCGGAAACCATCAAAAATTCGATTGAAAAACAATTTTTTGTTCGTTTATTTTTTATTTTCGATACTCGGCAAATATTTTCGTTCGAGTATTTTGCTCGTGATGTTAGGAAACTGATTGTGTGCCAAACAAATGATTTTGATTCCCATTTCAGCTGCTGATAACCGTTTTATCGGAACGAGCCATCAAAAATTTGGAGAAGACGGAGAAAGACGAATATTTCCGTGAAACCCAAGGTACGTCCCACTTCTTTGCCTCATTTGCATAGTTTAGAGTCCATAAAGAGTATTGAAAAGAAGAAAGGGATCGAATTATTCCATTGCTCGATCGAAAGACATAAAGACCAAGTATAATATAAATTTTCCAATTTTCCAGGCTTCATGAAAACAAATCAGGGATAATTTATTCCATGCGGAGAGGCTTTAATGTTTGCACGTCAATAAAATCGAAAAAGGGAGGCAAAATGATTCTGGGCGTGTTCATTTTTATATTTTTGATGCGAACGCAGCCGGCGGATGGGTCGTATCATCATTTTACAAGGACAATGCGGGACGAAAATGATCTGGAGATTGAGACCGAGAAGGTATGAGATTGAGATATTGTTTTTTCTGGATTTTAGGAGGATTATGAAGGATCATCGTCAAAAAATATTATCTATACATAAAATTAGATGTTTTTCGTTGAAATTTGATGTTTCAGCGGGCGAACATGCGACATCAGCTCGATTCCATGATTATGCTGGTGTTTACCGCCATGTTTGTGGTAATTGTGGTCACGGCATGGTTCTTCAAACATTATAAAATCCGATTTCTCCATGAAAGTGGGGTGACCTTGATCTATGGTCTAATTCTTGGCCTGATTCTGCGCTACACCGAGTTCGGCACCATCGAAAGTCAGACGTTGGAGGTCCGTCCACAGAATGGAAGCAATATTTATGTGCCTCCCGACTATTTACGGCTTCAAGTTAGCAAGCCAAACTCGAATGACACCATGCACTTTCATTACGAGATGGCCGCTGGATTTTACTCTGATACGGACCTGAAAGAGCGGCATATGGAGAGAAAGGTGGGCTTAAGAGAAGGCTCAGGACCTCCTCTTTCTAATAAATGACAGTTTGACATCAAACTTTTTAAATTTCAGACAGTATTCTCGCCCGAAATATTCTTCAATGTTCTCCTCCCGCCGGTGATTTTCAACGCCGGTTACAGCTTGAAGAAACGCCATTTCTTCCGGAATATTGGATCCATCCTGTCCTTTGTCTTCATTGGCTGCACGTTGTCCAGCATCTTCACTTCGTAGGCTCATTTGCATTTTTTTATGAGCAGTTTTATATTACACATGAGGAAAAGTAATGTTTTGTTTTTAGCTTGATTATGTTCATGTTCTCATGGGTGTTCCGACTTGGATTCACGTTTATTGAGCTTCTTTTCTTTGGAGCTGTGATCTCGGCTACTGATCCGGGTGGGTTTATCATTTTTTTTTTGAGTTTTTCTTGGTTTAGGTGACATTGAAGGAAATTTGGATGAAAATTGGAACTTTGATGGTCTAGGGTGTTATAAGTAGCAGAGTGATGTCCGATGAGCTCTTTTGGCGGAGTTTGATAGTAGTTTAGGCGATAAAATTTTACTTTTTTTGAATCTCTTGCCATGGTGAATATAATTTTTTGCCGTGAAGTCCCAAATTTTGATTTTATATTGGTCCATGATGAAGGAAATGCGCCTTTTTGCGTATTTAAATATTTTTAAAATGATTTTTTTTCACAAAAATTTGCGTTTTTACTGATACTTTTTCTAAAATTAAATTTTTAGTCACTGTTCTCGCCGTCTTCTCCGAAATGAATGTGGATGTTGATTTGTATGCTCTGGTGTTCGGAGAGAGCGCGCTGAACGACGCTGTGGCCATTGTTTTGTCCGGCATTGTGGACCATTTCACCTCGCACACCGCCGTCTTCGCCGTGTCCGATCTTTTCGCGGCGTGCGCCGAGTTCGGCTACGTCTTTTTCGGCTCGCTGTTCCTGGGCTGCTTCGTGGGCTGCACGAACGCGTTGATCACCAAATTCACCGACATCAACGATCACCCTTTACTGGAGAGCGCCCTCTTTATTTTGGTGTCTTACATCTCATTTTTACTCGCCGAAGTGGTCCATTTCACCGGAATTGTGGCCGTCCTCTTTTGTGGAATCTGTCAAGCCCATTATACGTTTAATAATTTGTCGGAGGAGTCGCAGGCACGCACCAAACAGTTCTTTGAAGCCATCTCTTTCCTGGCCGAAAGCTTCATTTTCTTGTACATTGGAGTGTCCCTGCCGACTTCAAGGGCGGAATGGAGCATCATTTTTGTGGTTGTCGCGATTGTGAGTTGATTTGGAAGGCAGTTAGGCAAAAATGCTCCACATCGACCTCAAATTTCAGGGTAAAAATGCAATTTTTTGACCTAAAGCAATATAAAAATTGCTCTAAAAGTGATTTTTTTTGTTATTCCAAGGCTGTATGACTCAAAACACCTTGAAACATGTAAAATCAATATCATCTTCTGAAAATCCCTTAAAATTTAGTAATCCCACTTCTTTCTCAAAATATCATCAAAAAACACCTAAAATAATATAAAATTGCCTCTAAAAGCCTAATTTTCCGACATTTCTTGAGCCGACTAGCTGCCTCATGCTCTATACTTCATATCAAGCTATTGTAATTCCAAAATTCCATATGAACTAAAGTAATCCAACTTTTTTTTCAAAAATTCCTATAGACCATCTAAACTAATATAAAACGCCTCAAAAAAGACGTCCTCAACCCAATCCAAGCGGAGTTGGACGATTGTGGGAAAAGACGATTGGGGGAAAGTACGATTGGGGAAACCGAAAAGTATTATTTTTGTTCGATACAAGTGTATGTTACGATAATCGAGGGTGCTGATTTCGAAAATGACACTCATTTTTAATTTCACACTTGCATCAAAGAATACTTTTCGGTTTCCCCAATCATACCTTTCCCCAATCGTCTTTTTCCACAATCGTCCAACCTCGCTTGGATTGGGTTGAGGACGTCTTTTTCGAGGCGTCTTATATTAGTTTATATGGTCTATGGGGAATTTTGGGAAAAAGGTTGGATTACCTTTGTGTCTATGGAATTTTGGAATTAGAATAGGTTCATTATGAAGCATAGAGCATGAGGCAGATAATTGGCCTAAGAAATGTCGGAAAATTGGGCTTTTAGAGCCGGTTTTATATTATTTTAGGTGTTTTTTGATGATATTTTGGGAAAAAGTGGGGTTACTTGATTTTAAGGGATTTTCAGAAAATGATATTGATTTTACATGTATTTCAAGGTATCTAGAGTCATACAGCCTTTGAAAAACTAGAGAAAAAATTAATTTTAGAGCAGTTTTTATATTGCTTTAGGTCAAAAAATTGCATTTTTACCCTGAAATTTGAGGTCTATGTGGAGAATTTTTACCTAAGACATAATCTCCATTGTCGTATATTCTGTTTCAATATCTGGTTTCCAGATTGCCACCCAACTCTCGCGCGCCCTGTGGGTCTATCCCCTCTGCACTGTGCTGAACATGAAACGCAAGCCCAAAATCGAACGAAACCACCAACACATGATCGTCTGGGCCGGCCTCCGAGGCGCCGTTCCCTTCGCTCTGGCGTCAAGGAACACGGCCACAGCACATCGGCAGATCATGCAGTCCACGACATCGATCCTGGTCATCTTCACGGTCCTCGTGAATGGAGGCCTGGCCGGCTGGATGATCGAAAGGCTGGGCATCAAACACGGCCAAAATCAACCGCAGACCCCAACCGTGCCGGAGAGCGATCAGGACGACGATATGAACATCTTCAATGGCAACCAGAGAAGGTCGGGCAGGAATCCGTGGGATAAGGCGTTTTTGCCGAGAAAGTGGTACAATTTCGATGCAGTGTAAGTGGATTGAGTGAAATATGGGGCTTACATAGCATTTATTTTGTTGTATTTGTCATCAAGACGCGATTTTGAACGATTTTGAGGACTTTCCCTGATTTTCAGGGTTTTCGTGGTGGGACCCAAAAATATTAAAATGAGCTGTAGAAATGAGGTTTTGAACTGAAATTGGTCTATATAGAATTTAAAAGAAGCCTGTTGATTTTTTTTCAATTTTGACTCCAAGTTTTCGCTGTGGGACCAAAAAAAATTGAAAATGACCTAGTGTAATATAGTTCAGAAAAGTGATAAAAAATGGTTTAATCCTGTGATTTTCAGCTTCATGAAGCCTCTCCTGACCAATGCCAACCCCACACTAATGGAGACCCTGCCCGGATTCTGCGAACCGTTGGCCCGATGCCTCACCACCGAGAAACAACTCCGCAATGTACAGTCTTCTTGCGACATTTAACGCTTTTCGCAATATTGTTTCCACTCTTCTGGTGTCCGCAGTAGCGTTGGCAATAATCGGCGCCGAGTGGTGCCGATTTTTGCGACGAAATTTCTAGTTTCCCGTGATTTTCCGTAGAATCTCTCGATTTTCCGGCGTTTCTTCGATTTTTTATGCTTGTAGATCAGTCGGCAGAGGGCTGGCTTTTTGTCAGCATATTCTCGGGCATGTTAAAATGCCCCATGAACAGCTTTTACTTTGTGTTGGCGTCTGGTCTTTCCAGAAATCGCTTTTTTCTAGTCTGAAATTGGTTTTTTTATAGTTTTTTTCAATTTTTTGTACAAAATATGCAAATTTTTTTGGGTTTCCCGAAAATTTATGCCAAATGAGAGTGAATTGGGCTATGAACTTGCAGTTGAAAATTTTTTGGAAAGGTTTTGGACGAGATTTTTTTGAGATTTTGACATTTTTTGGCCTAAAATAAGGTAAAAAAATTCGGAGTGCAAAGCCCAAAATTCCTCCCGAATTCACTTATTTTCGCAATTTTTTTGTCGTGTTCTCCTCATTTAAGCCAATGGTATTACGTTCCGATGCCCATACGCTTGACTCCTGTGATCCGGAATTGATCTTCTATCCCGAGTTTACTGTATTAAACAGCTTTTAATAATAATATAAACTGCTAAATCAATCCTTTCTTTTTGCTTATGGGATTTCAAGAATGTAATACACGATTTATAGCGAGAACTGAAGCGCACCCAAGAAGTTCCATCCAGCCTGGAGGAGGAGAGCAAAACCACGGAATAATCGATATTTTTTGTGAATATTCGCCAATAAACATGTATATAGATTGACGGAAATTTTATTTTGCAACCTCTGTTACATATACGACAGGTTTCCGCGGGCATTTTTTGCAGTTCTGGCCAAAGATTTGAATTTACGTTTTTTATCCATAATTACCCCAAAGAAAACGTTAAATTTTATGCATTCGGCCGGATTTGGCCTTTCTTTTGACACAATTTGTTTCATTCTCTTCCCATTGCTTGTGGAGGCCGAGTTAGAGGTGTTTTATTACTTTATACGGCTTATTTTAGTGTCTGTCGCATGTTTTTATATTATTTTAGACATGAATTTTGCACTTTTTTGTTTTTACTTTATCTTTGTTTTTCAGGCATGAAACTTGATAATAATGCCGCAAGCAGCAGCACTGACGATAAAACCCGTCCAGAAACACAAAGGAACCCAGAAGTAAGTTGAGTTTGATTTTTTTTGTCTGATGTCTAGTGTAATATAAGGGAGTGTTGTTTTCGGCCTAAAACAAGGTCTGAATGGACTGATTAGGTGCTCTATGGAATTTCGAAGGCAAGACGGACGTTTTCATCAGGAAATGTTGTAAAAAACAGAGGGGTTTTACTTCCAGAACTCGAAACTTGTGTTTTTGGCCAAACAATTTTGTATCCCTAAATTGCGCTATGTGAACCTGCCTGAACTTTGCTCCAATTTACGTCACGTTCCCGAAAGTCCTTTCTAGTGCCTGCAATTGCACGGGTAACTCGATTGTTCCCCTCATCCACATTATTCTTGGGCACGTGCGGCGAAAGCAGCCCCGAAAACGTGCCGCGGCCGCTGGATATTTTTCGAATACGACGAAAAAGCACTCGACGCTCATTTTTGGCCAGAACAGGGACGGAACAGCCGGCTTTTTCGCTCTTTTTTTCTTATTCTTTTCCAATCTTGGGTTGTTCGCCCTGGATTCGGGCTTTGTCCGAGTTTTCCGTGCTCTTGCTCCGTGATTATGCCTTGTATCGAGGGCTCGCAGAGTTCATGAGGTCTCAGGTTGATATTTGTTTAGAATTTTGGGGAGTTGAGATATTTTTTGTGGATTTTTTATTAGTTTAGCTGATCTTTGATGAAGAGTGCAAAATTTGGTCGAGTTTTGGTAGCTTTAGCGGATTTTTTGATTTGGAATGGCAGTGCTGTCGTATTTTAGGTATTCTGGTTGTCTAAAGTTGAAAATTTTTTTGAAAAAATAAGCCTTGGATACTAATTTGGCCATTTTTTGATGGTTAATATAAAATTTGGGCAATTTTGAAGATTTTTTTCTGTTTCAAGTTTTCCAATATGTAAAATATTATATTTTGCTTTCTCTGGACGCTTAGAATTACAATTCTTAAGACCTTTTCTTCCTTATTACTCTGTTTTTGATGAAATTTTGAACTAATGAGATTTGCCCATAGATAATCGCATTCCCATCCCTCCTCATGGGCGTAATTGAACAAAAAATGGCACTTGTAACATTCTTACCTCCTGAGTTACAATGTTTTTGCTATTATTTGAATCTGTAAAAACGCTTTTTTGCACCTTTAATCTTATTGTGGCCAAAAGAATTTACAAGGTTCCATAATTCTTCCGGAAGCCCCGCAAAGAAGTGATGATTATCTAAAGAAAACAGGATCGTACGAGAAATAAATGGGCCAAAAAAACAACAATGCATCCGATAAACAATCTAATTTATGGGGAATCCATAAACATGTGATTTTTGAGCGGAAAATGGCCTTTGTGGCCTTAAATTTGGGAAGGGAAGTGGTCAGGTCGAGCAAGAAGCCATTATTTTGTATTGAAAAATGGCAAAAAATATCGAATTTTTGACATTTTTCGGGCTCAGAATCGCTCTGGTTTCTGCAAAGCGCGATCTAAAAATGTCGCAAATTTCCTGCGAGGGAATGGGCTGAACTGTTTGTGAGGTTTCAACACCAGAAACAAACAAAAATTCTGATAGAAGCAAAACTTGAAACTGATTTTCTTTTTCTGCCGAATGGGACAAGAAATACCGAAAAAATCCCATTCAATTACAGTGGGGGACCTGATCCAGTGGCAAAAAAACGTACCATTTTGCATCCAGGAAGTATCAAAAAATGTGGCAAAATACCTCTCTCTCCAAGTGAAAAAAACTCAGTTTTCAAAACCGCGCCCGCTCTTTCTGTGATGAGGAAAAAGGGCACGCCCTTCAAAACGAACTTTTTTCACTTGAAGAGGGAAGCATTTTGCCAAATTTTTGATACTTCCCGGATGTAAAATGTACGTTTTTTGCCACTGGATCAGGTCCCCCACTGTAATTGGATGGGATTTTTTCTGTGTTTCTTGTCCCATTCGGCGGAGAGAGAAAGTCGGCTTCAAGTTTTGCTTCTGTCAGAATTTTTGTTTGTTTCTCGTGTTGAAAGCTCACAAAGAGTTCAACCCATTTCCTCGCAGGAAATTTGCGCCATTTTTAGTTCGCGCTTTGCGGAAATCAAAGAGATTCTGTGCCCGAAAAATGCCAAAAATTCGATATTTTTTGCCATTTCCCAATATAAAATAATGGCTTCTTGCTCGACCTGACTACTTCCCTTCCCAAATTTAAGACCACAAAGGCCATTTTCCGCTTAAAAATCACGTGTTTATGGATTCCCCATAAATTAGATTGTTTATCGGATGCATTCTTGTTGTTTGACCCAATTTTCATATCGCGCTTTGTAGAAATCGCAATGATTTCGCCTGAAAATGCCAAAAATTCGAGATTTTTTGTCATTTTTCGGTTTAAAATGTCATGTTGTTCGACAGGAAAGTTCTCTTTCTCAATGTTAAGCACAAAAATATTTTCCGCTAACAAAACATTGTTTATGCGGATTCCTCCTAAATCGTTTGGTTTTTGGTCGAAAAGCTGCACAATTCAGTCCCGCCAAAAATTCCATCGCTATCAGTCTTATCAACGCGACGGCTAGTCGTTTTTCGACGAGGTTCGTAACACCCCAAAGTTGTTATTAATCTCCTTTCTTTGGGGTTGTAAATTTTCGAAAGACCCTGTAATGTGGGGGTTCTTTAACGAGGACGAGGCCCGATAATGGGCTCTAAAGATGTTATTCAGGGTCTGGTAGGCTACAAAACAGATTTGAGGATGAAAGTTGGCTGGAGAAGATCGCATTTGGAGTAATTATGATGATTTGTGGGAAACATTGTTATTTTAATCAGATTTTTGATGATTTAAGGGTAGTTTAAGGATGGTAAGACGCTGTAAAGTTTTCTGAGGTACGTTTGGAGTAGATTAATAGTAGTTCTAGAGGTGTTTTTATGTTATCCATGACATTAGTTGACAAGTTTTAGTGAAATTTGGGAATTTATAAAAATTTCGTAGAAAATTGAGCCCTCAAACGATCTTATATTATTCTACGGAGTAGTATGATTAATTGTGAAGAGTTTCCCGCTGTTGTGACGAAATTTTTATATTATTCATGGCTTAAATAAAAAAAATAAAAAAAATGGTTGACTATTTTTTGCTATTGTTGCTTATTTATGGAGTTATTTTCCTCGAAAGAATGTCTGCTACAATTTTCGACAAGTTCGAATTATCTTTTGCCCCAAAACAAAATTTTAAAAAACTTGAAGTGTTTTTTCCATTTTATTTATGGCTAAAATAAGCTGTTTTTTTGTTGTTGTTTGGTTGACCGACACTTCTTTTTTGTCGCAAACAGTATCTACTGTAATTTATCATGATCTAAAACCGTATTTTAGCCTAAATCCGGAAGTTCCGAACGTTTCGGGGCCACTCTTTCTAGACTTTGCTCAGCTTTTCGGTCTCTCTGAGTTTCATAACCCGGTTCCGGCCACTCGTTTTTGATCCCCGCCGGGCCCGAGTGGTACGCGTCATTGAAGGTTCGAAAAGCCCCTTTGATTTGGCAATAAGTTTATTTGCTCGTTTTAATCTCCATTTTTACTTTCGGGACGTTTCGTGGGTTTCGCAATGGAAATTCGCATGTCTTGAGGTGTTTGAATTGCACTTTCAAGCAAAATAAATAAAAAGTAATGGTGGGTTATTGTTTTATAACTGGGTGGGAGGTAATTTGGACCTTATGGAGATGATTTGGACCTTATCTATGGCAAAAATGGCTTGAAATTTAAAAAATGCGCATAAAAAATTAAATATGTGTGTAGTTTTTAATAAAAGTTGGGTTTATATTGACGACAGAGGCTATAAAGAACGTATAAATAGCAGTTCCAAGAGTTAGGAATTGAGATTTTAAGATTTATCCATCAATTTACCTTGTTTTGGGCCTGTTTGCCCAAACAACCTGAATTTGTGATTGTTTTCGCAGATTTGATGCTAAATTATGGCGTGTGAAAATTTATTTTGATTAATATATGCTCCATGCGATCGTGCATTGGTCTGACTAACCTTTCGGAGTGAGAATTCAGCTAAAGTTTTATAAAATGACCTAAAATAAAGTCAAAACATGACTAAAATCTGGGAAGGGTGCAGTGACGGACCTGATCCTGTGGCAAAAAAACGTATCATTTTGTATCTGGGAATTATCAAAAATGCAGCAAAATACCTCCCTCTCCAAGTGAAAAAACCCTTTCCCTCACTAAAAGAGCGGGCGCCCTTTTGAAATCGGAGTTTTTTCACTTGGAGAGGGAGGTATTTTGCTACATTTTTGATACTTCCCGGATGCAAAATGCTACGTTTTTTGCCACTAGATCAGGTCCGCCATTGTAGCCTTCCCAGATTTTAGCCACGGTTTGACCTTATTTTAGGTCATTTTATAAAACTTTTGTTGAATTTTCACGCCGAAAGGTTTGTCAGACCACTGCACGATCGTATGGAGCATATATTAGTCAAAATAAATTTTCACACACCCTTATTTAGCACCAAATTTGCAAAAACAATCAAAAATTCAGAGTTTTTCGGGAAAACAGGACTAAAACATGGTAAATTGATTGATAAATCTTAAAATCTGAATTCCTAACTCTTGGAACTGCTATGTATACGTTCTGTAAAAAAAAATGTGGCCAAAATCTATGAAAACTAGGAAATTTTGCTTTCGAAATGTCTCATTTTCCTTTATTTTTACTGGGTATAATTCATCACTAGTTTTTTCATATTTGATTTCTCAACTTTTTTCCAAACCTGACAAGTTTAGAAGACCTTTTTACGTAAAAATCCCGTTCAAAACGCCCGTGACACCCATCAATTTGCAGATGTTTTCCTCACAGCTGCTCCTCGACCTTTTGCTGATCTTTAAAAATTGAAATCACCTTCTGCGATTTTTTAATTCACGTTATAAAGCGCTCGGATTTTGTTTTGTCTAGCTTTTGCAGGGATTAGGCTCGAATTAATCCAAATTCCAATCTTTTTTCCCCATTTTTGGCGGAAATTTGGAAAGATTAAGAAGCCTTGTGTGTGTTACAGCCTTTTGAAACTTTTTTGACTCATGTGGATTAGGAAAATTGACCGAATTTTGAGATTTTTTTGGGAGAATTTGGGATTTTTAGTGTATTTTCGGGGATTTTGTCGAAATTTTTGGTAAAATGAGGGTGTTTTGAATGTGGGAGAACGTATACACCATATTGGGGAAAAAATTATGATATCTGGAATTGTATTTTAGCTGCTAAAAGTCATCAAAAATTGGTTTTTTGAGATTTTTACAAAAAAAAAAATTGTGAAAATTGTCAGAAATCTTGTTGCTTTACATATTTTTCATATTTTTGGAGAGGATTACGGTATTTGAAACCGTATTTTGTACGAAATTAAGGCCAGAAACTTGATTTTTTCGGGATTTTTGATTTTCTCACGAAAAAACTTCAATTTATTGACGATTTCCCCCTCAAGTCGACAAAATTTCTCTGATTATCGCCTCTAAACAGGCCTATCTCCCCTCAACTATCAGTTGCATCATAAATTCGACTATTTCCCTCCCTTTTTTGGCGTTTTTTCGAATTCTTCCCATTTTCGCCTTCCCAGCCCCGAAAAAGTTGTTAACCCGGGGCCTTATCAGGCCTCGTGCCCTCCCCAAGGCCCCGAAATAATTACCGACCCATTCCGTGAGTGACGTTCCCCCCGTGAAGAGCTTATAATTAAGCCAGGGTAGCCGGAAATGTTCTTCGTAAATAAGTGAAAAAATGCGAAAAATTGGTGGGCCAGAGTACTCATTACTGCTGATTATGGGCTTGCAGAGATGTAGAAACCAGAAAAAATTATTTTTGAAGAAAGGGAAATGGGATTTGGACCTGAAACTGGGCTTTTCGGACCTAGTGTAATATTGGAGTAGTTGAAAAATTGCATGAAAAGGGGTGAAAATGAATAAAATTGGGCTGTTATTGAAGTTGCAATGAGCTTTTGGGAGAATTTTGAAGTTTTTTTTTAGAAAATTGAGAATTTTTTATATTGTAGTAGGCAAAAATATTCGTGTTTTTTTGTTTTTTTTAATTCTATTTTGCCTTAAATTGATTCTAAAGACTATTTTCAGCAAAATCAACCCGAAGAAAGCGAAATGAGTGGCCGCAAAAACCACAATGGCTGTTTTGGGACCCCGCCGTCCGTAAATTTCTTCACTTCAGTGGACGAGGACTCCACGGACATCTCGGAAACCGAAAAACAAGAGGTGGAACGGCTCGCCGAACAGGCGAAACGTCAACAAATTTCTTCAAGGCTACCGAACTCGAAGAATTGGACCTTGAGTAAGCAAGTTTTAAATAGAACTTTGCACGGTGCGGTTTGCTAGTGTAAAAAAGCCTAGGATTTTGCACTGTGCGATTTTTTAGTTTAAAAAAGCCTATGGTTTTGCACAGTGCGATTTTTTAGGTGAGAAAAGTCTAGGATTTTGCACTGTGCAAATTATTAGTTGGAAAAAGCCTACGGTTTTGCACAGTGCGATTTTTTAGTTGAAAAAACCTATCTTTTTGCACTGTACAATTTTTCTCTTCGCTAAAAAATTTGAAAAACTCGACATCGTATGGTTTCAAAAAATTTCGAGATTTTTTATTTTTTCTTTGTTCGCCGTTTACAAAAAAATCTCAACTTTTCCCTTTCAGAGCAAGTAGACAGCGAAATCTTTGATCCGTCGCCTTTCAAAACGGGCCTGGAAGATAAGTCGGCCCATTCTCACGTGGTTTCGTCCCCATATGAGAGCCCACAATATCCCATCGAAATTCAGGAAACAAAAAAAGCAATCCAACGCCAAATCGACAACAGGTGGGCCTTGAAAACGGGTGTGGGATAACAGTCAGAGCTTGTATGACGAAATTTGCATACCTTGATTTTTTGCACTGTGCAGATTTTTAGTTGAAAAAGCCTAGATTTTTGCACTGTGCAGATTTTTAGTTGAAAAAAGCCTATGGTTTTGCACAGTGCAAATTTTTAGTTGAAAAAAGCCTACGTTTTTGCACAGTGCAGATTTTTAGTTGAAAAAAGCCTATGGTTTTGCACAGTGCAAATTTTTAATTGAAAAAAGCCTACGTTTTTGCACAGTGCAGATTTTTATATAAAAATTTTTCTTAACGTCTGAAAATTTGTTATACAGAGTTCTGACTGCAATTTTGTGCGTGCTTGCTAACTGCTTATCCCTCTGCTGAATCCCCTAAAATCTCGTCGGATTTTTAGGTGCTCACGCTCAAATCGCCGCTTTTCCCTACAGTGAGTATTGCTGTGTAGTGTGCAGAGAGTGTTTGTAGAGTCCGTAAAGAGTTTTGTAAAAGTGGAATAACAATCGTGGTTGTTCTTGGAGTGATTAACCATAACTTCGAAGGTAAAAATGTGTATTTTTGCTAAAAAATGAGGAAAATAGGGCGATATTTGGCAGAAATTTAATGAATATGCCAATTAGAAACGGGTAATTTGAAAATTTAACCATTATTTTTTTTCAAATTCCCAAAAAAATCGATTTTAAAATTATCGCAACTAGTCTGATAACACGTATAACCGGACACCTGGAGTCCTCTATCAGACCTCCCATTCATTTTTTATGACATGCACTGTCTACATAGTGCATCGCACCCGTAAAAACCCGTGTTTTTCCACGAAACGACCGTTTTTTAATATTGATCAGGTAAACGAACAGATAAGGCATCAGAATTAATTAACTTTGTACTGATAAGCAATCACAATCCAGACTACGGTTTCGTCATCGTTTAAAAGTGAAAGTGAAAAAATGAATTTGGGGATAAGATAGGGTAAGGGGGGGGGGGGATGGGAGGGAGATAAAAGAATTTTTTTGGGCTTTGGGACAATAGCGGAAGTTCTGAAGATAATTTGAGGTGATAGGATATAGAGTTTTAATAAATTCGAAACTCAAAAACATTTATTATAGTTCTGAAGGGAGTCCGGCCAACAATTCGAGGCATTTCCCGACATTTTCGGTACATTTCAAGGCTTTCGCGGTAGGACCGGAGTTGGGTCTTACAACGAAAACATGAACTGACAAAAAAATAAATTTGGGTACCACCACGAAAAGTTGAAACTTTCGAGATGCTGTTAAGTAGCTAAAAATGTTGCCTAGATGTTCTGCGCAGAGAAGGGAATGGTTTTGAGAAGTTCCCGCCCAATTTTTGTCAGTTCTATCTCTACAGTGGCGGAACTGATCCAGTGGCAGGAAAGGTACCATTTTGCATCTGGGAAGTACCAAAAACACAGCAAAATGCCTCCCTCTCCAAGTCAAAACAATTCGATTTCAAAAGTGCGCTCTTTTTGTGAAAGAAAGGGCGCGCTCTTCAAAACAGAGTTTTTTAGTTGGAGAGGGAGGCATTTTGCTGTGTTTTTGGTACTTCCCGGATGCAAAATGGTACCTTTCTTGCCACTGGATCAGGTCCGCTACTGTAAAAAAAGAATTGGCAAAAAATGGGCGGGAGCTTCTCAAAACTATTACCTTCACTGCGCAGAACATCTAGGCAACATTTTTAGCTACTTAACAGCATCTCGGAAGATTCAAGTTTTCGTGGTGGTACCCAAATTTATTTTTTTGTCAGTTCAGGTTTTGATTGCAAGACCCAACTCCGGTCCCACCGCGAAAACCTTGAAATATACCGAAAATGTCGGGAAATGCCTCGAATTGTTGACCGGACTCCCTTCGGAAATATAATACGTGTTTTTGAGGATTTGCCGAAAATGCCTTTTGGGAATGTTGATTTTCGTTGCGAGACCAAATTTGACTTCTCGCGTTTGCGGAAACTTCGTCGGCAAAGTGCATATCTCACCGTTTTGATTCGATTGCAGATCAAAATTAATAAGAACTTGCTCAATCTTTGATGTTTTGTAAAAATCAAAAACTTGTGACGAGACAGACCAAGTACAATATCAAAATAATGCAAACAATCCCACGGCCTGTCAATCTTTGCGCCATTTATCACTCCCGGCCAGCAATTTGTCCCGCGTCATGCTACATTCGAACTGATAAGCCGGTTTTTACAATTTTTTTACAATTTTTTTATCCACAGCTTCCTTTTTTGCACAATCCGTTACGGCGCTGATAAGCCGAAGTGCACATATTGCAATGTAGTTTTTTGCGAACAATACAGATTAAGACGCAAAGGTGGACTCGCTGATAAGACGCGACTTATCACGGGCTTGGCGTAGGTCAAGGAATGGACCGGGGACTTGGAGAATTAAGACGTCTGTCTGGAGAAGTTTGCGAAATTCTTGGAACAAGAAAGAGGCTTACTCGATAAGAAAACAAGCCATATTTTGTTGTAAGAGGCTTTGTTGCAGACTTGAGAAAGGTTGTGATGCTTTTTTGGGACAATAAGCACGTTTTTAGCTAAAATTTGTCAAGTATAAGGTAAAAATTTATGGAATTTAGAGTTTTGATGCTTGATTTAGGGTAAAATACGCAGTCCATAGCTGTTACTATATTTCTGCAAGATATAATATCAATTTTTTAAATTTTTTTGTGAAGAAATAACAAAAAAATTTCGAGTTTTATTGATTTTTGGCGCTTTTTCGAGATTTTTTTGAAATATTTTGAATGAGAAGGAAGGTAAACTTGTTTTTGAAGGTATTATTACAAGATGAGCCCGCCAAACATGGAAACACTCGTTATCCGGTAAGTTTACGGGCTTTTCGAGCTCTAAACCTCCAAAAATTATATTGTTATAGCGTAAAATTGAAGGTTTGCTGGTTTTTGCAAAAGATTATGACACTAGAGGTTGTATGGAAGCTTTTGGAGCATGTTCTGACCTTATTTTAGTCGGCTGCTTTCTTCCAAATTTCGGACTTTCGGCTTTTGCCCGATAAGTTTATTTCCGACGCCGACGGGTCTTTCGAAAAGTGTCCGAGTTTTTAAACAGCTTTCCGAAGCTTGTTTGGAAATCTGGGAAAGCAAGATAACGGCCGAGATAAGGATCGGACCAAAAATTATTGTCTAAAATTGTTTTGTTCGTAGCAAAAGAATGGAACGGCTGAGTCAAGTGAATTACGGATGTTATGAGCCGAGGTAGGGTAGAATATACTTTTTTTATACTTTTTTGTGTGAACAGAGTTAAATTTGAGGATTGTGGGATGAAAACGACTTTGAAGGCTGTTAATGGCTAAAGTAATATAAAAAAGATAAAAGTTTCTGCAAGATTTTGAGAACTGATAGTAGTATGCTTCTGTTAACGGATGCTGTCTCCAGTGAGAGCTTTTTAAACGCTCTCACTGGTTTTTAAACATGAGTTTGGGTCCCACCACGAAAACCTGAAAATTGCCAAAAATGCCCGGAAAGGCTTGGAAAAGATTTGTTGGATAGTGAATTCAGTCAGAGCTTTTTAGACAAGATTTTTTGCGGTTTTTGAACAAGAGTTTGGGTCCCACCACGAAAACCTGAAAATCGCCGAAAATGCCCGGAAAGGCTTGGAAAAGATTTGCTGGATATTGAATTCTGTTAGAGCTTTATAGACAAGTTTTTTTTTGCGGTTTTGAACTTGAGTTTGGGTTCCACCACGAAAACCTGAAAATTGCCAAAAATGCCCGGAATGGCTTGGCAAAGATCAGCTGGTTATTGAATTCAGTGAGAGCTTTTTAAACAAGAATTTTTGCGGTTTTTAAAGATGAGTTTGGGTCTCACCACGAAAACCTCAAAATCGCCAAAAATGCCCGGAAAGGCTTGGAAAAGATCAGCTGGTTATTGAATTCAGTCAGAGCTTTATAGACAAGAATTTTTGCGGTTTTTAAACATGAGTTTGGGTCCCACCACGAAAACCTGAAAATTGCCAAAAATGCCCGGAAAGGCTTGAAAATGGTCTTGTTGTGCTGGTTTGTCCCTCTGTGTGTTATGAGTGAGAGTGCTGAATAAAAAAAAGTGGAATTTTCAATCGTAATACTCAAAAAATTTAGAGCTCGCCTCGAAAGTAACGGGCTTCCCTCCCCCGACCGCCATCTCTCCCATTCCCCTCAACCGACGGCGGAAGTCGGCGCTTGGGGCGACTCGAATGGCCTCCCGCCGGAACGGGACGTGGTCTCCCCGCAACTGGTGGAAATGCACACTTTCCGCGATGCCATCGACGTAAATTATCAACGAATGGCCTTGACTGGCGAAGAATTGAGCGGAGTAGGTTGGAATTGGAATTACAGGGAGTTGTGAAGTATTTAGAGAATTTTTTAGGCATTTAGAGGCAGTAAATTTTTTGAAAAATTATTTTAAAGCTAAAAGTTTGGGAAATTTTGACATTTTTTTGCTTCCAAGAAAAATTTAGCTGATTTTCCTTAGACTTTTGGCATTTTTAGGTGTTTGAAAGCTCTCTATAAGCTGATGGAAAAGTTTTTTAACAATTTGAGCTACTAAATTTGCGAAAAAACCGAATTTTCCCGCTGAAACCCCGAAAATTTTGAAAATTTTAAAGATTTTTTCGTAAATCGCGATATTTCTTCAAAATTCTAGTGTTTCAGGTACCCCTGGAGGACTTAAAAGTCGCCTCGAAGCTCATCAAGGAAGCCCTTCAGATCAGGCAGGACAACATGGACAGAATCGGCAACTTCTTCCCCACCACCACTCGCAACTTCCTCACCGGAGAATATCCCAAAAATTTACCGAAATGCCGTAGGAAAAATACGGAAATGTGTAAGTGGCTGCGATCAGAGTACTGCGATTTGCGAATGGGAGGCAGTTCTATGAGATTTTTTTTTGAAAATCGGATTTTTTGATGAGATTTTTTTTCCATAGAGCTCATGGATAATATAGCAAAAAAGTGACGAATTTTTATATCAGAAACAGCGGAAGTGAACGTATTTTAGCTTTTTAGGAGATGTGAAAACGGTATCCGCAAAAAATTTCAGTCTTTTCCGAAATTTTTTTGATCGCGTTGGGTCCCGCAGCGAAAACTTGAAAATCCCAAAAATGCCCCCCGAATCTCGAAAAAGTCGAAGACTTTGAAAGTGTGTTGATATTGTAATGGTATGGAAGTGAAGTTGGCGCCCCCCTTCATGGGACCTTTACCCGGTTATTGTTACAGTATGCCGCCATTTATTGATTAATTTGCTTGCATTTCATACCGACCGATGGAACCGCCGCCTGTAATTATTTGTGATTTTAGTGGGAATGCTATGTAGGTTTTGTTGCGGACGAGAAAAATTGCACCAGCTATTCCTGAATTTTCGGTATCTGTCGAGAATTGGTTACGGTAACTTGGAATATTTTGTCGTTTTATGGTGGTTTGTGGTCGATATTGTAGCAGTGAATTGTGTTTTGGAATTTCAAAACGTTGTGGGAAGCATTTTAAACTATTTGCGAGCGAATTGTGGGAAAATCATGTTTTCGTGGCGGGACCATTTTGGTCCCACAGCGAAAACTTGATTAGGGAGAATTGAGTTCGGAAACAAGTTGAAAGTGAAGTCTAGAGTTTGTAAAGTGGTATTATGATTATTTAAATTGAGATTTACGCATGGATCACACTTATATTACACTTGATCTTCAAGGATAAGATAAGGTCTTTATAAAAGCCCCTAATATTATATAGTCGGTAATGGGGAGCGACGATTGGGGAAAAAGACAGTTGGGGAAACCGGAAAGTATTATTTCTCTTCGATGTATCGTTTTTTGATCGTTAATTTTTCCTTCAAGTAGCACTGTGAAGTAGTACTTTTTGATTTTTTTTTCGTAAATGTACTTCTCATTTTCGAAATCAGCACCATCGAATACCCGAAAGTCGAGTATTCATGAAAAAAATCAGAAAGTTATTACTTTACAGTACTAATTCAGGAAAATAGTAATGATCAAAAAAGTCATACATCGAAGAGAAATAATACTTTTCAGTTTCCACAATTGTCTTTTTCCCCAACGCTCCCCGTTACCGACAATATTTGGGGCTTTTATAAACACTTGTTGAGCTTGTCTTGTCCTTCAACATCAAGTGTAATATAAGTGTGATCCATGCATAAATTTCAATTTAAATAATCATAATATCACTTTAAAAACTCTAAACTTTACTTTCAACTCGTTTTCGACCTCATTTCCTACTAATCAAGTTTTCGCTGTGGGACCAAAATGGTCCCGCCACGAAAACATGATTTTCACCCAATTCGTTCCCAAATGGTCTGAAAAGCTCTGAACTTCACTTCCAACTGATTTCTGACCGCTAATTCCGTAGGTAATAGCTAGATAACAAAGAAAATCACATAATTTTTGGGTACAGTAAATTTTGAAAAGCTTTGTTTAGTAGCCTCGCTCGAAAACGAGCGCCGACGCCAGTATATCCAACAAGAAGAGGCCGAACAAGAAAGAATCCGTCGTCTGATGGAGGAACGCCGCAGCTCAGGTTAGGGCGTGCCGAGAAATTGACTAACACCCCCTGCCCCGCTCACTTGGGGTACTTTTTTCAGCTGATTAGTGGCTTGGAAATGGAATTTAAACATGCTTGAAGGGTTGTAAATTAAGCTTGTGCTGTGGGAATTACTGTAACATGTGTCCTTTTGCTTTGTCAACTTTGGTTTTGCGATTTTTCACTCGATTTTGGTGATTTTTCCCATTTCTTGGTGAATTTCGTCAAATTTTCGGGTGAATTTCGACTTAATTTTGACTTCTGGATACTGTATTTTTTTATATTTTATTTTGGGTATTTCAATGTTTGGTTTTCCTTTGTTTTTTTGCTTTGTTTTGAGTTTTTTTTACATTTTTTTTCATTTTACACCCTAAAATCTTCCAAAAACCCTTGAAAATAACACATCTGTTCCTGAGTATGCAAAAATAACTCGTTGATTTCGCATTAAAATGTAATTGCGCATCGTTTTCCAGCCGCACATACCTCATTCCATCCGCCGGAGCCGCCGGTCGACCATTGGGGCCTGAATCAAGCCCTCCCAAAGTATGAAACCTTCAAATTGGGGAGGAGACACGGCGTGGTAGGTCGATTTTTTTGACGGAAAAATGTGTCATAAAGATTGAAGATGAAGTGAAGGTAGATTTGGGATGAAAATAGCCAGAGGGGATTAGGTAAAAATTGAAAAAATCAAAATTTTGGGGAAAAATGGCCTAAAATAAGGTAAAAATGGATTTTGAACAGTGGAAGTGGAGCTAATCTGACTTCATATAGCTTTTTCTTTGAAGTTTATGACCTGTAGCTATGGTTGGAGGTGAAAATAGCCACACGGGATTAGAGAAAAATTGAAAAATTAAAATTTTGCAGGAAAATGGCCTAAAATAAGGTAAAAATGGATTTTGAGCAGGGAAAGTGGAGCTAATCTGACTTCATATAGCTTTTTCTTTGAAGTTTATGACCTGTAGCTATGGTTGGAGGTGAAAATAGCCACACGGGATTAGAGAAAAATTGAAAAATTAAAATTTTGGAGGAAAATGGCCTAAAATAAGGTAAAAATGGATTTTGAACAGTGAAAGTGGAGCTAATCTGGGTCAAAATAGCTTATGCTCTGTAGAGGCGGTTGGAGGTGAAAATAGCCACAGGGGATTGGGGGAAAATTGAGAAAATCAAAATTTTGAAATAAAATTGCTTAAAATAAGGTAAAAATTGATGATTTTGATGTGAAACTGAAGATAGAGTAATGTATTTTGGTTTTTTATTGAAGATTATGGCCTAGAATGTGAATTTAGAGTTATATAGCCGGAGGAAATTTGAAAAAAAAGTGAAAATTGAGGTTTTCCCCAAAAAATCGTCTAAAATAAGGTAAAATTGACGGTTTGAGTCCGAAGACAAGGCTAAATTTATATTTTCCCCCTCCAGGTTGAAGTTCTCAACGCTCAAGGCGACTTACACCCGGAATTGGCCAACTTTTACATCAGCCGGCAACAGTTTTTGAAGGATTACGAGCGCCTGATCACGATGATTGCGGACGGCCCACTGAAATCGTTTTGCTACCGCCGCCTCTCCTTCCTCCAAACCAAATTCCAGCTGCACGTGCTGCTGAACGAACTCCGCGAGCTGCACGAACAGAAATCCGTGCCGCACCGCGACTTTTACAACATCAGGAAGGTGGACACGCACATCCACGCCGCCTCCTCCATGAACCAAAAACATTTGCTGCGTTTCATCAAGAAGAAGCTGAAGACCGAAGCCGATGTGGTCGTCATGGAACAGGTAAGGCCTTCAATTTTGTTATGTGAAAAGATTTTGGCCAAAAAAATTGAGTTGGAATATCAAGAATTTGATTTTTTGACATCCACCCCATCTACAATATGGTGATCAAAAAAAATGTCGGATTTTCCAGGGAAACCGCAAAATCACGATGAAGGAACTGTTCGAGGAACTCGGTCTGGACGCCTACGACCTCAGCGTGGACATGCTCGACGTGCACGCCGACCGCAACACCTTCCACCGCTTCGACAAGTTCAACACCAAGTACAATCCGGTGGGCCAGAGCTCACTGCGCGAAGTTTTCATCAAAACCGACAATTATGTGGAGGGAAAATACTTTGCGGAAGTCCTGAAAGAAGTACTATCGGATCTGGAGGACTCGAAGTACCAGCAGGCAGAGCCAAGGCTATCGATTTATGGCCGAAAAAATGATGAATGGGATAGACTGGCTAAATGGGCGATTACGAACGATGTTTGGTCGCCGAATGTCAGATGGATGGTCCAGATCCCTCGATTATTGTAAGAGATGTTGGTTTTGAGCGGATTTGCAGGGTTTCCCTGATTTTCAGGGTTTTCGTGGTGGGACCCAAAAAGTTGAAAATGTTGTGTAAATATGCCAAATTAGGTGGTAATAATTTTTTTGGGTATATTGGAGCTTTAAAAAGCCCTGGGAGGTTTTTATGGATGATTGAAAGTTTTCGTGGTGGGACCAAAAAAGTTGAGAAAGTCGTGTAAATATGCCAAATAAGTTGGTGAGGCGTTTTTTGGGGCATATTGAAGCTTTAAAAAAGCCTGGGGGTCTTTTATGGACAATTGAAAGTTTTCGTGGTGGGACCAAAAAATTTTAAAAACGCATTTTTTTGTTTTGAAAGGCCTAAAATAATGTCAAATCAGGTTAATAAGGTGTTTTGCAAATTTTTATTTCGTAAAATACGGTTTTTTAGTGATGTCTACAAGCAGAAGAACATGATCGCAAACTTTGACGAATTCCTGGACAACCTGTTCACACCGCTGTTCGAAGCCACGAACGACCCGGATTCGCATCCCGAACTCTTCAGGTTCCTCCTGAATGTCAGTGGAATCGACTCGGTTGATGACGAATCCAAACACGAATATGTGCATGTAAGTGGTCATGTGTAATATAATTTTTGTAAAGCTTTGGTGATTTTTCGGGGGTTTTTGGACGAAATTTTGTAACTAGATAAGGAAATATTGCCTTGAGGCCGGTAACGCACCATTGAATGGTATTTGAATCATTTTTCGGTCAAATGGAAAAAATTTTCTGCACAGTGCAAAATCGTAGGCTTTTTTAGCCTAAGTTGTTGCACAGTGCAAAATCGTAGGCTTTTTTTAGCCTAGGTCTTCGCACAGTGCGAAAGTTTGAGACGATTTTTGAATTTGGCATCGAAAAATCGTGGCGATTTTTGTGAAATGAAAGCTGATAACTCTTCAAAAACACCTTAGGAAATATCACTTTGAGTATGCACAAATTTTTCGCAAAAAAAAATTTTTGAAAAAAAAATTTTTTTTGGATTTTGATGCTAGAATAATGTAATTTTCAGTTCGACAAAACAACTCCCGAGCCCGCAGACTACAACGACCCCGAGAACCCACCCTACAGCTACTATTTGTACTACATGTACGCGAATCTGACCGCCTTGAACGCGTTCCGCCGCATGCGAGGCCTAAACACATTCGCCCTCCGCCCGCATTGCGGCGAAGCCGGCCATGTGAACCACCTAATCATCGGCTATCTGACCTCCGAAAGCATCTCTCACGGCCTCCTGTTGAGGAAAGTCCCCGTTCTGCAGTATCTTTTCTACTTGACCCAAATGGGAATGGCCATGTCGCCACTCTCGAATAATTCCCTATTCATCAGCTATCATCGAAACCCACTCCCGGAATACCTAATGAAAGGCCTGAATGTGTCGATCTCCACGGACGACCCGCTCCAATTCCACTTCACCAAAGAGGCCCTGATGGAGGAATTCAGCATTGCCGCACAGGTAGGGAGAAATACAAGAAGTTCGGAGCTGTTTATTATCCAATATTATCCATGAGGGGTATATTATTCATAAGGCAACTGATATTGAAAACGCTGACAACTTCCTCGAAATGATCTAAATCATCAAAATAGAAGTTCTTTGATGATTTAATAAGCCCTCAACAGCTCTTACTCTCATTTTTCTTATTATATTATCCATGAGACACTTGTTACTCAAATTGTCTACAGCTCTCCTAAAACCAACTAAACCATCAAAATCCATATCCAAGAATATTCAGCGACCCTCAAGATTTCTATAAAACCCTAAACTCTCCCTACTTCCACTCTACATCAATCAGTTTTCGCCTATATTATCCATGAGGCATCTGCTATTGAAACCGCTGACAACTTTTTCAAGCTGACCTAAATCAACAAAAAAGCTGTTTCTTCGTCCTCAACAGGCCCTACTCTCTCCGTAAATTGCATATCATACGGCTGAATACTATCTAAATTTTGTCTATATTATCCATGAGGCATCTGCGAAGTTTGGATAGTATTCAGTGGTGTGATGGGTAGTTTTGAATAGTATGGAGAGAGTAGGGTCTATTGAGGACAATGGAACAGCTATTTTGGTGGTTTACGATAGTTTGAGAAAGTTTTCAGCGGTTTCAATATCAGGTGTCTCATGGATAATATAGGCGAAAACTGGTTAGTGTAGAGTGGAAGTAAGGGGAATTCTGGGGTTTATAGAAAGCTTAAAGGTCGCTGAATATTCTTGGATATGGATTTTGATGGTTTAGTTGGTTTTAGGAGAGCTGTAGACAATTTTACATCAGGTGTCTCATGGATAATATAATAGGAAAAATGGGTTTGAAAGTGAATGTATTACCGGAAAATTGACCTTGTCTTCAATTTTAGACCATATTGAATGGTTTATAGCAATTTTGAAGTGAACTGGGTAAATTCATGTTTTCGTGATGGGACCAAAAATTTTCCAACATTACTTTAAAACGAATTTTTATCAACGTATAATGTTGTCTGTAGGTCTGGAAGCTGTCCAGCTGCGACATGTGCGAGCTGGCCCGCAATTCGGTGCTCCAGTCCGGCTTCGAAGACAAGGTAAAGATCCACTGGCTCGGTCCCAACTACAAAGAAGAAGGCGTCCTGGGCAACGACGTCGCCCGAACCAATGTCCCCGACATCCGAGTTTCATTCAGACACGAAGCCCTCGTCGACGAACTCTACAACTTGTTCCGCTCACATCATTTGTAATCCTACAGTAATTTTCAAAAAAAAAAAAAATTTTTGTTGCAGTATCTTTTGTTAAGATTTAAAAGCCCTTGACGTGTCATCCAACTGGTTTTTGCATCCCATACTCAATTCTTTTTCTTTTGTAAATTGAATTTTTCACTATTCTTTGTGATTTTTATAACGACAATGTTTGTATTTTTGAAAATTTTTGTTCGCAGATGATTTAATAAATATAATATTTGAAAAATTGGAGAGTTTTGAACTTTAAACGCGCTACAGTAGGCTTTTAGAAGAATTTGCAGGCATTTTGGGAGGGATTTGATGAGTTCTCCTGATCTTCAGGGTTTTCGTGGTGGGACCCAAAAAAGTCCGCGATATCGCATAATTTTCAATATAAAATAAAATAGCCGATGTAGTTATTAGTAAAATGCGTTGTCTTTTGTTCTGATTCTAAATTTTGACGGTTTTCCCTGATTTTCAGGTTTTCGTGGTGGGACCCAAAAAATCCGTTAATCTCGCATAATTTTGAAAATAAAATAAAATCGTCGATGTAGTTGATTGTAAAATACGTTGCCTTTTCCTCTGATTCTAAATTTTGACGGGTTCCCCTGATTTTCAGGTTTTCGTGGTGGGACCCAAAAAATCCGTTAATCTCGCATAATTTTGGAAAGAAAGTAAAATCGCCGATAGTTGATTGTAAAATATGTTGTCTTGTTCCTATTCAACATTTTGTATCCTCCCTTGATTTTCATGCTTTCGTGGTGGGACCCAAAAAATCCGTAATCTCGCATAATTTTGAAAATAAAATAAAATCGTCGATGTAGTCGATTGTAAAATACGTTGCCTTTTCCTCTGATTCTAAATTTTGACGGTTTTCCCTGATTTTCAGGTTTTCATGGTGGGACCCAAAAAACCCGTTAATATCACGTAATTTTGAAAATAAAATCGTCGATGTAGTTGATTGTAAAATACATTGCCTTTTCCTCTGATTCTAAATTTATCAACATTTTTTATCCTCCCCTGATTTTCATGTTTTCGTGGTGGGACCCAAAAAAGCCAAAATTTATTGCAGAACTTCGCAAAAATTTATATCCATTTTTTTTTGTAAATCGTATGCAGATTATAAAATATATCGCATATTAAAAAAAAAAGAAAAAAATATCCTCTTCATTGCACATAATTCCATTGTGACCACAAAATACCAACTAGAATCGAGGAATTCATGAGTTATAACTTGAATCAAGGTCACCGGACACTTGAATTTGCATAAATTATCTGTTTGCACTAACATTTCCGTGCATTGTGAATAAAAATTTGGGCGAGTTGACTTTAAAAGTTCTAATTTCTTCGAAAAATTTAATTTTGTGTTTTTCACGGGATGTCCGCAAAAATTACTGCTGAAATTGGTGAGGAAATTGTTAAAGAAGTCTCTAAAAACAATTTGAAACTGGATAATAAAACTAAAATTGTCGACAAAACTCCATGGAAGTCGATTTATATCATGGTCATCTTGAGCTACTTGAACGCCATCCAATTCAGCCTGTATTTCAGCTCCATGTGGCCCTATTTGCAGATTGTAAGTGGAGTTTTTCGGGTTTCGGAAATGATTTGTTCTCGGTCAATAAGCGAAAAAATATTTGTTTTTCACAGTGCGGTTTTGTAGTTGAAAAAAGCCTAGGATTTTGCACTGTGCAATTTTATAGTTTAAAAAAGCCTATATTTTCGCACTGTGCAATTTTGTAGTTGAAAAAAGCCTAGGATTTTGCACTGTGCAATTTTATAGTTTAAAAAAGCCTATATTTTCGCACTGTGCAATTTTGTAGTTGAAAAAAGCCTAGGATTTTGCACTGTGCAATTTCGTAGTTGAAAAAAGCCTAGAATTTTGCACAGTGCAAAACTTTAGTTCGGAAAAGCCCACATTTCTTCACTGTGCACATTTTTAGGTGAAAGAAAAGCCTAAATTTTTGCACAGTGCAGTGTGATTGTGGGCATTTGGAACTTTTCGGAAATCGGGCAACTTAGAATTTTGCAGCTGCCAATGGAAAAAACGCAAACTGAAATTCTTCAAGCATTTTTTGCACAGTGCAATTTCATAGTTGAAAAAAAGCCTACGCTTTTGCACTGTGCAATTTTATAGTTGAAAAAAGCCTAGATTTTTGCACAGTGCAATCATCTAGTTGAAAAAAGTCGACATTTTTGCACTGTGCGGTGTGGTCGAGAGCACCTTTTTTTAAGTTTACACTGTGTAGGTTCTAAATAAACCCAAATTTTCGTACAGTGCAAAAAACTAGAATGAATTTAACCTAAATTTTTTCACAGTGCAAAATCTTAGTTTCAAAAAGCCTATACTTTTGCACTGTGCAATCTTCTAGTTATAAAAAGCCTATGCTTTTGCACAGTGCCGTTTTATAGCTATAAAAAGCCTAAATTTTTGCACAGTGCAATAATCTAGTTGAAAAAAGCCTAAATTTTCGCACTGTGCAAAATCTTACTTTCAAAAAGCCTATACTTTTGCACTGTGCGGATTTTTTTTTGAATTTTTTCTTGCACTGTGCAATTTTTCGAAAGTTTTGCTCTAAAATACGTCTTTTCCTTACCCAAAAAATATGATTTCAGTTAGATCCCACGTCCACGGAGCGTTTCTACGGTAACGTAATTGCGGTCTATTCGTTTGGTCAAATCCTTGGCGCTCCTTTGATTGGATTCTGGAGCAATAAACAGAAGAATGTAAAGTATCCGATCATCGCGTGTCTCGCCCTCAGCATCCTCGGGAATATCATGTATTTCACGGCGCAGGTGTTTGAGAGCCATCCGGCGAGGAGATACATAGTCTTTTCTTCCCGAGCCATTGTCGGATTTTCGGCTGGTAAGCGGACGCTTATTTCGCTTTGTCAATTCCAATCTTTTTTACGCACTTTTCAGGGGTTTTCAGTCTGCTGCGCAGCTACGGAGTGATGGCCAGCAAAGCGGACGACCGCTCCAGGACCATCGCCTTCATCACTGGCGGCTTTGCGTTGGGAATGACGACTGGACCAGCGGTTCAACTCCTCTTCACCCCGATGGGTTATCCGGGCTGGAATCTCGTCGGAGGCATGCTGATTAACATGTACACAGCCCCATCATTCATCGCGATGGTTGTGAATTTTGCCGGAATTTTCGTTGTTTTCTTCATGTTCGAAGAAAAATACGCCGGAATCGCGAAGAGGGTCCAGGTCAATGTGAGATTTTGTTGTGCTAAATGGTTGAGCCTGAACTCTCCCCCTTTTTTGAACACTCCCGAATTTTGAAAAATGAAAAATGAGGTGTGACATCTTATACGATGAAAACTTTTTTAAAATTGAAAAAATGAGGTGTGACATGTTATACGATGAAAAGTTTTTTTTCAAATTGAAAAAATGAGGTGTGACATGTTATACGATGAAAAGTTTTATTTCAAATTGAAAAAATTAGGTGTGACATCTTATACAATGCAATTTTTTTTCAAATTAAGATGTCACACCCAATTTTTCTCAATTTGAAAAAAAATTCCATCGTATAACATGTCACGCCTCATTTTTTCAATTTTCAAAATGAGGGGGAGTGAACATTTTTTCCCGAATTTTGTCACGAAAATTTTTATGCCAATTTCTATCGTATTCTCTAAGACATATGCGAGATTTTTAGTCCGCGCTTCGAAAAAACGACCGAGATTTTTAGCTCAAAAGTTTGTGAAAAATGTGAAATTTTTTTTTGCGAATTTCCCCCCTGAAAAGTTGCACGGTTATTTCTACAATTTAAGAGGGTAATGTTTCCACAAAAAATCAATTTTTCCGTACAAAACTGGCAAAGATATGGCCAAAAAGCCGATTTTTCTCTGACCGCTCTCCGCATTTCGCGTGCTCTCTCGGCCACGATTTTTTTTTTGTTATTTGAATAACTCGGCTGTCTTTACAGATCTCGAGCTAAAATTTGAAGGGATTGATAAATGATCTATGATCAGAATATGTGTAAAATTTAAAAAAAAATTCAAAAAAAAAAATAATAAAAAATTCCAGGAAAATGGCGAGCTGGAGAAGGTGAAGCTCCCTCCATACGACAAGCTGGCCGTCTTTATTTGCTGTTTCATCCGCTTCACTCAAATGTTCACCTACACAAACTTGGAGACGTTGGGCAGTCCCATGGCTATGACGATTTTCGCGTTGACGAAAAAGGAGGCTGTCACGGTTGTCGCCACTTCCCATGCAGTTTTGAGTACGCTAGCGTTCCTGATATACGGCTCGTTTGTGGTGTTCAAGATGGATAAACGGTGAGCGACGGCTACGCAAGATTATCGCAATTTTTTTGGTCCCACCACGAAAACCCTGAAGATCAGGGAACCTGTCAGAATCTTGAAAATGTACATTGTAGGGTATTTGACTAATAATTACATCGACAATTTTATTCTATTTTCAAAATTAGCGCTATTATCCCAATTTTTTGGGTCCCACCACGAAAACCCTGAAGATCAGGGGAAACCGTCAAAATTTAGAATCAGAAGGAAAGAAACGTATTTTACTAATTACTACATCGATGATTTTGTTTTATTTTCAAAATTACGCGATATTAACGGATTTTTTGGGTCCCACCACGAAAACCCTGAAGATCAGGGAAGCTCATCAAATCCCTCCCAAATGCCCTCAAATCCTTCTAAAAGCTTACTGTAACCTTGTTCAACCTCATTTTACAGTGTCAACTACCGAAAATGCTGCATACTCGGCCTATGTATCCTCTTGCTCTTCCACATTGTCACATATTCCTACCCATTTCTACCGGGCCACCTCTCCACCTACAACAACCTCGACCTCTTCAACTCCACCACAGAGCCGGTGGGCTGTAACAGCGACCGATTCGACTGGTGCGACACCGTGAAACCGATGAATATTTACTTGTTTTACATTGCGTACTCACTGTGCATTGGGATCGCGTTTCCCACGATAAATCTCTCAATGAACACAATGTTTACGCAGATTATCGGGCCGAGGCGACAAGCGACGTTGCAGGGGATTCAGCAGATGTTCGGGAGCATGGCGAGGCTGACTGGGCCGTTGATTATCAGGTGGGAAAACATATTTTCTCAAAAAATTGATGTTTCAGAGGGTTCTTTAGGTAGGGAAGTGCTAGAAGTTTTGTGGACAGACATGGCTAGAGGGCCGGGTTTCTGGCATTTCCGGGTCTCCGGCCGTCGAAGCCGGCCCGGCGCAGTGCAGGTTGACGCCAAGTCAACAACCCGAAAGAGTGAGGTCTCCTCTAAGTCTTAGGCAAACTTGTATTGCTAACTCAATGACGAAAAAACGAAATAAGTGGACTTGCATTATCTATGGTCATTAAAAACTAGCTCCGCGAATTGGATGAATTCTGTATGTTTCCCTGAAACAAAATCAACATTTTTGGCATAAAATGAAAGAAGAACACCTCCTCTTGCTAATAATAACTTACTTGACCACTTTTCAGTCCATCTTCATGGAGAAACAGGCTGGACAATATGTCAAGAAAACAAAAATAATTATTTTCAGGAGAGAGAACCTTGACACATCAGGGAAAGACTTGGCGTCAACCTGCAGTGCGGTGCTTCTCAGATTTTCGAAGCCAGGCCCGGCGGCGTGGACCTATGGTCCAGCCCGGCCTAGACATGGCTCTGAAGCTTGACTTTGCCTTTTACTTTTATTGGAAATCCCAATTTTCGCTTTGCGGCTGACAATTGTAAGGGCCGATTAGAGGCCGGGGGCCAATATGCTATCTGAAAGTTTGCTGAGGGTTTGCTGAAAATTGTTGTGTCCCGAAACAAAAATGGTAGGGCGCAGCGCGGAAAACAACGTTTCGCAGCTCGCCGGAGCTAAGTTTCAGCTTGTTTTCGAGCTGTGCCCGCGGAAGTTCTCCGAGCTGCGCCCTATGATTTTCAGCAAACTTTCAGATAGCGCATTGGCCCCGGCGCAGGGCCCCCTTGGAGTGCCGGAAAAGGACGGCGCAATTTTTCAAACTCGCTCGGTCCAGTCTAGCCCAACTTTGAAGGTTAAGCAATTTTTAGAACGACTTTGAATGCAATTTTCCCGCCATTTTGGCAATATTTTGGCATTGTGTTTTTTGGTACTTTTCAGGGTCTTTTATCATTGACTGAAACATTTCGAACAACAAACAGTGAAAACGGCTATTTTTTTGAGCTTGTGCGCTAGTGACAAGCGTGGGAAAAGGTTCAGAATGCAAAGTGCGGAAGTGAGAAAACGTCCATGCACTTTATGAAAATAATAATAGCAAAACTTGTTGATTTCAGCAACATCTACCAAGCCTTTGGTCCGACCATTTCGTGGGACATTGAAATTCTCGTCCTTCTCGGCACGATCGCCGTACCTCTCATTTTCCGACGTCGACTGGTACCTTTGAAAGTTTGAAACGAACTTTTTTTTAATCTTGAATTCAGATGAATTTCTTTTATACATATAATTTTTCTGTTACTTTATTCAAAGAACATATTCGAGCATCACAGATTAATGTACCAAATCCTCTTCTTTTCAATTTGGCATACAAGGGCTAAACACAAATTCTGATGCGTGGGTAATCTGGCAGACGTAAGTCATTGTTTCAGTACTGGGAAAAATTACGTAGTTATTTGGGGATTTATTTTTGAATGTCTGGAGCAGAAAACGAATAAAAATGCATAGAATAGGCTATCAGGTCGGGAAAACTATTATATAACTATCGATTTTTACACTTTTTTCTGAATTTTTTACACTGGTTTCGAAACCCCAAAATATATTACACAAAATTTTTTTTTAATTACAAATTAATACTACTGCTCAAGCAAAGTTGTAAAATTCAGAAAAAATGGATACGATTTTTGAAATCAGCACCATCGAAAACCTCCTCCCATCCCCACCCTATTTCCTTTTTTTAGCGGACCTTCCGTCCTTCGTGAACCACTTTAGCTTACCTCAGTTTGACGTAGATCGGCCAGCTTGGCATTTTCTTGGGATCGAAGTCTGGACCGGCCCGGTTAGGCTCTGTAGAAATCGCCGGACCGAGAACGGTGCTACGCCCTGTGAGAAAACAAATTTTCTTTGCACTGTGACAATTTATGATGATCTTCCGATATATAAATCATCTATACTCGGTTTATTATTGTAAAAAACATTGAAAAAATGCAATATACAATGAAACAAGATTAAAGATTAAAGTGTTATAGAGATCACCAAAAATTGAAACGAGATTTTTTGAAAAATTTTCGAAATGAGACCAACAATTTCGCCTGGAGGTAAAAAAAGTGTAAACACAATAAAAAAGAAGTAAGCGAGAAAAACATAAAAGTATTGCCAAAAAGGTTTTGTCCAAAAAAAATATTTTTGTATGGTAAAAAAATTTTTTTGTATATACCAATGTTGAACATAAAAAAGTAAAAAATCAGTTCTACAGAGTGTAAAAGTTGCATTCTAATCTATTCCGTCTCATCGAATTGCGCGGGGACTTCGCAAATGTGCGTCAAGAGCTCCGTCTTCAGCGAGAAGCTCTTGGCACACTTGCCGCACTGATGATGACTCCACGACGGGCTGTTCTGCAGATGTGTTCGCATATGGGTGTGCAGGTTGGAGGCGCGGTTGAAGGCCTTGGAGCATTCGGGACACACAAATGGCTTCACCTGAAAAATGGACAAGGTGAAGATTGTGTTTTTTACAAGCGAATGTTACTACAGTTAAAGCAAAAAAGCGTAATTTTGCATCCGGGAAGTACCAAAAATGTGGCAAAATACCTCCTTCTCCAAGTGAAAAAACTTCGTTTTGAAGAGCCCTCACAAAACGAGCAGGCGCGCTTTTGAAATTGGAATCTTTTCACTTGGAGAGGGAGGCATTTTGCCACATGTTTTGATACTTCCCGGATGCAAAATGGCACATTTTTTGTCACTGCATCTGAGCAGTAAGGTCTAATTTTAAAAACGCTCCCTCTCCCTTTGTGAGGGACCTTCAAAAAGTAAGAAAACACCAACATTGTTTATATCAATGTGTCGGGAAAATAATGGGCATTCAAAATTTCAAATTTCCCGCCATTTTTTAAAATTTTAAAAAATCTGTTTCAGCTGTTTAAAATGATGAGAGTGGTCTGAAAATCAATTCTGTGACTGTATTACAGTGGAAAACCTGATCCATTGGCAAAAAACGTATAATTTTGCATCCGGGAAGCATCAAAAATGTGGCAAAATACCTCCTTCTCCAAGTAAGGTCTAATTTTAAAAGCGCTCCCGCTCTCTTTGGGAGGGACCTTCAAAAAGTAAGAAAACACCAACATTGGCTTTATTAGTCCGTCGGGAAAATAATGAGCAATCAAAATTTCAAATTTCTCGCCATTTTTTAAAATTTTTGGCATTCTGTTTCAGCTGTTTAAAATGGTGAGAATGGTCTGAAAATCAATTCTGTTCCTGTATTAGGTCTGAAAAAGCGATAGGACCTAGAAAAATTTATAATTTTTGTAAGTTGAACTGGTAAAATTTACGTATCAGTCTTTGGCATCATCAGTTTTTGGGGGGAAAACTTTGATTTTCCGCGACAAATTTTCATTTTCTAATCTCTTTGCGGCGATGCGACTTTTGCTGCCAACAGAAACTCATTATTTTCCCGACAAACTGGTACAGTGGGGGACCTGATCCAGTGGCAAAAAACGTGCCATTTTGTATCCAGGAAACATAAAAAAATGTGGCAAAATACCTCTCTCTCAAATTGAAAAAACTCAGATGTATTATAAAAAGTGCGCCCGCTCTTCTCTTGTGAGGAAAAAGCGCGCGCCCTTCAAAACGGGGTTTTTCACTTGGAGAGGGAAGCATTTTGCCGCATTTTTGATACTGCCCGAATGCAAAATGGTACGTTTTTTGCCACTGAATCAGATCCCCCACTGTAATAGTACAGGGTCTTTCAAGAAACGTGAAGGAAAGTAGGAGGCTATAACTTTCGGCGGAGGCGGCGCAGAGAGCTCGTTTTTGGAATATGTATTTTTAAGCAACATTATTTTTTTGGCTACGAAATAACAAGCTTTTAGAGTTGGCAACATCCTTCCTTTTTTCAACGTCAACTCTATCGAAACCCCCGAAAAAAATCCGACATTTCTTGGTGATTTTCAACCGAAAAAGACCGCAATTTCACGATCATTTTCAACCGAAAAAACCTAGTTTTCGGGGTAGAGATGCCTCTACTTCAGAAGGTCGTAGCGACCTCAGTTTGCACTCCAAAAGCTTGGTATTTCGTAGGCAAAAAATAATGTCGCTTAGAAATTCGTATTCCAAAAACGAGCTCTCTGCGCCGCCTCCGCCGAAAGTAATAGCCTCCTACTTTCCTTCACGTTTCTTGAAAGACCCTGTAAAAATTTCACATCTTCGCTTACCGTGGTGTGCGTCAATCTGTGCCGCGTCAGGTTGCCGGGCTGACGGAACGCCCGCCCGCAGTGCTCGCACTGGAACGGCTTCTCGCCGGTGTGGATTCGCTTGTGCGTGATCAGCGTGTTGCTGCGCGAGAACGTCTTCTCGCACACGTCGCATCGGTATTTTTTGACATTGGAGCTGCGGGGCGCGGGCCGGCCGTCGCGGCCCGGCTTCCGCGCCACACTCTCCACGAATTTGGGCGGCGTTGAAGTGGGGACGGGAGTGGGGATTTGGCCCGTTTTCTGGCGAATCTCCTCCGCCAGATTCGCCAACGCTGATTGGATGTTGCCTGAAATGGGGGAATGTCAAGGAAAAATTGAAAAAAATAAAAAAAAAAAAAAATATATATATATATATTTTTTTTGCACTGTGAAAAGGCGTCGCTGCGATTTTTGCTACGCGACAGACAAAAGCACAGTGCAAAAAGTTATAAAATGCATTGCACTGTGCAAAAAACCGCCATTAGCATTTTCAAAAAGTGCAAGGACATTTTTTCCCTTTCGCACAGTGCATCTTGAACTTTTTCCCACGCTTGTCGCCGGCGCACAGTGCATTTTTATTTTGCTCTATTTGCACAGTGCAAAATTGTCTAAAATAGCGCGCGCACAGTGCAAAACGGTTCAAACTGCACCGCACCGTGCAAAAAGATGGGCATTTGCTCTCTTCCGCACAGTGCACTTTGAACTTTTTCCCACGCTTGTCGCCAACGCACCGTGCATTTTTATTTTCCTTTTTTTTCGCACAGTGCAAACCTCAAAAGATGAAAGTCGTTTGCACTGTGCAAATTCTTGAACGAAACCACGGCAGTTGAAAAAAAGCCTTCGTCGCGGCGACATTTCCGAATTCCATCGATTGCGACCCCGCATCGATTGCGACCCAGCATCGATTGCGACCCCGCATCGATTGCGACCCAAAATGGGGTAAAGCGACCCCGGGATGAAAATTCTTTGATTCTCTTCGGGAAAAACTTGCTTTAGGGGTTTTCGAGGGTGCTGATTTCGAAAATGATGTTCATTTTTCCTCTAGTATTACATAGTACTGTCTGATACTATATAGTACGAAGTGAAAATATCGCTTTTGATGTTAAATACTCGATTTAGGGGTTTTCGAGGGTGCTGATTTCGAAAATGATGTTCATTTTTCCTCTAGTACTACATAGTACTGTCTGATACTATATAGTACGACGTCAAAATACGGCTTTTGACGTTAATGGTGTTGGTTTGATGCTTAGTACTCTTCAAAAACACATTTTAAAGACTTGGTGCTATATAGTACTGTCTGATACTATATAGTACGAAGTAAAAATAGGCGTACTAAGCACCAGAACAACACCACCAACGCCTAGAGGCCAACTTTACACCTCGTACTACATAGTATCAGATAGTACTATATAGCACCAAGTCTTTAAAACGTGTTTTTGAAGAGTACTAAGCATCAAAACAACACCATTAACGTCAAAAGCCATATTTTGACTTTGTACTATATAGTATCAGACAGTACTATATAGCACCAAGTCTTTAAAATGTGTTTTTGAAGAGTACTAAGCATCAAACCAACACCATTAACGTCAAAAGCCATATTTTGACTTCGTACTATATAGTATCAGACAGTACTATGTAGTACTAGAGGAAAAATGAACATCATTTTCGAAATCAGCACCCTCGAAAACCCCTGAAGCAAGTTTTTCCCGAAGAGAATCAAAGAATTTTCATCCCGGGGTCGCTTTACCCCATTTTGGGTCGCAATCGATGCGGGGTCGCAATCGATGCGAGGTCGCAATCGAGCGGGGTCGCAATCGAAGGATTCCGACATTTCCGATGCACAGTGCGAAACCAAAAAAAGTGAAATGCACTGTGCAAAATCCGACTTCTTTTTGCACGGTGCGGGCCGCGACAAAATTCAAACTCGCTCAAGGAAAAAGAGAAAATGCACTGTGCGCCGCCAAATGCACCGCACCGTGCAAGAAATCGCATTTTGCACCGTGCCTTCGACAAAATTTGCACAGTGCAATCGGAATGCCGCCGTGTCGCGCGCGATTTGCACTGTGCGTAAAAAATGCAAAATGCACCGCACCGTGCAATAAATCCCATTTTGCACTGTGCATTCGACAAAATTTTGCACAGTGCAATCGGAATGCCGCCGTGTCGCGCGCGATTGCACCGTGTCGCCGCGAAAAAACACCATTTTGCACCGTGCAATTCAAAAGTCGCAGCGACGTGAGCTGTTTTCAAGTGTCGCCGCGATTTTTTGCGCACGCGACAGAAATTGCACAGTGCAAAAAAGATGAAAAATGCACCGCACCGTGCAAAAAAACCCCATTTTGCACTGTGCGAAATCAAAGTATCGTGCGACAAAGGGGTTATTTGTGCACGGTGCGGACCGCGACAAGTGTCCACGAACTTTTTGAAAATTCTTTTTCTCACAAAAGCATCGCACAACTTACCGCCGCCTTGAAGCGTTTTTTGGAGCTTGGGCAAGAGCATTCCGCGAAAGGCCGGATGTTGCGTCAGGGTTTGCAGCACCCTGGCGGTGTTCTGTTTGGTTTCGTCGGCCTTGGGGACCCATTGGGACTGGGCGCTTAATGCTTGCAGGCGATTAAAACACTCGACGGATTGCGCAATTGCCTGAGGATTTGCCTGGAAGGGGAATTATGAGGGTTTGTGTCGAACGTTCCGTATGATACGTATATATATATATATATATGTATATATATATATATATATATATATATATACAGGGTGACAAAGAAAAAATGCAACTCATATTTGTGGCCATATTTTGTCTAAAACACCAAACTTAACCAAAGTAACGGTGAATATCAGTAACATAGAGCATTGTTAATAGTATGCTCGACCAGTTTTAAGGTGGCTGTTCTTGGCCCCGAGATATAGCTCAAAACGTGACTTTAAATTTTGGCCGATTCGCCGAAGCTTTTTTTGGGGAAATCGGTTCCGTTCTTACCGCAGCAATCAATTAGCGGCTCCAAACTTTTTTGGCGTGAACTAGAGGTCCTGGCTTCTAACTCAACAAAAAACATAGTCCACCGGATTCAGATCCAGCGAGTAGACGGCCATTTCGCAGACCACATAAAATCGGGAAAACAGGTCCTTTCCTGGCCTTGCGTCTTTTTTGCTTTATGGCTGATGGCGGAATCCTGCTACGATGTCTGTTTTGAACCGCCAAAGTGCTACTGAGCCCACGGAATCACGTTGGTGTACAAAATGTCGCTGGTAGACTTATCGGTTTGGTTCTGGCCCCTTTATCCAAGAAAACCAAGGAAAACCAAGGATATCACGCCGCTGGCGCAAGACTTTGCCCCAGGCCATGAGAGGTCGGATTTTTACTGGGTTCAAAAATGGCGGACGGTTTTTGACTCTCAACAGTCCAACTCCTGCAATTCTGGTGGTTGTAGGCCTGCTCGATGTTGAAATACTTCTCATCCGCGAACAGGACCTTCTCTCATCGCTGAGCTGCGGCGCGACGCTTGAGTTTTCGACATTTTTTGAGCCGCACTTGCTTGTAGTGTTCCGTGAGGCGCTAGGTCTTTTGGAGCTTGTTAGGCTTGCGCTACGGTGCATTGCTGGCCATTCATCGACCAGCTGTTGTGTTGATGACGGTCTGCCGGGCAATCTTTTTCATGGACACCATCAGATTTTGCTTCACTCGCTTTTTGATGATCTCAAAGTTGCCAGAAGTGTTCAAGATGCGCTTTCTTCTATTTCCTGGACACTTAACATCGTGGCCAAGCTCGTGGATTCGTTTGGTGGCTTTTGGCATAGCAGATTTTCCTACACCGAGCAGTTTAGCAATCTCACACTGTCCTTTTTCTTCCCGAGACAGGTTTAAAATCGAGGTCCCTCTGTTTGACACTCAATACAAAGATGATAATCAATCGATATGGGCATGAAAATCAAAAGACTAGGACAGAAAAACACGGAGAATTTAATGGTATAAAAAATATTTCGCTACACCTAAACATTTTCGCGGCAGGACCCATGAAAAAAAGTTGCATTTTTTATTTGTCACCCTGTATATATATATTATATATTATATATATATATATATATATATATATTTATATATTATCTACCCACTTACAATGTGATTGTTGTTCGCGACGGGCCCGTTCTGACACAACTTCGCGAAGATGTTCATAAAATTCCCGGAGGACGCCATGCTCTGCGCCAGCGCGCTCAAAACGAACGGATTCGAGCCGGCGCTCACCGGATTCGCCTCCGACGAGCGTGGCGAGCAGTTGCCGCTGGTCGTGGTCTCCGAATTTTTCGTCGATTCCGAGCAGAACTCGGGCTGAGATGGGTCCAAAGAAGGGGAGGAGCGTCTGCAAAAATTGATTCGGATATAAAAAACTGTATAAAGCACCAAAAAGTAGAAAAAAAATGTCGCTATAGAGAGTTATTTTTTGAAATTTCTGCCATAGCTAAAAAATATGATTTTTTATTTTTTTACTTTGTTTTTACACTATCAGTCTGTCGGGAAATAATGTGGTTTTACCGCGATTTTTGAATCTTACATTTCATTTTTGCTGCGACGACTCCACATTATTTTCCCGACAGACTGATACAAAGTATATAACACGTTGCAAACAGTGGTATAGTCTACCCTTGTTCACGTATCATGGCTATACTCTGCCCTGAGTGTCAATTTTGTGGAAAAATTACCCTCTACAGTAGAAATATGCATGAAAATTTTCATTACAAAATTCGAGAAAAAGTGTCGTATTTTTTACATCCTTCGCTCCTGCAAAATGTGAGCTAGAAAAGTCTTCATATACGTCTTAGAAAAACTACTTTTTATATCTAGTTTTTTCAAAATCTGATCCTCGGACTTGGAGCATCAGGCTGTCGGGAAAATAATGTGGATTCGTTCGCCGCTGCGCCGACCGCGTCGTTGAAGTGAAAATTAATTCGATTTTGTCGCGACACAATTCATTTTCTCGCCGGCGATGCGATTTCCGCTCCGACAGAGTGCTCATTATTTTCCCGACAGACTGAGAATAAAAAAAATGCATCGTATAAAATGTCATCGGCAGGCTGCAAGACCCCAAGAAGGATCATACGACCGTCATATCGGCTTGTCGGGAAAATAATGAGCACCTTACTGATAGTCCAGTAAATATTATAATAAAGATGACTTATTATTACTATCATAAAGATGACTTTTTCCGGCCACTAAATTACAGTAATCTCGAACGAAATTCCCCTTACATTTTGCCGTCATCACTCTCCTCGCCTCCACTGCAAATCCCATCGCAGTTCTCGTAGCCGAACTCGGCCTTATTGGCCGCCGCCAGCTGTTTTTGTCGCTCCTCCAGCAAGGAGTCGATGAAAAACTTTTTCGTACGCATTGTTGAGGTCATTGAAGGGGCTGGGAAAAGGGGTTGGTTTTGTATTTTAAAGAGGAATTTTGTATGTGAAGAAGGGTGGTTTTGTATACGGAACGGCCTGAAAATCGAAAAAATTAATAGAAAATTATAAACAGCAAGAAAACTGGTCGAAAAAAACGTCAAAATCCAGTCAATAATATGCGACAAATTCGAAAAAAAGTATCGAAAAAAGCTGTCTGGAGCACAATCCAGGGATAGCCTAATTAAACGAACGCGATATTGCGTGAAATGGAGGCCGCTGGACGGTCGTAAAACAATAAAAACAACGGAATACCCATGATTTTATGCGAATGACGACAAAAAATAAACAAAAACGTCGTAAAACTTGCTCCCTCTTCAAAAAAAAAAAAAAACGATTTTGATTAGCCAGTAAACTTCGCATCGCCAACGCACAGTGCATGTTGCCATTTTTTCGCACCGTGCGCGCTTTTTCGAGCGATTCTGCACTGTGCAAAGGTCCCTTTTTGAAACTGCACGGTGCATGTTGCCATTTTTTTTGCACTGTGCGCGCTTTTTCGAGCCATTTTGCACTGTGCAAAGGTCCCTTTTTGAAACTGCACGGTGCATGTTGCCATTTTTTTGCACTGTGCGCGCTTTTTCGAGCCATTTTGCACTGTGCAAAGGTCCCTTTTTGAAACTGCACGGTGCATGTTGCCATTTTTTTTGCACTGTGCGCGCTTTTTCGAGCCATTTTGCACTGTGCAAAACGGTTCGGAAGCGTTTGCACCGTGCGAAAAAGGCGATGAAACTGCACAGTGCAAAATGATTTGGAAGCGTTTGCACCGTGCGAAAAAGGCGATGAAGGGTCAAAAAACTCTACGCACAGTGCAATTTGCCTTTTTTCGCACTGTGCAAAATAGGCGCAACAGAAACTGCACAGTGCAAAATTGTTTAGAAACGTTTGCACAGTGCGAAAAAAAGGCAAAATGAATGCACTGTGCGTCGGCGACGAAGGGTCAAAAAAACAAACATGCACGGTGCAGTTTGCATTTTTTTCGCACTGTGCGCTCTATTGCGAAACATTTTGCACAGTGCAAAAATCGTTTGGAAGCGTTTGCACTGTGCAACAGAAGGCAAAATGAATGCACTGTGCATCAGCGATGAAAGGTCAAAAAAGTCTTTGCACAGTGCAGTTTGCCTGTCTTCCCACCGTACGCGCTTTTTGGAAACATTTTGCACTGTGCAAATGCCTTTACGGGCGCGACAAACACTTGCACGGTGCAAAATGGTTTGGGAGCGTTTGCACTGTGCGAAAAAAACGCAAAATTAATGCACTGTGCGGCAACGATGAAGGGTCAAAAAACAAACAAACATGCACTGTGCAGTTTGCCTTTTTTTGCACTGTGCGCGCCTTTTCGAACGATTGCGCACTGTGCAAATGCCGCTTTTTGGGGGGCAACAGAAACTGCACAGTGCAGAATGGTCCCGTAAGCGTTTGCACTGTGCATCAGCGATGAAAGGTCAAAAAAGTCTACGCACAGTGCAAGTTGCGTTTTTTCGCACTGTGCAAATGTCCTTTACGGGCGCGACAACCGCTTGCACAGTGCAAAATTTTTCGAAGAAACGCGCACAGTGCGAAAAAAGGCAAACTGCACTGTGCGTAGACCTTTTCCACTCTTCATCGCCGACGCACAATGAATTTTGCTTTTTTTCGCGCAGTGCAAACGCTTCCAAACCATTTTGCACCGTGCAATTCGCTGCTGCGCCCGTAAGGCGACTTTTGCACAGTGCGAGATCGCCCGAAAAAGCGTGCACAGTGCGAAAAAAAGACAAACTGCACTGTGCGTAGACTTTTCATTTTTGATCGCCCACGCACAGTGCACTTTGTGTATTCTTGCTCAGTGCAAAGCGCGCACAGTGCAGAAACAAGACAAACAGCAGGGACAAAAAGTCTACAAACTTTTGAGGGAAGAGCGCTACCATAACCCTCTCTGTTGGCGAGGAAGGGGAGAGAGAAAGGCGCGTCGAATCCAATCCCCGCCGCGGGGAATTAAATGGAGACGCTTTTGGGGCGGCGAGAGAAAGAGAAAAGAGGCGTGTGCCGGCGAGAGGATGACGTCGCCAGACACTGCCTTGAATTATAAAATCAGGTGTCGAAAACGCAAATTTTTGCCTTTTTTTTACAAGGGAAGTACCCCAAGTACGACGCTCAGATTTTTTTTCAATTTTGCACACACGTCGGGAATAGACTAAATATCAATTCCTGAAAGTCTTAGCTCGCGCTTTGCGGGTGCCGCCGAGATATTGAACGATGTTTGCCGCCGAGACAGCACACTAAACGTGGAAAGCGGTCAAAGAGGAAAACAATTTTTGGCCATAACTTCGCTAGTTTTGCGCGGAAAAAATTGATTTTTTGTGGAAACATTACCCTCTATGATAGAAATAGGCAGGAAACTTTTCGTCCCGAAATTCGGTAAAAAGTCCCAAATTTTCGCCGACTATCGATCTAAAAATCTCGGTTGTTTCTGCAAAGCGCGAGCTAGGATTCCCGCATATATCTTATAAAAAATTATTCTAAATTTGTGCCAAGTTTCATCAAAATCTGAGCGTCGCACTTGGGGTACTTCCTCTGTCAGATGGGGTTTTTTAGATGGTTCACTTCTAAGCCCAAAAAATAATAAAAAAATATATCTTCAGAAAAAAATAAAAACACAGTTTTGTAGAGGGGAAAGAACTCTATCCAATGCATATGCGCACTTTGCCAAACAACAAACTATCGTTGTAAAACGAAGCAATCAAAAAAAAACTCTACAAACTTATTCCCCAACCTAATACTGTGGACATATCACCAATTGCAGACAACAATGATATGAAAAAATATATGAAAAACTGGTCCCTGTTTGGAGCCGGATTAAATTCATAATTGATTTTCTAATCGGCGGATATAATGACATTATTATAAATTGGATAAAAATAGCTGAAAATGTTAGTGTGTACAGGCCCCCAAAAATGTTTCAGGCGCGCTAATCCGTTGCGAAAATCCCATAAACGGCTGATAAAAAATTCCAGCTAAATTCCAGCTTGATTTCAAAAGTTTTGCGAACCCTCAGGGCTCTTTGTTGTCAACAAAACTTGGAAAGTTTAATCCGGGGCATCCGGTTTATTGCACCCGATGATAATTTATACGAATTAGATGAATTAATTAGCTTCAAACTTGTCGTTTGAAGGGGAAATTTAATTTAACTACAGGCAAAGGAATTTTGACTTGGCTATCAGTCTGTCGGGAAAATAATGAGGACAAAATAATGAGGCCAATTTGTCGCTGAAGAGAAAAATTCGATTTTTTTGACAATTCATTTTCTCGTCAGCGAAAAATTTTTTTGATCACAACAGAATGCTCATTATTTTCCCGACAGACTGAAAAAAATCTCCTTATTTTCACGATATTTTGCCCGGTGTAGTAAGCAGAGTCTACGGTCAAAATTTCAGCTCCCGTGGATATTATTTTTTTACCAAAAAGCAGTAGTGTTACTCTAACGCACGTGCAATTACTGTAGCAACATAACTAATAGATAATTTCATTTAACAAGTTCATGAAATTTTTAGCTTTTCGAACGCTGAGAAGCCTGGCTCCGACTACATCTCCGGGAGCCGGCGCAGCTCAAAGACGAAGCCAATAGGCGGCTCCGAAGCCGTGACAAACTATGGTTGCAACCTCAGCTCTCCGTGAAAAACTATAGGCGCTATTCTTTATTCTAGCCCACATATTATGGCGCTACTTTGCCATGATATGTTCCCAAGTCCACCATCTAAATGTGGCAAAGCTCACATGCCCGTTCCATCAAAAATATAGCCAAAAACCGAGTGATACCTTATTCGCGGACATCTCTATTTGCGGACATTCCCAGTTCGCGGACACGCTGTTCGCGGACGCCCTATATGGAAGGGAATGTGTGACGTCTTCTTTATTCCTCCGGTTTTTGTCGTTCACGGCACGGCAGTAGGCACAGACGTATCGTAGAATTCCCTTTCTATCAGCTTTTCCACCATTGGTTAATGCGTATACCAAACCATCGTCGTCTGGATGGGGCACCAAAAACCTCGTATACGTCCCTCGACGTTGCGACGGCAATGCAACAGGCGTGAACGAGGCTTCTTCATCAGGATCAGTGATATCCATTGTACAGCGTTGGCAACAATATAACAATATACACGCAGAAATAAGAAATAATTAGACGGAAATACTTGGGCGTCCGCGAATAGGGAAACCCGTGTCCGCGAGTTGGGTGTCCGCGAATAGAGATGCCCACGAAGTGTCCGACACCCTGACAAACTCGGGTTACAACCTCAGCTCTCCGAGAAAAAACTATAGGCTCTATATGCTTTATCCTAACCCACATATTATGACGCTACTTTGCCATGATATGTTGCCAAGTCCACCATCTAAATATGGCAAAACTCATATGCCCGTTCCATCGAAAATATAGCCAAAAATATAGCCAAAAACCGGGCCCATGGCCAAATCCTAGCTCAAAATTTTTTCATCGCCGACCCACAACCCGTCAGGCGCACCTCTGCAATTCACCGCAACCCGCCCGGCCTCTTATATACCTCGCAAAATACGCCTAATTGACGCCTAAACAGGACGCATTTCCTGCTCCTCCCCCCACGGCAAACGATTCGATTGAATTAATTTTACAACCCTGTACCTCTGGGACGGATATTGCGTAAATTGCAAGCGGCGGATTAGTAATCTGTCCGCAGAATTTGGAACACAAACCGCCCGGATTAGCGGGACCCGAAGACCGTCTTCGTCGACACTTGTTGTAGTCATCGGATAGAAGGAGAAGAAGAGGTGATAGCATGGTAAACATCACGCGGGTATTTTTGGGAGCTTGCGCAAATTAGGGCGGTGACTATTAGTACGATGGCGTTCGTCCAATCGCTACGATGATTTTTGCGATATGCACTGTGCGAAAACGAACGTATTTTTTGCACCGTGCAATTTCTTGAACCTTGAATTGAGCAATAGGCTTCTGTCGGGAAAATAATGAGCACTCTGTGGCAACGAAAATTGCATTAATAATGGATTGCGCCGCAACAAAATTAAAAAAAATTAGATCGCGTCCTGACTTTTGGGGTCCAAAATGAGGATATGGTTTTTTATCTGACCGCCCTCCACATTTCATGAACTCTCTCTCTCTCTCGGAGAAAAAAAGATCTTGAAAATTGTCGAAAGGCCCGACAACCCAGTAACGATGACGAGACGCTCAAGAGTCAAGTGATTTATTCAGTGGAAAGGAGGCCCTTTTATAGGGAAGCCCCACGTGGGAAAGTACAATCAAATTTGAATAAATGTAGATCGTTCCTCGTGGGGAAATCCTCGAAGCTCGGTCGTTCCGCCTCACAAAAATCTCAGCTGCGCCTATAAAACGCGAGCTAAAAACCCTCAGGAAGTGATATGTGGCGCACTCCAAATTCTAATGAATTTCGGGCGGCCAGGTGAGAAGACGCCTCTGGCCCCGGCTAAGACGCCGGCCGCTTCCGTTTACGGTGCCAAAAATGAAAAGCCAACCCCAAATGCCGGATGTTACAGGACGGAAGTCGCGATGCCTCCGGCAAGGTGCGGTGTTAATGTCGGACAAATGGGGTCTTCTGGCTTTGCTAGTGCGGGAAAGGCGTGGAGAGGAAATTCTATAGTATTTTCACAAGGTGCGTAGACTTTTTGTCGCGGGGCAAAGTGCGCAGCTCAGACGCCAACTGGCTCCATTTTTTGCACTGTGCACTTTTAGATTTTGCACAGTGCAAACCGCTGTTTCAAAGTCCGCACTGTGCGAAAAACAGCAATGCACGGTGCGTGCGCGACAGGCAAATGAAAGGCGGCAGAACGCACTGTGCACTCGCGAAAAGAAGCAAAAAAGTCTACGCACTTTATGAAAATATAAATAAAATGTCACTGGTAGACATGGAAATGCTCCGCACAGTGCAGAAACTTTAAATTTCGAAATTTAAGATTCGATAATAAGTCCGCAAAATTTAAATTTCCAAGCCTTCGAAACCCAAAGAATACATCGTCATATTGTCCGGGCTACAGTACTTCCAAGAATATTATGGTGAAAGATCTTCAATCACCTCATTAATCATCGAAATACACAAGGCTCTACGGCTTATGTTTCATTAGAGCTGACCTTATTATGGACCGAAAAAATGAAAAAATTGGGATAAGATTAGGTATCCGTCAAAACCAAGATACGAGATTTTTCATAGGCATCTCCAATGTGATAAAATTGGGCTTAGAAGAGGAGGCGTTCATGTTCATAATATACTATAAATAATATAATTTTTTTTAAAATTTTTTCCGCAAATAAGTTGTACATAGGGTAATTATAAGGTGCTGTAGCCATTTTAATGTTATGATAAAAGTGTCTATCTACAATTTGAAGACGATTTTTACATTGAACTCCCCTTTAACCACCTCAAAATCAAATACAAAGTCATCAAAACTCAATTTGAATCCAAATTTTTATATTTCCCATGGCATTTTGCCCCTTTTATCAGCGTAATCCCTCAATTTCCTGCAAATTAAATCCATTTTCACCACAAATATGTGTGCATATTTATTTGATATTGTACCTATGACACTCTATTTTCGATCCAAATCATATCACAAACGCCTTTCGTACGAAGAGCACGCGTATTTTCCCTCTCTCGTCAACCGCTACTATTCCGGGCCCTAATCCGCCACCGAAAATAAGACGCAATATCCGCATCCAATTTAGCGCCCAATTAACGTCCAATTACCGTCATGCAAGGCGCTGATAAAAGATTTGCCGGATTTGCTCGCAGGCAGGCCGGATTTGAGTCGGGCCGGGCTTGCGTTGATTATGACCGAATTAGCGTTGGGGCTTGTTGAAAAGTGGGGCATTCCGGGGAAGTGACGGGCAAGGCGGGGGCACGGAGACCGTCAATCACGACTGATATAGGAGATCCAAAAATGGGTGTTATTAATTTCAGTCTGTCGGGAAAATAATGTGGATTCGTCAATCTGCCGGAAAAATAATATGGATTTATCGGTCTGTCGGAAAAATAATGTGGATTTATCAGTCTGTCGGGAAAATAATGGGGATTAGTCAATCTGTCGGAAAAATAATATGGATTTATCAGTTTTCGGAAAAATAATGTGGATTTATCAGTTTGTCGGAAAAATAATGGGGATTTTCCTGCCTGTCGGGAAAATAATGGAGGCTTAGCAATCTGTCGGGAAAATAATGGGGATTTAACAGTCTGTCGGGAAAATAATGTGGATTTATCGGTTTGATGGAAAAATAATGTGGATTTATCGGTTTGATGGAAAAATAATGTGGATTTATCAGTTTGTCGGAAAAATAATGATTTACCTGCGTGTCGGGAAAATTATGGGGTCCTAGCAGCCTGTCGGGAAAATAATGGGAACTTAGCAGTCTGTCGGGAAAATAATACTATTTTTCTCGCCTTAAATTGTCGCGCGGAAAAATGGGAAGGCAAAAAAAACGAAATTGCACTGTGCAATGCACCTTTTTAGTTAGATGCACGCAGAATGTTTTTTCGGGTTCATGCACAGTGCAGAGTCGCCGAAAATCCCCGGGGACGAATTTGCACGGTGCAGTTTTCTATTTAAAAAAAGCCTATAATTTTGCACAGTGCGGTTTTCTAGTTCAAAAAAGCCTATGATTTTGCACAGTGCGGTTTTTTGCGTGAGTTCTGTCGCACTCTGAAAAAAGAACATTTCGCTGCGCTGCTCGCAGCACCAGTAGACGGTGCAAAAAAGCGAAAAATACAGGGTGCGGCCCACGAAGAAAGTCTACGCATTGATGAAAAAACGTGGTAAATACATATTCCCCCATTTTTCATCTAATTTTTTTCAAGAACAAAGTGTTTTACGAAGGGCCAGGAATATTAAAAAATTAATTCCACACTGCGAGGAGTTCCGAAAGTCCGAAAGAAGATTGCCAACCGATCCCACTTTTCATTTCTTCAATGTTTTTTCCATAATTGAAGCGCTTGTCGCCGCAAATTAATTTATTGAAGCGTACGACCAGGGGGCAGAAGCTGTTGAAAAAAGTGTGTCGTGGGTGGAAACATTGAGAGTGTAGCACATACAATGTATTTTTGAGAGAAATAAATTAAAAAAAAAAAAATTAAAAAAAAAAAAAAAAAAAAATCGCGACAATTGTGCTAAAATTTTGCACACGCATCTAGTGTTGGCTACATATTAATCGCTGAAAATTTGAGCTCACGATTCCCAAAGAGAGCCGAGATATTCGACAATCTTTCCGGGCGAGAGAGCACATAAATTGTGGAGAGCGGTCAGTGAGAAGACCACTTTTTGGCTATATCTTCGCCAGTTTCGCGCGGAAAAAATTGATTTTTTTTGTGAATATTGCACTCTACAGTAAAAATAGCTATGTAGCTTTTCATGGCAAAATTCGCAAAAAAAATTTCATAATTTTGCCAAGTTTTGAGCTAAAAATCTCGGTTGTTTCTGTAAAGTGCAAGGTAAAAATCTCGTATGTGTCGTAGAAAAAATTACTTTAAATTTATGGCAAGTTTCATCAAAATCTGCGTGTCGCTTTTGGGCAATTAGATAGATCAGTCTGTCGGGAAAATAATGTGGATTTTTCGCAGCAAAATCCACATTGTGTCGCGGTCTACGAGTCTCGCATATGTCTTATTGGAGGAAAAAAATAACTAAATTTATGGCAAGTTTCATCAAAATCTGAGCGTCGCACTTTAAATATTACATATTTTACACTTCCCCATATAAATCCTCCCCCCCCCGTGCATTTGTCGCTTTTTTTGCACTGTGCAATGACTTTTTTCTCTACATTTTTCGCGAAAATTGGAACAATTTTTGGGAAGCAATTAGCGCAAAAGCGGTTGTAGTGACCTTTGAAGTGGGCAAAAGTGTGTATAACATAATTGTAAGCAGATAATGGGGGATAAACTCAAGAGGGATAAAAAGCGGGTGGTATTTTGAAGTGGATCAAAGGTTTTTTGGCCATAAAAAATATTTTTTGGCCAAAAAAATCGCATTTTTCAGGATGTTTTTTCTGGACTTTTTTGAGCTCAAATTTTAATGAAACTTGGCGCAAATTTAAAATGATTTTTTCTATGGCATATGTGAGATTTTTAGCTTGCAATTTGCAGAAACGACAGAGATTTTTTTTTCCCAAAAGTTGGAAAAAATATGAAAATTTTTTTTTGCGAATTTTACCATGAAAAGTTTCATAGTTATTTCTACTGGAGAGAATGATACTTCAGCAAAGAATCAATTTTCTCCGCGCGAAACTCGCAAAGATATCGCCAAAAAGTCATTTTTTCTCTGAACGCTCTCCACTTTCTTTGCGCCTTCTCGGCCGTAAAGAAAGTTGGAGAATTTGTGAGGAAGCCCCTAATGACTAATCATCAGAGGGATTATCTTTTGGTAATACTCGCTAAATTTATTTATCTATGCAGCTGAAAAGATTGGCTTATCCTCCTTCGTGGAAATGGGACTTTTTGAATTCTATAGAGTATGAGAAATTTTTTACTCTCTTTGATTACATTGGAATCACAAATATTTACGTTCTACAGCGCCCCGTTTTTTGGGGGTTTTGCATTGTGCGGAGGAAAAACGTTAAAGTTTGATTGCACTGTGCAAAAAAATTTTTATTTTACGCACCGTGCAGATTTTTTTTTTACTTTGTTCGTGCTGTGCAAAAAGCAAAAATGAAAATTTTGATGCATGGTGCAAATTTTTTTTCTTTATTTTATCGCACTATGCAGAAAAAAAAATTATTTTCATCTCACCGTGCAAAAAAGTAAAAAAATTTGGTTGCACCGTGCAAAAATTTTTTATTTTGTTCGCACTGTGCAACAAACAAATATGAAAATTTTGACGCACGGTGCAAAAAATTTTTATTTCATTGCACCGTGCAGAAACAAAAATTTTGATTTTGTCGCACCGTGCAAAAAAAATAAATAAAATTTTGGTTGCACTGTGCAAAAAAATTCTTATTTCGTATGCACGGTGCATGATTAAAAATTGTTTGACTGCACTGTGCAGAAAAAAAAATGATTTTGTCCCACCGTGCAAGAAAAAATTTTTGATTTTGTCGCACCGTGCAAAAAAAAGTAAAAATTTTGACGCACAGTGCAAACCAAAAAAAAATTTTTTGTTGCACGGTGCGACAAAAAAAATTTTTTTATTTTGTCGCACCGTGCAAAAAAATTAAAAAAATTTTAGTCGCACGGTGCAAAATTAAAAAAAATTTTGGTTGCGTCGTGCATAAAAAAATTTTTTTATCATTTCCACTTTTTCCTCAGAAGTCCTACTTTACTTTTTAACGAACATTTTCACCCTACTCCACGTATCTCAAACACAAAATTTCAGCTCAAAATATCGCGCCAAATCCGTCTTTATCCGCGAAATCATCCATTCCGGGCGGCCTTAAATAGTCGTAGTTGTTGATTCGAAACTTAAGCCTCCTCCCCCACCGCAAAGAAAGGGAGATCAGTGAGGAGTTTCCTTTCTTCGAAAACTTAAGCCGAGCTTTTTTATAGAACGGACCGGCGTGGTGTTCACGCCTACTTTCGGGGCCCGGTTTCGGGCTATAAATACGGCGCCAAAAATGGAGCGACTAAATCCCGAGAGCGGCTAATCCCGGGCTACCGTCTTCGCGGACAAAGCGGGATGTTTCGAAAAGCGGGGAAAATAAAAAAAAAAAAAAAACGGCCGAAGATTTTGGTTTCAGGTCGACCCGCGATTAGGCCTCAAAAAAAAAAATCTGCCCAGGGATTTAGGTATGTCGAAAGACCGGGGGCGACATTGTATTTTCTCGGCCGATAAAACTGTATGCTGGTTTACCCCCTTCCCGGCCGCTTTTGTCTCGCAGAAAAGGGAGTTGGGAAACTTGGATAAGCGGCCGGAAATATGAACAACGGATTACGGTCGAATTCTTGAAGATTTCAAACTTGGGGATTTTGGTTTGGAAACTTTAGTCCGTCCGGAATGTCGCTGGAACGATTTTTGGGGGCACTGTGCGAAAAAAGTCAGAGTGCAAGCGACAGCCCAAAAAAAACCTACTGCACGGTGCAGAGTAAACTTTTGTTTGCGCACTGTGCAATGTCGCCAATTTGATTTTTAGTTTTCGCACTGTGCGAAAAAAATCAGGATGTGAGCGGCAGCCAGAAAAAAGTCTATTGCACGGTGCAGGAAACTAAAAATGCACGGTGCAGAGTGAAATTTGGGTTTCGCACGGTGCAATGTCGCCGGTTTGATTGTTCGTTTTCGCACTGTGCGAAAAAAGTCAGAGTGCAAGCGACAACCCAAAAAAAACCCATTGCACGGTGCAAAAAACAAAAAATTGCAAAATTGCACCGTGCAGAGAGAACTTTTGTTGTTGCACAGTGCGATGTCGCTGGATTTTTGGGCGCTTGCACTGTGCGAAAAAAATCGGGGCGACAGCCCAAAAAAGTCTACTTGCACGGTGCAGAAAACAAAAAATCGCACAGTGCAAAGTAAACTTTTGTTTTTGCACAGTGCAATGCCACCGGCTTGATTTTTAGTCTTCGCACTGTGTGAAAGAGTCAGGGTGCAAGCGGCAGCCCAAAAAAGCCTATTGCACGGTGCAAAAAACAAGAAATTGCAAAATTGCTCCGTGCAGAGTGAACTTTTGTTTTCGCACATTGCAATGTCGCTGGTCTGATTTTTCGTTTTCGCACTGTGCGAAAAGAGTCAGGGTGCGAGCGACAGCCCAAAAAAGTCTACTTGCACGGTGCAAAGGGAACTTTTAGTCGAGGCGCACCGTGCATATCGCCATTTTTTTGCACTGTGCAATGTTGGTTGCGCGAGCAAAATTCGCGGCGACAGAGCTGAGAAACCCCTGTTTTGCCCAAGCTGCGAACCGAACCTTGCTTGGTTTGGCTTATCAGCAACCACTGCACTGTTGCAACCCTCTCCGAGTATTTTTCCCGCCCAAAAAAAGATTTTTTTGTTACAAAATGACCTAAAAATAACAAAATTTACAGTACGTGGTCGGGGAAAGGTATTCTGCAAAAAATGAAAATGGTGTCTCTTACCATTTTTCAAGGGCTCTTCAATGACGTATGTGACTTGTCATTTGGTGAGGGTTCGTATGTACACTTCAATAGTGAGTTTTTTTTGCTATTTTGCACTGTGCGGGGGAAAAAGATTGAAATTTGATTGCACTGTGCAGAATACAAAAACGAAAATTTTGAATCTTGCACCATAAAATGCAGTAGGGGACCTGGTCCAGTGGCAAAAAACGTAGCATTTTGCATCCGGGAAGTATCAAAAATGTGGCAAAATGCTTCCCTCTCCAAGTTAGAAAACTCCGATTTCAAAAGGGTGCCGCGCGCCCTTCAAAACTTTTGGCTTGGAGAGGGAAGCATTTTGCAGCATTTTTGATACTTCCCGAATACAAAATGGTACGTTTTTTGCCACTGGATCAGGTCCGCCACTGTATAAAAAAGATAAAAAACGGGGAAAACTTAATATTAAATATTAGAGAAATTATTATCGTGGTATAATTTAAAGGCATATTACGTAATGTAGAGTAAGCTTTCATCGTGGTATAATTGATTTTGGCCAAAAAATTCGAAATATATTGATTTTTGACGAAAAATGGATAAAACATCCCAAATTTTGGCAAAAATAAGCTGTATTTTTTATTGTCATGAACTCTAAAGAGTACTAGGCTCAATTTTAAGCAGTAATTTTCCCATTAATTTTCCCCATTTTACCTCCGAAATAAAAAAAATTCAGAACCCAAAGGCGATTTTTGTTGCGACAGAGTGCTCATTATTTTCCCGACAGGCCGATAAATCCTCATTATTTTCCCGACAGGCCGACAAATCCTCTTTATTTTCCCGACAGACTGATAAATCCTCATTATTTTCCCGACAAGCCGATAAATCCTCATTATTTTCCCGACAGACTGATAAATCCTCATTATTTTCCCGACAGACTGATAAATCCTCATTATTTTCCCGACAGGCCGATAAATCCTCATTATTTTCCCGACAGGCCGATAAATCCTCATTATTTTCCCGACAGACTGATAAATCCTCATTATTTTCCCGACAGACTGATAAATCCTCATTATTTTCCCGACAGGCCGATAAATCCTCATTATTTTCCCGACAGGCCGATAAATCCTCATTATTTTCCCGACAGACTGATAAATCCTCATTATTTTCCCGACATACTGATAAATCCTCATTATTTTCCCGACAGGCCGATAAATCCTCATTATTTTCCCGACAGGCCGATAAATCCTCATTATTTTCCCGACAGGCCGACAAATCCTCATTATTTTCCTGACAGACTGATAAATCCTCATTATTTTCCCGACAAGCCGATAAATCCTCATTATTTTCCCGACAGATTCCCGACAGGCCGATAAATCCTCATTATTTTCCCGACAAGCCGATAAATCCTCATTATTTTCCCGAAAAACCGCTAGTCTGATAGTCAAGTCTTATTCCATGATAAAGATGACTACAAATTATGAGGTGCCAAGCACTTGGTTTGCTCTGAAAAGAGGCGATAAAAAATGTTCACGTTAAAAAGCGATAGATTTTTGTTTCAAAGAACGTCCCATTTCCCCCTATAAAACGTCGCATTAGCTAACATACATACCAATATATACATATATATATATTGTCCTTTCCCCACACCTGATCCCCCATTCGTTTCTCCAGGTTCCGCTCCACGCCACTCTCCCCCCATTCTAATCTATAATAATATCCTAATACGCTCCCCAAAATCTTCATCCTCGAAGATATTCGCCGAAAACGAAGGGCCAGACACCTCCCCTTAACACTTCCACACCTCACTCCCCGCAGCCCCACCCGACTAATCGCCCCAAAAAACTGAGCGGCCGAATCCGGCGGCGAGAGGCCCTGTTTGGGGGGAGATTAGTGTAAAATGGAAAAATACGAGCTGTAAATGAATAAAAACCGAGATATTTTGGATATTTACTTTCAATGCAGCAGCACTTGTTGTTTGTCGGCGGGAGAATGGAAAAGTGCCCGCGGAGATCGGCGGAATAATAGGCCGATTTTTGCACGGTGCAGTTTTGTAGAGCAAAAAAGCTTACAATTTTGCACTGTGCAATTTTTTTGTCCAAAAAAACCTACATTTTTGCACTGTATCAAAAGTTTTAGAAAAAAATTTTGCACATTGCAGATTTTTAGTTGAAAAAAGCTTACATTTTTGCACAGTGCAAATTTGTAGCGCAAAAAAGCATAGATTTTTGCACTGTGCAATTTTGTAAGCCAAAAAAGACTAGGTTTTCGCACGGTGCAAAATTTCGTTTTTAAAAAATTTTTTTGAATTGCGCTAAATTTTCGTTGTAAAAAGCCTAGATTTTTGCACTATTTTTTGTCAAAAAAAGCCTAATTTTCCGCACTGTGCAAGAACTTTCAAAAAGTTTTTTTGCACTGTGCAATTTTTTAGTGCAAAAAAGCCTACTGTTCTGCACTGTGCAGAATTTTAGTTGTCAAAAGCCTACATTTTTGCACAGTGCAAATTTGTAGCGCAAGAAGCATAGATTTTTGCACTGTGCAATTTTGTAAGCCAAAAAAGACTAGGTTTTCGCACGGTGCATTTTTTTAGTGCAAAAAAGCCTATATTTTTGCATGGTGCCAAAGGTTTCAGAAAAAAATTGCACAGTGCAGTTTTATAGAGTAAAAAAGCCTATTGTTTTGCACGTGCAATTTTTTAGTGTAAAAAAGCTTACATTTTTGCACTGTGCAAATTTGTAGGTCAAAAAAGACTAGGTTTTCGCACGGTGCAATTTCTTAGTGCAAAAAATCTTAAATTTTCGCACTGTGCAAAATTTCGTTTTTAAAAAATTTTTTTAAATTGCGCTAAATTTTAGTTGTAAAAAACCTAGATTTTTGCGCAATTTTTTAGTTAAAATCAGCCTTATTTACTACACTGTGCCAAAGGTTTCAAAAATTTTTTTTGCACTGTGCAATTTTTGAGTGCAAAAAAACCTACTGTTCTGCACTGTGCAAAATTTTAGTTGTCAAAAAAGACTAGGTTTTCGCACGGTGCAATTTTTTAGTGCAAAAAAGCCTACTGTTTTGCACAGTGCAATTTTTCAGTGCAAAAAAGCCTACTGTTTTGCACTGTGCAGAATTTTAGTTGTCAAAAGCTTGCATTTCCGCACTGTGCGAAATTTTACACACTTTTTTTTAAATAAAAACTTTTTTTTGACTACAAATATCGTCGGATTCATCCAATTTTTATATTATACTTGACATTACCTGAGTAAAAATTTTTTAAAATCTGTAATAATCTCAATTTTTTGAGGAGATAATCCGAAAAATCGCAGATGAGCTTCCTTATTGTGAAAAAACCAGCCGTATTTTACTCAATTTTTCTCCGAAATTTCTCAAATTTCGCTGAGACTATTAAAAATGTCAAACCCAAGATTGTTGTCCCGAAATCTGGCCCAATTTTCCCGCTCACTGTGCGGCGGGCGAACAGCGAGCGGCTTATATATAAGGCCCTTCAGCGAGGGGCGGCCAAACTTTTTTTTTGGCGATGTAATCCCGGCCTAAGGCGGTTTCGTGGCCGCTCCCTTTCCAGCCAATCATTTCCAGTTACAACGCCGAATTTGTGGGGTGTTTTTAGAACACTTGCCGTCTAATGGATGTCGGGTTATAAACCGATTTGCCCGCGGCGCCGGAGACCCACAACCCGCTTGCGAGGGAAAGCAATCCGACTAATGACAGCGACAATGACATGAGGCTGTTTACATCGCCTCCCACGGCGCTGTTACAATTCGGATTTTGGATGATACGATTGCAGGTATATATGTATCATAATGATTCATTGTCCTGCGGCTTCCGACTAATTTTAGAAACGGAAGGAGGAAAGTGATGTAGGGAAAAAAGGAAGGAGCTACTGTAATTTTATTTTTGTCATAAGGAAGCGCCGTAGAATACAACTATCAGGCTTTGATGAAACTTGGTATACATATACTTACAGGGGAAGTACTCCAAGTGCGATGCTTAGATTTTGAAGAAACTTGGCACAAATTTAGAATAATTTTTTCTAAGATTTATGCGAAAATGCTAACTCGCGCTTTGCAGAAACAACCGAGATTTTTAGATCGAAAGTCGGCGAAAATTAAGGACTGTTTGCCGAAGTCGGCACGAAAAGTTTCATGCCTATTTCTACCATAAAGGATAATGTTCCTACAAAAAATCAAATTTTTCCGCACGGAACGGCCAAAGTTATGGCCAAAAAAACGCTTTTTCTCGAAGCGTTTTTCTCTTTTTTTCTCTGACCGCTCTCCACGTTTAGCGTGCTCTCTCGGCGGCAACTTTTTCGAAGACCCGTAATTTCTAGCTCGCGTTCTGCAGAAACAATCGAGATTTTTAATAATAAAAAATGTTTTGAGATGCTTTCAAACTGTACCGATGCATGCACTCATACCCCACTATCGCAATGTGTAAGTGCGGCTGGAGATTTTTTGCGACAAGGAATTGTGTTACGAAAAATCAGCATATACTCCCGGACATAGTTTTTTGACCACCGATATCCCAAGTGAATATAATGCAATCGATTTGAAATCTGGCATGTATACTAGTCATGACAGGCAGAATCGGGCACATAAAATAGTTTTTCGTGTTTCTATCATGAGGCGAGTTCAAAAGTGATCACAAAGTTTTGTCACTCTTTTTTTTTGAAAATGTTGAGAAAACAGCCTTTAAAGTGCAAGAATGGAAAATTCCGTTCTACCAAATGTTTTGCAGCTCTTCTTGATAAAGCAGTTAAAATTTGGAACATGAAGCTTAATTAACAGCCGAGCAAAAGGGTGGTCAGAGAGATATGTCCGGGAGTATACTAGGTATATATAGTAGGTATAGTCCTCTACGGACTGTATAATCGGGATTTTTAAGGAAAACGTGGCCAAGAAAAATTGCTACTTCTTTGTGAAATTTTTGGATAATTTTTCGCACGACGGTGTCGCTTCGTATTCCCTAACTAAACAATGGAAACTTTTCTGATCCACTCCTTGCTTCTATGATGTGCCTAGTGTAGATAAAATGAATTGAAATTGAAATTTATTTTCCCCAGTAAAGGTTTCACTGTAAATTCCTTGCAGTGAACATCACTCTAATCCCAACAACTTTCTCGCTTATGCAATAGTGCCGTGTTTTCCACGACTTCTCCCCTTCTCCCAATCTCGTCAGCGAATGGTAAACGGGCGCCTTCGAGAAGCTGAAAGGCCCTCTCTCCTGAATGAGTTGTTTATTCGGATCTCCCTTCATTTCGTTACACGCACGTGCAGAAAAAACAACGCGTGGGGCAGGTTGGGGCGTCAAAGCGGGCCGGATGTAATGAAAGGCGAGGAAGTCAGTCGGGAAATGCGAAAGGTGCGTACGGTAGCGAATTTGTCACTCTTCCAGGAAATTCCGGCTATTTATGATATCAGTGGGGAAATAATGAGCACTCTGTCGCATGGAAAATCGCATCACCGTGGGAAAACTGAATTGTGTCGCGGAAAAGTCTAATCGCTTTTCACTTTAGCGACGCGATTGGAACAACGATATTGTGGTCATTATTTTCCCGACAGACTGATGGTACTAGTCGTAGTGCGTAGATTTTTCGTTGTAGGCCGTACTGTGCACAAAAAACCCTTTTTGCGGCGTGGATTTGATCTTTTGCACCGTGCAAGCTCAATATCGCATCGACACAAGCTTTCAACGGAGTGGGCGCGAATTTTGGACGCACAAAATGAAATTTCACAGTGTAAAATGTTTCAACAAGGACCGCGTCGCGCGGGGAACAGGAAACTTGCACTGTGTGGTCCGAAAGAAGCGGAAACAGACTAGTATTCGCATCTGAAAACATATTATGCCGCGGTAATTTTGAAAATGATAGAAAGCTTGCAACAAAAAAGTCTACAGACTTTCTGAAAAATACTATATTAAATATAAGCCATGGTTGACCAGGCTCTCATTTCGAGCCAAAACCAAACGTTCCGGGCTGCAAAATCAGGACCGCCTTGGATTACCGCCGTGCGCAAAGCTGTGGGTTTGTCGGATAAATAATGAGCACAATGTTGATCGGGTCGCTGAAGTGAAAAGCAATACAAGTCTGTCAGGAAAATAATGTGGATTTGCCGTTGTTAGCAGTCACAGAGAGAATGATGGGCGACTCGAAATTCGAAATGCGTTCTCATTATTTTCCCAAAAAAAAGACAGATATTTTTTGATTTTTTAGCGGTCCACTTTAGCCTCAAAGAATGCTCACTATTTTCCCGACAGACTGATACGATAACATTTTTTAAATACGATGAACTTCCACCTGAAGTATAACACTCAAAGCCCCAGCCCAACGCCCTCCACAGCCCATCCACATCCCACTCCAACATACGATAGTTACATTGCCCGCGGCGGCCCGTCCAATTCCCCCCGGCCGCACTTGGCGCCGCGGTGTGAATGGAGTTAATTGGGGGCCCGAGTACAAGTATATCTAATCGGCGGACACCTTGATTAGCATCGACTATAATAACACCCACCGGGGCGAAACGAAGGGTCGATGGCCACGGGGGAGATGTGGATTTCCACACCAATTTCTGATGTATAAATGTGTTTTACACGGAAGACGGAAAGGGCACGCACTCTGCGGTCATGTGAAGGGTGCAGTTACGAAGAAGATATCAGCTCTTACATAGAAGGTAATCTTGTGGAGGATCTAACTAATTTATCATCAGTTTTTTGGGAAAATAATGAGCAACAAATCAAGAGACATCGCTGTGTCACGATTCCGTGAAGAATTCCCAGGAATTAGCATAAACACGAATATTTCGATATAAATGTAATGGATCGACCGCTTTTCGGTCACTCGTTGGTGAAATAAACATATTTTTGGAATTGTTGGAATTCGCCTTGTCACAGTGCGGTGGTGGTCCAAGCTAATTGAAGCCGAGTTCACGGTTTTTCTCCTAGAGTTCTCTGGTTGTGGTCTCCGGGTTAGTAGGGGCAGTGGATACTAGGAGTAGAGGGCCTCTTTACACCTTGACTACATAAGTCTTGACAGCTAATAGCGGTCGCAAAGCGATGATAGGGGGTTCCAAGGCAAAACGAATCCACGTATTTTCCGACCGACTTACACTACGTCAATATTCTTTTTCCAGAACATTGTTTGTTTAACCCTGAATGAAATATGTAACGAGATTGAGTTGAATTCCGTATCACATGACTTCCGAACCTCCCTCATGTGCTACACTTCCAAACAACCTCCAAAATCCCCGCTAATAACCGAATTATCCCTTCGCCAAGTGTAATAGCAAGTCTCCTAACGCCGCTTTCAACAACATGTCAACACTGGGATTACCCGCTGGCAATTACAAGCCCAGTCTACGCCGATAATCCACAAAGTAATTGAGTGTGTAGAAGGTGCACTAAAAGGCGGATTAATCTGTGGAATCAAGTGTAAGTAAGGAAGGAGAGAGGTAATCGTAGATTGAGGCAGTTTCTTGAGGACGTGACTAGAGAGTAGCTCTTTCCGGGAAAGGATAAAGTAATTGGTGAGAAGTGTAGGATGTAGGCGGTGATGATACTATTAGTACTTTCAGAAAGTGAGTAGACTTTTTTGCCTCTTATCGCGAGCACACAGCGACGTACAAGTCGTTTCAGAAAGTGCGTAGACGTTTTCGCGGTGAACAGTGCATTTTTTTTGCACATTGCAACGCCAGTCGCGATCACAAATTTCGCAGCAAATTTTCTTTTGGCAAATCAAGAGCACTGTGCATTTCACCTTTTTTTCTTGCACTGTGCGCACTACGGAAAAGTCCATGCACTTTTTTGAAAATGCTAATAAGGACAGGTTGGTGGAAAATTCACCACGAAAGAAGGTATTGCATATTATGTATATAAACGAGGCAGAAATCGCAGAAAACATGACAAATGTTTTAGGACTTCCGTTGGTAAATGAAACGCTATCCCATTTGCACTATGCTGTCGAGTGTCGCATGCCATTAGATTATATGTACAATGAAATAGAAGCCCTGGGAAGAGATACCTATCGTCTGAATTGATGGTGTCATCCTTGCCCTTCTCCTACAGTGTTTAGACCGTATATGGGGGCTGAGGATTGATAAGAGGCGAACCCCTACTAGCTAATAGTCGTTCCACGAAGCGCATAGACTTTTTTCCTTGCGTCGCGGCGATTTTTTAATTGCACAGTGCAAAAGGTCTAAAATGCACAGTGCGTAAAGCTTGCGATGAGAAGTCTACGTACTTTTTGCAATAGGCTTTTTTTGGACTGTCGCTTGTACCGTGACTTTTTTCGCACATTGCAAACGCCGAAGATCACTGAAGAGATTCCGGCGCCATGAAATGTGCGAAAAGAAAAGTTCACTTTTTACTGCGAAATTTCTTGCTTTATGCACCGTGCAATAGGCATTTTTGTGCTGTCGCATCCTGAATTGTTTCTGCACAGTGTGAAATTCACTGTAGCGACTTTGTAAAAGGACTTGTAATATGCAGTTCCCAGGCCCGACGACCCAATAACCGATCAAGCCGAGAGCTCAAGACTCAACTGATATTTTCATTGGAAACAAGGCCTTTTATAGGGAATGCCCATGTGTAAAAGTGCAATCAAATTTGAATAAATGAAGGTAGATTTTCATGGGAAAATCCTCAAAACTTGTCTTCACAAAAATTCCCCTCTGCACTGTGCAATTTCTCGCTTTTTGCACCGTGCAACAGGCTTTTTTCGGCTGTTGCATTCTGACTTTTTCTGCACAGTGCAAACGCCCAAAATCAGTGCAGCGACTTTGCGAACGGCCTACTATTATATTTGCTATACATATACATACATAAACATTGAAGCGTAAGCGCGTCATTAGCCGGAACAAGTCAAGTCCGGCCTGCCAGCGTCACCTCTTCGCCTTTTGGGCCCATCCTCATTTATTATACAATACCGCCCGAACCTGACCTGACAAAAGGGCCGGCCGGAGGCGTCAGGCTGTGAGAAAAAGGGGGATAAAAGAATGCCATGGATTCCGCTCGAGAATGGGCCGACGGGGCTTTTGTGTAAGGGCGGGAGGCGCGCCATTCATTGGCCCCGCTTTGCGGCCCATCGGGCCCTTGTCTTTGTTCGCCGAAACGAAACGTCGAAGGGCTTCGGGGCAGGCGGCTCGTCCCCCCACAAAACAATCTTCGCCTCCAGGCTGCGAGACGTTTTTGCCGAGGCCCTTCCTACCGTTTTCCGAGAAGAAAAGGGGACTTGTGAATGGCGAGGCGGAAGCAGGGGACGGAGGACGAGGAGGAATCGAATGGCACATCGTTTTGCGGGCCTACGGTAGAGGAATGGATGGGAAATGGGGGAAGCGCGGCGAAGAATAGCACTATCAGGCTGTCGGGAAAATAATGAGCAGCGTCGAAAATTGGAAAATTTCATCGCAACATTCCGTCGGGAAAATAATGTGGATTTTTCATTCCGTCGGGAAAATAGTGTGGATTTATCAGTCTGTCGGGAAAATAATGTGGATATATCAGCTTGTCGGGAAAATAATGTGGATTTATCATTTGTTTCAAAATTTTCCCGGCAGGCCCCGAAAAAAATGCTAGAGAGATTTTCGCGACATGCACTGTGCGAAAACAAAAGTTCGGTTTGCACTGTGCAATTTCGGGATTTTTTGCACCGTGCAGAGGATTTCTTGAGCCGTTTCATCCTGACTTTTTTTGCACAGTGCAAACGTCAAAAATGAAACCGAAGATTTTCCGTACGGAGCAATGTTGTGTCTCCGATGTTAAGAAACGTATGTTTTTGAAACAGTTTTTCTCGTCAAAGCTTATAGCTTGAGGCAATAAGTAAGCAAGTAAAGTAAAGAAAAAATAACATTGTTTTTTGTGTAAAAATGTCGGCTCAACAAAAAAAGAATGACGACAAAAAAATCTGAAAAAATATAGAATTTCAAAAATCATAAAGAGGAAAAAATAAATAAACCAACATACGAAGAAGCGTATATACATATATGTTATAGGCTTAGGACCCCGCAAACAGCAAATCTGTCAAAAGTATGGTATGTCAGTCAGTTCGCAAGGTCGCTGGAGTTGTTTTGTGAAGTTTGCACTGTGCGAAAAAAGTCAGGATTCATGTTGGTAGGCTGGCTTGAAAACAAATTTATCAAGTTAAAAATGATGCATTAAAAAAGGTAATAGGGCCACATTGAAGGATAGCGTAGCAAATTTTACCATTCCCAAATAGGACTATATAGAAGGGTGCCTAGCAAAGTTACCATGCCAAAATAAGGACACATTGAAGGGTACCGCAGCGAATTTACCATGCCCAAATAGGACTATATAGAAGGGTACCGCAGCGAATTTACCATGCCCAAATAGGACTATATAGAAGGGTGCCGTAGCAAAGTTACCATGCCCAAATAGGACCACATTTAAGGTTAGTAGTAGCAAATTTACCATGCCCAAAATAGGGCCATATTGAAGCTCAAAAAAACAAGGGAAGTACCCCACATTGAAAGGTGCCATATCAGATTTATCATGCCCAAATAGGGCCATATTGAAGGGCGCCGCAACGAGTTTACCATGCTCAAATAAGACTATATAGAATGGTGCCGTAGCAAAGTTACCATGCCCAAATAGGACCACATTTAAGGTTGGTAGTAGCAAATTTACCATGCCCAAATAGGGCCATATTGAAGCTCAAAAAAACAAGGGAAGTATCCCACATTGAAGGGTACCGCAGCAAATTTACCATGCCCAGGTAGGGCCATATTGAACGGTACCGTAGCCAGCCCACTTATCGCCTCAAATTTCCCGTCGCATCATCCCAATCACGCCCCTCCCGGACACCTCCTCCAGCATAACAAATGTGAGCGGGGGACCTGTGGCGCCGCGTATGGACTGGATGGGCCGGGGCTTATTAAAACGCCTTAACGAAATCCGAATGAATCGCGTGCAAATGTGCGCTTAATTCCGGTCCTCGCAATTAGCGTGGACTTGTCGTCGCACCTTGGGCTTTGCTTCCAAGATCCCTTCTCCTCTTCTCGCCCCCCTCAGGGGCCTTCATTATGAATAGAAACAAAATTCGTTTCGGCCGGTGCGCCCGAAACGAAGGTGCTAAATGAGCGCGGAGAAAGGTGCGATGCCCAGAATTGGGAATGAAAGCCAAACGGATTCGAAGGGGGGATTTGCGGATGGGAAAGAAGAGAGCGAAATGCTTACAGTATTAACAGGAGAAGTACGAAAGTACGACACTCAGATTTTGATAAAACTTGACGTAAAATTGGATGGTTTTGAGTGATTAAACTTGAAGAAAAATGTGATAAATGGCATTTTGAGGAGCATGATAATAAATAAAGTGGCTGTAAATTACTAATAGACACATTTATCATGACATTAAGACAGCGAAAACACCTTATAATTTCCTCTAATCACCAAAAAGGAAGTGTTGAAAGTGCGACCCTCAGATTTTATTTCACAGCGGCAAATCCACATTATTTTCCCGACAGATTGATACTCCAAGTGCGATGCTTGGATTGCGATAAAACTTGGCGCAAATTTTGAGCGATTTTTTCAACTCAGATTGTAAGAATTTTAGAAAAATCTGAAATATTTTTTTCCGAATTTTGGCATTAAAAAAGTTTTGTGCCAATATCTGTCATAGTGGGTAAGTTCTACCAAAAACTAAAGTTTTTCATCGCAAAAGAGGCAAAGATACTTATAAGAGTGAAACAACAAAATCGGTTGTTCAGAAAGCAAAACGTTAAAAAAGGTTTCCTTAAGCAGAAGAAAGCGGATTTAGCGTCTTTTTCAGAACCCAAAAAGATTTAAAAATAACTTTCTGACCGCTCTCGACACTTTGCGTACTCTCTTGGCGTAAAAAATTGTTGAATATCTCGGCTTCTCTGGCAAAGCGCAAGCTAAAAAGTTTTTTTAGGAATCGTTGTTTGGCCTATTATTTTGGCTTTCTTTCCTTTTGCACATTTTGCACATTTTTCCCGCCCTCGTCGCCAACGCACAGTGCAAAAAAGGAAAAAAAAGCCTTTTTGCACTGTGCAAATTTTTCAGGCAATGTGCACAGTGCGGACCGTGGAAAAAGTCCACGCACTTTACAAAATAAAAAAAGCTCAATTTTTGCAGGAAAAGATAGGAATTTTTAAGTAAAAAAATAAAAAAAAAATCCCAAAAAAAGATAAAAAAATTGAAATAAAATTTTTTTCTTGAAATACATAATTCAGTAATGAAAATCAAAAATACCTAAAAAATACAATTCCACCCTGTCCAGCTCCCCCCGAACACTTCATTAAGCTCATAACGCAACATTGTCACCCGAACCGCAATAAAAACAAGGCAATTATGCAATGGATCCGGGCTCATCCACTCCGGCAATTGACCCGAATTGGGGGCCAAGACGCCTCTAATTGTTCGCTGATCTCTCCCATTCGCTCGCCAAACAACTCGAGAGCGTAATGAAGCGCGCTTGAGGAATGGGAAAATTGGTCGTCAAAACAAAAGATTTTGGGGCATGAAACTAGAGTATAATAGGAAGTGCGAAGCTCGGATTCTGATGAAACTTGACATAAATTTGGAGTAATTTTGTCTATGACATAAAAAATGTCATGGGCAGAAATTTCAAAAAAAAAAAATAAAATTTTTAATTTTTGAAAAAATTTGAACATTGCAATTTAATAGGTTTTTTACAATTACGAGACCGCACGGTGCAAAACTGTAGGCTTTTTTTAACTAACAAGGGAAGTCACTTTTTTCGCAGATCGATCCATACTGGTGACCTAGTGGACAGTGAAGGCCTCAGGCTGTGTAAGAAGAATCTGGCGTCCAAAAGTGTTTACGGGCCCTGAAGGCAGAGTTATGACTCATCAAAGTTCGCGCAAAAAAGGTTCCGAAAAGACCCTCCAAAAAAACGGGGTTGGAGAAGTGAGCTTCGGTAGCAGGGTGGTTCGCAGATTTTTCTTTTGTCTGGAAGGGCCAGGGTTCGATTCCTCTTCCCGGCAATAAATAAAAATAATATTGTAAGAGTAAGTTACAAAAAAAATATTTTAAAATATTTTTTGAAAAATATTATCATCCTGTCGTTAAAAAAATGACGATTTTGTTCATATCGTCACTAAACTTATCATCTGCCCAGACAGCAAGCGTTTGACTCAAACGCTTCAGCATGATATCACGATCACCAAGGGCGTCTTCTAAAACATCAGAGATATACATATTGAGAATCCCAGTCCTACCTTCACGCCAAAGTTCCCGCAGTTTTCTCCAATGATACGGCGTCTTGATCCACCGTAATCGCCGCATTATTCCAGAAATTGAATGCGATCCTCGGTGGAAAAATGCCCTCTTATCCCTCACTGTGTCCAAGCTCACAGCGACTTCCCCAAATTTTAACGACAGGATAATAACATTTTTCAAAAAATATTTCAAAACATTTTTTTGTAATTTACGCTACTCTTACAATGTTATTTTTGGTTATTGCCGGGAAGAGGAATCGAAACCTGGCCCTTCCAGACAAAAGAAAAATCTGCGAACCACTCTGCTACCGAAGCTCACTTCTCCGATCCCGTTTTTTTGGAGGGTCTTTTCGGAACCTTTTTGCGTGAACTTTGATGAGCCATAACTCTGCCCTCAGGGCCCGTAAACACTTTTGGACGCCACATTCTTTTTACACAGCCTGAGGCCTTCACTGTCCACTAGGTCACCAGTATGGATCGATCTGCGAAAAAAGTGACTTCCCTTGTAAGAAATTGCACAGTGCACAGTAATAAGCATTTTTCAACTAAGAAAATGCACTGTGCAAAACTGTAGGCTTTTTTCAACTAAAAATCTGCACTGTGCAGAAAATTACAAATATATAACTACGAAAAATTGCACAGTGCAAGGTAATAGTCTTTTTTAAACTAAAAAATGCACTGTGCAAAACTGTAGGCTTTTTTTTAACTAAGAAAATGCACCGTGCAAAACTGCAGGCTTTTTTCCATTACGAAACCGCACAGTGCAAAACCGTAGGCTTTTTTCAACTACAAATTGCACTGTGCAGAAAATTACAGATATTTCTACCTACGAAAAATTGCACAGTGCAAGGTAATAGTCTTTTTTTCAACTACAAACCTGCACTGTGCAAAAGAAATAAGCTTGTTTGAACTATAAAAACGCACTGTGCAATACTGTAGGCTTTTTTCAATTACGAAACCCCACTGTGCAGAAAATTGGACATTTTTTCAATTACGAAAAATTGCACGGTGCAAGGTAATAGGCTTTTCTCAATTACAAAACTGCACTGTGCAAAGTAATAGGCTTTTTTCAACTAAAAATTTGCACTGTGCAAGACCATAGGCTTTTTTCAATTACGAAACCGCACTGTGCAGAAAATTACAAATATTTCTAACTACGAAAAACTGCACAGTGCAAGGTAATCAGCTTTTTTTAAACTAAGAAAATGCACTGTGCAAAACTGTAGGCTTTTTTCAACTACGAAACTGCACTGTGCAAAAGAAATAAGCTTTTTTGAACTATAAAAACGCACTGTGCAAAACTGTAGGCTTTTTTCAATTACGAAACCGCACTGTGCAGAAAATTACAAATATTTCTAACTACGAAAAAAAATTTTTTTTTTTATTTTCAAATAAAAAAAATTTTAAAAACCTCAAAGCGTTTTTGCCAAAAAAACAACAACAGAGTGCAAAAAAAATTACTTTTGATTTGCCTCCAATTCCACCCATTAAACCCGTCCACTTACCCCTCTAATCTAGTCCATTAGAACCGTTGTCCGTTCGTCTCATCTCGCGCACCTTTGACTTCCTTTTGACACGGCCGCGCGCCTTTGTTTCAGCCCACAAATTGCGCAATTATGACCCGACAAACATGCACTGTGCGCGAAAAGAGGAGACCACGGATTTGATTATGCAATTTTTTAAAAGATTTTTAGAGGATTTTTGTGATTTTTGGAGAGAAATTTGACTTTGGAATATAAGTTTTAATTAGAAAAAATTGAAAAATTTTCGTGCCAAAAATCGAAAAAAAAAATAAAAAAAAAATAAAAAAATTTTTTTTTTCAAATTTTTTTTCAAAAAAATTTCAAGTTTTTCCCAACTTTTGATCTATCATAAAAATCTCAGCCGTTTCTGCAAAACGCGAGCTAGAAATTTCATAAAATCATAAAAAAATATTTTAAATTTTAAAAAATTTTTCATAAAATCCCAACGCCGCAATTGAAGCACTTCCCCAGTAAGTTTATTGCGCAACAACATCCCGATATAATGTCAATCATTTGGCACTCCAATTATAATAACAAACTCATTGCGCAGACGCGTCCGGATCAAGTGAAAATAGCAAGTGTGGACGGACAGGAGGTCAGGAATAGGTGAGGATGGCGAAGACAATTATCTCGCAACAAATTGTGTCCTGAAAAAAAACATTTTTTTTTGCACAGTGCAATTTCCTAGTTGAGAAAAGCCTAAAGTTTTGCACAGTGCAATTTTGTAATTTAAAAAAGCCTATAGTTTTGCACAGTGCGATTTCTTAGATGAAAACAGCCTACATTTTCGCACAGTGCAATTTTATAGCGTAAATAGGTCAAAATTTTTGCATAGTGCGGTTTCTTAGCTTCAAAAAAGGCCTGCAGTTTTGCACTGTGCAATTTCTTAGCGCAAATAAGGTCTACGTTTTTGCACAGTGCAATTTCTTAGTTTGAAAAAGCCTAGATTTTCGCACAGTGCAATTTTGTAATTGAAAAAAGCCTATATTTTTGCACAGTGCACAAAAAATAAAAAAGTTAAAATACGAAGTAAAAACATATATCTTGTTCTCTTTGTGTATTTCTCGGTAAATATCAATACAAAAAACCCTAATTTTTCACAGTAAACTAAAAACTTTGACTCACGTTAATATAGCGCCACTTAGTCAGCACATCATTTGCTTGATCCCAAAAACATCCAATGTGAGCTCTAAAAAACGAAAAATCATTTTAAAGATTAGTACTCCAGCTCACCGCAGTCCCTGACCACGAGGCTCCGTCAAAATGACTTGAAAGACGTACTTGTAGCGGGCGAATGGGAACTCTGCAAAATACATCGGTTTTATGGGGATTTTAGCGTATTACGCTTTTTCAAAAGTGCAGAGACATTTTGTCGTTGGCCGCACCGTGCAAAAACCTCCTTTTTGGGGTGCGTTTGACCTTTTGCACTGTGCAACCGGATATTGCTGCGACGTAAGCGTTTCTCAGCTGTGTCGCTGCGAACTTTGGGCGTGCGAAAAGAATTTGCACAGTGCAAAATGGATTTCGTCGCACAACATGCACGGTGCGGTGCAAAAAAGGCCGGAAAATGTCTCTGCACTTTTGAAAAAGCGTAATATAAAAATGACAAGGTTTGACCTGCACATTGCTCTAGGAGGAGTGGGCACTTTATGTGAGCTGTTCGCATAGGAAAAATTTTATTTTGGTAAGAAGGGAGCACGGCATTTTTTGACCGCCTTTTTTGGTATGTGAAAAAAATATGAAATGGTAAGTTTTCGTATTCATTTCTTTGAAAACTAAAAAAAAATTTTTTTTAAAAAATCTGCCTTGGTCCCCCTTACTATATTCAATTTTTTCTAGGCTCCTCCTGTTCCAAAAAAAGCCTAAATTTTGGCACGGTGCAACTTTTTAATGCAAAAAAGCTTACGTTTCCGCACAGTGCAAATTTTACATAACTTTTTTTAATAAAAACTGTTTTTTTTGACTACAAACATCGCGGACTCATACAATTTTTACAGGGTGCAACTTCACGGTGCAAAAAAGCCTAGAGTTTTGCACTGTGCAATTTCATAGGGTAAAAAAGCCTAGAATTTTGCACAGTGCAATTTCATAGTGCAAAAATGCCTAGGATTGTGCACAGTGCAACTTCATAGTCCAAAAAAGCCTAGAGTTTTGCATGGAAGGGCTGGTGTCAAAAACCACCGTACCCTTAAACTTTTGTGTCAACGCGGCGACAATCTTGTCGTTCAAGAAGCCGGCGGTAGCATCACTATAGGTCTGATTCTTCAAAATATCAAACACCGCTTCGTCCAACGCCTTCAGGCAATAGGCCTTTGTCGGTTTGTCGAGGGAATGGGCCATCGACGGACGGTCACCAGAGGACTGGAAAGCGCAGTATTTATAAAATCGCTGTAGTAAAGGAAAATATTATATTTAAAAGCGTTGGCCATGCCTTCGACTTCCTCTTTGCATTAGTAATGCTTCGCATCTCCTAAAAAGGCCTTTGGTTTTGGCTCTGTTTTGAATAACAGTCCCGTTTGCGGGGCTCCATTTGTCCTGCTAAAGTTGGGGTTTGGCCTCGACTAGACTAGATATACTTATCGCTTGAGGTCATCTCGCAATGACTGCGGTTTCTATAAAAAAAACCGGAAATATTCAGACATACCCATATTATTTTCCCGGCAGATCAATAAATCCGCATTATTTTTCCGACAAATTTATAAATCCTCATTATTTTCCAAACAGACTTATAAATCCACATTATTTTCACGACAGACCGATAAAACCACATTATTTTCCAGACAGACTGATAAATCCACATTATTTTCCCGACAGCCTGATAAATCGACATTATTTTTCCGACAGGCTGCTAAGCCCCCATTACTTTCCCGACAGACTGATAAATCCTCATTATTTTCCCGACAGGCCGGTAAAACCACATTATTTTCCAGACAGACCGATAAAGCAAGTTTATTTTCCAGACAAACTTATAAATCCACATTATTTTCCCGACAGACCGATAAAGCCACATTATTTTCCAAACAGGCTTATAAATCCATATTATTTTCCCGACAGACTCTTATTTTTATTTTCATAATGTTTTCATAAACATTTTTTCGTGGGCCGCGCCGTGCTAGAACACGTTTGTGCACCGTGCATTTCAATTTGTTTTTGTGTTCGCACTGTGCATTTGAAATATCGCTGGGACATCGAGGAATTTGCACGGTGCAAATGGCTTTTTTGTGATTTGCACCGTGCGAAAAGAGAAAAAGAGAAATGCACTGTGCGTTGGCGACAAGCGTGGGAAAGAGTTCAAAATGTCGCGCGAAATGCACTGTGCGATGAGGAAAAGGGGGAAAAGAGTCTACGGACTTTCTGGAAGGGCTAGAAGTGCTGTTCAACATATTTCTCTGAAATTATTGACCTTTATCAACATATAAGAGCATATAAAATGTAACATATATAACAAATAATATATTGTGATATATAAATCACCAAATGACTTGAGTTTCTTGCGTAATAACCGTATTCCAATGAGCATTCCATGGCATTTCCTCCTCTCTGCCTCCACAAACTCTCTCATCCCTTGACCAGCACCATCGGCGGTCCCACTCGCCCCGTATTCGTCGACGTATTCAACGTGATCGTCCTTAAGTTCTGATCCGTCACCCTCCGCGAATTGGTCATGCTCTCCGCGTACTGCTTCGAGAAGATCCCAATAAAGGAGCGACGAATGTCGCGGTTCAGCGTCAGGTACAGGTAGGGCGACGCGCAGATCAGGATCACGTTCAGCACGTTGGTGCGGATCGTTTCATTGACGAATGGCAGGATTTCGCCGGTGAACATGCTGGTCACTGCACACGCGAAGATGAACGTGTTCTGGATGAGGATCCGATATTCCAGACGACGAGGGAGAGATTTGGCTTCGCCATAGTGACGCTGAAAAAGAACTTTGGATAAATAGAAAATATATGATGACATTTGCACAATGAAATTGATTTTTGTCGATTTTATTTCGCTTTTTTTGATTAGTTGCAAAATTTTCCGGCAATTATTTTTGCACAGTGCAAATTTTTAGTGCAAAAAAGCCTACAATTTTTCACAGTGCAATTTCATAGCGCAAAAAAGCCTAGAGTTTTGCACAGTGCAATTTCATAGTGTAAAAAAGCCTAAAATTTTGCACAGTGCAATTCCATAGGGCAAAAAAGCCTAGAGTTTTGCACTGTGCAATTTGTAACTTTCTAGTGTAAAAAAAGTGAAAAGAACATGAGAAGTAGAAAAGTTGGAGTAAATACAAAATATACGATGACATGTGGACAAACGAAATTGATTTTTGCCAATTTTATTTTGCTTTTTTAAGATTTTCAGTAAAATTTTCCAACCATTTTTTGCACAGTGCAGCTTTATAGTGCAAAAAAGCCTATGTTTTTGCACAGTACAATTTCAAAGTGCAAAAAAGCTTGCAGTTTTGCACCGTGCAATTTCATAGCGCCAAAAAAGAATAAAATTCCCCACAAAATAACAGAAATCATAAAAAAATTTTACCAACCTTGTAATAGATCAATCCAAAAATCACCGTCGTTCCGATGACCCCGAAAGCACAAACGCTGCAGTTCAGAATGGCAAAGATCATGTTGGTGATTGGATGAGGGACCACTTCAGTCTGCGGATTCCATCTCATTTGACTCGAATCGAAGAACACATAGGCCCCGGTGAGATGCCAGATAAATGTTTGGGTAAATCCGGCTACCCAAATAAAAATTATTGAGGGCTGAAATAAAAAAAAGATTAAATTTGGAATTAAATTTTTTTTTTTTTTTTTTTTTTATGTTTCTTCTTGGAAAAAAACGTATTTTTTTACATTCATATTTCAGTGGAAAAAATGTTTTTTTCAAAATAAAAAAATAAAAAAAATCCAATTTAGTGCCGTAATATGGCAAAGCATCGTAAAAAATTATAGAAGTTCCCTCTGTGCAGATTTTTTTTTATTAAAAAGATCCGCACCGTGCAGGGTTTTTTACCGAAAAATCGCACTGTGCAAAAATCTAGGCTTTTTTCAACTAAAAAATCGCACTGTGCAAAACTGTAGGCTTATTTGCACTATGAAATCGCACTGTGCAAAAATTGGAAAATTGCACATTAATACAGGTCTTTCTCTATTCAAAATTTCACACAAAACAAAAAATCGGGCTTTTAAAAAATCGCACAGTGCAAAACAATAGGCTTTTTTCACTATAAAACTGCACTGTGCAAAAGTATAGGCTTTTTTCAACTACAAAATCGCACTGTGCGAAACTCTAAGCTTATTTGCACTATAAAATTGCACTGTGCAAAAATTTTTTTTGTTAAAAATTGCACTGTGCAAAAAAATTTTTTTCAACCCCTAAATTTCCAAGCCCCTTTTCAAAAACTCACATCAATTCTCCACTTGCCAACATCGTCATGTTGAACCCGAGTCACATTGAACACGGCATACAGCCGATCCACCACCAACAAAACATGATTGAACACCGTAATGCACCAGAACCCATTGTTAATAATGCTGAATACGATCGTCATTTTCGGGCCCGGCTCGTAGCCAATCAGCAATCGGATGGCGGCGCCGACGCTGTTCAGAAGTTGGCCCAGCTCCACCAGCGACAAGGACAGCATGATTCGCATGGCAGAGCGGTATTTGAGGTTGGGGAGGCGGTACATTGCCTGAAGTTGGAGGCAAGGTAAAAAATTTTTATTTCAAAAAATGTTGGGATCATAAAAAATGAGCAAAAAAGTGTGCAATCTAAAATTAGGGAAATTTTAGTGCACTGTGCGGTCAAACATTTTTTTTTGAAATTGCACCGTGCAATTCAAAAATTTGAAAAATTTTCGGTGCACTGTGCAAAACTCAAGGCTTTTTTGCACTAAGAAATTGCACCGTGCAAAACTCTAGGCTTTTTTGCACTATGAAATCGCACTGTGCGAAACTCTAGGCTTTTTTGCACTAAGAAATTGCACGGTGCAAAACTCTAGGCTTTTTTGCACTATGAAATCGCACTGTGCGAAACTCTAGGCTTTTTTGCACTATGGAATCGCACTGTGCAATAGAAAAAAACGGTAAATGGCGAAAAAAGTCAATGAAATCTTGAAAAATCTTGTAAAATCGGGTTTTTCATTGAATTTGGTGTAAATTTTTACATTTTTCACAAAAAAATTTTTTTTACAAATTTTTTTTTTTTTAATTTTTATTCAAAAAATTTCCAAAACCTACATAATTGACGAGTATATTGATGGGCGTTGTGATATGCACACAAACCAGGAACCAGACGCCCCAGGCGACGGTGTTCACGGCCATTAAGTCCACCTGTCCTCGCGTTCCGACGCCTTTATGTAAGTCGTTTCAAGAGGTCCGAGGTTGTAGGTGGGCTTCGCCTGAAAATGTAATCATAATCCGATTACAATGGAATACATCGAACCCGGGAAATATGTATTTGCGCGACAAAATTTGGGCCAGCTTTCCGAAAATACGCGTTGATTAAATAAAAGTTCTCTGGGGCTGTACAAGTTGTAAATAGGTGGGTCGTAATGGCAAAAAATTAACTTTGTTGAGATGAATAGGATTTTTGAGCTTTTATTTTACCATTTTCATAAAGTTTATGGACATTTTTCCCCCTTCGCACAGTGCAAGTCACAAACTAGACGTTTGCACGGTGCGAAGCCAAAAAACAGCGAAATGCACGGTGCGAAGCACTTATGATTTTCATAAAGTGCATGGACATTCTTTCGCATTCACACAGTGCATTTTGAACTTTTGGTATGTTTTTTGCGACTGGATCAGGTCCCACTGTAGCTGTTTCTCTCCGAAAACAGAAGTAAAGCGAAGCGGACGGTCCTAGAGCGAGCTTACCAAGTTTACATATTTTTACCTTTTCGGGTTCAAATCCGTACGGGGGCAAACTTGTAAATAACTAATTTATAAACTTTCATTTAATTTTTATTAAATTTAGGGGTTCAAATTACATTTTCCATTTCTTTTGCATACTTTACGATAACTTTTTATGTAGCACATTTCGAATGCGAGCTTCAACGAGCTGACATTTTCAGGCGTGCCAATAAAACTGGCTGGTATTTCAACTGTAAAAAAAATTACGCTCCCATGGAAAAAAGAGGAAAAAAAATTACTGCTACTAGCTGGAATTGAACCGAATTTGAAATGTTTTCGCTTCGGGACTGGAAAAACGAGCTCGTTTTGTTAATTTTATCATCTAACCGGGGAGTATCCCAAGTGTGACGCTCAGATTTTGATGAAACTTGGCACAAATTTGAAATAATTTTTTTGCGAATTTTGGCATGAAAAGTTATAAGGTGTGACATCTTATACGATGACATTTTTTTCAAATAAAAAAAATGAGGTGTGACATGTTATACCATGAGATTTTTTTCAAACTGAATTTTTTTCAAACAATTTTCACCTCGTTTTTTCAATTTTCAAAATTAGGGAGTGTTCAAAAAAGGGGAGAGTTCAGATTGTGGGAAAGTTCAGAAAGGGGGCAGAGTTCAGGCTCAACCGCAGTTGACCTTTTTTCCTGCACAGTGCGGCGCATGACGAAAAGTCTGCGCACTTTATGAAAATTCTAATAAGGACAGTATCTGAAATAACATACATATAAATTACGTTTCATATACGAGGATTCAGCACGAAAAGAGGTCTGTAAACAAGGTAGAAATCGCAGAAAATGACGAATGTTTTTAAGAATACGGTAGTAGTCATACCGCTCGGACTGTGTGAAACCTTCGCATAAAATTTCACTCCTTTTACGGTTGCGAAAACTCAATTATATCTGACTGCCGGGAAAAACACTTCAATTGTAATAAAGTTAATAAAACTAAAACAGGTTAGCCCCAAATCGTCTGTTCTTTATGTAAACAATAAAAAACAAAAAAAAAACGAAATTAAGGTGTATTGGGGTAAAAAGTGTTACAAGAATCAGCACTTTCGAAACGCCATTTCTGTTCATCGCCGTTGAGTTAATTACCGTCTCGGAAAACTAGCATAATTATGAGGTTTATGAGGCTTAACTATATGTAAAAAGTTGTTTTAATTCCGCGAATTTTCCATCGAATTACGTAGTAAATAATAGCGTATATGTAGTGAATTATCTTGTATAAAAACTAACAGGGGAAGTACTTCCAGTCGCAAAAAACATGCCATTTTGCATCCGGGAAGTATTAAAAAATGTGGCAAAAAATGCCTCCCTCTCCAAGTGAAAAAAAAACTCCAATTTCAAACGTGCGCCCGCTCTTTTTGTGAGAGCTCTTCAAAACGAAGTTTTTTCACTTGGAGATGGAGGCATTTTGCCACATTTTTTGATACTTCAAGGACGCAAAATGATACGTTTTTTGCCGCTGGATCAGGTACGTCACTGTAGATGGCGCTTTAAAAATAAAACGAGGGGTTTTTTTTCAGGGGAAGTACTCCAAGTGCGACGCTCAGATTTTCTTTAAATTTTGCACACATGTCGGGTATGGACTAAATATCAATTCCTGAAAGTTTTAGCTCGCGCTTTGCGGGCGCCGCCGAGAAATCAAACGATTTTTGCCGCCGAGAGAGCACGCTAAACGTGGATAGCAGAGAGAGGAAAGCGCTTTTTGGCCATAACTTTGGCAGTTTCGTGCGGAAAAATTTGATTTTTTTGTAGAAATATTATCCTTTACGGTAGAAATAGGCATCAAACTTTTCGTGCCGAAATTCGGCAAAAAGTCCTAAATTTCCGCCGACTTTCAATCTAAAAGTCTCGGTTGTTTCTGCAAAGCGCGAGCTGGGATTCTCGCATATGTCTTAGAAAAAAACATTCTAAATTTGTGCCAAGTTTCATCAAAATCTGAGTGTCGCACTTGGAGTACTTCCCCTGTTAGAAAAGGGAGGTATTTGGAGGCAATTTGGTTCCTTCCTGGATGCAAAATGGGACGTTTTTTGCCACTGGATCAGGCCCCTCACTGTAGTGAATTATCCTATACAAAAACAAAGTCAAAACTCGTTTCAGTCTGTCGGGAAAATAACAGCAGATGAGAACGATGACCAGAACAGTCATCTTCAACAGCCACGCCAATTGCGGGCCGAACATTGTGAAAAGGCGACTGAAATTTTACTATTAGCATTTCCATAAAGTGCGTAGACTATACGTCGCAAATTTTGTGCACTTTCATTTGACCTTTTGCAATTCAAAAGTCACCGCGACATATTATTCTTTCACCTACGTCGCCGCGCATTTTGTGAACAAAAGTCTATGCACTTTATGGAACGACTAGTGGCTATCGGAAAGCGACAAAGTGCTCATTATTTTCTCGACAGAGAAATAATTTTTCTACCAACAAAGAACTTCGATATAAACTAGGATTTTGGAGTTTGTGGAGCCTCAAAATCATCTATGAACCCAAAAATACAGCAGCTACTAAACCCTGCCCACACAAGCCGACAAAAATTCAAAATCCTATAGCTAAAAAGAGAGTGTAACCTGTGCAAAACAGAATGTCTCACTGTTCTTCAAGTGTCGATACAAATGGCCAGAATGTTCTCTACTATGACAACTCTTCAATGTGGGCACATACGTACCAAAACTATAAACTTAAAACACCTTTTTGTTAAGATTATACAAAATCAATTAATAGACACTAAACAAATATTAAAAATGAGGTCAAAACTCCCTAAAATATAATACTAAAGCATCAGCTCAACGTTCAATTGCTACTACTTATGAGCATTTTCATAAAGTGAATGGATTTTTGTAGTTGTGCCTTTCGCTTTCTCCCAATGCAAAAAAGGCTTGCGTCGCAACGATTTTGTTTGAAAAATCAAGTGCGCTGTGCAGTTGGCCTTCTTTTCTTGCACAATGCTCATTGTCCGATTCCACCTTCGGATAGAAAAGAAATTCAACGATCTGGCTGTGGTCTTGCGGTGGTTTCACAACTCTACAACACCTACAACAACTCGACACACGAACACAACAACTCCACCACGCTACAACAACACCATAAAATATAACTGATCAAGATGGGATAAAACCTCGGAGAAGGTTACGGTGTCGTAAATCAGGCGCTTCGCTTCGGGATCTCTCCACCGAACATTCTCGAACATCGGGGAAAAACAACTGGGGAAACAGTTGACACAGGGGACATTTCTCTCTCTCCATAAATTCCATCGAGTTGACACATCGTGGATAACTCCAGGTTCCGTGGAATCTGACACTCATGCACCTTATGAATTTATGAATAAGCGAATAGTCGTCCTTATTCCATAAAGTGCGTAGACTTGTTTCGCGCAAAATTCGCGGCGACACAGGGAAAAAGCTTGCGACAAAAAGTCTATGCACTTTTTGAAACCGCGACTCTTTCCAGAAAGTGCATAGACTTTTTTCTGCCTTGTTTGCACCGAATAGTAAAAATTTCCTGTTTCCAGTGCGCTTTTTGAAAAGATACGAACCCATCAAACTCACCATGTATAATACAAACCATACGAAACTTAAAATCGTCAGAACTGACTCCAAAATTGCCTCCAAGCTCCTGACAGGCTATGATTACGATCTCTATCGAAATCAGCTCCTTTTATGCAACCTTTGTGTTGGTTGATTCGGTACTTTGCTTTTTACATACGGTATGTTTTTTTTACTCGGGGAAAAAGTTGACCGCACTTGCACGGTACAACAGGTCAAATGCGCTGCAAAAGAAGGTTTTGTGCGCGGTGCGGCCCGCGACAAAAAATCTATGCACTTTGTGGAACCTGTAAAGCGGCACAATCTAAATGTCTGCTACAATTTTCGATTCTATGATATTATACTTTCTCACGGGACCTTTCTGCAAGTGAGCAGTGTTTTATGATATTAACGTTTTCATAAAGTGCATGGATGCTTCGTCTCGAGCTTCCCGCACTTGGCCTCTTGCACTTTCTTTTGTCACAAAAAAACTTGGGTAAGGACTACTTATTAGATTGTTGGGAAAATATGTGGATTTATCGCCGCGACATTTAGCTCATTATCAGTCTGTCGGGAAAATAATATGGATTATGAGTCTGTCGGAAAAATAATGTGGATTAGTCGTGCTCTAGATATTTGGCGCGCAACTGCGACGAGGCGAGACATTGACTGCGACAAATCCACATTATTTTCCCGACAGACTGATATGACCACATTATTTTCCCGACAGACTGATAAATCCACATTATGTTAAAATCGCCCTTAATCCCTCGGCTAACTGGGAGATTTACGCCGCAAGGCCAGACATTTTGCTGCGACAAATCCACATTATTCTCCCGACAGATAAGCTGGCAAGACTATCCACGCTGTCATAGTAAATACAAGCACACAAAATTCTTGCCCATCCCTCGTTATACGACTCTTCCCTCCCAACATGCAAGTCACGATATATGATTGCAATGGCCTGTAGATTGTACCGTAGTAACTATAAATTGTAAAGTTTCTTCTGTGTAATCTCTGGTTTCTATATAATATCAGCGCGTCCGTACGACTTTTGGAGAGCGTTTGGAGGCGGGAGCAGGATTGTAATATTGTATACTGTGCCTTAGTGTTGTTATCGTCAAGACAGAGCTTTGGAAATTTTGAAGAGCCTACTTTTTTTGGCCTGAAGCAGGATCTAATCTTTTGAGGCCACGCTTTGGGCTCGAGAATGAAAAATTTTATGTCCAGCCCCTTCAAAGAAAACCGCCTTGAAACGAAAACTTGGGATGCCAATTTTGGGTTTTTGGCGTTATGCAACAAAGATGTATTTGTGGCTCTATAACGGATCGAAAAAACACAATGCCAACGTCATGCGTGGCGGGAGAATTATATTAATAACTCAAAATTTATCAAAAAAAAAATTTTTTTTGACGTCGGGCCTAACAATCCTCAGGGCCCGGCCACAGGCCCCACAAGACCAAATTCACGATGCAAGTGTCCACGCAGTTTACGAAAACGCTGCACTGGGTAACCAGGGGAGAATGGGACTTGATGTGGGACCGACCGGTAGGAGAAGACGAGAAGACCGAGAAGGAAGTGTTTATTTCGCACCACAGCAGGAAAAGTGATTATAACATGACCAGATCCGTGGCTTTTATAGGGAATCAGCGAGCTTATACAAATTTTGGGTCTTGCGCCAGCAAATGTTAATAGGCCCTGTAGCAATGTCTGGCCTACGTACTCTTTGTCCGATTCCACCTTCGGAAAGAAAAGAAATTCAACGATATGGCTAGTGGTCTTGCGGTGGCCTCTTCAATCGACTACCTTCAGCACCTTCTACCTGGAAATACTTGGCCTTCCAAGTGGAAGGTTGCGGATGTGGATTCCGGTAATCGATTGTATTCGTTCCCCTTGTAAATAGACACGAGAATAGAGAATGATCAACTCGAATAAATGATTTATCAGACAATAGTAAACAATACAATAAATAAGGCAATACAAAAAGACAATACTCTACCCAACACAACTCTACAACCACACTCACAACACTACAACTACAACGCTCGACAACAAAAACAACTCGACAACAACTCGATCTTCACAACACGACCACTCACGAACTACAACTGATCAAGACGGGATAAAACCTCGGAGAAGGTTACGGTGCCGTGATTCAGGCTTTCCGCTTCGGGATCTCTCCATCGAACATTCTCGAACATCGGGGAAAAACAACTGGGGAAACAGTTGACACAGGGGACATCTCTCTCTCTCTCTCCATAAATTCCATCCAGTTGACACATCCTGGAATCTGACACTCTGCGAAAATACTTCAACATCCGTCAGTGTACATCCTTGTTATTATTTGTGGCTGTGACGTCCTGCCTACAAGAGAACCATCAATAAAATTAGCAATGAAAGTTCGCAAGAGTAGCCTACAAAACCGCGAGAATAATACATATTTTCAAATAAATATTGTATTCCACGGAAAATGAGCAGTTTCTGCTTCTTTTGTACATCTAAATTGTGATTTCCCACTACAACGGGTAAAGCTGTTTGCAGTCTTTTCCAAGAATAGAATAAGCAAACAGATGCGAACAAGTCACTTGCAAATACATACAAATGGCAAACATCATGTCATGTAATTTATGTGCCGCTGACACAATACAAAAAACAAAGGAGGTAAGTTTATGTTTTGGAAGTAAATATTGTATTGCGAACTGCTGTTTTTACGCTTGGTCGCGAGGACATGGCAACTGGGCCATTTTCTGGATACCAAGAAAATGTATTGGTCGCGGAGAAACCAGTTCAGCGACGCTATCGGCTACATTTGTGCTCTTTCTTTCATTATTGTCCCGATAGACTGAAGTCCGAGTGTCTGTCGGCAAAATATTTGAACCAATGGCTTGAACCCATCTATCGGCAGTTGTGCGATCCCGCTGCGGTACCACTCTTTGTTCTCATAAGCAAAAAACTCGCGGCACCCGTTTTCGACATCGTCCAGATGATTGAAGCTCCGACGACGCAGAAAGTGTGCCATGGAGCGGAAAAGGTGATAGTCGGATGGCGCAAGGTCCGGACTATACGCTGAATGTGGAAGAAGCTCAATGGCGTCGAGAGTTTTGATCTTTTTCTTCGTTTGTTTGGCGGTGTGAGGTTTTGCGTTGTCTTGTTGCTGGAGTACGCGCTTTCGATTGATCAAAGCAGGATATTTTTTTGCCAAGCGCCGCATACATTCATTCGAGTTGAGCGCAGTAGAGGTCTACTTGGTGATCCGACCATTTGGAACCAACTCGAAAATTCGTCGTGTTTTGTAAACGTCCATCATGGCTTTACGAAGGCTTGGCGGCGGCTTGAAATTTGGTGCGCAATAGCAGCAATGCCATGAATTTTTACGCGACAAATCCACATTGTTTTCCCGGCAAACTGATGCGCACTTTTGAAAAAAAGTAATACAATATGTTTTGCTTTTTACCAGGCCGGGCCTTGGGCTCGAGAGATCTTTGGTTCGGACACCGTTTCAGCCGGAATATAGCCTTGGGTAACCCCTTTGACTGATTCCTAAAACACTCAACTGTCGAAAGGCCCGACAACCCAGTAACGAGACGAGACGCTCAAGAGTCAAGTGATTTATTCTGTGGAAAGGAGGGATTTTATAGGGAAGCCACACGTAGGAAAGTACAATCAAATTTGAATAAATGTAGATCGTTTCTCGTGGGAAATCCTCGAAGCTCGGTCGTTCCGCCTCACGCCAACCGAATAACAACACTCAATAACAAATATCACCTGGTTTATCCGCCTCAATCCGATCACAATATCAGCAAGTAAATAACGTATCAGATTCTATATCACCGACGGACCTCTAGCCTGAGCGGTCCTCGACTCTTCTCGGCTGCTTCTCCTGCGTGTAATCTCCAACTAACTGTCCAATTGTCCCCGTTCTTCATCTTTCAGCGGCTTGCGACGGAATGCCAAGGTTAGCAATCTGATCGATTCGGGACTCAGCGGCAGTCCAAGTGTTTTCTGGGCGGCGACGGTTCTACTCGCCACGTTTAGGTCAAGCACATGCATATGACTTTTGAAAATAAACTACAACACCTCTGTTCGTAGATGGCTTCAAACCCCCGTTTAAACATGCAAATCTCCAGCGACAAGAGCAACTGTCACTTTTGGGTCGATCTGATTTCCCAGGTATTTCGATAGAACTTGCCGCTGCTCTTTTCATTCCACGATTATTTTCATGGCCGTTTGACTTTTAAAAGTCTCGCAGTTCATCTGTAGTACATTATATATTACGTATTACTACCCCACAAAAGAAGATATTCCCCGTAAGTCGGCGAGATGACGGACCGGACGGATTCGATTGAATCCACAACTTCGCAAGTCCATCGACAGCCCCGACATTCCCAGACCAGGCCCTCGATTGTGTCGCGGATTTCGATGGCGTCCGCCAAGCTCTCGGTCGTGTCGTTCGAGCCGACCCAAGCGGACGAAACCCCGTGGCCCTCGATCTACGTCATGTCGGGGTTGGCCTGCTGTCAGGCCATCCAATTCTCCATGTATTTCACTCCAATGTGGCCCTATTTGAACATGGTAAATATATCTTTAATGCAGTCTACAAACATGGCAATTGCTGCTACATATATCAGTCTGTCGGGAAAATAATGCCCGCTCTGTCGCATTGAAAATCGTGTCGCTGAAGTGAGAAAAAAGATTGATTTTGTCGCGACACAATTCATTTTTTTCGCTGTGACAGAGTGCCCATTATTTTCCCGACAGACTGGTGGTATATATCAGTCTAAACTTCAACAAAAAAAGCAATTTTCAGCTTGACCCCGACGCTTCAATTGTCTTTTTCGGCCTGATTATTGCCGCCTACAGTTTCGGCCATCTTGTGTCGGCCCCATTCTTCGACAAATGGCGTCAAGAGTCGAACGCTTTACGGCCCATTCTTTTGGCCTGTCTGATTATAATGTTTATCGGTCATTTGATCTATTTTCTGGCCGCCTCACTCGGAGAAAATGCAAAATGGGCGATTTTGGTGTCGCGCGCGATCGTCGGGACCGGAGAATGTGGGTATAATAGGCGCAATTTTGATATTAAAATTGGAGTCAACGCCAATTTTCAGCGTCGTTAACCATTTTTCAAAGCTACGCGGCGTCCTCAAGCCTGCCGCAGGATCGACCCAAAGCCATCGCCATTTCCACCACCGGCTTGGCGTTCGGAGGATTCGTTGGGCCCTGTAAGTCTGCTATGCCCTTGGAAATATACCTGACATAAATTGCTGAATATTTAGGCTCGCGCCCTACACGGACGGCCGAGATATTCGACGGTCCTTGCGGCCGACAGAGTCCGCGAAACGCGGAGGTCGTTCGGAAAGAAGAAAAGACTTTTGGCCCTATATTCGCGAGTTTTGTGCGGAAAAATCGGCTTTTTTGAAAACATTACACTACGGTCTCATCAAAATCTTGGCTTCGCACTTTTGGCACTTCTTTTGTAAGAGATTGAATTGAAGAAAAAATCGCCACTTCAAGTTTTACATACCAAGAAATCTCAAAAAATCCACCAGTCTGTCGGGAAAATAATATGATTCGTCGCGTCCTGAAATCGTTCTACAACGGTTTTGCGACGGCTGGCTGGAGGTTTTTTTGCTGCGACGAATCCACAATATTTTCCCGACAGACCGATAAATCCACATTATTTTCCCGACAGATCAATAAATTCACATTATTTTCCCAACAGACTCATAAATCCACATTATTTTCCCGACAGGCCGATAAATCCGCATTATTTTCCCGACAGACTCATAAATCCACATTATTTTCCCGACAGGCCGATAAATCCACATTATTTTCCGGACAAACTCTAGCCAGTTGAAATCGCTTTTTTTCAGGCCTTCAACTCGTCTTCTGGCTTCTCGGTGAAGACGGACTCCAACTGACCGAAAACTTACGTCTCAACATGTATACAGCCGGCCCCATCGTATGCTGCGCGTTGAATGTCATCGGGATCTTCTTGGTTCTCTTCGTATTCGAGGAATGTTACGTCGACCGAATGCATGCGGATATGCTGAAGGAAAACGAGCTGGTAGTCATGCCATACGACCGGTGGGCTTGCGTCGTATGCCTCTTGACGCGATTTGCGCAGTTATTCGCGTTCACGAATATGGAAACGTAGGTTTGGGAGAGGAGTTTTGGCCTGGGAAGCGTTACAAGTGCGACGCTCAGATTTGTTTAAATTTTTTGCACAGATGTTGGGCATGGGTGACATATCAATTCCTGAAAGTTTAGCTCGCACTTTGCAGAGAAAGCTGAGATATTCAACGATTTTTAAGGCCGAGAAAGTATGCGAAATGAGTAGAGCGGTCGGAAAAAAGATGCTTTTGGCCATTGCTTAGCTAGTTTAGCGTAAAAAAATTTATTTTTTTGTGGAAACACTACCCTCAACGGTAGAAATAGATACTAAACTTTTGAAACCTAACTTTTACAAAAAACTCCACATTTTTTTAATCTTTTTTTTGCATAAAAATATAAAAATCTCGTCCGTTTCGGAAAAATCCGAGCGTCGCACTTGGAACACTGCTGCTAAGTCGTATCATTAGCATTTTCAAAAAGTGCACGGGCATTTAGCCGCGGCCGGCACCATCCACAAAAGACCCCATTCTGCACGGTGCATTCTACTTTTTTTGCAAGCGGATTTTTTGTGGCTTGCACTGTGCAAAATGATAAAAGAGAAAAATGCACTGTGCTTTAGCGACAAGTGTACAAAAAGGTTCAAAATGCACTGCGAAAGAGAAAAAATGTCCATGCACTTTACAGCATACTGCTAATTGTATGCTCTTCAGAATTGGCGCCATTTTCATCATGACAATGTTCGCTATGAGCCGAGTTCACACGGTACTCGCCATGGTCGTCGCACAATTTCTGATCGGCCTTTTCACCGTCGCCATTCACAACTTGTACACCTTTTTCGACGTGGAAAAGTGGGCCAATCTGCGGCAAATTTGCATCTCCGCCGTGTCCGGCTTCTTCGTCTTCTACCTGGTCACCTACACTTGGCCCTTCCTCCCGGGCCACATCCAATTTTACGCCGAAAATGCCACCAACTTGTCGCAACAAAACGTTGGCTGCGACGCCGACTTGTACGGCTGGTGCGAGATTGTGTCGCCAATCAACTTCTGGCTGTACATGGTCGCGTTCACGGCGGTGTTTGGGTTGTGCATGCCGAACATGAACTTGGCGCTGGGCACGCTGTTCCTGCGGATTTTGGGGAACACGCGACAGGCGCAGCCGCAGAGCTGGTTCCTGTTGAGTGGGTCGGCTGGACGGATCATGGGACCGATCTTGTTGAGGTAGGTTGGAAAAGCGAGAAAAATTACATACTATCAGTCTGTCGGGGAAATAATGTGGGTTTATTAGTCTGTCTGGAAAATAATTTGGTTATATCCGTCTGTCGCGAAAATAATGTGGATTTATCATTCTGTCGGGAAAATGATGTGGAGTTTTTTTGTCTGTCGGGAAAATAATGTGGATTTATAGGTCTGTCTGGAAAATGGTGTGGAGTTTTTAGTCCGTCTGGAAATAATGCGGATTAAAAATTCTGTCTGGAAAATAACGTGGATTTTTCCGCAGCAAAATGTTTTGCCTCGCCGCAGTTGCTCACCAAGTGTCTAATCGCGGAGAGATCCATACCGCAACCATTTTGCATTATTTTCCAGGCAGAGTGATAAATCCACATTATTTTCCAGACAGACTGAAAAAATCCACATTATTTTCCCGACAGACCCATAAGTCCACATTATTTTCCCAACAAACTGAAAAATCCAGTTTATTTTCCCGACAGACCAATAAATCCACATTATTTTCCCGACAGACCAATAAATCCACATTATTTTCCCGACAGACCAATAAATCCACATTATTTTCCCGACAGACCGATAAATCCACATTATTTTCCCGATAGACCAATAATGTCATGTCTTTGCACAGTGCAAAAGGTCGAATTTACAGTGCGAAAATTTGCGACGAAAAGTCTACGCACTTTATGAAAACGGTAAAAGTAAAATTTCAGCCGCCTCTTCACCATGTTCGGCCCGCAGTTGGCGTGGCTGTTGGAGATGATTGTGCTGGTCATCGTGCTCATCTTCTGGTTCGTCTTTTACACACGAATGATTCCGGCCAAGATCTTCCGCCGACCCACCTTCAAAATGACCAGCTTCAAGTTTGTGGCGGAGTAATTGTAAAAATGAACAAATATGTTGGAATAAACTGTATTTTTTGAGCCTGTAATGAATAAGTGAAGAAAAGTTGCTTGAGGAAACGAAAAAAACTTGATTTTTTTGGCATTGTGTTTCAACCAAAAAATTGTCTTCGACCAAGAAAGATTGGTCGATTTCTAGGGGAAAATTTGGTCGAATTGTGAAAATTTTTATACCATTCGAAAGCCCTAGTCATACTCTAGTTAAGTATTATCGATTTTTTCAATGCTTTGTTGATATCCACTATCTTCTGGCCGAATTAAAAATAGGTCTAAAAAATTTCGATTTCGGTTGATTTCTAGTGGAAAACCTGGTCGAATCGCTGAAATTTTTATGCCGTTCGAAAGCTCTAGTCTTGATCTAGATGACTATTAACCATTGTCTCTTTGGGAGATCTTCTGTATTTTCTGGCCGAATCAAAAATGGGTCCTAACATTTTTAGATTTCGGTCGATTTCTAGTGGAAAACCTGGTCGAATTGTGGAAATTTTTATATGAATCCAAATCTCTACTAATACTCTAGTTTGGTATTATATTTTTTTTCAATGCTTTATTGATCTTCACTACTCTTTGGCCAAATCAAAAAAGGGTCCAAAAAATTTTTAATTTTGGTCGATTTCTAGTAAAAAATCTGGTCGAATCGTTGAAATTTTTATACCATTCGAAAGCCCTAGTCAATGTATGGTTGAATATCATAGAATTTTTCAAAAATCCATTGATCTTCCCTATCTTCTAACCGAACCAAAAATAGGTCGAAAAATTTTCGATTTCGGTCGATTTCTCCAAAATTTTTGTCACTATCATCGATTTCACACTTTGTATACATAGTGCAGACCATGACAAATTTTTTGACACCAAAATCAGAAAAATCGGCCAAACCAGTTCCGAGATATCAGTCTGTCGGAAAAATAATGAGCACTCTGTCGCTGCGTCCATCGCGTCGCCAAAGTGAAAAAAAATTCAATTTCACCGCGACTAATTTAATTTCCTAAGCGTTCATGCGATTTTCGATGCGACAGAATGCTCATTATTTTCCCGACAGACTTATTGAAAATCTCCTCCTTATACGTGATATCTCGCTTTTTTTGACCTCGTCCAAAACCAATTTTTTTTGTGTTGAAAGAGGCTACGGTTGAGCGCAAAACCTCGACGTACTACGATTTTTTTCCTCGCATGTTGAGCTCTCTAAAATTTTGCTTTTCGCGGCCGAACCCATAACAAAAAGAGGGCTCTTTTGGGGTTTCTCCATTTCTTGGGCAGAAAACCCCACTGAAAATCCGATATTTGTGAGAGAAAAAGACGAAATGAGAAATCGACTGGGGGGAGAGAAGACCAACTTACTCGTCATGACATCCATCTTTGTTACTTTGGGAATCTTTTTTGGGGTGCTTCAAATTTTTGCACTGTGCAATTTTGAAGGGTAAAAAAGCCTAGGATTTTGCACAGTGCAATTTAATAGGGCAAAAAAGCCTATGGTTTTGCACAGTGCAATTTCGTGGAGTAAAAAAACCTATGGTTTTGCACTGTGCATTTTCACAGGGCAAAAAAGCCTATGGTTTTGCACTGTGCAATTTTGTAGGGTAAAAAAGCCTAGAGTTTTGCACTGTGCAATTTCATAGGTTAAAAAAGCCTAAAATTTTGCACTGTGCAATTTCGTAGAATAAAAAAGCCTAGGATTTTGCACTGTGCAATTTTGTAGGGTAAAAAAGCCTATGGTTTTGCACAGTGCAGTTTCATAGAGTGAAAAAGCCTATAATTTTGCACTGTGCATGGGTTTTGGTGAAATAATTACTAAAAAGAATAAAAACTAGGCTCCCAAAAATGCCAGCTGTAATTAATTGAATATACTTCGGTCTAGGGTTTCTTTTTGGAGTTTGTTTGTTTTGGATTTGTCCCGTTTTTCACGTTTTCCGTCAATTTTTCTTTAGGGCAGACGCTCTTTTAATCAGCTTTATTTGAAATTTATTGTCAACGGAGGAAATTATTAATAATAAATTTATTTTTTGCTTTCTATTTTTATTTTTTGAATTACAATTTAAGACATTTTTTATAATGTTTTTAAGTGTTTTGTTTTATTTTAATATTATTTTATTTTTTTATTTTTTTAAAGATTTATTATTTTTAAGATTTAATGCGGCTTTAATTTTAGGTTCATTTTTTGTTATTTTTTTATTGTTTATTATTTTTTCATTTTATTTTTTAATAATTTTTTTACTTATTTATTTATCCTGTTTTTTCTGTTTTCATTTTTATTTTATTTGCTTTTTTTATTTTATCTTTTTTGTTTGTTTTTAATTTAAAGTCGTCTGAAAATTTTAGACGATTTTTTAATATTTTTTTTTGTTTTATTTATTTTTTTTTTGTTTTTATTATTATTTTATTTGCTTTTTTTATTTTATTTTTTTTTGTTTTTTTTTATTTAATGTCGTCTGAAAGTTTTTGGCGATTCTTTAATACTTTTTTTTTGTTTTCATTTTTATTTTATTTGCTTTTTTATTTTATTTTTTTTTTCGTCTTTTTTATTTAAAGTCGTCTGAAAGTTTTAGGCGTCTTTTTAACAATTTTTTTTTTTGTTTTACTTATTTATTTATTTTTTTTTTGTTTTCATTTTTATTTTATTTGTTTTTTTTTTATTTTTTTATTTCCCCAATCCGTATTTTACAAAAAAGTCTAAACAATCTCACAACATTTTCCGTCAAGTTTAAGCTAATTTGTTTCCTCCCCCGCCCTCGTGATGTCGTTTTATTGCCTTTTGGGCAAGTTTTTGAGGCCGGCATTATTGGATTTTGTTTTGGAAAAGCCCTGAAGACCCAAAAGAATATTTGTCATGCCTTTTTTTGCAGACAACCGTTTTTGGTATGGGATATTTGGTATATCTTTTCGCCTTTTCTGTTTTTTAGGCATACATGGAGGGATTCGAAATTTTTTTGGAAACTGAGGTTTTCATGGGATTTTTGAAGAATTTTTGGGATTTTTTTGAATAAAAATGAGTATACTATTGTGATTTATTTTTATTTGGATGCTTGAAATCCTTGCACAGTGCAATTTTATAGTGCAAAAAAGCCTATAGTTTTGCACTGTGCAATATCATAGTTGAAAAAAGCCTATGGTTTTGCACTGTGCGATTTTATAGTGTAAAAAAACTACAATTTTGCACTGTGCGATTTCATAGTGCAAAAAAGCCTATGGCTTTGCACAGTGCGATTTCAAAGAAATGTTTTTCTTTTGGAAAAATCTGGATTTTAAAAAATTTTTTTTATTTTAGGTAATTAAAATCTTTTTCAAAAAGGGTCTAAAGAAATTGTAACATTGTTTTGTCGTATTTTACAAAAAAAATCTTTTTTCATCCGAAAAATCTCAAAATTTCCTCCAAAATTTTTGAGCATTTGCCCCCAAAAAACTGCTTTGCTCAAAAAAACCCTCCTTAACTCAACGCGCCATTCTTTTTGGCACGCAAAATATTATATTCTTTTGGGTCCGTCAAAAAAGGGTTACTCTTTTTTTGTGTTTTCCCAGTTTTGCCCTTTTTCGATGGAATTTCTAAAACTTTTTTTGAGTTCTTGGGGGCCACAAAGGCAGATAGTGTTTTTTATTGGCTTAGCGACATGTTTTTAAAGCTTAGAAGGCAATTTTTGGTTAAAATTTGAAAGATTTTTGAATTTTTTGTCTTACCACGAAAACTTGAAAGTCGAAAAATGGACTATTTTGGCAAAAAGATATTTTAAAAAAGCCATGATGCGCGTATTTTAAACATTTTCCGGTCTTATTCATCTTCCAATTCCTCAGAATTACAATTTTTGGGTCTCACCACGAAAACTTGAAAAGTCGAAAAATGGATTATTCTTGATAAAAAACATAACAGAAAGTCTCGCGGAACGTATTTTAAACATCTTCCGGTCTTATTCATCTTGCAATTCTTCAGAATTTACAATTTTTTGGGTCTCACCACGAAAACTTGAAAAGTCAAAAAACTGGTGGTCTGAGGTTAAAAAACCGCTGATCTTTATTATAACCAATTTTTCACAACATTTCTTATTCAACACTTGTAGAAATTTGATAATTTAGCTGATTTTGGGTCTCACCACGAAAACCTGATGCTCGGAAAGATCAAGTTTTTTGCAAAAAAAATGTAATATCAAGCTTAGGAAGGGTGTTTTTAATATTTTCGAGTCTTATTCATCTTGTATTCCTTAGAATTTCATTTTTTACATCAATTTTTGGGTCCCACGACGAAAAACTGAAACTCGGAAAAATCGAGTTTTTCTAATAGAAACTGATGAAACCAAGCTTTGTGAAGGGTTTTTTTAAATATTTTCTAGTCTTATTCATCTTGTATTCCTTAGAATTTCATTTTTTACATCAATTTTTCGGTCCCACCACGAAAACCTGAAACTCAAAAAATTGAGATTTTCTTGTAAAAACTAATGAGGCAGACCTTCTGATGCACTTTTTTTCAATATTTTAATTTTTTTTGTCCCTAAAATTTTGCATATTTCCCCCATTTCCCCGCAAATCCCTTCATTTCACCAACTTTTGTACGCGAAATTCGGTCCAATTTCCCTCGAAAATCCGAATATTGCATCCAGTGGGCACACCATCGGCCATGTCATCCGCTGGGCTGGGTGTTCGCTTCAACGTTCATTGTCATTTCATTCGTCAATTCGAGTCGATTTTTGTGGTCGGAAACGCGGCCGAGCTGGGCGCCTGGAACCCGGACAAGGCGGTGGAGCTGGAAAAGGACAAAGTTGAAGGGTTGGTTTGAAGTTTTTTCGAGATTTTTTGCAAGTTTAGAGTGAAGTTGAAGCCGGGGGACGGCTTTTTGGAAATTAAAAATTTGCACAGTGCAAAAGCGTAGGCTTTTTTGCACTATAAAATCGCACTGTGCAAAACCATTGGCTTTTTTCCACTAGAAAACTGCACTGTGCAAAACCATAGGCTTTTTTCAACTATAAAATCGCACGGTGCAAAGCCATAGGCTTTTTTGCACTATGAAATTGCACAGTGAAAACTCTAAATTCAAATGTGAAATCGCAGATTTTTGTTTAAAAATTATTTTAAAAAATTTTTTTTTCAAAAATTCACAGGCTGAAAAAGGAACAACTTACTCGTTATGACATCCATCTTCGCTACTTTGTGACTTATCTTTTTCGGGGTGCTTTAAATTTGCTTCAAATTTTTGCACTGTGCAATTTCATAGTTCAAAAAAGCCTAGAATTTTGCACTGTGCGATTTTCTCGAAAAAATTCCGCACATTGCAAAATTTTTTTTGGCCAAAAAAATCTCAGATTTTGATGAAATTTGGGCCAGAATTAGTTTGCTATTTTACCAGAAATTTTTGACACGCTTATTTTTCGGCACTTTCCAAGATTTTTTCCGCCAAAAAATCAAAAAAAAATCTAAAATTCTCCCTCATTTTTCACTTTTTCCTCTAAAAATTTCTTTCCAGACGCTGGTCAGCAACCGTAAAATTGGTCTCAAGTCACAAGGAGCCGCTCAAGTTTCGGTATTTCATCGGATATTATCTACAATCCACTAATGATCCCGCGAGTAAATTGCGAATTGTCAGCCGATGGGAGGCTCAAAGGGTCCCTCGATCTCTTATTCCACCGACTGGGAGTGATGTTTTGGTGCAGAATCACGAATTTGGAACTTATGGTAGGTCGAGGGGGCGATGGAAAAGGTGTTTTTTGGCAATGGATACGTTTAGATTACTTTGAGGGTTTTGGATCATTTTGGATCACTTTTGAGGTTTTTGGATCACCTTTGAGGTTTTTGGATCATTTTTGAGGCCTTTGGATAACTTTGGATCATTTTTGAGGCCTTTGGATAACTTTGGATCACTTTTGAGCTTTTTGGAAAAATTTGGATCACTTTTGAGGTTTTTGGATAACTTTGGTTCACTTTTGAGGTTTTTGGATTACTTTGGATCACTTTTGAGGTTTTTGGATAACTTTAGATCACTTTTGAGGTTTTTGGATAAATTTGGCTCACTTTTGAGGTTTTTGGATAAATTTGGCTCACTTTTGAGGTTTTTGGATAACTTTGGACCACTTTTGAGGTTTTTGGATAACTTTGGACCACTTTTGAGGTTTTTGGATAACTTTGGATCACTTTTGAGGTTTTTGGATAACTTTGGCTCACTTTTGAGGTTTTTGGATAACTTTGGATCACTTTTGAGGTTTTTGGATAACTTTAGATCACTTTTGAGGTTTTTGGATAACTGTGGATCACTTTCGAGGTTTTTGGGTAACTTTGGATCACCTTTGAGGTTTTTGGATTCTTTTTGCGGTTTTGAATACGATATTATAACGATTGACCATTTTTATCTTCTGTGTTCTTTTTTTTTAATAGTGGATCACGTTTGAGGTCCGTTGGATACCTTTTCATCACTTTTGAGTGTTTTGGATACTTTTTGAGGTTTTTGATTAGGTCAGAAGAAACTTTAACTCTTTTTATCATCTGTATATCTGTTTTGGAGCGTTTGAAATGATGCTTCACTTAGAGGTTTTTTGGATACCTTTTGATCACTTTTGAGGCTTTTTGCAGGAATATTTATAGTAGAACGAATGTCCATGCACTTTATTTTTTTCGTTTCAGACGGGAAAAAGCTGATTTCGGATGGATGGCTGAACCACCAATCCCAGACGGAAGTGCGCCTGTTCATGTACGACAACTGCATGACATTCTACAAGGATCGGCATCAACAGCGCCAATACCACATCAAAATCACGCCATTCGACCTGCGGCGCAAAGAAGTGAGTTTTTTTTTTTTTTTTTTTGACTTACTCACTAAAACAAATGGGACAAAAACCCCTCAAATTTCAGGAGTATAACCCCTATAACAGAGCGCAGAAAGGCCGGGGCCTGTGGCGAATGTCATCGGTCTTCATGCAAAGCGTAATAATGTTGTGTAGTCGTAGTTGTGTAGCCCGTATTTTAGGAGGAAATGGGGGGTTGACGAAAATTTTTAGCCAATTTTGCTTTCAGATGGGCAGCTTTGACATTGATGAGCCGGAGGACAAGGACGCCAACGCCTTTCTGCCGGCGTTGCCGAGCTTCTCGCCCACGGAATTGGCGGTAAGAATGTGAAATACGGCCTAAAATACGGATTTTGAATTTTGGGATTTTTTGAATTTTTTTGAGCTAGAATGGTCGGGAAATGATTTTAATGTGATTCTTAGGCTTTTTTAATTGATTTTTGACGATTTTTTTATAAAATACGGCCTAAAATACGGATTTTGAATTTTGCGATTTTTCGATTTTTTTTTTGAGCTAGAATGGTCGGAAATAATTTAAATGTGATTCTTTACTTTTTTAATTGATTTTTTTAATAAAATACGCCCTAAAATACGGATTCTTAAATATTGAGATTTTTTGGATTTTTTGAGTTAGAATAGTCGGAAAATATTTTTAATGCTGTTTTTAACTCTTTTTACTTGACTTTTGACGATTTTGTGTAAGATACGATCTAAAATACGTATTTTGAGATTTGAGATTTTTTTAATTTTTAAATTTTGGTTCGATTTTGAATGGTCGGAAAATATTTGTAATGTGGTTTTTAGCCTTTTTTATTTGATTTCCGATGATTTTTTTGTAAAATACGACATAAAATACGATTTTTGAATTTTGGGATTTTTTGAATTTTTTGATTCAGAATGGTCGGAAAATAATTTTAATGTTATTTTTAACCTTTTTTGTTTGATTTCCGATGATTTTTTTATAAAATACGACGTAAAATACGGCTTTTGAATTTTGAGATTTTTTGAATTTTTGATGTCAAAAATTACAATATGGACTTGAAAACATGCCCTGGGCCGTGTTTGTTTTCATTTGCATAATTCTTGAGCTAAATTCCCACATAAAATACGATATCACACTTGACAAGATTCCAAAAAAATTTTTTTTTTGTTTTAGGTCCTCTCAACTCACGACGCCGCTCCAACATTTTCCGACCAAAAATCGACCGGTCAACCCTATCACAATCCCTCCAGCATCTTCATCTATCGCACGCAATCCATAGCGCCCGATTTTTTGGTGAGTGCTTTGCACTGTGCAGTTCATTTTTTTCGTTTCGCACCGTGCATTTTGCTCGAAAATTTGCACAGCGCAAACGGCTTTTTTGGTGGTTTGCACTGTGCGTGAGATTGCACAGTGGCGAAAAGAGTGAAATGCACTGTGCGTTCGCGACAAGCGTGGGAAAAAGCTGAAAATGCACTGTGCGTTGGCGACAAGCGTGAGAAAAAGTTGAAAATGCACAGTGCGTTCGCGACAAGCGTGTGAAACAGCTGAAATTTGCACGGTGCAGGCAGCTTTTTTGGCGACTTGCACTGTGCGTGAGATTGCACAGTGCAATTTTGTTTTTATTTTTTGCATTTTGTCGCGGTCCGCACTGTGCACAAAAAACCTCCATTTTGCACCGTGCATTGCCTTGTTTTTTGTCGTTTGCACGGTGCGAAAAGAGAAAAGTGAAAATGCACTGTGCGTTGGCGCTAAGCATGGGAAAAGGCTCACAATGCACTGTGCGAAAGATTTTTTTGATTTCGCACCGTGCATTTTGCTCAAAAATTTGCACAGTGCAAACGACTTTTTTTTGCTTGCACTGTGCGTTGGCGACAAGCATGGGAAAAAGCTGGAAACGCACTGTGCAAACGTTTTTTTTTTGGTGGATTGCATTGTGAGTGAGGTTGCACAGTGCAATTTTGTTTTTCTTTTTGAAATTGTCGCGCTCCGCACAGTGCACAAAAAACATCCATTTTGCACCGTGCATTGCCTTGTTTTATGTCGTTTGCACGGTGCGAAAAGAGAAATGTGAAAATGCACAGTGCGCCGGCGACAAGCGTGGGAAAAGGTTCAAAATGCACTGTGCGAAAGAGACCTTAGTCATTGTGCAAATTTGAGGGCAAAAATTTATAAAAAATTTAAAAAAAATGCAAATTTTAGGCCTTTCGAGTGGAACTTTTCACCGAACAACGTCCCAAAAAGCCCTCCCAGCCCCCCACAATCGACGAAGACCAGGTGTGCAACAGCGACGCGTTGGCGTCGATTGGGATCTCGAACGCGGCGCACAACGCCCTCCTCCAGGAGCACAGTTACGACGCGAAAAAGTCGGTGAAAATTGAGCGCGTCGGCATTGCGTACGTCATGTTTTCGGCGCGAATGGACACTTGCGGCCAGCATCAGGTCCCAATCTTGGCCAAAAACCAAATGCCAATCGGGCAGCTGAAAAGTGAGGCTTTCGTGGTGGGACCGAAATTGCTTTTACTAAAAATGTTTTTTTGCTTTTTTATGAAAAATTGCAAATTTTAGTGGACTATTTGCTGATCAAATCGCTGGGATATGACCTGAAGGTGCCCTTAACCATGGAACATTGTTATACGAGGCATTGGAAGAAGAGAAAAACGGTGGAAGTGGGCCACAGAGGCTTTGGCAATTCGTATACCAAGTAGGTTTGGGTGGAAAAATCCTTACCCTGAATGACTTATAGATGTTTTGGATTTTTCATTGTCAAAAAGCATATTTTTCAACAGTTTTCTCCAAAAAATTAACATTTTTCTAATAAAAATGAAAAAATAGCAAATTTTTAGTCAAAAAACCAAATTTCATAGTCTGAGATGCTTTGTAAAACAATATGCAACAAAAACAGACTATCTAAAATACGATTTGAATTAAGAAAATTACCAAAAAAACCCCAAAAAAACCACTAGGTCCCGGCGGGGGTCGAACCCGCAATCTTCTGATTAGAAGTCAGACGCGTTATCCATTACGCCACGGGACCACGGTAGGAGTCCCTCTTTTTCTCTTCTTCAAACAAATCGTCGGGCAAAGGGAGAAGAGAGAAGCGCTTTTTTGTGACAAAAGGAATATTTTTTTGGAAAAAACGTCTGAAAAGTGAATTTATATAATGTTTTGGAGATCGGAAAATATTCGTAGGCTGTTTTCAGGCCATAAAAATTATGAAAATCGTGTTTTTTGCACTGTGCAAAATTGTAGGGTAAAAAAGCCTATGATCTCGCACTGTGCGATTTCATAGTGCAAAAAAGCCTAGAATTTTGCACTGTGCAAAATTTTAAAATTAATTTTTTTTTTGCACCGTGCAAAATTATGGTTGAATTTAGCCTATAATTTTGCACTGTGCAAAATTTTAGTTGACAAGGAAAGTACTTTTATGGGGGCTCCTACTTTTTGACGGGACATATCTCAAAAAATCAGAAAAAATGTGCTGATCAAGGATATAAATCTTAGCTGCCCATTTTAGGTTTTTAGGGGTGAAAATGCCCAAAAACTGGCTTAATTTCCCTACAAAAGGCGCAGGCATTCGAAACGATAAAAAGCGCACTCGGTCTCTTCCTTCGGAAGAGAGCGGTGTGGCCGAGTGGTTAGTGCCGCAGTCTGGGATTCAAGAGGGGGAATGCCGCACGGGTTCGATTTCCCTTTTGGGCTGAATCAACTTTTTTTGAAGTTGAAGGTCGGAAAAATAAATTTTTGGACCAAGACTGTCTTATTACGTCTTAGAAACTCAACAAACACCATTCTAAGCCAAAATAAAAATTGTAAACCCGTGAAAAATTAAGCGAAAAGGGGTTCATATAGGACTTTAAGTCAACTTCCGATTGAGTTTTCACCCCTAAAAACCTAAAATGGGCAGCTAAGATTTATATATCCTTGATCAGCACATTTTTTCTGATTTTTTGAGATATGTCCCGTCAAAAAGTAGGAGCCCCCATAAAAGTACTTTCCTTGTGAAAAAAGCCTATGATATTGCACCGTGCAAAATTTTAGGGTAAAAAAGCCTATGATCTTGCACTGTGCGATTTCATAGTGCAAAAAAGCCTATGATTTTGCACCGTGCAAAATTTTAGTTGAATTTAGCCTACGTTTTTGCACGGTGCGATTTCATAGTGCAAAAAAGCCTAGATTTTTGCACTGTGAATTTTAAAAAAAAATTTTTTTTATTTCTTTTTAATTAAAAATTTTTTGTAGGACCTCCACAGTACGTGAAAACACAATCCATTCGCTGAGTCACGCCTCGAAAAAAGGCGCGGATTACGTGGAATTCGATGTCCAGTTGACCAAGGACAAGATTGCCATCATCTTCCACGACTTCCATGTGCTCGTCGCGGTGGCGAAACGATCCACATGCTCGCCGGGCGCTAATTTGTCGAAGGAAACGGAGGCGGCGGCGGTTGGAACGAGTGGGCCGCAAAGGCCAAGTTTAGGTCTCCAGAATGCGATGAGCGATTATCATGAGATTGCGGTCAAGGATTTGAAATTGCAACAACTCAGGCTGCTTCATGTGAGTTTTGGAGGGAGATGGGGGCATTTTTGAAAAAAAAAAAAATTTTGATGTTTTTGGCAAAAAAATCTCGGCGATTGCCCAAAATGGCATGTTAAAAACTTCTAGTAAAATTACGACCTAATTTTTTACCCAAGTTTCATCAAAATCTAACATTTATTGGCCAAAAAAATTTTGCACAGTGCACTGTGCGAAAATCTAGGCTTTTTTGCACTATAAACTTGCACTGTGCAAAATTCCCTCAAAATTTTTGTAAAAATTGATTTTATTTATGTCGGTTTGAGTTCAGAAATAAACATTTCCATCTGTTTACTTCCACAGATACCTCAAAAAACACGACTGCCAATTCAAAAATCGCAAAAAAACCACTAGGTCCCGGCGGGGGTCGAACCCGCAATCTTCTGATTAGAAGTCAGACGCGTTATCCATTACGCCACGGGACCACGGTTCAATTTTGGCTTATTTTTGATCAGGGAAGTGGGGGAATTGGTTGGTATAGTATAAAAGAGTAATCAAAAAAATTTTTTTTGATTTTTTTATTAGAATTTTTTAAATTAAAAATTTTCTGGAAAAAATTTTTTTTGAAAAATGAAAAAATTTTTTTTTAAAAAAAAGCAAAAATTTTTTAGGTCGAGCACTATCAGGCCCAGGAGAATCGAAACATGCTAAAAGTGACCGGAGACCCCGACGAATCCGACGACCATAGGCCATTTCCCACTCTGGTGGACGTTTTGAAACGGGTACCCGTGGACACGGGCTTCAACGTCGAAATCAAATACCCCATGGAGCTGGCGGACGGGGAACATGAATGCCGAAATTATTTCGAACGCAACGAGTTCATCGACCGCATCCTCAAGGACGTCATTGAGAATGCGGGAGCGCGGCGGATTGTGTTCTCGAGTTTTGAACCGGATATTTGCTCAATGTAAGCGAAATGCTTGCACGGTGCAAAATTCTAAGCTTTTTTTGACTAGAAAATTGCACGGTGTGAAAAAAGAATCGGTCGGAAAAATTTTTTTTTTGAATTATTTTTTTGCACTGTGCAAAAATGTAAGCTTTTTTCAACTATGAAACTGCACAGTGCGAAAATCTAGGCTTTTTTCAACTAGAAAACTGCACTGTGCAAGGTTATTTAGAGCAGAGAAATTTGCACGGTGCAAAAATATTTTTGAATTATTTTTTGCACGGTGCAAAATCGTAAGCTTTTTTCAACTAGAAAACTGCACTGTGCAAAATTCAAAAATAATTTTTCGAGCTATTTTTATGCATTACGGATATTTTGAGTTTTTTTTTCACCAAAATTTGCACAGTGCGGAAAATTTTTTTGAAATTTGAAAAAGTTCCGAAAAATTTTTTGCACGGTGCAAAATTGTAAGCTTTTTTCAACTAGAAAACTGCACAGTGCAAAGTTATAGGTTTTTTTCTACTATTAAACTGCACTGTGCAAAAATCTAGGCTTTTTTAAACTAGAAAACTGCACAGTGCAAAGTTATAGGCTTTTTTCTACTATGAAACTGCACTGTGCAAAAATCTAGGCTTTTTTTCAACTACAGTACTGCACTGTGCAAGATTCGAATTTTTCTTTTGAGCTAATTTTTATTCATTACGGATTTTTTAAGCCTTTTTCTTCAAAAGTTTTGCACAGTGCAAAAAAAAATTTTTTTTTTTTGAAGCTTGAAAAAATTCCGAACATTTTTTTTGCACAGTGCAAAATTCTAGGCTTTTTTCAACTGTGAAACTGCACTGTGCGATTCAAGTAAAATTTTGAAAAAAAAATTTCAGTTTTTTTTTTTAAATTTCGTCCCATTTTATCTTTACTTTCATTTTCTTTCAGGATTGCCCGAAAACAGTGCCTTTTCCCTTGTTTATTCCTCTGCGTGGGCGCCACCAAGAGATATGTCCCGTTCACGGACAAAAGATCGGCCGATTCGATTGTTGCCGCAAATTTTGCCAAGTCCGAGAAGATTCTGGGCTGCAATTTCCATTCCGAGGAGCTGTTGCACGACCGCAGACCGGTGGAAAGGGCCAAAAGATTGGGCTTGGTCAGCTTTGTGTGGGGCGACGACTTGGATTCCAAGAAGAATATTGACTATTTTCGCCGTGATCTGGCAGTGGAAGGGATCATATACGACAAGTGAGTGAATTTGAATTTCATTTTTTGTAGTTTGTAATCAATTTATTACCAAAAATTGATGATTTTTTGATAAAAAAGGGGGAAAAGGCAGAAAATGTAGTTTTTTGGTAAAAATCAGCTGATTTATGGGTCCAAAAACTGAAATAAATTGTTCTAAAAATGTTTATGATAGCAGAATACCATGTATCTTACCAAAAAATTACACAAGAAAAAAAAATTTGCACAGTGCAAAACCATAGGCTTTTTTGCACTACGAAATTGCACTGTGCAAAATTCTCTAAAAAATTTTCTAAAAATTAATTTGACAAGGAAAGTACTTTTATGGGGGCTCCTACTTTTTGACGGGACATATCTCAAAAAATCAGAAAAAATGTGCTGATCAAGGATATATAAATCTTAGCTGCCCATTTTAGGTTTTTAGGGGTGAAAATGCCCAAAAACTGGCTTAATTTCCCTACAAAAGGCGCAGGCATTCCAAACGATAAAAAGCGCAGTCGGTCTCTTCCTTCGGAAGAGAGCGGTGTGGCCGAGTGGCTAGTGCCGTAGTTTGGGAATCAAGAAGGGGAACGCCGCACGGGTTCGATTTCGCTTTTGGGCTGAATCAACTTTTTTTGAAGATGAAGGTCGGAAAAATAAATTTTTGTGCCAAGACTGATTTATTACGTCTTAGAAACTCAATAAACATCATTTTAAGCCAAAATAAAAATTGTAAACCTGTGAAAAATTAAGCGAAAAAGGGTTCATATAGGACTTTAAGTCAACTTCCGATTGAGTTTTCACCCCTAAAAACCCAAAATGGGCAGCTAGGATTTATATATCCTTGATCAGCACATTTTTTCTGATTTTTTGAGATATGTCCCGTCAAAAAGTAGGAGCCCCCATAAAAGTACTTTCCTTGTGAAAAATAGGTCTCGGGAAAAAGTCTGGTTCCAAATGAGTTTTTGGATATTTTACTATCAATAATCGTATTTTTCAACAGTTTTTTCCCCAAAAAATCAATTTTTTCCAAATTTGAAAAAAAAATCCCGAAATTTTTGTCTAAAAACCAAAATTTATGGTCTTAACTGCTTTATAGAACAACATGAAGTTAATAACGACGGCCTAAAATACGACTCGAATTAAAAAATGGACAAAGGAAGTTCAGAAAAGCCACTAGGTCCCGGCGGGGGTCGAACCCGCAATCTTCTGATTAGAAGTCAGACGCGTTATCCATTACGCCACGGGACCACGGTTGCTGAAGGATTTGTTTTTCTTTCGGTTTTGGCGGGAGCCTAACTACTAGGCTTTTTGTGACTTTTTTGGAAAAAATTGGCAAAAATCCATCGAAATTTGAGATTTTTTTTGAAATTTTTGAAAAAAAATTTTTACTAGGGTATTTTGACGGGTAATTGAGATATTTTTGAGGTTTTTGAATCGATTTTTGGAGGGAAAATTTTGAGAAAAAGCTATTTTTTTTTATTTTTTTTTTGATTTTTTGAGCAAAAAAAATAAAAATCAAAAAAAAATTTTTTCAGAAAATAAAAAAATTTTTCCAGAAAACAATCTTTTTTTCAAAAAAATTCAATTTTTTTTTTCAGAATTGGCGAGATGGAAGAGCGCCAAAACGTGTTCATGGTGGAAAGAGAACAGCGAATCTCGCTGTTCCAATCACCTTCGCCGTCGCGGCGAGGCTCTTTGGACAACCCTCATCCCCATATAACGAATTCGGGGCTGAGAAGCATGTCGCAGGACATGAACGGGCAAATCGATCCGGAGATTCTGAAGAAAAAATGGCCAAAAGCGATGGTTGGAAGGTCGGATTCAGCGGGTTCCCCTAGTTCCAAGTGAAAAATGATGATTTTTTTGAGGAAATAAATTTAATTTTTGAACTTTTTGGGATTTTTTGTGGGAAAAAAGTAGTTTTCGAATGTGAAAAAAAGGATTTTATTAGGTTGTATAATATGTTATGACCATTTTCTTGCAAACGTTTGAAGTCGATTATTTCCTAGCTCAGATCCCTACTTAGTTCAACATACTTATAGACTAATAGAGGGCTTATCGAAGTTTCATCTAGTGCATATTGCAAAGTCTTACGGCATAGCCGCGATTTTCTATTGCTAAAAACTCGGAAGTGCCCCGATTTTGGCGGGGTACGAAACAACTCAAGTCACGTCTCTCTGCCAACCGCTGCTGGTCTCAGATTGGTGTTATTATAATCTTCAAGGGTCGGAAAAGACGCTGACACAGCATCGTTGCAAGGTAGCAGTGACAACTCATTTTATGAGCTGTTTTTCCGGAAGGTTACCGAAGCCGTCGCCTGAAAAAGCGTCTAAAAAGTTTAGCGCCCGGGGTTTCTATTGTCTATTGTTATAACTCGTAGTAATACGAGATCACATGCCTGTTGTCACACCAGACAAATTTTGGAGCATGCAATAATTGGAATCTCCAGAAAAATCTAAGAATTAGCAGAATTTTGGATCATCCAATTAAATTTCAATTTTTTAGAACTTAACAGCCGCAAACTCAAAGAACATATACTGTCGTTTTCGCCGAGGTATGTAGTGTATATAACCGCCAAAGACAGTTCCTCACAAGATGGCGCTAGCGCGTACTCAATAAAAGTTTTGAACTCTAGTCCAGCGGCCCTCAAAATGTAACGATTTTAAGGGAGTTCCTTATTGTCACCTGATACAAGCAGTTTCTGATTTGAGTAGGTTATCAAAAAGCAACTCATAAGTGACTCTTTACAGCTGAACCACGTTATTTAAGGTGAGATTAATTCGAAACGAATCAGGGTTCATAACAATGAAGGTATACCTCAATTTATATTTTGAATAGTAAAGCTCAGGTAGGGGAGGTAGAGTTGATCCAGCACAGCGTATGTAAAAGGGACGCCTCGAATGTCCTACAGAAGCATTGCCATTACTAGCCTCTCAGAATTCTCAGATTTAAGGCGTATTTTTGTTTTAGCTCCTTGGGATGCCCTCATTTCTTAATTTCTTTTCTCCGATGTTTTAGCCGGAGGCCGATGTGCTACTGGTTCCTGTAATCTACTGTCTCCACCCTACCCAGCGGTATGCTATTCAACTCTGAAAAAAGCATCATTAAAGTTTTAGGAATTTTAGAAAATTATGGTCATAACTTATTATACAACCTAATAGTTTATGAATGTATGAAAAAATTGGGGTTTTTAAAAAAAAATCAAAAAAAATTTTTTTTTTATTTTTTTATTTATTTTTATTTTTATTTTTTTATTGAAAAAGTACATTATTTCCACTAAAACACAATTTTTTCCCCATCAAAACGCAAGCGCATACGCTAAAAAACAAATTTTCTCTGACCGTCTCCCCATTCTCCACACTCTCTCGTCCAAAAACACCCTTAAATATCTCGACTCCCTTCCCAAGTTGACCGCCAAAATTTTCAACAATTAATTGCTAAACCCTGTAGATAATATATACCAAATTTGAGGTAAATCCGAAGCATTTAACTTGCCAATTTTTGTTAGTAATTTTTTATTCAATCTCCAATATAAATTAATGTTTTTGATCAGAGCAGCGTATCATGAACCTTTATGGGGAGTTGCGAGTAGTTTTGTTTGGCCATAGCGGGGCGCACCAGGGCGGCCGGACGATGAACGTAGTTGGGGAGGGCGCTAAAATACGAAAAAAATGAATTTTAGACCAAAAAACCCGGATTTTCGGGGAATTTTTGGGGTTTTAAGGTATTTCAAGATTACGTAGGCTTTTATTTTTGCTCCGTATGAGACGAAGAGATCATATACTTCATATGGAAAGCATAAAAGACCATTTTATTTGCTTTTTAATCCTCGAAAATTGAGAATTACTGAGAATTACCCAAAATCCGAGCTAAAACCCCGAAATTCGTCATTTTTCCCCGAAATTCGTCATTTTCTCGACTAATCTCAGCTGCCCACATCACTGGCCATCTTAGTACTTCTCCATCTTACCTTGACTTGCTGTCTCCCCGGCGTTTTTCGATGTCTTTTAGCTCTTGCAGCCGCTTCTCCCGCTGCAACAGCTCGATTTGCTGCGACTTGGCCTCCAATTCCTCGGCCAGCTTCCGGTTCTGCTTCAGCAATTGCAGCGCGGTGTTGGCGGGCTGATCCACGCTGGTGTAGTTGCCGTTTTCAGGGGGCTTCACGGGATTCCGGATGTTTTCATGCGACGGAAATCCCTTCTCCGATGACGTCATCAACGCGCACATTCGCCGATTCAACGCCGTGATTTGGGCGCGCTGGAAGTTGAGCTTTTGCTCGTGGACGGCGGAGTCCTGAAATATTTGATTTTCAAAAATAAAAAAAAATAAAAAAAAAATGAAAAAAAATTCAAAAAAATTAAAATTCAAACCTCAGATTTTTACAAAATTTGGCAAAAATCAAAAACTAAGCTTTTCTACGATATATAAGAGCTTTTTTCGTATCTTTTTCAACAAACCGACCAAGATTTTTCAGTCGAAAAAATCCCGAAAAATACTATTTTTTTCCGAATTTTCAACTAATTTTTTCTACTTCCTATCACTTTTCAGCCCTACTACAGTCATAGAAGTGATTTTCAGACCACTTTTAGCATTCTACAACAGCTGAAACAGAATGCCAAAAATTTTAAAAAATGGCGGGAAATTTGAAATTTTGACTTTTTACGTTACGCTATTGACCAGTAATGTCCCAAATATCATTTCTTTCCTTTACCATGGCTTTTTCTATACATATATCGATGTTATTTGAAAGAAAATCAAAAAATTCAATTTCAATTTTCACAATTTTGAGTATCAAAACATGTCGTATTTTACACCTACCAACGCGACCATGCCTTTCTTGAGCATTCTTTTTCTCTTCTCCAGGCTGTCCACTCTTTCGTCGTACCATTTCAGCAATTGTTTTGTGACTTCCAATCCCTTCTGCACTATTTTTCCCTCTTCCTTCAGGAGTTGCTCATGTTTTTCCTAAAAGTTGAAAAAATTTGAATTTCACTTCTTTCCATATTCATTACTTGGCCAAACGCCAAAAAACAATGCAATTAGAAGTATGTATGTCTCGACTTCCCAAATCTAATTACTACCTTGCTTGTGACCTACTCAGAACCCGCTAAATCTCATTAACAAAATTTTAAGCCTTTGGGTCATTGCTACCTAGAAATTAATGCAACAAGTACATCTAGAGTTGTTGTTTTCACGAGAATAACTCCGTGGTCAGACGCGAGAAGATTACTTTTTTATTCGATTAGCGTGTTACTCGGGATAGCACAGGTAATCTCAACGTAATATTTTTTAAAATTCCTCAAAAAATTTCGTAGCACAGACGCTAAGATTAGGTAAAACATATGCAACATTTACTGCGTCATGGGGTCTGGGAATCAGGTAATAATATGTTGTTAAAAGTATTAAATGTGAGCTTTAATCTCATCGGATTACGGTAACTTTGCGAAGAATACTACGGTACATATTTTACCTTCTTTTGAAGACAAAAAGGATTTACTGTCGGGGTTGGGGTGAGGTTTTTTTTGAGTTTAAGTGCCAAGATTTGACTGCTAAAAGAAGGGAACAAAGATGAGCCAAATGTCTGTCGTGGGTGGGGATTTGTAAGCTAGGTCTTTCTATATATGTGACATAAAAGAAGCAGGCTAGCATTGTCACGACTTCGCGTGCGAATTTGCATATTCCCACGGAATGACCGACAAATTGGTATAAAAGGAAGAGAAATCGCCAATTATTATGGGATTATTTTTGTGTTTGTTTTTCCCGGTTGGAAGTTGCAATAAATGGTATTTCTACTGTAGTCTATTAGTATTGTGTCTATGGTCAGCTCTTGTGAAGTTGGTTCCTCAAGTATTGTGGGTTCATTTGTGAAGTTGTTGCCTAGGGCATAGTTAGTTTGTATTGTCGCTCGTTTGTATAGTCGTTGTCGTTGTATTCGCATAGGGCTTGGGATCTTAGGTAGAACTAGATTAGGGACCCTTATTACTTGACCTCTACCAAGGTCTTGACAGCATATGTTATACTATCAGTTTTTCTGTAAACTAATGAGCCGCATCGAATATTCGCCGCGAAGAAAATAAATTGTGTCGCTGCAAAGTCAAATTGCTTCTAACTTCAGTCAACTGTACATTTTTTACCTCCTATTACTTTTTCAGGCCTAGCGCAGTGATTGCATTGATTTTCGGACAACTTTCGTCATTTTAGAGTGGATGAAACAGAATGCCAAAAAAATTTTAAAATGGCGGGAAATTTGAAATTTTGTGTGGTTATGTGACGTTATTGTCTAGTAATGTTTCCGGTAGAAACGCATCTATGCTCTCATCATATATACTATCTTTTATTATACATACTGTAGTTGACAGAGCTCGCATTTTCGTATTTTACTTTCATCATTTTTTCGTCCACGAAGCACTATATAGCAAAGTTCTTTTACAGTCGTTGAAGCAATTACTCAAACTTCCTTTCGACATAGGGTTTAAATGCCTTGCGGAAACCATGCTTTACATCCTATTACAAGTCTTAATTTTTAATTTCCTCTTCTTTCATCGCTGAAATATCAACTGTCTGTTTACAATATGTCTTCTAATTCGAATATGGTAGATACGGCATAAAACCCCGAGACGGATTACTTCTTCATTTATCGTATGTTCTGCGGACAGCAGTCAGCATTGATAGATGGTATAATGATTCATCATAGGTTTCGCAATTTTTAATTGGCCTTTATCGAATTTTGAACAGCACTCTTACGCCTAGAGTAAACCTTTTCCGAGTAAAGGAAGTGTTTCGTTGTCCCTTGCCGACGCTAGATCGTAATCTGTCAGCTTTACGGCTTTAATTTTATTTAGTGACCATCTGAAGCATGCCTACTTTATTTTCACCCATAATGCACTATTTCTTTCAGTCTACGCTGTGCGTCTCATAAAAAGCTTGGAATTTTGTAGCTAGCGCTATACAAGGCAGCTGAGATATTCAACCATCATTTGGTACGCGAGATGAGGAGATCAGCCAGCGAGAAAAACTGAAAATTTTTGGCCATATCTTTGCTAGTTTCGAACGGAAAGAATTGATTTTTTGTGGAAACATTACCCTCTACGGCAGAAATATGTAAGAAAAATGTCATGCTAAAATTCGAAAAATGTGTGCGACATTTTTTTCGTATTTTCAACCTAAAAATCTCATTCATTCTTGTGGAGCCAAGCTTGGACTTTCGCATATTTCTCAGACGAAATTTCGAAGCTTTTGCCAAGCCTCCTCAGAATCTGAGCATAGAATTTGGAGCATCAATATGTCGGGAAAATAAAGTGGATTCGGCGCACCTTCAAATTCCCTGTTGCCGCTGTCCGACAGAGCTGGAAATTTGGTGCCCGACGAGGCGTTTTTCTGCGATCATTCCACATTATTTTCCCGTCAGACTGATACCTGTCTTGTTGGAAAATATGTTCAAACTTGTGTTAACTTTCATTCAACTTTGCTTGACGTACCTTGAAATCATCGCTAGTCAGAAATCGTGGCCTAAAATCACTTCAAACTTAACTCAAATTCTCGGCTTATACAACTTCTCACACCTTTGAAAGTCATCCCCAAATGTTACATTTCCCGAGTTTCCCATGTGACTCACGCTTTCGGCGAATGAGCCACGAATTTGAATTTTTAAAAATAATTGTTTTTCAAGTCTTCCCTCGAACAAATGAGGAAGTTTCCAAACAAACACCGTGTGCGGAATATAATTTTAGAAGAGTTGAGGGGAAATTCCGAGAATCGCGGAATACTGTACGTTCTAAAAACAGGGCCTAGTGGTGTTTACAAGTTTCGACTAATTAGGAACGAATGTGTGGGTAATGTAATACAATTCAAGGTTTTCGGTTTCTGGGGGATTTACGGTCATGGGTTGGTGTGTCGGGAAAATAATGTGGATTTATTGGTTTGTCGGGAAAATAATGTCGATTTATCGGCCTGTCGGGAAAATAATGTGGATTTTTATAGTCTGTCGGGAAAATACCGTGGATTTATTCTGTTTGTCGGGAAAATAATGAGGATTTATCAGTCTGTTGGGAAAATAACGTGGATTTTTATAGTCTGTCGGGAAAATACTGCGGATTTATGGTTTGTCGGGAAAATAATGAGGATTTATAAGTTTGTTGGGAAAATAATGTGGATTTATTGGTTTGTCGTAAAAATAATATCGATTTATCAGACTGTCGGGAAAATAATGTGGATTTGACGCGGAAAAATGACTCGTCTCGTCTCCGTCGTTCGCCAATTCCCAGCTGCAGCTAGCCGTCAATGGGCGATTACAAGGTGCTAAGAATCCAAATTATTTTCCCGACAGACTGATATGCCGCCAAAGCTAACGTGCAATGTGCAATGAAAGTTGGGACAAATCTAGAATCATTTTTTTCTATCTCGGCTTCCCATGTAAATTGCAAGCTAAAATTTTGAGTAATTGATGTGGGGCCTATGTCCGAGCTCTGTGCAAAATTAGATAGAAATCTGAGCGTCACAGTTGGCTCAAGTACCTTATAAATTTGGCCTAGTTTTGACAAAATTTTACAAAATTTCGACCGATTTCCCGACCAATTTCTCAAAAAAACCCCTAAAATTTTTCATTATCCAAAATCCAGCACATGTTCATATTTTCTATTTTTTATATTTCCCTTCATTTTTTTACATTGCAAACCCTTCCAAATATAAAATTTTTAATAAATTTTCGCTCCTCCACTTCTTGTGTGTTCTACACTCTTCGACTTGTCTATGATTAACATTAATACATTAGTTTCTCCTCGTATAATCTTGCCTATTACCGTAATCTTGGCATGCAAGCGATTGCACGCCGCACATGACAAATGAAGTCATTCTTCCGCGAAACGGGTCGCCAAAACAATAAATTGAGCTATAGCTCGCCGATGGCGCCGCCCTTTCTATTATACGTGCCCCGCCGAATGCACGGCACGTAGAAACGGGGATTTGCGTGCTCGGCCCGAACAATTCAAATTTTTACGGGTGATATTTAAAAATTTTTTGGTTTGTCGCCGCTTCCCAGAAGGTTCTTTGAATTGGCAGGAAGTTTTGTAACAATGACGTGAAATGATACAATCGGACTACTGTATGGGTCTGTCTGGAAAATAATGTGGATTTATTTTTTTTGTCTAGAAAATAATATGGGTTTTTCAGTTTGTCGGGAAAATAATGTGGACTTATGGGTTTGTCGGGAAAATAATAAGGATTTATCGGTCTGTCGGGAAAATAATATGGATTTTTTAGTTTGTCGGGAAAAATGTGGACTTATGGGTCCGTCGGGAAAATAATAAGAATTTATCGGTCTGTCGGGAAAATAATATGGATTTTTTAGTTTGTCGGGAAAAATGTGGACTTATGGGTCCGTCGGGAAAATAATGTGGATTTATTTTTTTGTCTAGAAAATAATATGGGTTTTTCAGTTTGTCGGGAAAATAATGTGGATTTATGAGATTGCCGGGAAAATAATGTGGATTGATAAGTCTGTGGAGAAAATAATGTGGAACTATCAATGTGTCGGGAAAATACAATGATACCTGTCTTGCACCATCGTTTCTTTGCGAAGTCTAGCCGCGTCTGGAGATTTGGTGCTCGACTGCTGCGGCAAATCCACATTATTTTCCCGGCAGACTAATTTTTTCATAAAGTGCGTGCGCCTTCCGTCGCGGTTCGCACTGTGCACAAAAACCTCACATTTTGCACTGTGCATTTCATCTTTTTGTTGTTTTTGCAGTGTGCATCGAAATATCGCCGCGGTTTGCTCAAAAATTTGCAAGTGCAAACGGCTTTTTAGTGTTTTGCACCGTGCGAAAAGAGAAAAATGCACTGTGCATTGGCGACAAGGATGGGAGAAAGTTAAAAATGCACTGCCGGAAAGATAGCAAATGTCCATGCACTTTATGAAAATGCTATTCCTTCAAAATAGACCGCAACTTTTCCGTAATTCCGCAAAAAAATCGAAAAAAAAACTAAATTTACAATTCACGCAGTGAATTGCCAAATCCACTTTAATTTGTACAGCAATCTTGAGAACATGACCGGATTAACCGATCGCGTCCAACTACCGGGAATATTGCATAAAAAGACGCATGTTATTTTTGACGGAGCCTAATCCGCATGGCACGACAGGACGGATAAGGGAATTATGGGGGACTTGCATTTTCTAATATTTATTTGCGTATGAGACTTTCATACGATTATTAAATTGTTTTGGTTATTTTTACGGTTCTCAACAAGCTTTGATAATTGAATTTTTTCGCACAGTGCAATTTCGTAGGGCAAAAAAGCCTACGGTTTTGCACAGTGCAATTTCATAGTTGAAAAAAGCCTAAATTTTTGCACAGTGCAATTTCATAGTTGAAAAAAGCCTAAATTTTTGCACAGTGCAAATTTGTAGAGCAAAAAAACCTTGCAGTTTTGCACTGTGCGGATTCTTACTGCAATAAAATCCCAGCTTTTCGCACAGGCAATTTTGAAAGGAAAAGAAGCCTAAATTTTTGCACAGTGCAATTTTGTAGAGCAAAAAAGCCTATGGCTTTGCACTGTGCGATTTCATAGTGCAAAAAAGCCTAGATTTCCGCACAGTGCAATTTCATAATTGAAAAAAGCCTGAATTTTTGCACTGTGCGGATTCTTACTGCAATAAAATCCTAGCTTTTCACACAGTGCAATTTTTCAAATTAATTTTTTTTCCTACTCTTCAAACAGGTATAAAAACTCTATTTTTATGTAAGTAAAAGTGCATGATGTAACAAACCATAATGTTCCAGACTAATTTCTGAGCTCCGAGTCTTTTAACCGGCCATAAACTTTATGGGTTTTCCCACCTGAGCATATAGCAATTTAATTTTGTTACATTCCCACATCCAAAAATTGACAAGGACTACATTTTTTCATATATGCTCAGGATTCATTCGTCTAGCTCCGCATTTTATATAATATGGATATACGGTGGGCCGGCTGCCCAAGAGACCTAAAGTTCGTGCGTCAAAGACAACGTGTGCTTTATGGTAGAATTTTAGTCCTTTTTTTGGGGTAATGAAAAAAAGTTTTTTTTTGTTTTCTTTTCAGTCGTTTTGAAGGTGGAGATTTTGATAAAACTCGGGAAATTTTTAGTTGACAGTTTTGTAAAATATATGCAATTTTTTCTGTCGTTTTTTGTGGACAACTCCGAGGGTCGCAGGTAAAAAAGTGGACGGTGCAAGGATCTAGGCTTTTTTGCATTATGAAATTGCACAGTGCAAAACCATAGACTAAATTCAAGTAGAAGTTTGCACAATGCAAAACGAAAGGCTCTTCTTCACTAGAAAGCTGCCCTGGGCAAAAAATATAGGTTTTTCTACACTATGAAATCACACAGCACAAAGCCGGAGGCTGTTTTACACTAAAAAACTGCACTGCTCAAAAAATGTAGGCTTTTTTGCTCTATGGGATCGAACGTTGCAAAACTCTAAAAGTTTTTTTCAAGTGCGAAATTGCACGGTGCAAAACTATAGGCTTTTTCCAACTGCGAGATTGCACTGTGCAAAACTATAGGCTTTTTTCAACTATGAATCCGCACGGTGCAAAACCATAGGCTTTTATGCACTAGGAAATTGCACAGTGCAAAAATATAAGCTTTTTTCAACTGCAGAATTGCACAGTGCAAAGCCATAACCTTTCTTACATTACAGAGCTGCACTGTGCAAAACCATAGGCTTTTTTCAACTGCTAAATTGCACAGTGCGCATATTTCCCCAAACAAAACACATATTTTGCCTCCAACTTGTACACTTGGTGGCTACAAATTACGCTATAAATGTAAATGCAAATTACGTGGATTGCGTGAATTAAAATCCAATTTTTTGATCATTGACCATTCAAAAATTCTGCGTCAAAACTTTTTACCACACACCAAAAAGCCCACAGAATTAATTTCGCCCCGAATTTCCCCCTCTAAAATACTGGAAAAATGATGTTGTTAATTGGGTTTAGCAGGAAATCGCATCACGCAAATTTTTGATTCAATTTCTCGCCTCCGGTAAATTTAATTTCGCTCTCAATTCGGGGGTTTTTCCCCCAACAAGGGCATGAAACATAATCCGTGTGCGAAATTTTGAGTTACTTTATATTTTGGGATATTTGCATAAGTGTCTGCGCGTTGGAATTGACGAAATTGAAGCCGGAAAGAACGTGGGATTCGGGTGGGTGGAAAGGTCAAAAATGTGATGTTATAACATACGTATACATCAAATTGAGTAGGGTGATTGAGAGCGAGTTCTCATACTTTTTTCGAGGGAGATACTGTAATGAGAAAAAAAAATTTTCAAAAAATCGAAATCAAAAAAAAATTTTTTTCTCGAAATTTTTTTTTCGAAACTTGGAAATTTCCGTAGGCGATTTTAAAAAAATTACCGTGAGCTTCACGGTAATTTTTGTGCATCTCAAATAATTTTATTTGATAACATTTTTTTGCACAGTGCAATTTCGTAGTGCAAATTAGTCTACATTTTCGCACTGTGCAAAACCATAGGCTTTTTTGCACTAACAAATTGCACTGTGCAAAACCATAGGCTTTTTTCAATATCGGAATTTTACGGTGCAGATTTGTAGTTTTCCCGGAATTGCACAATGCAAAAATATAGTTAAAAAAGCCTTGTGATTTTGCACAGTGCAAATTTGTAAGGCAAACTAGCCTAAATTTTCGCACTGTGCAAAGCCATAGGCTTTTTTGCAGTAACAAATTGCACTGTGCAAAAATTTAGGCTATTTTACACTACAAAATCATACAGTGCAGAAATCTTGGCCCTCCGGACTTGCACAGTGCAAAAATCTAGTCAAAAAAGCCTTATGATTTTGCACAGTGCAAATTTGTAGGCCAAATTAACCTATGATTTCGCACAGTGCAATTCTGTAGTTGAAAAAAGCCTAGACTTTTGCACAGTGCAGAAATGAAAAAAGCGATTTTTTTTTCATTTTGATGGTTTTTAATTTTAATCATGGTACTGACCATACTTTTTGAGATTTTTTGATTTTTCAAAAAACAAAAAAAAGAAAAATTTCTTGAAAACAGAAATTATACATTTTTTTTCTGCAATATTTACACCCCCCAGTTTTCGAATTTTTTACTTCTTCGATTATATCGCGTAGTGCATTGTACACTACCCACCATAAAATGAAGCCCTGACAAAACATTTTTCAACCCACTAATCATTTACGACATTTCAATACCCTCTGTGATTTCGATAGTATATTATACACATGACGTGAAGTTCGCTAAAACAGCGATTATATATTCCGTTTCAGAGGGTGGAAAATGAACGAGAATATAATAAGAAAATGGGAGGGAGAATACCAAATTGGAATTTTGGCTTATTTATATGGTTTTTTAGCCGTATTATTGCGGCCTTATTGCTAAAAATATGGGTATTTTTTGCAAAAAATAATTTTTTGCACTGTGCAAAACAATTTGAAAATTTTGCAATTTTTTTTTTTTTTTTTTTTTTTTTTGGGAAATTGCACTGTGCAATAAATTTTTGGAAACCGCACAGTGCAAAATCTTTTTTTGCAGATTGCACAGTGCAGAAATCCTTTTTGGAAAACCGCACTGTGCGAACAACTTTTTTTAAAATCGCACAGTGCGAAACTTTTTTCTCTGAAAATTGCACTGTGCAAAATTTTAATTTCAAAGCACAGTGCAAAAAAAAATTTTTTTAAAATTGCACTGTGCAATAAATTTCTGAAAACTGCACCGTGCGAGAATTTTTTTTTTGAAAAATTTGTTTCGCACGGTGCAATTTTTTCTCCAAAAATTGCACCGTGCAAAAATTTTTTGGAAATCCGCACTGTGCAAACTTTTTTTCTCCAAAAATTGCACTGTGCAAAAATGTTTTTAGCAAACCGCCAACGCAAAAAGATTACAACAACGTATTTTTGTGCTTTCCCCCATGAATTTCCGATAATTTTAGCATTTACAAATTGTAATAAATCTTATCCGATGTATTTCAAAACAAGTCATGTGCTAAAAAACCCGAGCGGAAACGATAATTGAATACAATTTGGGTCCTTTTCACATCCCAAATTGTATCAAAACTCTTTAAAAATCAAGGATATTGTACTCTTGCTGACATATGGGTTCGGATTGAGGAAGAATTCAAAAAATACTACGAGCATTGTTGACGACAATTCAGAGTATTCGGCGCTTTTGTGCAAATTTTGTAGGCAATACAGTACAATGTAATGTTTGGCTTGGCTAAATCTTGCCCGTGAATCTAAATCCGAGGGCAAAATTATGTTCCGCACCGTGCGAAATTGCTTTTTATCGAACAGTGCGGATTTCTTCTTGATTGCACAGTGCGTTGCAAAACTCTCTTTTTTAATTGCACAGTGCGGTCAAAAGCTCTTTTTTTGTCGCGCAGTGCATTCAAAACCTCACTTTTTATTGCACGGTGCAGATTTGTTTTTTTTTTGCTGCACTGTGCGTTCGAACCTCTCTTTTATTCAATGCACAGTGCAGGTCAATTTTTTCGCCGCACCGTGCGTTCGTTCAAAGCCTCTTTGTTTTGTCGCACAGTGCGGATTTATCTTTTTATCAGCGCACGGTGCGGTACGTTAGAAACACTCTTTTTTATCGCACAGGGCGGTCCAAATACCAAATTTTTTGCACGGTGCAAAAAAAAGACAAAATTTTTTTGCCGCACAGTGCGTTCAAAACTGTTTTTTATCGCACAGTGCAGACATTTTTTTTATTGCACCGTGCATTCAAAATCTCTTTTTTTTATCGCACGGTGCAGCTTCATTTTCTTGCCGCACTGTGCATTCGAAACTCTCATTTTTATCGCACGGTGCAGATTAATTTTGACGCACAGTGCGTTCAAAATGCCAAAAAAAAAGTTTCCTGCACAGTGCAGATTTCTCCAGTTCGAACAAAAGACCATTTTCTTGCACATTGATCGCTTCTGCGTTTGCATTTGACGTGCCCACAAATTACATTTCGCTCTGTTTCGACGGAAACTTTGCGAAATTGAATTTACACCCAGTAATTGGCATTAGCCCTGAAGTTTATTCGATCAGGCCAGTGAAACCAAACGTATTTTTGGGAACAGAAGGTGGTGGATGGGGGTAAAGGTTTAGTTAAGATTTCTGGGAGGGATATCGGGAGGCTATACTAGTTCTTTTATAAAATTTAGAGCAAAAATCAAAGAAATTTTTTTTTGATTTTTTTGAACTTTTTTTTAAATCTGCAAAAGTGCAAAAAATTTGGTATAAAAGTAATGGCTCGTACAATTTTTGGTCTCTTCTTTGGCCCGAATAAAGTCGCAAAGTCAACTGTAACTGCGTGTCGTTGTGCCGACCGGTCGGTAATTCGCCAAACAAATGTGAGTCTACCCTTTTTATTGTCGCTAAGCCTACCTAACGACTATATCTCTGATGGCTTTATTGAGCTAGTCATCTTGATCTGCGTCTGTCGGGAAAATAACGAGCACTTTGTCGCATCGAAAATTGCATAGCCGTCGAGAAAATGAATTGTCCTGTGGTAAAATCAATTTGCTTTTTTCTTCAGCGACACGATCGGCATAGTGACAGGGTGCTCATTATTTTCCCGACAGACTTATAGTATATATTATATACATATTATAAGTTTATATAATTGATGACAAAACAGATTTTACTGGTCTAACTTGCAAAAAAAAACTTATATTTCTCTGCCTCCTATCATTTCCCAGCCCTATTACAGTGATAAAATTGATTTCCAGACAAATTTGAGCATTTTAGAAAACCTGAAACAGAATGCCAAAAATTTACAAAAAATGATGGGAAATTTGAAATTTCCAATTTTTACGTGACGATATTGACTAGCAATGTTCCAAAGTTCATTTTTTATTCTTTACTATGGGTTTTCTATATATATCGATGATGTTTATATTGTTATACATCATTGTTCACATTGATGTAAATTTGATATCCCCGCACGTAACCTCGACCTCTATACCGAGCGGAATATCAATTTCGAACTCACAGAGTCACAATTTTCCCCGTTGGACATGTATAAAATTCCGAAATGTTTCAACTTGAATATTCAAAAACATTTTTTGCTTCCTATAAACGCTTAAAATAATGTCTGGTGTCTTTTGTTACTGCGTCATAACTCAATTCCACGTGCATTCCGTGTTTTGACATCATTTGTTACGCAGTTATGCAAATTCGTCCTGCACCGTGCAAAACTTTTTTTCGCCGCACAGTGCAGAGGAATTTTTTGTCAGACGAATTTTTGCACTGTGCAGAGACTTTCTTTTGGCAAATTTTTCTGCACTGTGCAGACTGTTTTTCTTTTGAAAAATTTTGCACAGTGCGAAACTTTTTAGAAGAATTTTTGCACTGTGCGGATGCTTTTTTTTGAAAAAAATTGCACAGTGCAGAGGCTTTTTGTCAAAAGTTTTGCACAGTGCGAAACTTTTTAGAAGAATTTTTGCACAGTGCGGATGCTTTTTTTTGAAAAAATTGCGCAGTGCAAAGGCTTTTTGGCATTTTTTTTGCACAGTGCAAAACTTTTTAGAAGAATTTTTGCACTGCGCGGCCGCTTTTTTGAACAAATTGCACAGTGCAGCGACCTTTTGTCAGAAAAAAATCTTGCACTGTGCAGAGGCTTTTTTATTAGAAGAATTTTTGCACAGTGCAGTGGATGTTTTTCTTGAAAAATTTTGCACTGTGCGGAGGCCGTTTTTGTTTTATCGCATAATCTTATGCACAGTGCAGTGGAACTTTACTGCACGGTGCAAAAAAAAATTTATTTGGACTTTGCACTGTGCGAAATTTGACAAACTTTTCGTGCACGGTGCAGTCTTAAAACTTACTGCACTGTGCGAAAATTTTTGTTGGATTTTGCACTGTGTAAAATTTAAAAAACTTTTCGTGCACGGTGTAGCCGACAAATTTACTGCACTGTGCGAAATTTTATGTTGGAGGTTGCAGTGTGCGAAATTTGACAAACTTTTCGTGCACAGTGCAGCCGGAAAATTTACTGCACGGTGCAAAAAATTTTATATTGAACTTTGCACTGTGCGAAATTTGACAAACTTTTCGTGCACAGTGCAGCCGGAAAATGTACTGCACTGTGCGAAAATTTATGTTGGATTTTACACTCGGCATTGTAGGGATAGAAAAATAAGCGTCTATTTTTTCTCCAGCTGAGGAATCCAAGTTTATATGCTTCGAAATTTATGAAGAGTTCGTAAAACCCAAAGTTTATGGGGAATTGCCCCGAAAAAAAGGGAATATTGTGTTTTCAAAAGCAAATACTACGAGGAATACTCAAGAAAAACTGGATTTTAATACTCTACCCCTTTTTCTTTTAGTTTAATCAAGTAATTTTTGTAGATTTTATGAGCTTTTCTAGGACTAGATACAATAAATTTGTCATTTTTTTGCTTTTCTGTATTCTACAGTAAGATTTTTTTGCGATTTCGTCATTATACAGTAATTTTGAAAGTAAATACGTTCAAGTTTTCCAATTATTTATCTCCTCAGACGTCTCTCCAGCAAATTTTCGAGTAATCTTGTTGCGTCTACAACTCATCATTCAGCTGCATACGAAATTTCCCACCGTTATCCGCGAGCGCTCGGCGATAAGCGGCTTTCGGAGGCGGGCCTTGGGATGTGCGGCACGCATTTATAAAGCCCCGGGCTCGAACTCGGACCGGCTGAGCTCGGCGGAATAAATTTAAATTTGAGAATTTCAATTCAGACGGCGTTTCCGGGTTTCGCCAAGGGTTTTTGAGCAGTATCAGTTGGTTTGTGATGTTCTCGGGTTGTATTCGAATACGGTTGGGTTGGAAAAATTGCACACTGTAAGCGACAAGCTTGAATTGAGCAAATTTTTTTGCACTGTGCAATTTCGTAGTTAAAAAAAGCCTATAGGTTTGCACTGTGCAGTTTCATAGTTGAAAAAAGTCTAGAATTTTGCACTGTGCAAAAGCGTAGTTAAAATTAACCCAATCTTTGCACTGTATAATTGCACTGTGCAATTTCGCAGTTGAAAAAAGCCTAGAATTTTGCACAGTGCAATTCCCTAGTTGAGAAAAGCCTATATTTTTGCACTGTGCACCAAAAAATAATTCAGAAAAATCCTATGTATCTTTGCACTGCAATTTTTTTGGTTTTTAAATTAGCCTAGAATTTTTTAAATTTAGCTACTGTTTGATCAATCTCGCAAAAAAAAGAGATCTATATTGATATCTTTGGACTGCCATCTCACTCCGTCGGGAAATTAATGTGGACTGATCGCAGCTTGAAATCCCCCATCATCGCTTTGCGACGGCTAGCACAGACCGATAAATCAACATTATTTTCTCGACATGCCGTAAAATCCACGTTATTTTCCCGACAGGCTGAACAAATCCACATTATTTTCCGGACAGACTGCTAAATCCACATTATTTTCCGGACAGACTGAGAAATCCACACTATCTTCCCGACAGACTGAGAAATCCACATTATTTTCCGGACAGATTGCTAAATCCACATTATTTTCCCGACACTGCCATGTTTGCCCTAATTTTACATTATTCATCCCGTCATGGTTTAGTTTGTCGCCTCCCTCTCTCCAACGTATCCATTACACATTTGGACCACAGTTTCTGCCCTAACCCATTGTTTGGCCCACTTTCGAACCGCTTACAAATCCCCCACCGGGCAAACATTGGTCGAGTTTAATATGGAATGGCATTGTTCCTTTGTCAACCCACTTTTTTTGAATCTTTTTCTTTACAAGTAGCTACAATTCAGCTCCTCATAAAGCTACAATTGATGCTACAATTCACTAGTATTTATGGGAGGAAGGACGGATTGTAGGGAGCGCGGAGTTGTAGCGCCGCATTTCGTATTATATATAGATTGTATTTCTTTACTCGGGCCTTTACATGGAAGCAGGGTGAGGTAGATTTGCGGATTAGTTGCTTGTTTTGACTGCTTTTGCGTTTCCGCGCTAGCGCCTATAGTTAAGCGGCCACCGTAGTTTTCAAGTAAGTCTCTGGGCTTCTTGGGTCTTTAGTCAACGTCATTGCCCTTAGAAGGGAAGGAACTCAAGTACGATGATCGGATTTTCTAATACGCAAATTTGCACAAAACCCATGCCCGGAGAATTTTGCATAGTCCCTTTGCTCTGTGTTTTTTCGCACGCTGTGACGTCACTTTTTTGCACTAGCGATGCACTTTTTTTGCGAACGCACCCCGCGGGAAAATTCCATGCACTTTGCGGAGAGTGAGCCAAAAAGTCTTGACATGTTTCCGCACTGTGCAGGTGCATGAATTCGGCGTTGCGACAACTTGTCGCGAGATAAAAAAATGGGCGGGTCCGAAAAAAGACCGCACTGTGCATTCGATTGCCCTTTTCAAAACAATTTTTTGCACTGTGCGGCGTCGCAGTGCACCGGGAAGTTGGTTTGTCGCGGCGCGACAAGTTTTTCGAGCGACGGCGCACTGTGCAAAATGAAAAATGCACAGTGCATTTGTCGCGCGATAAAAATCCAGCGGGGTCCAAAAAAAGAGCGCACTGTGCATTCGATCGCCCTTTTCAAAACAATTTTTCTGCACTGTGCGGCGTCGCCGTGCACCGTGAAGTTGGTTCGTCGCGGCGCGACAAGTTTTTCGAGCGACGGCGCACTGTGCAAAATGAAAAATGCACAGTGCATTCGCGACAAGTTCAATTCTTCCCTTTTTGCACAGTGCAAACCACAAGAAAGTCGTTTGCACGGTGCAATTTCCGGCTTCTTGCACAGTGCGCTGTCGCTCGAAAAACTTGTCGCGCCGCGACAAACCAACTTCACGACGCACTGCCATCCCGCACAGTGCAAAAAATTGGTTTGAAAAGGGCAATCGAACGCACAGTGCGCTCTAAAATCGCAACGAATGCGCACGGAAACGTCAAAACTTTTGCAAAACATCCATCTTGACGACAAATCGACCTTTTTCAGACCGCATCGTCACCGTCATTTCGACCATTTAGCCCCATTGACCTCGCCCAAAAAACACTTTGCACTGCAATTATGCCAAAATTGCCGTTATCATGCGATCGGACAATTACTGGGGGCGTTGTTTTTGCTGAGTCCGCAATATAAATGTCGGCCTACTAAACATAGAGTGGTCAGTCCGTTTGCAGCATCGACTTTAGTTTTACGACTTTAATTTTGCCTCAGGGCACGTCATGAAAATCCATGTAGTTTTGAAATTTCACTGTGCAAAAATCTAGGCTTTTTTGTTCTACAAAATTGCACTGTGCGAGAATATGGGCTTTTTAGTCCTATGAAATTGCACTGTGCAAAAATTTAGGCCTTTTTCAACTAGGAAACTGCACGGTGCAAAACCGTAGGCTTTTTTCAATTATAAAATTGCACTGTGCAAAAACTTAGGCTTATTTTTTCAACTATAAATTCTCACTGCGCAGAAGTCTAGGTTTTTTCGTTCTTCAAGTCTGCACTGTGCAATTCTGTAGGCTTTTTTCAAATATAAAATTGCACTGTGCAAAAATTTAGGCTTTTTTGTTTTACAAATCTGCACTGTGCAAGAATCTAGGCTTTTTTGCTCTACAAAATTGCACTGTGCAATTCTGTAGGCTTTTTTCAACTAAAAAACCGCACTGTGCAAAAAAATTCAGCAGAAAAATTTGCACTGTGCAAAAATATAGACTTTTTTCAACTAGAAATTTGCACTGTGCAAAAATACAGGCTTTTTTGTTCTACAAAATTGCACTGTGCAAAAATTTAGGCTTTTTTCAACTATGAAATTGCACTGTGCAAAACCCTAGGCTTTTTTGTTCAACAAAATTGCACTGTGCAAAAAATTTTTTTTAACATAAACCAATAATTCTCTCAAATTTCATAATAAGCAATACTCCCCAAATCAGGTCTTTCTAACAACACAATCGACTTAATTTGATCTGTTTTCCTCCCACTGCACCTTCTCCCAACTCAAGATAACCGGCTTAGCGGTCCTTGTTTGCAACGCATCACAGTTATCGACGCGTTTCGTCACTCCCAAAAAACATTTCCCATGTCCTGTGCGTGCGTGCGGGAGAATTGCATCACCCGCTTCCAGAATCCCTACCGGTTGTAATAAACACCTATACATTGCGGCGGCTTTACCTCGGCGTTTCGTGCAAACCCCAAGTCCATTTATTCTCCTCCCTCGACGCGTGACGAGGGCCCATATTTAAGGGTGTGCGATTGCGGCTGCTTGCAGATTGTACAACTTCGGGCCAGAGCACCCGCGAACCCATTTTCAAAAGAGATGTGGCCCAGAATTATGATGACTTTCGCCTTCACCTCCATGGTCATGCTGATCGAGGCGGCGCCGCACACGGCCGGCAGGAATGCGGAGGACGGAGAGGTGGTTTTGGTGAGTTTTTTGGTTGAGTTTTTTGGTGAAATTGCGGACATAAAAAGGGTTATTGAAATATCAGTCTGTCGGGAAAATAACGAGCACTCTGTCGCATCGAAAATCGCAACACCAGAGAAAAAAATGTGTCGCGACAAAATCAAATTGCTTTTCATTTCAATAAAGCCATGTGAAATTTTGCTCATTATTTTCCCGACAAACTGATATTCCAATAACCGCGAAATTAATGCTCTACATAAGGCTACTGAGGCGGACCTGATCCAGTGGCAAAAAACGTATCATTTTGCATCCGGGAAGTATCAAAAAATGTGGCAAAATACCTCCCTCTTCAAGTGAAAAAACTCAGATTTAAAACACGCACCCGCTATTTTTTCGAGCGACCCTTCAAAACGCAGTTTTTTTAGTTAGAGATGGAGGCATTTTGCCACATTTTCTGATACCTCCCGAATGCAAAATGGCACGTTTTTTGCCACTGGATCTGGTCTGTCATTGTGTGGTATAATATGTGTATACTATACGGCCCGAAAAAGCACCCCCGAATTTCGTCGCGCTTTGGAAGGAAAGAAGTTGTCGCTGCGAGAATGAGAATCGCAAAAAATTTTGAAATGCACTGTTCAAGTTGCATTTTTGGGTCAAAATGCACTGTGCTAACAATAAGCACTTCTTTTGCAATTTTCGTAGCCAAAACGCGACAAAATCCACAATGTCCAAATTCTCAAGGCTTTTCAGCGCTGTCTAGTATCTATTTCACGTCATCGCTTTCAAAAAACTCTGTCTGCCGTTTTGTTATAACGATTTTTTTATAATTCCTCAACTTTTGAACCTAGTACAATAAAATTATTATGATTCTGACACTTGATACGCTCGATATTTTTTGTCATTCATTTATTTGAAAGTCTAAGTGTTATTTGACCCAGCGGCATCAAACAATACATAGTTTAGGGATTGATTTGCAATTCACAGGCCATTTTTTGAGCCACCGGGAGCTGCGTCTAGTACAATGTAATTTGCAATTTTTTCAGTCGCCGAGAGGAAAAGTACTTGTTTGCAAAGTTTTATCTAGTAGTATAAGCTTCTTTCTACAGAATAAGATGCATTACAAAGCCATAGAACATTGTAGCGCAACGATAGATCGATTTTTTTCCGATCGCCTCTTTTGAAGTCATGGTTAATATAAATTGACGTCAAAACAAGCTAATAATCTCTCAAAGCTCATAATTTTGTTTTCAGATGGCAGCAGAGAACCCAAATGCAAGATATCTGTACATGCAGCCCCAAGAACAGGTAGAACCCGACTGGGCGGAGGTGTTTTCCCAGCCCGACCCACGAATGGAGAAGAGGAGTGTGGCGCTTAGCCGATTAAACTTCAGGTAGGCAATTTTGCCGGCTCTACAGTGGCAGATCTGATCCACTGTGCAGAAAATGTATCATTTTGCATCCGGGAAGTAGCAAAAAATGTGGCAAAATACCTCCCTTTCCATGTGAAAAACTGGGATTTTAAAAGCGCGCTCTTTTTGAGAGGGACCTTAAAGACGGATGTTTTTAGTTGGAAAGGGAGGCATTTTGCCACATTTTTTGATACTTTCTGGATACAAAAAAGTACGGTTTTTGCCACTGGATCAAGTTCGTCGCTTTCATAGATGTATTAGAGCCACAAATACATCATTGTTGCATAATGCCAAGAACTCAAAATTGGCATCCCAAGTTTTCGTTTTAAGGGGTTTTTTAAGGGAATCGGATGGAAAAATTTTCCAGTTTTGAGAACTTGTAACTAGGCTGTCACTTGTAACTAGGCGTCGCTAGAGCCTCAAGCTTCAAGGAGCTTGCAGCGGGCTCTAAAGAGTCCGCAGCGGCCCCTGAAACGCTCTTTTCAGCCATTTTTGGCCTTAATTTTTCGCTGCGACCCTCTTTGCGGCTTTTTGTGGCCTTAATGTTTCCCTACGACTCTAATTTCGCATAATTTTCAGACCCGGGAAACGCTCAGTGCCCCTGGCGACGCAGGCCGACCTCGTCGAGCAAGGCATCTACCGCCTGAACGCGCTGCAGAAGCGGAGTGTGGCGATCTCGCGGAAGGGCTTTCGACCCGCCAAAAAGTAGTCGGCGAAACGTATAAGCTGTTATGTTCGGAGTAAATGAATTCTTCTTCTTTTGTGCCCGCAATAAAATACATTGTAAACCTACCACCTGATGCTGATGCTCCTCCGCGTATCGGGGGCCGGAGTCGGGCGGCGAGTTGGAGGAGGACTGACGGGAATTGGTCCAACGCACCTCGGCCATTCCACTCGAACCGGAACCTAGAAACAGTGTTGTCGATTTGAAATATAATAATGTTATAGTTCATACTACTTGGAAGGAGTGGGAAAAGTGCAACGCTCGAGTATTTAGTGACATTTGAATAGTAATTTGGCTAAATTTAGACTTGTTTTTTTGCAACTATTTGGACATGCGAGATATTAGCGGTTTCATAAAGTGCATCGACATTTGCACTGTGCATTTCACACACAACAATATGTCCATGCACTTTATGAAAAGACTAGTAGTCCTGGCAGAAAGTGCGTAGACTTTTTTTTGCTTTTTTTTTGTGAGCCGCACCGTGCAAAAAAACCCTTTTTTGCGGCAAAAAACCCTTAAAATGCTTTCTATTTTTTTTGGCAAAAATGCTTTTTAATTTTTTTTTGCAAAAATGCTTTTTTAAATTTTTTTGGCAAAAATGGTTTTCCTAACTTTTTTGGCAAAAATGAAATTGTCATGAAACTTTTCGTGCCAAAATTCGGCAAAAAGTCTTAAATTTTCGCCGACTTTCGTTCTAAAAATCTTGGTCGTTTCTGCAAAGCGCGACCTAGGATTCTCGGATATACATATCTTAGAGAAAGATATTCTAAATTTATGCCAAGTTTCATCAAAATCTGAGGGTCTTACTTGGAGTAGTTCCCCTGTCAGAATATGTAAAAATTAGCAGCTCAATTTTGGTTTGTAAGGGCGAAAAAGGCCCCCGAACTTTTCTCGCAACACCACGCAAATGCATTTTTGACCAAGTTTTTACCAATTCAAAAGGTTTGTTTTGAGCTAAAGTAAACCCTGGCATCTTGACAAGCCTTAGAATATCCAATTTGAATTGCCTAAAATGCCTGTAAAATATCTTCAATCACCCCAAAAACGCTCCTGCTAACGATCCCTCGGAGCTTCTGGAGAAGCCGTAATGTCTTCCCGAAAATCGCGGAAAAGTTATTATTCGTCGAGGTGGAAATCCCGTTTCCAGAGGGGGCGATTAAGAAGCCGCAAATTGTGCGGCTGAAAGTAAGGCGCTATAATAAGGGTGATCGTTGACTCATCGACGCAATTTTTGGAGAACTTTCGAGGGGAAGAGTTGAAAAAAACACAGGAAATTTTACGAGGGAACTATCCTATATTTTGCTGCAAAAAATCCACATTATTTTCCCGACAAACCGAGGGTTCAATTACCATAATTCGATGCTCAGATTTTGATGAAACTTGGTATAAATTTAGAATAATTTTTGCGAAGGAATATCAGAGATTTTGAGCTCGCGCTTTGCAGAAATGACCGAGATTTTTTGGTCGAAAGTTGGAAAATTTTGACCATTTTTTGGCGAATTTTGGTATGAAAAGTTTCGTGGTTATTTCTACCGTAGTGGGTAATGTTTTCACAAAAAATCTATTTTTCCCGCGCGAAACTGGCAAAGATATAGCCAAAAAAGTGTTTTTTCTGTACTGCTCTCCGCATTTCGCTTGCTCTCTCGGCCGCAAAGTTGGCTAAATATCTCGGCTCTCGCTGCAAATCGCGAGCTAAGATTTTCAGCGATTGATACGTGGCCTATCCTCGCATTGTGTGCAAAATTTGAAGGAAATCGGAGCTGATGAAAAAATTGAAAAATTAGAAATTTTTTTTTAAAAAATCACATTAGACAAAAAATCAAACTATTTTTGTGGTAAAATACGATTATATAAAAAATGAGAGCTATCTAACGCAAAGACTCACATGATCCACTGCCGGAAGAGGTCAGCGAAGCCGGCCGATAGCGATTTCCATTCAAAACTTGATGTAAACTATGAACGGATTTGGTCTGTGGAGGGGCTGGAGCACGAATCTGCTTTGTTGATGGATTACTTGGACCCTGAAGAAAGTTTTTCCACCAGTTTTTGAATTTTTATAAGCATTTTGAGCTCACAAAACAATTTAAAATTTTTTGCACAGTGCAGTCCGATTTTTAGTGCGAAATTGGCTTTGCACCGTGCAAAATTTAAATCTTGATGCTACGGTCGATAAAATTGGTAATAAAAAAATTGTCACAGCTCGAATTCAATAAAAAGCAATTTTTCGAATTTTCAGTTCGACCTTTTTCCATATTGCACAGTGCAGCCCGATTTTTAGTGAAAAATTGACTCCGCACTGTGCAAAATTTAAATCTTGATGATTTGGTTGATAAAATTGGTAATAAAAAATTTATCGATTTTTTTTATTTTTTTGGTCGAAATTGAGTCCGTACTATGCAAAACTCTGACTCCACAGACTGCACAGTGCAAAATTTAGACCGCACAGTGCAAAATTTAGACTGCACAGTGCAAAATTTAGACTGCACAGTGCAAAAAAAATAAATAATATAATAATAATATCAAATACAAACAAAAAATGTTGAAACTTCCCTTCGAATTTTAAACATCAAAATGTAATTTACCTTGCTCCGACTTCTCATCACCACACTGTAATTATTGCTGTCGGTGGGCGAAGAATCCGATGTCGTCGTGTTTGTTTCGGTCCCAGCCCGCACCAAATGGCCCGCGCCGGCGCTGGCGGGACGTCGGAATGGCTCGGGTTTGAAATAATCGTAATGCGAATAATTCTCGCGCGACTCGGGTAGCCGCAAAATTGGGGCCGGAGGCTGGACGTATTTGGCGTTGAGGGCGGGTTGCGAGCCGTATTGGGCTTTCAGGGCGCGTGCGTTGCTGGCCGCGGAGAATGGGCGATGCTGCTCGACCAGGAGCCCGTTCACGCCCATTGCGGGAATTCGGGCGTAGCTGGAATAAGATTGGGTGATTTGAGAGGTAAATTTATGAACAAAAATACCTTATCAGATGATATATCATATAAGAGTGAGAAGCAAGATCGCACCGGTCGTTCCGAAGCAAAACGTTTAAAACGCTTTCCTCGCTTTTTTTTGAAAAATTGAAATGGAAAAAATGGGGCCGACGTGAGAAAAAAGCTCGAGAAAGCGAGTTTAGTGTCTTTTCAAAATTCCAAAGTCGGTCTTATTCCTTCACTTTTATATATCACAGTAATTTGTAACTATCCTTAGAATTTTTAGTTCCCAATTTCCCCTAAAATTTACATCTACTAAAATAAAAAATTGCGCAGTGCAAAATCGTAGGCTTTTTTCAATTAGAAAATTGCACAGTGCGAAATCATAGGCTTTTTTCAATCAGAAAATTGCACAGTGCAAAGCTATAGGCTTTTTTCAACTACGAAATTGCACCGTGCGAAATTGTAGGCTTTTCTCAGTTAGAAAATTGCACAGTGCAAAAATTCTAGGCCTTTTTTGGAAAAAGAAAACCGCACAGTGCAAAATTTTAGACTTCTTTAACCTAGAAAATTGCACTGTGCAAAAACGTATGCTTTTTTCAACAGTAAAACTGCACAGTGCAAAATTGTAGGCTTTTTCGAACTATAAAATGAAAAACTCGCACGGTGCAAAATTCTAGGCTTTTTTCAACAAAAAAACCGCCCCGTGCAAAGTCATACGCTTTTTTCAACAGGAAAATTGCACAGTGCAAAATTTTAGGTTTTTCCAACAATAAAATTGCACATTGCAAACGTATAGGCTACTAAGACTGAAAAGAAAACTGCACTGTGCAAAGCCATAGGCTTTTTTGAGCAAGAAAACTGCACTGTGCAAAATTGTAGGCTTTTTTCAACAAGCAAATTGCACTGTGCAAAATTGTAAGCTTTTTTCAACTATAAAACTGCACTGTGCAAAAATTAAAAAACTCCTCCCATCTATGACTCAAAATCTCAGTTTATAAAATACCCACCTTCCCCTTACTCATCCGAAAATCCCCTCTTTAACCCAAATAAACTAAAATAATGTTCTTTTTACAAAATTTCCGGGTCATATTCCCCCCACTTTTTCCCACCGCATCCCCAGATCGCTTCGGATGGACAAATAAAGAAGAGTTGCGAGCAAGAACAACAGCGTTTAAAGGACCATTTCTTGAGCGAAAATTTTCGGGAATTTTTGCTGACGATGGAGAAAAAAGTGAAAAATTTTTGGGAGAGAAATTAATTGTTATTTGTTTTTTAGTGCTACGGGTAAGGTTAAAGTTTCAAAAATTTTATTTTGAGATATTTTTTATAACGTAAAATTTTGCACAGTGCAAAATTATAGGCTTTTTTCAATTAAAAAATTGCACTGTGCAAAAACATAGGCTTTTTTCAATTAGAAAATTGCACTGTGCAAAAAAGCCAAGTATTTTCTGCACTAAATTTTTGCACTGTGCAAAATCATAGGCTTTTTTCAATTACAAAATTGCACTGTGCAAAATTATAGGTTTTTTTCAACTAAATTTTGCACTGTACAAAAAAAACCAAGTATCTTCAGCACTAAATTTTTGCACAGTTCAAAACCATAGGCTTTTTTCAATTATATAATTGCACTGTGCAAAATTATAGGCTTTTTTCAACTAAAATTTTGCACAGTGCAAAATCGTAGGCTTTTTTCAATTAGAAAATTGCACTGTGCAAAAACCTAAGCTTTTTTACACTGTAATTTTGCACTGTGCAAAAACAAAATGAGAAGATTTTATCCTTTCTTCCAGTAAACTTTATCATCGCTGTTTTACAATAATATTTCACTTACTTTCCAATTTCATCCAACTTTCCCTCGCTTCGGACCCTTTTCAGGCGCACCGTGCGCTGCCGATTGGAGATGACCAATCGGAAGCCGGCCAAAAATCTCTCAAATGTCAGTTGGCCGTCAGGCGGAGCGACACGGCCCAGACATTCCAGAAAGCCAGCGGGGAATTGGTGTTGAAGATTTTGCCATTGAGATGCGATCTGAAATAAAAAAATAAATAAAAAAACGAAAAAAATAAGGATTTTTTTTGATTTTTAATTTATTTTTGATTTAAAATTTTTTTATTATTGTTTATTTTTTTTTATTTTTTTTTTTTTTTTGATTTTTTAAAATTTTTTATTTTGATTTTTTTGATTTTTAATTTATTTTTGATTTTAAATTTTTTTTTATTATTTTTTATTTATTTTTTTATCTTTTTTCATTTTGATTTTGATTTTTTTGATTTTTCAATTTATTTTTGATTTAAATTTGTTTTATTTTTGATTTTTAATTTATTTTTGATTTTAAAATTTTTATTTTTATTTTGTTTTTTTTGTTTTATTTTTTGTTTTATTTTTTTGATTTTTTTTAATTTTTTATTTTGATTTTTTTTTCATTTTTCATTTTATTTTTGATTAAATTTTTTTTTATTTTATTTTTTTTATTTTAAATTTTTTTACGATTTATTATTTCTTTTATTTTATTTATTTATTATCTTTTGATTTTTCAATTTATTTTTGATTTTTTTTTTTGATTTTTAATTTATTTTTGATTTAATATTTTTATTTTTTATTTTTTCTACTATTTTATTTTTTTTTTTTTTTGATTTTTTCAAAAATCTTTTTTTATTTTTTGACTTTTTTACAATATTTGTAGTCAAAAAAAAAAACAATTATCCTGCGTTTACCCCATCTCTTACCAATTCCAACGGGACTTTCCCCTTCCCGCCGCACTGTGCGTCCAACAAGCTGAAGAGGCGTTGCAGCGATTCCACAAAGTGCTGCGGCAGCGGCGGTTGGTTGGAATGTTGCTGTCGTGATCTCATCAGGTCATATGTTTATTGTTGAGAAAATTCAAACAGCTACTCGAACCGTATTTTACAAATCTATTCCAAAATTTGCACGGTGCAATCGGAATAATTTTTTTATTTTTATGGGGATCTGAAAAATGAAAAAAAATAAAAAAAATATGGAGCAATTTTGTATAATAAAATCATTCGGATCGCGTTAAAAATGCTTAAAAATTTGAATATTCAAATTTTTGGAAATTAAGAAAATTTGCATATCAAAATTTCAAATTAAAAAATGGATTTTTAAATACTGAAAAATAAAAAAAATGCATTTTCACATATCTGGAAAATACAAAAATTTGCATATTCAAAATTCTAAAATTTTAAAAAATTTGCATATTCAAATTTTCAAAATAAAAAATGGATTTTTAAATATCGAGAAATGAAGAAATGCATTTTTAAGCATCTGGAAAATACAAAAATTTGCATATTCAAATTTCTAAAATTTAAAAAAATTTGCGTATTCAAATTTTCAAAATAAAAAACTGGATTTTTAATTACCCGGAAATAAAAAAAATGCATTTTTAATTATCTGAAAATAAAAATTTTGCATATTCAAATTTCTAAAATCTTAAAAAATTTGCATATTCAAATTTCAGAATGAAAAATGCATCTCCAAGAACCTGAAAGAAAAAAATGCATATTCAAATTCTCAAAATAAAAAAAAAATTTTAAATAACTAAAAACAAAGAAATTTGCATATTCAAATTTCTGCAAATTCAAAAAATCAAATTTTCAAAAAAATATTCTCAAAAAAAAGAACAAATACTCTTTAAAAAAACAATTTTTTCACCATAAAAAAATTTGCATACACCCCCGAAAAAAAATTAATTTGAATATCCCCCTTTGTTTATCTTGATTTTGCGCGGGAGCTTCTCGATGAAGACGATCAAAGTAATATTTCCACTCGAAGCGCGGCGAGAAGTGCGCTCCGATTTCGGGTAAAATCTCTGGGAATTTTGGAACGAAATTTCGAAAGGAAAAACGGAAATAAAATTGGAGAAAAGAATTAAAAATACAAAAAAAAATTGTATTTTGTAATCCCGTTGTAAAAAGTTACAAGCAGTCCTAAAAATTGCAAATTGGATTGAAAAAAAAGTTATCTACGGAATTACCCCAGTCCGACGCTCTGATTTTCTTAAAATTCTGCACACACTTTGAATATAGACCACATATCAATTCCTGAAAATTTCAGCTCCCACTTTGCAGGCGAAGCCAAGATATTCAACGATATTTGTGACAGGGAGAGTACGCGAAACGCGGAGAACGGTCAGAGAAAAGACTTTTTGGCCATATCTTTGCCAGTTTCGCGCGGAAAAAAAATGATTTTTTGTGGAAACATTACCCTCTATGATATAAATAACTACGAAAATTTTCATGCCAAAATTGGAAAAAAAGTGCCACATTTTTTCCAACTTTCAATCTAAAAATCTCGGTTTGTTTCTGCAAAACGCACGCTAGAAACCTCGCATATGTCTTAAAAAAATAATTCTAAATTTGTGGCAAGCTTTATTAAAATCTGGGCGTCGCACTTGGGGTACCTGAAATATCAGTATGTCGGGAAAATAACGTGGCTTTTTCCGCAGCAACTCGCCTCGTCGCAGTTGGTTACTTATCGGTTTGCAAAGTCGCTGGAGTGATCTTCGCAGCATGAACAAGCTTTTATTTCCGCACAGTGACTCTGCGAACGGACTAGTATCAGTCTGTCGGGGAAATAATGTGAACTCGGCCCGTTTTTTTCAGATTTTATGTAGACTTCAGGTTCGGCCCGAGAAAATATCAGGTCCGGCCCGGTCCGTTCTAAAAATTCTCAGGCTCAGCGCAACCAATGGCTAGCCTTTTTCTATATTTCAAAAATTCGTCAAAATTACCCGCAAACCGGCCTTTCTTCATCAATAAGTTTTCCTCGGACCGTACGGCTTCTCAGCTTCGAAAAATAAATAAAACTTTTCTTCCCCCAGTGGATCCTGTATTTTACGACCTTCACGAGAAAAACACCGAAGGGAAAAGTATTTTTCTCGAATAATAGTAAACGAGGCTATTAAAGTGAGGGAAAGATGTTCGCAATTCATAAAAAACTGTGCGCTATAGCGGTGAATAAGGGATTCGAATCTGAATAATGAAAAATTTTGGGAATTTAAAATATAAATTGGTCGATAAATGGGGAAAAAATATTTTTTTTCGGAAAATTTTTTCAAAAATTCGGCAAAATTTCCAAAAAAATTTTTTTTTCAAAAAATTTTGCCAAAAATTGGGCAAAATTTTAAAAAAAATATTTTTTTTTTCAAAAATTTTGCCAAAAATTGGCCAAAATTTCAAAAAAAATTTTTTTCGATTTTTTTTTTCTAAATTTGAAAAATTTCCACAAAAAATTAAAAATTCGAAAAATTCCGAAAAATTTTTGAATCCCAACGAAATTTGTCGCGTTTATAAAAACAAAATCCGCCATTTTTGCGCCGAATTTCGAGGCGCGCTTGTATTATTCCATTGATTTTTATCTCCCAAATTCGCCATGAGATCCGCGCCCGGATAAAGCGTCGAGATTTTTGGGGGGAAAACAAAGACACCGCTGCGAAGACGGTACCGGTTATAACGGTTTATTGCCCTACGGCTAAGGACGAGAGCGAGGGGAATTCAGTCAAGTGGGAGTAATGAAGATCGACAGAAAAGGTTACAATAAGGTCGGAGAAAGGGAAATTTGAGGAAAAACTTGATTGGAATGTGCGATTTGTCGGGTGTCATCAATGTTTTACATATAATTGAGGAAGTGCTCCAAGTGAAACGCTCAGATTTTGCTGAAACTTGGCACAAATTTAGATAAATTTTTTCTATGAAATATAGGAAAATTTCGAGTGGAATGAGCAATTTGTGTTACCGTAAATGTTGTAAAATTAGTATTTTCATAAATTTCATGGACATTTTTTCGCTTTCGCACAGTGCAAAACTAAAAAAAAGGTGAATGCACGGTGCAAAAACCGGGCATTTCTGATCATGGTGCCGGCTGCGGCAAATGTCCATACACTTTATGAAAATTTTAACAGGCCTTTCGGAAAGCCGCAGGACTGATTTTTGCCGTTTGCACTGTACAAAAAAGGCAAGGTACGAGCGACAGCCCAAAAACCTATTGCACGGTGCGAAAAGCAAGAAATTGCACGGTGCAAAGAAAACTTTTGTTTTTGCACAGTGCATATCGTCGATTTCAGTGCTGCGAAAAAACGCATTTGGAATTGTTTTGCGGGAAAATGTTGTTCTTTGCAGTAGAAATGGGCAGCTTGTTTTTTATGCCGAAAGATTGCTAAAAAATGTAAAGGTTTTCCAAACTTTGCTCAAAAAATCTGGGTTGTTTCTGCAAAGCGCGAGCTAAGGAACATTATGCTCATTATTTCGTGCCAGATTGATCCGGAAAGTCGCCGGACTGATTTTTTGACGTTTGCACTGTGCAAAAAAGTCAGGGTGCGGGCGACAGCTGAAAAAAGCCTAATGCACAGTGCACGGAAACTTTTGTTTTTACAGAATCCGCGTCACCGATTTCAGTCCGAAAAAAAGCTATTTTTTGTCAAAACATTACCTACTACGGCAGAAATAGATACGAAATTTTTGATGCTAAAATTTGCCAAAAAAATTCACATTTCCCCCAACTTTCGACCAAAAAATCTCGGTAATTCCTGCAAAGTGCAAGCTAGAAATCTCTCATATTTCAGCAAAACATATTTTAAATTTGAGCCGAGTTTTTTTAAAATCTGTTCGTCGCACTTTTCTCCCCTCCTCAAAAAGTCCAGAACCTTCCAAACAAAGCCTCCGGAGGACATTCGGTAACCTCCGCCGAGAAAAGAAAGTCTCAAAAATTAAGCCGGCTTACAGCGCAACCCGCGCGCATTGACAACACATTGCCTTCCCCTTCCCTTCCATAATTGTAAATCTCTTCCGAATACATAATCTCCGGACATTATCCGTCTTCTCTTCGCAAAGAAGAAGACAGGCGGCGAAACAAGACGTTTTCAATCTCCAATGAGCCATAAATACAGGGAAAAAACTTGATTTTCCGAAATCCTCGCCCCGCTCAGGTAGCGACATTACATATGACATGCGTTTTGAGAGAGAGAGAGAGAGGAAGAGGATATTGGAATTTGAGGAAAAATTGAGGAACAGGGAGTAGTGTAATGACTTCCTTGAGGGAGCACAGGGCCTTACAAAAAAACGTGAAAGAAAGTGGAAGGCTATAACTTCCGGCGGAGGCGGCGCAGAGACTTCGTATTTGAAATATGTATTTTTAAAAGACATCAGTTTTTGTCTACGAAATAACAAGCTCTTAGAGTGCAAACTGAGGTGCACTACGAACTTCTGAAGTAGAGGCATCTCTACCCCGAAAACCAGGTGTTTTCGGTTGAAAATGATCGAGAAATTTCGGACTTTCGGATCCGGGAGGTATCAAAAAATGTGGCAAAATACCTCCCTCTCCAACAGAAACAACTCCGGTTTCGAAATTTTGGAGAGATCTTGAGAAATGAGGGACCTTCAAAAAGGAGCTTTTTACAGGGTCTTACAAAAAACGTGAAGGAAAGTGGAAGGCTATAACTTCCGGCGGAGGCGGCGCAGAGACTTCGTATTTGAAATATGTATTTTTAAAAGACATAAGTTTTTGTCTACAAAATAAAAAGCTTTTAAAGTGCAGAATGCGGTCGCTACGACTTTCTGAAGTAGAGGCATCTCTACCCCGAACACCAGGTTTTTTTCGGTTGAAAATGATCGAGAAATTTCGGACTTTTTCGGTTTAAAATCACCAGGAAATGTCGGATTTTTTGGGGGGTATGATATGGGTGATGTTGAAAAAGAGGAGGAAAGTGCCAACACTTGCAATTTTTTCGACGTTTTCTTAAAGACTATATCAAGAAACCCCCAAAAAATCTAACATTTCCTGGTGATTTTCAACCGACGAAGTCCGAAATTTCTCGATCATTTTCAACCGAAAAAAACCTGGTTTTCGGGGTAGAGATGCGTCTACTTCAGAAGGTTGTAGCGACCTCAGTTTGCACTTTAAAAGCTTTTTATTTCGTGGACAAAAACTTATGTCTTTTAAAAATACATATTTCAAATACGAAGTCTCTGCGCTGCCTCCGCCGGAAGTTATAGCCTTCCACTTTCCTTCACGTTTTTTGTAAGACCCTGTAGTTGGAGATGGAGGCATTTTGCCACATTTTTTGATACTTCCCGGATGCAAAATGATACGTTTTTTGCCACTGGATCAGGTCCATAAAAAAGTATCAAAAAAATGTGGCAAAATGCCTCCATCCTCAACTAAAAAACTCCGCCGTTTTGAAGGACCCCCACAAAAAGAGCTGACACCCTTTTGAAATCGGAGTTTTTTCACCTGGAGAAGGAGGCATTTTGCCACATTTTTTGATACTTCCCGGATGCAAAATGATACGTTTTTTGCCACTGGATCAGGTACTTCACTGCCTATGGTTTTTAACCACCAAAATTTTTTTCAATTTTGACCAAAATCACCCCAAAATTAAACAAAAATATTCGGATGATAAGCCTGTTGAATCATCACTTCACCTTCCTCCTTTTTTTCGTTTTCAAATAATCGACCAAACCGCTTCAAATAATCGCCCGACCCCTTCAAAAGTCTAATCCCATCACCGAAAACGCGATTATATAACCCCACGTATGTCCGGCTCGAGGGTCCACTCTCGAGAGTGTTTTGAATATTTCCAAAACGGCTTTTCTCTCTCGGCTCCCCAAGATCTGGCGCGTAAACAAAAGGCGCGGGGGAGGCGCGCGCAATAACCGCAGGAGTGTTTAGGAAAATAAATTGCTTCGCCAACTTCCAAGGTGAAATTGTCGCAAGAAGGTGTTAGACCGTTCGCAAAGCCGCTGCAGCGATTTTTGCGACATCCTGAAAATCACGGTCGTTTCGGCAAAGCGCGAGCTTGCTTTTTCTAAATACAGTGGGGGACCTGATCCAGTGGCAAAAAACATACCATTTTGCATCCAGGAAGCAAAAAAAATGTGGCAAAATACCCCCCTCTCCAAGTGGAAAATCTCCGATTTCAAAAGCGCACCCGCTCGTTTTGTGAAAAAAAGGGCGCGCCCTTCAAAACACAGTTTTTTTACTTGAAGATGGAGGCATTTTTCCACATTTTTGATGCTTCCCGGATGCAAAATGGCACGTTTTTTGCCACTGGATCACTCCTACTGTATCATGCAAGATTCCTGGCTTGCACTTTGCAGAAACAACCGATATTTTTTTGATCCGAAACTTGGCTAAAATTAGATAGCCTTTTCGGCCTTCTTCATGAAAATGTTTATCCCTATTTCTACCATATAAGGTAATATTTTCCACAAAAAAAATTATTTTTTCGGCGAAACTGGCAAAGATATGGCCAAAAAATTCTTCTCTGACCGCTCTCCGCTTTTCGCGTAGTCTCGCGACCACAAAGATCATTGAATATCTCGGCGGCGCCTTCAAAACGCAAGCTGAAATCTTCGTAAATTTATATGCGGCCCATACTCAAAACGTCTGCAAAATTTAAAGAAAATCTGAGCGCTGCAGTTTTAAAACTTCCCTTCTAACTAAAACAATACAAAAATTCCCAAAACCCCAAAAACAAGCTCCACTAAAAACAGCGAAAAATCCTCATAATACCAAATATATTATCCCAAATCTCCCATACTTTGGCGTGATCACCAAATCTCTTCGCCGCGTGAAGCCACGAATTCCAATAAAGCACCGAGAAGAGGAGCAATATTACTTCAAGGGCTTTGAAACAAACAAAAAAATTCGAGATTCCGCACTGTGGGAGGTCTTTGCGAGCAAAATTTTAATATTCCAACATATTTCAAAGTTTTTTCGAAGTTTATAAAGGGGGTTAAAGGCATTGGAAACGTATTTTACAAAAAATTTTTTTGAGAGGAAGACTTGACCAAGCAGGTAGAAAGAGAAAATTCAAAAATTTTAAATTTTTTGCCAAATATGCAAATTTTTCGTACACTTCCAGAAGTCCTAACAAAAAGGTGTCAATATGAAAGTTGCTTAGAATCACTCATTCTATAACCCAGAAAAGGTCCGGAGTCAATCGGGCTACTAATCGAGGAGAAACGAAAATTTTTAAAATGTTACAGTATACCTACAGTAAGCCAAAAATTTAAAATTTGACTTGCCCATTTTAATACAATGGTAACTAGCTATCAACGGTAAGTATTTCAAGTACCTACTGTAACATCTTGTTTTTTGTGCACAGCTAGCTCGACTCTCTGGCAAAACCTGTTTTAACTCATCATAAAGTGCGTATTTTACAATAATATTGGCAAGGGAAGAGCCTCAAATGGAAAACTCAGATTTTTTTCATTTTTACATACACTTTGGATATAAAAAAGTAGCCGCGATCACTTGAAATAGACCTTGTACTTAAAGAAGTGACATTTTTTAGAGAAAAAGTTGGTCATCTTTGAAGCTTTATAATTACCGTTGTGTAAAGCCCTACTAAACGAGGCATATATCAGTAGATAGCGTTTTTAACGTTCTTTCAGATGATATAAACAAAATTTGCAAAATTGCATTTCAACCTGTAAAAAATGTAAACCAAGAGACAGCTTATTCATGCTTTTAGACCCGTTAAGAAATCGTAGTAGTCGTATTTTAAGAAAGTTTTGAGTAAATATTATATAACTATTATGTCTTACAATGGAAATACTACAATTGCGATAATCAGAAAACATGCCATTTTGCATCCCGGAAGTAACAAAAAATGTGGCAAAATACCTCCTTCTCCAGGTGAAAAAACTCCGATTTCAAAAGCGCGCCAGCTCTTTTTTTGAGGGTCCTTCAAAACGGCGGAGTTTTTTTGTTGAAGATTTTTTATGGACCTGATCCAGTGACAAAGAACGTACAATTTTGCATCCGGGAAGTATCAAAAAATGTGGCAAAACGCCTCCCTTTCCAAGCGAAAAAACTTCTTTTTTCAAGGGCAATTCAGAGCAATTTTTATAGTTAGAACCACCTACAGTGGGGACCTGATCCAGTCGCAAAAAACGTCCCATTTTGTATCCAGGAAGCATCAAAAATGTGGCAAAATGCTTCCCTTTCCAAATGAAAAGAACTTGTTTTTGAAGGGCGCGCTTTTGAAATTGGAGTTTTTTCACTTGATGAGGGAACTATTTTGCCACATTTTTTGATACTTCCCTGATGCAAAATGATACGTTTTATGCCACTGGATCAGGTCCGTCACTGTATAGGGGCAATGCCAATTCTCAGCCCTCATTGTTCAAAATTTATTTTCCGAAAATTTTTTCTACAACCTTGAAAATGTTTAAAAAATCATCATAAAACTTCTCTGTTAACTTGTTTTAAAAAGTAATTAAAAGCTTTTAAAAATCAAAAAATAAAAAAATACTAGCCTACATACCCGCGGTCGTTCGCAACAACAAGACGAGGCCGTCAGCGATTACCCGAGTTCTATTTTGCTCCCCGAACAAGAGGTTTAGAATACAATGTGCAAACAGTCAGTGTTTCCGTTTTCTTGTGGTCACAAAATGAGAAAAATGGGCCCTCTGAAATTCGAACGGGGGTCAAGTTCGGAGACCAATTTGCAAGGGACTTTTGCAAAAACAACCGAGATTTTTAATAAGAAAATTTTTCAAAATTTTTTGCACAGTGCAGTTTCATAGTGCAAAAATGCCTACATTTTTGCACAGTGCAGTCCCATAGTGTAAAAAAGCCTACATTTTTGCACAGTGCAATTTTGTAGAACAAAAATGCCTAAATTTTTGCACAGTGCATGTAAGTGAACTTTTGTTTTTTGCACAGTGCATGTCGCTGGGGTGAGTTTTGGCGTTTGCACTGTGCGAAAAAAGGTCAGAGTGCGAGCGACAGCCCAAAAAAGCCTATTGCACGGTGCAAAGAGCCGAAAATTGCACAGTGCAAAGAGAACTTTTGTTTTCGCACAGTGCAATGTCGCCGGTTTGATTTTTGGCGTTTACACCGTGCGAAAAAAGTCAGGGTGAGAGCGACAACCGAAAAAAGCCTATTGCACAGTGCAAAAAGCAAGAAATTGCACAGTGCAAAGAGAACTTTTGTTTTCGCACAGTGCAATGTCGCCGGTTTGATTTTTGGCGTTTGCACTGTACGAAAAAGGTCAGAGAGCGAGCGACAACCGAAGAAAGCCTATTGCACAGTGCAAAAAGTCGAAAATTGCACAGTGCAAAGTGAACTTTAGTTTTCGCACAGTGAAATGTCGCCGGTTTGATTTTTGGCGTTTGCACTGTGCGAAAAAAGTCAGTGTGCGAGCGACAGCCCCAAAAAGCCTATTGCACTGTGCGAAAAGCAAGAAATTGCACGGTGCAAAGAAAACTTTTGTTTTTGCACAGTGCATATCGTCGATTTCAGTGCTGCGAAAAAACGCATTTGGAATTGTTTTGCGGGAAAATGTTGTTCTTTGCAGTAGAAATGGGCAGCTTGTTTTTTATGCCGAAAGATTGCTAAAAAATGTAAAGGTGAAAACGGCGACATGCACTGTGCGAAAACAACAGTTCGCTTTGCACTGTGCAATTTCTTGCTTTTTGCACGGTGCAATCAATTTTGTCGGGTGTCGCTCGCACCATGAGGGTTTTGCACAGTGCGACAGCCCAAGAAAGCCTATCACTGCGGGTCGGGTCAAGTTTTTTTCATGTGGTGGTCAAGTCTTTCCCCTAATATTATTTTTTCCCCGAAATTCAGACTGTTATATCGGAGGTTAATCAAGGTAAATCTGGTCAGTTCTTGTTGATTATTTCAAGAACAAGTCTTATTCTATTTTTAGAAATCAAATTTGATTGAATTACGGTGTGGGTTTGCCTCAATTTTTAGCATTCTTTGGGGGTATGTATTCTATACCTAAATGATCAATTGTGAGACAGTTTCAAGTCTGATTTACGATATCGTTTCCATTTCACCTTCGGACGTACGCCACCTGTCCAATAAAGGTAAGTAACTGTGAATCTGGTAGTCCGTTTTCTAGTAATTAAAGATTTTGTATATTATACTAGGTACTTTTGAAGATTTTTGTTGAGATTTGCCAAGTTTTCGGCCTGGATTAGATTATTTAGCGTAATATTGGTCTCTAGTGCCTATAAAAACGTAAGTGGACAGGTTTCTCCTTCTCTTTTAGACTTTTTCTTTGTGTCCAAAGTTGATGCAGATTTTAGGTAGAGATGAAATTCAACGCCCAAACTATGCGGAATTTTCATAAAAATCAAAGAAAATACTTTCGAGGATCATCAAGCGAAGCAAAAATGTGTTTGAGACCAATCTAGCGTTTTTTTTTTCAGGCGGATGTTATACATGATCCCTGTAACGTATACCGTCTGGATCACATCTGTGAAGACCTCTGGTGATGGAAAACGTGGTTAGGACAGTAAAATTAATATGTTGGACGTGATTTTGAGGGAAAACCAGGCAAATCCCGTACAAAATTTTCTGAATAACCTAGAATAATATACAAAATCTTTAATTACTAAAAAACGGACTACCAGATTCACAGTTACTTACCTTTATTGGACAGGTGGCGTACGTCCGAAGGTGAAATGGAAACGATATCGTAAATCAGACTTGAAACTGTCTCACAATTGATCATTTAGGTATAGAATACATACCCCCAAAGAATGCTAAAAATTGAGGCAAACCCACACCGTAATTCAATCAAATTTGATTTCTAAAAATAGAATAAGACTTGTTCTTGAAATAATCAACAAGAACTGACCAGATTTACCTTGATTAACCTCCGATATAACAGTCTGAATTTCGGGGAAAAAATAATATTAGGGGAAAGACTTGACCACCACATGAAAAAAACTTGACCCGACCCGCAGTGCCTATTGCACGGTGCAAAAAGCCGAAATTTGCACAGTGCAAAGTGAACTTTAGTTTTCGCACAGTGCAAACGCCAAAAATCAGTCCGGCGACTTTCCGGAAGGCGTGATGACTTACATCAACAAAAATTTTACCTCCAAACATTCCGAATTCGTATAATATGTACATAAATCACCGAGAAAACTAATGAACCCTATCGTTGTTCAAACAAGTGGGACTCATCACGAACTCGGGCAAAAAATACATTCCTTAATTAAAAACAAACACCGATAAGAGCGTGCGTCGAATTGTTTTAGGGGAAAAAGTATTTTTTGAGAGAAAAATTTGATGATTAAACAGTATTTTTTTTGATTTTTTCGAAAAAAAAAAATTTTTTTTTGAAATTTTTTAATTTTTTTTCGTGGCTTAGATCGTATTTTAGGACAAAAAATCAAAAAAAAGTCTTTTTTACCTCTAAAAATCGCCAATTTCCTCAAAAAAACCGTTTTTTATTCACCTAGCACAATATAATATAAAAATTTTTCGAAATAACCCCAACTCCCGCGCCATTGCGCAACCTTTCATCATAATCGAATATTAGCCGCCGAAAATGACCTCCATATCGCCCCCGAGCCTACACGAGACAGGTACCCCGTTATGGGCGAGGACTGCGCTCACTTCCGGTCCCCCCTATTTTTCGCATGGCCCGCTTTTGTCGCAGCCCCGAACACCTGTCAAATTTGCGAGTCGTGCGAGTGCGCGGAGGGAAATTTGAATAGCGTGAGGTGGAGAGATTAATTTTTTGGGATTTGGAAAAATTTGAATATTCAAATTGGGGAAAAATAATCAGAAATGGATGGAAGAGAAGGTTTTGATGCTGAAATTAAGCTAAGAACCACTTTTTATGCAATTTTAGACATTAAAAAATTTGAATATAATGGTGCAGGACCGTACCGAACCCCGGGCTGGGTCCCGCCGCGAAACCTAACGCACCGTTGGAAAGTCAAGGAACGTGAGAGAATGGAATTCAGTCAGGAGTGAAGGATCCAGAGAACCGAGTGGCGGTCGGTTGGATTCGGACAATAGGACAGATTGACGAACGGCTGGCAAGGATAGTTCCGCCAGCCGGCACTTTGGTTTTACCTATTTTGATATTTACGTGATTGTATCGACCCTTCCTCTGGATAAACGGGTTTTATATTTATTATTGGCGTTCTTTTATTCCTTTGGATAGTTCCGCTGGGATACTTGGGATTTGGTGTGACTTCTGGGGAATCCGTGAACTTCTATCAGGAGGACCTTTGAACCACTTGGCGACCGCGCAGTCGACAACACTTTGGCGACGAAGATCGATTGGCTTTTAGGTAAGTTTTTATTGTTTTTGGTTGCATTTTAGGCTTGCTTGGCAGAGATCAGATAGTCCGACGTAAAACTCGGTTATCTGCAAGAGAATTCACGTGGATTCTCTTGGGGTAAAAGAAGAATTACCCAAAAATCTCTGATACTCTCGATCTAAAAAATCGTAGAGATTACCTCGGAAGGACAAGAAAGAATCCTGACGAGAGCGGAGTTGACCCGAAGGAAATTAAGGGCTCTCCAAGTCGATTCTCACCTCAAGAAACCAGGTGGAATCGAAGTGGGACTCACTGATTGAGAAACCCACTCTTGTGCTACCTAACGAAGAATAGGTCAGCGCAAGCCAACGCTGTCTCGAAGGAAAGTAAGAGCAGAGTTGTAAAAACAGATCACTACTAAAGATCTGTGTGGTAAAAGAAGAGTTACCACTTTACGGACGATTTCGATCGAAGAATTATCGAAATACGTCTGGAGGCAAGTGTAATATCAGAAGTATTGCCATACTCGAATTCATTGACAAATTCGAGTTATTATAGCTGCATCCAAGCTTTTCGAGCAGCGTGAGACGAATTTTTCGCGGTAACTATCAGGGAATTTGCGAGAATTTTGTGATTTGATATTGTTCTAGGTATCAAATCGGAATTGTTTGAGAAAGTTTTTGAAAATTGTATTTGCTTTGAAACTTTGTGTTGTCTTGTCAAGAGTTTCGTGTAGTACGTGTTCGTATATAATTTGCGTGATTGCATACGTGATTTCCGCGAATTCGTTGATCTAATTCTACTCTTTGCAGAATCGGAGACTCGAGTTGCCAAGAACCACAACTCCGGATCATAACCTTGACAAGTGGAATTGAAGTGAGTGTTTTGAATTAGTGCCTTGTCATTTAGAAAAGAATGGAACACGGGGATAGCAAAGGGGGTGGAAATGAGGTCATGGAAGACATATTAAAATTCATGAAAGAGCAAAGGGAAAAGTCAGATAGGACCTTGATCGAGGTACAAAAACAAGCTGAGGAAGATAGAAAGAAAATAGAAGAGTTATCTCAATCTGTTCAAGCTTTATTAGCGCAAAATGAAACAAAGCATCCGCAGAGCGAAAACATTTCTTTTGCGCCGCGCACAGAGAATCCGCCGACTAGAAGCGGGGGATCAGTTGCCGATCTTATGTTCATAGAAATGCGACTCCCCACGTTGACGGGGAAAGAGAAACAAAGCGAAGTAGTCAGTTTTTTCTACAAATTTCGCGCGGGGACTGTAAATCACACCACGCAAGAAAGGAGGGATCTCCTTGAAGCCAAGGTAGCGGGAAAAGCAGCTCGGTTGTGGGAACACACGAGCATGGCTTCGGAAAGTAGCGACTTTGATCAAAATCTAGCTGAATTCGAGAATGAGCTGAAAAGTAGAGCAGCAGATCACAGAGACTGGACTTCGATTTACCTCAAACCTTTCATCCGAGGGAACAATATGTCTATTCGGGAATATGCTGATCAGATAAGTGACATCACTATCAGAGCATTTGCTGGCGCACCTAAACATATACTCGAAAAACACATGATCTCGAAATTTATGGCTGGGTTAAATCATAGAGAAGCTAGCATCGCACTCGCCGCGGAATTGCATAAAAACCACCCCTTCGAAGAGATGGTTAAGATTGCCACCAATGTGTATGAATACAACAAAGGAAACTGGTATCAACCCCAGCAAAATCCATCATTTGAAGCTGAGAATTTCTTAAACAGTCATGCTCCAGCGCATCTAAGTGCCTTTTGGAACGGTCCGTCTCAAAATAATCGACCAATTCCTCAACCAACGGTTGAAAACGTAGGTCCAATTGCAAACCAGCATCAGGATTTTCACCTACCCGGCCTGCAATAAATTCGCGCAAGCCAGAGTCGGGTGAATCCATCAGCAGTTTTAAAGCGCGATTATTTTGTCAGTATTGCAATGGAGGAGAACATTTGGAGAAGGACTGTCACAAACGGAAGGATTATTTGAAACAGCTCAGAGAGAAGGCATTAGCAGCTCGAGTAAATTATAAAGCGAATAGAGGATCTTCAATCGTTCCGCAAATCATCTCAGCTGGTCCAGTGGAGCAAGAACCACAGGAGAATTCTGAAGTTAAAATTACGGCAAACTGCACGATAAACGAAATTGATAGTCTGAGAGAAAAACCCGAAATGAAATCATGTCAGGAACCTTTTACATGCTCAAGTTTTGAGGAATTGAGTACACGTAACGATGAACTCGAATCCGAAGATCTCGAGACATTATTCGCTGAGCCCGAGATTTCACATCTAGCCTCAAAAGTCCACCAACAGACAGGCTACACATCGGAGTTGTCAAAATCCGCGTTTATGAGTTGGAAACACGAGAAGAAGGGGATAATTCCGAGTTTTGAAGAGATCCTGGACAATTCCGTCTACGAAAAATGGTTTAGTACTACTGCCCTTGAGATCAAAGACCCGAAAGTCAATGTTGACATCCCGAAGGAAGATACTTTCGAGAGTTTTGAGAAGAGAAATCAACTTTTCGCAAAAATTGTGCCAAGAGTCAATCAAAATATTCAAATTCCTGGTAATTGCCTATATGATAATGTGTTTCTGAAGTCATTTCTCCCTGGTAAAGGCTGCAAATTTAAGTTCTTGGAAGAAAATCACAGTTTCAAGGGTGATTTCGACAAGAACAACTCGATAGAATGGTCGTATTCCTCGCGAATCGAAGGAAAGGGAACCAAATTTAAATGTTCGGAGATTTACGTCGTCCGTGCGGCTAACTTGACCGTAAATTGCTATTTTAGTATGGAAATACCGTATTTTGTTGTAGTATCTTGTATAATTTTAAAGGTATTTCAATTTTTGATTCGTAAATTCACTATTTACTTATTTTGTTCCGGTAAAACATCAACTCGTATTTCATTTTTAAATAAGTTTCAGGATCCCATAAAATATCCTGAAAACCCGGAACTTACTTTTTGAAGTCGAGGACGACTTCAGATGTTTAGGGGGGAGCTTGGGGGTTATTTAGGATATTTTAGGGATTTTTAGGGACTTTTATTCACTTGTAATCACTTTTAATTTCAGACTTCGACTACATTCACCAATACCAAACCAGATCGGACAAGCCCCAGGAGAAACCAATCAACATCCCCAACGGCGCATCGACTTCACTGACATCGGGGACGATGCCAACTTGGTTAGGGGGCGAATGGTGCAGGACCGTACCGAACCCCGGGCTGGGTCCCGCCGCGAAACCTAACGCACCGTTGGAAAGTCAAGGAACGTGAGAGAATGGAATTCAGTCAGGAGTGAAGGATCCAGAGAACCGAGTGGCGGTCGGTTGGATTCGGACAATAGGACAGATTGACGAACGGCTGGCAAGGATAGTTCCGCCAGCCGGCACTTTGGTTTTACCTATTTTGATATTTACGTGATTGTATCGACCCTTCCTCTGGATAAACGGGTTTTATATTTATTATTGGCGTTCTTTTATTCCTTTGGATAGTTCCGCTGGGATACTTGGGATTTGGTGTGACTTCTGGGGAATCCGTGAACTTCTATCAGGAGGACCTTTGAACCACTATATTCAAATTTAAAAAACAAAAAAAATATTTGAATATTCAAAAAATAATCAAAAATTTATCAAAGAGACGGTTTTAATAGTGGAATTATGCTAAAAACCAGTTTTTATATTGTTTTTGAGACCAGAAAATTTGAATATTCAAATTTTAAAAAATTTTTAAAAAATCAAAAATTAAATTTAGAGTATTGGAATTAAGAAAATAATCAAAAATGAAAAGAAAAAATAGCGAAGTCAACCTAAAAACCATTTTTTTATAGTTTTAGAGATGAGAAAAATTCTGAATATTCAAATTTCAAAAATTAAAAAAAATTGAAAAAAATAAATTGATTATGCAAATAAAAAATTTGTAATCAAATTCCCATAAAAACCATTTTTAATACATTATAATTCATTATAATTCATTTGAGACGAAAAAAATTTGAATATTCAAATTAAAAAAAAATCAAAAAATTCAAAAAAAATTATTTGGATATGCAAATTCCCGCAAAAATTGGGAAATCAGACCGCAAAAAATTGATAATGGAACAATCCAATCTTCTCTCAAAAAAAAACCCCAAAAAATATTATTTATATTCAATTTTCCCACAAAAAATCATCCAAAATCCCGACAAAATGGCTGAGAAATTGCTTTGAGACAATCCCGAGAGAATCGACTTTAGCCCCGCACTTCGAACGCAACCTTAAACTGTTTTCCCGAGAGAAAGGTGCGCCGAGTTTATGGAGATTTAATCAGATAGCCCGCGATTCCTGCCCCCGGCTTTCTTCCAGCTTGTTTTCGCGAGATTTGGATGGCTTTATATTGAATGTGAAGTGACAGGAACAAAGTGGGAATCACTCGTCATTTATGGATCGAATTATGAGCCAACTCAGGGCTACAAAAGGATGATAAATGGGAGAAAGGAGCTTGAAAATTACTGATTTTCACTCTTTCTTTGTTGTGCGCTAATAAAACATATAAAATTTAGAATTTATTTTTGAATAAAATGATGATAAATGGCCCTCATGGATAATATCTTTTACTAAATTTTACTGGCCCGGCAAAAATACAACGGCCGTCGCCCGACCTCTTCCCCATTTACGTGAGCCAGGACGGAAACAAACAAGATGTGGCGGAGGTGGTCCGAAAATACATGCGAGACTTCAAGAACATCCACTTCATCCAACACCAATCCTCATCCGTGGGGCAGAAGGGCAAGGCCTACCACAACATCGCGGCCCACTACAAATGGGCGCTGGACTCGGTGCTGGCCAACTTTTCCGCCGCCATCATCACCGAGGACGACCTGGACATTGCGGAGGACTTTTTCAGCTACTTCGAAGCCACTCGCAAGCTCCTCGACGCCGACCCAACCATATGGTGCATCTCGGCGTGGAACGACAACGGCGGCAATCGACTGGTCGACAACAATAAACCGGACCTCCTCTACCGGACCGACTTTTTCCCCGGCCTCGGATGGATGATCAAGGCCAATGTTTGGGAGGAGTTGACCCAGAAATGGCCTGCCGCTTATTGGGACGACTTTATGAGAACCCCGGAAGCAAGGAAGAATCGGGTTTGCATCAGACCCGAGGTCTCCAGAACACGACACAACAATCGGCTGGCCGGAAAAGGCAGTAGCAAGTGAGTGGGATATTGATTTAGGGGTTTTAACTAGAAAAATTGAAAAATTTTGAGTTCGAAGTAGGTTAGAGGTCTTTGATATGGTGTTTTGCTATTGTCCTTCGGTTGGTCGGAAAGGGCAGTAGCACTGTCTTGGCCGGATTCCGGGATCCTGATTTAGGTGATTCTACAGTGGGGGACCTGATCCGGTGGCAAAAAACCTACCATTTTGCACCGGGAAGTATCAAAAATGTGGCAAAATGCTTCCCTCTCCAAGTGAAAAAACTCCGATTTCAAAAGCGCGCCCTTCAAAAACAAGTTTTTTTCACTTGGAGAGGGAGGTATTTTGCCACATTTTTGATGCTTCCTGGATGCAAAATGGTATGTTTTTTGCCACTGGATCAGGTCCCCACTGTAGGTGGTTCTAACTATAAAAATTGACAGTTCAAAAATAATTCCGAACTCAATAAAGTGCTTTATTTAATACCTGTTTTCGTAGTTTAGACTATATAATATAAAAAATCAATATTAGAATATTCATATTCACAATTAGCATAACAAAAGAAACCGAATTATACCCGTATTGTAAGACACTTGGAGTTAAAATATCTGTAAATACTTTCGCTTCTAAAATACGATCATTTCACCGTAGTTGGCGACTTTTTTGGTCCAATGTTTCTTCTTGATCCATTCGATCATTTCGGCGGAATATGGGTCACATTTACCGGAATACCTGGAAAAATTGTATTGTTATGGGAAAAATACGGTAACTATGATTCGATTTAGGAAATTTAGTAGGTCATGATTGAAGGAGTAGACTGTAAAAAAGGTGATTCAACTTGGAGAATACTGTAACATCGATTTTTTGATGGAAGTTTAATGAAGATGGACAAAAAAAGAAGAAAATTTGTAAAAGTTTGGTAAAATTTGGATTTTTTGATGTGTTTATGAATATAAGGTGATAGGCAATGATCCATAAGGACAGTATTGGAATGAGGATTACTGTAACGCAAATTTTCTCGGAGATTTCATCCGAAAAATCATAAAAATGTGGTTTTTGAACTTTTTTCGAGTTTTTGTGGTTAATAATCATTTTAAAACACGATTTTTCTATGAGTCGAGAGCCTTGGCTACACGAAAATTCAAACTGCTTCAAATCCAGCGAAACTTTCAAATCTGTGCCTATGGACAGTTCTAAGAAACTTTCCCGTTAACTTTTTTTGATTACTCACCGTAGTCCGGGTTACTGTAACTTGACCTCAAAATTTATATCTCGGTAACCAGACGTCGTAGAAGGACGGCACCTTCACCATTATGTTCCTCATGCAAAATAACGTGTTTTTGGTTGTTACACCCGGATATGAAAATTATCGGAAGGGTTCCAAAAATTTGAATATTCATGCGCCGAACAATAAATCTTCAATTTTCTCGAAAACTGGTTATTATTTTAGCGCTTTTTTATTGCATATTCTGAAAGCAGAGCTTTTTCTGAATCGAATGCATATAAGGATTGCTCACAAAGCCGGAGAATTTGGGGGTAACCGGCCGCCGGAAGTTGGCGTACTCCGTTCGAGATCTAAGAAAACGGTCTAAAATCGCAGCAAATTGGACAATTTTTGAATTTCTTTTTTTTTCCAGTTAACTCTAGGGCTTTTTTAGTCCTCATAGACAAAAAGTCATCAACAAATTTATGTTGAAAACCCCGTCTTAAAAAAATTTGCATATTTTCGCGCAGTTCTTAAAATTTGTAAATATCTCAAATATTTCCAATGTTATACCCATTATTATCATTGTACAATACATTAGGCAATGTGAGAATCCAACTTTAACTATACGTGTCGCAATTTGAACACCACGTTTTGCGCAGGAAGGCGCTATCTATATCAACACGTAGTGAAAACTGTTATCTCTTGTTTTCTCGTCAAATTATGCTAATTTTAGCACTTTTTTATTACATTTTCAAAAAGTACGGTGTATCCTGATTCGAATGCGTTCAAGTATGCTACAAGTCGATGGAGATTTGAGTGAAAACGGAGCTGCCAAAGTTCTTATAACCTCAGTTTCTCAATTGGCAGCAAATCGCTTATTCTTTACGAAGTTTGCTAAACAGTGGCCTACACAAGAGCCAAAGGCTAGTGAGCCGTCCCCTAGGTTCCGTAGAGACATTCAGGAAGACACTGAAGATGTGGACGAGAGCCAAATTCCTGTAGAATGAGCCAATTTTTCCGACTCACTTTGAGGAAATTATAGACGAAATTTTAGAAAACGATGGGACGAAAGATGTCATCGTCACTGATATAACCCTTGTGTAATAATCGCGTACTATTATCTTTTTCATTGTTGATTTAAAATGGGGTCATAAACTTGCATGTGAACTGTAGCAGCAGCTCCGTTTTCACTCAAATCTCCATCGACTTGTAACATACTTGAACGCATTCGAATCAGGATACACTGTACTTTTTGAAAATGCAATAAAAAAGTGCTAAAATTAGCATAATTTCACGAGAAAAACAAGAGATAACAGTTTTCACTACGTGTTCATATAGATAGCGCCTTCCTGCGCAAAACATGGTGTTCAAATTGCGACACGTATAGTTAAAGTTGGATTCTCACATTGCCTAATGTATTGTACAATGATAATAATGGGTATAACATTGGAAATATTTGAGATATTTACAAATTTTAAGAACTGCGCGAAAATATGCAAATTTTTTTAAAACGGGCTTTTCAACATAAATTTGTTGATGACTTTTTGTCTATGAGGACTAAAAAAGCCCTAGAGTTAACTGGATAAAAAAAGAAATTCAAAAATTGTCCAATTTGCTGCGATTTTAGACCGTTTTCTTAGATCTCGAACGGAGTACGCCAACTTCCGGCGGCCGGTTACCCCCCAAATTCTCCGGCTTTGTGAGCAATCCTTATATGCATTCGATTCAGAAAAAGCTCTGCTTTCAGAATATGCAATAAAAAAGCGCTAAAATAATAACCAGTTTTCGAGAAAATTGAAGATTTATTGTTCAGCGCATGAATATTCAAATTTTGGAACCCTTCCGATAATTTTCATATCCGGGTGTAACAACCAAAAACACGTTATTTTGCATGAGGAACATAATGGTGAAGGTCCCGTCCTTCTACGACGTCTGGTTACCGAGATATAAATTTTGAGGTCAAGTTACAGTAACCCACGCTACGGTGAGTAATCAAAAAAAGTTAACGGGAAAGTTTCTTAGAACTGTCCATAGGCACAGATTTGAAAGTTTCGCTGGATTTGAAGCAGTTTGAATTTTCGTGTAGCCGGCCAATAAAGGTGCGCTCGAGTGTTAGAAAAATCGTGTTTTAATAGGGAGATTAGCAATTTTGGGGGCTTTAGAGAGTAGCATGGCTGAGCTTGGAGTATTATACTTTTTTGGTTTGGGGGAAAATTGTGAAAATTTGAGGTTTTTCGCGAAAAATCAGCTTCATGGAAATTGGACAGAATGAAACTCGACAGAAATAAATTGGACAGGGTGTGAAAACTGGATTGAGGGAAATAGAGGGCAAAATCGACAGATTTTTTCACTGCAATCGTACGAAATGTGACAAATGAAATATTTTTTTGCAGTAAAAAAAATCTGTCGAATTTCCTCCTGTTCCATTTCTCTCAATCCAGTTTTCACACCCTGTCCAATTTATTTCTGTCGAGTTTCACTCTGTCCAGTTTCCACGAAGCCGATTTTTTGCGAAAAACCTCAAACTTTCACGATTTTCCTCTAAACCAAAAAGGTAAAATACTCCAAGCTCAGCCATGGTACTTTCTAAAGCCCAAAAAATTACTAATCTCCCTATTAAAATGATTATTAACCACAAAAACTCGAAAAAAAAGTTCAAAAACCAGATTTTTATGATTTTTCGGATGGAATCTCCGAGAAAATTTGCGTTACAGCAATCCTCATTCTAATACTGCCCTTATTGATCATTGCTCATCACCTTATATTCATAAACACACCAAAAAATCCAAATTTTATCAAACTTTTACAAATTTTCTTCTTTTTTATCCATCTCCATTAAATTTCCGTCAAAAAATCAATGTTACAGTATTCACCAATTTGAATCACCTTTTTTACAGTCTACTCCTTCAATCAAGACCCTCTAAATTTTCGTAAACTCCCATTTTGAAATGAAAAAAACCCATTTCCTCCAAAAACCCCAAAAATTTTCGATTTTTTCAAATTTTTCCTCCAAAAAATCAAACTTTTCCAAATTTCCCTCTTACTTTTTGCAGATCACGCTCTCAAAGTCCAGGAACCGGCTCATTTTGTCCCACTTTACATCATACACATCCCGATCCGGGACCTTTTCCTCGAACGGTTTTTGCAAGTCCACGCTTGCCATAACCGCATAAATTCTCGCACCTTTGTGGACAAAGGTCAGTACACCTTGGTAGATTGTTCGGATCAGTCCTCCTCGGACATCATTCATCAGGGTTAGAGGGTTGGCGAATTTTCGAAATTCCCTTGGGTCCTTGAATGATATCCGATATGCGAATTGGGGGTCCAACTTGTTGTCCGACAGCAACTCCTCGATGGAGATGGGCTTGGCCTGGAGGATTTTGGAGCGGAACTCCGGGTCATAATTCGACCGGATCAGACGGCTCATATCGATCAACGAAAAGTCCACCGGCGATTTTGGGACGGCAATTCGCTCCAGAAAACTCTTGTATTGCCCGCTGAAAAGGGTAAATTATGGTCATGTCATATTCGCAGAGCTCAAAATTAGGTAGAAAATGATTTTTAAAATTTTTGCACAGTGCAGTTTCGTAAGGCAAAAAAGCTTACATTTTTGCACAGTGCAGTTCCATAGTGTAAAAAAGCCTAGATTTTCGCACAGTGCAATTTCTAGTTCAAAAAAGCCAAGATTTTTGCACAGTGCAGTTTCATAGTGTAAAAAAGCCTACATTTTTGCACAGTGCAGTTCCATAGTGGAAAAAAAGCCTAGATTTTTGCACAGTGCAGTTCCATAGTGTAAAAAAGCCTAGATTTTTGCACAGTGCAATTTCATAGGGCAAAAAAGCCTACATTTTTGCACAGTGCAGTTCCATAGTGTAAAAAAGCCTACATTTTTGCACAGTGCAGTTTCATAGTGTAAAAAAGCCTAAATTTTTGCACAGTGAAATCTGAAACTGAATTTTTAGCTCTAAAAAGCTAAAAAAGGATAGGGAAAATATCAAAACACAATATCAAAGACCTCAACAAACCCATTTCAAACTCAAAATTTTTCGATTTTTCTAGTTAAAACCCCTAAATCAATACTCCACTCACTTGCTACTGCCTTTTCCGGCCAGCCGATTGTTGTGTCGTGTTCTGGAGACCTCGGGTCTGATGCAAACCCGATTCTTCCTTGCTTCCGGGGTTCTCATAAAGTCGTCCCAATAAGCGGCAGGCCATTTTTGGGTCAACTCCTCCCAAACATTGGCCTTGATCATCCATCCGAGGCCGGGGAAAAAGTCGGTCCGGTAGAGTAGATCCGGTTTATTATTGTCGACCAGTCGATTGCCGCCGTTGTCGTTCCACGCCGAGATGCACCATATGGTTGGGTCGGCGTCGAGGAGCTTGCGAGTGGCTTCGAAGTAGCTGAAAAAGTCCTCCGCAATGTCCAGGTCGTCCTCGGTGATGATGGCGGCGGAAAAGTTGGCCAGCACCGAGTCCAGCGCCCATTTGTAGTGGGCCGCGATGTTGTGGTAGGCCTTGCCCTTCTGCCCCACGGATGAGGATTGGTGTTGGATGAAATGGATGTTCTTGAAGTCTCGCATGTATTTTCGGACCACCTCCGCCACATCTTGCTTGTTCCCGTCCTGGCTCACGTAAATGGGGAAGAGGTCGGGCGACGGCCGTTGTTTTACCACTTGGCTGAGATGGTTTTCGATGGCGGCCGCTCTCGTTGCGCAGAATATGAGGACTGCAATCGGGTCTCGCGCCTGGAATACATTGATTTTCGGGTTTGGGAATAAAATCACGAAGACAAAAATTTTTTTAATTAACTTTTTTTTGATGAAACCAAATCCCTGACTCCGTTTAAAGCCAACACAAATCACCTACGAGAAATTTCCTTTCATTTTAGATCAAAAAATCGCAAAATTTCATCAAAAATTATATTATCCATGACAAATTATAGTAAAAATATGTCTGAATTTCGCAAAAATTCACTTGTTCATCTGTTAAAAATCAAACAGCGATAAATTACAGAGTCATAAATCCATTTTACACCCGTCAATTTACCTAAAAATCAACGAAAAAATATAAAAATTCCACCTACCTCCGTTCCATTTACAGCACTATTCAAGATTCTGCCGACTCTCGAAGGAAGGGCCAACTGTCTTCTCGCCGTATCCAATGGGACTTCAGTTTCTTTCGGCGAGTTCTACACAAAAAAATTGCAAATTATATTATCCATGTTCTAAATTTCAAAAAAAAATAATAAATTTCATACCATTACATCGCATATCCGGACAACGGCCAGATAGGCCAACACCACCAAGAAAAGGCACTTTATTCGGAACCAGAAGAAGGTGGTTCGTCGTCGATGGTTCCATCCACAGCCATCCTTCCACATCGCTGTGGCCAAGTTTGGGCCGAATTTGGAGTGGCTGAAAAAGGCTGGAATTACTCTTTGAGGGGCTGAAAAATCTGAAAAATCGGTGTTTCGAAGAAAATCACGGTCAAAAATTGGTATTTCAACAATTTAGGCAAAAAAAAATATTTTTCCAAAAAATTCCAACAAAAAATCAAAAATTTTTTTTTCATTTACCAAAAATTACGGGATAAAAGCCCCTAAAAACTGCTCGAATATCCAACAGTTCTACGGAGGAGCCATTCATCAAAACCCGCGGCCCAAAAACGATGAATTTCTTGGCTTGAATACCCGAATTTCGAGTAATTCATCATGACCAATGCCAAATTTCGGGATGAAACTTTGAGCACGGGCGATTTTAGAGACCCAACTGAACGAAACAAAATGAAAAACCAAAAAAATTTTTCAGATTTTTTTTTAATTTGGCAAAAATTTATTTTTCAAAAAATCTGACTCAAAAAATTCGAGCAAAAAAGTCAAATTTTCCTGTTTTCGACCCAAAAAATCCCGGTAATTCTGCAAAACGCGAGCTAAATTTGATACGAACTGTGTAGGTATCAAAACAACCGCGGGAACTTGGAATAAACCCGTATCATTTTACCACTACCCACCACTTCCGCCTTGTTCCTCTTATTTTTACATTTTTTGGAGGGTCATTAGACAAAGCTAATAATTTTTTGTGAGAAATTGGCGAAACTAGTTATTTTCGGACTTGGAAACGCCTTTCTTTTGAGTTATTTGAGGGTTTCAATAATGAAAATTTCACAGAAATTTTTTTTTGTTTTTAAAATTTTTAGTGCAGAAAGATCTTGCTCGAAATCGCGGAGATGCCTTCGAGACGTCAAATTTGCCCCAAGTTTCATTAAAATCCAAAAAAATCAGCAATTTTCTCACTTTGCATAATGCAGAACCATTTTTGGGCTTCATGGAAATTGCACAGGGTGAAACTCGACAGAAACAAATCGGACAGTGTGCGGAAATTGGAGAGAGGGAAATTGGACAGATTTTTTTCACTGCAATCGTAAGAAATGTCACTATTTCTTTTTACAGTGAAAAAAGTCTGTCCAATTTCCCCCTGTCCAATTTCCACACTGTCCAATTTATTTCTCTCGAGTTTCACTCTGCCCAATCTCCATGAAGCCCAAAAAAATGGTCTGCACTATGCAGGGTGGAAAATTGTTGATTTTTTTGGGATTTTAACGAAACCTGGGACAAATTTGACGTCTCGAAGGCATCTCCGAGATTTTTAGCAAGATCTTTCTGCACTAAAAATTTCAAAAACAAAAAAAAATTTCTGTGAAATTTTCATTATTGAAACGCTCAAATAACTAATAAGAAAGGCGTTTCCAAGTCCGAAAATAACTAGTTTCGCCAATTTCTCACAAAAAATTATTAGCCTTGTCTAATGACCCTCCGAAAAATGTAAAAACAAGAGGAACAAGGCGGAAGTGGTGGGTAGTGGTAAAATGATACGGGTTTATTCCAAGTTCCCGCGGTTGTTTTGATACCTACACAGTTCTATCGTTGAAAGGTTGAATTGGCAAAGATGGATTTTTTTGCAAAAGTCATGCAAATTTTTTGATTTTTATGCATACAAAATCCAACATTTCATTCCATTTTTGATGACATTTTATGGATAAGGCAAGATACGCCTTTATGACGCCAAGAAACAGCGATTTTAATCGGTAGTCATCAGTAAAAATACCATAATTGGCAAAAAATCATCAATTTTGACCTTATGCTAGATGAAAAGGATAATTTTCTAACCAATAAAGATCCTAAATGCATCTAACAACATCTTAGAGCCCCCCAACCCGTCAAGAATATCAAGATCCAACCAAAAGACGCAGAAAAACTCAACAAAACGACATAGTTTTTCCTTATCTTGCAAGAAAATGTCATTATTTGACAAGACCTGATAATTTCGGTTGTAAATTGTATATCTATAACATTCAAACTTTCAAATAAGACAGTAAATTCTCCGATACCACTATATTTACCCAGATTTTTTTAGTACTCGATCATTTTTGCCCATTTTCATCAAGAATATTATACCTGACCCATCAAGTATAATATTCTTGATAAAAATGGTATTACAATTTGTCAATTCAGGCAAAACATTCCAGTCCACTGCTCAACAAGCCCTATATCGTCACTCGAAATAACAAAAAGGGGAAACAAGTGGGAGAAACAACTAAAAACACTAATTTTCCGTATGTTGTTATCAGTGAGAGGGTGCATTTCGAATTCTTCGATAAAGCTGTGGGAATTGGTGCTACGTGACCAAAGAAGAGTCAAAGCATTACAAGGAAGGGAATTTCTGGCATTTTCTGTTTGAGAGACTATTGAGAATGATGAGAGACGGTCAGAGAAAATGCGAATTTTTATGTCCAAAATTGGGCTTCATGGAAATTGGATAGAGTGAAACTCGACAGAAATAAACTGGACGGAGTGTGGAGATTAGACAGAGGGAAATTGGACAGATTTTTTCCACTGCAAAAAATAATCAAATAATTACATTTCGTATGATTTCAGTGAAAAAAATCTGTCCAATTTCACTCTGTCCGATTTCCACACTCTGTCCAATTTATTTCCGCCGAGTTTCACTCTGTCCAATTTCCATGAAGCCCCAATTTTAGCCATAAAAATTCGCATTTTCTCTGACCGTCTCTCATCATTCTCAATAATCTCTCAAATTTAAAATGCCAGAAATGCCCTTCGTTGTAATGCTTTGACTCTTCTTTGGCCACGTAGCCCGCAATTCCCACAGCTTTATCGAAGAATTCAGAGTGCACCCTCTCACTGATACCAATATACGGAAAATTAGTGTTTTTAGTTGTTTCTCCCATTTGTCTCCCCTTTTGTTATTACCGCCTCTCATCATTCTCAATAATCTCTCATCCACAATGACCGCTCCATACTCAGACTGCTCCCGCTAAGCGTGTAAATAAAAGATAAACAAATTTAGAAACGAGTCGGGGCCAAATCTCCCATCAATCGGTCTCCCTGGGATAAACAATTTTGGTTTATCCCATTTTTTGATCAAAAACAAATGCTTGACACCGATTCCCCGTCTCTGTTATTGGGCCGTGAGGCTCGATTGAGAGGCAATTATAATTTTAATTGATATGCATTTTATGTGTCACATTTCATACAGTGACACATAAAAAATAAAACTACGTTTTTTAGCACAAAAATCACAAGAACAACAAATTTTAGGCTAAAAACGACAATTTTCCCCTAGTGTAATATAATAAATGCCAAAAGAGAAGATCCAAATGCAGTATGAAACCCTAGAAAGCTCACTAAGATTCCATTACAGCCCTTGAAATTGATTATAACCTTTCAAATTACTTTTTTTGGCATAAAACATCAAATTTCGTCTAGTGCAAGATAAAAAATCTCCGAAAAGTTGAAAAAACAAGCCTTACTGCCGAAAGAACCATAAAAATGACCGAATTAGGACAAATATGTTCTATTCGCTTGAAAAAATCGTTATCTTTACTTAAAAATTAGCCGGAATGAGCCTTATATTATACTAGCCAAAAACCCGTTATAACCGGCAAAATTCGATATCCCCGAGCAATTCACATGATCAGCCAACCGCAAATGTCAATAAGATGCCCTTCTCACTCCCAAAGACCAAGGTCGATTTGTTCAGACAGCAATATGAAACCTCTCTCTACTACAACATGATGCTAATAATGGGAGGAATAACGATCAAACAAGTGAACTGCGCTGTGAAAACAACATTTCAGAGAACCTCGAATCAAATAAGACGAGTTTCGAAACAAGAAATTGGCCTATCAAAGATTTCGGATATTCACCATGACCAGGTCAAAAATTGGGGTAAACTAAGGTGAAAATCGAGGAGTCTGACGACGAATTCAAACTCAAGAAACTTGGACCACTACAAAGACGTCTCAAACAACGCCAGAATCGCTAAACTGTCGCTAGTAGAAACATACGAACTCATTTGGAAGAAAAGAAACGACCTCGTATTTCCCTGAGGCGAAATTCCCATAAAAACGAGCATTCATATTCCTGCAGAACAAACAAATCTTCGTGAGATGAGCTCCAAAGAAAAACACGGCCAATTGTGTCGCGTGAAACATCAAACAGACCAATTTTTTGGAGCAATATTATACTTGATATTACTTTAGGCAAAACCTGATGAAATCCAAAGAAAATGAAAGAAATATGGGCAACACATGCGCTGAAAAGCTTCAGAAGGCTCTGGAGAAACGTTGCGCAACAGGTTCTGCGTGTTTTACAAAGAATTTTCTATCAATCCCACGATTTTTATATTACACTAGGCGGCTCCCGGAAAAATAATAAAAATTGTTGTGTAAGCGCTCAAATTCCGATTCACCTTGCTACAGAATTGTCGTAAACAAGAAGACTCTCGAAAACAACGGGACTAAATCCTTTGAAGGAGCAATTCCGACGAGCCAGCCCTCAAAAATGCAAGAAACCTCGTTTGGGCCGCCGACAAAGCCCAAAAATAATAAAACACAAGCCCTTGAGCCTCAAAACAAACTCCAAATTGATTTGTATTTGTGCTCCAGGACGTGGAGCTCGAAATCATTCGGAAACAAGGCGCGTTTCCCACGGTTTATGTTGGAGTTTTGCCCGAAAAAGGCGATGTGCAAGGTGGGATGGGGAATATCGCGAAAAATAAAAGAGAACAAGTCCCGAATTACGAAGATAATACGATTGTTCAAGGGGCTGAGAGTTCTTCTCGCCTTGTAAAGGAAGATCTCCACGTTTGAAAAAAATCCGGAAATTTATTTTATTTTTGTGACATTTCGTTGCGTTGATATTGTTGCGAAGTGTCACGGGTGGTATTGGACGTTTTTAAATAGTAATAAGTGTTTGTAAATTGCTTGGTATGTATTTTTAAGCATTTTTACGCTAATTTAAATGATTTCGCATTGCTTCACTCCATTTTGAACTTCTTGTTATATTACACTTGATATCAACTGTGAAAAACTCGAAATTTTTGCTGATATCTCACAAATTACGTTATAAAACGCCTGTAAAACACTTTGTAGTCCATGTAAGACCATTTCTTTTCTTTTCGCAGAAGATTGGATGTCATAAAGTTGACGGAGAACCGCCTCTCGATATAATATTACACTTGAGTATATAAATACAAAGAAAGTGTCAGATTACTGCCAACTTTTCGCGGTGTGTGAGTTTTTATAAAGATTCTGAGCTTAGGCTTTGCGTTTTTTTAGAAATGAATAACTATTTCCAATATGGACAAAGATTTAGAGGTGTAAAGAATTTTTTGTTTTAAAGGCGATGATATTTGCTGAAAGGTGAATAACTCCAAGTGAGATGGTCCAATCTGCCTGAAATTTTGCATGAGCAATGTTTATAGGCGTCGTATCAATTGCTGAAAATTTTAATTTAAGCTTTTTATTTTCAGCCGAGATATTGAGTGATTTTTTGAGGCCGGGAGACTGTTGAAAATGAGGAGAGACGGTCAGAGAAAAATTTTAGAAATCGGTTGAAAATTGTTTTATGTGATTTAGAAGTCATGCAGTGTCTTATTTTTATTTTAAAATCAAATTTTTTTTTGTTAATTTAAATAAAAAAATTTTTATTCCATTTGACCTCAAAAATGTTTGTAGATAGCTTTTCGAGCCTCATAAATTACATTTTTTTTTATTTTCTCGCCATCCATTCCGAATTTCGAATAAATTTTATATTATACACCCTGCCATTATCCGGTCATTCATCCGTTTCGGCTCATATTCGATTATTTCCGCCCTCTCTTTCCCCAATTTTTCGCGGCATTTGCTAATGAATCGCAGAAAATCGGCGGCGCGCAAAGAGAGCGCGGCGAAGCGAGAGAGGGCGGGCGGAGGAGCGAGAGAAAAAAGGGGTCGCCCTATGCTAGTTAATTTTTCGTGCCCTTCTCGTCGCGAGGAATTGTAGGAGGCTCTTTGTAAAGTGTTATGCTCGACGGGGACGCCATGCTTGAGGCGTTTTTGAGGGAGTTTTTGGGGGAAATCGTAAGTTTTTGGGGGAAATTGTAAGATTTTTTGAAATTTTTGCCGCTTTTCGAGCTTTTTGGGAATTTTAAAAGGCTTTTTTTGAGTTAAAATTCATTTTTATTCTATTTTTATATTGTTTCAAGCCTTAAATTGGCATCAAAAAGCGAAAAAAATGAGATTTTTTGATAAAATTTTTCTTTTTTACCGTTAAAATTCAAATAAAAAAATCTCAAAAAGTTACCGTCGGATTTTCCTCAAATTTTGCTCATATATTCTCTATAGATGATAGATTATTCATTGAAAATTTTAGCCCTTGCCATTTATTTACGCCCGAGATATTGAAGATTTTTATGAGAGACCATGGAAAGTGAGAGACGGTCAGAGAAAACCGCTTTTTCAGCTACACTCGTTCGATTTTCACCAATTAAAAGCTGAGTTATGGTTAAAAAAGAAAATTTTTGTCCACATTTCACCAATTTTCAACTTGAAACAGGCCTAAAATTGATCAATTTCCAATGTTTTTATAAACAATCATTTTCAAAACAAGCTTTGGTCATTTTAAATTGCCTTATTTCGCAAGTCAGAGTTCTTCACGCCTTCAAAAAGTGGCTGTTTTTCTGCGAACAACTGAGAAAGTGTGGGAAAGGAACACTCGAGCGCCCAACGATTGTATTATATTATCCATGACTTGCGGTGAAAAACGCGTTTATAGAAAAAAGAAAGGGGTCAAAGCGGCTTTTCCAAGATGAAACAAGGATTGTATTTGGATGTAAATGCAAAATTTTATTTGTTTTTTTTATTTAAACATAATTTTTTTGTTTCGCACAGTGCAAAATTTGAGGCTTTTTTCAATAAGAAAATTGCACAGTGCAAAAATTTGAGGCTTTTTTCAACTAAAATTTTGCACTGTGCAAAACATTTTTTTGAAGATTTGCCGTAAAAAAGTTTTGCGTAAAAAATTTAGGATTCTTGCCTAAGGCAGCTGCTAAAGAATTGCACAGTGCAAAATTATAGGCTTTTCTCAATTATAAAACTGCACCGTGTAAAATCATAGGATTTTTTCAACTAAACTTTCGCACGGTGCAAAATTATAGGCTTTTTTAAACTAAAAATTTGCACAGTGCAAAATCGTAGACTTTTCTCCATAAGGAAACTGCACTATGCAAAATTATAGGCTTTTTTCAACTAAAATTTTGCACTGTGCAAAATCTTAGGCTTTTTTCAGTTAGAAAATTGCACAGTGCAAAATTATAGGCTTTTTTCGACTAAAAATTTGCACAGTGCGAAAACTTTGAAACCCCGATATTTTCTTTTTTTTCGACAAAAAATCATTCCAATACAGCCTGGATTGACCATTCATTCCAATTTCCAAACTAGCCACCCTCCAATAAAAAATTGCACTGTGCAAAAACCTAAGCTTTTTTACACTAAAAATTTGCACTGTGCGATAAGTTTGAAACTCCAAAATTTTCTCTTTTTCGACCAAAAGTCATTCCAATGCAGCCTGGATTGACCATTCATTCCAATTTCCAAACTAGCCACCCTTCAATAAAAAATTGCACAGTGCAAAATCATAGGCTTTTTTAAACTAAAATTTCGCACTGCGCAAAATTATAGACTTTTCTCCATAAGGAAACCGCACTGTGCAAAATCGCAGGCTTTTTTCAATTATAAAATTGCACTGTGCAAAATTATAGGCTTTTTTCAACTAAATTTTTGCACAGTGCAAAATCGTAGGCTTTTTTCAATTAGAAAATTGCACTGTGCAAAAACCTAAGCTTTTTTACACTAAAAATTTGCACTGTGCGATAAGTTTGGAACTCCAAAATTTTCTCTTTTTTCGACCAAAAGTGATTCCAATACAGCCTGGATTGACCATTCATTCCAATTTCCAAACTAGCCACCCTCCCTTCCTTCTCACCCACATCTGCTGCAACGCAAACTGAGATTCCATTAAAACTTTTATGTTTTGGGCTCGTATTTTCTCCGTTCGGCGCGTCGATTCAACAGGCCGGAAAAGCGGCGGGGAAATGGGGGGCTTTCCAAACTTTTTGGTGGGGGGCATGCTGGCTCATGTTTTTCCAGAGGAGAGAGAAAAAATTCCGCCTTTTCTTGATCGGTTGTTTTGAAAAAATTTGCGGAATGAAAATTAAGGCTGATCCTACGAAGTTGTATATATTTTCTCGAGGGTTTTGGGGGATTTTTTGATATATTGCCTGAGGGGAAATTGGGGAAAAGTTGATTTTTTTGGGTGGAAATTGGGAGATCAAGATTATTGAAGGTGAATTATAGGATTTTTTGGTAAAATGCCTCAGGCAAAAAAGTTGAAAATTGCATTTTTTGAACTTTGAAAAAAAAATTTTTGATTTTAAATAAAATTTTTTGATTTTTTTATATTATCCATGACTATTTCACTATATTTTACCCATTTTGCCTTTTAATTTACCCAAAAAATATCTCAAAACCCTCAAAAAATACTTCTTTTCCCACCTAATCCCAGGGTAAACATGTCTTGTTTAATCAACGTATTACCCCAGACCTCTGAAACACTTTTTTTGTACGAGTTTCTTATCAAACTCATGGGAAAATACGTGGTGAATGAGCCGGACATGTTCCCCAAACAGACCATAAAGGTGCCATTCCGCGAAATGTAGGTGAATTTTTTAGTGTTCGCACAGTGCGAGAATATTTTTTTGAGTCGAAAAAAATTTTGCACAGTGCAATTTTTCCTTTTTTGCTTAATTTGATGCACTGTGCGGAAATTTAAACTTTTGCACCGTGCAAAAAGTGCGATATTTTCTTGCACGGTGCAAAAAACATTATCGTATTTTTGCACCGTGCAAGAAAATATCGCACAAAATATTGCAGTCGCGTTTTGTTTTTGCAGTGCAAAATTAAAAAAAAAAAAATTTTTTGCACCGTGCGAAATGTACGATATTTTTTTGCACCGTGCGAAAAGTGCGACATTTTTTGCACCGTGCAGAATGTGCGATATTTTCTTGCACCGTGCGAAAAGTGCGATAAATTTTTTTGCCCTGTGCAAAATTTAAAACCATTTTTTTTGCACCGTGCAGAACGTGCGATATCTTTTTGCACCGTGCCAAAAGCGCGATATTTGTTTTTGCACCGTGCGAGAAGTGCGACATTTTTCCGCAAGGTGCAAAAAAACATTTCAGTCGCGTTTTGTTTTTGCACTGTGCAAGAAAAGCGATAATTGTTTTTGCACCGTGCGAAATGTGCGATATTCTTTTGCACTGTGCGAAAAGCGCGATAAATTTTTTGCACTGTGCAAAAAGTGCGATATCTTTTTGCACCGTGCAGAAAGTACGACATCTTTTGCACCGTGCAAAAAACGCAATACATTTTTCCGCACAGTGCAAAAAAAAAACATTTCAGTAGCCTTTTGTCATCGCACTGTGCGAATTTTTTCTTTTTCTTTTTTCGCACCGTGCAAAAAAAGAAAAAAATATTTCGTCGTAAACAACGTGCTAATACAAATTTTTGCTCGAATTCTCTCAAAATCACCATAAAAATTTCAATTTCAGCACCATGCGGTATACGCATGCGATTGTGGCTCGGATTCCGCAGCAGCTAAAATTCGAAAACAAAAAAGCTGCCGGTAAAGTTGACCTGGAGAAGGCTCGGAAACAGATCGAAGACTTGAATGAAACACTACGAGAGGTGAGTTATCTCCCATATTTTTTATGAATTTAGATTTTTTTTCCTACTCGCAGAGTAGATAAGATCGCTTGGAAATCGGCCAAAAAGTCTTATCAGCAGTGACGAAGAAAATAAAAAAAATGCTGACATCATAACAGCTATGTCAGCATTTTTATTTTTTCTGTCCACGGTAATTTGGGTAACATTTTGCACAGTGCAAAAACATAGGCTAGTTTGCACTATGAAACTGCACAGTGCAAAATTATAGTCGAAAAAAGCTTACATTTTTGCACAGTGCGAATTTTTTTTTGAAAATTTCTTCCTCGGTCTAAAGACTCAAAAAAATCCCATTTCAGTATTCTTGATAACATTTTGCATACTGCCAAAACGTAAGCTTTTTTCCACTAAAAAATTGCACAGTGCAAAAACATAGGCTAATTCGCACTATGAAACTGCACAGTGCAAAAACGTAGGCTAATTTGCACTATGAAACTGCACAGTGCGAAATTATAGTTGAAAAAGCCTACATTTTCGCACAGTGCAAAAAATTTTTTTTTTGAAAATTTCTTCCTTGGTCTAAAAGTGCAAAAAAAATCCCATTTCAGTATTTTAGATAACATTTTGCACAGTGCAAAAACCTAGGCTTATTTCCATTACGAGACTGCACAGTGCAAAATCATAGGCTTTTTTCAACTGCGAGATTGCACTGTGTGAAAACGTAGGCTAATTTGCACTACGAAACTGCACAGTGCAAAATTATAGTTGAAAAAACCCTACATTTTCGCACAGTGCGAAAATTTTTTTTCTCAAAATTTCATCAGTCTAAAAATCCAAAATATCCCATTTCCAGGCCGGAATCGAAGTGCTCGAGCTAGAGCCCGAAGAAAACACGCCCCTGCACAACCTGTACCTCGACGACACCGCCGTAATTATCAATGGAATCGCGTTGATTTGTCGCCCGAAAAAGAAGCACTCGCGTACGGCGGAAGTGCAGTCCTATCTGCGCGACATTGTCTGGCAAATCGTGGAGACGCCCGAGAAAGAGGGGAAACAAGAGGTTTTCCTCGAGGGATCGGACGTGGTGTTTACGGGCAAGGAGATTTTCGTCGGTATCCGAAAACACGGGACGAATATGGAGGGCGGCGTGGTGGTGGCGAGAACCTGGCCCGATTTGCCGGTGATTCCGATCCAGTTGGCCAAGGACAGCCCGCCGTTGAAGCATTTCGTGGCGGTCGCCGCAAGTGGGGTGTTATCCATGGGCAAGTCGAAAGAAGCGACTGCCGTGAGACAGGTAGGTAAAAACGACTTGTAAACCTAATGTTTTGTGAACGTATAGGGCCTATAGATTCTAGAAAAATTACAGTGATCACCAACCACACTTGTTTTAATAAGTTATAGGGATTTGAAAAATTTTCGGACTTCTCGGCCTAAATCAAGGTAAAAACCGAAATTTTAAAGATCTTACATCGCCATTTAGTATCTCAAACAACTCTAACCACCATCAGAAATAAATGTAACGTCTTTTTGAAAAAATATTTTATTGCCCTGAGGGCAAATTTGCCTTTAAACTGCCAAAATTTGGCTAAGAATTTAATTTTTCTCTTTCGGCCCGATTTCCACGAAAAAACCTTTTTTTCTGTACTCCAGAATTGACAGTAATACATTTTATAGGCCTTAGAACAAGTATAACACAACTTTTTCCCATTGTATTACCTATAACCACCCCAATTTTCGAGTGTACGGTCATCGTCTCCACTAAAAATTTCGACTTTCAGCGAATCGAACGAGAATCCACATTCCGCTACAAAGTGTTGAGTATAGATGCCGACGAACATATCAATTGTATCAACGCCAATCATCACCTCATTTTTCGCAACGAAAATGCTGACAATTCGGTGAGTTTTGGTTTTGGTGGTACCTCATGGATAATATAGGCCAAAAATATGGATTTTTTTGTCTGAAAAGTAGCTAAACAGCCTCTAGAACGGATAAAAACAAAAAAGCTGTTGCACAGTGCAACAACGTAGGTTTTTTTCAACTACCAAATTGCACAGTGCAGAATCGTAGGCTTTTTTCAACTACGAAATTGCACTGTGCAAAAACGTAGGCTAATTTACACTACGAAATTGCACAGTGCAAAATTATAGTTGAAAAAAGCCTACGTTTTTGCACTGTGCGAAAATGTAGGCTTTTTTCAATCAATTTCGCGATTTTTTAAAAACGCAGGGCTGCAAGATATATCAATATTTTTGGCTATTTCAACGGTTATTTTTATCTGAACCACTAAAGTTTTATCGAAAAAAATTTGGCCAAGAATTTATTTTTTCTTTAGGGACCATTTTCCACTAAAAAATCGCTTTTACGAAACTGCACCGTGCAAAAACCTAGGCTGTTTTCAACTATAAAATTGCACAGTGCAAAAACGTAGGCTTTTTTTTCAACTATAAAACTGCACAGTGCAAAAACGCAGGCTTTTTTCAACCATAAAATTGCACAGTGCAATTCTTTCTGAACCACCAAAGTTTAAACTCGAAATTTTCAGAAATACCGTCTTCTACAGGCGCCAACCGAGCTGTGGGGGCTTGCCGTGGACGAGCTAGTCAAGCTGGGCGCGCCCTTCTCCAGATTCTGCCTGTTGGCGCGACGGATATCGTCGTTGAAGCAGATCGACTAACACTTTTTGCTGCCAAACTCAAAACTTCGAAACCCGCATGTTGCTCAAAGTCTACCTTACACTGGACACTGCCATTCTACTCTAACTGTAATAATCTATTCCGAAAAATTAGCATAAAATTTCAGATTTTAGGGCAAAATTCCTAGTTTGTAATTTGGAATTTTGGCCTAAAACACAGTGACGGAGCTGATCCAGGGGCAAAAAACGTACCATTTTGGATCCGGGAAGTATCAAAAAATGTGGCAAAATGCCTCCCTCTCCAAGTGAAAAAACTCCGTTTAGAAGGGCCTTCACAAAAAGATGCGCTCTTTTTTCACAAGGAAAGTACTTCTATGGGGTATGGCGTTACAGGTCGAGAGACATATCAAAAAAATCGCAAAATTTTTCTGATTCAGAATATGTAAAAGCTAGCTGCCTAATTTTGGTATGTAAGGGTGAAAAAATCCTCTAAACTTTTCTCGCAACACCACGCAAACGCCTTTTTAACCCAGTTTTTACGAATTCAAAAGCTTTTTTTGAGCTAAACTAAGCCCTGGTATCTTGACAAGCCTTAAAATATCAAATTTGATTAGTACTACTTTATATTGGAACTACTAATTAGGGTGTAGTATTAATCAAATTTGATATTTTAAGGCTTGTCAAGATGCCAGGGCTTACTTTAGCTCCAAAAAAAGCTTTTGAATTGGCAAAAACTTGGTTAAAAGGCATTTGCGTGGTGTTGCGAGAAAAGTTCTGAGGATTTTTTCACCCTTACAAACCAAAATTAGGCAGCTCGCTTTTACATATTCTGAATCAGAAAAATTTTGCGATTTTTTTGATATATCTCTCGACCTGTAACGCCATATCCCATAGAAGTACTTTCCTTGTGAAAAAAGCCTCTTTTTGTGAAGGTTCTTCAAAGCGGAGTTTTTCACTTGGAGAGGGAGGCATTTGCCACATTTTTTGATACTTCCCGGATGCAAAATGGTACGTTTTTTGCCACTGGATCAGGTCCCCATTGTAATATAAATATCCGCATAAAAACTATTGTAGCCCTATTGCCGATACTCATAGCTTGTTATACACGATATATCATGGTTTTTTGCATTGTATTCGAAATAAATCCATCAAAATGAATTGAAATTTTCTTTAATTTGCCAGAAAATTCGTCAAAAAACATGCAAAAAATGATCAGATTTGGATAAAAAGCTTAGTAGGAACGTTGGAAAGCCTCGTAATTTACGCTAGACAGTACAACCTCGATGGAAACCGCTAAACACTGGCTTGGAAGAACTTGGAAGTGAAATTTTGAGGGAGAATTTAGACATTTTCGCCAAAATTTACGCTTTTTAGAGCAAAACTTGAGAAAAATAGAAAAAATCTTAGCAAAATTGGCTTTCTGATGTTAAATCAGACTAAAGAAAACAGTTAGAAGGTAATTTCATGCGGACTAATCAATAAATTATTCGAAAAAAATTTGGTTTTAACTTATAGGCCAATGAAAAATGGAAAATTTTGATGTTGTTTATGGTTGATTGAAGCCTTGCGGTGCGCCCGATTGGACGTTGGGGTTCCAGGCGGGATCCGAGCCACCAGCAGCCATCATTTGACCTCGGTCGGCTCTGAAATTATCAAAAATTAGTCAAAATGTCAAAATTTTCACTAAAATAATATCACAACTAAAGAGAAACCGTTAAATTTTGCTACAGACATCTCTATTAGACTCTATTCTCTCTTGAAACTCACTTTTTGCCCAATGCCATGAAGCCATATACGACTCCTGAAGCAAAAATTGTGCCGGCTCCCAAGATTGTGTTGAGCTCGGGACAAATCAAAATTGGTACGGCTCCCATGCCCATGTATAATGCGGCCTTTTGCCAGAAGGCGCGAGATTCACTGAACTGTGATATCCGTTCGAAAAAGTCGAGGAAAGCGCAGCAGAAGGGCGCTTCCAGCGCGACAGTTGCAAATCCGGCTGCTCTGAAAAGGATGGATAATATTTTTGGTCGTAAGTTGTGAAATGAAGACCCCGGTAGCTAGATTTTTTCTACACAGTAAGATAAGCCTTTATTCTTTCTAAATACTCCAATACAATGTCAAATTCAGCCACAATTTAATCTTTTTGAGCAGTTTCAATTTCCTAACCTCAAGCTGGGAAGGGTAATATAACTGGTCTAAAACTTGATGAACTAACCACCCAGGGAATCTAAAATCTTTCTGAATATCAAGACTAGGTCTATTTCTTTCTCTATGCCAAAAATCATTCAAAGAATTGATCATCAAGCCCTCAAAAATTCCAATCTTCAAGACCAGGGGCTAAAAGGACAAGGCTAATATAAATCCTCAATTCCCTTGGAAAATCAACTAAATCCTATTAGAAATCCTGTTCAGTCGACATATCGTCTCTTCGTTTTCCTAAAAACCAAGAACAACAAAAAACAAAACCACTTACAGTTGTAGTAGAACCGCTGCAATGCAGGTGGCACTAAAACTGAGAAGACCAAGAAGTCCGAAGAACATTGCGATAAAACCACCAAAGATCCCCAGTCCCTTGGCCAGGAATCTCGTCCACCATGGGAATGCGGAGTTGGGATCATGTTCTTGTTGCATTTGAGCTTGGGCTGACGAGGCCTGGGCACCCATTCTCGACTACAGGGAAGAAGTGAGGATCGTCGATTCGGCCCGGTTGGTTTATGTTCTACCTGAAGAGATGGCACTTTGCAATTTTTAGTACGATTTTCGACACCTTCTACGGCATTCAAACCAAAAATCAACGCGAAATAACAGGTTATAAAATTATATTATCCATGACGTATCTAGTGTAATATTGTGAAACCTAAGCCTAAACAAAGGTCAAAAACGTTATCAAAACAACAATCAAGCCCCAAAATTGTTGTTTTCTTCCTTTTCATCGACTAAACATCAAAAAAATACCAAAAAATCGGCTAAATTAATATCCTCCACAACAAATCTCCCTAACATAAGGTGGAAAATCATCTATATTCTGCCAAACCAAACTTTTTTCAGCCCAATTAAGCTTCTCGAACCTCCAAACTGCATGAGTAAAGGCTCATAAGTAATTCCCGATATTCTCCTTGGCCAATGTTGACGAAAAACGGGGGCAAAACGCTCGGAAATCTTTGCCGTCGCACCAAAAATTATTTCTTTTTACGTTGGCACATAAAAAACGCACGCCCGGGCGGGGAAAAGACGGGCGCACGCGGAGGCCCTCGGGGCATATAAGCCAAAAATGGCGAGGGGAATGCCGAAAGTTCGGGGGGGCCGAAACAAATTGGAAAAGAGTCTGTGCAAACACAATCTTCAAATTCCTGACCATGTCATAGGGCTTGTCGTGCTTTGACATTCACCGAAAAAGGGATTTTCAGGCATTCGGAACCTTATTTTAGATATCAAATTTTGGAGGTATGTCAAGATGAATAAAAAGGCCCGCAGAAGGCAAAATCCTCGTAAATTCTGTGGAAATACCCATTCATAATCTCATAAAAACCCTCAGCTTCTATCAAAAATAATAACCAGAAGAAAAATTTAGCGTTTTCCCATAGAAAAAACACATTTTTACCTTATTTTAGACAACAAATCTCATAAATAACACCATAAACTTGCAAATATCGAGTGAATTGTCGAAGAAACTCCTCGAAAAGATTATCAGCCCCATATCTTATCAAAATACACCTCAAACACCTCCAATTTCCCAATAATTTAAAACGCAAATATCAGAAACACCTAAAACAACATAAAAAATTTCAACGGAACTGGAACAAAACTCATTAAAATTGGCCAAAAAGCACCTGCTGAATTTATTCCATCATTTTTAAAACGTTTATTCCCCCAAATTTTTGAGAAATTCACCTTGTTTTAGGCGAAAAACTCAAAAAACAATCTTTTGTAAAAAAGACCCGAGAAATTTCACAATAGCCAACGTTTTATCAACGCTGAATGCCAACAAGACATTGGTGGTTCGTTTGAAACCCAAAACTATGAATATAAACACGACAGGAGGTGGGATTCATCCGGTTTTCGGACAGGTGCGCGGCGGGAACGGAAGCCCAGCGAAAATTAGATGGAAGGCCGCCGAAAACGGACTGGCCATGCGGGAAATGGGATGCAAATTACGTGTCGAGGACTTGACTTCAAATTTTAATAACCAAAATCCCCAAAAAATTGGGGATACCGGTGATTAGCTCAATTATATTACACTTGACCCCCAAGTCGAGGGGAAACTCGAAAAAATTTGACGGAAGAGATGACGCGTCCGCGAAAAAATCCATACACTCTCGAGGAAAAATTGCTGAAATTCTGGGAAGATAAAAAAGCTAAAAAACCCGGTTCTCCAATGGGAAAACAAAGCAAATTTGGGGGATAAAAACGAAGAGGGGGAACATGGAAAAAAGACAAAAAAATGGACAGCCAAATCGAATAACCACTTCCATTCGGGTCGCTGCTTGTTTTGACCGAGTCGTAGAGGCGAAAACATCAACAATAGGGGAAAAAATTATATTACACTAGGTACCTCAATCAAAAAAATTGTCAAAAATACTAAACCTTTGTCAAATAAATAACTAAAAATGCTCTCAAAAGATTCCTTACACTCTATTCCAACTATTTCAAGTACATAATTGGCGTCTACAATTACAAAACCACCAAAATTTTGAATAATTAGATTTATCGGTGTGACAATCGAACAAGTACAATATTATTAGTGCAGGTCCATGGATTCAATCACATCGTATTTGAAGGTTTTTTGCTTCAGGACCTTTGTGGTGCCGGCCTTGAACTTGTAAGTGAGATCCAGAGGTTCTGGGAGTTTGCAGAATTCTGGAACAATGGGTCCTTCGAAGATGGTCTCGTCCTTCTCAATGATGACCAAATTCAACGAGTTTCCACTCATGTTATCTCCGTGCATACCGGCTTCCAAGGCGCGCTGGACGAGAGCCTTGGCTTCAGCGGTCTGAAAATGCGAAGGGTAATATTGAGATGGCATGTGTAATATAAAAATCGATCCAGATGTGTATGTCTACTTGATATTATTATCTCAGACCCTCCACATAGGCCAATTACTCCTCTACAGAGGTTGTCGAACATTTGTAGCTACCTAAACATCGAAAAAACAAGAAAATTAACTTACAGTCATATCCTTCTTGAAATCCCTCTCCAAAACGGTAATAGCACAATAACTTCCACTACCATCGGCAGCAAAAGCTTTGGCCATGGTCGTACCATTGGCTGAGCATTCATACAGATGCGGACCCGTGGCGTCCACACCTCCGATCAACAAATACGCTCCGATATAGCCCATGTACTTAAACAGGTGCTGCTTGGCCATCCTCAACGCGGCAATCACGCGCGCCTTCTTTCCAGTGTTCAGCTCGCTAAGTCGGAGGTTAGCACCAAGCATCCGGGTCACTTGGTCCAGATCAGCCGCCGTACCGGCACCACAAGCATACATGGATTCGGTGAGTTTGTGGACCTTCTCGCACTGTTTGTCGGCGATAACGTTGCCCTGAGTCGCTCGAGAGTCAGCGCCCATTACAACACCGGTCTAAAAATAGCCATTTCAACGATAAAATCGGGAGATCCGCAGAGAAAGTACGAATTTTTGACTTCAAGTGGTATGGACAATATAAAAATTGCTCTGAATTTTTAACAAAGAAGAATACAATTAAACCAAAGGCTGAAATACATCTACTATACCTCTTAGCAACTATTGAGAACAATAATCGACAAAACACTGCAAATTTAGAGCGAAATTTTACTATTCACCATAACCAATATAAATGCCGCAAAAATAAGCTTGCACGCATAAGACCTTACTAAAAAACATACAGTCAGCTTCTTCAACCCTTCTAGATTCTACTCTGCGAAAAATTGCCTTGATATCTCGTTTCCTCCAGCTCTTATTATATTATCCACGACCTCAACACCTGAGCCCAAAAAAAATAATTCCAAAATCACCCACCTTGGACAAACATGCAACAATTGTGGTACCAGTTGATCGATGAACGTATGGTTGCACGCCCATGCTGTCTAGCGCGACATTCCTGATCGAATTGGAGAAGTCAAATGCGGGCAGAGCATCAAGTTCAACTTTCGACATTTTTGATCCTAAAACAATATAAAACAATGCAAAATAATTTTTACACACCTTTCGAAATAGATTTGCAAGATTCCTAAACAATTTTTCGTCCAAAAAAATAAGTTTATCATCAAAAAATTTTTCGCAAATTCAATTTTGACACTTCGTCGCGCCGAAAAATCGATTGTGGCGTTCCGTGACAGGCGAAAAAATTGAAGACTTTTTGGTGAAATCGGCTCGGAATCTGCTTCATTCGGCTACGATATTCGGCTACGGTGTGGTTGTATATTCGATAAAAATTCGTCTACCTCGAACCTACGAGAAAACCCGTCATGATGACACAGTTTTCGCAAAAATCCATAAAATACGTCAGTCTGTCTAAAAAATCCGTCAGTCTGTCTCGAGAAAATGTCATCCAAAACACAGTCCGACTGTCTTGGTGGCCGAAACGAGTGGAATTGAGAGGAGAAAGAGGGCTAGGCTGGCTGGGATGGCTAAAATAAGGTGTCATCATGACGGAAGTCATGTCATAGCGGCCGAACCGCCGCTCCAAACATGAAAGCCTCTTGTCTCTGAGACATTTACGTCATCATGATCAGTTCCGTGTCGAAATCGTCTGTCTGAAGGGCGCGGAAAAGGGTGTCATGATGACGTGTTTTCTGGAAATTCTTGAAATTCGCCGACTTTTCGTGAAGATCATGGTCGAGAAGGTGGGACAAGGCCATGATGAGTAATCGAGTCGCAGTCGGAATCTCCATCCCGAAAAAATCCGTCATAATGACGGGATTTTTTGAAAAATGACCGAATTTTTGGAATAATGACGGATTTTTTGGACATCAACGGAATCGATCACGATGACTAGATGAATCAGATGTTTTTTTGTAATTTTTTTTATTATCTTCTGTCGTCTTCACGATGATAATTATGTATTTCGGGCCTTCGAATGTCAAGGCGACATTTTATACGATGATTCCCTAGCATTCTCCAAAGTTTTCGGTAGAGAGTGCGGAGGTGTGTGGTAAGCAGTGGAGGGCGTCAGACAGTCGCCTCGTAATAAGGAATTCGGGGGGTTTCGTCGGAATCGCGGTGTGTCGCACGGTGCGACGGGGTGCGCACATAACCACTGGTAAGACGAAGAAAAGGGCTTCCAACGGCGAGCTTGAGAGCTCAGCCGGTCGTAGGGGGCTCGTCTGTATAGCAGATGACACTACGCACCGCAACGTTGCGTGTTCTAGGATGTAGCGCACAAACAAGGATGTTTTGATTGCACTGTGCGCACTTTTACGGCTATTTCCGAAATTTAAAAGCTCTTCGTCCTCTCCCTTTTCCAAATTATCTTTTCTTTTCTCTCTCAATGTGTGTACTCTCTTGTAGAGTGGTCGGAGAGAAGACGGGGTCGAAATTTATTCAAGCTGACATTGTTTTAGGCTCTGAATCGGCGTTTTATACCCCGAAGACGGTCGTGAAAAAAAACGTTAAAGGAGGAATGAGATAAAACGAGATTCTGAAGGCATTTGAGACGGTTTGCAGTTGACGATCTTGTCCGACGACCTCCACTGGCATCTTCACCATCGACTTCAGGTCCAAATTTGTAAAAGATCTTTTTAAAACTAATGAAAATGATGGAAAATGCTAGATAAATCATCAATCCGCATTTGTGTCATGCTATTCGGTCGTATTTTACCCAACACTTCCACCCTGAGTTTATCCCGCCGCGAAAATTTTGGCGCGAAATTTGAAATCGCAATAATTCTGGCATTTCGTTTCAGGTGCAATTTTTCGCAAAAATATTTTTTTGTTCACGATAAGAACGCCCAAACAAGCCTTCAAACTTCAAAATTTCAATCTGAAACCGCATTAAACACACCAAAAATATTGTAGACGTCCAACGGGCGAATGCTGCCGTCGAATCGCCGCTTGTACATAACGTAGTGCCATCGAAATGACAATCATCGTCTTTCTGGTCGACAACAGCGGCTCCATGTCCACGCGGACCGTGAATGGAATCAATTATATGGACTTTGTCCGGCAATTTGTGGAGGCATTTCTCAAGGTGGGGGTTTGTCTTCGAATTTTTCGGATTTTAGGTCGGCGAGATGGAAGAATACTGTGATTTTGGGGTGTACGGTAGCTGTAGGGTTTATTGCAGCTGGCTTACTGTAAAGAAATTTGCAAAATTTGTCAGAAATTTTTTTGAAGACAATTTTATATTGTACTAGGCCAAAAATTGATGGTCCCTTGGATTTTTGTGGACTCCAAGTTCCTTTGGGGCTTGTTGCTTCTGAATTATAGCCTATTAGATACAGTAGACGTTGTGTCAAGTTCTAGGCAGCTTTTACAAGAAGTTTATAGCTTGAGTTTTCTAAAATTAAGGATTTTATTACTTTAGGCTATCAAAAATTTTTTTGAGAATTTTTATGTCTTTTCCTAAAATTTTAATTTCTATACTTGCAGCAGCGACAACGTGATCCGATCTCAAAAAATGACAGGTATATGTTGATGGGGTTCGAGGAGTATCCCAGTAATGTTAAGGTAAGCCAGAGCCTACTGTAATGTCAAATTTTCCCAACCTTTTCCAATAATCACATCACGAATTGCAGTCCGGCTGGAAAGAGGCCCAAAGTCACTTCAACGAGCAGCTTCGTCAGCTCCGGGCATCGGGTTCATCCGACTTTATCGAGGCGTTTTATAACGCGCTTCGGTTCGTCAACTTAAATCGAACGCAAACGGGTATCGAGAACTACGGGTATGGCCGGTATCCCAGCTTTTCCGAGCCGGTTGTATTTATTGCTGTTGTGGATTACAATAATCTCGATTTGTCCGAAGAATTTGTAAGTTTTTTTTCGATTTTTTGTTCGTTTTTAGGTCATGGTGAATATACGGTTGTATCTCTTCAGCAAGACGGGTTCCCTCCACTTCCTCAGCCCCTGGGCGAGCTGACGGAAGAACCATTCAGATGGGATCATCGGCTCTTCGTGGTGGGCTTGGACATCCCGGGCCATCCACCTTTGGACGAGATTGAGGATTGGATGGAGGAAGATGAAGAAGAGGAATATCCCGAGGAAAGCCCGACTTTTGAACACAGTGCTGCGAAGAATATGATCCACAAGGTCAATGGTGAGATTTTACTTTTGTTTTTGAATGTTTAGAATGGACAAGCGCCAAGTTATGACGCAATATTACACATGATGTCAAGTGCAATATAATGATGTCTGTAAATCGGAAGTTTCAGGCAAATTATATCGAATGCGGGCTGCCAAACAGATGAATGCCATCTTGGATGCGGTATTACAGAAAATCCAAGTGAATGGGGTGTTTGTTAGACTGCAGCAGCATGGCCCAGAACCTTCAGCTCCGAAAAATCCGTTGCCCGAAGTGCCAAAAGAAGAGGAAGAAGTTCTCACGGGTATCACTGTTGTCGACGGAGAGGCCAAAGACGATCATGTGGCGAAGAACGATCAAGGTAGTGTTTTTTATATTGAACTTGATATTAATTTAGATTTTTTAAAATTTTAAAATTTTTTGAAAAATTACTGTAGCCAGTGCCGTGGATGGATATCATTAGTATCAGTGGACTCTAATTGACTTAAAATTTTTAAAATAACTAAAATCGGAATGATTTCAGAGGTCATCCAAGAAGAAGAACTTGACGGGAACATAGTGGATTGGAAGAAGTCCGTGGTACTGCTTCATCGTGGAACCAAAGTCCATACGAACACACAGTCATCATGGCCAATACCTGAAAGCTATTGGCCGGATCAGTCAACGTAGGTGCCAGTTTTCAGCATTTTTTTGGCGATTGGCTGGGTCTAGTGTAATATCGAAATTTTTAATGGATGTGGGGCACGTCAAGAAATTTCGGGCATTGCAAAGGTTCTCACAGCGAAAAAAAATTCATAAAATCTGTCATCCAAATTGCACATAACAGCAATTTTTAACCTAATTTTTTTTATGGGAACTCTAGGGAGTACTGTTAGTCGTATACAACTGTTTTTTATACCGCTGTTACATTCTAAATGGGTGTCATCGTGACGAATTTTCTGAACATGGTTCGAGCTAGGCTAAAAATAGTGCAAATTTCAAGGCCGAATATCAAAAAAACTGTCCCATCAACCGGGACGAGACCGGTGTAGATACTCGAAGAACAGTTTAAGGATTTTTTTGACGTAGAGCGTATACCTCCTCCCAGTGCTCTCTGACTCGGTATCGTCGATACAAACTTTTATTTAGACGTTGTATTCTACGCCTTGGAAGACTGTCAAAACACTATGATTATGGCTATATTTTGGTTCTATTAGCTTAAGCAACTCTCGAGCTTTCTATTGGTAGCAATATCTTGTGATTTACTAATAATCTTTATGTCAAAATATTGCAAGCCATTTGGACAAAAACGAATTTGCACAGGGCAGAATGCCAAAAAAAATCTAGGCTTTTTCATTGGGCGCCCGTTTTTCTTTTATTTTTTCTTGACGTGTGGGGCTTATAGTAAGATGTAGATGGCCTGAATGACAACTAAATGAGAGATAGAGATGTAGTAGAATAGGTATTTGAAGAATTGAGCTGTGTGTTTGGAGAAAACACTAAGTTTTTTCACTATGTATAATGTCGAGATGATGTTGAAAAATTGACTTTTTCAAATAGTCGATGGCGGTATTAAGATCATTTTTTTGTATATAGGTTGATTATGATGTCAGCTTGGTGTTTAAAAAAGAATTTGAGAATTTAGCCAACAGTAGAAGAAGTTATGAACTGATGTTTCGGACCCTTTATAATGTCGAGGTCATGTTGAAAAATTGACTTTTTTCGAATAGTCGATGGTTATAATAAGGTGGTTTTTTGTGTGTTGAGGTTTATTATGATGTCAGTTTACTGTTTAAAAAAGAATTTGAAGATTTAGCTTACGGTAGAAAAAGTTATGAACTGATATTTCGGACCATGTATAAGGTATAGACGACTTTAAAAAAGTCTGGGTTTTCTAGTAAAAATTGTTGAATTTTGGGTGGAATTGAGTTGATATAGATATCAGAGACTATCAGCTCTCTAAAAAATATTATTTTCAGTCTCCAACTTCCACCCAGAAAGGTGTATCCCGAGATTTCGTTCCGCTGCGACGAAACCGAACAGGTCAGCACTCCCGGCTTTCCCTTCGACAAATACGAACTGGAATCGGGCCCATTGGCAGAATACATCCTCAACAGACGCGACCCCTCCTGTTGCTGGCAATTATTCGTCAACAACTCGTACAATCGGCCCGGCATCGGGTTCCCTTTCGGCTACATGAAGGCGGCGTCGAACCTGCAAACGGTGAATGTGTTCATATTCCCATACAACTACCCATTGCTCTTCGCCATCATCGAGGAATGCAAAGAGGAGAAGAATCGCACCACGGAAGAGTTCAAACAGAAAGTGGAACGGTATTTTCGAACAATTCCCAGCTATTATATTGTGGTAGGTATTAGATGTTTTTTTTGGATTTTTTTGGAAATTTGCGGGGTTGGATTGCAATTTTTTTGCATTTATTTGTAAATCAAGGGTAGTAGAGGTCCTGTGAAGATGAAATAATCCAAATTTGAGAATAAATTTATATTACTTTAGGCAAAAATTGATGATATTTTTTCTTTTTTGATAATTTTTTGGCGATTTCAAATGGTATTTGTAATAAAAATAGTATTTTGTTTAATATCAGATAGAAATAGCGGGAATTTGAGGCTAAATTTATATTATTTTAGGCAAAAAATTATGATTTTTTAAGAATTTTATATTTTTTTGCCATTTAAACCTCTAAAATTGATATACAACCACTTTTCAGCCCCTTCGGAAGGTCCTAGCGAAATACCCGATCCAGCATCCAATGCTGGACGACTCCAAACCCTTCCATTTCCTCCATTTCACGGTAATGCAGGCGGTCAGCAAGGCCAAAACGCAAGGCAAAGAAGACTTTGAGAAGACGTGCACGGAGATCCAAAAAATGGAAAGGAAACCCTATTTCACGGCCACGATGACCCTACCAATGGCTCCGGTGGTGAAAAGTGCAGTCCCCGAGACCTTGAATCAACGCAAAATCGGCCATCTGACCAGCTACAAACAACAAATTCAACCGCTTTATAAGGATGCAACGGTAGGTTTTTAGTGGCCGATTTTTTTTTGATTGGTTTTTGCACTGTGCAAAAATGTAGGCTTTTTTCAATTTGGAAATTGCACTGTGCAAAAATGTTGGCTTTTTTCAACTGCGGAATTGCACAGTGCAAAATTCTAGGCTTTTTTCAACTACGAAATTGCACTGTGCAAAACCGTAGGCTTTTTAGAACTAGAAAATTGCACTGTGCAAAAATGTAGGCTTTTTTCAATTACGAAATTGCACTGTGCGAAAATATAGGCTTTTTTGAACTGGAAAACTGCACTGTGCAAAAATGTAGGCTTTTTTCAATTGCGAAATTGCACTGTGCAAAAATGTAGGCTTTTTTTCAACTAGAAAACTGCACTGTGCAAAAATGTAGGCTTTTTTCAATTGCGAAATTGCACTGTGCAAAAATGTTGGCTTTTTTCAACTGCGGAATTGCACAGTGCAAAATTCTAGGCTTTTTTCAACTACGAAATTGCACTGTGCAAAACCGTAGGCTTTTTAGAACTAGAAAATTGCACTGTGCAAAAATGTAGGCTTTTTTCAATTACTAAATTGCACTGTGCGAAAATATAGGCTTTTTTCAATTACGAAATTGCACTGTGCGAAAATATAGGCTTTTTTGAACTGGAAAACTGCACTGTGCAAAAATGTAGGCTTTTTTCAATTGCGAAATTGCACTGTGCAAAAATGTAGGCTTTTTTTCAACTAGAAAACTGCACTGTGCAAAAATGTAGGCTTTTTTCAATTGCGAAATTGCACTGTGCGAAAACGTAGGCTCTTTTCAACTAAAAATTTGCACAGTGCAGACACGTAGGCTTTTTTCAACTACGAAATTGCACTGTGCGAAAACGTAGGCTTTTTAGAACTAGAAAATTGCACTGTGCAGAAATTTAGGCTTTTTTCAACTATGAAATTGCACTGTGCAAAAATTTAGGCTTTTTTCAACTACGAAATTGCACTGTGAGATTTTTTTAGGGATAGTCGTTTGATCTCGAAAAAAATCGCTGGTGTGTAAAGCTGAGACCTCAAAATTTTATTTTAGGTAGCGATCACCCCCACTCGGATCTCCAAAGACACTGCCCAACGCTTTTTGAACCCGTATCTGGTGGAACGAGAGGATATTGTCGATCAGTTGGAGCGAATGCGGGTCAATCTGGAGCTGAACCTGAACAATTCGGCCATCCCAGTGCTGGAAGGCGGAATTCCGGGCCAAAGAATTCGTCTGCAGCACGCGGAAGATCTTCACGCACAGCCCATCCAAAAAATGGGCGATTTCAACCTGTACGCGAAACGCCTCGCCGACATTGGGTTCGCCCCAATGCGCGATTTCGAACCCCCTCAAGCCAAGCCGCACGCCTTCGGAAACCCATTCAAGCTGGACAAAAAGTCGATGGCCGTGGATGAGGTCCCACCAGATCTAAATGAAGGCCCCGACACCGCACAAATGCCCCAAAACAACGGAAATGGAAAAGAGAAGGACAAGAAGAAAGGCGCCACCGAAACACCAAGTGGAAATCCGAGAATGATGAAGCGACGGGTTGGGCCGTTGGATCGAGAAGCCCTGATGAGGTGGAGGTACGAAAATGAAGGGGAGAGAAGATGAATGTAGTGGGATTAGAGAGTTGAAAGGGACGGTATAGGACCTGGAAGTAATATCAGAGAGTTTTAGAAGGTTTGGAAGAGAAAAAAATATGAAATTTGGGAAAAATTTAGATCTGGACCATATTTTAGACAAAATTGTTGGATTTTTTGGCCAAGTTTAGATTATTTTGAAGAAATAAGGAGGTTTATAGTAACTCAGAGGCTTTTGTAATAGATTTTAGTTACTTTGGAGTTTCCATTTTGGGTTGATTAATCAAAAAATTTGAATTTTTCCAGGCAACGCCGGCTTTCGAACTATTCGGACGCCGAGTCCGTGGTCTCAGACCTCGGCTATACGGGCGATTTGGACAACGAAATTGACGCGAAACGCCCGCGATACGCGGCGTCGGAGCCGGGCGACCTGGCGCCGAACATCGAAGAGGAGGAGGAAATGCCAGAAGAAGAAGAAGACGAGCAGCCCGAACAAGAGAACTTTTCCATAATTTCGGACGAGGAAATGGGCAGCTACAACGTGCCAGCCGGCTGCACCACCACCCCATCCCCATCATCGGTGACGTCGGAGGATTCGGGCGTCCGAATGGACGATGTGATCGAAGAGGAGGCCAAAAAACCAACGAAAAGACTGCTGAATGGCAAGGATAATGTCGAAACACCCGAGAAAAATGGAAACAACGGCAATGTAGCGGATGAAAATGAACCGCAAGAGGAGGTGGAAGTGGCGAAAAAGAAGAAAAAGATGGTCATAGAGTCGAGCGAAGAGGAGGAGGAAGCCGAGACATTGGATGAGACGGATAAGATAAATCGAAGCGCAGAGTCGGAAGAGACGGAAGAAGAAGATGAAAGTGGCAAGGAACAAAAGCCAAAGCCTTCAAATAGCGATGAGGAAAGCGAGGGAGAGATCGGCGAAGACTCGATACCAATGCTGGCCAGATATCCGAAGGTCAAGGAGGTAGAAGAGGAAAAGCAATTTAAATACGATGCCAGGGAAGATTTGGTGAAGGGATTCAGGGAAGAGCATTTGAAAAGTGTAAGGAATACTTTGGTGCATCTATTTTGACGGAAATTTTGGGTGGGAGCCAAGTTTGAGAGTCGATTTATATTGTACTTGACATCTGATGTAGATTATAGTTTTGGGGGTAAGGGATATTACTGCGAGGTAAATATCTATTTGGCTGGTTTTTAAGAAGAACGGCGAGTTATATTGTACTTGACATCAGATGTCTAGAGTAATATAAGGTGCCGGAATAAAGTTTGATTGTTGCGTAACCACGTCAGTGATGTCTAAAGCCCTATATTTTTTGTTTAGAGACTCTTTTGTTATGTTTTAGTGAATATTGAGAAGTTATACTGCATTTGACATCAGATGTCAAGTGTAATATAAAATCAAAAGTCTGTGTTTGAATCTTGAAAATTGCTGTCAAATGGGAACTAGACATCATGATAGGAGACTGTGAAAAATTTTAGACCATTTACTGTACTACAAACTCGGTAAAAACATGTTTAATTTACCCTACTTTAGAACAAGTACGTCAAGAAGCAAAAACCTCAACAGAACGGTGATCTCAACGGAATTCTCGAAGATGATGGAAGTTGCGTCGTCGTGGAAGGCATATACGTCCCATTAGCATCATCCGATGATGAAGAAGCGGCCTACGTACCCGACAAAGAACCAAAATACATGACGCGGGCGCGGCTGGAAAAGAAAATCAAAACCGAGCCGAGGAAAAAGGAAAAGTCGAACGCCAGAAACGGCAAAAAACGCGGCAGCGATGACGGCGAAGACGATGAGGAAGGCGAAAATTCCGATTCATCGTTCTCGTCCTCGGAGGACGAGGAAGAAATTGCGCAAAAAAAGGAGCAGCAAAAGCTGCTGGACGAATGTTTTGATTACGGAAGGGAGAAATCGCCCTCAATAGAAGAGGAAAAGGTCGGAATACGACTACCGCTCGGTCAGGACGACCTACCAAGCTGTAGCAATCAAATTGAGTCGCCGGAAGTCGCGGCAGACCCGGTGAAACACCAACAAGATTCGCCGGTTCTGAGCCGAATCGAGATGGTCGAACTGAGGTGCACGATCAGGTGCGCGGTCAGAAATCATAGCAGAGGTGAGGGAGGCTGTATGAAGGAGATTTGGAGGGTTAGAGTTGATGAAAATGGGATTTTTTAGAATTTGCGGCGATTTTAGTGGATAAAATGAAAGTTTTGAGGATTTTGGCGGATTTAGTAGAGAATTGAAGTGTTTCACAGACGAATCAGGCTATTTGATTGATGAGCTATGAAGTTTCATCGATGAATTTGAGCGTTTCATCAATGAAATTGAGAGCTTTTGGTGGGAAATTGATGATTTTTTACGAATTTCACGGTTATTTTTTATGAGTTCGGCGTCGGGGAGCGACGATTGGGGAAACTGAAAATTATTATTTTTCTTCGATGCAAGTGCCGAAGTTAGGATAATCGATGGCGCTGATTTCGAAAATGACATTCATTTTTTTTGATCGTTACTTTTTTTCCGTAAGTGGTACTGTAAAGTAGTAATTTTTTGACCTTTTTCACAAATACTCGATTTAGGGGTTTTCGATAGTGCTGATTCTGAAAATCTTATTCATGTTTTGATTTGGAATCAACGGCACCACGACATTTCCGGAATTTGGACACTTCCGGAATGGCGGAATAGTGACACTTCCGGAATGGCGGAACAGTGACACTTCCGGAACCGGGGAAAAATCAAAGAAGAGGCTTAGACCTGCCGTCTGAACCATCTGACTGGATTTATTGTTATTAATCTCAAAAATTTTGTTATTTTTTTTTCTGATTGTTACTTTTTTCTTAAGTAGTAGTGTTAAAAAGTAATTTTTTGCGATTTTTCCAAAAATACTGGATTTAGGGGTTTTCGAGGGTGCTGATTTCGAAAATCATGTTAGCTTTCCTCTTCATAGTACTATCTGGTACTATACAGTACGAAGTGAAAATATGGCTTTCGGCGTTAATGGTGTTGTTTTGATGCTTGGTACTCCTCAAAAACGCGTTTTAAATAATTGGTACTGTTTAGTACTGTCTGGTACTGTGTAGTACAAGGTAAAAATTTGGCCTTTAGGCGTTAGTGGTGTTGTTCTGTTCCTTAGTACTCCTATTTTCACCTTGTACTACATAGTACCAGACAGTACTAAACAGTACCAATTATTTAAAACGTGTTTTTGAGGAGTACCAAGCATCAAAACAACACCATTAACGCCGAAAGCCATATTTTCACTTCGTACTGTATAGTACCAGATAGTACTATGAAGAGGAAAGCTAACATGATTTTCGAAATCAGCACCCTCGAAAACCCCTAAATCCAGTATTTTTGGAAAAATCGCAAAAAATTACTTTTTAACACTACTACTTAAGAAAAAAGTAACAATCAGAAAAAAAATAACAAAATTTTTGAGATTAATAACAATAAATCCAGTCAGATGGTTCAGACGGCAGGTCTAAGCCTCTTCTTTGATTTTTCCCCGGTTCCGGAAGTGTCACTGTTCCGCCATTCCGGAAGTGTCACTATTCCGCCATTCCGGAAGTGTCCAAATTCCGGAAATGTCCTGATGCGGAATCAACACTATCGAAAACCCCGAAATAGAGTACTTGCGAAAAAAAATCAAAAAATTACTACTTTATTACTTTAGTACTACTTAAGAAAAATAGTAACGATCAAAAAAATTAATGTCATTTTCGAAATCAGCGCCATCGATTATCCTAATTTCGACACTTACATCAAAGAAAAGTAATACTTTTCGGTTTCCCCAATCGTCGCTCCCCGACGCCGAACTCATAAAAAATAACCGTGATATTCGAAAAAAATCATCAATTTGCCACCAAAAACTCTCAATTTCATTGATGAAACCCTCAAATTCATCGATGAAACTTCATAGCCCATCAATGGAATAGCCTGATTCGTCAATGAAACACTTCAATTCTCTACTAAATCCACCAAAATCCTCGAAACTTTCATTTATCCGCTAAAATCGCCTCAAATTCTAAAAAATCCCATTTTCATCAACAAATTCCATTTTCATCACTTCCAACTAACTACAACCCTCTGAATCTGCGTCGAATTTTTCCCCGATTGACCTACATTCATTCTATTTTAGCCTATGACGCCTATTCAACTATCAAATCCCAATCCCAACGGACCTCAGTCCGAGAACAACTCCAAATTCTCTCGTTCGCCAAAACGGAGGCCTCAATGCATCGCCGCACCGACCTAGAGAAACAATTAGACGCCGACATTGCCCGATTGAATCAACTGATCTTGGTCGAGGACCACATCCACCAGTCGCTGGACGACTCTGCACCCCCCAAATCCCGGTCCATATCATCTTCGCCCGCCCGCTCCGAACCCGACGACACCTCTTAACATATTCGCAATTGTAATAGAAGTATTATAGCACTGGGTCATTTGTTACGGACGTTTATTACAATAGATTTATAGTTTGTTATGATTTTTGGGATGAAATAGACTTTTACATAATTTTCACTGGAATATCGAAAGAGTTCAGGGGTTTAAAAGGTCTCAAAAGATGAAGAATGAAATTCTACGTCGAATGAACGCGGGAACTTTGTTAAGACCACAAATTTCAGCGAGTTACAGTCTGATGTTTTAGATTTGATACCTAAAATTAGCGAAAATGTTTGTTCATGACACAACGGACTGTCAAAATCACTTGATCTTGCGTTTGTTCGAAAGAAAAAACCCGGAGACTTTCATTGGGCATCCCTTCAAACCACCCAGTCTCTGCTGATAACGATAAAAACCCGATTTCCGGGAAGGCCATCGATCAAGTGTAATATCGGCTGAATTTTTTTGCGAAAATGATTGTCTGACGGGGATCCTAAGGTCTCTAGACAAAGTGTTGGGTCTATTTTGAAATTGCATGGGGAAAAGGCTGAGATTTTTTGGGGGCAAACCTAGCTACGACCTTATTTTAGGTAACAGGTTGAGGTAACAATAAATTTTAATTTTTTCCAACCCAAAAAGCGGTATTTTAGAGTGAAAAAGAATAAGATAGATGAGAAACAGTATTTGTTTGTGGACGGAAAGCAATAAACATGCATGGCTACGTTATTTTCGAACGAAAAAACGTTTTTCTCCAAAATTTTTTTGTTTTTTTATTTTTGAGAAAAAGTTTTTGGTTTTTTAGGTACACTTCTCTAAAAATAGTAAAATTGGAAGCCATTTGTATTTTAGGTCGTGTTCATGAAAATTCCGGTATACATTTCTGGCAATTTATGCAAATTTTTTCGAATCTTCAGGGTCAAAACCACCTTGAACTTGGTGAATGAGCCTCGCGGGTTTCAGACGCGCCGTCTCCAACAATTTGAATACTCTGATAAAGTCGTCTTATCAAAGACCATCCATCGGTAAGTTTTTTCGATTGCTTGCTCTTTTCAACGTTTAGGTTTTTTGAGTGACAGCCGACGAGTGACGCGTTCATAAGTGTCACGTGCTTGATCAGGAGCTTGGAGTCTTATAATCTGCAAAAATAGTTCATCACATTCAATTAATTTTAGCGCCAAGTTTTGCCGGAAATATTAATTTTTCTCAATTTTAAAGAACAATATTATTTTAGGTAATAAAATTATTAAAAAAACTAATTGTTTTTGATAAGAACTAGTGCATTGCGTTTATTTATTTGTCTTCCTATTTACTAAAGCTTTTCAGTTTAATCCGATATGTTTTTCGACTAAATTTATATTATACTTGACATCTGATACCTAAATTTTATAATCTTTCTAAATGTGTTAATTTATGTTTTCAGGTAGGTACTTACACCTTCAGACATCCAGAATGAGCAAGCATATCCCATCACTTGTGGCGCGAGAGAGCAAGCCGAGCATCTGGTAAGTTGATCTTGATCCGTTGATTGTTTTCGAATTTTAGGGTGGAATTCACAACTCTAGCGGCCGAATGCAAGGCTGTGAACCTCGGACAGGTATGGAGGAATGTTTTGAAGATTGCTTCTTGGCTGAAATTCGTTTAGTTGGAAACATCTTAATAAATTTTTGATAGAGAGGCTAGTGCAATATAAAATTTAACCGGAATCCTTTCTGAAATTGTTGATTTAGGGATTTCCTGACTCTCCAATGCCGGAATTCATGGGAGAAATCCTTAAAGACGTCTCCGAACACCCAGAAAGAACTGATTGGCATCAATATACCCGTGGCTATGGGCATCCCCGACTAGTCAAAGTCCTCGCCGAATTCTATTCGAAGCTTTTGGGAGTGAATATCAAAGCAAACGAAGAGATTCTAATCACTGTCGGAGCTTATTTGTCATTATATTACAGTATGCTGGGATGGTTAAATCCTGGTGATGAAGTGATCAGTAAGTGGTTTAAAATTTTTTTTTGTTGAAATTTAGATCAATTGGAGGATGTTCAACCTATGATGGGGCTTTTTTTCAGTCTTCGAGCCAGCGTACGACTCGTATGTGCCTCAGGTGAAGATGGCGGGAGCTGTTCCAATCGCCATTGCTCTTGATCTGCCCGAAAATCCAAAAACTTCAGCGGATTATGCTGTCAATTTTGAGAAGATTCGAGCGCGAATCACCGACAAAACGAAGATGATCATCTTGAACAACCCCAACAACCCATCCGGCAAGCTGTATACTCGCGCCGAGCTCGAGGGAATCGCCCGCATCGCCGAGGAATTTGATCTGTTGGTGGTGGCGGACGAGGTCTACGAATGGCACATCTTCCCCGGCTCGGAGATGGTCCGTTTCGCGAGTCTGCCCAACATGTACGAGCGCACGATTACCATCGGCAGCGCGGGCAAGGCCTTCTCCGCCACCGGCTGGAAGCTGGGATGGTCCATGGGACCGGCCAGGCTTCTCGAGCCGTTAAAAGCGATCCATCAAAACTGCGTTTTCACCTGCCCAACCCCAACTCAAGAAGGCGTCGCGAGGGCCTTTGAACGCGAGCTCAAATTGTACAATCAGGGCAATAGAAAGGACTCGTATTTGTTCACCAAGATGGCAGAGGAATTGCTGCCGAAAAGGAATCGGATAGCCGAGAATTTGAGGAACGCCGGAATGAACCCCATCTTACCCGAGGCGGGCTACTTTATCATCGCGGATATGGATCATATAGGTAAAATTGGGGGAGATTTGTGGGTTGGATTGATTTTAAGATGGTTGTAGGAGGTTCTGAGAGAATTTGGCTAGTTTGGGATGAAAAAGAATTAAAAATTTTGGAGCCGATCTTCTCCTTGATGGTCAAGGTGAAGAAAATTGGGTTTTTGGGGAAAATATGGAGTTTTTAGCGGGTTTCATGGATTCGAAATTGGTCATGAGTAATTTTGAGAATATTTGGCTAGTTTGGGATATAAAAGAATTAAAAATTTTGGAGCCGATCTTCTCCTTGATGGTCAAGGTGAAGAAAATTGGATTTTTTTGGTAAAATACGGATGATTTTGTGGTGTGGATTGTTTTTAAAGTTGGTAAGAAAGTTCTGAGAATGATTTATTAGTTTAGGACAAAAAAGAATTAAAAAATTTGGAGCCGATGTTGATCTTGATGGATAAAGTGAAGAAAAATTGGATTTTTGGATAAAATATGGAGTTTTTAGTGGGTTTGATGGATTCAAAATGGGTTATTGAGGATTTTGAGAATATTTGACTAGTTTGGGAACATAACCAAGTGAAAAATTTGGGACCAACCACCATCTTCATCTAGATCGTCAAGGTGAAGAAAATTGGATTTTTGGGTAAAATACGCTGTTATGATCGTTAGGACTTACTACCACTGGCTAAATAGACGTTATTTTACATCTCCATTTGTTTAACCTACTGATTTCTCGTATGTTCTTCTTGCTATGACCATCGGAAATTGACTTATCTATCAGTTGCTGCTCTTTCAGATGGCCCTTTCCGAAACACCACCGAAGACGAGCTGGACTTCCGGTTTGTGCGGTGGTTGACCAGAGAGAAGGTGGGGTTGAAGGGTGCGTGTGCGGTAAATCTCAAATTTTAGGGCCTCGCGACAATCCCGCCATCGGCATTTTACTCGCCGGAGAACAAGAAAGGCAACGATCACTTTATAAGATTGTGCTTTTTCAAGAAGGACGAGACTTTGGATGCGGCTGTGAAGATTCTCAATCAATTCAACAAGCCTTAGGCTGTATTTTAGAAGCTTTTCCAGTTCGAAAATGAGATTTTTTGCGCTGGAAATCAGCGATATTATAGTAGGACTAAAATTTTGGAAATTTTTCCAAAAAATTTTTTTTTTTGGATTTTTTGAAGGATGAAATGCCAAGTTTATGGTATCATTAGAAAGCTGAAAATGTCAGCTTTCGAATGATACCATAATTTACCCTACTTGAACCTTGAAAAGTAATAATTTGGCCATATTTTTATATTACACTACCCTGTGATTACCAAATCATAATTTATTCGATAAAGTTTATTAAATCCAATCGTAAAACAACTAAAATGAGACCATAAACGGGAAGAACTCGCTACGCAGTGGCAAAAAACTTAAGTAAAGAAACGAAAAATTTAGTCGAAAAAACTACGAAGATCGGCAAGAAATCCAAAAAAAAAAATCAGACAAACAACGTATTATACAGGGAAAAGATAACCGTAGACAGGGTTGTAATAGACAATTATTACATTAGTGTCGATGTAATTGCATTGGACCAGCCACAACGGGCTCCGGGTTTGATTTCATCGAAAGATTGAGGGAAAAGTGGATGTCATTCATCTGAAAACTGACGATTTAGCCGATAAAATAGTGTTCATGGTGGGGGAAATTGATATTTTCTAGTGTAAAATAGCCTGACGAGTAATTTGAGGGTATTTTGAAGAGTTGATTTTTGATATATCTGTCATCATGACCGATTTTTGGGAAGTTATCCCAGAAAAATGGGATCTGTGGAAAAACGGTCGATTTTTCGGTCGATAACTATAAACATAAAAGTAAATGGTATCGAGGCTCAAGAAGATAGCATTCTATTTTATATCAGGTCAAAATTTGCTCCAAAATTTGTCATCATGACCGATTTTTTGGACATTATACCCGAGGAATGGGAGTTTTCGAAAAACGGTCGATTTTTCGGTCGATAACACAAAATTTAATAAAGAAATAATATCTAGTTTAAAGAGGGTAGTATTTCCTTTAATCTCGTGTCAAAATTTACTCCACAATTTGTCATCATGACCGGTTTTTTGGACATTATCCCCGAGTAATGGGATTTTTGGAAAAACGGTCGATTTTCGGTCGATTACTATAAATTGAGTAAGCAAATAGTATCGAGGTTGAAAAGCTTAATATTCCGCTTAATGTAATGGTAAAAATTGCTCCAAAATTTGTCATCATGACCGATTTTTTGGACATTATCCCAGAGGAATGGGATTTTTGGAAAAACGGTCGATTTTTCGGTTGTTAACTGTAAACATAACAAATAAATGGTATCCAAGTTGAAGAGCGAAGTATTGTCTCTAATCTCATGTCAAATTTTGCTCCAAAATTTGTCATCATGACCGATTTTTTGGGCATTTTTTTGATTTTGGGGCTTTTCGAAAATTATGCAAATTTTGACATAAAATAAAAATTTAGTGTAAAATTAAACAACAGAATAAGACCTTCGATCCTTGAGATCTCAGTATATTCGAAAATTTTGTAAAAAACCCGTCATAATGACATGTTTTTTGGAATTTTCTAAATTTTTTTGACTTTCATCGAAATTTTTGGAAACTCCCGAATTCCCTCAAGGCAAACCTACCTCCAGTTTTTTGCGTCGACGTGCCGGGCTGCTCCGCACTGTCCCTTCCCATTTTCTCGAACTCATCGGCCAGCTTGTGCGCTCCCGGGTCCACTCCTTCCAGCCCCAAATCGCCCATCGCGTTTCGGCGGCCCGCGCGCCGACTGCTGCTAAACTGTTGCTGGAACTCGACCAACGCCTCGCCCGACATGGTCTCCTCTTCCTTGGCGGGTTGCGAAATTTTGGGCTTGGATTTGTGGAGCTTAGTATAGACCGACTTCAAGTGACCTAAAACAAGGTAAAATTAGCTGGGAAGCGAGGATAGGGCGGGGAATTTGGTAAAATACGTTCTGACAAAGCCTTTCCAGCTTTATGAAAGGGCATAAACAACATTCGATTAAGAAGGGAGAAAGATAAAACCAAATTTTTCAAAAAAAACCTAAAATAAGATAAAATTCGGGGTTTTGATGTCAAAAACCTTTGTAAAATACACGCTGCATGGTTCTTGATACATTATCAAGGCCTCAAATTTAATAACTCACCAAAATTCTCAAGATTTATACACAAAGCCATGTATTTTTCAACAAAATACAACTTAATCACCTAGTACGATATAAAATGGTCGAATTGTCCGAGCAGTGATATAAAAACAGGTGGTTGGCCTCTTAAATACGACAGAATGAGCATGTTACTCATTGGGATTATGCAAATGAAGCTGGTTGAAATGTTTTTCAGCACAAAAATCGGGGAATTGCAAAAAAGTTTCGTAGGGTTTGACGTAGAATGGAGATGAGTCATGAATTTGATATGGGATAAAGTTGCGAAAAGACGGATTGTCGTTGGATTGAGAGCAGGTTGAGGGAAATAAAAAGGCTTTCAGGTGGAAAAACGGAAAGTTGTAAAGTTTTTTATGTTATACTACAGTGACGGACCTGATACAGTGGCAAAAAACGTATCATTTTGCATCTTGGAAGTATCAAAAAATGTGGCAAAATGCCTCCACCTCCAAGTGAAAAAACTCCGTTTTGAAGGTCCCTTGCAAATAGAGCGGGAACGCATTTGAAATCGGAGTTTTTTCACTTGGAGATGGAGGTATTTTGCCACATTTTTCGATACTTCCCGGATCTGAAATGGCACGTTTTTTGCCACTGGATCAGATCCCTCACAAGGGAATGGTTCGAACTGTCCGTGAGCTTTCAACATGAGAACCCCAAATTCTAAAAGAGCGTTCAAAGTTTAGTAGGAATCCGTTGTCTATTTTTGCCGAATGGTCTTGGGAGACGAGAAATATCGACAGAAAAACCCGACTAAAAGAATGGAAAGAGAAAAAAGACGAACCGGAAGGCAAAGAAAAGCGTCACCAAATAGTCTAGTGGAAAAAGTTCCACGCACAAATCTTTTGGCCGAGGGAGGTCTTGGAGGTTCGAGTCCAGCCGGAACGGATATACTCGGCTTGAATATACATATCGGTTACTGTATTCTACAGCTATATAAAAAATTTTTTTAAGTTTATTCAAGTGTTTTACAGATTTTTTTTTGCAAAATTTCAAGAAAAGTTGACAATTTGGTAACATTGTTGAGTTTTCAATGATACCATTTGTCAGTCTTCTGGTATGGTAAAGATGTTTTTGGACCATTCCAGAAGGTTTTCCAGGAACTTGCAAATTTTTTTGGATTCCCAGGAAAGAATATTGCCAAATTTTCACCTTTTCTTAAAATTTCGCAAAAAAAGTTGAAAAGACAATTTTTGGATCCCTGCGTCAGCGTATAGTTGACCGCGTGCATATTTACGAAAAAGTCAATTTTGAGTTTTTTATTTTAAAATGACCCTGGACATGTGTTTAACAAACGCCCAAAATATTTTTTCCAAATTCTGCCCGGAAGGTATAAATTTGCATAAATTTGTCCTTTTTGGAATTTTATGCCTCACGGCATCATAAAAAGAGGTACTGACCCGAAATTCTGGACATGTACGTTTTTGGTGATTGAGCATTCAATTTTCTGAAAACCAAATCTCTAAGATTACTGTAACATCAGCATATTAAAACCGGTCGATAAAAATCGACCGTCCCAAGACCATTCGGCAAAAATGGAAAACGGATTCCTACTAAATTTTGTGCGCTCTTTCAGAATCTGTGGGTCTCATGTTGAAAGCTCACGGACAGTTCAAACCATTTCCTTGTCAGTGTAGTATAACGTAAAAAACTTTATAACTTTCCGTTTTTCCATCTCAAAGCCTTCTTATTTCCCCACCTGCCCTAAATCCAACGTCAGTCCGTCTTTTCGCAACTTTATCCCACATCAAATTCATGACTCATCTCCAATTTACGTCAAACCCTACGAAACTTTTTTTACAATTCCCCAATTTTTGTGCTGAAAATACGATTTTCCCATAAAAATCCCGACATTTTCACTTTCTCAGCGTGTCTCGCTGCTGCTAATAAAATTTCGAGCACTGAAAAACAACTATCATCTGTTACAACGCGCCCCAAACTCGAGAAACTTCCGCAAATTGCAAGTTGAACCCGAAGTTCAGCCCAAGAACCTTTGCTTTCCCCAATTCTCTCGCTTGTTTTCACGTTGCAAAACCCCCAGAAGTCGGGGTGTAGGGAGCGTTTTTACAGCGCGGTCGGAGGCCGACTGCAGTAATGAAAGCGGCAAATTTAATTAATTTGATGCTTGGTGCAGCGAAAACAACAAGTTTCGGGTTACTAATCAGTGATTTATCGTTATTTCGTTGGAATTGGGACGGTTGAAGGGGAAACATACAATATAATATAAAGTTTGGGGTCTAATGAGCAGTCTGATGAGTGGTAATAAGGGGTGACATATTTTTTGAGGGAGTCATGACCGATTTTTTGGAAAAGTTTCAAATTTTTGATGACTTATGGGGAAAATAAGCCGATTTCTTGTTGAAAAACGAAATTTTACTGCAGTTTGGTATGGTAGATGTAAAGTAGATGGTCCATAAAGATTTTTAGAAAAAAAATTTTCCGAAAAAATGTGTCATAATGACCGGTTTTTTGGAAAAGTTTCGAATTTTGATGACTTATGGGGAAAATAAGCCGATTTCTTGTTGAAAAACGAAATTTTACTGCAGTTTGGTATGGTAGATGTAAAGCAGATGGTCCATAAAAATTTTCAGAAAAAAATTTTTCCGAAAAAATGTGTCAGAATGACCGATTTTTTGGAAAAGTTTCAAATTTCGATGACTTATGGGGAAATAAGCCGATTTCTTGTTGAAAAACGGAATTTTATTTCAATATTCTATGGTAAATTTAAACAAGAGGGTCTATAAAGATTTTTTAGGTAAAAATTTTTCCGAAAAAAGCGTCATAATGACGCGTTTTTTGGAAAAGTAGGTTTTTTGACATAAAAATAGATGTTTTTTGCTAAAACAAGCCCGGGAAACCGATTTTTTGAAAATAAAATAATAAAAATAGATTGAATGTAGCGTAACGTAAACAATTGTCTTATTGTAAGCATCAAAAAACTTTGAAATACGCAACATTTTGCGAACTTTGTCCAATTTTTTACCCCTAAAGCTATTTATTTCGTTCTTGCTATCTAACTCAATTCCGAAGTGCCAAAAATAGCCGGAGCATGTGAGGAAGTGCACCCGCCGCTACTCGAAATACTCGTTTGAATGGGAAGTCACATTCGGCGAGCGGAATTTATATTATTGCATGGTAGAACATCACATGCAAATGTGGAAAGAGACCCCGAGAAATGGCGGATTTTGGATTGTAAATATAATAGGGATGAGAGAACATCTCATTACCTAGAATGTAAACAAATATTGAGGGCGTTGAGGAGGGTTTCCAGCTACGGCGGGGAGACCAATAAAAAAAGAGCTTAATTTTATCAAAATTTGGGATTTTTTTTACCATTTTTGGTCAAAAATCGATATAATTACTTTTTGGCCAAAAACAAGTCTATCTCGATAAAAGATTACTCTACGTTACGTAATATGCCTTCTAAATTATACCACGACATTAATTTCCCTCATATTTTTTTCAATTTTTCCCCATTTTTCATCTTTTTTATACAGTGGGGGACCTGATCCAGTGGCAAAAAAAGTACCATTTTGCATCCGGGAAGTATCAAAAATGTGGCAAAATGCCTCCCTTTCCAAGTGAAAAAACTTTGTTTTTAAAGGCTCCCTGACAAAAAGAGCGGGTGCGCTTTTGAAATCGGAGTTTTTTCACTTGAAGAGGGAGGTATTTTGCCACACTTTTGATGCTTCCTGGATGCAAAACGGTACGTTTTTTGCCACTGGATCAGGTCCCCCATTGTATCAAAAAGATGACAAATGGGAAAATTTTAAAAAAATATAGGAGAAATTATCGTCGTGGTATAATTTAGAAGGCATTTTACGTAACTTAGAGTCATATTTTATCATGATAGACTTGATTTTGGCCGAAAAGTAACAAATTATATCGATTTTTGATCAAAAATGGTTAGAAAACCCCAAATTTTAGCAAAATAAGCTCTCTTTTTTATTGACATGAAATCTAAAAAGTGCTACGATAAATTTCAAACAGTAATTTTTCCATAAAAACCCCATTTTACCGTCGAAATTTCGAAAAAATCCCGTAGAAGCAAAAATTTTTAACCAAAGATCAAAAACTTGGCACAAAAGCCGAAAAACACCCGGATATCGGTTGTCGGATTACGACTGTTTACGTCTTAGAGTGCCCGGAATGCGTGGCCATTTTTTCGTCCCAAATAATCATTGTTTTTCCGCGGTTTTGGGCGTCAAACATCAAGCAAGTACAGGTTTTAGCCCGTAAAACATGAAAGTAATTGTTTTTTGCCGCGAAATTACCATGTATGGCTTGCAAAAGTAATAATGGAGGCTGGTCTACAATTCTAGGGCTGTTTTTAAGCAAATTTTTTTTTAAATTTTTGCACAGTGCAATTTCTTAGTTGAAAAAAGCCTATGGTTTTGCACAGTGCAATTTTATAGTGTAAAAAAGCCTATGGTTTTGCACAGTGCAATTTCTTAGTTGTAAAAAGCCTACGGTTTTGCACTGTGCAATTTTATAGTGTAAAAAAAAAGCCTACGGTTTCGCACGGTGCGCTATTTTTACCCCACCTCGGACGGGCGCTCCGAGATTACGAATGCCAAAAATAAGCCCTCAAAGAAGTGTCTTTCTTTCGAAGAAATTCAATTTTTTGGCCCTCTTTCGGGCCAAAAACCTCCAAAAAGTCCGTTTTAAACGTTCGGGCCTAATTTGGAATTCCAAAACCTCGGACGAGAAGTTCCAGAGAAAATTGAATTTCAGAAGTTATGGGAATTCATTTTGGGAAGTGAAAAAGTAAAGTGGGAGGAGAAAAAATGTTGTTTTTTTTTGCACTGTGCAGTTTCGTTGTTGAAAAAAGCCTACGTTTTTGCACAGTGCAAATTTTTAGTTGAAAAAAGCCTACGATTTTGCACAGTGCAGTTTTCTAGTTGAAAAAAGCCTACGATTTTGCACTGTGCAATTTTATAGTTGAAAAGAGCTTACGATTTTGCACTGTGCAAAAAAAAATAAAAATTTTTTATGGTTCAAAATATTGACCGAAAAAAATTTGACCGTCTCACCCCCCTTCCGTTTCCCCCAAAAACCGTCTCAAAAATGGGACAATGTCACAACATGCAGAATGTTATACATGAGAGATTCCACGTCCGAAGATCGTTCTCGCGAAAAGGGCCGACCGGAAATCCCGAAAAACGGAAACGTCAGAAAATGAGAGGCCGAAAAAGATTGGGCAAAGGATCTGATAAGCCCTTAAAATGTAATCTGTCTTCTCACATCGCAAATAGACCGAAAATAGATTGTAGGCGAGAAGAATTTAGCGTTTTCGGCAAGTTATTGTGAAATTTCTCGGATGAAAAGTATAAGGTAAAATTTTTAGAGGTTTTATGTGGTCTAGATAGAGTTTGTACGCAAAATTTGAAACAAAATTGGAAGTTTGGGGAATTATTTTTGCACAGTGCAATTCCGTAGTTGAAAAAAGCCTATGATTTTGCACTGTGCAATTTGATAGTTAAAAAAAGCCTACGATTTTGCACTGTGCATTTTCATAGTTGAAAAAAGCCTATGATTTTGCACTGTGCAATTTTGTAGTTGAAAAAAGCCTATGGTTTCGCACTGTGCGCTGTATTTTTAATCTACAGTGCCATAAGACATTACGAATGCCAAAAATTAGCCCTCAAATAAATCTCATCCTTCAAAAAAAAAAAAAAATTTCGAAAGATGACATTTCTAAAATTGTGATGACTAAAGCTCTATAATTTACCTAATTGACCTCCAGAATGCCCTAAAAAGCACATTGAAAAAATAGAGTATTCCCACAGTGGTTTCATTAGCACTCACCGACACATTTCGCAATTTTCGGACCGCCCGCGGCGCCCCGAAATTCCTTTCCATTCCGCCAGTCCGGAATTCGGTTGCGCAATAAAGGGCGCCGCGGGTGGCTTGGAAATTCGAATCTTTCGCGGAGAAACAGACGTTTTGGAGAGGGATAGAGCTAATAAAATTGTTGAAAAATAAAATTTACATCAGAATCTTACTGTAATTTTTCAACCAAAAAAATTTTTTTTTTTTTTGAAAAATCTCAATTTAAACCCAGAAAAAAGTAATTTTACAACTAAACAGACCTCTAAATAACAGCGAGACCCTATAATTTCGGCCTAATTTTTTTTTAAAACTCGAAAATTTAGCCCTTTTATAGTGGAAACCCCACAAATTCTAATCAAAATTCTCCCGTGGCAACTAATTCCCAAAGTGTAAACAAAATTCGAGATCCCCAATATGTATTTTTGGCCCTAATCCCGATCCCAAAATATTTTTTTTAAACGAAAAACAGGGCTGTAAAGCGAAAAAAACAAGAAATGTGTTAAAAACGGAAGTTGATAAAAATAGTAATTCGCTTTACAATGTAAAAAATAAATTTGTCAAAACGTATATATGAAAAAAGTTTTTTCGAAATATGGAATTAAAATTTGAGGGCATGAAGTTTTTTGAGAGGAATTTTTAATCAAACTAAAATTACTCTCTATCCGAAAAATTTACAATTTCGCAAAAAAAGTGCAAAAAGGCTCAGTTGTGTCTGTTTATAATCAAGTATACGTTCATACTCTTCCTATCAACAAATGTTTCGTCCCAGCCTCTTCAGCGCGGACTCGAACTCGCGACCTTTCGAACGCGAGACGAGCGCGCTATCCACTCGACCAAAATGCACCGGGTTTCGGGCGCGCTCTTTTGCAAGGGAAAAGAGCGAGAAAAGGGGGAGTGATCATTAGTGAATGGAAAAATGAGTAAAAAAGATAAAAAAAAGGCAAAACACGTTTCCCAAAGAAGCGAATACATTATAATAGAGAGCTGATTATTCTTCAACTTTAATTTTTTTTTGTTTTTCATTCGAAAAAATTGATGATTAATCAGCAATGACGCTTATTCAATTTCACAGAAGTTCCTGAAAATGATTTGTTACGAAATTAAAAAAAATTTTTTTTTTTCAAATTTTTCGGCGGCTTATTTTTGTAAAGTAAAAAAAAATTTTTTGAATTTCGACCAAAAAATGTCAAAAAATTTCTTTCGGATTTTAGCCCCGAAAACTTCAGAGTTCATTCAGAGTGAATGGTAGAACAATTCAACAAAAAAATCATTTTTTTCCGATCAAAATTCACTAAAATATGAGCAAAAAAGGTTAGTTGCAGTAGGAGGCTAAAGCAACAAAACTTGCCATATCTTTTTGAATTTTGATGGGAAAAAACTGATTTGTTTGTTGAAATGCTCTATTCATCATGCTGACACAGAAATTTTATCAAAAATCTGAAAAAAAAATTTTTTTATTTTTCGACAAGTTTCTGATTTTTCCACTAAAAAATCTCAAATTTCTAAATTCCCTCCGAAAACAACGCCCTAAAAAGACGGGAGACGATAACTGATTGATTGGAGGGTTCAAATTTGCTTGTCAAATGTCAAATCCGGGTTAAAAATGGATCAAAGAAAAGGGCGGCGGACCTCATGCTGCGAGCTGACTAAAAAATTTTTTGAGATTTTTTGTTTATGAAACGATTTCTTTTGAATTTTGACGAGCCACCAAAGTGACAGTGGGAATTTCCAACTGGGAAAACAGTGAGAAATGGCTGAATAGTAGTAGTATAAAAAAAATTTTTTTTGATTTTTTTTTTTTGAGAAAATGGGATTTTAGAAAATTCTAGATCGATTTTTTATGGAAAAATGGAATTTTTAGAAAATTTTAGATTGAATTTTTCCGAAAAAATCGAAAAAAAAAATTTTTTGATTTTTTTTAAAAAATTGTTAAAATTCTTAAAAAACTTTTTTTAAATATTATATTTCCCCCCAAAAATCTAAATTTAATAAACAAATTTTATTAGTCGATCCAAAAAAAATCAATTTTTTCCATTAAAAAATTGATTTTTCACCCCGCTTTTTTGATGTTTTCCCAAAACTAGACATGTTATTTTTTCTTTTTATAATCTTTCACTGTAACTAAACTCCCTTGAGGGCATTTTTGACGCACAAACAACAAGAATTTTTTATGAATTCATAAAACCGAGAAGAGCCGTGATGAATGAGTTCGGAAAATGGCAGAAATAAAGAAACATCATTTTTATATCTCGGAATCAATAGAAATTCTCTGTGATAGATCAAAAATCAAAATACAAAAAAAAAATCAAATTTTTTATTTTTTCAAAAAAAATTTTTTTTTGCACAGTGCAATTTCATAGTTGAAAAAAGCCTACGTTTTCGCACTGTGCAGTTTTCTAGTTGAAAAAAGCCTATAATTTTGCACTGTGCAATTTCATAGTTCAAAAAAGCCTACGTTTTCGCACAGTGCAATTTCATAATTGAAAAAAGCTTACAATTTTGCACTGTGCGAAAAAAAATTTGGAATTTTTTCAAATAAAAAAAAAATTTTTTTAAATAAAAAAAACTCCGACCAGACGGTTCAGTAAACAGCTTGAATATTCAACAAGCATGCTTTTCAATTTTAATGCCTCAAGCAATAAAAGTGCAACCCCTCAAATGAATCAAGTGCAATATCACCGAGTGAATTGCTCAGCTTCCGTCGGATGATCCGCACGAATTTACGTGGCATTTTTACGTCATCACGAGCTCAAATATCAGAAAACATTTTCTCTGAATGCTCTAATTAGCGGTGAATTCGTTGAAAAAATTTCGAAATTTGAAAATTTTAGGTCACCTGGGAAAATTTTTGGATGCGGCAGATTTTCTTAAAATTTTGCGTACACATAGGATTTGGTCCACATATAAATTGGTAAGAATTTTAGCTCACAATTTGCAGTGAGAGCCGAGATATTGAACGGTCTTTGCCGCCGAGAGAGCACGCGAAATGCGGAGAGCGGTCAGAGAAAAGACCACTTTTTGGCCGTATCTTTGCCAGTTTCTCGCGGGAAAAATTGATTTTTTGTGGAAATATTACTCTCTACAGTAGAAATAGCTACAAAACTTTTAATCCAAAAATTTGCAAAAAAAAATTTCAAATTTTCGCCAACTTTGGACCTTAAAATCTCGGTCGTTTCTGCAAAACGCGAGCTAAAAGTCTCGTATATTTCTTACAAGAAATTACTGTAAATCTGTGCCAAGTTTCGTCAAAATCTGAGCGTCATGTAAAAGGTAGGTGGGCAAGCAAAATAAAGCTTAATTTTGAATGGAAGAGGGCGAAATGAAGTCTCAAATATTTGTTTTCCATGGAAACGGAAAAATAAAGGCCTTCGAGAGAGATAAGGGCAAAAATTGGGGGTTTTATGAAATTACTCGGGTTTTCGGACCTTAAAAATGTATTACGTATACCTTGAAAAAAAGTACAGTGTTTACTCGACGTATTTTACAACTTTTTATTTTCAATTTTTTTATTTTTCAAAAATTTTTTTCGCACAGTGCAGTTTTCTAATTGAAAAAAGCCTGCGATTTTGCACAGTGCAGTTTGCTAGTTGAAAAAAGCCTACAATTTTGCACAGTGCACTTTTCTAATTGAAAAAAGCCTACGATTTTGCACAGTGCGATAAAAAAATTGTCAAAATAACCGCACTGTTCATAAATTTAAAAAAAAATTATAAAACACAGTCCCAAAGATGACATGAATGTCATCTAACACAATTTCCACTCATTATTCCCAACCTTTTACCAAAAAATAATCGAATTTCTCCAAAGTCAAGAGCCAAATCTCTAAAACAAGGTCACTGAGGCTTAGCTCTCTTCCGCCGTAGACATTGTACGGCATGGAAATGAAGGATTAGACTGTTATGATCCCTTCCGCATAATTAGTGACGAATTTTGTTTGCAAAGACAGCGGCAAAGATCGTACTATCCTCACCATGGTGAATGTGGATTAATTGCGTCGCTATGGCTTCTAATCCCTTCAATTATAAGTGAGTGTTCTGCACAGCGAATCTAGAGGCCATATGGAGTTGGAAGCCCGCCCGGTTGGTGTTTGTAAGTTCACAAAGACCTAGATATTATAGTTGCCATACTAATTGATGTCTAGTGCAATATAACGGTCGTAACGACCAAAAAAAAGGATGATATCAAATCGGTTAATGGTCCTAAATGCTCTCAGAGCACTATAAACTCTTTTATGCGACATATTAACCTATATCAAACCGTTAATATTAACATATTACACTTGCCACCTCAGTAGGTGACAGGTCCAATATCAAGGCCAATATAAAGCTGAATTCGAACCTAGAATTTAATATGATGCTCAAAAAACAATACAGCGAACAGCTACGTATCTGATATAGAACAATACCCCACTTAGAATTTGTAGTAGATACAAGAAATATCAAAAAGTTACATTCCCCATCCATAAGATGCCATGTACAATACAAATTACATACGAAACATCTATATGTCATAGCGAATACATATTGTGCAATGGTTATACACAGCCTCACCAAAAATATCAATATATTGTACTTTACCTACAACCGGTTTGCCTGGTATAATATGTAGGTAATTTGAAGCTACCAGACGAAAAAAAATATCTAAAATTAACGAATGTAGGGTTAAATTTGCTATGAGAGTCCAACCCGCGACATAAAAGCTTTTGTTCCCCTCGAAAACACCGACATATTACAATTGCCCCGTCACTAGGTGTCTAGTCTAATATAACGCCCATAATTTTTTATGAAGACAATTTTCCACCTGGAAAACCACATAATATGTCGAGACGAATAACAGGGCCAACAACAGTCTGCACTTCGACTACGTTTTTCAACGACAAGTACGTATTTATGACGGTTTACGTGGGGAAAAAACAGGTGGGAATGGGGTAAAAGGTCATGCCAAAATTTCAAAAATAATTGATCGTTTTCAACGCCGAAGCAGGTGGATTTTGAAAGAGGAGGTCGAATGTCAAATGAACTTTTACTGACAATGCTTTTTGATTGTTTTTTGAGTCGTCGGCAACGATGAGATTTTACAGACTGAAAATGTGGAATGGTCGAAATTAAACCCGCAAATCTTAATATAACTTGGTGAAAATTTAGAACTGACTTTTCTGAGGCAGATGGAAGGCTTCTAATTTGCTATTGGCCAAAATCACCGAAATTTTTTGGGTCGAAAAATTTTGAAAATTCGGAAATTTTGATTTTTTTTTCAAATTGAAAAAGTCAGGGTGTTTTTGACATACTGAGATGTCCGTTAAAAAATCATATATTTCGGGTAAATCATCTTTGTGACAGGGCAGTTTACATGCTTTTAAAAAGTTCGCACAGTGCAAAAATGTAGGCTTTTTTCAACTAGAAAACTGCACAGTGCAAAAACGTAGGCTTTTTTCAATTAGAAAACTGCACAGTGCAAAAAATTTTTTTTCAAAAACTCGGAAACTGAATTTTATGGTCAATTTAAGATTTCTAGCCGCCTTTCTGATAGAAATCTTGTCCCGTTTTGTTTAAAACCCCGCACAGTGCAAAAACATAGGCTTTTTTCAACAAGGAAACTGCACAGTGCAAAAACGTAGGCTTTTTTCAACTAGAAAACTGCACTGTGCAAAAACAAGATATTTTAACATAACACTAGACAAAAAAAAAAGGTTCTTCTAGTCAAAAGAGAGGAACTATAGAGCCTCCTTTTCACCGGGATTCTCTTTTTACCCCTCAAATCCCAAAAAAAAACTAAAAAACATCTCAAAACCGACCGAAGCGATCGAAGATCCCCGCCGAAACCCTATACTATTCCGAAAGTAACCTATATTCCCGTTCAAAATGCCCTTATCTTATCTCAAATTTCAATTACTCGGCACGAGGAGGGCCGAAAGCGAACCCAATTCCCCTTCTTTTTCCCATTTTAATACTCCTTTTTTTCGGCCGCCCAAAAAGTAAGCGCTCTCTTTGTGGGGCGTCTCTCTTCATTTTTAGTGCTCTCTCGCTGGCACCAAACTCCTTTCGAGGCCAGACGAGTGGAAACTCGGACTGACGTTTCTGACGAACGAAATTTTGGGAGGCGATGCGCAACAAAACGTGTCAAAATTGATGGATGCGGTTATGCTGAAGTGATAATGGAATATTCTAGTGATGACAGGGTCAAAATATTGTCTAAAAAATTTTTGGCCAAAAAAGTTTTTTGGGATGAAAGATGTTTTTCGCACAGTGCAATTTTTTAGTTGAAAAAAGCTTACGTTTTTGCACAGTGCAGTTTTCTAATTGAAAAAAGCCTGTGTTTTTGCACAGTGCGGCTTTCTAATTGAAAAAAGCATAAATTTTTGCACAGTGCAGTTTTCTAGTTGAAAAAAGCCTACGATTTCGCACTGTGCAAGTTTCTAATTGAAAAAAGCCTACATTTTTGCACTGTGCAAGTTTCTAGTTGAATTAACCCAAGGGGTCAAAATATTGTCTAAATTTTTTTTGGCCAAGAAAGTTTTTTAGGACAAAAGATCTTTTTCGCACAGTGCAATTTTATCGTTGAAAAAAGCCTATAATTTTGCACAGTGCAATTTTATAATTGAAAAAAGCCTGTGTTTTTGCACAGTGCAGTTTTCTAATTGAAAAAAGCATAAATTTTTGCACAGTGCAGTTTTCTAGTTGAAAAAAGCCTACGGTTTTGCACTGTGCAAAATTTTTTCGAAAAGATGCCCTGCGGTCCTCCAATTTTAATGAATCTAACACACAATTTTCTACAACTTTTTCGAGACTCTTACCTTGCTATTTGCAGAAGACATCACGATTTTTTACGTCTACAAATTAAAAAAATTGGATATTTCCCATTTTTATCATAAAAAATTTGATGATTATAGTATTAAAAATCTCGTGTGAAATTGATATCGTATATCTTAGAAAAGTGTAATCTAAATATGCCACAAATTTTATCAAAATTTAAAGGACACAACTTTTTTTATTTTTTCAAAAAAAAAAATTTTATTTTTTCAAAAATAAAATTTTTTTATTTTTTTGCGATAATGTCATGCAGTTAACAAGGCCCCAAATTTAATTATTCCAAGGGAAATTGAATTTTTTAGTCATGCGAAAAATGATGAAGAAGGGGAAAAAAGCAAAAAAAATTGATTTAATTTCCGCTTTTTGTAGACGAACTATAATGAAAAAAATAAAAAAAATCACTGAAAAATAAATTTTTCAGACCGAAAAAAATCTTTTAGGACAGTTAAAAATAGAGGCCATTTTGGGCATGCGAGATAATCGGTTTATTTTTAACCGACAAAATGGAGATCAGTTAGGTGTGACGGGATTCATAAGCCGAAGTAAAGTGCTTTTTACAGCTTATAATCCGCGAAAAACAAGGATTTACATATGGAAATACCTAAATTTCTAAATTTGGTAAGTGAGACGAAAAATTATTGATAAAAAATTGTTTTTTTTTTTCATGATGATTTATGGTAATATCAGGCCTATTTTGGGAAATCCAAAGCAAAAACTTTAATGAAATAATGATACGGAGAACTTAAAATTCTCAATAGCAGCAAAGCTGGTACCGATACTAGTCCGCTCGTAAAGTTGCTAGGATGATTTTTGGCGTTGTGCGAGAGAAAGTCAGGGTGCGAGCGACAACCAAAAAAAGCCAATTGCACGGTGCAAAAAGGAACAAATTTCACATGGCAAATAAAACTTTTTTTACAGTGCGTGCCGCATAAATCACTCCTCCGAATTTGCGTAGAATTTTTGTCGCAGGCCGCACTGCGCACGAAATTCCTTTCTTGCGGGGTGCAGTTGAGCTTTTGCACCGTGAAGGTCCATTATCGCTGCGACACAAGCTTTTCTAGATTGAGCACGGAAAGGTCCGCTGCGGAAAGGTCCGCTAAAAACAAATAAAAAAGGAGGGCGGGGGAGGGGTGGGGGAGGTTTTCGATGGCGCTGATTTCGAAAATCATATCAATTTTTTCTGAATTTTACAGTGTCATTTTCGCTGTAAAGACGAAAAAAGCGTCATAAGTTTTCTTTCAATATCATACAAGTTTGACCAAGTTTTTACCAATTAAAACATTTATTTTAAAGAATTGAGGAAGAGAGGCAAAAATTCAGAAGAAATGGATACAATTTTCGAAATCAGCACCACCGAAAACCCCTAAATCCATTAAATTAACACTACTGCTTAAGCAAAATTGTAAAATTCAGAAAAAATGGATATGATATTCGAAATCAGCGCCATCGAAAACCTCCCCCCTCTCCGCCATCGTCTTTTCTTTTTTTTAGCGGACCTTTTCCGCAGCGGACCTTCCTTCGTGGCTTTTCTCAACGGAGCCGGCGCGAATTTTTAGAAACAGCACAGTGCAAAATGTTTTGAGATGGATTTCGTCGTGGAACATGAATGGTGCGGTGCGAAAAAGCGCGGAAGATGTCTCTGCATTTTTGAAAAAAAAACGTAATACTAGTCGTTCCAGAAAGTCCGTAGACTTTTTCCGGCCTTTTTTCGCACAGTGCGTGTCGCCGATTTCATTCCAGCGACATTGTGGACGGACTACAAAATGTCTCCGCACTTTTCAGAAAGAAAAGTGCGTAGACCTTTTTTAGCGGCGCACAGCGCATCTTGCGTGTCGTTGATTTCAGTCCGGCGGCTTTCCGGAAGGACTGGTATACTCTAAATTTGCTAATTTTCACGCAAACCAATCATTTTTAAGCCATCTTTGGTCAAAAAAAACAAAAAGTGCCAGCAAAAATCAAAAAAAAGTCAAAAAATTATCTAAAATTTCCAACCAACCCTCTTTCAGACCTCTTTACGCCCTTCTACACTCTCTAATGTAGCGAAAGAAGCGAAATAAACCTCTTTTTGTCCTCCAAAATCCGCTGCCTTATGAAAAAAGTAATCAGAATAAAAACCCGCAATCCGATTAATTCATTTTTTTCATTTCGATTTATCCAAAAATGCCAAGTAAATGGGGGAGAGGGCGTGAAGAATCCTTTTGCGGGTTTTAGCCATGAAAATTGGTAATAAAAATGAGAAAAAATTAGTTTTTTGTAAAAAAAATGTTGTGTACTTTTAGTAATTTTGCAAAGTGTAATAGTATTTTTTTTTGTTTGATTATTTTTATCTAATAAATGACGATTTTTGGAGCTAAAAAGGGTAAAATTCAAAAAAAAAAAAAAAAAAAAATTTCTTCGATCTTTAAAAAATTTTGCTCATACATTGTACATAGTCTACGTATTAATTCCTGAAAATCTTAACTTCCACTTTTCAGCGGCAGCCGAGATATTCATCATTTTTTTCGAATTCTGGGCATGCGAAAAGAAATTGCACAGTGCAAAGCGCTTCAAAAAAGATTATGTAGCGCAATATGCACTATGTGATGCAAAACAGAGGCCGAAAAAAGTCTACACACTTTATGAAACCATCTACTATCAGTCTGTCGGGAAAATAATGTGGATTTTTTTTTTGAAAATTTGTCGCGCACCAAATATTCAGCCCTCGCAAAGTGATGATAAACAGTTCTAAGTTAGAAAAAAATCCACATTATTTTCCCGACAAACTAAATTTTCAATATTTAAAATTGCAAATAAAAAAAAAATAAAAAAAAAAATTTTTTTGAAATTGCCCAAGAGCTCTCAACCATTCAAAATCCCCAAAAAATATATAAATATCGCCGTTTACATGCCTAGGAACGTCATTCACGTTGCGAAACGTGATTTCCCGCCCGTTGAACCGAACCGTGTGCATAAACAAAGAGTTCGAAATGGCCGCGAAATCTTTGAAACAAACAGAAAAAAAAATTAAAATCGAATAAAAGCCCCACTCTCTCTCTCTTTTCCACATCAAAAAGATCTTGCTCCGTGAGGTCATACGTAATAAAAAAAGGAAAAAAAAAGATTCCCCCTTCTTGTTGAGCGAATCATTTTATGGGATTAAATCCGATATGACGTAATCCAGTGCGTGTAAACAAAGAGAGAGAGGGTGGAAAAAAAGAAAGGAGGGAGATAGTTGGAGTAGTATGGAAAAGTTTATAACGAGGAGAAAACCTCTGTATAATGAATAAAATGCAAAAATGTAGTAAAAAAGGTAAAAGAGAAGTGTCATTACGCTCATTACTTTCCCGACAGACTGATTCGTGGGCCAAAAGTTATTGATATGTTTGCACTGTGCAAGCATGTAAAATGGTGTACTAGGCGGGCCAAAAAGTCTTGACATGTCTGCACAGTGCGCCGTCGTGCATGAAATTTGTCGCGCGGCGACAAGTAAAATTTACGGTGCAATGCGACACCGCACAGTGCAAAAAGGTTGTTTTGAAAAAGGGTAAACAACGCACGGTGCGTTCTTCATTCGCACCCCGCCAAATTTTTATCGCGCGACACCTTGTCGCAACGCCGAATTCATGATTCCACCTTATTTTGAAAATTGAAAAAATAAGGTGTGACATGTTATCCGATAAAAAAAATTTCACTTTGTTACACTTTACTTTTCTCTGTGACATGTTAAACGATAAAAAATTTTCACTTTGTTACACTTGACTTTTCTCAATTTGAAAAAAACCTTTTCATCGTATAACATGTCACACCTTATTTTTTCAATTTCAAAAAATTTTGGAAATCACCCAACATTGTGTGGGCGCATTCAATGGGCGTTGCGACGAGGTGTTGCGCGATAAAAATTTGGCGGGCTGCGATAAAACAGCGCACTGTGCTTTGGATTGCCCTTTTCAAAAAATTTTTTTTGCACTGTGCGGGGTCACAGTGCACAATCGTTAGTACCTTCGGGGGTGCATGGACACTTTCTCTCTTCCCACAGAGAGATTTTGAACCTTTTCCGCGCTTTTTGATATTGCACAGTGCATTTCTCTCTTTTCAATTTTTTTTTTCATTTTGTTAAAAAACGTTTTAGCCGGCTTTTTTGGATGCCAAGAAGCTCTGTCCATTCTATTTTGCTTTTTCTGAAGGAGGCCAGAATTTTTTTGCCTTTCTGATGTTCTCCTGCAATATTTTTGGGTGATTTTTTTCTCAAATTCCGCCAATATCTTGAGAATTCTTGGAAAATCCGCATTTTCTGTAAAACCCGACTGTCCCGGGCCCGGAAATAGAAGCCCATGGCCGAACTGCAAAATTTGTTGTCCCAGGCCGGCCGACACGCCATGTCACCCTCAAAATACCTCAAGTCACCAAGTTCTTTTAGTCATCAAAAAAGATGAAGATGACGTAGAAAATTCCGAGAGAAAACAACCCCAATCCATCTAAATCCCATGTCTGGCAGTCGTGATATTTCTTTAGGCGTCGAACAAACCAAGAGGAAGATCAATGAGTGACATATTGTGTAACAGCGGGGCAGACAAACGACAAAGATCAACGTCAAATGCATACGAAGGATCAGTGGGGGAAATGAAGAAAAGAAAATGTAAAATTGGGGAATTATAAGAAGTATACCTACTTCTGAAAGTGTAAAAACCCTGACAATTTTTTGGCCAATCTGTCTGGGATTGTGAACTAACCTACCCCCATTTTTCATTTAATTATGTACTCTGTTATGTGCTAGAAAGTGCATAACATTCATTTCCATTGCACTTTATCCACGTAGCGCTTTTAAAAAGAAAAAGTAAACTAACCTTGGCAAAAGCTAAAATTAGAAAGAGTGGACATTTTTCAACTCTGCCAACTCTCCGCCAAGCCTTCGCCGAGCCTTCGCCGACCATCCAGTGGCTTTTCCAGGCCTCGTAGGCACTTCCTACAACCTTTTTTGGGGGCGTCCACCTGCCCTACGCCCCATATCAATCGGTTTTGTGTTGACCCGAACTGTTTATGACCCGAAAAGACGGTACGCGATAAAGCAATCAATGTGCAGACTCTTCATGAAGTGTGTGCACAGTATACAATGACGGACCTGATCCAGCGTCAAAAAACGTACCATTTTGCGTCTGGGAAGTGTCAAAAATGAAGCAAAATGCTTCCCTCTCCATGTGAAAAATTTCGTTTTGAAAAGCGCAATCTTTCCCTCAAGAAAGAGCTTATGAAATTGGAGTTTTTTCACTTGAAGAAGGAGGTATTTTGCCACATTTTTTGATACTTCCTGGATGAAAACGGTAGGTTTTTTGCCACTGGACCAGGTCCCTCACTGTATGACCCTTGCCCGAGGTGGGTGAAAAATCTAAAGAAAATCTGAGCATTGGTGGTGGATCCTACTGCATTTCAAACACTTCCCTTATTATAAAATTCAAGCAATATCCCCTCCAAAAACCCCCAACTCCGAAGCCAAATCAACTCACCCATGTTCCTGTCATCCTTCTGCACCGACTTCTTCTTGCGCACGGCTCCAATTCCGGTCGCATTCGGCGAGGTTGTGCTCGAGACCTTGCGTGTTTTCTTCTGAAACCATGAGCACCCCCGCACTTGTCCTTACCGTCTTCTTCAGGCGCTCGAACATAATTTATTGGGATCCGCGGACTGCTGTTGATGTTCACATTGGCCTTGTTTATAAGCCATCGAATGGGGGATCAGGGCGGCGAGAGATTTCGGAAACGATAACAATCACTTTTTCGATCGCTGTTTCGGCTTTTTTTCCGCTCTCTTCCAGGTGTCTTTTGACCCGATGAATGTGATTGGGATCAAGTTTTTGGACGGAAAAGAGACGTGTTGATAAAGGGATGGCTAATTTATTGGATCTTTTTGTATTCCAAGTAAAATACGGGTCCTAAATTTAAGGATTTTTGGATATAGATTTGTTGAATGGAAAAAATTAATTTATTGTGAAGATATTACCATCTACGATAGAAATATGTGCGAAAATTTTTGTGCCAAAACTTGAAAAAGGATAACATTTTTGATGACATTCGATGTAAAAATTGTCTACATTCCTAAAAAAAAATAATTCTGAATTGTGAAGTTTCGCCACGCCACCGCAACGGAAAGGCCGCGTCCCGCCACGAAAAGGAACAATCACACTCCGTGGCAATCAAGCGAGCCGTGGATTTGGAAGGCAAAGAAGATCAGCTTGGAAGTCGCAGCCCAAGCGAGCGATCGGCTACTCGCTAGAAAACATTGTGATCTACTGTGTTCTGGTCATCATGTATTCCTGGTATTTGAAAGATAAACGAGGATATCGCTTATTGTTAGGCTTTACACCGTTGCTGAAAAAGTGGTGTTTCTCATAGAGTGTTGCTTATAAGGAAAAAGGTTTTTTGTTTAAAAATTCTTGGCTTTTTTTAACTTTTTCACGGAGAATCTTTTAGGGAAAGGCCTTTGCGATCACCCGGAAGTTCTCACCCGAACCTGCACCGCCCAACTCTGTGTCACCCTTAATTTCCCAACCCTTAGGTTAAGTGCTAAAAAGGAAAGAGTTCTCGGTTCCTCATCTACACTATCGGGTCTCCAAATACAGTGGCGGACCTAAACATTACATAAAAAATGGACAGATGTGCTTACATACCTAGATGAAACGGAACACAGTCGCCACCACAACCAGAGCTAGCTGATTTTTGATTCTTGTTCTCTTTCTTTTTCTTCAAAATATCTTTTTGATAGTCCGGGGACACCCAGATGTTGGGATCATTTGAGAGGCCCGACAAACCCACAACTTGTTCAAGGCACTGCGACGGCAATTCTGGGATCGGTAGCTGTTTAAGATGGAGGTAGTGTCGTACCATTGGATAGTTTCGGTACTTAACATGGTCGCATAGACGACGGCTAAAAGGAGACTAGTATACAGTGGGTCCTGATCCAGTGTCAAAACACGTTCCACTTTGCATCCAGGAAGTGTCAAAAAATGCAGCAAAATACCTTCCTCTCCAAGTGCAAAAGCTTCGATTTCAAAAGCCCGCCCGCCGTTTTTGTGAGGGACCTTCAAAACGAAGCTTTTTTAGTTGGAGATGGAGGTATTTTGCTACATTTTTTGATACTACCTGGATGCAAAATGGTATGTTTTTTGCCACTGGATCAGGTCCCTCATTGTACGACACACGCAAAAACTAAATCTGAGCATTGGTGATAGATTCTACTGCTCATCAAACATTTCCCTTATAAAATGCAAGAAATTTCCCCTACAAAATCCAAGAGAAAAAAACCCTGATTTCAAAATGGCGCACACGTCAAACTGAGATAAGCTAAAACAGTCCGGTGAATGGATTGGCAATTTGCCAAAAAAGACGCGAAAAAACGTTTTGTCGGCGGAGAAATGGGGAATTTTTGGGGCGAGAGAGTACGTTTTTGCGTGTCTTTTTTCTCTCTTTCTCTGCGAAATAGACGAAGTGTAAAGAACCGATAGCGAAGAGTCTATTCCGGTCACCGGACTCCTCAGTTTGACGTGCGCACGCACTTTTTGTGAGGGAAAGGGCGCGCTCTTCAAAAATGAGTTTTCTTAGTTGGAGAGGGAGACATTTTGCCACACTTTTTGATACTTCCCGGATGCAAGATGGCACGTTTTTTACTACTAGATCAGGTCCGTCGCTGTAATCGGAGACAAAAAAGATTCTCTGTGAAAAAGTTGAAAAATTTCAAACAAGCAAAAAATTTTCAAACAAACATTTTTTCTTATGAACAACACCGTATGAGAAACACCATTTTTTCAGCAATGCTATTCATAAAATTTAATTTTTTAACTTTCAAAAACTAAAAACTATTTCAACCTTTCATATGTGTGTTGACAGCCCAAAACGTGTTCTTTGCAACATGCACATGGCTTTGAGAACCTCTCCCCCCGAGAGTTTGTGTTTTCCCAGCGAGAGCACAAAACGGGAAAAAAGTGGACACAATCGACAGCGGATAAAATATTTATTACCGTCTTGAGATGCGGCGAATGTCACTGATGCTAAGTAACCGCGCCATGAAGACAAGTTTCAGGGTTTGTGAGAAACGAGCTGAAGGTGGAACGAGGAGGAGAAAAGTTTTATTTTTTCCTTGGGAATTCCGGGATTTTTTCGAATTTTTGAGAAAATTTTATTAGAAAAGCAATTTTATTTGCTTATTGACATTAAAAAATGGGGATGGTCTCTTTTATGGCCATAAGATCAATCTTTACAACGTTTGCTTGTTGGAAAATGACTTTGAACGGTGCAATTTTCTAATTGAAATACGTCAACACTCTTGCACCGTGCAATTTTCTGGTTGGCAAAAGCCTATAACTTTGCACTGTGCAATTTCCTTATTGAAAAAAGCCTATGACTTTGCACTGTGCACATTTTCGGCTGAAAAAAGCCTATGACTTCGCACTGTGCGACTTTGCAATTTCCTAGTGTAGAAAAGTGTAGAAAAAACACTGTGCAATTTCCTTATTGAAAAAAGCCTATGACTTTGCACAGTGCGATTTTCTAGTTGGAAAAAGCCTATGACATTGCACTGTGCAGTTTTCTTGTTGAAAAAAGCCTATGACTTTGCACTATGCGACTTTGCAATTTCCTAATTTAGAAAATAAAGTTGTGCTGTGAATTTCCTTATTGAAAAAAGCCTATGACTTTGCACTATGCGACTTTGCAATTTCCTAATTTAGAAAATAAAGTTGTGCTGTGAATTTCCTTATTGAAAAAAGCCTATGACTTTGCACTATGCGACTTTGCAATTTCCTAATTTAGAAAATAAAGTTGTGCTGTGAATTTCCTTATTGAAAAAAGCCTATGACTTTGCACTGTGCAGTATTCTTGTTGAAATAAGCCAACACTTTTGAACAGTGCAATTTTCTTGTTGAAAAAAGCCTATATCTTTGCACTGTGCACATTCTCAGTTGCAAAAGCCTTCGACTTTGCACTATGCGACTGTGCAATTTTCTAGTGTAGAAAAGAAATATACATTGTGCGATTTCCTTATTAAGAAAGCCGGCATTGTGCAATTTTCTAATTGAAAAAAGCCAACAATTTTGCACATTGCGGTTTTCTAAATAATATAGTTGAAAAAAGCCAGTGAGGCCACGGCCGCCGAGGATCTCTTTAGCCTATAACTTTGCACAGTGCAATTTGCTTATTGAAAAAAGCCTATGTCTTTGCACAGTGCAAATTCTTAGTTTCAAAAAGCCTATAACTTTGCACTGTGCAACTTTCAAGTTAAAAAAAGCCTATGGTGCTGCACTGTGCAATTTTCTAATTGAAAAAAGACTATGATTTTGCACTGTGCAAGTTTCTAGTCGAAATTAACCCAAATTTTCCGGCCAAGAATCGTTCTACAATTTCAATCTTTGTTCATAAAATTAATTTTTAATTATTTTGTCAAAAAATTTTTCCCCTTGTGCGACATTTTATGACGAATTCTTTGACGGATGAGTCTGCGCCGTTAATGACTTCCTTACAACGCCGTTTTAGGCCTTCCGCTTGTGGAAGTCACTTTGAGTTCCCGAAAAACTTTTTCGGGCCGCTATTTCGGCCGAATCTTTTGACTAATTTGGAGTGATTTGGCGTTTTCCGAATGTAGGTGTGGGGATGGGGCAAATGAAGATTTGCGTTTCCCCTTTTTCACGCCATTCACTAAACTGTGGACTCGACCAATGTCGGAATAGAATTTGATTTTTTGGGGTTTTGAAATTCGTTGGGTTTTTTGATATTTTTTTGATACCTTTTTGGCAAAAATTAATATGTAAATAATTGAAGAAAGGTCCAATTGAAACTATACTTTTTACACAGTGCAATTTTTTAGTTGAAAAATGCCCATAACCTTGCACAGTGCAATTTTGTAAGTGAAAAAAGCCTACGATTTTGCACTGTGCAATTTTTTAATTGAAAAAAGCCTACATTTTTGCACCGTGCAATCTTCTAGTTGAAAACAAAACTTTTGCTTTTTCATAAAATTTGCATAATTTTTCAAAATTAACTGCTTCCTCAATATTTGCATATTTTTTGCGAATTTTCATTTTGACCAAAAATTTGCATATTTAAAAAAAAAATTATTTTTTCATTTTTTTTGCCTAGAAATCGCCACAAAAAACCATCCCAACCCCCACGGTTTACCAGATTTTTGATTAATCTGTTCTGTTTACAACCAAATCCACTCTGCTATGCAAAGACGGCACGAAATCTAAATCTCGCCTTCAACAAGTTACTGAAATATTTAGCGCTTTGACGCAAGGACCAATGAAAAAAATTATGCTGGTCCGTTCGCAAGGTCGCTGGAATATTTTTTGCAACATGCACTGTGCAGAAAAATTCAGGGTGCGAGCGACACCTGAAAAAAAGCAGTTTGCACGGTGCAAACATCCGCAGATTGCACAGTGCACGGCGAATTTTTGTTTTCGCACAGTGCATGTCGCTGGAATGATTTGTGCGACATGCACTGTGCTGAAAAGGCCAGGGTGCGAGCGACGCCCGAAAAGTGCAACAGATTGCACAGTGCAAGGTGCACTTTTGTTTTCGCACAGTGCGCATTGCCGGACTGAAAACGGCGACATGCACTGTGCGAACCCTAAATCTCAGCTTGCACTGTGCAGTTTCTTGATTTTCGCACTGTGCAAAAGGCTTTTTTTGGGCTGTCGCTCGCACCCTGATTTTTTCCGCACAGTGCAAAGGTCAAAAGTCACTCCAGCGATATGCACTGTGCAAAAACAAAATCTCCCTTTGCACTGCGCAGTTTCTTGATTTTTGCACCGTGCAAAAGGCTTTTTCGGGCTGTCGCTTGCACCCTGACTTTTTCCGCACAGTGCACATCGCTGAACTCGCTCCAGCGACATGCACTGTGCGAAAACAAAAGCTCACCTTGCACTGTGCAGTTTCTTGATTTTTGCACCGTGCAATAAGCTTTTTTGGGCTGTCGCTCGCACCATGACTTTTTCCGCACAGTGCGTATCGCTGAACTCACTCCACCGACTTCACGAACGCACTACTAGGCGTTCCAGAAAGTGCGTGCACTTTTTGTCGTGGGCCGCACTGTGCACAAAATTCCCTTTTTGCGGGGTGCATTTGACCTTTTGCACCGTGCAAATCCAATGTCGCAGCGACGTAGGCTTTTCTCAACGGAGCCGGCGCGAATTTTTAGAAATTGCACAGTGCAAAATGTTTCGAAAAGGATCGCGTCGCGCGGGGAACGCGAAACTTGCACTGTGCGGTCCAAAAAAAAGGCGGAAAAAGGTGCACGCACTTTCTGGAACGACTAGTAGTATTTGCCCTGGGGCTCTTGTAGAGCGCGCGCTAAAATTTTCGATGTTCGAAGTGTGGTCAACACGCGTTATTTTTTGCCCTTGTAATCTGCCGGAAAAAACAGCTGGTAAGCTGGTTTTTACATGCAATCTTTGTTGTTGATCGGATGTCATTTTGCACTTGTTTGGAGGCAAAAAAATATTGTGAAAAAATAAAAATTTTTTTTATTTTTTCAATTTTTTACAGGATTTTTTTTTTTTTTTTTTTAGATTTTTTGTTTTTTTTTCTGAAATTTTTTATCGTTCTTTTCTCACAATTTTTCATTTTTTTTTAATTTTTTTCAAATTTTAAAAATTCCAAAATTTTTTTTTAATTCAAATTTTTCCCTAAAAAGTTTGCTTTCGAACCCAATGGAATCGGTTTGGGGCCGCATTTCGTATCGAATTTCCTTTTTTTCGACAAAAACATAAAACGAAAAAAGCAAACTTTCCAGAAAATTGAGAGCACTTACTCAGCGAGATTAGGGCGACGAACTTGTGATTTGTGCACGGTTCTTTGGAATGGGGAACTTCTCCGAAATCGCTAATTAATTTCTCCGGGAAATGTGTGCGATTTTTGGTGCGTTTCGAAAATTTTGCTGAAACTTTCTGCACAGTGCAATTTTGTAGTTGAAAAAAGCCTATGTTTTCGCACAGTGCAATTTTGTAATTGAAAAAAGCCTACGTTTTTGCACAGTGCAGTTTTGTAATTGAAAAAGGCCTATGATTTTGCACAGTGCAGTTTTGTAATTGAAAAAAGCCTATGGTTTTGCACAGTGCAGTTTTGTAATTGAAAAAAGCCTACGTTTTTGCACAGTGCAGTTTTGTAATTGAAAAAGGCCTATGATTTTGCACAGTGCAGTTTTGTAATTGAAAAAAGCCTATGATTTTGCACAGTGCAATTTTGTAATTGAAAAAAGCCTATGATTTTGCACAGTGCAATTTTGTAATTGAAAAAAGCCTATGATTTTGCACAGTGCAGTTTTGTAATTGAAAAAAGCCTACGTTTTTGCACAGTGCAATTTTGTAATTGAAAAAGGCCTATGATTTTGCACAGTGCAGTTTTGTAATTGAAAAAAGCCTATGGTTTTGCACAGTGCAATTTTGTAATTGAAAAAAGCCTATGATTTTGCACAGTGCGATTTTGTAATTGAAAAAAGCCTATGATTTTGCACAGTGCAGTTTTGTAATTCAAAAAAGCCTACATTTTTGCACTGTGCGAACTTTTCAGGATTAAAATTTTGCTTTACAGAAATCAAAAAGCCTTTTTTCAAATTTTCGAAATGAAATTTTTGCTCTACCGCGGATTATTTGACTTCAATTTCTTGCATTTCCAATTTTTTCCCACGCTTTTCGTCAACACAAAGTGAACTTTTATTTTTTTTCCTTTTTCGCACAGTGCGAACCTCAAAAAAGCCGTTTGCACTGTGCAAATCCTTTCGCAGGGGATTTTGAAGCTTTTCCCACGCTTTTCGCCAACCCAAAGTGCATTTTCGTTTTTGCCTTTTCGCACAGTGCAAGCCTCAAAAATGCCGATTGCACTGTGCACATTTTTGAGCAAGACCGCAGCGGCGCAGGAGCTCGCGTCGCAGCGATATTTCAAATGCACAGTGCGAAACCAAAAAAAAAGGTGAATGCACGGTGCAAAAAAAAGAACTGCACTGTGCGGAAAAACTCAGGGTGCGAGCGACAGCCCAAAAAAGCCTTTTGCACGGTGCAAAAAACAAGTGATTGCACAGTGCGAAGTGAACTTTTGTTTTCGCACAGTGCGTGTCGCCGAAATTATTCGAGCGGCAAGTTTTGGTGTTTGCACTGTGCGAAAACACAAGTTTCCTTTGCACTGTGCATTTTCTCTCTTTTTGCGCTTTTTGGCCATAAGTTTGGCAGCTTCGTGCGGAAAAAAATGATTTTTTGTGGAAACATTACCCACTATGGTAGAAATAGGCATGAAACTTTTTGTGCTGAAATTCGGCAAAAAGTGTCAACTTTTCGCCAACTTTCGATCTAAAAATCTCGGTTGTTTCTGTAAAGCGCGAGCTAGGAGAATAACATATTTTATAGAAAAAATTATTCTAAATTTGTGCCAAGTTTCATCAAAATCTGAGGGGTCGCACTTGGCGGACTTCACTTGTCAGCGGTAGCATTTTTTAAGTAGTACTGTTATACAGTAATTTTTGATGATTTGGCTAACAACAAAAAGTCTATGCACTTTCTGGAATCACTGGCAATGCAATTCATTTTAAATTTTAACTGTTAATTCATCCAATTCTTTCATTAGGCCTTAATTTGAACTCAAGGCTTCAGACTTTGACCTGAACTTGAACTTAAAATTCGCGATGCCTTCTTCCCATCTCAACACTTCCACATCACTAGTGCAACGTCCCATTTGTTTCTTTTCTCTTGTACCTTAAAGAAGCGCCGGAATGGAATATTCAAACGGTTTCTCGGGAAAGTGTCGTGCGATTAGGGATGCGTGGAACATTGTAAGCCGATACGGGCTGGCTTCTTCCTTTCCGTGACTTGAACACTGTTTTGTTACTTCTCTTTTACAAATTTGGAACATGTCTTTGGAGAGTGGTTCATAGTCGTTGGAGCAGGGGAGGGGGTGGAATTTGCAAGCCCTGCGGTGTATCCGCAAAAAATAGGATATAAAAGTTCATTTTATGCGCTTATTTGTTGCACTGTCTGTCTCAAGGGCAATTTTTTCAAATTTTCCACAAAAATATGATATTTTAAGTCTGTCGGGAAAATAATGAGCACAATCTCGCTTCGCCAATTGTGTCGCTGAAGTGAAAAACAATTTGATTTTTCCGCGATATAACTTATTTTCTCTGCGGCGATGCGATTTTCGCTGCGACAGAATGCTCAGTATTTTCCCGACAGACTTGAAAATCTGATTTTTTCGCTTTGTTTCCCTCAAGGAACAGTCAAAGTGCATCAACATTTGTCATTATCGCATTTGCCACCAAAATTTGTACTTGCAACAGAATGCCAAAAAACTCAAGTTTTCGTCAAAAACCAAGCTTTTCATCCAAAAAAAATATTTTACACACCCCAGACTGAAAAAGTAAGGTGCCTGGCAAGATATCACAAGACAGGCTGAAAAAAATAAGGTGACTTGTAAGATAGTACAAGGTCTCTACCAACCTAAGGAAAGACAATCAAAAAAAAGTTTCTCCGTCATAAAAATTTGCCGTAAGATTCCGTGGCTTTTTCATAGACTGTGGAAAATGAGTAGAGACTTGAAAAGTCTGTCGGGAAAATAATGTGGATCCTTTGGGCCTTGAAATCGCATATCATTGCTCTACGAGAGATTTGGTGTGCGACTGCGACGAGGCCAGACATTTTTCTCCGACATTTCCACATTATTTTCCCGACAAACAGTTGTCAGTCTGTCGGGAAAATAATGACCCCAATGTCGATTCGCCAAATCGGGTCGCTGAGTGAAAAGGGAATTATTTTCCCGACAAACTGAAAAAGCTTTCCGAATCTTTTTTTTTTATTTTTCTGCAAAACGCGATTGAAATTTCGACTTTTTACGACGTATTTTACAAAAAATTCAATAAAAAAAATTTTGCTTCCAGTTGATAACCGACTAATTTTTGTTCATCTTCACCCTCCATCATGTTCCTGATCGCCAAAATCGTCCGCGGCCGTCGCCTTCTCCACGAACTCGAGCAGGCCGAGAAGGAGAAGGAGAAGGAGCGGGAGCGCGAAAGAGTGGAGGCCCATCGCAAGTCGCTGCGCGGCGATTCCACCGCCTCCACCGGCAGCAGCGCCAACTCGAAGCACGAGAAGAGCGGCGGCTTCACGCATCATCGCCGCACCGGCGCCAAAGATGATGCGGATGCGAAGAAAAAGAGTGTCGTGCTGGTGGAGAGCAATGATAAAGCGTCGACAAGTGGGGTGAGTGCAATTTTTTTTGATGAGAAAAATTTTTGGACTTCGCAACAAAATTTTTTTTGCACTGTGCAAAATTCTAGATGAAAAAAGCCTACAATTTTGCACTGTGCAAAGATTTAGTTATAAAAAGCCTACGGTTTTGCACAGTGCAATTTTCTAATTGAAAAAAGCCTATGGTTTTGCACTGTGCAAAATTCTAGATGAAAAAAGCCTATAATTTTGCACTGTGCAATTTTCTAATTGAAAAAAGCCTAAGGTTTTGCACAGTGCAATTTCATAGTTCAAAAAAGCCTATGGTTTTGCATTGTGCAAAATTCTAATTGAAAAAAGGATACGGTTTTGCACAGTGCAATTTAATAGTTGAGAAAAGCCTATGGTTTTGCACAGTGCAAAATTCTAGATGAAAAAAGCCTACAATTTTGCACTGTGCAATTTAATAGTTGAAAAAAGCTTACGGTTTTGTACAGTGCAATTTTCTAATTGAAAAAAACCTATGGTTTTGCACAGTGCAAATTTCTAGGTGAAAAAAGCCTATGTTTTGCACTGTGCAAAATTCTAGATGAAAAAAAACCTACAATTTTGCACTGTGTAAAAATTTAGTTATAAAAAGCCTATGTTTTTGCACTGTGCAAAATGTTGGGTGGAAAGAGCCTACGGTTTTGCACTGTGCAAAATTTTTTCGAGCAGATGCCCTGCGGTCTTCGAATTTTCAGGAATCTAAAACACAATTTTCTAGGATATACTCCAGATTTCTTACATTGCTATTTGCGGAAGAAATCGAGATTTTTTAGGTCAACAAATTCCAAAAAATTTATTATTTTCCATTTTGTAGTTTTGCACCGTGCAAATTTTTAGTTGAAAAAAGCCTATGGCTTCGCACTGTGCAAATTTATAGATGAAAAAAAGGTAAATTTTTGTCGAAAAAATCGACTGACAACAATTTCGTATATTTGAAACGACGTATCTTGCTCAGTACAGAGTTAAATTTTTTTGCGTATTTTACAAAAAAAAAACATTTGGCAGCATATTTTTCGAAAAATTACCTTTTTGATTGCGTTTTTTTCAGGAAAACAAAGAGGAGCCTCGGCTGCGTCGACGAAAGTGAGTTTTTTTTCTATTTTTTTGGGCATTTCGGTAAAGTTTTGATTATTTTCCCCTTTTAAAAATCAATGAAAACCCCGATAAATGTGAATTTTAATTTAAATTTACCCATAAACGTGTGTGAAAATCTTAATTTAAATTTCCCTGGTGGTATTATTTTATTCGAGAAAAAAATTTAAAAAATTATGAGAAATGAAAATAAATTTTTTTTTTAAATTCGAAATTTTTAAAAAAAAATTTTTTAATTTCAAAATTTTTTTTAAAAAAATTAATTTCAAAAAAATGAAAGGTTGAATTTTTTTATTTAAAAAAGGTTTTTAATTAAAAAAATCAAAAAAATCAATTTTTTAAATTAAAATTTTTAAAATACAATTTTTTTAAATTTCAGAACGATTTTTTTAAAAAAATTTTAATCTCAAAAAAAAATGAAAGATTGAATTTTTTAAATTATTAAAAAAAAATCAAAAATAAAATTTTTTAAATTAAAATTTTTTTAATTATAAAAAAATTTTTTTATTTTCAAAATTTTTTTTAATAATTTTAATAAAAAAATCAAAAATTTCCCAATTTTCCCCCACTTTCCCTCTTTTTTTTTGGTTTCTCACCTCACCTTGCACTCCTTTTCTCCTTTTTTTCACACCTTCCATAACAGGACTTGGGCCAGTGCTGATGCCCAAAAAGCGCTGCAAACGCTGCGGAGTTTCCGGAAAGACTCGACTTGGAAGCGGCGAAATTCCATCGCCCGCGCCAGCCATTCAATGATGTTGGATACGATTTTGCGAAAAGCCGGATCCGCCGATCTGTGAGTTTGCCGTGAATTTGAGTTGATATGAGCTGAGTTTTAACGAAAAATGTGGTTGTGAAAAAAATAAAAAAAAAAAAAAAAAAAAAAAAAAAAAAATTTTTTAAAAAGTTTAACCCTATTAGTAACGTATTTTACCAAAAAAATACTTTTTTACTTTTTTACCTCTCAATGAGAACAAAATTTATATTATTGCGTGACAAATCTTCAAAAAAACTGAGACATTTTAGATTTTTTTCAATTTTTCGTCCAAATTAGTAAAAATCCGGGAAAAATTTTTAAAATTTCATCCGTTTATATGTTGTTCGTCACTTCAGTGCGATTTTATGTTCTTTTTAAAAATTTTTGTTTTGAGATTTTTCGTAAATGTGGTCGATTTTTGTCGAGTTGTTCATTTTTTATACGGTAGAAACTCTGTACAAAAACTTGCATAAAACAAAAACTGTTTATAACGAACAATTTTCGAGGTCTTATGAGTTGATTTTAGAGCAATAGATCAACTTTTATGCAACAAAACCCCTTTATATCGGCGTCTTTTTGCACAGTGCTATTTTCTAGTTGAAAAAAGCTTATGGTTTTGCACAGTGCAATTTTATAGTTGAAAAAAGCCTATGGTTTTGCACAGTGCATAATTTTTTTTGAAAAAAAGTTAAATTTTGCCGCTAGACGATGTCACCTTCAGTCATTTTTGGAGCAAAATGAACCTTTATACATCGGAAACCTTCTATATCAGCCTATGGCTTTGCACAGTGCAATTTTGTTTTTAAAAAAGGCTTACATTTTTGCACAGTGCAATTTCATAGTTGAAAAAAGCCTATGGGTTTGCACAGTGCAATTTTATAGTCGAAAAAAGCTTATGGTTTTGCACTGTGCAAATTCTTCGTTGAAAAAAAGTAAAATTTTTTCAAAAAAGACTAGTTTTTCGACCAAATTGAACCTCTCTACAACAAAACCTTTCTATAACAAACAATTTTTTTCTTCTTTGCATTACGTTGTACAGAGTTTCTACTGTATTTTTTTATTTTCTTTTCGCTTTACCCCATTTTCTCGCCGGTCTTGGCCGTAATCTCGGTGTGCGCACAGATGGTACCAGCACTCCATGGCCGACTTGGCCCATCAAATCGGTGAGCGGTCGGCGCAGCGTCGGCGGCTCGTCCACTCCTTCCCCGCCACTCCCCCGCCGATTTCCCTCGAGGGCAGGGCGGCGAGGGCGCGCCGGCTGCGCTCGGGCGGCCGCCGCACTTGGAGTATGGAGGAGGCGTGGAGTCGGCTGTCCCGACGCCTGACCGCTCCCTGCGCAATTCCGGTCGACTTCTCCGCCGCCGCCTGCCTGCAGCGCTCCTTCCTGCGGACGCCGCGGCCCGCGAAACGCGTGCGCCGAGAGTATTATGTGAAGAATGTCATGTACAACTCGTAAGTTGAATGTATAATATGTGTGTGTGTCACAAAAAAAAAAAAAAAAAAAAAAAAAAAAATTTTACTTTTTTTTATTTTTTGTGTTTTTTTGCCGGTTTACACTTACACTATGTCACAAAAATCCCTGATTTTACGACTTTCATAAATAATTTGTAAAAAAATAAAAAAAAAAACAAAATTAAAAAAATTTTTTTGGTAGTTCCCCGAAAAAATCGCTAATTGTAAGAAAAGCTCTGCTCGCGACAAAAACTCCTAAAATTTTTTTGCGACCCCGCACTGTGCAATAAACAGTCAACACGCAGTTTTTAGCTGGCTGTAAAAATTCAGGCTGTTAAAGATTTTTGGACCTACAAAATTTTCGGAAAACATGGTCAGAACATGGGCTGACCTAGTATTTTCACTCGTATATATCAGCCGTTCAGCGAAAATATTTTTGTTATTGAAATGCGTGTCATGAAGCAGGACAGCTGACAATTATAAAACTATTTTTCTTTCCACCGACGACGGTATTTGTGGTGGGATACACCAAATTCAAAATTTGTTCATTTTTTTGAATCACCCTGTACAGGGTGCGCCAAAAAAAATGGACAAAAATTTTTTGCAGATATCTGGCTCTTGGGATGGATTATTTGGGGAAACGTTTTGGTCCAATAAATAGCGATGTTCAAACAGTATATTCACGATAAGAACGGAGGTATAACTTTACTGCAACTTTTTTTCTCGGGGGTTCAAGTTGACCATGTCCCGATCACAATTCTCGAAAATGGGTCCTTTGGAAAATCAGGCATAAATATTTTTTGAGCCGTCACCAAAACCTCAAATAAAAGTTGCCGAATACGTTAAGACGAGTGCTATCACATATGCAAAGGAATAATAATAGTAACTTTACATTTCAATGCCACGGACATCCAAACTTGCGTTGCTGAGGCAAAAAAATAAAACTCAAAACTTCGAAAACCAGAAAAAATTTTGTAGTGAGAAACTGATTAGGCTTTGGATAACTGTTAAGCTTTGGGTTGTTACCCGACCGAGTACGTACTAAACACACCGATTTTTAACTTTCCGGCATCATCATGCTTCGAGGTAGTGACAAAATTTCAAAATTTTGGACGAAAAATGGATGATTTTCTTAAAAGATACGCTGCAAACCCGCCGTTAGCTCTAACTGGCTCAAACAGCCTATCCTGAATAAATCTACGTCTCTTCTATAGCGTCAAGAAGTTTCAAGCTTAAACCTGCGTTTTCGGCGGAGCGCCGAGGGCTCAAAGCGGAAACGGTGGATACTCGTGCAAACGACCGTGTCAGGGGCTTCTGTTCTCAAGTTTTGGACGCACTGGAGCCGCGCCTTGCATTTTTCTGTAGAATCAACGCATAGCCCACGTAGAATAAAATATGAGGAACACCTCATGTCGGTTTTTACAATTCTTATGACCGACAACTCCGAGATATTCAATTCAGAAGCCATTCGCTCCAAAGATCTGCAAGGATCTGGGTCACTCCGACTTCCGATGCTCTTCTTCCGAGCCGGAGTTTTTTCTGTCCTGGGCTTATCACTCCCTAGAAACTTCTGGACGCTATCAACATCCTCGAACTTATCCGAAGCTCGGGTTACAGTTGTACCGAGAGAACCACAACGTCAAACTATTTTCTTCCGAGAAAATTCTATAGAAAATAAAGGCACAACTAAGTACCTCTTTGGTTTTTTGTCCATGTTGAAAAAACTGGTGGGAATGGAAAAAAGAGATTTAAGGGGTTTGCAAATGGGACCTTTGCGGTCGTAATCGCATCTTTTTCCCTACTCGTTACGGTTTTCGTGGCGAGACACAACCGTTTTTATTTTTGTCCATTTTTTTTGGCGCACCCTGTACATATAGCTATACGAAAAACAATTTTTATATGTCGCTCGTATTTAAAAAATACATTTTTTAAGCTCTTCTGGTCTAGAAAAATGGCATATCAGTCTGTCGGCAAATTAATGAGCAATATATGGCCGCACCGATCTCGTCGCTGAAGTGAAAAGCAATTTGATTTAGCCGTGACACAATTCATTTTCTCGGCGGCGAGACGACTTTCGATGCGTCAATTTGTAATGCGACAGAGTGCTCATTATTTTCCCGACAGACTGATTTTTGGCCTTTTTTCATGCCTAATATCTTTTCCAAAGATAATTATTTATGCTATTTTATTGTCTTACGGACGCATAACCCAAGTAAAATTTGATTTCGGCATGGTAGGTGATGAGGAGCCAATCAAAGAGAGTGTCAGGAAGTGTCAAAATAATGCATTTGGCAAACTTGCAATAGTGTCAGTTTTGCTTACCCGCCTTTTCTAAAGTGCGTAGATTACTTGTCGTGGCGCGTTTTCAAGCAATGGAAAATTCTTGGCATTTTGTTTTAGCCCAAAGATAATTTTTTGCTCCAAAGATAACTTGATTACACATGGAAATGGGGCAGAATGGCGTTATTGCATACATAAATTTGAAGCTGGCCTCCTGCTTAACCTCACCATATATGTTTCATATAAAAAATTGGTAGCCTTTTATCTGTTCGAAGCCTAAGCTAAAAACGCCTAAAAAATGTTGCGGTTTTGCTGATTTCTGCAAGAGTTTCCCTCGCCCCTGTTTGAAGTTTAATGGAAACATAGTCTAGAACAAGGCGGATTTTTTTGAGACTTATGTTTTGAGCTACTTCGCATTGTCGCGCACGCAAAATTAACTAACTTCAGAAGGCGAAATTAGTTAGATGAATAAGAGGGAGCGAGATGCCCTACCTTTGCCCTAGCCTGTGGGCTGCTTGACTAGACTGTCGGTGGGTCTTTGCTTCAGAACACTGAAGCCGCAACGTAGCACAAGTACAGCTTGCTGTCTGGAATTGTGGTACAATACCCACGTAGAATATATTCTGTACATTTATGAGCTCGAATAACAACCAACAGTAGTATACTATGACAATAATAAGATCTCTAGAGATTAATACCGATCGAAGCCGATGGGGGAATTCCTGGATTGGTCGACTGACTGGGCTTATACATATAGGGCACCGGCTGGGCGGGACTTGGACGTTCTGGAATGCTGATGATGGGGCCATTTGATGAGGTGCACCTCATCACTCGACACCTTGGTGTTGAAGATAGAGATGCGGACGTTGTTGACAAGGGCCAAGATATCCTGGACAGAGGCTGGGATGTCAAGGACAGCAGCTTAGTCAAGCTATATCTACATGTCCAAGTCTTGTCGTAAGGGGCTAGAACCTTCTTATGACTTATACTTTACAACGGAAGTGCGTCATAAGCCAAAGATCGCCCTAGGCGTAAACATGTGGGCGGGGAAACATCATATGACTGAGGGAGTCATCAAGGGCCAGGATCATCATCCTCAGTTAGCACCAAGTCCGCATTCGCTGCGTTTACTAGATCGGAGAACCTCCGATCTAACTAACAATAAGTCACTGTGCGGAAAAAGAAAACTAGCGACAAAAGAGTCTACGCACTTTTTGAAACGGCGTATTTGTATTCTCACAAATTACATGGATATTTTTTCTCTTTCGCACAGTGCATTTGAACTTGTCGCTAACTGCATTTTTTGTCGGGAAAATAATGTGGATTTGTCGCAAAAAGTGATGTCTCACCTCGTCGCGGTCGCGGATCAAATCGCCGGCTGCAGATAGCCGTCGCAATGTGGTGATGGGCGATTTGAAGGTAAATCAACATTATTTTCCCGACAGACTGCTAAATCCACATTATTTTCCCGACGGGCTAATAAATCCACATTATTTTCCAGACAGATTGATAAATCCACATTATTTCCCCGACAGACTGATAAATCCACATTATTTCCCCGACAGACTGACAAAATAGCAGGAAACGGAAATTCTGATGCCATCATAAGCCTGAAAACATTGATCATGATTTCCCATGTCTCTGTTTACTTTCATCGCCCGCCCCCATCATGTTGTTTGATGCGTTTCGGCCGGAATCATTCTATTTTTGGGCGCTCCTCTCCAATTTGTGGCCACGTTCTCGGGCCAAATTTAACCTCCTTACGCAAATTTATTTACTCTTCCGAGAAGCGGGAAAAGTGGAGGAGCGCGGAGGATCACGAGGCGGACCGTTTTCAAACTCTTTCAGGACCAGTGATTTTATGCCCTGCGGGGTTTCCGAAGAAAAACTCGCGGGCCTATAAATGCGACGGTTGATTTGTGGAGTTTGAATCGTTGCCGGAGGCAACGACTCGTGGGGGTGTTTCGGAGATTGTTCTTGAGGGGTTTTTGCGGTCTTTGTCACAGCTATTCGACTTAAAGGGCCTGTTTTAGATGCGATATATTTAGGGTTTTGAAAAATTTATTTCCATTGTATGCCTTGAATTATTATGACAATTACGGCAATGTTTTATGTTGATGGCCCTTATGGCCCAGTAAAACTGGCTTGTGGGAAAAAATGTTTTTTGAAAGTTATTTAAAAGAATTAAAAAATGACAGTTGTGGACCTGATATGGCAAAAAACGAATTCATTTTGCATCCATGAAGCACCAAAAAGTGTGGTAAAATACCTCCTTCTTCAAGTGAAAAATCTCCGATTTCAAAAGCGCGTCCCTCTTTTTGTGAAGGAGAGGCTTTCAAAACAGAGGTTTTTTAGTTCGTTAGGGATGTATTTTGCCACATTTTTGATACTTCCCGGATGCAAAATGTTTCGCTTTTTTCCCACTGGATCAAATATTTATGTAGTCGACTTTACAAAAAGATTGGTATATCAATCATTTCTGAAAATTTTAGCCATGTCAACAATTCCTAAAAATTTTAAAGATGGAGAGGTATTTTGCCACATTTTTTGATACTTCCCGGATGCAAATTGGCACGTTTTTTGCCACTGGATCAGGTCCGCCGCTGTATAATATGCATGTAGGCTTTGTACTAGTCGCGCCATAAAGTATTCCTTTTTATAATTTTTTTCGGCAACGTCTCGGACATTCACTGAAAAATTTCATGTCGCTGACAAAAAGCGAGCTGTGAAAAATTCGACGGTCTTTCGCATGAATTAGTGTTGAAAGGAGGTAGGACACACTTCGGGTTTGCCGTGCTCCGCTCTTCACTGAAAACGTACGTATGCGCAGTAAATTTTTTTCGGTTTTTGACCTGGAAAACTGCACAGTGCAAAACTGTAGGCTTTTTTGGACCGCAAAATTGCACGGTGCAAAAGGGTAAGCTTTTTTGACCTAGAAAACTGCACAGTGCAAAATTCTAGGCTTTTTTCAACTAAAAATTCGCACAGTGCGAAAACATAGGCGTTCTTGAGCTACAAAATTGCACTGTGATTTCAAAAATCACTCCTGTTATTTTTACTTGATAACAATCTTCACGGTGGCTCAAATTTTTTCCTACTGCGTCATCCTTTCTTCTCATTAAATAATTTTTTTTGCGCTTCCTAATGACGAATTTCGCCATCATTTCATGGGAAACTTTTCAGCCTACACTTTCGACTCCATTCTTCTCCCAAAAACAAAACTTTTTTCCTCGAAATTCCCATAAATGTTCTCGACTTTCGCGCTGTCATCAAATCTTTTGCGCTAAAATTTCAGCGGAAGAAAATTAAATTTTTAGATTTCGAGCCCGACGCAAATAGATGTATCATTTACGGGATGCGGGAGATTGTATAACGTTCGTTTTTCGGGCACATCTTCTGGATAAAATTTCCGTGTGCGGCGGGGATTCTTATCCAATTTTTCGCTTAATTCGCCGCTTGTTTTTTTGGGGATTTTTATGGTGAAAAATATGAAAAAAAATTTACGTCAAGCTTTGTTATTTGTAGTCTTACTGGTCGTTCAAAAAATTTTTTGTCGCGCTCGCAAAATTCCCGGCAACATAGCCGAAAAAATTGCGTCGCGGCGATTTTTAATTGCACTGTGCAAAAGTTCAAGTGCACAGTGCGGATTGTCGCGGCCCGCACTGTGCACAGACATTTGTCGCGGTTCGCACCGTGCAAAAAAACACCCGATTTTTGCACCGTGCATTTATCCTCTTTGTTTTTTTCGCACTGTGCAACGAAAATTAAAAAATTTTTTTTAACGATGCTTGCACATTGCAAACTGTTTTTTTTCGGTTTGCAATGTGCGAAAGCGAAAAATAAAAATGCCATGTGCGTTGGCGACAAGCGTCGGAAAAGGTTCAAAATGCACTGTGCGAAAAGAGAAAGGTAAAAATGCACTGTGCGTTAGCGACAAGCGTGGGAAAAGGTTCAAAATGCACTGTGCGAAAAGAGAAAAATAAAAATGCACTGTGCGTTGGTGACAAGCGAGAGGAAAGGTTCAAAATGCACTGTGCGAAAAGAGAAAAAAATGCACGGTGCGTTGGCGACAAGCGTCGGAAAAGGTTCAAAATGCACTGTGCAAAAGAGAAAAAATGTCCGTGCACTTTATGAAAATACGAAATTTAATAATTTCTACCATCTTTATTGTAATAGGTGACATCAAAAAATAGTAATACAAAAAAATCGGTCTTTTTTCACTTTTTTGCAATTAGACTCAATACAAACCGTCTTTTTGCACTTTTCTGGGCACTATTTTTAAGCATTTGAACAGCAGTTCAAAGAGCACTTCTTATTTTGTTTTAATTACCATTGAAAAGAAAAAGTGCTCTATTATCCAGCGCTTAATGAATGAATTTTCTTTATTTCTTGGACGTATAATCGCTCTAGGCCATACATCAATTCCTGAAAATTTCAGCTTGCGGTTTGCAAAAACAGCCAAGATATTCAGCGACTTTAAGAGACAGTATGCGAAATACGGAGTGCGGTTAGAGAGAAACCTTGTTTTTCGGCCATATCTTTGCTCGTTTTGGGTCGTATACGATAAAAATTTTTGATTTCCCTTTGCCATGTTTCTTCAAAGCCTCTGCCACTAATTTTTGCAGCAAAAATTCAAATTCCAAAATTCCCGCCATTTTTGGCATTCTGTTTCAATTTCCGAAAATGGCTATTTTTGCCTTCCCAAATGAAGGATAAGGCCAAATTACCATCCTCAACATTTTTTTGGTGTCTCTGCCATACTGTAACTTCCTTATTTACACCCTTTTTGCCAGCATTTTTTGAGATCTCAGTGAAAAATCTTTTCTTCGAAGTCTTCAAAAAAGTGTGACCTTTCCCCGGATAAGTGCCGAATCTACGCATGCGCCGAAAAAAACTCGGCCACTCAAGTGTTCTGAAGTTGATAGGATTACTTGTAAGGAAGCATGATGTCCGTCCCCGCCGCCACTTTGCTCGGTTAGAGTATTTTTGTCGGCGTCTCGACAACATTTCCAAGCTCTAAAAATTGTTTGTTGTGGCGATACATACAACGGTTAGATCACTAATGTGAGTTTTGCTTGGCTATGGGCATATGATTTGGAATCAGATGTGAATTGTCGGAAAATGAAAAAAAAGTTTTAAGATGCACATAAAAAATAGGTTTGTAAGCCAAAAATTTGGAAGAAATATCAACAAATTACGATTTTAAGATTTTTTACGGAGCGACATTTTATACGATGACGCATAACTAAAGAGTTTTGGACATGTTTTGTCGTATAAAATGGTCAACTTGAACGAAATCAGTTAGTAATTATACACAATAACATTGTTTTGCTGTAATTTTGGTTAAATACACATTTTATACGATGGAACATGTCTGAACTTTCTCAGGCATTTTTCATCGTATAAAATGCCCATTTTGACATAAATGATAAAACATGAGATATTTTTCTTTATTCTTTCTCGACTTGATCCCTATGAATTTTTGTGAGGACGTTTTATACGACGAAACAGGCCGAATTTTGTCAGACACCTTTTGTCGTATAAAATGGTAATTTTCAAAAAGCAAAAGTTTAGCTAAATTCTAACTCTCAATCCAACATAACCTGACACTAATATCTCTTTTCACGGACATTTTATACGACGAAACAAGTCTGAAAACTTTTGGACACCTTTCGTCGTATAAAACGGCTTACATAAATTCACTGTATTCTAGGCTATTCTAAGTCGTCTCAGGACCTTCTTGAACTCTCTCTGCCCTTCGATATGCCCACAATTTACGTCATACCGCAAAAAAATCCGCAAAAACCCAATAATTTGCATAATTCTGTCCATTTCTCTAATACTATTTGAAAAAAAGACGATAGCGTGCGTTTGCAGGATAAAAAGGGCTTATTATTTTCGTTTCCAATTTGTTCGCCCTCAACATTCTCCCAATTACAGTGTGGACTTGTTAATTGGCCTTGTTTCAAGTGTCTGGAGATTTCCGAAAAAATTATTCCAATCCGCTCGTCTCGGAAATCTTGTTTTGCTGTCTGGTGTTGTACGAGATGTTGGGCCAAGTTTTATGACCTATTTGGGGGAATTGAGACTGCTTTTTTACATCTTCTTCTTTCAATTGGACCTTCCACTTGGTCGAAATTAAATTCTGGATGATAAAAAATTTCTCTCGTTCCGCATGAAGGCACAGGACAAGATAGACTTCTGTTTGTTTGTTTTGCTACAGTTTTTGCGGACGTTGCGATGGGATTTGACAATTTTTGGCGGTTTTTGAAAAAAATTTATTTGCGTGTTACTCAAAACCTATGAAAATTTTGATGTAATCGTGTGTAGATCTTCTGTTCTGGTCATATTTTGATCCCTCAAAAATTTTAGCTATAGTTTCGCATTAGTATTTTACATTTTCCTAGAGATTGACACTGTACTTTGTAAATCCACCCACGAAAAGCCCGCAATCTGAATAGATATCGCTTTACAATTCCAGGAAAACAAGGATTAGCACAGCGGAAGTTCATTGTGTTTTTGGATGGTCAAAAATTACGTATACATATAGTCAATTACATATTCGTACGTATGTGTAATTTAGAGATTTCTGGTCACTGATAACGAGCCGGGTACTTATAGAAATAGTTCCGTATTTAAAAAACTAATTGGAAGTTGCTGGAAGACTTTCCTCAAATTTTGCGCCAGTTTATACGATGAAAGATGCACGAAAACTTTCTGATGTTTTTTGACGTATAAGACGATTTTGCAAACTTGTATGTAGCGCAAATATTTACTAAATTAGATGAAATTACTTGTCTTGGGTTTACTGATTTATTCGACATTTTATACGATGAAAGATGTCTGATTAAATTTAGACATTTTTCATGGTATAAAATGTCACCAAGACTAAATATTGGTTAATTCTGAGCTTGATTTAATAACTTCTTAGTAATTTACCATTTTATACGATGAAAGGTGTCTGATTAGATTCATACACGTTTCATCGTATAAAATGTCATCAGGACTAAATATTGGTTAATTCTGAGCTTGATTGAACAACCTTTTTGTAATTTACCATTTCATACGATGAAAGATGTCTGATTAAATTTAGACACTTTTCATCGTATACAATGTCCCCGTAACATTGTAAAATTCGGCCTTAGACATCTATAAAACACTTCCAAATCCAATTACCGTTCCGAAAAGCGTTCTACAGCGTTTTTTGGTTTCTAAAAATGCCTGCTAAATTTCCGTTTACACCTCCAACGATAATCTTGTTCCATGTCTTGACGCATATACGCTATCCGCGACGCTCCAAAATTGTTTTGTTCGAAGTCGGTTTACGGTCGCCGCTTTTCGAGTAGTCCTCAAATTGTATCCGATTATATTAGACGCTGCGGGGGAAGCGCAGTCATTTTGGGACAATAAAAGAACGTTTTATCGCGTTTTAAGACTTGAAAAAGGTCAGGGCAAAAGTGCAAGAGGCATTTTTAACAATGGAAAATTATTAAAATGCACTTATAATTCAATAGGAAATTTGAGAAAAAAAATTTTTTTTTAAAATGTTGCCGATTTTTATCGCGCTAAAATGGCAAAAAGCAATTATAGAGTTTCATTGTTGCTGTCGACACAGCTCTCAGTACGATGAGTTGAGAAATGTAAAGCATTTTTCTGTTTGACAAAAACTTTTTTGCACAGTGCAGTTTCATAGTTCAAAAAAGCCTACGTATCCGCACAGTGCAGTTTTTTAGTTGAAAAAAGCCTACATTTCCGCACAGTGCAATTTTATAGTTGAAAAAAGCCTACCTTTTTGCACTGTGCAAAATTAGTTATACTTTTTTTAAATTAAATATGCGAGATTTTTAGCACAAAACTCGTAAAAACAGTAAATATTTTTTTTTTCAGAAAAGAAAACATAAATTTCTCCCACTGAATATCTTTAAAATTTTTAGGAATTGTTGATGTAGCTAAAATTTTTAGGAATGATTGATGCACTAGTCCTTCTGTAAAGTCTTACTATACAATGACTATATAAATATTTGATCCAGTGGCAAAAAACGTACCATTTTGCATCCGGGAAGTATCAAAAATGTGGCAAAACACCTCCCTTTCCAACTAAAAAACCTCCGTTTTGAAAGCCTCTCCCTCACAAAAAGAGCGGGCTTTTGAAATCGGAGTTTTTTTCACTTGAAGAAGGAGGTATTTTACCGCACTTTTTGGTGCTTCATGGATGCAAAATGGTACGTTTTTTGTCACCGGATCAGATCCCTTACTGTAGCTCAGATGTTCTTTCAGTTTTGCATGCGATTTGGGCTGGACAATCAGCTACAGTGGCGGATCTGATCAGGTGGCAAAAAACGTGTCATTTTGCATTCGGGAAGTATTAAAAATGTGACAAAATACCTCCCTCTCCAAGTGAGAAAACTCCGATTTCAAAGGCGCGCCCGTTCTTTTTGTGAGGGAGAACTTTCAAAACGGGTTTTTCAGTTGGAGAGGGACGCGTTTTGCCACATTTTTGATGCTTCATGGATGCAAAATGATACGTTTTTTGCCACTGGATATGATCCGCCACTATAGCTCTTTGTCAATCAAAGAGCGCGTGCAAAACTGAAAGACCATCTGAGCTACAGTAAGGGACCTGATCCAGTGGCAAAAAACGTAGCATTTTGCATCCATGAAGCATCAAAAGGTGTGGTAAAATACCTCCTTTTTCAAGCGAAAAAACTCCGATTTCAAAAGCCCGCTCTTTTTTTCAGGGAGAGGCTTTCAAAACGGAGTTTTTTAGTTGGAAAGGGGGGCATTTTGCCACATTTTTGATACTTCCCGTATGCAAAATGGCACAAAGCGCGTGCAAAACTGAAAGAACATCTGAGCGTCGCAGATGTTCTTTCAATGACTTCCATTGAAAGTGCAAGGGGTGTCTCTGACAAATTTTTTGTAGTGTAATGCCCTCTTCATCGCGGGTATTATATATGAAATGTTTTCAGTCATACTTCGGCAATTGTATGAATGCTTGCGTAATTAGGTCAAAAATAAATGGTTTTTGAGACATCTGCCATCTTAAATGTAATATCATCATTTTAGAGCGTAGAATTACGTGAAATGCTCATTAATTTTTAATTCTTCAACTTTTTTTAAAATTTTTTGAATCTTTTCCGGGGTTAATCATGCGCCTTTTTCAAAAGTTTTGTAGGGATTAAAAACGTCTGAAGATGTGTTTTCAAAAGTGCGCAGACGTTGTTCGCCTTTGATCGCCGGCGCACGTGCATTTTCTCCGTTTTCCCTTCTATTAGAACTTACATAAAGTGCATGGACATTTTTTCGCTTTTGCACAGTGCATCTTGAACTTTTTCCCACTGTTGTCGCCAACGCACAGTGCATTTTTGCCTTTGCGCACCGTGCAAACCTCAAAAAAGCCGTTTGCACTGTGCAAACACCGCGGCGACAAAGATGAAAAAAACGCACTCTGCAAACCCAGAAAAAGATGAATGCACGCTGCAAAAAGCAAGAAACCGCACAGTGCAAACTGAAATTTTGTTTTCGCACAGTGCATGTCGCAAAAATCGCTCCAGAACGGACTCATATCGCACTGTGCAGTTTGCTGTTTTTCGCACCGTGCGGATTTGGTCATATTTCTTCAACTTGGCCATATTTTTTCTAATTTAGCCATATTTTCTTCAAATTGGCCATATTTTTCTAATTTAGCCATATTTTCTTCAAATTGGCCAGGTTTCGTAAGATTTGGCCATTTTTTCTTCAGCAAGTTGAAAAAAGCCGTTCGCACTGTGCGAAATGCCGCTACACACATTTATTCTCCTGTCGCAAAGATCGTTGAATATCTTATTCGCCGCTGCAAACCGCAAGCTAAGGTTCGTATGGTTCACAATTCGAGTGCCCAAATTGTAAAAATAAAGGACGTTTTAGGCCGGAAAGGAGAAAAAATTGTTTTTCCTTAAAAAAATTTACAAAGGCGTTTTACGAAAAACAACTTCAAGCCCATTTTTATGTCCTATGATTATTTTTATGCATTGAGGACGAAAAGGTCAGCTAAACAAAAGAAGTAAGTGCAGAACACGATCCAAAATTTATAAAATGTGGCCAAGAAGAGAAAATATGGCCATAATTTTTTCAATTAAAGAAGAAATTTTCAATTTGACCGCATTTTTCAACCTGGGCCGTGTTTTTTTCAACCTTGGCCATATTTTTCTAATCTGCCCCTATTTTCTTCAAATTGGCCAGGTTTCATAAGATTTGGCCATATTTTCTTCAACTTGGCCATATTTTTCTAATCTGGCCATATTTTCTTCCAAATTGGCCGGGTTTCGCAAGATTTGGCCATATTTTCTTCAACTTGGCCATATTTTTCTAATTTGGCCATATTTTCTTCAAATTGGCCAGGTTTCATAAGATTTGGCCATTTTATCTTCAACTTGGCCATATTTTCCTAATTTGGCCATATTTTCTTCAAGTTGGCCAGGTTTCATAAGATTTGGCCATATTTTCTTCAAATTGGCCATATTTTTCTAATCTCGCCCTATTTTCTTCAAAATGGCCAGGTTTCATAAGATTTGGCCATACTTTCTTCTACTTGGCCACAATTTTCTAATTTGGCCCTATTTTCTTCAAATTGGCCAGGTTTCATAAGATCTGGCCATATTTTCTTCAAATTGGCCAGGTTTCATAAGATTTGGCCATATTTTTTCAACTTGGCCATATAAAGGTGGTCATATAAGATCTCGGAATTTTTTTTTCCCAAATCGCGATTTTCGGTGCACAAAAAAGTCGACGCCCAAATCGAAAAATTGGCGTCGACTTATTTTTTTCTCGGCACCGAATTCTGAAATTCGGTAAATTTTTTTTCGAAATCAGTGCACAAAGTCTTAAGTCTGCACCGAAGACTTAAGTGCTTAAGTCAGCACCGCATTTTGGAATTCGGTGCTGAAAAAATTAAGTTGACGCCAATTTTTCGATTTGGGCGTCGATTTTTTTGTGCACCGAAAATCGCGATTTGGAAAAAAAAATCCGAGATCTTATATGACCAGCTTTATATCTTTCTCATTTGGCCCTATTTTCTTCAAATTGGCCAGGTTTCATAAAATTTGGCCCTATTTTCTTCAACTTGGCCATATTTTTCAAAACGGCAAAGTGCACAGTGCGCCGCGCCTGAAAGTTTACTTTGCACCGTGCGAATGATCGTTTCGTCTGTCGCTCGCACCCTGACTTTTCCCGCACAGTGCAGAGGCCAAAAATGGATCCTGCGACTCTCCAAACGGAGTACTGGTCGTTCCAGAAAGTGCGTGGACTTTTTTTCTTTTATTTTTTTCTTTGTTTACTGTCACAAAAATACCTTACACTGTTAGTCGTATTTGCCAAACCTAGGGTCGATATTTTAGCGATTTACAATTTATTTTCTCTTCGATTGTTTTTCACCGGTTACCCCATTTTTTCAATGTTTTTTATTCAGTTATTCCCGAAAGTATATTGTCGAAAACAGTGTGTGAAAAAATGCCTGTGGACTTATTAACCGTCCCGCAGCCCGTGGATCCCACGCAGCAGAAGTGGTTTGATGGATATATGTAGGTTTCATAGTGGCATGTGTCATGTCATCACAATTTTTGGGTGACTAAAAAAAATTTTTTTTTTGAAATTTCAAAAAAAAATTAAAAAAGTTTCAATTTTTTTTCAAATTTTAATCCGTTAAAAAACGGATTAAAATTTGTCCCAAATCTACATAAAGTACGTGAGAATTAGGCTATTACATAACCGGATAGTTATGAGCCATATTATCCCTTGAAAATCGCATTAATCTGCAGGTTGTACCAGATTATGAGCGATTACTGCGTCAAGAACAAAGAATTGTCAGTCTAGTCCTGTACATTGGGTGGTGGGAAACAAATGTATCTATTTTATACAAAAAATATTCTTCTCAAAAGTTGAGAAATTTTCATTTTTATTTGTTGAATTTTTCGTGACTAATTGAAAAAAGATTTGCACAGTGCAAAAATGTAGGCTTTTTTTGAGCTTAGAAATTGCACAGTGCAAAGTTGTAAGCTTTTTTCAATTAGAAAATTGCACTGTGCGAAAACGTAGGCTTTTTTGAACTATCAAATTGCACCGTGCAAGATTCTATGCTTTTTTGAACCGGAAACTTGCACAGTGCAAAAGAATAGGCTTTTTTCAATTATCAAATTGCACAGTGCAAAAGGATAGGCTTTTTTCAATTATCAAATTGCACAGTGCAAAAGTATAGGCTTTTTTCAACTGGGATATCGCACTGTGCGAAAACATAGGCTTTTTTGAACTAGAAAATTGCACTGTGCGAAAACATAGGCTTTTTTCAATTATCAAATTCCACTGTGCAAAAATGTAGGCTTGTTTCGACTAGGAAATCGCACTGTGCGAAAACATAGGCTTTTTTCAATTATCAAATTGCACTGTGCGAAAACGTAGGCTTTTTTGAACTAGAAAATTGCACTGTGCAAAACTATTGGCTTTTTTCAACTATCAAATTGCACTGTGCAAAAATTTGCTTACAAATTTTCATTTTCAGCTTTGGTATTCAAACTCCAAAAAACTTTATTTTCCCATTCTGAGGCCCTCTATTTACTCATTCCACCCTGATTTGTGTCGTACTTCCGGGGAGAGTTCAGTCATTACTCGGGTTCCCAAAGCATAAATTAAAAATTTACAAGGTCTCAAGGAATTTTCCGACGCTTTGAGCCCTCAGGCAATTAGAAAGTGTTCGCTATTTTCTGGCTGTAAATTTCGGTTGAAAACTGGGATTTTTTGGGAGAAAAATATTTCTAAAAATTTCGAAATGAAACATCGCTCCATTGTGATGTGGGTTCGTGTGTCATCATCGCTGTCGGAGTTGAACAAAAAATTTTAAGTTGATTTTAATTTTTTTTGATATAAAGGATATTTTTTTTATTTTTGAAAAAAAAGAAAAAAAAATTTTTGAAAAATTTCAAAAAATTTTTTTTTCTTCCAGTAGGCTCTATAGGACGCCAATAGGACTGTAAAAACATAAAAAAATCAGTATTAATTTTCCACCAATTTTAGGAAGGCCCTCCGCCAGAAAACGGACATTTCCTTGGGCGTCGAGACCAATCATGAGCTCGCTCAGCGCATGCGCCGGACCAGCAGTATGCCCTCCGTAGTGGATGCTATGCACAGTAAGCCCAAAATATTCCAGAAAAATCAAAACTTTTTTTTTTTTTTTTTTTTTTTTTTTATTTTTCAAAAATATCAAAAAAATTTCAGAAACCTCGATGGACAGAGTTCGTCACTACAATTACGACCTAAAATTGTCGAAACTTCAAAAAAGAGCGCTCCGATTCACATGGCATCGATTGCAAACGAGGAATGGCGGGAAAAGAGTGGATAATGTGTTTGAAGATGTAAGTTTTGACAAAGAGAAAACATAGGTAAAGTTGTCTATTACGTGCTCAGTTTTTGAAAACCCAAAAAATCCGGCAAATAGATTCAATTTCCATTAAAACTCGCTAATTTTTTTCTGCACAGTGCAATCAATTTTCTAGGCTGTTTTTGGCTTTGCACGGTGCAATCGATTTTTTAGCCTATTTTTGGCTTCGCACTGTGCAGAAAACTTTTTAGCCGTTTCTTGAGCTTGCACGGTGCAATGAGGTTTCAAACCTATTTTTGTCTTTGCACAGTGCAATCGATTTTCTAGGTTGTTTTTGGCTCTGCACAGTGCCATCCATTTTTTAGCCTATTTTTGGCTTCGCACAGTGCAATCGATTTTCAAACGAATTTTTGTCTTTGCACTGTGCGAGCTAATATTTAGTTTATTTTTGCCTCCGCACGGTTTAACCGATTTTCAAGCCTATTTTGTGGCTTCGCACTGTGCAACAAACTTTTTAGCCGTTTTTTGAGTTCGCACTGTGCAAGCCATTTTTTAGCTTACTTTTGCCTTCGCACTGTGCAACCAATTTTCAAGCCTATTTTTGGCTCCGCACTGTGCAATCCATTTTTTAGCCTATTTTTCCCCTCGCACTGTGCAATCAAACTCTCAAGCCGACTTTATTTAATTTCCACAAAAAACTTCCATTTCAGGTCTATGACCGTCTAATGCGTCTGGTGCCGGTGATGAAAGAGATGTTCACAACTCGGGCTTTTCTCTCGGCCATGTCCAAGCATGAAGTGGCCACACCTCGAGATCATGCTCGCTTCACTGTAAAAATGATTGACTCTGTAATTAAGAATCTGGATACGGATGAGAAGAAGCGCACCGACACGTTGAGCGAGTTCGATCCGGTGCTGATTGGGCGGGCTCACGCCGTCCTACGGCCCTACGGCTTTGTGGCGAGCATTTGGGAGAAGCTGGGAGAGACGATCATTGACGTGGTGCTAGTGCAGGACGCGGTGCGGGATTTACCTGGAGCAGGCCAGGCGTGGGTCGTGTTGACGGCGTGTTTGGTGGATCAGGTAAGGATGATAAAAGTACAACGGATTCAAACGAATTTTATCGTAAATTTAGATTAATTTTTTTCTAAGATATACACATGCCAGATTTCCGGGCCGCGCTGTGCAGAAACAACTCAGATTCGTAGGCTGAAAGTTGGAAAAAATTTAACATTTTTTGCGAATTTTGACATGAGAATTTTCACACACGCTTCTACCGTAGAGAGTAATGCCTTCACAAAAAAACTCAGTTTTTCCCCGCCAGACTGGCAAAGATACAGCCAAAAAGTGTTTTTCCTGTCATCACCGTTGAATATACCGAAGTTTGTCTCCGAAAAGAAGTGACTACTAGTACGGCTAGCCGAGGCAAGAGATTCGGTGAGCGCATGAACCCATTTTTCTGCGACGACCCCTTTTATTTTCCCGACAGGCTGATAAAAGAACTCCTATTCATTTATACCACCTATACACGGTTACTCAAAAAAATGCGCCGTCAAAACAAAATTTTACTGAAACATGATACATATGTATGTACATGACCAAAATGATGCGTCTATCCTTTTTTTGAGTCAGTTCAACTTTCGGGTCCAACTCTTAAAAGCTTTTATAGTCATCATATAAAGGCAGTTTTCGAACCCTAAACGTCCTTGGTCCTTTTTTAAAACTGCAGTGCCAATTTTTTTTGACACAAAGAAATTGGCGTTTAATTGTCGCAGCTTTCCGAAAACACTCTGGGAAGGAATATTTATCAGTCTGTTGGGAAAATAATGAGCTCTGTCTCAGCGCCAATCGTATCGCTGAAGTGAAAAAATTCGGTTTTTCCGCGAAACAATTTATTTCCACGCATCAGAATGCTCATTATTTTCCCGACAAAACTGAAATTACGCTAGCATCGCAATTGATGTCTGGTCTAATCGCAAAATATTGTACCAAGATGCTTTTTCAGAAATATATCCAGGGATGAATTGAATATTCATCTCCATGTTCACGCAAAGGGGGCCCCTCATGTATACATAGTTTATGATTTACCCTAGGAATACATATGGAAGAGATATTCCATGGGGGGGGGGGGGCGTAGACATGATATCCGGTAATACAATACGACCCACTTTTCAACTGAAAAATAGTATGACCTAGTCCAATACTAATCCTTTCGGAAAGTCACCGGACAGAAATCGATGACACGCACTCTGCGAAAACGAAACTTTGCTTTGCACTGTACAATTTTGGCTTTTTGCACCGTGCAATAGGCTTTTTGGGGATGTCGCTCGCACTCTGACTTTTTTCGCGCAGTGCAAAATCCGTCCGGCGACTTTCCGGCAGGACTATTACGATTTTCATAAACTGCACGGACATTTGTCACAAACATCCCTGATTTTTTGCACTATGTAAAGCGAAGCACTATTAGCATCACTTTTTTTGGTTCAAGTCGCAAAGCGCCGTCCATTTATCCGCAGAGCGTTGGCGACAAAAGTTCAAGACGCACTGTGCGAAAGCAAAGTCTATGCACTTTATGGAAATTCGAATTGCGCTAGTCGTGCCATAAGTTCGTAGAATTGCACAGTGCGTTTTTGCCCGTGCCGCTTCGACTTTCCGTTTTTTCACTCGCGGCATGCAATTTTCTGTGAGCGCACCTCGCGACGTCGCGCAAAGCGCCATAGATTTTGCCTTTGACATTGCAAGCATAAGATCTTTAAACTTGAATCTGCTCTCGATATCCTCAAACCCCTCTTCTTTCAGCTGCGTGCCGGCTTCGAGCAGAACCGCGAGCCCAAGAGCCGTGTGCCCGGCCGTTGTCCCATGCACGAAATGAACAAACACTCCCCGCATCCCACGCACTCGCCCAACCTCCCGCAACGCTCCAATTCGCCGATCCTCGACTTGGATCAGGCCACCGAGCAACTGCGACAGAATTCGATTAATCGCGAGCGATCCTCGCCGCCGCGGGAGAGCGGTTTTTTGCATCAACAGAGCTTGCCCTACCCGTACATGGATGAGGAAGTGAGCGATGAGAATACGGACAGCGGGAACTTGGGTCTGAACCTGAACGAACAGGCGATGCTGCGACAGCAACAGGAGGAGGATATCAGAGTGGCGGAAGCGTTGATTAGCGCTAGATACATGGACAAATCTTCGGAGGTAAGCGGGGAAAATTAAGAAGTTTTTTGGCGTGGATTGCGGCTTTCAAATCTTATAATTTTTATTTGCACGGTGCAAGCGGTTTTTGAGCTTATTTTTTGGCTTGCACTGTGCAGTCGATTTTTTAGCCTATTTTCTGGCTTGCACTGTGCAAGCAGTTCTCGGCCAATTTTTCGATTCGCACTGTGCATTCAATTTTTAGCCTGTTTTTCAACTTGCACTGTGCAGTCGATTTTTTAGCCTAATTTTCGACTTGCACTGTGCAGTCAATTTTCTAGCCTATTTTACGACTTGCACTGTGTGGCCAATTTTTTTAACTTACTTTTCAGCTTGCACTGTGCAGTCGATTTTTTAGCCTAATTTTAAACTTGCACTGTGCAGTCGACCTCCAAGCCCACTTTTTCGACGTGCATTTCGCACACAATTTTTTTTTGACAAGTTGATAAAACCTATAACGTCGCGAAGGGTTTGGAGAAGGGGGAGGTGGTCACCAATCCAATGTAAGAAGAGTATAGGGTTTATTGAGACGAAATGAAGCACACACACACGACCGGAATCCGGAGACAGAATTAAAAGATATTGGGATTGTCTGTTGTATTTATACTTCCTAGTTTATTCAAATTTCCTGGGAACTTGGGTGAGAACCCAACAGCCAAAAAAAGGTTTTTTTTTATTTTTTGCTGTGATCTAACAGTGTGCCACTAACCACCGAGCCGCTTCCAAGGCCATTTCCATTAATCCAACTACAGCTTTCAGTGCCGTCCTAGGCATCACCACTCCGTGGCCGCCCTCCACCACTCCAGCACGCCCTCCTCGCAGCCCATGACGCCGCATTCGAGCAGTCCCATTCACGCGCCAATCGCAACACTCGACAGGTCCGGCTCGTCCAGTCGCTGTACGAGTCCGGGCGTCCGGCTTCCGCACCGCCAGCGCTCGCCGTCGCATCACCAACTCGAGGAGGCGGCCATGCTGAATCAGCGCGCCATTTCCAGCGGCGCCATCCCCACCATCGACGACAGTCCATCCAAGGCGAGGAGGTGCAGCCAGCCGCTGGAGAGTCGGTACCGTCACAGCAGCAAGTTTTATTGACAATCTGTGCTACACATCATATGAATCTTTACCAATTTTTACCGCATTTTATTTGCAAGTATAAAGTTTTTAAGCGATTTGTCACCAATTTTGAGGTATTTTACATGTATTACTGCAATTACATTCAGATAAAACTTACGGATCTTCCTGCATTGACTGTAATTTTGAATTTCAAAACCTCCAACAGTCCTTTTCATCACTCAAACTTTGACGGTGCACAAAAAGCGAACATAATATTTGAACAGCCCTCGGATCGGCTGCTATCACAAAAAACGACACTCAGATATCCCGTCCCTTCCCTCTAAACTAATGTCACAAATGTCCCAGCTCCTATTGATTACTTTTCTTTCCGCTTTTACGCTCGCAACTTCCCTAAAATGCTTTCAATGCGGGTTTGGGTTGCGTGCGGACATTCAAAAGTTCGGCTATTTGTTCGGAGTCCAGAATGTTTCGCCGTCGCTGCGAATTGCCGCAAATGGTGAGGAGGAGTGGTGCGGCAGTAAGGACACGGTACGACACAATGAGAGCTTGGTGGACTGTCCGGCTGGCTGTGCGTTGTTCACGGTGTCCGATGAGATGACCTATCTGGCTGGATGCGCCAATCCTGTTGGCGGGGAAATGACCTTTGTAAGTTGGATATACACAGATACAATGGGAGACTTGTTCTTCCCAGTGGCAAAAAACGTACCATTTTGCATCCGGAAAGTATCAAAAATGTGGCAAAATGCTTCCCTCTTCAAGTGAAAAACTCCGATTTTAAAAGCGTGCCAGCCCTTTTTGTGAGGGCCCTTCAAAACTGAGTTTTTTAGTCGGAGAGGGAGGCATTGTGCCACATTTTTGATGCTTCTCGGATGCAAAATGGTGCATTTTTTGCCACTGGATCAGGTCCCCTACTGTAGTAAATTTCGTTAGTATTTGTCGTAGGGCAATTAGAATGGAAAATCGGCCAAAATTTTGAACACGGCTGCCTCACAGAGGAGGGCCGCATTTGCTGAATCGACCAAATTTTTTTGGCCAAAACTTGGCAAGAGAACGTAATTGCCCACCAAATCTCCAGCCCCGGCGAGCCGTCGCAAAACGACGATGGGCAATTCTAAGGCGCGATAAATCCATATTATTTTCCCAGCAGACTAAAAAACCGCAATTTTAAAAATTCCACATATTAAAAAATGAGCCTTTCAGATTGAAGCCAAGGTCCTGGAACGCCGCCGCAACGAATACACATTCATTATCTGCACCACGAACGGCTGCAACGCCTCTCCAGGCAAGTTTTAGACGGGATACTTCAACAAAATTGCAGAGATCGCCATGGCTTCGAAGAAGAATCCCAAATACAATGCTTTGAAATACGATGGAGGATTCACCGAGACCCCGTATCGAAAGGAAAAGGACCAAGAGCAGAAAACCGACAATGACAGCGGTAACAACACCTCCGCCGCATTCGGGGACTATGTAAATTTGCCTTTGTTCTCCGTCTTGTCCTACACTGTTATTAATAATCTATTGTAAATTTGGTACAATAAAGACTCAGAGCTCTCGCTACGTCTATGTCTCTAAAATATTGATTTTTTTATCAGTCTGTCGGGAAAACAGTGAGCATTCTATCGCATCGAAAATCGCATCCCCACCGAGAAAATGAATTGTGTCGCGACAAGATGAAATTTGGCGCTCGTGTCGGCTCGTCGTTGCATGCATGAGGAGGCTTGGAGAAGGCGTAGTTAGTAGAAATAACAAGAATGGTTCGACCCTAGGATACCTTATCACTTATTTTTGAGATATTTTACATGTGCTCACATCAAGACCATCTGGATAAAATTTACGGATCTTCAAATTTTGGTCTTTTACATGTTACAATCCCTCAGGGTATAGAAAACTAACTTTTTCTAACAGCTGCAGTCAGAAAAATTGGACAGATTGCAAGTCTCCGTAGAGCCTCCGCCGAGCCTTCGACGAGCCTCCGCCGTCCATCCAACGGCTTTGCCATGCCTCGCAGGCATTTCCTATAACGTTTTTTTGGGCATCCCACTGCCCCACGCCCCGCATCAATCGATTATGTTGATTAGAACTGTCGTCGACCCGAAAAGTCGGGACGCGGTGACTATAAGGCTGGACTAGTAACTCAGAAACCTCACGGTGGCATGAGTTTTGTATTCAAATTCAGATTTCTCTTTTTTTTTGACTTCACAAAACTCGACAATCAAAGGCCGGACTGATGTGTCGGCCCAATTAGTGGGGTCATTTGTTTCCCTCACGGGCGAAAGAGCCTCTTTCCACATCCCGAGCCGATAATAAATAAATAACACTTTTGCGAACTGTTTTGTTGCGAGAACGGCGTGATAAGTGGGATCAAGACAAAAAATTTCCTTCCAATGCCCTCGAGGCAGGTGGAAAAGGAGCTTTACAAATGGATAACGGGACCTTTTGATGGGGTTATTTGTGGCCGTATGAGCTTGATGAATGTGCTGGAAACATCAAAACGTCGCTGATGTCGGCTTAGCCTTCAAGATCGGGATCATGAAGATTACTTCTTGCCGGAAATCATTAAAATTGATCAATTTTGGAGCGAAAAAGAGGGGAGATTTTCGGGAATAACGTTGAAAAATTGGGGAGAATGAAGGTGTTTTGATTTTTCAAAAGTGTGTAGACTTCTTTTTGTCGATGAGGCTTTCCGCGCCGTGCCTTTAAATTCTGCACAGTGCAAAATTTCAAAGTTGGATAGGTAAGTCGTATTTTACAAAACATCTTAACTTACTCTGTTTTTAAGTATAATTTTGTAAATATGCAATTAGCATAGTGCAATTTCATAGTTCAAAAACGCCTATGCTTTTGCACAGTGCAATAATTTTGGCTTAAAAAATTTTAATTTTGATGGTCCAGACGTATTTTACAAAGTATATTTTTACTCTGTGTTTAAATATCTTACAATAACCAGAGTGCAATTTCCTAGTTTAAAAAAGCCTACATTTTTGCACAATGCAACATTTTGGTTCAAAAAGTTTTCGTTTGATGGTCCAGACGTATTTTACAAACTATTTTTACTCTGTGTTTAAATATCTTACAATAACCAGAGTGCAATTTCCTAGTTCAAAAAAGCCTTGGTTTTTATGCGTATTTTACAAAACATCCTAACTTACTCTGTTTTTTAAATATCTGACAATTAGCGTTCAATTTCCTAGTCCAAAAAGGCATACACTTTTGCACAGTGCAATTTCCTAGTACAAAAAAGCCAACATTTTTGCACAGTGCAGTTCTCTAGTTGAAAAAACCCTACACTTTGCACAGTGCAATAATTTTGGCTTAAAAAAATTTAACTTACAAGGGAAGTACTTGAAGTGTGACGCTCAGATTTTGATGAAACTTGGCATAAATTTAGAATACTAGTCGGGACAAAAAGTCCTGATAATTTTGCACCGTGCGGATTTGAACGTTTTGGGCCGTCGCTGCGAAAATCGCGAAAAAAGTGTTTTGCACGGTGCATTTGACCCGAAAAGTGCATTTGCACAGTGCATTTTGTTTGTTTTTGCCTTATTGTCGCGCGCGATTCCCATTTTTCGAAGCGACAAATCGTTTTTTCAGAGTGCGACAGAAACCGCGCAAAATCCGCACGGTGCAAAATTATCAGGACTTTTTGTCCCGACTAGTAATTTTTTCTAAGATATATGCGAGAATCCTAGCTCGCGCTTTACAGAAACAACCGAGATTTTTAGATCAAAAGTCGGCGAAAATTTAGGACTTTTTGCCGAATTTCGGCACGAAAAGTTTCATGCCTATTTCTACCGCAAAGGATAATGTTTCTACAAAAAATCAGATTTTTCCGCACGAAACTGCCAAAGTTATGGCCAAAAAGCGCTTTTCTCTCTGACCGCTCTCCACGTTTAGCGTGCTCTCTCGGCGGCATAAATCGTTCGATATCTCGGCGGCGTCCGCAAAGCGCGAGCTAAAACTTTCAGGAATTGATATTTAGTCCATACCCGACGTGTGTGCAAAATTTAAAGAAAATCTGAGCGTCACACTTGAAGTACTTCCCCTGTAAGTTTATGCACAGTGCAATTTCCTAATTCAAAAAAGCCTACACTTTTGCACTGTGCAATTTTCTATTACTGCGTGAAAAGTTTTGTCGAAAAAGATAGCCGTGGTCTCGTGGTGTAGTGGTTATCACGTCTGCTTTACACGCAGAAGGCCGCCGGTTCGAACCCGGCCGGGACCTAACGCTTCACATCTTCCATGCTGAGAAAGCGCAGTAAATTTTGTTGATCTTTGAACAGGAAAACCTTATATAAATTTGTGAAAACACTATCCCGTACGTTCGTTACAAGTAGACACGGAATAAAATGTCAAAATTTCCTCAAATTTCGACCTGAAAATTTTGGTCGTTTCGGCATTTTTACCGCGACACAACCCTTTTCGCTGCGACAGAGCGCTCATTATTTTCCCGACAGACTGAATTGATTTTTATCGCTTAACTTCTCTCAAAGAACAGTCAAAGTGCATCAAAAATTTGTTATCGCATTTCCCACCAAAATCCGTACTTGCAACAGAATGCCAAAAAATCAAGTTTTCGCCATAAAATCCTAAAAAAAGTTTTTTAGCTTGTATATCTTTAGCAAGATAACATTTTACACAAATTTTCGCCCGATTCTATGATCCAAACACCCCCTTTTCCTACTGTATTAGTCTCTTGGCCGATGACTAACCCCCGCCCATAACTCAGTTAACTACGAACATCTGAAATGCCGTAAAACCCAATAAATTTAATGTTTTTATTTCATCAGCAGCGATTTTCGTCCCGCCGCCTGGGGGCCGCTTTTCGGTAGCTGTGATCCGAGAGAGCGGGGCCCAATTGAAATTAATGACCAGCCCCGTTCCGATGACTGAGGTCGCGTTAAAAAAGATGAATTTTTTTGAGTTTTCGTTTTAAAGATCTCGGCTTTTCACGGGTTCAAGTCTGGGTCATCTGGAGGTGTGAATGTGCGGAATGGGGAAATTTGGTTGAGCGAGGTTTGTAGGGAAAATAATGAGTGTTCTGTCGAGGCGAAAATCGCATCGCCAATTTTCGTGACACTATATGAGAGTTTGAAGACACTATATGAGAGTTTGTACTGCAGAGGTTTTACCGTTTATTGTGATCTTTTCTGTCTACTGTATGACAAATTGCATATTCATTTTTACTCCTCTCTATCAGGCAGCGACGTTATACATACTCTTTATTTTCCCGACAGACTGTTATTAGTCGTTTTATAAAGTGCATAGATTTTTTTCGCGGCTCAAAGTGCATTTTTCTGCTACTAGTCCGTTCGTAAAGTCGTTGGAATGATTTCGGCGACATGGACTCCGCGAAACCGAAACTTCACTTTGCACTGTGCAATTTTTGGCTTTTTGCACAGTGCAATAGGCTTTTTTGGGCTGTCGCCCGCACCCTGAGTTTTCTTGCACAGTGCGCGTCGCCGAAATCATTCCAGCGACTTCACGAACGGACTAGTACCCTTTGTGTGCTGTCAACAGTCGGCAAAACGCACTGTGCTTTCTCAGCGTATATATACATGTAGCAAGTGCATGTGGGGCATGTTAGGTCCCGGCCGGGCTCGAAGCGGCGGCCTTCTGCGTGTATAGCAGACGTGATAACCACTACACCACGAAACCGTGGTTTGTTTTTTCAACAAAACTATTCACTGAGTAATAGAAAATTGCACTGTGCAAAAGCATAGGCTTTTTTGAACTAGAGAATTGCACTGTGCAAAAGCATAGGCTTTTTTGAACTAGAGAATGGCACGGTGCAGAAATGTAGGCTTTTTTGAACTAGGAAATTGCACTGTGCTAGGATATTCATTGGCCACACATCAATTCCAAAAAATTTTAGCTCACACCTTACAAGCGCAGCTGTGATTTTCATCGACTTTTGCGGCCGAGAGAGTGCGCGAAACGCGGAGAGCGGTCAGAGAGAAAAAAACACTTTTTGGCCGTATCTTTGCCAGTTTTGGTTGGAAAAAATTGAAATTTTGTGGAAACATTACACTCCTCGGTAGAAATAGCCATGTAACTTTTCATGCTAAAATTCGCACAAAAAATTTTTCAATTTTCGCCAACTTTCGACCTAAAAATCTCTTTCGTTTCTGCAACCCGCAAGCTAGAAATCTCATATATTTCTTATAAAAAATTGCTCTAAATCTGTGCCAAGTTTCATCAAGATCTGAGCGTCGCGTTCGGAGAATTTCCCGTCTCAAATTACCATACCTTTTCCTCTTTGATCCAAAGAGATTTGCGGGAAATTTGAATAAAGTGGCGCGCTTGGCTGGGCAAAGAGGTGAGAAAAGACAATAGTCGCAATATTACGCACGCGATAATTGCGAAATGACCGGGTCATTACAGAGAATTATAGAAAATATCGCCCTTCAATACGCTTCGTATCTTCTTCTTTGGCATATCTTGTTCACTGGAAGATATACAAAAGGGATTTTTTTGTGTATTATTTTAAAGTCCATCTTTGTTTTGAATCGGGTTGAACGAAAGATTGTGTAATAACGATTCAGTGGGTGCTTTTTTTGGTCCAAAGACTGGTCAGTTTTCATTTAGGGAGAACTGGGTTTATCATTCTGTCGGAGGACCGAGACTTTTTAGCTCAAAATTGGCAAAAATGTGGCACTTCTTGAATTTTGGGCCAAAAATTTACATATTTGTTTTACCGGAGAAGTTAATTGTGGGATTTCTAGTCGAAGTCTTCAGAGACGACCGAGATTTTTAAATATTATATAATGGAATATTAGACAAATATTTTTTTTTTGATTTTTCACAACTGCCTATTTCTATTAGCCGTTCCGGAAAGTCGCCGGACCGAAGACAAAAATATGGCCATATTTTTTTCAATTTGAGAAGAAATTCTCCATATGGCCGCATTTTTCAACCTGGCCCATGTTTTCTTTCAACCTTGGCCAAATTTTTCTAATTTGGCCATATTTTCTTCGAAATGGCCAGGTTTCATGAGATTTGGCCATATTTTCTTCAATTTGGCCATATTTTTCTAATTCGGCCATATTTTCTTCAAATTGGCCAGGTTGGCGAAAATTTGACACCTTTTGCCGTATTTCGACACAAAAAGTTTCATGTCTATTTCTTCCATAGAGGGCAATGTTTCCACAAAAAATCATTTTTTTCCGCACTTAACTAGCAAAGCTATGGCCAAAACGCGGTTTTCTCTCTGATTTATCTCCGCGTTTCGCGTACTCTCTCGGTTAGATCGCTAAATACCTTGGCCGCCTTTGCACAGCGCGGGCTAAACTTTCCAGGCGCCGACATATGGTCTCTAACCAAAATGTGCGCAGAACTTTACAAAATTGTGTCATTGTGACATTTTTTCTGGACACCAAGGAAAATTTATAAATCCGAAGCCATATAGGGCGCGTCTTCCGCAAGTTTATGGAAGCTTCGGCTACAACGCTGCTTGCTCCTTTCAGCTCTTGAAATCATCAAAAATCCGTCTTGGAAATGAATTTCCCTCTTCTGAATGGCCAACCTTTTCGGATCTTTCGAATGAAACATGGGCGATTCCTAAAGTCATTCTCCACGTTTTTTTGGGGCGAAAAGTTTTCTTTTTCACAAAAGGAAAATGTTTTTTGTTTTGTCTCATCAACTTATCGGATCAATTGGGCTTGTTGAAATTTGAATTTCAAGTGGGCTGAAGGAGGAGGAGGAGGGGGGTTTTACAATTACCTTTTGCGGGGTGTGGAAAAAAATTTTGGATTTTTTTCATTTTGGAAAATGGGGATTTGCTGACTCTGTAATGCTGGGATTTTTCGTCAATTTGGCAGACGTATTTTTTTGTCAAATTCTCGCAGATAGTATGCGAAATGAGGAGAGTGGTGAGAGAAAAAAAATTGGCCATATTTTAGCCAATTTCGCGCGGAAAAAAACGATTTTTTGTGGAAACACAACCCTTTATGGTGCTGTCATTCTGTCGGGAAAATAATGTGGAATTTGATAAAAGTGATGAAAAAATAAACGAAAAATGTCCATGCCCTTTATGAACGTGCTAATAGGCTTTTTTCAACTTCTCAGTCTGTCGGGAAAATAATATGGATTTGTCGCAAAAAAATGTCTCGCCTAGTCGCAGAGTCGCGCATTTTTTTAAAAATTTTCTTAATTCCTAGTCGCGTCCAGCCGTCGCAAAAGAATGATGGGAAATTCCAAGGCGCGGAAATCCATATTATTTTCCCGACATACTGATACGAAAACACTTTGCTTTCCAAAAAAATGTCCATGGACTTTTTGAAAATATGAATTATCAGTCTGTCGGGAAAATAATGTGGATTTTTCAAGGCGCGACAAATCCACATTATTTTCCCGACAATTGATATTTCATATTTTCATAAAGTGCGTAGACATTTTTTGTTGCCCGCACAAAGGCTTCATTGTAACGAGATTAACTTTGCTCTTTTTTCGGAAACTTGCTGATTTTTGGTTCTTGCACTATGCTAAAAAAGTCTTCCTCGGTGGATCCGAAGTCTTTCGATGGAATCCATCGTCGGGTATGGACTAAATATCAATTCCTGAAAGTTTTAGCTCGCGCTTTGCGGACGCCGCCGAGATATCGAACGATTTATGCCGCCGAGAGAGCTGTCACGATTTCGTGAAGAATTCCCAGAAATTAGCATAAACACGAACATTTTAATATAAATGTAATGGATCGACCGCTTTTCGGTCAGACTCGTTGGTGAAACAAAGATATTTTTGTGAAGTCTGTGGGAAGTTTCCGTTTGATCCTACCCGGTCGTGCCGACACAAAGTGGAATCAATTTTGCGAGAGTCCACCGTTTTATTGCCAGAGTCCTCGAGTTTGTGTCTCCGGGTTATCAGGGGTAGTGAATACTAGGAGTAGAGGGCAAGTTAGGGGCCATCCTATACCCCGACTCATAGCTAAGTCGTGCACGCTAAACGTGGAGAGCGGTCAGAGAAAAAACACCTCTTTGGCCATAACTTTGGCAGTGTCGCGCGGAAAAAATTGATTTTTTGAAGAAACATTATCCTTTACGGTAGAAATAGGCATGAAACTTTTTGTGCCGCAATTCGGCAAAAAGTCCTAAATTTTGGCCGACTTTCGATCTAAAAATCTCGGTTGTTTCTGCAAAGCGCGAGCTAGGATTTTCGCATATATCTTAGAAAAAATTGTTCTAAATTTGTGCCAAGTTTCATCAAAATCTGAGCGTCGCACTTGGAGTACTTCCCCTGTAAATTATCGAAATTTTGCGGTAATTTTTTTGCCTGTAATTCGTCACATCTTCACAGAATAAAATAGTAAAAAAAAAGATTTTAAAGCCCATCCGAACTGTCGCTTTATTCCGATACTGTTTTTGGGGAGTAGTGTCAACATAAAACAGATGACAACTCCCTTCGCCGGGCCTTTATTTTGATTCCCACTTCAAAACAATGGATTGGAGTTGGGACATCCGGGTTCCGCGACGTTCTGCTGTCTTTACTTTATTTTATTTTTTTTTATTTGTAATTATACTGTGTATTTTTTGGGTATGAAAAGTTCTATGATTTTTCTAGGGAAGTACTCCAAGTGCGACGCTCAGATTTTGATGAAACTTGGCACAAATTTAGAGCAATTTTATCTAAAATATATGCGAGAATCCTAGCTCGCGCTTTGCAGAAACAACCGAGATTTTTAGATTGAAAGTCGGCCAAAATTTAGGACTTTTTGCCGAATTTCGGCACGAAAAGTTTCATGCCTATTTCTACCGTAAAGGACAATGTTTCTACAAAAAATCAAAATTTTCCGCACGAAACTGCCAAAGTTATGGCCAAAAAGCGGTTTTCCCTCTGACCGCTCTCCACGTTTAGCATCGTTGCGGCAGAACTCTCCCCCTTTTTCAACTCTCTCCCTTTTTGAACACTCCCCCTCATTTTGAAAATTGAAAAAATGAGGTGTGACATCTTATACGATGAAAATTTTTTTCAAATTGAAAAAATAATGTGTGACATCTTATACGATGAAAAAATTTTTCAAATTGAAAAAATAATGTGTGACATCTTCATTCTATATAATATAAGATGTGACATCTTATTCTTCTCAAAATTTTTCTCAATTTCAAAAAAAAAATTCATCGTAAAAGATGTCACACCTCGTATTTTCAATTTTCAAAATGGGGGAGTGTTCAAAAAGGGGGAGAGTTCAGATTTTTTGGCGAAAACCAAAAAGGGGTAGAGTTCAGCCTTTTTTGGGGGAGAGTTGAAAAAGGGGTAGGGTTCAGATTGGAAGAAAGTTCAGAAAATGGGGAGAGTTCAGGCTCAACCGTTTAGCATGCTCTCTCGGCGGCAAAAAGCGTTCGATATCTCGGCGGCGTCGGCAAAGCGCGAGCTAAAACTTTCAGGAATTGATGTTTAGTCCATACCCGACATGTGTGCAAAATTTAGAGAAAATCTGAGCGTCGCACTTGGAGTACTTCCCCTGTTAGAAAAAAAATGATTTTTTGGTAAAAGTTCCTTATTTTGGCCACAACTTTGCGGAAACTGGTCGGAATTAGCCCAAATTTAGCGTGCACGCTCAATTCATCGTTGTCAATGCCCGGACAGCGGATTTAGTTAGTGAGGTACCTTCTTTTTTACGTACCACCTTACCCTTCAAAAACGGCTGCAGCCTGTGATTTTACACTTTATACGATGAAACATGTCCGGAACTAAACTTATTGCCTCCGTATAGAACTAAATGAGTCGTCACAGCCTTCGTAGGTACCCTTAAAACTGTAGAGCTATTATAGTAATTCAGTGCCAGCTAGGTCGAAGCGTTTTTTCTTAACTTTAGTGCCCAAGCTTGGGCGCAGTTCGCGGGGTACCTGTGGCCAAAATAAGGAACTTTTTCCGATTTTTTTACAACAAGTCTTTCCCAGAAAGTAATTCGCATTCCCGGTGTTTTTCCCCCCTTCTGAAGTTGCATTCCCTCCCCTCCCGTAACTCACGGCATGATTAAGCTCTCCTCAAATTAACCCTCCCTCCCCTGCTTTTTGATCTTTTGACGGAAGCGAGTTTTTGCCGCACGAAAAAACTCCAGGAGGATATCGGTTTACGAACCGAAAGTCCCACTTATTCTTCGGCCGATTTCATAACGGGAATCCGAGACGGGTTTAATAGGGAAATTTGCGGCAGGGAAATTTGGGTATTCGCCGAGTTTTATATTTAGTTTTTATGAGGATAAATGGGGTTTTGAGGGGTTGAGAAAGAAGTTTTTTTTGATTTTTTGGTGGAAAATGGAGGATAAATTTTTTTTGTGGGTTTGATGGAAAAATCTTTGAAAAATTGATTTTTTGATGGAAAATTATAAGAAACACTTCTACGATTTTTTAGAAAAAATCAAAAAAACTATTTTTAAAAAATTTTCTGGATTTTTCGATAAAAAATTAAAGAAAAAAATATGATTTTTTTCCGAAAAGGCAAAAAAATATTTATTCAAGTCTTAAAGATGGGGATCTGAAGGGCTGAAGAAGAAGATATTTTTTGATTTTTTGGTGGAAAAAAGAAGGATAAATTTTTTGTGGGGTTGATGGAAAAATCTTTGAAGAAATTTTTTTGAAATTTTTTTTGATTTACAATTTATGATTTTTTGAGAAAAATCAAAAGGTTATTTTTAAAAAATTTTCTGGATTTTTCGATGAAAAATTAAAGAAAAAATTTTGATTTTTTCCGAAAAGGCAAAAAAAAGGATGAAGATTTTTTTCTGATTTTTTGGTGGAAAAATGGAGGATAAATTTTTTTTGGTTTATTAAAAAAATTGAGGGGAAATTCGAAAAAAAAAATTGGTTTTTTGATGGGCAATTATAAAAAAACAAATTTATGATTTTTTGGGCGAAAATAAAAAATAAATAAAAAAAAAATATTTTTCGATAAAAATAAAGAAAAAATTTTGATTTTTTCCCAAAAGGCAAAAAAACCTTCTTTTATTTTTTAAAAAAATTTTATAAGCGATTTTTTCATTTCAATAAAGTCGCTGATCCGACATTTGCCGTTTGCACTGTGCAATAAAAGTCAGGGTGCGAGCGACAGCCCGAAAAAGCCTATTGCACGGTGCAAACAAAAAATTGCACAGTGCAAAGAAAACCTTAGTTTTCGCACAGTGCAAGTCGTTAATTTCGCTCCAGCGACTTTGCGGCGAACGGATTGAACAGTCTGTCGGGAAAATAATGAACATTCTGTCGTATCGAAAAATCGCCTTGCCGCTGGGAAAATGAATTATGGTGAAAAAAAAATTTTTTTTCTGTTCAGCGATGCAATTGACGCCGATATGCACACTATTTTCCCGACAGACTGGCTAACAGCGATTTGGGATCAAAATCTTGCGAAATTTGTATTTTTCGCCCAATTTTTGAATTCCCCTCCCATTTTCGAAACATTCCAAAATTGCCCGAAATTCGGGCCAATTTGGTCAGCCGCGATATTTCCGCGTGCGAAAAAACAATCGTATGTTGTTTGTCGGGGGTTTCAACAGCCTTTTTTGTATTTTTTTGTTACAGAATTATCGACCAAACACCGACTGTTTGCAACTTTTTCCATGATATTCTTGAAGTTGTTGGAGGAATGACGAGATTCAAGTGGTTTTGGACCCTTTGGGCCGTCATGTTTTTGGCTGGGGAAGGCGCTGTAAGTTGAGAAAAAATATAGAAGTTTTTGACCGATTTTTTATGATTTTTTGACGAAAAAAATGGAAAACTACTACAATCACGACGCTCAGATCTTGCTGAAACTTGGCACAAATTTAGAGTAATTTTTTATAAGACATATGTGAGATTTCTAGCTTGCATTTTGCAGAAATATTCGAGATTTTAGACCAAAAATTGGAAAAAATATGAATTTTTTTTTGTAAATTTCACCACAAAAAACGGCATGCCTATTTCTACAGTAGAGAGTAATATTTCCACAAAAAATCAATTTTTTCCGCGCGAAACTGGCAAAGATACGACCAAAAAAGTAAATTTTCTTTGACCGCTCTCCGCATTACGCGTGCTCTCTTGGTCGAAAAGATGGTTGAATATCTCGGCTCTCACTGCAAAGGGTGAGCTAAAATTTTCAGGAATTGATATCTGGACCATGCTCAAAGAATGTGCAAAATTTGGTGAAAATCTGAGCGTTTTTAAAAATGTCTATGCACTTTATGAAAATTCTAATCTCGCCCAATAACTACTTTTTCAGGCTCAATACCACCCTCTGATCGCCCGTCGACATGCCTCATCCAACAGCATGGAGGACGTCCCTCCTCCGGGGATGACGTCATTGACGTTTGTCTTCGATCGGACCGGCTCCATGAACGACGATCTGGTCCAGGTGCGGCACGGTGCAAAAGGCATTTTTGAGACGGTGATGAAGCAGCGAAAGAAATTGATCTACAACTATGTGCTAGTTTTGTTCCACGATCCGGACGTGGATCCGCCGTTCATCAGTACCGATCCCGACGTCTTCCAGCAGGAGTTGGCGTCGGTTACGGTGCAAGGAGGAGGCGATTGTCCGGAAATGACGCTCTCTGGTAAGGGTCGTTGTGCTTGGTCGCCGAGATTTTTTGATCGGTATGCCGGGAAAATAATGTGGATAGGCGCGGCTGGAGATTTGATGCGCGATGTGTACTGAGACGAATCCACATTATTTTCCGGACAGACTGATAAATCCACACCATTTTCCCGACGGACTGATAAATCCACATTATTTTCCCGACAGACTCATAAATCCACGTTATTTTTCCGACAGACCGATAAATCCACATTATTTTTCCGACAGAATGACAAATCCACATTATTTTTCCGACAGAATGACAAATCCACATTATTTTCCCGACAGACATCAAAGGTCAGTCCAGCGTTTTGTTGGATCGCTTGAAGGGATCTAAAAGTCTGTCGGGAAAATAATGTGGATACTAGTCGTTCCTTGAAGTACGCCGACTTTTTTCGCAAAGCTTTTTTTTCATTTTTCGCCCTGTGCAATTCAAAAAGTCGCCCCAAATTTTGGACCGACAAATTGCACAGTGCAAAAAAAAAAAAAGAAAAATGTGCTGTTCGCTACAAAAAGTCTACGCACTTTACTTGATCCAGTGGCAAAAAACGTACCATTTTGCATCCGGGAAGCATCAAAAATGTGGCAAAATGTTTCCCTTTCCAAGTGAAAAAACTTGGTTTGGCGCGCCCTTTCCGTCACAAAAAGAGCGGGCGCGCATTTGAAATGGGAGCCTTTTTACTTGGAGAGGGAAGCATTTTGCCACATTTTTGATACTTTCCGGATGCAAAATGGTACGTTTTTTGCCCCTGGATCAGGCGTCTCACTGTAATTTAGAGCCTTGACGGCAAAGCTTCGGCCATCGTCGCTTTGCGAGGGCTTGTCGCGGTTGCGCGACAGGGGAGACATTTTACTGCGACCATCCCCAATATTTTCCCGACAGATTGAAAAATCCAAATTTTTTGGCCACTTTCCATAAAAAAAGTATTTTTCAGGCATCAAAAAAGCGCTGGAAGTCTCATTACCCGGCTCCTACATCTACGTCTTCACGGACGCACGAGCCAAAGACTACCATCTTGAAGAGCGTGTCCTGAACCTGATCCAGGAGCGCCAATCGTCGGTGGTGTTCGTGATGACCGGCGACTGCGGGAACCAAACCTCTCCCGGCTACCGCGTCTTCGAGCGCATCGCGGCCGCCTCCTTCGGGCAGGTGTTCCACTTGGAGAAGTCGCATGTGAACACGGTCCTGGAATATGTTCGACAAGCCGTGCAACAGCGCAAAATCCACTTGTTGTACGAGGTCCGAGAGCATGGGAATGCGCATATCAGCCCGATCGCGGTGGATGGCGCCATGACCGAGCTGACGATTTCGTTGTCCGGGCAGAGGGATGACAGCGACTATTTGAACATCTCGTTGATCGATCCGGAGGGCGATGCGGTCGATAGAAGCCGGTACGAACATCAAGAAGGAACGATTGATTTGAGGAATGTGAAGGTGAGCTGGGAAGGGTTTTTAACAAATTTTTCAAGGGAGTGTTTTGACCCTGTCACAACTTGAAGTCTGCTGAACAGAGATAGTGTAATACAGATATTGAAAAACGTTGAAGTATCTGAATGGGTAGGTAAAAAATAGGCTTTGTTCTAGAGTTTCCTTAGCAATTAGCCAGAAAACTTCGATGGGCTTTGTAGCCATATCTTGGCCAGTTTTGTGCGGTGTCATGAGTTAGCTATGAGTCGTGGTGTAAGATGGCCCTTAACTTGCCCACTACTACTAGTATTCACTACCCTCTGATAACCCGGAGACACAAACTAGAGGACTCTGGCAATAAAACTCTGAACTCACGATATTGACTCCAGAGGATGTGACCACCATACAACAACAATAGACTACAGTAGAAAATACAACGGTTTATTGCACACAACACAACCGGGAAAAGACAAAACACAAAAATAATACTATCATAATTGGCGATTTCTCTTCCTTTTATACCAATTTGTCGGTCATTCCGTGGGAATATGCAAATTCGCACGCGAAGTCGTGACAGCGGACAACTACATATTTTATGTGGCAGCATTGCCTTCTAAAAAACACAATTTAAAAATTACTTGAATCAGCTTCAAAGTTTTTGTGGAGAAACGCACAAAAAAAGTGCCGCATTATCACCAACTTTTGCCTTAAAAATCTTGTTTTATTATATTTACAAAGCGACATCTAGGAAACTCGCATACTATATAGTGCGTTCCCAAAGCACAAGCTATCAGTCCGTCGGAAAAATAAGGGCGGATCGTCGCATCAAAATGTCTCGCCTCGCCGCTATCGCGCACCAAATCCCATGTCGCGGCTTGCAGTCGCAAAGCGATGATGGGCGATTCCGAGGCGCGACGATCCGCCGTTATTTTCCCGACAGACTGATTGAAAAGAAATTTGATCTTGTCGCAACACAGTTCATTTTCTCCGCGACGATGCGATTTTCTATGCGACAAAGTGCTCATTATTTTCCTGACAAACTGAATATGAACAATCCCCGTCGCCTGCCTCTAACTCATACTCTTCAGCTGATCCGCGTCTCCAACCCGGAGCCGGGGATGTGGCAAGTCCGCACCACCGCCAAATCCATGCACACCCTGCGCGTCTTCGGCCACAGCGGTGTCGACTTCAAGTTCGGCTTCTCGACTCGAGTGGTGGGCTCCATTGACTTGGCCCACCCACGCCCCATCGCCAATCAACTCACCTACCTGATGATCAACATGACCGGCCTCGAGCCGCCGGGAATGCTGCATCAAGTCACGTTGCTGGACTATCATGGACGTACATTGTACAAGAATGAGACGACGATTCATCCGGGCAACCCGTATTTGTATTATGTGGGGCCGTTCATGCCTCCGAAGGGATTCTTTTTCATCCGAATTCAAGGAGAGGATGATACGGTGAGTTTGAATAGCACTGAAAAACATTAGTTTCAAGACTTTGAGAGCTTGAATTTTAACGAGAAATTGCGGCTTTTAGGGTGAAAAAGATGGAAATTTTTTTTGCACAGTGCAAATTTGTAGTTGAAAAAAGCCTATGCTTTTGCACGGTGCGATTTTTTAGTTGAAAAAAGCCTAGATTTTTTCGCCGTGCAATTTTTTAGTTGAAAAAAGCCTATGATTTTGCATTGTGCAAGCTTGTCGTTATAAAATTTTGCACAGTGCAATTTTTAGTGAAAAAACCTAGAATTTTGCACAATGCAATTTTGTAGCTGAAAAAAGCCTACGGTTTCGCACCGTACAATTTTTTTGTGCAAAAAGCTTAGAATTTTGCATAGTGCAATTTTGTAGTCTAAAAAAGCTTAGAATTTTGCACAGTGCAGTTTTCTAGTCCAAAAAAGCCTAGAATTTTGCACAGTGCAATTTTTTAATCAAAAAAGAGCAAGTTTTTGCGAATTTCTGAGCTAACAAATCCACATTATTTTCCCGACAAACTGATAGTCCCATCTTTTTTCCAGAACTACGAGTTCATTCGAATCTCTCCGACCGCCATCTCCACCGTCGACGCGACCGGTCCTCGCGCCTACATGGCCGAGCGAACCACCGCCACCGCCTATCAACCGGTCAACCTCAGCTGTTCCATCGAGTCCGTCGCGCCGTACACGGTCTATTGGAAGCACGGGAACACGCAAATCGGAGGTCCCCTGTTCTACAAACACACCGACACCTCGGTGTGGACAATTGACGTCGTTTCGCCCCATAATCGCGGCTACTACATGTGCGAGGTGGTGTCGGAGAACGGGAATTTCACCGCCAGAACGTATTTGGACACCAAAGAGCCGCCTCCGCACATCATTCAGCCGCGAAATGAGAGCGTTACAGTAGGACAGGCGGCCTTCTTGCACTGCCAAACCCAAAGCATCGAACAGGCGAGCATTGTGTGGCTGAGGAAAGGATTTGTGGTCGGGAATTCCGGAAAAGTGGTAAGAATTTTGTTGGAAGCAAAAAAAAATTTTCGCACAGTGCAATTTTGTAGTTGAAAAAAGCTTACGGTTTTGCACAGTGCAGTTTTCTAATTGAAAAAAGCCTAGAATTTTGCACTGTACGGTTTTCTAGGTCAAAAACGCCTGCAGGTTTTAACAGTAAAAAATTTTTAGTTAAAAAAATCTGGTCTCTCGTCAAGCGGTCGTATTTTACATAGTATTTTTACTTTTTTTCAAATTTTTTTGCACAGTGCAGTTTTCTAGTTGAAAAAAGCCTAGAATTTTGCACTGTGCAGTTTTATAGTTAAAAAACGCCTATAGTCTTGCACAGTGCAAAATTTTGATTTTAAAAATCAAGTCCGAATTCGGCGACTCGTATTTTACAAAGCATTTTTGCTCTATTTTTTGAATATCTTTTGCACAGTGCAGCTTTCTAGTTGAAAAAAGCCTACGATTTTGCACAGTGCAGTTTCATAGTTCAAAAATGCCTATAGCTTTGCACGGTGCAAAATTTTGGTCATAAAAAATTCGTTTTAAAACTCGTATTTTACAAAGAATTTTTACTTTTTTAAAAAATCTCTTTGCACAGTGCAATTTTGTAGTTGAGAAATGCCGAGAATTTTGCACTGTGCAATTTCTGGCAAAGAAAAATCGTTTCAAATTTACTGCGCACCCGTTTTCCGCGAAGAGCGCAGCGCTTTCCCGAAACGGGAGGGCCGTGGTCTCGTGGTGTAGTGGTTATCACGTCTGCTTTACACGCAGAAGGCCGCCGGTTCGAACCCGGCCGGGACCTAAAAAAATTTTTTTTTGTTTTCTCTAAAATTCTTCTTTTTTAGGTGTAAATAAAATCGCCAATGACTTTTATTTGTCCATAAAAATGTATTTTAGCCCTGAAAAATAGCTTTTTTTCAGTACCAATCCCCAAATGGGACGCTTCGAATCTTGGACGCCTCTCATGTGGATTCGGGCCAATATCTGTGTCGCGCCACCACTTCCGGAGGCAGTGCCGAAGCCAGAGTCTTCCTCCAGGTCTACGACAAGCCTCAAGTCGTCGTGGATCCCAAGGAATTGTTTGTGGTTCCGCATTCGGACCTCACTTTGCGCTGCACCGTGCGCGGAATCCCCTTGCCAGTGGCCGAATGGCTTTTTAAGGGGGTCAAAATTGAAAACGATGACCATCATTATGTGACATACGATAGTAAGTTAATTTTGGGTATTTTAGTTTTTTGAAAATTCGAAGAATTCGAGTGCACTGTGCAGATTTTGAATTTTCACTGCACAGTGCAGTTTTTTTGGGGTGCGAATTTTTGCGGCGAATTTTTTGGGTTGTAAATTTTGATGGCAAGTTGAAAAACAAAAAAAAAATATTTTTTTGGATTTTGCAAAATTCAAAAATTTTGCCCAAAAAAATTTTGCACTGTGCAAAATAAATTCTTCGGAGAAGAAAATTCAGCTGTCGCAAAAATTTTTTATGATCCTTTGAGGTCATGTCAGGCGAAATTTATCTTCCGTTTGCCTCAAAAATGATAAAAACCCCAAATTTTCGAACATTTTCACCCCTAAAATATGTAGACAAAAAAGTAAAAAAAAAATTATTTTCAGACGAACTCATCATCCGGAACATTGGCCAAGCGTCGGTTGGGACCTACGAGTGTCGGGCTTCGAATCCGGCGGGGATTGCGGCGGATTATACGACGGTAAAATTCGCTGAGAAGCCGATAATCCATGTCACCCAAAATCGGCACATGGTCTCGCGGGGAAGTTCGGTTTTCTTGGATTGTCGCGTGATTACCGCAAATCCTGCGCCGACCATAAAGTGGTTCAAAGATGGCCGACCTGTGTGGCCAAATCAAAACATTGTCATCGAGGGCGGAAGGTTGAGCATTCAGGTGGGAATTTTGGGATTTTTTTTTCATTTTTTGGCAGTAAAAATTCTTCAAGTGCGACGTTCAGATTTTAGATGAAATTTTTCGAAGTTTTTAGCTTGCGCCTTGCACAAATGAACGAGGTTTTTTAATTTTTTAGGTAAAAATTTGAAGATTTTTTTGCGATTTTTGGCACGAAAAGTCTTGTGCTTGTTTCTACTGTAGAGTGTAATATTTCTACAAAAAATAAATTCTTTTCCCACGAAACTGGCAAAGATATGGCCAAAAACGTTTCTTTTCTCTGACTGCTCTCGAGTTTTCGCGTGCTCTCTCGACCGCAAAGATTTGAATGTCTTTTCTGCGTCTGCAAAGGGCAAGCTAAAACTTTTAAGAATCTATATTATTTATATACTATACGTGCACTTTTCCTGAAGCGCATACAAAGAAAACAAAAAAAAATCGCACCGGCGCACTTGAAACCTTCCATTTTTCAGCACTCGCTCGACTCCGATGCCGGAGTTTTCACTTGCAAAGCGGAGAACATGGCTGGAGAAGATTCGAAGAGCGTCACGGTGACGATTGGGCGTAAGTTTTCAGTTTGTAAAGTAAATTTAAAAATTGAAAAAAAAATTGGGGCCGGGCCGGCCCAGCTCCAAAATTTTCCGGACCGTCTCCATAATCCATGTCTGAAAGCCAGTTTTCCCAATTTCAGACTCCCCATCCATTGTTCCATCCCCAGAACAACTCTCCGTGAACATCGAACAGTCGGTCACCTTGCAATGCCGTGTTGTTGGAACCCCCAAACCGATGATCACCTGGCTCAAGGACCAAAAAGCGATCGATGTGACCAGCCCGCGATTCACGGTTCTGCCGGATGACAGTTTGGTCATTCATAATGTCCAGGTGAGATTTTGGCAAAATTGATTTTTTGATTAGCCAAAACCCTCAAAAAAACTCTTTTCATCCCAAAAAGCCCTCAAAAAATTGCAGGTGGAAGACCAAGGCTACTACACCTGCAAAGCGGACAACGAGTTCGGGCAGCAACAACGCAACACCCTGGTCGTCGTGACCGGACTGGTGTCGCCGATTCTGGCGCAAGCGCCCAAAGACGCGCATCTAATCGAGGGCCAAGATCTTCGCTTGGGTTGCATTGTGTTAATGGGGACGCCGAAGCCGCAGGTTCAATGGCTCAAGGATGGGAGGCCGTTGGAAGAGTCGGCGAACGAGCTGCTCGAGCCGGATGGAAGTCTGATCCTGAAGGGTGGAACGGAGGATCAGCAGGGACATTACACTTGTGTCGCGATCAGTCCGGCTGGAAATGCGACGCTGAGCATCGATGTGCAATTGATCAGTGGGTTTTTGAGGGTGCAGGGGAGTTGGGGAATTGGCTGAAAAAGCGATAGAAAAAATTTTATGGACAAAAAATTTTTTTTTTGAATTTTGAAATTTTTTAATTTTGAAGCAAAAACATATAAAAATTTTTTATATTACCCCCAAAAAGTATCAAAAAGTATCCCGGAAACAGAAAAAAATGCTATTGAAAGCGTTTGAAACACATTTTTAGACTTTTTCCGTGGTTTTTATTATTCTGATATTGAAAAAAATTTTAAAAAATAATTGAAAATGCAACATCCTGTCTCATTTTTTGAGGTGATTTTTTTTGTGAAATTTAGTTTTCTTTGCTGTTTTTTTTTGAGATTTGCCGTAAAGTTTCTATCAGATATTTTTTTACATTTTCCATAAAAGTGAACATATAGATTTCCTAGCGTTTTACCCTCTATATCACTAAAAATTATAAAAATTTTTTTTTTGTTACTTTTTTTATTTTTTCCTACTGTTATCTTCCCCTCTGTTGCCTATTTTTGTTCCTTTTCCCCTTCAGTGCGTCCGGTTGTGGTGGATGAATATGCGCCGAGAGAGGTGAAGGTGAGGTCCGGTGACCAGCTGGACCTCAAATGCCCCATCTCCAGCACGAGTGCAACGAGGATTTCGTGGGAGGAGAATGGCGAACCAATCACGGGAAATTCAAATTCTCATTCGATTTTGGTAAGTAAATTGGTGAATAAAGTTAAAAAATTGAAAAAAAAAAATTTCGAAAACATTTACATTTGTTGCGAATTTTGGCTTGAAAAGTTTTTTACTTATTTCTACCGTAGGGCATAATGTTTCTACAAAAAGTTAATCTTTCCATGTGAAATTGGCAAGAATATGGCCAAAAACTTGATTTTTCCGACCGCTCTCCCATTTCACGTGGTCTCTCGTCGTAAAAAGACTTTCATATTGCGGCTAGCCTTTGCAATGCTTCTATGCTTTGTTCTGAGAGGCCTCCAGATCCTTGAATTCTTCTCAAAAAGGTCGGGAAATGCATCAATAGATAATGCAATTTGGGGGTATAAGAAAAACTTGGGATATTGTGCTTCAGACATGAAGAAAATACCTCCAGTTTTGCGGCATGTTGTTTTCGGTCTTCAAGCAAGAATAGAGCTCAGAAAACAGCGTAATAGCATGCTTAAGGTGGAAGATCTCCTCATGGTTCTCTGCTGATGGCTCGCACAATTCAAAAAAACTTTCTACGACCTTATCCATGATTTCCGGGAAGCTTTCTTTTATTTGGGTCAGAAATTTGTTCAGTATTCCGGTCATTGTGTGCTTTGGGGCGGGAAGAATGTTCTCCAGCTTCACGTGGAGGAAGCCTCGGCTGTAGCTGAAAATTTCGAAATAGAATTTTTGAGCGGTGATTTGTGGCTAATAAAAAGCCAAATAATTTAAAAAAAACTTTTTTTATTACGTCAAAAAATCATATTTTTAAGCCCGACAACTCCCTTCGAATCCACAAAACCGACCAAATCCACGCCGGAGTTTACACTTGCAAAGCCACCAACGAAGCTGGAGAAGTGGCGTACAATGTGAATGTGGAGATTCAAACCGCGCCGGTGATTACGAGTGGCCGCAGCTCCTACGAACTCATCCTCGGAGACACGGTGAACTTGGATTGTGATGTGGAGAGCGACCCGCCCGCCGACAAAACTTGGTGGGTCTCGAAATAGAGGTGGTCGAAAATTAGGTCAAAAATTCCGGTCAATTTTTTTAGTGGATAACGTTTTTTAAATCATTTTTGCACGGTGAAATTGTCTCAAATTTCGGCACACGACGAAAAGTCCGTGTACTTTATGAAAATGCTAACAGCCGTTCCAGAAAGTGCGCGGACTTTTTTCGGCTCTTTTTCGCACCGCACACTTTTCGCGCGCCCAAAATTCGCGCCGGCTCCTCCGTCGTTGCGATATTGCACTAACACGGTGCAGAAGGTTAAATGCAACCCGCACAAAAAGGTTTTTGTGCACGGCGCGGCCACCACAAAAAGTCCAGCACTTTTTGAAAGAGCGTAATAATATCTTTTAACCATTATTTCCAGGTACTTCAACGACGTGGAGCTGGAAGCCCCGAACATTGATGAGTACGGTTCGTTGGTGCTCGAGTCTGTGGACGAGAACAACCGTGGCACCTACAAGTGTGTTGCCAAGAACGACATTGGGCAGGACGAACGGAGCATCCTGGTCACCGTCCACATTGCGCCGCAGATCGACAAGTCCAAGTTGATCCGTTCCAAGAGCGCGAAAGTCAACGAAACCGTCGTCCTCGAGTGTCCCGCTCGCGCCTTCCCGCCGCCCGAGCGCAACTGGACCTACGAGGACTCCAAGTTGGACAAAAGCGCGTTGGATCCGAGCGTCATGAAGATCTCAAATGACGGGAGTTTAATCTTGTACAAGGTCCAGCTCAGTCATGCTGGGAACTACAAATGCCAGGTGTCGAATCTGGCGGGTAATGACAATATCACCTACTCGCTGCAAGTCCAATCCCCGGCCAAGATCTTGACGCAACTCCCGGTCAAGACAAAAGTCATCGCTGGCATTCCGTACACGTTGAACTGCAAGGTCAGCGGCACGCCGGAACCGTCGTTGGTCTGGGAAAAGGATGGTGTGGTGATCTCGGGCGACGCCTCCAACTATTTGGTAACGCACTCGGGCGCGCTGAGGATTAAAAGTCCCAGTGCTGGAGAGGCGGGCGTGTACAAGTGCACGGCGAGGAACATCGCGGGAGAGGAGAGTGTGGAGACCATAGTTGAAGTGAAATGTAGGTGAATACAAAATACGGAGGAAGCTCTGTACAACGAACCCGTTTGTGAGATTTGATGCGCTGATTTTTAGCGCATTCTTTTCTAAGCCAGTCGAGATTTTTTGTTCGAAGAGTCGGCGACAACATGAATATGTTTTGTTTAAGCTTCAATGTCAGTGTGTCGGGAAAATAATGTCGCTGTGCCGACCGCGTCACTTGAGTGAAAAGCAATTTAATGTTGTCGCGAATTCATTTTTAAGGCGGCGATGCAATTTTTGATGGGGCAGAGTTCCCATTATTTTCAAGACAGGCTGACTACCTTTTTTTTCAAAAGTGCGTGGACTTTTTGTCGCGGAGAACAGTGTATTTTGCCCTTCTTTGTACTATGATCGGGCAATTTCGAACCATTTCGGAAGGCGTACCACGAAGCGATATTTTGATGCACGGTGCGCGTCAAACTGAGGAGTCCGGTGACCGGAATAGACCCTTCGCTATCGGCTTTTTACACTTCGTCTTGATTTTGCAGAGAAAAAGAGAAAAAAAGACACGCAAAAGCGTACTCTCTCGCCCCAAAAATTCCCCATTTCTTCCCCGACAAAAAATTTTTTCGCGTTTTTTTTTGGCAAATTGCCAATCCATTCACCGGACTGTTTTAGATTATCTCAGTTTGACGTGCGGTGCGCCATCTTCGCGACAGGTGAGATGCTCTGTCAAAAATGGGGGTCCTTTCCTAGCGACGAGAATTCCACACACTTTCGAAAAAGCGTTTATATATCCAAGTTTTGTTGCACAGATGCTTCTTCTGAAGGAGTCTTACTAAATTACAAGTTAATTTTTTGCAGCTCCACCTGTCGTTAAACAAAATCAAAAATCAAAATATCAGTTATTGGAAGATCAACCAGGTTTCATTCACTGCTATGTCGATGCTATTCCCCAGCCGAAGATCGAATGGTACATGGACAATAAACCCGTCAGCAGCAATGAAGACATCATTGTCTTGCCGAGTAAGTCGCAAAACATTTCTTTGCACCGCAACAATCACAAAACATCTCTCATTTTTCAGATGGCACCTTATACTTGACCAAGGTGAACAAACAAACTTCGGGTCTGTTTTCCTGCGTCGCGATCAACGAAGCCGGCCGGACGGACGCTCTGATCACCGTCGACGTCCTGGAGAAACCGACCATCAAGCAGGACACAGTCACTGAGGAGCAATTCGTCATCAACGATCAGCCATTGGTCCTCCATTGTCCGGTCACCTCGAATCCCGTCCCGCAGATCCAATGGCTCGCGCATGGGACGGCGGTGAACAGGTCGAGTCCGCATTATGTCGTCAGCGACGATGGGAGGAGGCTGAGCATTTTGCATACGAATGTGAAGGATAGTGGGAGGTTCGAGTGTATCGCGTCGAATGCCGCTGGCGAGGTTCGCAAAGACTTTGCAATCGAGGTTATGAGTAAGGAAATTTTTTTATATTATAAAATATGTGTAGATTTTGACGTTTTTGCTTTTCATCTTTTATTTGAGCGAACACTTTTGCTTTTCAAAATGAAAAGCGGTGGAAAAAACTCAATGTGAAAATCCTACGGGCTTTATTGTGTGACTAGAAAAAAATTGGCAGATTTGCTTTCCAAAAAATTTTTAATTTCGCTTTTAAAAAAAGATTTTCGCAATTTTGCTTTCCAAAAATTTTTAATTTTGCTTTTCAAGAAAGAAAAGAATTCGCAGATTTGCTTTCAAAAAATTCTTAATTTTGCTTTTCAGAAAAAAACTTTCGCAAATTTGCTTTCCAAAAAAATTTTTTTTAGTTAAAAATGCTTTTCTTTTTTCAGTACCCCCTCAGCTCGATGAATCAACGCAAAAACGGAAAATCACCGTGATTCAAGGGAACCGCGTGGAAATCCATTGTCCAGTCAGCGGTCATCCCAAGCCCAATATCACGTGGCTGGCCACGCTCGGAAGCAACTCGAACAAACAAGGACTTCAGGAGGACAATAAGGATGCAGTAAGTCGTTTACTGCTCGAATTACATTTCTAAAAAGTTTCATTGTGATTTTTTGAGTTATAAAATTCAAATTTGGGTCTCGACACGAAAACAATAATTTTTTGAAAATTCAAAGATTTCTGGGAAATATCGAAAATCTGTTGGTTTGGATAAAATTTTAATTAAGTTTACAGTTTTATCGTCGTATTTTACCGCAAAAAATATAAAAAAATAATAATTTTTTGCATTTTTCAGCTGATAATCGAAAAAGTTGGCCTTTCCAACTCCGGTCCCTACGTTTGTGTGGCGTCGAACAAAGCCGGAAGCGTTGATGTTACAGTAGACTTGATTGTTTTGGCACCACCAAAAATTGTGAAAGCAAATCCGCCAAAAGTTGTAATCGGAAAACCGTTCACTTTGAACTGCGACATCGAAAATGAAGATGGAACGACCGCCTTCAAATGGCTTTTCGTAGGTTTTATTGAGCTTTTTTTATTAAAATATGAGCTTACTGTAACAAGAATACAATTTATTTCTCCAGAACGGCCGGGAATCGCTTCCGTCGAACGCCCAGATCCCGCTGAATGGACGAAGATTGATAATTCCGAGAGCCACCGAAGAAAACGACGGAATTTATACGTGTGTCGCGATCAATCAGGTCGATGAGGATACCCAAGACTTCAGTGTGGAAGTCAATGGTGAGTTTGGAAGCATTTTTTTTTGGAAAAAATTTTTTCGCACTGTGCGAAAATTTCGGATTTTTTGCACAGTGCAAGAAAATAAATTTGCCAATTTTTTGCACTGTGCAAAAAATTTATTCTTCTTTGACTCTACAGTGGCGAAATTTGTCTTCCTTCGGCGCACATTACGATAAAATTGTCTTTTTTTTTGGATGCACAGTGCAAAGAACTTGTTTTTTTGGCGCACTGTGCAAAAAATTATTCTTTTTGGACTGCACTGTGCGAAAATTTTGTCCTTTTTTACCGCACAGTGCAAAAAATTTGTCCTTTCTTTGAATGCACAGTGCAAAAAATTTACCTTCTTCTGAATGCACAGTGCGAAAATTTTGTTATTTTTTACTGCACTGTGCGAAAAATTTTTTGCTTTTTTTACTGCACGGTGTCAAAATTTTTAAGGTTTTTTACTGCAAGTGCAAAAAATTTGTTCCTTTCTGACTGCACAGTGCAAAAAATTTATCGTTGCGAAAATTTATTCTTTATTAACCGCACTGTGCAAAAATTTTATGTTTTTTTACAGCACAGTGCTTAAAATTTGTTCCTATCTGACTGTACAGTGCAAGAAATTTGTCCTTTTTTGGTTGCACAGTGCATTAAAAAAGAAATAAATGCACCGTGCAATTTTTATTTTTCCATTCCTCCGTGCTAAAAAAGTAAAAAAAAAATTTTCAGTTCCTCCAACCTTGATCGATAAGACTCCCTATGATGATACCATCACCATCGTGGAAGGGCAGAAACAAGTTCTCCGCTGTGATGTCCGAGGCAATCCACCGCCTCAAATTCAATGGTTCCGCGACGATCACCTGATTCCCGGCTCGGAAAATCGGACTTCCATCGAGGTGGAGGCGTTTGATGAGACTGTGGACAAGAACCATTATTCTTGTGTCATCAAGAACGATGCGGGTTTGGCGACCAAGGACTTTTTCGTTCAGGTAATTTTGAGTTGCGATACTTTAAAATTTTTTTTTTTTTTATTTTTCACTGTGCATAAGAAATTTTTTAGTCCATTGCACAGTGCAAAAACAATTTTTTCTTCAGTCCATTGCACAGCGCGAAACCGTAGGCTTTTTCCAACTATTTAATTGCACTGTGCAAAACTATAGGCTTTTTTCAACTATGAAATTGCACTGTGCAAAACCATAGGCTTTTTTCAAGGAATCCTTCGATTGCGACCCCGCTCGATTGCGACCTCGCATCGATTGCGACCCCGCATCGATTGCGACCCAAAATGGGGTAAAGCGACCCCGGGATGAAAATTCTTTGATTCTCTTCGGGAAAAACTTGCTTTAGGGGTTTTCGAGGGTGCTGATTTCGAAAATCATGTTCATTTTTCCTCTAGTACTACATAGTGCTGTCTGATACTATATAGCACGAAGTGAAAATATCGCTTTTGACGTTAAATACTCGATTTAGGGGTTTTCGAGGGTGCTGATTTCGAAAATCATGTTAATTTTTCCTCTAGTACTACATAGTACTGTCTGATACTATATAGTACGAAGTAAAAATAAGCGTACTAAGCACCAGAACAACACCACTAACGCCTAAAGGCCAACTTTACACCTCGTACTACATAGTATGAGATAGTACTATATAGCACCAAGTGAATAAAACGTGTTTTTGAAGAGTACTAAGCATCAAAACAACACCATTAACGTCAAAAGCCATATTTTGACTTCGTACTATATAGTATCAGACAGTACTATATAGCACCAAGCCTTTAAAACGTGTTTTTGAAGAGTACTAAGCATCAAAACAACACCATTAACGTCAAAAGCCATATTTTCAATTCGTACTATATAGTATCAGACAGTACTATGTAGTACTAGAGGAAAAATTAACATGATTTTCGAAATCAGCACCCTCGAAAACCCCTAAATCGAGTATTTAACGTCAAAAGCGATATTTTCACTTCGTGCTATATAGTATCAGACAGCACTATGTAGTACTAGAGGAAAAATGAACATGATTTTCGAAATCAGCACCCTCGAAAACCCCTAAAGCAAGTTTTTCCCGAAGAGAATCAAAGAATTTTCATCCCGGGGTCGCTTTACCCCATTTTGGGTCGCAATCGTTGCGGGGTCGCAATCGATGCTTTGTCGCAATCGATGCGGGGTCGCAATCGATGGAATTCTTTTTTCAACTACGAAATTGCACTGTGCAAAAATTTTTCCGCCCGCACTGTGCAATGAATTTTAAAATTTGTCGTTTTGCACTGTGCAATTTTTCTTCTGCCTGCACTGTGCAGTGATTTTTTTACATTTGTAAAAAAAAATTTTTTCTCTGGCGTCGTGCTGCATTTTTTTGCTTTGCACTGTGCAATATTTGTTATTTCGTTGTGCACTGTGCAATTTTTTTCTTTTTGCACCGTGCATTTTTGTTATGCACCGTGCAAAATTTTTTTAACCGCTCTGCACACTGCAATTTTTTCTACCGCTATGCACAATTCTGATTTTTTTTGGTGCAAATTTTTTATTACTGTGCACAGTGCAAATTTTTTATTGCTTTGCACTGTGCAAAATTTTTTATGTTATGCACTGTGCAAAAAAATTTTTTTTTCAATTTTTTCTACCTCTTTGCACAGTGCTGATTTTTTTTGCTCCGCACGGTGCAAATTTTTTATTATTTTGCACAGTGCCAAATTTTTTTGTTATGCACTGTGCAAAAATTTTTTTTTTAAATTTTTTCTTTCTATTTGCACAGTGCTGATTTTTTTTGCTCCGAACGGTGCAAATTTTTTATTACTTTGCACAGTGCCAAATTTTTCTGTTATGCACTGTGCAAAATTTTTTTAAATTTTTTCTACCTTTTTGCAAATTGTTGAATTTCTCTTCTTTGCACGGTGCAAAAATATTTTTTTTATAATAAAAATTTTGCTTATAAAACTTCTTTTTTTTCATTTCTGTCCAATAAAAAATGATTTTTTAGAGTATTTTCGCTCCAAAGATGGCTCAACTCTCTGAAGAGCAACGCGCGGTGGATGCGTATGAGGGTAACACGGCCACATTTGAATGTCCCGTCTCCTCGCTTCGTCTGGAGGACCTGGAGATCAACTGGCTGCAGAAAGGGCGTCCCATTTCCATGGACTCCAAGCGCTACGCGCTGTCGTTGGACCGAACGCGTCTCACCATTCTGGGGATTCATTTGGGCGACGAGGGAGAGTACACTTGTGTGATTGCGAACAAGGCGGGCAAAGTGGCGAGCCAGTTCGAGCTGAATGTTTTGGTGCCACCGAACATTTTGGGAACGAATTTCGAGGCCATGGAGTTTGTGGAGGACAAGAGTTTGCATCTGGAATGTATCTATAATGGATTCCCAACGCCAAAAGTTGTGTGGACCAAGGATGGAGGGAAATTGCCGGCTGAGGCTAAAGTAAGGGCTGTAATCGCGGAAAAAAGAGAAAAAAGTCCTGGGAATTTTTTACGACTGAAATTTCCAGCTCAAAAATAATCGAGATTTTTTGCTCAAAACTTGTTGAAAATTTGCTACTTTTTTACGAATTTTTACATGGAAAATTTCGCTCTTATTTCTACTGTAGAAAGCAGGGTTTTAACAAAAAATCGACTTTTTCTACCTGAAACTGGCAGAGAAATGGCCAAAAAAGTGTTTTTTCGCCAACCGCTCTCCGCATTTCGCGCGCTCTCTCGTCGGCAAAGATTGTTTATATTTTTTTGTCAATTTTTGCAAATTTTGGTTTGGTCTTTCTACAGTGGGGGACCTGATCCAGTGGCAAAAACATACCATTTTGCATCCGGAAAGTTTCAAAAATATGGCAAAATGCTTCCCTCTCCAAGAGAAAAAACTCCGATTTCAAAAGCGTACCGCTCTTTTTGGGAGGGAAGGGCGTTTAGGTGGAGAGGGAGGCATTTTGACACATTTTTGATACTTCCCGGATGCAAAATGGTACCCTTTTTGCCACCTGATCGGGTCCGTCACTGTAGGGACAGCCGAGAAATTAAAAATGATCTTTTTCCACGAGAGAGTAAAAGAAATGCGGAGCGCGGTAAGAGTGTAAACACTTTTTCGCCATATCTTTGCCAGTTTCGTGCAGAAAAAATAGATTTTTTTGTGTAAACATTACCCTCTACGGAACAAACAGACATGAAACTTTTAATGACGAAATTCGCAAAAAAAATCGTCGATTTTCCGCCATTTTCCGAGAGAAAATGCTATTCTTTGTTGCAATTTTTACTTGTTATTTGTACGCAATTCCATTGAGATCCAAAAAAACAAATTTCAATCGCTTTTCAGTCATTTATTTTCCGACTTTTCCACATAAACCTTGCTTCAGGTGATGACTGAAAGCCGCTTCCTTCACATCGAAAAAGTCCGTCCATCCCACGCCGGTGTCTACGCCTGTAACGTTGAAAACGACGCTGGAAAGGTCGTAAAAACACATAACATCACAATCATTCGAAAGCCAGCTCTCCTGTTGGGACAGCATTCCCTTCAAGACCACAGTGTGGCCCAGTCCAAGAGCACGGTCCTGGAATGCGCAATCGAGCATGCGCTGGGCACGGAGTTCATCTGGCTGAAGGACGGCGCTCTGCTCAAGCCTGAGGCGGAGCAGAAATTCAAGTTTATGGAGAACGGAAGGAAATTGCAGTTGACGGATGTTGAGGTGGAAGATCAGGGTCTGTACACTTGTTTGGTCCGAAATAAGGCCGGAGAGGAGAAACAGGAGTTCCAGTTGGATGTGAAAAGTAGGACAACGCCCCTTTTTTGATAGGCCAGAAAGTAGTTGCGGCAAAAAGTCCTTCGAAGTTTTCCCAACCCTGCACTGTGCAAAGTCTCGAAAAAACATTTTGCACCGTGCATCGAAATAGTGCTGCGACATAAGCAAGTTTTACTGGGTCGCTGCGGCGGTGCCAGACATTTAAACAACTTTTTTTGAGGCTCCGTCAAATATCTGTTGGAATTTTCATAAAGTGCGTGGACAGTGCTATCGCGGTCCGCATGCACAAACAACCCTCATTTTGCACCGTGCGTTTCATTCTTTCTTTGGTTTTTGCACTGTGCGGGGAAATATCGCCGCGACGGCGCCGGGAACTTGCACAGTGCAAACAGCTGTTTTTTGGTTTGCACTGTGCGAAAAGAGAAAAACGCACTGTGCGTTGGCGACAAGTATGGGAGAGACTTCAGAATGCACTGTGCAAACCGGATTTTTTGAGGTTTGCACTGTGCGAAAACAGAAGAATGCACTGTGCGCTAGCGACAAGCGTGGGAAAAAGTTCAAAATGCACTGTGCGCCGCGAAAAAAGGCATCGTTTTCAGCAAAGCCGGAGATCCTCAGCCCCCACCGCGACTTCACCATCGTCGAGAACGGCAGCCTGACCATGGTGTGCGAGTCGAACGCCAAGCCCAAGCCGACGGTGAGTTGGTTCAAGAACGGCGCCAAACTGGCGCCGAACCCCAAAATCAGCATCAAAGCGGAGGGAGAGCAGCTGAAACTGTCGAAGCTGGACGTCTCCGACGCCGGCCACTACATTTGCCGCGCGGAGAACGAGCTGGGCACGGCGGAGACCAGTTTCGGCGTGACGATCATACAAAAACCGGCGTTGTTGGACGTGAAAACGGACAAGATTGACGCGCCGTTGGGCGATTCGATCTCGCTGAATTGCCCGATCAAGGACCCGAGCTTCATTGGGAACATTACTTGGCTCTACGACCTGAAACCGATCGATCCGACCGCAACGAAGTTCACGGTGCTCCATAATGGAAGGAAATTGATTGTTCATGAGTAGGGGTTTTTTTATGAAATCAAAATTTTTCCATTTTTTTGAACTTTAGGAAAAAAATTTGTGATTTTTTCGGCCTGCGCCCTACCTTAAAATCGAAAATTTTTCAGCAGTTCTACAATTCTTTTTGCGTATTTTACCAAATCCAAAAAAAATTTTTTTAATTTTGGAAAAAAAAAATCGCGATTTTTCCGACCTGCGCCCTACTTTAAAGTCACAAATTTTCTAAAAAATGTCAAAATTGTTTTGACGTATTTTACCAAATCAAAATTTTTTTTAAATTTAGGAAAAAAAATTTGCGATTTTTCCGACCTGCGCCCTACTTTCAAATCAAAAATTTCTCATAAAAGTCAAATTTTTTTGACGTATTTTACCAAAAAAAAAAATTTTTTTTTTGGAAAAAAAACTTTGCGATTTTTCCGACCTGCGCCCCACTTTGAAGTCAAAAAATTCACATAATTGTGTCAATTGCTTCGACGTATTTTACCAAATCAAAATAAAAAAAATCAAAAAAAATATTTTTTGATTTTTCCGACCTGCGCCCGACATTAAATTAAAAAATCAGTTTTTTGGAGGGACTACTATCTTGATGGACGTAATGTGTGTCGCCGTATTTTACCAAAGTTAAATTTCGTAAATAAAAAATATTAATTCTTCCGACCTGCGCCCGATCTTAAATAAAAAAAATTTCGGATTTTTGGAATGGTGTGCTGACATATCAAGATTGAGTTTTAGTAAACTGCATGGGCCAAGCTTTTCCAAAATCCGGGAATTTTCAGGTTAATGGTCGGGCGCAGGTGGGGAAAATTAATATTTTTTATTTTTCCAAAATTTCAGACTAAAAAAGGTTTTCCTCCAAATCTTTTTTGTAAAATACCTTTTTTTTTTGCATTTTTATTGCAAAAATGTCAAAGGTCGGGCGCAGCTCGAAAAAATTTATAAGAATTAAAAATTTTATTTTCGAAATTTTATAAAATTTCATATTCACAAAAGAACAGCTATCTTTTTTTGTAATAGAAAGTTTTTTTGGGGCTAAAGGTCGGGCGCAGCTCGGGAAAAATATAAAAAAACCTTATTTTCAGCGCCAATCTCCAAGACCAAGGCACCTACACCTGTGTTGTGAAGAACTTGGCCGGCGAGAATCGCGCCGACTACACACTGGACATCATGGTGCCCCCATCGATAGAGATGCTCGAACGGGATCGAAGACGGACCGTCGTGGAGAACGGGACGCTCGTGCTGGAGTGCGCGGCGAATGGCAACCCCGAGCCGATCATTCGCTGGTATCGGGACGGCCAGAAATTGGACCACTCGAACGTGGCACTGGTCATTCCGGGCGCGAGGTTCGCCGGCACCAGCCTCCGGCTGGAGAATATCAAGGCGGACACGGGCGGCGGCAGATACACGTGCGAGGCGCAGAACGCCGCCGGCATTGTGGATGAGGACATCTCGGTGGAGGTGATGAGTAAGTAGTTATGACATGTTTTTTTTGTTAAAAGTTTTTTAGAGCCGATAAAAGAATGTATCACTCTGTCGGGAAAATAATGAGCACAATGTCGTTGGGCCGATCGCGTCGCTAAAGTGAAAAAATCGATTTCGCAATTCATTTCCTTGGTGACGAAAAAAAATAAAAAAAAATCTGTCGGGAAAATAATGTGGATTTGTCATGGCTTGGAATTGTCCATTATCGCTTTGCGCCGGCTAGCCGGAGCTGGAAATCTGGTGTGTGATTGCGACGAGGACAAATCCACATTATTTTCCCGACAGTCTGGTAAATCCACATTATTTTCCATACAGCCTGATAAATCCACATTATTTTCCAGACAGTCTGGTAAATCCACATTATTTTCCCGACAATCTGGAAATGCAAATTATTTTTCCGATGGTCTGTTTAATCCACATAATTTTCCCGACAGTCTGCTAAATCCACATTGTTTTCCCGACAGTCTGCTAAATCCACATTGTTTTCCAGACAGACTGCGAAATCCACATTGTTTTCCAGACAGACTGATAAATCCACATTATTTTCCATACAGCCTGATAAATCCACATTATTTTCCAGACAGTCTGGTAAATCCACATTATTTTCCCGACAATCTGGAAATGCAAATTATTTTTCCGATGGTCTGTTTAATCCACATAATTTTCCCGACAGTCTGCTAAATCCACATTGTTTTCCAGACAGACTGCGAAATCCACATTGTTTTCCAGACAGACTGATAAATCCACATTATTTTCCCGACAGTCTAGTAAATGCACTTTATTTTCCCGACAGTCTGATAAATCCACATTATTTCCCCGACAGACTGGTAAATCCACATTATTTTCCCGACAGACCGATAAATCCACATTATTTCCCCGACAGACACATAATTTCTCGACTTTTCAGCCAAGCCCCGGATCCAGCGTCTGAATCAGCCCGCTGACCTCGATGGCGAGATCGGCGGACGAGTTGAGATCCATTGCCCAGTGCAGGGTACCCCCGCACCCTACGTTACCTGGTTGCGCGACGGGACGCCGCTGAACGCGGCCCCCCACTCCAACCAAATCTACGTGTCGCACAACCAGCAGCGCCTGAACTTTGTGAGCCTGCAGCGCGAGCACGCCGCCACCTACACGTGCGTGGCGAAGAACGCGGCCGGCAACGACACACGCGACTTCCGTCTGCGCTTCCTCGAAGAGCCGCGCATCGACGAGTCCAACGTGCCCGCCGAGCATGTGTTCACCATCAACAGCACGATTGCGGTGCAGTGTCCGGCGGACGGGCGTCCCGACCCGACGATCGCGTGGCTGCGCGACGGTGTGCCGCTCGGCGTGGCGGACGCGATCGGAGCGAAAGGACAGGACGAGAGGGTGGTGTTGTTGAATGGAGGGAAGGAGTTGAGGATCGACAAGGCCAAATTGAGCGATGCGGGGAGATACACGTGTGTGGCGACGAACATCGCCGGTATCGCCGATATGGACACCTTTGTCAAGATTTTGGGTGAGTCGAGATGCTCGTAATTTTGGGTATATATTATATACGTATACACAGGGAACTCAAAATCACTTATAAAAACTTTTATTTACTTATAAAAACTTCAAGTTTTTATAAGTAAATCCGAATCCCCTGTGTATATATATACCCGGGAATATATGGCTCGGGACTTGTGAATCTTTGTGTGTCCAGAAAATATGTCATGATGACACCGGTTTAAAATGTGCCGGTTTTATAAACAACAGTAGTATATGGCTAGAAGTACTCTCTGGAGTACCCACAAAAAAAAGTTAAGTTCAAAGCTGTTGCAATGCGCAACTTGGATGACGGATTTTCTGGATTTTTTTGATTTTTTTCAGCGAAATTTATTCACATGCTCTGCAGTGTACTCCTAGCCATATACAGCCGTTTTTTATACCACTGGCACATTTCCAACCGCTGTCATCATGACACATTTTCTGGACATACAAAGATTTTTTTTGTACCGAACCACATATATAATATATACCCGGGAACATAACCACGAGGTGAAATTTTTTTTTCCGAACCCTATTCTCTATTCTTTCAGACATCCCCAGATTCGACGGCAAACCAACGTCCGCCACGCAGAACGTCGCCTCTTTGCTGAACAAGCCGGCCGTTTTGGAGTGCAAGGTGAAGAATTGGGACGACAGTATGGAAATCGAATGGAGAAAGGACGGGAGGACCATTGGTGGGGCGAAAGGAGTTGTCGAGGGAATTGATGAGGAATATATTCAGGTGAGCCGAATTATATAGTGGTATCCCTCTACAAAGGACCTCAAAAGTCTCGAAAACGCTTGTAATATAATTTCAGTCTGTCGGGAAAATAATGCGCACTCTGTCGCATCGAAAATCGTGTTGCTGAAGTGAAAAGAAGTCTGATTTTCACCGCGACACAATTCATTTTACCGACGGTGATGCGAATTTTCGCTGCGGCAGGGTGTTCATTATTTTCCCGACAGACTGAAAAAAGGGGTTTTTTAAGGTTCATTGTGGTCTAAAATGACTGCATGGACCTTACGTTAGAACTCAATTTGTTGTAGACAGGTTTTGTTGTCTTTGTTGGTTCTTGAGAGGTTCTGTAATGGAATCCCTAGGGACTCACACATACCCTATACTTCCCAAAACTCATGACAAGTCTGCACAATTCCGTTAGCAGATCGCACGTCAAAATTCACAAGTCTGTCGGGAAAATAATGTGGATTTGGTGCATTAAAATGTCTCACCTCCTAGCTGTGGCCTCCAAATCTCCAGCCGTGAGTAGCTGTCGCGAAGCGATGATGGGCTATTCCAAGCCGCGACAAATCCACATTATTTTCCCGACAGACTGATATCGGTTTGTCAGCAAAATAATGAGCGCTCTGTCGCAGCAAGATGCCTCGCCTCATCGCAACAAATCCCCAGCCGCGGGGAGGGCTTTGCAAATCGATGATGAGTGATTCCAAGACGTGACAAATCCACATTATTTTCCCGACAGACTGATGAATTTTGACGTGCGGTCTGCTGGTCGCATTGTACAGATTTGTCAAGACTTTTGGACCCAACCGATATGTGGTTCCCTAGGCATTCCACTTAACAGTCTCCACCGCAAACCCCATTGCAGATCACCGACCACGGCCGCAAACTGCACATCCTCTCGGCGCAAAAGTCGGACGCCGTCCAATGGACCTGCATCGTGAAGAACGACGCCGGCTCCGTGCAACAGAACTTCCGACTCGACATCCTCGTGAAGCCGACCATCGACGAGAAGAACTCGTCGCCGCCGCTGATCGCCGCCCTTCAACGCGACCGCATCGAGATCCACTGCGCCGTGACGGCGATTCCGAAGGCCCGAATTGTGTGGCGCAAGAACGGGCAAGTCCTCGAGGACAATGGCCAATTCCACGACCAAAACCGCACGCTAGTCATTGCGGACGCGCAGCGCAGCGACGAGGGCCGCTATTCGTGCGAAGCGGAGAACAATGTGGGCCGCTCCGCCAAGACGTTCATGCTGCAGCTGAGCGCGCCGCCCGTCCTCGACGCAAATGATGCGCAGACGCACGTGCAAAAAGGCCAAGCGGTGGTGTTGAATTGCGAACCCAAGAGCGGCAATGGCCCATTTGTCACGGAGTGGTACCGGAACAAGGAGCTGCTGCAAGAAGGCGCCATTGGCGATATTGTCATTGACAACACGAACCTGGTGATCAATAATGCGCAACAGGAGCATGCCGGCGATTACTATTGTGTGGTGGGGAATTCGGCTGGACAGGACAGGAAGAACTTCAAGGTCACTGTGTTGCGTAAGCTCTCTTTTTTTGGGTTGTAGCGAGGGCCAATGCGCTATCTGAAAGTTTGCTGAAAATGGCAGGGCGCAGCTCGCGTCTTGGGCGCAGCTCAAAACAAGCTGAAACTTAGCTCCGGTGAGCCGCGAAGGCTGGTTTTCCAAGCTGCCCATTAGATGCGAGCTGCGCCCTATGATTTTATGGGAACTTTCAGATAGCGCGTTGGCCCCAGCTCGAATACACGCTGAAACTTAGCTCCGCCGAGCTGCAAAAGATTGTTTTCCGAGCTGCCCCGAGATGCGAGCTGCGCCCGTGCCAGTTTTTCGAGCTGCGCCCTACTATTCTCGGCGGAAAATATTGTGTGTCCAGAAAATGTGTCACGATGACGCTGGTTTAAAGTCTGCCAATGGTATAAAAAGTAACTGCAAATGATTGTAGTACTCTCTGGAGCATGTCAAAAAATTCAGGGAATTGCAAATGAAAACATCCAAAAAATGCGTCAATGACACTGCTTTAAAATGTGTCAGTGGTGTAAAAAACTGTTATATATGACGCGTAGTGCTTCCTAGAGCATGTCAAAAAATTTAGAGAATTGCCAATGAAAAAATCCAGAAAATCTGTCATTCAAATTGCATGTTGCAAAAGCTTTGGGCGCAAATTTTTTTGTAGGCACTCTAGGGAGTAGTGTTAGCCATGTGCAGGTGTTGTTTGAACCGCTGACACGTTTTAAACGAGTGTCATCGTGACACATTTTCTGGACATACAAGCGTATGCTGTTATGACCTAAGTTTATGTCCAAAATCTCAAAAAATCTTGGTTACGGTCGCTTTTTTGGATGGTTATAGCACGTAAAACCGATTTTTACCGCTTGTTAGCTCAAGTGCGACAAAAAAAAGTTACGAAATTTTTTGATTTCAAAGAGAATTTTTTTTTTGAGTCGATAGTCCTATAGCACAAAAACAGTAGTTTCCCTCTCCATTCGTCCGTATTTCAGAGCGCCCCAAGTTCACGGACCTCTCCACCATCACGCCGGCGTTGATCTTCAACCATTCGCTGATATTGGACTGCAAAGTTGAAGGGCTTCCGCCGCCGTTCGTCACCTGGCTCAAGGTCGGTTTGCTTTTTCCAACCCTTTATCACATTGCGAAATTCACAAAAATTTCAAAAAACTATAAAACAATCTTTATTTACACAAGTAATCTGACCTGTACAAGTAGTTTGACAAACGAAAAGACCAATTTTGGGGTTGGAGTTTGGGCAGTTGAACGGATAAAACATGGACAGAAGTGGGATAAATGTGGGATAAACTTGTGGGAGAAGCTGCGTACGATAAATCGAGTTTGTATTGGAGAAAAGTCCCATATGATGAGATTACCCGAGAGTTTCAGTGGTATAGGCGGACAAAACCCACCTGCATTGGGTGGAAATGAATGGAAAGTCGATGAAAATGGGTTATAAATGCAACGTAGAGTTTAGAGAATAATCAGTGATTAAATATGAGACGGTAAAATCATCGTATTATGCAGAAAAACGATTTTAGACCGGAAAAACGGGAAAAATCGGGATTTTTGGGGAAAAACATGAAAAAAAATTATGTTATGCAAATTTACCGGTGTAAAAAAATGTCAAAATTAATCAGAAATAAGTAGAATGCAGAGATACTATCAATATTAAAAGAAACACACCGATTTTTTGGGCGAAACTTGAGAAAAAATTATTTTTTGGCAAAAAATTCAAATTTATGCGAATTAAGATAATAATATGCAAATTTTTGGACGAAATCAAGAAATATGAGAGCAAATGTGACAGAGATACCGCTGAAGATACGATGGTTTCTTAGAAATCATCAGTATTTTTAGCATTGACGGTTTTTTTGGGAGGCGCGACTCCGCAAAATTTTGATTCTGCAAGGTCTCCGGTTGAAATACCATAGTAATTTATGGCGTGAAAATCTTCTAGAGGGTGGTACAGTGGCCTATGTGTGTGACACATCAGGTTTCTTTTGGAATTTTTTCGATTTGGCCGAGATTTTTTGAATCTAGCCTAAAATCCCCGTTTGCTGCGGATAAAATTGTTTGCTATGTAGATATCTCGCTATATAGAAGCGTAAATCAAAGCAGAACCACTGCACACAACAGCCAGCATCACAATGCAGCGATGGGCCCTCCCCGGTTCAGCGGACAGACCATGCAGCGCGCCATTTCCACGCCTAGTCATATGATGGCGGGCGCAAAAATTATGAACACAATAATGAGCAATGTTCGACCTCCGCTGGTCTGCCATAGACCCGCCAAAGGGCCGGTGTGGTCCGCAGCGCCCGAGGTGCAAATTCCATAGCGGTTGCAGGTCTTCCCGCCCGCACAGTCCAGCCCCACACGCCAGATTGGGCGACCCTGCGGCGTCGAGATGTGGTACTTGCGGAAGGCGCTTTGGCAACGGCGAGATGAGGGTTTCTGAAAGTTGAAAATGAAGGTTTGTAAAGGTTGATAATTTTGCGTTGAAGTTTTTGGAAAGCGCAAAACTTTTTTTTCTTGATTGCACTATAAACGATTTGTAGACAATAGGAGAATATTTATTGGGCAATACACGAGAAACACACACAACCGCTCACTAGAGGAGCGCGAGACACCGACTTCTGAGAATAGGGGAAATTGATCTTATGAAGACTTTGTCCTTTGACTTTATGCAAATTCGTGGGAAAGAATTGGCGGTTTCAGTGAAGTCGCCAACATGCACTGTGCAGTCGAATTTTTAGCCTATTTTTTAAATTGCACGGTGCAGACGGATTTTTGGCCTATTTTTGGGGTTGCACGGTGCAGTTGCATTTTTAGACTATTTATAGTACTGCACTGTGCACACTGGTTCTTAGCCTATTTTTGGGCTTGCAATGTGCAGTCGAATCATTAACCTATTTTTGGAATTGCACAGTTCGGTCGGATTTTTGGCCTATTTTTGAAAACGCACGGTGCAGTTGGAGTTTTGGCCTATTTTTGGGGTTGCACTGTGCAGTCGAAAAAATAAAAGAAAATGAAAATTTCAAGTCCTAAAAATCGTCTCACCGAATACCACAGAAAATGAAAAATGAAAATTTTTTCTGATGTCTAGAATTTTTTTATCCTCATTTCCAAAGTTTCATGTTCGAGACTAATTTTTTTCGGCCTATGAAAAAATCTCACAAATACTTGAAAAATTTATTTTTCGACTCCACCTACCACATTAAAGTCGTAGCAACAAAGCTGGCATCGATCCTCGCTGGCGAAGCCCGTGTCCGGATCGATGGCCGGACAGTCGCACACCATCAAATGGGGCTGAATCTTGGCGCAGGGGTTCTCGCAAATGTCGTCCACGCAAATCTTCTCCAGTTTGCGGTCGCAGAACGCGCCCTGCTGCTTGTCGTGGCACACGGACTTGGAGCATTTGCCTTGGAGGCAGAGGCGCTGTGTGTCGTGGTCGTCGCACGCGAGGCCCTCCATTTCGGCGCCATTCATGCGGCAGCGCGCGCACGACTCGCGCTCCCAGCGCTCGCCGTTCGCGCGGAGGATCCCGTGCTCGTGCGCGGGTTGGCAGCGATTCTCGTCGTTGCCGCAGCACAGGTAGCAGTAGTTGTCCTCTTCGGTGTCACAGACGCATTCCTTCATGCCCCGTAGAGAGCAGACTGATACGCAACTGAAAGGAGGGATTTTTGGGAGATCAAAAGACGTGTATATTTCTTTAGAGATGTTAAAATAACTTCTCTCAAAATATTGAAAAAAAAGATTGAAATTTTTTCCGACCTGCGCCCGCCCTTCGCCTTTAAAAGTTTCAAAATTAGTTCAATCTTCATAAAAAGTTAGTGTACCGTTTTCCAAGACATATTGCGCAATTTTTAGCTGTCGCTTCGAAAAATATTCAAAAAATCCTCCGACCTGCGCCCGAGCTTCAGCTCTAAAAGTCTTCAAATTTATTTCATGCTTCGTACAATGTTAGAACACGCATTTCTAACGTTTTTTTCGAAAATTCGACAAAAATGACCCCCTAGTCAACCAAAACTAATGTCTGATCGCCCCCAACTTACGTGTTGTTTCGGCAGACGTGAGCGTTGTTCGTTGAGCAAACTTCGTTTTCGACGCACTGCGTCGAGGCGTTTTGTTCCAGGCAGTTAGCAAAAGTCAGTAGAGCGCACAGTGCGAACGCCACTTGAATCATCCATTTCTGCACGCGCATCCCGCGTTGGCATCACCGCTTCGAAACAGACGGTTATATCATGCAGTCGGCTGGCAAGGAAAATTTCTGAAACGAAACGTTGTAAAATTGTTTCGGAAATTTTTGTAAAATACGCACGCCATTAACGTAGTAAAAGTAAAATCGTGTTGATAAATACGGGCAAAGAATAAGTCAATTTTAAAGCGTATCGTCAATAGACCGTACGAAAAAAATTTTTTTGGATGCACGGTGCAGACCGGTTTTTAGCCTATTTTTGGGTCTGCACTGTGCAGACGGATTTTTAGCCTATTTTTGGGTCTGCACTGTGCAGACGGATTTTTAGCCTATTTTTGGGTCTGCACTGTGCAAACCTTTTTTTAGCCTATTTTTGGATCTGCACTGTGCAGACGGATTTTTAGCCTATTTTTGACTCTGCACTGTGCAAACCGTTTTTTAGCCTATTTTTTGCTCTGCACTGTGCAAACCGTTTTTTGGCCTATTTTTGGCTCTGCACTGTGCAGTTGGAGTTTTGGCCTATTTTTCGCTCTGCACTGTGCAATCGCAAAAATCAGTGAAAATTGAAAATTTCAGGTTCTAAAAATCTTTCGATCGGATATTAGAGAAAATGAAAATGAATAAAAAAGTTAAGTTTTCACATGCAAAGAAAATTTTTTGCCTCATTTCTGCCGAATTTCAAAAAAAGTTCAGGTCTAAATTTTTTCGTGGAACAAAAAATTCGTAACAATCTTTAAAAGTCACCACATCTTTCACATTACTTATAGCCGGAACCGCTGGAGTGGTTTTTGGCGTTTGCACTGTGCAGAAAAAGTCAGAGTGCAAGCGACAGCGCAAAAAAGCTTATTGCACAGTGCAAAGAAAACTTTTGTTTTCGCACAGTGCATGTCGCCGAAATCACTTCAGCAAGCCTCGTCGCGGCCGCCGAGGCCCCAGTTAGCCGTCGCAAAGCGATGATGGACGATTTCGAGCCGCGACAAATCCACATTATTTTCCCGACAGACTGATAAGAAAGTCTGTCGGGATTTTGACACTGTCGAAAAAATAATGTGGAGTTGTCGCAGCAAAATTTCTCGTCTTGTCGCAGCTGTAACCCGTATCAATTTGGCCAAAAAATTGGTTTTTCCATGGCCTCAACCTTTCCTTAAATCCGAGCCGACCTCCAAAATCCCATTATTTCGTCCCAGGCCCCAAACCCCTCATGTTCTCCCCGGGCCCCCCAATATTAACCCAGAGAAATCACGCCGACGTTTACGATTATATGGCCCTTCAGAGGCGAAGGAAAAAACGCACGAGACCCTGCGGGCGGGACGGAGAAACGGAAAGGTTTTAACGCCGCCGCTCCATTTCTTCCGGCCATTTTTGGATGGGGCTTTGAAACAGACGATAGTTTGGATAAAAGATTAGAAAAAAAAGATTGCCCATCAATTTGAGGACCATTGAAGAGCGGGGAGAAATCTTTGTTTTGATGGGTTTATGGGATTAGAAACTACGGGGAAATAAAAAATTTTTGATTTAGAAAATAAAAAAAATAATAATAATAACAAAAATCAAAAAAAAATTCTAAAAAATCAAAAAAAAAATCGACCGAATTAAGAAAAAATGTTATTTATTTTCCCGACCTGCGTCCGTGTTTTAAGGTTGAAAATAGCTGTAATTCGGGAACTCAAAAAAATCGACCAAATTAAAAAAAAAATCATTGTTTTCTCGACCTGCGCCCGAAGAAAAAATAATAATTTATTTTTTCCGACCTGCGCCCGAGATTAAAATCGAGAATTTGCTGCGTCTTTGGCTAGAAATGCGTCTAGACCCCTATTTCTACCGTAGGAGACAATGCCTCCGCAGAAAAACCATTTTTTCCGCGCGAAACTGGCAAAGAAATTACCAAAACAAGTTTTTCTCTGACCACTCTCCGAATTTTGCATGCTCTCGTGGCCGCAAAGATCGCTGAATATCTCGGCTGTTTGAGCAAGCCGAGAGATAAAATTGGGACAAATTTGAGTCTACACTAGACACGCCAAGTATGGAAAATTTGAAGGAAATCTGAATCGTTATCCTTGAGAACTAGGGTTTTTTAAAAATTTGCATAAAAGTCGAAAAAACAGTTCTAAAAATTAATTTTCTGAGGGGAAAAATTAGAGTTTTAGAAGGGTGAAGATACTAGGTAGAGTTTTAAGTATTACTTTCCATCATAACAATACTATTTTTCCAAAAAATAATGATTTTCGGCCGCTAAATCCGAGATTTCCGTCAATTCCGGCGCTTTTTCGCCTGAAACCGGATCCCCAAAGCATGATATTCGAGCCGATTGCGGCGCTGTTTTCTAGGTAATAGCCGAGAAGAATGCCGCTACGATTTCCCAATCCCCTGAGGGGATTATGCATCCAATTAGGATGCCATCTGATGCCGTGTTTTCCGCAAAAGGACATGGCCGAATTTACGATGGGGGATTTGCGATTTCGTATTTACACACATAGCTCAAGGTAAACAAAGGTTTTGTGATACGAAATTTGGCCCAAAATGTGATGGAAAAATTTTTTTAATCAAAAAATTTTTTTCGATTAAAAATTATTTTTACATCGAAAAATACATGTATAAATGTGTATTGTACACTGTACACTATCCAATCGCTCCACTGTTTTGCTTTGCAACCTATCTACAGGTGGAAAAAGATTGAAAAAAACCGGAAAATGGTGTCGTCAGAGGCAAGAATAGAATGATTTTTACAGAATTGGAGCTTTTATAAAATTTACAGCTGATAAGTTTCCTGTGAGTCGAAAAGTTGAGATGTTTCTGACACTTCCTTGTCGAAAAAATTTTTTTTAATTTTTCTAAAATGCGTAGACTTTTTTCATGCTAGGCGAAAAAATGCATTTTGCACATTGCAATTAGAATACTAGTCCTCCCAGAAAGTCGCCGGCATGAAATCGGTGACAAGCACTATGCGAAAACAGTGGAAAAAAGCTTAGAATTTAGCACGGTGCAATTTTTTAGTGCAAAAAAGCCTATGGTTTTGCACAGTGCAGGTTTGTAGAGCAAAAAAGCCTAGGCTTTTGCACAGTGCAATCGCATAGTGTAAAAAACCCTATGGTTTTGCACTGTGCGATTTCGTAGTTAAAAAAAGCCTACACTTTTGCACCGTGCAATTCCCCAGTTAAAGAAAGCCTAGGCTTTTGCACGGTGCAATTTCATGGTGTAAAAAAGCCTATGGTTTTGCACTGTGCGATTTCGTAGTTGAAAAAAGCCTACGCTTTTGCACAGTGCAATTTCCCAGTTCAAAAAAGCCTAGGCTTTTGCACCGTGCAAGTTTGTAGAGCAAAAAACCCTGGAGTTTTGCAAAAAAAGAGTAAATAGGGAAAATAATGAGCACTAGCCGGGAAAATCGCATGGTCGGCGAAAAAATGAATTGTGTCGCGACAAAAATCAATTTTTTTAACTTTCGAGATGCATTTGGCGCAGCGGCATAGTGGTCATTATTTTCCCGACGGACTGATAGTATAACGAATAAATTTTCTGTTTTCCTGCGATTCGTTGTTCATAGGCTTTTCTATGCTCTTTTTTGAGAGCTATCGCAATTTCCTCGTTTTTTGATCGACATATTATCAAAAACACTCAAATACTCTAACCAGCCGGAAAGTAATCGTCCAAAAAACTCTTAAAAATCGCAGTCCTTCAAAAATCATCATCCCACCGCTTCCGGCAACACTTTTTTCCCTCCACTTTTTCAATCTTCTCGCCCCAAAACGGCGAGCGGAATCGTTTGCAAACGCTGAAACGCGGGCCGCCGATTAAACACTTCAAGTGTAGAATACACATGTATACATTTATTTTTCTTTCGGCTCAATTGAGTTTTTCTCCCTTTCACCCCTCCCTTCCCCCCTCCGGGCATTTACTTTCCGCATCCTCCCCAGGGTAGTTTCGATGCCATAAAGGGCGCTCGGCCCCCCGTCGTCGTTTCGCTCTGTGTGTATGCGTGTTTTTTTGCCCCGAGGCTCTGACATTTTTCGGGGGGCGGATTACAGAGTTTGAAATTGCGAAAAGAGCGGGAAGAGGAGTGTAGAGCTGTAATGGAGAATCATAATGTATAATAATGTAAAAGTTAAGACATTTCTCGATAAAACTAATCGCAATGGCCCCGACAAAATAATTGGCTGTACTATGATATCAGTCTGTCGCTGCGGCTGGAGATTTGATGCGCGAGCGCAAAGAGGCGAAAGATTTCGCTGCGACACATCCACGTTATTTCTCCGACTGACTAAAATCAACCGTTTATAATTTTTTGCCCTGAGGCATTCTGCAAAAAATGAAAATGGAGTCTTGCACCATTTTTCAAGGGCTTTCCAATGGTGTGTAACACTTGCCATTTAGTGAGGGTTCGTTTGTACACTTCCCTAGTGAGTGACATAAATTTTGGACTACCACATCAAAAAATTTTTGGCATTATCTGGCTCTGGGGCAAAATATTTGTGACGAAGTTTCGGCCCAATAAATAGCGACGATCAGACAATATATTTACGACAAGAATGGAGGTATAACATTACTGCAACTCTTTTTCTCGGAGGATCAAGTTGACCTTGTCCGGAAAATGCGTCCTTTGCAAATTGAGGCGTAAAAATTTTTTGAGGTGACACCAAAACTTCAGATTAAAGTCGTCCAATTTACTAAGACCAGTACTGTCACATATGTCAAGGAAAAGTGATAGTAACTTTCCATGTCAATACTATGGACATCCAAACCGACATCCAAACCGATTGTGATCTAGCTCGCGCTTTGCAAAACGATTTTTTGGTCGAAAAGTTGGAAAAAATCAAAAAAAAAAATCTAATTTTATCATGAAAAGTTTCATGGGTATTTGTACTGTAGAGAACGATGTTTCTACAAAAAATCTATTTTTTCCTCACGAAACAGGCAAAGATACGGCCAAAAAGTGTCTTCCTCTCTGCGTTTTGCGTACTGTCTCGGCGACTGTTGAATATCCCGGTTCTATCTGTAAAGCGCGAGCTAAAATTTTGAGAAATTGATATATGGCCTATGCCCGAAATGTTCGCAAAATTCAAAGAAAATCCGAGCGTCGCACTTCCCTCCCTTGTGAGCCCCAAATTTAGAATATGACTCTGAGTCTAGCACTCGCCGTACTTCCACAAATAACCGTACAAGTACCTGCGCCTCTCCCACGCCTACTGTACCGCCAACGGAACCCGAATTCGGTCTGGAGAGCGTCGCAAAGCCAAAACGGCTTCGCGAAAACGGGTCGTCAAGGTGCGGACAACAAAACGGAAGCATTTTCCCACCACCGGTCCGCATCGATATTCTCCCAGGCCCGGTGGAAATCGATCCGTGTGAAAAGCGGCGCCCGCCTCGGGGATTATTTCGGCTCGGAAAGAAGGGATTTGGGGCGGCCAAACGGATTCCTTAAAACAAGATGAATGGCCGTCGAAATGGAACAACAATATATTATTAGGGAATTTGGAGGGGAAATGGCGAGATTTTGATGGCTACGCAAAAGCTTTGGAAAAGACTGTAAAAAAAAAATTTTTTTTCGATTCTTTCTAAAAGTCCATGCACTTTATGAAAATGCTAAAAGAAAAAGTTGCTTGGTAAAATACAAAATTCACTTTCCAGTTTTCTAGCTGAATCACCACCAATATCGCTGTAAAAGCCTATAAAAAAAGTATATTTCGATTTTCAGAAAGTCCATAGACTTTCTGCGCCGCACCGTGCAAAAATTTTTTGAAAATATTGTGAAGGAAAATACACTGTGTAAAAGTCTACGCACTTTATGAAAATACTAAGAATAGTAGTTATCCCTGAAAGTCGCCGGACTGAAATCGGCGACATGCACTGTGCGAAAACGGTGGAAAAAAGCACAGTGCAATTTCATAGTGCAAAAAAGCCTAGAGTTTTGCACTGTGCAATTTATGTCTTTTTGCACCGTGCAATTGGCTTTTTTGGGCTGTCGCTTGCACCCTGAACGTTTTTGCGCAAAAATCAGTCCAGCGACTTTCCGGAAGTACTCGGAAAAATGATTTTTTTGCAAGGAGAGTGATTTTTTGGCCGAATTTTTTGAAAAATATCAAATTTTTTCAATTTTATCGAGTAAAAAACCGATCTGATATATCCAAACAACTGATTAAAGATAAAAAAAGTGTATTATTAGAAAAAAAAAACAAAACAAAATGGGAAAAAAGATCAAAAAATCTCAAAATTTTTCTCAAAAATTCGTGATTTCCCAAAAAATTTTTTCTTTCACAACTCCCAATCCCCTTGAAATCCACTTTTCCCTCAAGCATCTGCGAAATTAGTTCTATTAAAAATATTTTTTCAAAGCGAAAAGTCCAAGGGAGAAATGGCAAAATAGAAGAGGGAGAAGGGGGCATCCATCTTCTTTGTCCCTAAATTTTTTTTTATTTTCCCATCTAGTTTCGATTACTCTCTCTTTTACCCGCTCATACCGCGCTTTTTTTTAGTTGTTTCGGAAAAAAATTTCAAAAAAAAAATTTTTTTTTTGGTATACTGTACTTTTTCGGAGGGAAAAAAACAAGATCAAGGTGAAGGGATGGGAAAATAATAAAAAGAAAAGAAAACCAAAACAAAGCGTAATTAAAAATATGTAAATAAACGGGAGATTTGGGGGGAAATGACCGTGTGGGAGTTCAAAAACATCAAAAACGAGATTTTCAGACCAACAAAGCAAGTGCTTCCGCTCTGTTTTTAGTTGTTTTTCAAAAAAAAATAAGGAAAAAGTTGGTTATTGCCTTTTTTGAAAAAATATCAGTCTGTCGGGAAAATAATGAGCACTCTGTCGCTGCGAAAATCGCATCGCCAAGACGAATTGTATCGCGACAAAATCAAATTTTTCACTTCCGCGACACGAGTGACATTTGCTCATTATTTTCCCGGCAGATTTGTAAAATTTTCATAAAGTGCGTAGACTTTTCGTCGGGAAGCTTTTTGCACAGTGCATTTCACTTTTTTGGGTAAGTTTCCGCACCGTGCATCAAAAATTTTCGGTTAGGTTTTCGCACTGTGCATCAAAAAACCTTTCAAGTTTTCGCACTGTGCATCAAAAATTTTCTTTTTTAATGCACAGTGCGTCTCTTCTTTTTTAAATTTTCGCACGGTGCAGTAAAAAAGAGGCAAGTTTCCGCACCGTGCATCAAAAATTTTCGGTTAGGTTTTCGCACTGTGCATCAAAAAACCTTTCAAGTTTTCGCACTGTGCATCAAAAATTTTCTTTTTTAATGCACAGTGCGTCTCTTCTTTTTTAAATTTTCGCACGGTGCAGCAAAAAAGAGGCAAGTTTCCGCACCGTGCATCAAAAATTTTCGGTTAGATTTTCGCACTGTGCATCAATAAACTTTGCAGGTTTCCGCACCGTGCATCAAAAATTTTGAAAATTTTTTGCACCATGCATCAAAAATTTTCTCTTCTTTTTTAAATTTTCGCACGGTGCAGCAAAAAAGAGGCAAGTTTCCGCACCGTGCATCAAAAATTTTCGGTTTGGTTTTCGCACCGTGCACCAATAAACTTTGCAGGTTTTCGCACTGTGCAGCCGAAAACAAGGCAAAAGTGCACGGTGCAAACCCCCCAATAGGTGCATTTCACCATAAGTCTTCGCACGGTGCATCAAAAAAAGTTTGAAAGTTTTCGCACGGTGCGTCAAAAACTTTCAATTAGGGGTTCGCACTGGGTTTCAAATGCACGGTGCAAACCCCAATTTGCACCGTGAACTTTGACTTTCCGCACCGTGCATCGAAATCTCGCCGCGACATAAGCTTTTTTCAGCCGCGTCGCCGCGGTTTTGCCGAATCATTCGCACTGTGCAAACCCCTCTTTTTCAAGTTTGCACTGTGCGAAAAACAGAGAAAATGCACGGTGCGTGACGATAAATCGGAAAAAGGAGAAAATGCACTGTGCGTTTGCGATAAAATCCGGAAAATGTCTACGCACTTTATGAAAATACTAATAGTACTTTCTCGACAGACTGATAGGTGAGCTGAAAGTTATGACATGTCTGCAAAGTGCGATTACCTTGTCATGTCAGACGTTGTGCTCATTATTTTTCCGACAGATTGACAAAAAGACAACGAAATCAAAAACAAGGAGTAATTAAGGACATGTAAATAAATCGGTGGGAGATTTGGGAATATGACGGGCGGACTTTAAGAACATCAAAAACAAGATTTTTTGATGTTTTGGGCCAGCAGGAGAAGCGGTTTGAGTGTGACGCTCATATTCTTTGCGATTTTCTATTAGTTTCTACGTACAGTGGGGGACCTGATCCAGTGGCAAAAAACGTTCCATTTTGCATCCGGGAAGGATCAAAAATGTGGCAAAATGCTTCCTTTTCCAAGTGAAAAAATCGTTTTGAAGGGCGCGCCCTTTCACTCACAAAAATAGCAGGCGTGCTTTTGAAATCGGAGCTTTTCACTCGGAGAGGGAGGCATTTTGCCACATTTTTGATACTTCCCGGATGCAAAATGGTACGTTTTTTGCCACTGGATCAGGTCCGCCGCTGTACGCAAGATTTCAAAAATAAACTGTAAAAAACTTTTTTTCGTCTCTTTCTGTTTGTTATATCAGTCTGTCGGAAAAATAACGGCGGATCGTCGCAGCAAAATGTCTCGCCTCGCCGCTATCGCGCACCAAATCCCAAGCCGCGGCTTGCAGTCGCAAAGCGATGACGAGCGACTCCGAGGCGCGACGTTCCGCCGTTTTTTTCCCGACAGACCGATAAATACAAAAATGAGACTGTAGGAAAAGTTTCCTGGAGTTTCCCGGAAGGAGTGACAAGCCAAAGAAATCCCCCTCACCCATGTGTCCCGTCAAATTTCAAATCAAAAAAATTTTTGGACTTCTCACCTTCGCAAGTGACCAAATCCCTTCCAAATCGCATATGACAGCATAAGGATGGGGCTTTCCGCCCCAAAACCTTAATGTTCCCCACCTGGACGGGGCGTTTTTTAATTTCGAAAGTGCAGGTCCGAAAAAAAGACGAAACCCAACTCGTCTTTTTTTTTGCCAAAAAATGGGCTAGACGCAGAGAAAATTTATTTTCCGAATAGGTCTTTCAAAACAACAGCGCCGAAAAATGCGGTTTTGGAAGGGAACGGCGGTAATTTTAAGTAATTCCCAGGCCCCAAAGATATTCAACGATCTAGCTGAGAGAGTACGCGAAACGTGGAGAGCGGTCAGAGAGAAAAATGAGAGAATGAATTTTTGGCCATAGTTTTGTTAGTTTTGAGTGGAAAAAATTGATTTTTTGTGGAAATATTACTCTCTACGGTAGAAACGGCCAGGAAAATTTTCATACCAAAATTCGCGAAATAATGTAAAACTTTCGCAATTTTCGCCTAGTCGAAGTGCGGCGCTCAGATTTTTTTTTCTTTTTGCACAAACATTGGGCATTGGCCACATATCAATTCCTGAAAGTTTTAGCTCGCGCTTTGCAGGGAGTTCCGAGTTATTCAATGATCTTTGCCGCCGAGAGAGCACTCGAAACGCGGAGAGCGGTCAGACAGAGGAAAACACTTTTTTTGGCTATATCTTTGCCAGTTTTGAGTGGAAAAAATTGATTTTTTGTGGAAACATCACTCTCTACAGTAGAAATAGCCATGAAACTTTAAATACCAAAATTTGCAAAAAAAAATTTTATTTTTTTTCCAACTTTCGACCAAAAAATCTCGATTGTTTTTGCAAACCGCGAGCTAGAAATCTCGAATATTTCTTACAAAAAATTACTCTAAATTTGCACCAAGTTTTAACAAAATGTTCAAAATCTGAACATCGCACTTTCAGTATACCACTTCCTCTACCAGCCTACAATAATATACTAACAAAAAAAAGGGTCTATGTTTTTCGCATAGAAATAAAAATGCTTTTTCTTAGAAAACTTATTTTTAGAAAAAATGATTTTTTTCATAGAAAAAAACATTTTTATTTTAGAAAAAAATGGTTTTTCCCTAGAAAGTGTAATTTTTAGTAAATTTGCGTATAATGATAAAAAAAATGATCTTAAACAGTAATTAGTAGTAAATTTTGTTAAGTAGTAGTGTAAAATAGTAAGACTAGTAACTTTTTGAGTAAGTATTGGGGACTGGGGTATTCGATGGTGCTGATTTCGAAAACATAGTTTGTTTATTGTGATTTTGACTTTTTCTTAAATAGTACTGTAAGCAATTTGTATTGTTTATGCCTCAATGTCGATTGAAATCGATTTCTTGCTCATACTTGAGTTAACCCTTATATAACTTCAGACAAATTCTGACGAACCAGAAGGAATATTCAATTAAACAATTAATCAAAAATTCAAAATTGCTACTAACTTACAGACTACTTAAGAAAAAAGTCAAAATCGCAAGAAACGACCTATGTTTTCGAAATCAGCACCATCGAATACCCCAGTCCCCAATACTCACTCAAAAAGTTACTACACTTACTATTTTACACTACTAATTAACAAAATTTACAACTAATTACCGTCTTAAATCAATTTTTGTTATCATTATACGCGAATTTACTAAAAATTACACTTTCTAGGGGAAAACCATTTTTTTCTAAAATAAAAATGTTTTTTTCTATGAAAAAAATCATTTTTTCTAAAAATAAGTTTTCTAAGAAAAAGCATTTTTATTTCTATGCAAAAAACATTTTCCCAAAAAAAAATGCAAAAAGACAAAATAAATTTCGAGAAAACACCCAGGGACTTCATTAATAGTGTTGGGGTTTCCTATTTACGCTCGTGCCCCTTCGTTTTTTCGGTTACTTACGTAAATAACCGCACTTAATGCTCGCCATGACATGCAAAGCGACAATTTGGGAACAGAAAAATTATTACTATTTTTGGAATAGTAATAATTTTTCTTATTTTTTAAAATTTTTTTGCCGTTTTGTTTTTTTTTATTTGGAAAAAGTTAAAATTATGCAAAATTTTTGCCATTTTCAGCATAAAAATCGTAAAAATTTGCAAAAAATCGGTAAAAAATACAAAAAAAAAACAAATCCAAGCCCATTTTTTGCCGTTTTGTTTTTTTTTATTTGAAAAAAGGTTAAAATTCTGCATTTTTTTTTGCCATTTTCAGCCGAAAAAACATAAAAATTTGCAAAAAATCGGTAAAAAATTTAAAAAAAAACAAATCCAATCCTATTTTTTGCCGATTTTTGTTTTTTTAAGTTAAAATTATGCGATTTTTGCCATTTTCAGCCTAAAAAGCGTAAAAAATTGCTAAATTTTTGTTTTTTTTTATTTGAAAAAAAGTTAAAATTCTGCACTTTTAGTCTAAAAATCATAAAAATAAGCAAAAAATCGGTAAAAAATTTAAAAAAAAAAACAACAAATCCAATTCTATTTTTTGCCGTTTTTTGTTTTTTGAAGTTAAAATTCTGCATTTTATTTGCCATTTTCAGCTTAAAAATCATAAAAATTTGCTAAATTTGTGTTTTTTTACTTGAAACAAGTTAAGATTATGCATTGTTTTGCCATTTTCAGCCTAAAAATCATAAAAATTTGCAAAAAATCGGTGAAAAATCCAAAAAAAAAACAAATCCAATTCATAAAAATTTTATTTTTTTCCACAGAAATTGTCAGGTAACCAACAAAACTCCCCAACCAGGCCAATGTTCATTTGGCCGCGAAAACGGGGCGAAAATAAATATTTGGGGGCCTAATGAAAAGCCTTTTCCGACTCACTCCCCTCCGGTCTTGAGATTATTTTCCACGCCCTTAAAAAGCCAAACTCAATCTCTCGAAAATAAAAAGAATTATATATCCTAAACAACCCCCCCCTCCCTTCTCCTAGACGAACCCAATTTCGGGGGAAAAATCCGCAAAAATAGGGGAAATTGGCTGTAGTGCGGGGAAGTGCGTTAATTAGACTAATGAGATTTTTGGGATTTTTTTGGAGGCTGGATTTTTGGCAGAGAAATAAAAAAAAAATAAAAAAAGTAATTATATTTTTTTTGATTTTTGTGGACTGCATTTTTGAGAGAAAAATATTTAAAAAATAATAAAAAAAATTAATAGTGATAACAATTTTTTTATGATTTTTGGGGTTTTTTTTGAATTTTTGGGGACTGAATTTTTGGTAGAAAAATATCTAAAAAAAAATAAAAAAATAATAACATTTTTTTACGATTTTTGGCATTTTTTGGGGGCTGAATTTTTGGTAGAAAAATGTTTAAAAAATAATAAAAAATAATAAAAAAATTAATAGTGATAACAATTTTTTTATGGTTTTTGAAATTTTTTATGAATTTCTGGGGGCTGAATTTTTGGTAGATAAATATCTAAAAAATAATGAAAAAAATTATAACATTTTTTTACGATTTTTCGCATTTTTTGGGGGCTGAATTTTCGGTGTAAAAATATTTTTAAAATAATGAAAAAAAAAAAAAAAAAAATTTTTTAGGATTTTTTGAATTTTTGTTGACCAAATTTTTATCGGAAAAACATAAAAATAATATTAATTTTTTTCAAACTTTTGGATTTTATGGCAACTGAATTTTTGGTAGAAAAATATAAAATCATAAAAATAATTAATTTTTTTTTTTAATTAGAAAATAATTTTAAAAAAATTTAATGTTTTTTAAAAATTTTTTTAAACCGATTTTTAGGCCAAAAATGCCGAAAAATAAAAAAAATTTTATTTTTTGAATTTTTTATTTTATCAAAAAAAATGAAAATAATCAAAATATTTTTTGCACCCCATCTCCGCCGATTTTCTGCCAGAAAAAAAATAATCAAAAAAAAATAAAAATAAATTTCTTTGAGAAACAAAAGCGGCCAAGAAGCCCAAAACTTGTTGTTGTGTACTTAACTACCCCGTTCTGACTTCACACGTTGACTTTCATGAGCTTTGGTCCCCGAAAACATACAGTTCACTGACTTTTAGCCATATCTTTTGGCAAAAAAGGTAAATATTTTTATAAATCTGCCCGGAATTTGTGGAAAACTTGAACTTTCCGACCTTTTATCGCATGACAAATAGAATAGCATCCAGCTCGGTCAATTTACAACCACCTTTTCGTATATTTCTCTCTCATTTCGCTTGACAGGCCCGTGATTTAGCGGAAAACAATCAAATAATTAATCAAAGTGAAGCCGGCCCAAGATTTCGGCCGCTTTTTTAATGACTACACGATTAATTGGGCATCAATCAACCGGGATTTGAGCGATCTCTCCCGGAAAATGGATGAAGGAAACTCGGATATTATACAGGGCGTACCAATTTGGTGGCCCGATTTGAATTGGCCATAACTTCTCTAATTTTGGGCCGAATTTTAAAATTCTTTTTTTCCCTGATTCCATAGACAACCCCATTTTGTTTAATACCAAACATAACATACCCTTTTAGTAGACTACAGTAAAAAGTGATAAACAACGAAAAACTAATACTTTCTTTCACTGTTTTCGGTTGTTAAAATTGTCGGCCCTAAAAATGGAATGTTATGTTGCAACATGTTGAACCAAAAAAACTTATACTGCGAAACTTAGATTGAATTTCATCTTTGTTTAGGGCCAAACCTTTCCCCCCAACTTTGCGGATTTTCAAAATTTTCATATCTGTGCCCTCCGGGTTTCACCCCTTAGGAGCGGATTCGCTTTGGGTTTTTTAATTCCAAACTATTCTACACGAAATTCTAAACCTTATGAACCTAGGTTTGCCATAACTATCTATACCGTTCAAAAGATACGACTGATTTTCGGCATTTTTTGAGATCTTTTGTTCTTCGCGACGAAGATGGCGAGATTTCTGTACTCCGGCCACATATTTGGTATTAAACAAAATGGGGATGTCTGGGGATTCAGGGAAAAAAGGATTTTAAAATTTGGCCCAAAATTAAAGAAGTTATAGCCAATTCAAATCGGGCCACCAAATTGGTACACCCTGTACCTTCTTTCACTGTTTTCGGTTGTTAAAATTGTCGGCCCTAATCTTGATTTCGGTTCTCCTGCCACATATTTGGTATTAAACAAAATGGGGATGTCTGGGGATTCAGGGAAAAAAGGATTTTAAAATTTGGCCCAAAATTAAAGAAGTTATAGCCAATTCAAATCGGGCCACCAAATTGGTACACCCTGTACCTTCTTTCACTGTTTTCGGTTGTTAAAATTGTCGGCCCTAATCTTGATTTCGGTTCTCCTGCCACATATTTGGTATTAAACAAAATGGGGATGTCTGGGGATTCAGGGAAAAAAGAATTTTAAAATTTGGCCCAAAATTAAAGAACTTATAGCCAATTCAAATCGGGCCACCAAATTGGTACACCCTGTACTAGAAATTTGAGGAAAATTGACAAAAAATTTTATTTTTAGCCAAGAAAACGTCAGAATAAATAATACCAAATAATATTCAAAGAGTTTTTGTCCATTTTCTAAAGGCCTGAGATCGTCCAAAGGGTATTTATAAAGTCTTTTGATGACAATTGCTGGCGAGAGAGTTTCAAAAAGTTTATGAATTACTCAAAAGTGCAAGGTTGGGGAAAGACCGCGCGATCTTTGGCGTATCGAAAAAAAGTAATGCCAGGCGAGGCAAAAAGTTTAGGCGCGGTTTCTCACTATGCTAGCGCATAAAGCCCACAAAATATCTGGCGGTATTAAAAAGATATGTTTACAAAAATTCGGCTGATGCAAAAAGAGAGCGCTGGTCCAACCTGAACTTTGGGCAGATTCCGGCGGGCTGGGATGGACCTGAACGCTGAGATTTACAAGTCTGGAGCGATAGGTACTAGTACTAGTCGCGCCATAAAGTTCGTAGAATTTGCACGGTGCGTAGCGACTGCTGAAACCGTGCAAATCCGCGCGATGCAAAATTATCAGAACCTTTTGTCTCGGCTTCTAGCCCTTCCGGAAACTCGCCGAACTGATTTTTGGCGCTTGAACTTTGCGAAAAATGTCAAGTGCGAGCAATAGCCCGAAAAAGCCTATTGCACGGTGAAAAATGCAAGAAATCGCACAGTGCAAAGTAAACTTTTGTTTTCTCACTTTGAATTTCGCTGATTTTAGTCCGGCGACTTTCAGGAAGGGCTAGTATTAGGCTGTCGGGAAAATAATGTGGATTTATTTTGCCTTGGAATCGCCCATAATCGCGAGGTGGTTAGCCGCCGCTGGAGACTTGGCGAGCGACTGGGACGAGGCGAGACATCTTTTTGCTACAAATCCACATTATTTTTCCGACAGAGTGATAAATCTTCATTATTTTCCTGACAAACCGATAAATCCTCATTATTTTCCCGACATACCGATAAGTCCACAGTATTTTCCCGACAGACTATAAAAATCCACATTATTTTCCCGACAGACAGATAAATCCACAGTATTTTCCCGACAGACTATAAAAATCCACATTATTTTCCCGACAGACTGATAAATCCACAGTATTTTCCCGACAGACTATAAAAATCCACATTATTTTCCCGACAGACTGATAAATCCACAGTATTTTCCCGACATATTATAAAAATCCACATTATTTTCCCGACAGACTGATAAATCGACATTATTTTTACGACAAAAAAATTTCCAAAAGTTCTCTACGTTTCAAAGACCTCTGAAGCCCTCACAAAACCCTATTTAAAACCCAAAAACAATAGAATCCCTCTGCTGTTTAGACCAGTAACCTACTCGTGCTACAGTCAGGCCATGGAAACAACATCACCATCTTTGGACTTTCTTTTCAAAAAACTTTTTCGCTCCGCCCGCCCCCCATTCCATGAATAACGAATTGCGCGGCCGGATTTTTTGAAGGATTGGAACGCGCGGATTAAACTTTTATTATCGCGTCGGATCATTGGGTGCACAGGAATGGCAGAATTTCACGAATTTCAGGGTAATCCAGACGGCTGGAGGATCAGCGGCTTTGCACGGGGATTCGGGCTTTGTACTATTAATATTTCGAGTTTCATAAAGTGCACGGACTTTTCGTCATGCGCCGCACTGTGCGAAAAAAATCTTCTTCTTGCACCGTGCATTCCAAATTTTTTTGGGTTTCGCACTGTGCGGGGAAATATTGCTGCGACATAAGCAAAAAACAAGCGCACAGTGCAATGTGAGCTTTTGTTTTCGCACAGTGAGTGTCGCCTTTTTTTTGGCGTTTGCACTGTGCGAAAAAGTCAGGATGCGAGCGACAGCTCAAAAAAGACCATTGCACGGTGCAAAATGCCCCTTAGTTTTTGCATAGTGCATGTCGCTGAAATCAGACATGGCTCGTCGGCCGGCCCGGGCCAAAAATCTCGGCCCGGCCCGTCGGCCTGAAGGGTTCCGGCCGGCCCGGCCCGTTTCAAATTTTCCGTCGGCCCGGCCCGGCCCGTTCTAAATTTGCTTCGGCCCGGCCCGGGCCGGCCCATTGAAACGAAAGTTTCCCCAAGTCTAACACCTTATGACCAAATTTTTTTCTATCATCATGTAAATGGATAAATACTGTGTTCCATAGTTACCTAAAAACAAAAATACCTTTAAAAAACCAATTGAGTCATGACATTTCGTTTATTTTCATTATCAAACCCAATTTTCGCTTCGAGATTCTGGATTTTAACTATTTCGGGCCGGAGCCATGTCTAGCTGAAATCACTTCAGCGACTTTGCGAATGGACTGGTAAAATACGAGGTCATAGTTAGGGTGGTCGGAGGAAAAACGGGGTGGTAAGAGAGGACCAGGGTAAAAGTTTCAATTTTTTCCTGTAAGATGATTTTTTCGAAAAATTTTGACATATGGCCATAGTTCAAACAATTTTTAGGCGCTCATTTTTACAATTACTAACGTAAGATTGATTTTTGAGATCAATAATTAAAGAGCAAACTCGAGGTATTCAACAAATATATCCCGAGGAGATCGTACGAGAAGGTAGAGAGCGGTCAGAGAAAAGTTTTTTTGGCCATATTTTTGCCAATTTCGAGTGGAAAAATAACTCGAATGAAAATATTCATGCGAAAATTTGCAAAAACAAAAAATTCTCAAATTTTTGCAGATTTTGACCAAAAAATAATTGTAAAAAAACAATTGTTTGTAACGCGCAAGCTCAAATCTCGAATTTTCTAAGAAAAAATTTTATCTAAATTTGTCAAACTTTCATCGAAATATGGGCCTCGAATTCTGATGACTTCTGCTGTTGGCTTTAAACTTCAAAACGAAGCCGAGAAGATATCAAAAAACTCCTTTTATGGTGACAAAACCCCTTTATTGACCCATTAATTAATTCCAACTCAAATTCCAACCCACACACCACCCGAAACCCACACTTTCCACGCCCAATCCTCCCTCAAGCCCACACCGGCGGAATTGGAATTTGCCGAAAAAACGGTCCGAAATAATTTCGCCGTCCGACCTCCGCGGACATCCAACGCTAATAATGAAACCCTTTTGATGTCGCCCTCACCCATTGTGTCCTCAACAAAAAGCCGCCGAATGTTTTTGGCCCCCTGAAAACGGCTTCCGGAATCTTTTGTCTTCTTCTTAAATTCGGTCCGCGGGCTCGGCTTAAACAACGGAGAACAATTTAAAACCACGGAAAGTCGTTTTTTCTTCGTATTTCGGCCGCAGGCCAATTGGTCAGACGGAGGGATATGAGCGGTCAAAAAATCGAAAAATTTCAAGTTTTGAAACGAAAAAGGGCTTTGAAATTTTTTGCACAGTGCAAATTTTTTTTAATTTTCTTGCACAGTGCGACACGACAAGAAAAAGAATTTGCTTTGCACAGTGCAACTTGATGACAAAAGAAATTTTTTTTGCACTGTGCAAATTTTTTAAAACCTTTTTTTGCACTGTGCGCCGCAATGAGAAATGGAAATTTTTCTGCACAGTGCAAAAAAAATAAATTTTTTTTGTTTTCGCACGGTGCAAAAAAAAATAAAATTTTCTTTTTCCGCACGGTGCAAAAAAAATAAAATTTTTTGTTTTCGCACGGTGCAAAAAATAAATTATAAAGTTGCACAGTGCGGATAAGAAAAGAAAAGCAGATTTTTTTGCACAGTGCGAATTAGAAAAGAAAAATTTTGTGCACGGTGCAAACAATTTGGTTTTTTTTTGTTTTCGCACTGTGCAAAAAAAATAAAAAATTCGCACAGTGCATTTTGGACACTAATTAAATTTCGCACAGTGCAAAAAAAAATAAATAAAATTTTCAATTTTCGCACCGTGCAAGTTTTTCATTTCCTCCTCCGCACTGTGCAACGCTCCGGAAAAGTCAAATTTCTTCCGTAAAGACGGAGAGATGATTCATTAACTCGAAGGAAAATGCAAGAATATAGATAAATATTCATTTGGCCATATGTCTTTTTGCGGAAGAAGAAAGGAGAAATATGGAATAATAAAATTAGAGGAATTGTATGCAGATGACATCATCCAAATTTTTTACGGATGTATTTTACAAAAAAAAGATTAGTACTTTTTTGCACAAAAACTACTTCAGGATTAATTTCGAAGAGTAAAAATAGGTGTTTTGGGGAAAAAGTTTTGGCCAAAAAAGGCTTTGGCCAGGTAATTGCTTGGCCATGTCTTCCGGGGCCCGAAAATCGAGGGCGAAAATTTTTTGGAGGGAATGGAAAAAGCTTTATGAAAAATAATGTTTTCGCGGAGAAATCGTGAAATATCATGGTAAATTGGGATAAAATTCGAATAAAGTAATATAAAAAGACTCTGTCACTTCGAAAATCGCATTACCGCCGAGAAAATGAATCGTGTCGCGGTAAAAATCAATTTTTTTTACTTCAGCGACATGAGCGACAAAGTGTTCATTATTTTCCCGACAGTACAACTACAAACAACAAATTGGCGAAAAAATTGAAAAACTAAGCGACATGAGCGACAAAGTGCCCATTATTTTCCCGACAGTACAACTACAAACAATAAATTGGCGGAAAAATTGAAAAAACCATTATTTTCCCGACAGATGAAAGTAGAGCAACAAAAATCCCTAGGAACGTTTCGCGGCCCTGAATTCTGCTTAGACCGCGAAGTTGTGCGAGGTAATGCAAAAACCGCGGAATTGCACTGTGCAAAACCACTTTTTCGGCCGGATGCACGGTGCAAGATGGATTTTTTTCCAGAGCGACGCACTTATCGCAAAAAATGCACAGTGCAAAGTTGCGTAAAACTCTCAGGACTCTTTGCCATGCGTAGTTCTGTAACTTGGAATGTACTTACCTGAGAAGCAAGCTCAGATTTTACAGGGGAAGTACTCCAAGTGCGACGCTCAGATTTTGATGAAACTTGGCACAAATTTAGAATTATTTTTTCTAAGATATATGCGAGAATCTCAGCTCGCGCTTTGCAGAAACAATCGAGATTTTTTGATCGAAAGTCGGCGAAAATTTAGGATTTTCTGCGGAATTTCGGTACGAAAAGTTTCATGCCTATTTCTACCGTAAAGAGTAATGTTTCTACAAAAAATCAAATTTTTCCGCGCGAAACTGCCAAAGTTATGGCCAAAAAGCGCTTTTCTCTCTGACCGCTCTCCACGTTTAGCGTGCTCTTTCGGCGGCAAAAATCGTTCGATTTCTCGGCGACGCCCGCAAAGGCCGAGCTAAAACTTTCAGGAATTGATGTTTAGTCCATACCCGACGTGTGTGCAAAATTTAAAGAAAATCTGAGCGTCGCACTTGGAGTACTTCCCCTGTTTGGATTTTCTGCGACTCTTTTTATGAGATAATTCGAGAGACCCATTTTGCACAGTGCGACCGACCAAAAAAGTGAGCTGCACAGTGCAATTTTCTATTTTTTGCACTTTGTCGCACGCGATTCCCGTTTTTGGTAGCGCCAAATCAAATATCAGAGTGCGACAGAATTTGGGGCGCGTGAAAATTCAGGACTTTTTACCGTGGCCATAATATAAAAAATAATTTTTTCGGTTCTCTGCGATGTTCTATACAGAGATCTACAGAGATTTACCAGCAATTTGCCGCAATTCCCCCTCAAATTCTCCGTATTCCACCGCTCCTTCGGTAAGAGCCGATTTTCCGGCCCATCAGAGCCGTCGTTTCCCCAAAACCGATCCATCACGCGCACGCCCTTTGTGTTGTGGCCTTGGACCGAAAGTGAAGAGATTCGAAGGAACGAAAAAAATTGTTTTTTTTTGCCGCGAAGCCATATAAATTGAATATTCAAAAAAAAAACACAACACAGGTGGAGACCAAAAACAAGCCAATTAAAATGGAGCGGTCTTTGGGAAACAGATTAATCTCAGATGGGAAATTGGGGGGTTCGAAGGACAAGATAGCCAAAAATGGAAAGTGCTGAGGGGAGTACAGTAATGACGGAGGTGAAAAAATGCACTCTTTGGAGACTTGAAGTGCTTACGAATGGTTTTTAGAACGAAAAATATCATACTAGTCGCGGAAAAAAGTCCTGGGAATTTTCTGCGACTCTGCACTGTGCATGAACCCGAAAAGTGCATTTGCACAGTGCAATTTTGTTGATTTTGGCTTATTGTCGCGCGCGATTCCCGCGACAAATCGACTTTTCGGAGCGCGACGGAATTTGGGGGGCGCGAGAAATTCCCAGGACTTTTTTCCGCGACTAGTACAGGCCTCTGTTTAGCTATAAGATCATAAAATTTGTTTGCTATAGTAATATCTCGTTGTACGAAGGTTGATTTTGGCTTGATGTAAACTCTGAAAAGCGCTCAAATTGGCCACTTTATAGAGGCTTTATTATCCGAAAGTTTGTTGTAAAAGGGTTGTTTCATAAGCTGTAAACTGATATACAATATGCCATCGGTACGATATCCTGATCTTTTTAAAACTTTGCCAAAGTCATCTCGGTGATGTAGTATCTTAAAGGGCCTGTACAGCTACTTTGAAAAGCGGTTTTCTCGGCTTGGGGTGGCGTTCTGATATAACGTTTGTTATCGTGGCGGGACGCATCGACAAACTCGGTGCGACCTTTTTTGATCCAAGGTGAAGAATGTTATGCGTATAACGTACGTTATTCAGCGTAATATGGCGCCAATTTGATGTTTTTGCGTGGAGAATGGGTAAGTTGTTGTTTGGAAAATTTTTTGAGTTGATTTTTAGGCATTTTTTGATGTTAAGGATGCTTTATGAAGCCTTTGGGGTAAATTAAAAGGTAAAATATGTTTTATGAGGTGGAAGGAGGTTAAACTTGTCCTAGAAGGTTTTATTTGTGAGTGGGCGAAGTTATTTTGAAGCACTCTACATTGGTTTTGACAGATAGATGGATTTTTGATATTATTTTAGGTAGAAATAAGTGGAAAATGCGTCGCAATGTTGCGTGTACGCCTTTTCGTCCACAATTATGTTTTATAGACCTGTAAAGTTATTCGGGGCTTTTGTTTACTGTATTTTGTTGCATTTGACTTTCATTTTCACATTATATTATTCATGTTTGCCTCTGTTTTCCAGGTGGAATCCCCGTGGCCCGAACATAAACCGTCGTCTCTGAAGAAGGAAATCGAGGTGCTGAATGGATCAGAACCGCTGTGGATTCAAGCAAAATTGGGTAGAACAGGCAATCGAGGAGATGCTGCCATTTTCTGTATTATGTTGTCTTTTTCGAGGGATTTCAACAATAAACTATTCACGTTTAATAGGAAGGTTATAAACAAGAAAGGTAACAAAAACAGCAGTCGTTGAAGCGGTGTTCTTAGCGGATTTCACGGCTGTTGGGATCGTCGACTATTTTAATAGTTGATCGTTTGCACTTCTGAAATGGCATGTGTAATATAAATTTACCTCAAAAAAGGTATTTATGCTCGTTCAAACCTCTCACGAAGTCCCTAAAAGCCAAAGAAAAATAATCTCAAATGAACTTACAATTGGAGCAATGCGCTGTTCGGCTTTCATATTCCATTTTCCCCGCTGTCGTTGTTCAAGGCAACGAGATATTTGGAGAGCTTTCTGGTTAGCATCCTCGTTGGCCTGACGCGTCTTTAACTCGTGCTTAGTCTGCTGTTGCCCAGACTTTTACTTATCATGAGTGAGCTTTGGTTTGTTCTCTTCCGCACCAAAGTTTTTACCTAAAATAATACAAACATTCATCAATCTGTCAAAAAAATGTAGAGTGCTTCAAAATAACTTCACCCACTTACAAACAAAACCTTCTAAAACAACTTTACCATCCTCCCACCTCATAAAACCTATTTTTAACTTATAATTTTTCCCAAAGGCTTCAAGAACCATCTCCAACATCAAAAATGTCTAAAAATCTACCCAAAAATATTCCAAAACAACAACTTACCCATTCTCCACACAAAAACAACAAATTGGCGCCATATTACGCTGAACAATGTACGTTATACACCTAATATTCTTCATCTTGGATCCAAAAAATCGCACCGAGTTTGTCAGTGCGTCCCGCCACGAAAACAAACGATATATCAGAAAGCCACCCCAAGCCGAGAAAATCGCTTTTCAAAGTAGCTGTACAGGCCCTTTAATATCAGTCTGTCGGGAAAATAACGGCGACTTGTCGCAGCAAAATGTCTTGTTGAAAAAACAGTGCAACTCCCCAGCTGCAGCTTCCCGCCGCAAAGCAATGATGACCGATTACCAGGCGCAATTCCCGTCATTATTTTCCCGACAGACTCATAAAAAGCATGGACATTTTTCCCTCAGCGCACATTGCATTTTGAACGCTTTCCCGCGCTTGTCGCCACCGCACAGTGCATTTTTCTCTTTTCGCACAGTGCAAACCTCAAAACAGCCGTTTGCACTGTGCAAATTCCTAGCGCCACTCGTCGCACAGTGCGAAGAACAAAAAAAGAAAAGAAAAATTGCACGGTGCAAAATGGGGCTTTATGCACGGTGCAGACCACGACAAACGTCTATGGACTCTATAAAAATACTGATATCAGTCTGTCGGGAAAATAATGAGCACTCTGTCGCATCGAAAGTCGCATCGCTGCCGAGAAAATGAATTGCGTCGCGGTGAAAATAAAATTGCTTTTCACTTCAGCAACGCGGCGGCACAGCGACATTGTGCTCATTATTTTCCCGACAGACTGATACTGGTCGATTCCATACAGTGCGGAGATGTTTTTCCGCATTTTGTGGCATGACTAGCTGACAATGCAAAAAGAAACAAAGTGCAGTGTGCGCCGTGGCGAAAAGTCTACGCACTTTGTGAAACGACCACTATGCTCCTAGCTCCTACAAAAAGAGGTAGGAGAAATGATTTTCATCTGAGCGTCGCATATGGGAAGATTTTTTGCGAAGACATGGACCAGTGTCACTGAAGGAGGCCAGTAAATTTTTCGCCCCCCAAAATACGTCCAAACCCCGCTCGAAACCGCCACGGCGCTTAAAGCGAAATTTCAAGCGGAAAAAACGAAATGAAGCGGCCGCGCGCGCAGAGTGCCCGAAATTTGTGCGAAACCGGCGGGTTTTTCCCAATGAAATCCCTGGTCGGTCCTCGAGACGGGGGGCGCCAAAACTCCCCTTTTTTCGGGTTCGGATACGCGCCCTTAATGGGGAACTCGGATAAATATTTGGGCCCGATAATAAAGAGGTTTGGGTGCGGAACTTCGAACATGAAAACAAACAACGTGGGAAACGAGTTTGATCGGAAAATTGGATGATAACAAGATTACAAAATTGGAAAATAAGAAAATTACAACTATTTTTAATACGCTATTATAACATAAACCTTCAATTCTTTCCAGGATGGCCGAAACATGGCGTTCGAAGCGAGCGAAGAGCGGCAATTCCTCAACAACAACCAACAACTCTACATTGACTCGGCGCAGTTGGACGACGCCGGCGTTTACACCTGTATCGGGGAGAACGAAGCCGGCAAAGCCACCAAGAACATTGTCATCACCATGCTGGACGCGCCCGTGGTGGTTGTGCCGTATCAGGATGTGGAGGCGAGGGAGAACGAGACGATCACGTTGACCTGCCCTGTTAATGATCCCAGCTTGTATCGGATGACTTGGCTGAAGGACGACGCGGTCGTAACGAACAGCCCGACGATTCAGGTGAGTGTGGGGAGTGGTGAACGATGTTGATATTGTCCAGACATGGCAAGGGCCGGATCGGCATATAAAGTTCGAACGGGCTTCGGAAATTTCGGGAAAGGGGCCGGGCCGAGCTTTTCTGTGGCTGTGCCGAGCTTTTCTGGGGCCCTGGGCATGGCCTATCTTTGTGGCGCCGAGCCGAGCCTTTCTGGAGACGGTTCGAGCTTTTTTCGAGCCGGACTGAAGTTTTGTGAGGCTGACCATGCGTTTCTGGGGCTGAGGACTCGATCTAACTTTTCAGGGCCGGGCCAAGATTTTCTGGGGCCGAGCCGAGCTTTTCTGGGGCCGGGGACTCGATATATTTTTTGGGAGGCCGGGCTGAGTTTTTCTCGAGACTGCACGAGCTTTTTTGATGCCGGACCGAAGTTTTTTGGGGCTGACCATGGCTTTTCTGGTACCAGAGGCTCGATCAAATTTTCTTGGGCCGGGCCAGCTTTTCGGCGTCGCGACACTTGCGGGCAACCACTTTGCGGGCAACCAGTTTGCGGGCAATTTTTTTGCGGGCAGCCACTTTGCGGGCAAAATTTGTGGGGTCACATTTGCGGGCAGCTGAAACATTTGCGGGCAGCTGAGACACTTGCGGGCAGCCTGGGACACTTGCGGGCAACCGACACTTGCGGGCAGCCGACATTTGCGGGCAACCGGCACCTGAGGGTTACAGGGTGGAGGTGGAAATATTACTGCAATATTTTGAAAATTTGCCGACATTTGCGGGCAGCCGACACTTGCGGGCAACCGACATTTGCGGGCAACAGGAAAAAACAATCACACAGGTTGTATTGGAACTTTTAGAACTGTTGTCCGCAAATGTCGGCTGCCCGCAAGTGTCGGTTGCCCGCAAATGTCGGAAAACTTCCAAAATATGGCACTAATTTTTCCACCTCCACCTTGTAACCCTCAGGTGCCGGTTGCCCGCAAATGTCGGCTGCCCGCAAGTGTCGGTTGCCCGCAAGTGTCGGCTGCCCGCAAATGTCGGCAAATTTCCAAAATATCACAGTAATTTTTCCACGTCCACCCTGTTACCTCCATAATCAGGTGTCGGTTGCCCGCAAATGTCGGCTGCCCGCAAATCTTCCAGGCTGCCCGCAACTGTCGACCCTGCCCGCAAATGTCCCAGGCTGCCCGCAAATGCCGGTGCTGCCCGCAAATGTCGGCTGCCCGCAAAGTGGCTGCCCGCAAAAAATTTGCCCGCAAACTGGTTGCCCGCAAAGTGGTTGCCCGCAAGCGTGCGCCCGCCCAGCTTTTCTGGGGCCGGGACCTTGGCCCGATCAAATTTTTTGAGGCCGGGCTGGCTCTGAAAATCCTCACAACTCTTAGAGCGGGGCCATAGGCCCCACTGACCAAGGGCCGGCCAGACATTCACGGGGGCTAGGCCGGGAGCCCCTAAATGCCAAAAGCCGGCCCCGGAAGCCATATATGGCTTGTCTTTTTACCACAGGCACATACCAAAACAGATGTCATCCTGACACGTTTTCTGGATACACAAAGATTTTTTGATTTTCAACTTCCGAGGCTATATCTCATTTCAGGTGTCCGAGAGCGGCTACACGCTGCACTTCTCGAAGGTGTCCGCACGAAACGCCGGCGAATACATTTGCGAGGTCGCGAACGACGCCGGCGAGACCAAGGCCACCCTGAACCTGGCCGTCCTCACCACTCCGCACATTCAACAGCCCGCGCCCGCGATGCGCAATGTCGCAATTCGCCTGGAAGAGCGACTTTCGTTGAACTGCAACGCGGATGGAGAGCCGAAGCCGGAGATATCGTGGCTTTTTGATGGTCAGCCCATTGCGTCGGGGGAGTTGTTGGTGGAAAAAACAATAGCAAACGTGGAGAATGGGCATTTGGTTGTGCAGAATGTCAGCACGTTGCATGAGGGCCGCTACACGTGTGTGGCGCAGAACAAGGCCGGTCGGACCGAAGCCGACGTCTTCGTGGAGGTGGTGGTGCCGCCACGCCTCGAGCTCCCCAACGAAGTCGTCAAGGTGGTGCAGAACAAGAACCTGACGATCAAAGCGCGGCTGTTGCAAGGCACCGAGCCGCTGGAGGTGAGCTGGAAGAAGGGCGGCCTCGAACTGGCGACTGTGACCGAGCCCATGGACGGAGGAGTGTTTTATGTGATCCGGCTGGTGGAGGTGAAGCCCAGCGACGGCGGACAGTACACGGTGACGGTGCAGAATAAAGGGGGAATGGTCAAGGAGAAGATTCGAGTGGAGGTGTTGAGTAAGTGCGATACTTTGTACAAGGAAATGCGAAAAGAGCGATGGCTTTCTCGAAATATTCAATTCAATTTATTCACACTAATCACATGTAAAATCATGGAGTGTATCAGTCGGGATTCCATTGTCTGGTCAGTATAATAAAGAAATCGCTCAAAAAATCTGGATCTCCCCAATTTCCGACCTAAAAATCTCGATTTTTTCTGCCCAGATCCAGTGACAAAAAACGTGGCGTTTTGCATCCGGGAAGCATCAAAAAATGTAGCAAAATACCTCCCTCTCCAAGTGAAAAAACTTCGATTTCAAAAGCCCGCCCACTCTTTTTGTGAGGACCCTTCAAAATGGAGTTTTTTTAGTTGGAAAGGGAGGTATTTGCCAGATTTTTTGATACTTCCCGGACGCAAAATGGTACGGTTTTTGCCACTGGATCAGGTACGCTACTGGAGATGGCGCTTTGCAAATGAAACGAGATTTTGTTTTTTAATTGGAGAGGGGAGCATTTTGCCACATTTTTTGGTATCAAAAACGTACCACATTGCATCCGGGAAGTATCAAAAATGTGTCAAAATGCCTCCCTTTCCAGTTTGCCCCAAATTTGATTACAATAAAAGCGTTGCACTTTGAGCGCCTCCTTTACAATTTTCAACCTCACTTTTCAGCTCCTCCAATAATCACCCCCGGCGAACGAGTCTTCAAAGTGGTCGAGCGCACCGACTTGACCCTCGAATGCCTCGCCGAGGGCTCGCCCAGCCCCAAAATCAAGTGGTATCAAAATGGCAAAGGTCTGAATCGAACGCACCCCAAACTCGAGCTGAAAGACGTTACAACGGAAAACGAAGGCCGCTACACTTGCGAGGCCCTGAACGACGCCGGCTCCGTGTCCACGGAATTCGCGGTCGAAGTGTATGTTCGGCCGAAGATTTTGGAGTACGAAAAAGTCATAAAAGCCATCGATGGGAGCAAGGTTCGGCTGGAGTGCAAGTTCACTGGGAATCCGGAGCCGACCGTGAAGTAGGTTGGAGGTTACGTACAACAAAACGCTTTTATAATAACCCGTTCGCAAAGCGCGGAAGTGATTTTAGCGACATGCACTGTGCAAAAACAAAAGTTGACTGTCGCTGTGAAACTTCTTGCTTTTTCCACCGTGCAATATGCTTTTTTGGGCTGTCGCTCGGCTGGGTTTTTCTGCACGATGCAAACGCCAAATACCGCTCCCGCGACTTTAAACGGACTACTACGCCTTTTCAAAAGCGAGTCGACTTTTTCCGCGGCGCATGGTGCATTTTGCCAAGATTTGCAATTGTGCAATCTGTCGCGAGCGAAAAATTCACGGCAATTTTTCAATTGCACGGTGCAAAAGATGAAATGCTCAGTGCGGAAAGCTTGTAACAAGAAGTTTACGCACTTTTGAAAAACGGCATAGTAGTACCACCCGAGGGTAAAAGTTCTGATAATTTTTCACAGTGCGGTTCTTCAACATCAACGTAGCAGTCGGTCGGGAAAAATAAGCGCAATGTGCGCCGATTGTGTCGCTGAAATGGAACGCAATTTGATTTTGTCGCGACACAATTCATTTTTTCGGCAGCGATGCGACAGACTGCTCATTATTTTCCCGACAGACATACGTGTATTCAATCTGTATGATGTTGCTTTAAAATCTGAGCATCGCACTTCAAACACCTCTCTTTTTCATTTGTCAAACGAAAAAGCGTCGTATTTTACAACACCATACTGTATACATACCTCACTAAATTTTCAGATGGATGCGAAGCGGCCGTCCCATCACCAACGCCCCGAACATCATCCTGTCGCCGCGCGGCGAGACTCTGCTCATCCCCAAGGCGAAGGCAACGGACGCCGGCGACTACTCGTGCGTCGTGTCGAACAAGGCGGGCCAAGCCGAGGCGCCGTTCAGCGTCCTCATCCAGACCGCGCCCCACATCGACGACGCCATCGACCAGAACCCCACCGTCGTGGAGGGCGCGCAGTTGACGCTGGAATGCCCGGTTCAAGGGTCGCCCGATCCGCTGGTCACGTGGCGTTTCCTCGACAACGATATTAGCCCGTCCGCGACGGAGGCGTATGTGGTGGAAGGGACGAATTTGAAGGTGGTGAATGCGACCGTAGGCCAAGCCGGACGATATACGTGTTGGGCGAGGAACGAGATCGGGGAGTTGGAGACGAATTATGAGCTGGAAGTGATTGGTGAGTATGCCAATACAGTCAACAAACTTAATTTCAGCCGCACCTCGATTCGGAAACGCCGTCAACAAGAGCTACACGGTGATCGAAGGTGACTCCTTGGACATCGTCTGTCCAGTGGAAGCGAATCCAACCCCAACGATTGAGTGGCTTCGCAATGGAGTGGACATTGATTTCTCATCTTCTAAGTTCCATGTCTCGCCGAATGCAAAGGTAAAATACGAAAGGATTGAGGCGTTCTGTTCAAGACTTTTTTGCCAAAATTCGCAAAAAAATTTCCCTTCTTCCCCAACTTTCGGGCTAAAAATCTCGGTCGTTTCTACGAAATGAGAGCGGGAAATCTCACATATGTCTTATCAGTCTGTCGGGAAAATAACGGCGGATTGTCGCAGCAAAATGCCTCGCCTCGCCGCTATCGCGCACCAAATCCCCAGCCGCGGCTTTCAGTCGCAGAGCGATGATGGGCGATTCCAAGGCGCGACGATCCGCCGTTATTTTCCCGACAGACTGATATAAAAATAGCTCTAAATTAGCGTTAAATTTCATCAAAGTCTGAGCGTTGCACTTGAACCACCTCCCCATAAAAATACGCCAAGTTTCTTCAGGATATCAATCAGTCTGTCTGCAAAATAATGAGCCCCTCTTTCGCTGCGTCAATCGTGTAGCTGAAGTGAAATGCAATTTGATTTTGCGACACAATTCATTTCCTCCGCGGCGCTGCGATTTTCGCTGCAACGGAGTGCTCATTATTTTCTCGACAAACTGAAGACTAAATCGTTCTCCTTGCAGAAGCTGAAGCTCACCAACGCCACGCTGTCGGACGCCGGCAAGTACGTGTGTCGCGCCTCCAACGTGGCCGGCTCCAACGACATCGACCTGAGCGTGCGCGTCATCGTGCCGCCGCGCATCGACGAGTCGAACGTGATCCGCAACCCGCTCGCGGTTCTGGGTCGCTCCATCTACCTGGAGTGTCCGGCCACCGCCATCCCGCAGCCCATGATCATGTGGCTGAAGGACGGGCGACCGGTGGATTACGGGGAGAAGATCAGCGACGGGAAGACGTTGAAGTTCTCGCTACAACAGGGGAATCAGACGTTCGGAATCCGAGAAGTGGAGCATTCGGATCGCGGAGCGTACACTTGTTTCGTTCAGAATCAAGGGGGAAGTGCGAGTGAGGACTTCGAAGTGGATGTGTTGAGTAAGTGTTTGAAAAAAAATAAAAAAAAAAATAAAAAATCAGTCAAATCTTTGTTAGTGTTACCCTGTCGGGAAAATAATGTGGATTTGTCGCAGCGAAATTTCTGGCATCGCCGCAATCTCGCGCCAAATTTGCCGTCGCAAAGCAATGATGGGCGATTTCAAAGTGCGACAAATCCACATTATTTTCCCGACAGACTGATACGAAAACACTTTACCCTCCAAAAAATGTCCATGAACTTTATGAAAATATGAAATATCAGTCTGTCTGGAAAATAATGTGGATTTTTTAAGGAACGACAAATCCACATTATTTTCCCGACAGTCTGATACGAAAACACTTTACTTTCCAAAAAAATGTCCATGAACTTTATGAAAATATAAAATATCGGTCAGTCTGAAAAATAATGTGGATTTTTCAACACACGACAAATCCACATTATTTTCCCGACAATTGATATTTCACATTTTCATAAAGTGCATGGACATTTTTTGTTGCCCGCACAAAGGCTTTATTGTAGCGAGGTTAACTTTGCCTTTCAGTTCCACCGGTTATGGACAAAGACGTGGCCACCACTCCACAGCTGATTACAAAACGAGAAAACGAGTCGGTTGTGTTGACATGCCCCGTGAAGACAAGTGTTCTCAAGAACGATGTGAACGACCTGTCCATCAGTTGGACGCAGGACGGGCGACCGGTCGATGTGACTTCGAAGAACGTGGAGGTAAGCGTTGTAGAAAATTCCCAAGATATTACAAGGTGTACCAAAAAAATGGAAACTTGTTTTCATAGCTATATTTTTTTGGAGAATCAAAATTCAGCGAAAGTAACGGTCATCATCAGAAATATGAAAGAAGCGGTGGCGGTGCGTTTTCCTTCACTTCCTGAGCGCTTACTATCCGTATCAAGCTCCTTGCGCCGTGTGATTGCTTTCAACACAACGTTCTTTCTGTACCGAGCAAATTAACTGTTCGAACAGCTTCAAAAACAAGTCCAAAATCGAGGTCCCTTCGTTTGAAGTTCAAAAAACACAGGTGGATTAATCGATATATGGATGGTGATTTATAAATTTTTGGTTTCAGTCCAGCCGAAAGTGCAGAATTCAGTCCACGGAGGCACTTTGGACTGAAATCGTCAAATCTTGTCCATCCGCCGGACAAAACTCAACTGGTCCGCCGCTCGGACTAAGTTTGCAAAAATTAGTCCATCGTTTTTCGTTTGCGTGGATTTTTTTGAGTTGTCCGCGGTTCGGACAATTTAAAAAGTCCAAGGCGCGGACTGAATCCGCCGACTTTGGTCCAAAGTGCCTCCGCGGACTGAATTCGGCGAATTTGGTCCAAAGGGCGGACTCAATTCGCCGAAATTGGTCCAAAGCGCGGACTAAATTCGGCGAAATTGGTCTATTGCGCACAGAATTTTAAAATTTACTTTTCTCAGTTTTAGGGATTTACCTTGTAATCAGTAAAAATCTTTTAAACGAATAAAGTAACAATCGTATAAACGAATAGTAAATCTTTCCATAAAAAGCAAATTTTTTATTTACAACATACGGTTTATCAAATAAAGCTACTAAAAAGGTGTATCCTTCTTCTTTCTTCTTTACTGTTTCTTTTGGTTGGAGTTCTTAGAGATCGACGACTTGACAGTGATTCAACTTGAGGTTGCAGCGACGGTAGGGGTGGACACTTGGTTAAAATCTTCCCGTTCTCTGGTGTTGATTTGGACGAAGGCTGCTGAAGAATTTCTCCGATCTTTCCACATTGTACAGGTGGGCGGACAATCAAGGTGGTTGAATAACCCGACGACACTCTAGATTCTCCATGAACGACGACCCAAAACCTTCACCAAGGACGAACACGCTCCAAAACTTCGACGTTCAGCTTCTGTTTGGGCAGGGGTGAACACAAGATAAAGTCTGAAAAGAGAAAAGTTGAGGAAAATAATGCTCTGAGTAAAATTCGACCTAAAACAATGTCCAGAAATTATAGAAAAACTAAAATAATTTCCAAAAAAGAACAAGAATCGTAAAAAAAAACAAAATGCAGCCGAGAGAAGCGCAAATCCGAAACGATCGGAATGCCATTTTCGCGGCGGAACCAAGATCATGGGAAAATGCGCCATTTTTTCGGGTTTTTTTGGTAAACAAGTTGCGAAATTCGTCGTAAACGTTGCTGGATGTTCAAACAAAGAGCGCACTTGGATTGGATTTGGAAAGAAGGGCATCAAGTTGAACTCAATGCTGCGAGAGTTAAGAAAGCATAACTCCATTAGCAATGTCAGCTTGCTATGTGAACCGAGATGTGAGTTTTTCCGCATATTTTTTTTATCAATTTAGGTCGTTCCATTCGCCCTGGAGTCGTCCTTTGGCAAAACGGCGATTTAATCGCTTCACACCAACAGCTTGGTCCGACTCAGTGGTGAAACCATCGAGATGATCAGCTGGTCGGTCGTCGTCCCTATTGCAAGAATGGAGAATCCCAACTTCGAACTACGAGATCTAGTAGAATAATACACTAACATCCTTTGTTACAGTTATGCTTTTATCAGTTGATAAATCAGTTATTCATCCTCCGGAATCTATAAATCTCGTTTGAATTCGACGTTATACATAATTTATCTTAATTTATCGATGGACAAAAAAAAACATAAAAAATCCAATGCCATCCCCTAAAACATAAAAACGAAAGCACTGGACAAGATTTGGCGAATTTGGTCCGAGGGGCGGACTGAATCCGCCGATTTTCGTCCGAGCGTCCGATAATAAAAATTATCAGGCCCGCGGATCAAAAACCGGCGGATTTAGTCCGCCCGCCAAGACCAAAATCCCCGAATCTGGTCCGTTCTCTGGACAAAAAAAAGTTGTCCAATCCCTGGACTAAATTTGTTGATTTTCGTCCAGCGAACGGACAAAGTTTGCAAATCTTGCGCCGAAATGGACAAGATTTGACGATTTCAGTCCAAAGTGCCTCCGTGGACTGAATTCTGCACTTTCGGCTGGACTGAAACCAAAAATTTATAAATCACCATCCATATATGGGCGTAAAAATCAAACCACTAGGACAGAAAAACACAGAGAATGTTGCTGTAATAAACTTCTTTGGCTACACCTACCCAGTTTTGCGTCAGGGCCCATGAAAAAAGTTTCCATTTTTTGGTACACCCTGTATTAGGTCGTCCAGAAAGTTCGTTCGTTTCTTTTGATTGCTTTGTTTTACAAGGATTGTTTGTTCTTTGGCAAAGGGAATATACTTATTTCATACACCTTTTTCTCCGCTACAAAACCGCATATTTGGTTTTTTTTTTTATTTAATTTTTCATTATTTTTCGGGCTCAGAAAAACGAACGAACTTTCTGGACGACCTAATATTAAATTTTTTTAATTCTAGAATCTCGGTCGCAAAGCCTTAAAAGTAAAATTTGAGTGTCCAACTTCGACCCTATTCATTTTCACCCTCCAATACAAGTCAATTTTCAGATCTCCTCGAACGGGAAACGCCTCACCATCAAGTCGATCAAAGTGGCGGACAACGGCCACTACAAGTGCGTCGCGTCGAACCGTGCCGGCCAATCGCACGCCAAGTTCCACGTGGACGTCCTGTGTACGCATTTACGCACCGAATACTGTCGCGCGCTCGAGTTCCGGCACATCAACCAGCAGCGGCGCGCGTTCGAGGCGCGCCGGCGCCATAACCCGACTAACCCGCTAACCCATCGGTTTTCTAACATTCGTCGGCACGAAGTGGGGGATCCGCCGCATTTCACGCTGAATCGACTGGTCCCGCGACAGTCGCCGGTCCATCCGATGGCGTTGGAGACACCGACTTTGCCCTTGCATAAGCTGAAAAATTACGAGAAATACGCGGGAAATTATGATCCGAATGTGGCGAAATTTGCATTTATTAGTAGTACGAAGCATAGGCCAAAGTTCAGGGTGGATGCCAAGTTCACAACCTACAGTAATCCAAGAAAAATGGCAAAAAACCGAATTTTCGAGCAAAATTTTTGGGAAGTTCCTTTTGAAACTCAAATTTCCGAAGATCCTCAACATCCACAAGGATTCTCAGACCCTTCTGACTCCCTAGACAACCATATTTTACAATTTAAATCATCGCCAACCTCATTTTCCGGCGAAAATTTGCATAAATCCTCGAAATTCGCGAGGAATTACTTTAAAACCAAGCTAAAACGGGTAAAGCCTCAAAGCCGCCCGCTCAAATCGACGGATCCAGATGATTTAAGTGTGCTGGAAGAGGATTTAAGGCCGGAGATTGCATCGGTCAACGATAAGCCCCCAAAACACTCGCTTTTCCGGCATTCCGAGCGCGCCGAACTCGAAACGACCGAGTTTTCCCCCGATTTCCGCGAAAAAATCCACTCAAAAACCGACCAAGGGTATTATAGCATATCGTAGTGGGATTTCTGTGTGTTTGCGGTGGGATTGTGATACTGTATTGTTCATATTTTGGGCTGTTTGTCTTTCGATTTTCCATTTTTTTCATTTTTTTCCAATTTTTTCCAATTTTTTCCAATTTTTTTCAATTTTTTACTGTGTTGTTGTATGTACACTGTGCTGTCATGATGTTGCATTTTCTCTATTAAACTTTATTAACGAAAACTAATCAATAAACTATATGAATTTCAAAAAAATCTAGAAATTTTCAACTTTTTTCCAAATTTTTCGAAATTTTTTGCTAAATATCCAAAAAGTTTTTAAAAAATCTCATTTTTAGCGCAACCCGTCATCATCGAGGAGAAAATCAACGCCGCACCAACAGTGCCCATTGGCCGTTCGACGGTGTTGTGGTGTCCCGCCTCAGGGCATCCACCGCCCACCGTCAAATGGTTCAAAGGTAATGGGGAGCAGGTCAAGGAAGTTCCGGGAAAAATTCGGTTGCTGGAGCGAGGCCAAGGCCTGGAGTTGATTCAGGCCGGCCTCGAAGACATTGGCACCTGGACCTGTCATGCGGAGAATGACGCGGGCGTCACGGAGAAGGTGATCACGCTGAATGTTTATGGTGAGTAGCGGGAACGGGATATGAAAAATTTTGACGAAATACATATCTCGACCTGCAATCCATACTTCATAGAAGTACTTTTGTGAAAAAAATTTCCATCGTATAAAATGTCACACCTAATTTTTAACAGTTTGAAAAATTTTTTCATCGTATAACATGTCACACCTTGTTTTTCTCAATTTTAATATCAATGGATCAAAATGGATCAAATAGGTCCATCGTATAAAATGTCACACCTAATTTTTTTCAATTTAAAAAAAATCCATCGTATAACATGTCACACCTTTTTTTCTCAATTTTAAAAAATTTTCCATCGTATAAAATGTCACACCTAATTTTTTTCAATTTGAAAAAAATTTCCATCGTATAAAATGTCACACCTAATTTTGCCCAGTTTGAAAAAATTTTCCATCGTATAAAATGTCACACCTAATTTTTTTCAATTTGAAACGTAAAATAAGGAAAAAGGACATTTGTTTTCAGTGGAACCCAAAGTTGAAGTCCGAGCCCAAGACAACCCTGTGAAGCCGGTTGGATCCTCCGTCACCATCTTCTGCAATGCCACCGGGAATCCCAAGCCGGCGCTTTCGTGGAACATCGACGGGAAACTGTTGATTCCCTCGGCCAACACGGCCCAAGTCTCGTTGTCTGTAAGTTCGGCTCTATTAACGAAGATTTCGCTTCCAGGGCACCCGCTTGGACATCATGAACCTGCAAGCCGACAACACCGGAAGCTACGAGTGCGTGGCGAGGAACGAGCTCGGCTCGGCCCACTCCGCCATCACCGTGGACATCCTGGTGACGCCGGAGATTAATCGCGAGAACTTGGAGCTGAACCGTCGTCTGATCACCGGCCGCTCGGTGACGTTGTATTGCGAGGCCGGCGGGAAGCCGACGCCGCGAATTGAGTGGTTCCTGAATGGGACGCTGATCACGGAGGAGAATGCGACGAACATTGTGTTCGGCACGGAGAATAAGTTCATTCAGGTAACTCTAATAAGTTCATAAGTTCAAAATGAGATTTTTGAGTAATTCTTAGATTCCTCGACGTATTTTACACTTGTTTCAGATTTCAAATGCAACCCTGGCGGACAAGGGCGTGTACGAATGTCGGGCGGAGAATGGCGCTGGAAAGGATAGCTTGCAATACGTAATTACTGTTGATTGTAAGCGTTTATGTCGACGCCCGTCCAGGGCCTGGGAAATTTTGAGGGAAGGCCAGGGACTTTTCAAATGGCGTCACTTGCGGGCAACCTGGGACATTTGCGGGCGAGGCCGTCATTTGCGGGCAGCCGACATTTTCCGGCAACAGGATTACAAAATTCCTGCGATTCTGGGGGTTTTTTGGAAGTCTGCCGACATTTGCGGGCAGCTGTTTCTTCCTCATAGACAAAAACTAACGTCAACTTATATCAGTCTGTCGGAGGCGGGACATCTTGCTATTACAGAGCGCTCATTTTGCTTTCCGCAAAAAATTTTCCCGCAAAGTGGTTGCCCGCAAGTACGCGCCCGGCTTTCAAACCTGTTACGGCTTCCTCAAGCTTTGTATACCACCTTTTCCAGTGTCCCCATCCATCATGAACAGCGGCACGAACAAGGTGGTTGAAGGCAATGTGGCCGTAATGGAATGTGTGGCCACCGGCGAGCCGAAGCCCAAAATCACGTGGCAGAGGAACGGGATTCGTGTGGAGACGGGCGCCCGCTACATGGTGGAGGAGAGTGTGCTGAAGATCATTGACACGCACAGCTCGGACTCGGGGATTTACGTGTGTGTGGCGACGAATGAAGCCGGCACCGATCAGCAGGCCTTCACGCTGGAGGTTTTGGGTGGGTTTTGGGATTTTTAGAGGGTAACTTTTTAGAGGGAATGGCAGGGTTGGTCATTAATATATTTATATATCGGTGTGTCGGGAAAATAATGTGGATTTGTGGCGGTTTGAATCGCCCATCATCGCCTTGCGACGGCTAGCAAGCGATGATGGGTAGCCGAAGATTTACAACGACAAATCCACATTATTTTTCCGACAGACCGAGAGTATTTTCATAAAGTCAATAGACATTTTTTCCACCCACATTATTTTGACAAATCCACATTATTTTCCAGACATACGCCATTATCGCTTTGCGACCGCTGGTTGCGGCAGATCCACATTATTTTCCCGACAGGCTGATATCACATAGGTTTCACTGTAATTTTTCTCTCTTCTTTCGCCAGTTATCAGTCTGTCGGGAAAATAATGAGCACTTTGTCGCATCGAAAAACGCATCGCCACCGAGAAAATTAATGTGTCGCGGCGAAAATCAAGTTGCTTTTCAATTCAGCGACGCGATCGGCGCAGCCACATTGTGCTCATTATTTTCCCGACAGAATAAGAAAAAAATTTCTTCAGTATCACCCGAGATCACCAAAAAATCGCCCAACGAGACAGTGGTGGCTGTGGGCGCCGAGATCTCGCTGGTCTGTGAATCCTCCGCCTATCCGCTGGCCAACACCTCCTGGTACTACATGGACGAGCCGATCGAAGAGACCGGCGTCAACTACACAATTCGAGGGAACGGCAATCTGATTGTTAGTGGGCTGAACGAAAAGGGCGACCTTCCATTCAAGTGTGTGGTGTGGAACGAAGCCGGAGAGGCCAGTAGTTTGTATGTGGTGAAGGTAAGTGGCCCTCAGGATGACGTATATGTGTGATATTCGAATATTTGACAGAGTGTTTTGGTATTTAAAATAATGATTTTTAGGCTATTAGTGCTCCAGCTACGATCGGACCCAACCAGGTTCGTCAGGTCAACAGCAGCCAAGGACAGCCCACCATCATCACTTGTGAGATCGAAATCGAATGGGAAAAGTCGGAGGTGGTCTGGAAAAAGAATGGGGAGCTGATCAAGCTGGGCGGTGTAAGTTTTTGAAGCTCCAAGAATGCGCTGGTCTTGATGGAAACTCTTTGAAAAAGAACAGTATCAGTCTGTCGGGAAGATAATGTGGATTTACCAGTCTGTCGGGAAAATAATGTGGATTTGTTGCACCTTGAAATTGTCCATCATGAATTTCTGAAGGCTAGCCGCAGCTGGAGAATTTTTGTGTGCGACTGTAGACTGGCAGGCAGATAAATCCACATTTTTTCCCGACAGATGGCTAAATCCACATTATTTTCCCGGCAAACTAACAAATCCACATTGTTTTTCCGACAAACGGATTCACATTATTTTCCCGACAAGCTTATAAATCCACATTATTTTCCCGGCAAACTAACAAATCCACATTATTTTTCCGATAAACTAACAAATCCACATTATTTTTCCGACAGACGGATACACATTATTTTCCCGACAAGCTTATAAATCCACGTTATTTTCGCAACACGATAAAAAAGAAATTCCGGCCCCGGGCCTCGGCCCCAAATTTTTCAAACTGTATTTCCAAGCCCTTTACAAAGTCCGATAGCCTTGTAAAAATATGGATATATACATGTGTAATAATGCTCGGAATTCCAGGAGATCACGGCCTTTGTAACCAACAAGAAGGGACAACTCCAGCTGGGCGACACCGAGCTGACCGACGAAGGGGAATACGAGTGCACGGTGACGAATTCGGTGGGAAATGCGACTCAAAAAACTCAACTTTATGTCGGAGGTACTCTTTTTTTGATGACTAAACTATTTTTTTATTTTCCAACTTCTTCAGTTCCCCCGAAAATCAACGAGAAGCCGTTGAAGGTGGTTGTGAAGAAGGGCGAAAGGGCCAAGGTTTGGTGCGAGACGGTCGGAATCCCGCCGCCGGAGATCAGCTGGAACCGCGACAATGTCACGATAACTAAGGAGCATTTGGCCACGGACGAGGATGATATTCTTCGGCTGGCTATTGTGTACAACGACGTACAGCCCACTGATGCGGGAATCTACACTTGCACGGCGAAGAATTGGGCTGGAACAGCCGAAAAGGATGTGGATTTGGTTGTCTTGAGTGAGTTACAGTACAACTAGATTAGTGACCGTGCACCTTGGTCAGCTATAGTAGCCTTAATTAAGCCATAGTGGCCATGACTAAGAACTGTACCCTTTATTAAGCAACACTTGCCTAAGTTGTCAAGACCTGCAGGAGTATTGCTGCAGTAGCCTAAATTGAGCGACAGTAATTCTAGGTTGGTTGCAGTAGCCATTAGTCTGCTGTAGTTGGTTACAGTAGCCTTTAGTCAGCCTAATTCAGCTGTGTTAACCCTTGGTTCAGCTACACTACCCCTTGGTTAGCTATTGCAGCCCAATTTCAATCATAGTTGCCCTAGGTCGGTTACTGTATTCACTTAGTTAGCTACAGTGGTCCCATGGCTGCCGGAAGAGCTCTAAGTCAGTTACCGTAAGCCTAAGTTCGCTAGAATCCCTTTGTTTTTAATCATTGCCCTGAGTGAGTTATCGTGACCTTGGTGGAGTTACAGTACCCCGCTTAGCAAGTTACAGTAACCTCAAGCGGGTCGTAGTAACCATGGTTGAGTTACAGGCGCCTATTAAAAACTTCAGCAACTTAAGGTGAGCTCAAGTACCCCTGAGTAAGCTACCATAACCTTAAGTTTTTTTTGTTTCCGAGGACAGTCTGCGATTTTGGAACCGCGGAGAACGGTCAGATCCAAGGTGTTTCACTTGTGAAGTGGTTACAGTATTTTATATTGTCGTAACTAAGAATAAAAAGGAGCTAAGTAATCGAATCGTGTTGTGAGTCATTGTATCTTGATTGTGTTGAGAAATTATTCGGACCTACGGGGTCGCGGGGAGCAAGAAGGAGGATTGAGAGGGAATTGATCCGGATAGGAGATAGGATCAGGATCCGAATAGACATTAGGATAAGCACAGAGACGGGGTATAGACAAGGAAAGCGATAACCCCGAGTCTGACATGGGTTCCGGGAACCCTCTCTCGATTGCAGTACCCTATGAACTCAAGTATTGATCCTAAGATGTTAGGATGCTGTTTGATTCCATTATTTATCTTTCAGCTCCACCTGTAATCGAGCCTCATCAGCTGAATGTGAATGCCTCTTTGGGAGATACGATCATCCTGCCGTGTAATGCCAGTGGAAATCCGGAGCCGGTTATTTCCTGGATGAAGGTTCCAAACATGACATTGATTGGGAAAGAAGATAGTAAGTCATAGCTATGCATAGTTTTTCGTGGCACACATTCTTTTACTGCGCTGTAAGTAAGGCTTTACTCATATTTTTTTCAGAATACAAGAATCTCGGCACCTCTTTGGCGATTCAAGGCGTCTCCATCGACGACGACGACTTCTACCAATGCATTGCGCGCAGCGACGCGGGCACCGCCACCGGAGTGCGTCGCGTCACCGTCAACAACATCCATCTGACGGGCCCACCAAGAGTTTGGGTCGAGTGCGACAAGGAGGGCAATCCCACGGCCAACGCGTACGTACCGCCACGCGGCGACGTCCCCACCGATATCGACCCGACGGACATTGAGTACCTCCCGTGGGAGGAGCGACATCTCTACCACGATAAGAATGGGAGCAATGTCATCTACTTCAAGTGCTTCCCAACGTCGAGGGACCCGAGGCATTTGGGTGAGGAGGCATTTCTTGTTTATGTATTTAACAGTACTACTTTTTTAAGTGGTATTGTTAAATAGTAATTTTTTGATTTTCTTCTAAAAGTACTCAATTTAGGGGTAGTCGATGGTGTAGATTCCAAAAATGATACCCATTTTTTCTAATTTTTACTTTTTTTTCTTAAGTAGTACTGTTAAATAATATTTTTTTTTGATTTTTTACTATGAGTGCTTGATTTAGGGGTAGTCGATGGTATAGACCCTAAAAATAAACCTAAATTTTAACCATTTAGGAGCCTCCCCCGCCCCACAACCCCCTCAATTCATCGAGACGCCCCCGCGACTCATCCAAATCGAAAAAGCTCAACCGTTGAAGCTGAAATGCAGCGCCACTGGAATGCCCGCTCCGGTGATTGTCTGGTCCATCAACGGAAAGATTGTGGACTCGTCGATGGATCTACTTGACCTGGAAGCCGGAGAAGTTGAAGAGGGAAGATATGTGTGCACGGCGAGAAATGATGTTGGAGAGGAACATGTAAGAGAAATTATGTTTTTTTTTTGATAGGACATGATTTAGATATACGCCGTAGAGGCTTTGAACAAACTTGAGAGACGTTTTATACGATGAAACATGTCTGGGACATTTCGAACATGTTTCATCGTATAAGATGGTTTCATAGGGCCATAAAATTTTTTTGCCTATTTACATATTCAATGTTATCCCTATAGCTTTTTGAGACCACTTTATACGATGAAACATGTCCGAAGCATTTCAAACGTGTTTCATCGTATAAAATGGTTTAACATGGCCACAAAAAATTTTTTTGAAATCAAAGCCGGCTTGACATATTCCATGTTATCTTTATAGCCTTCTGTGATCATTTTATACATTGAAAGATATCCGGTACGCGTCAAACATGTTTCGGTGTATAAAATGGTCCAAAAAAGCTATAAAAATTCTTTTGACGTGGCAGCCGGTATGGCGCTTTCCAGTTAATCGTTTTAAAATTTGTAAACTATTTTATACGATGAAATATGTTCGAACCACTTTGGACATGTTTCATCGTATAAAAGATCCTATTCGGTTTGGTTTCCTCGTAGTAATCTTTTTGGGCCTTGCAAGCCATTCATGTTATCATTATAGCCTTCTGTGACCATTTTATACGATGAAACATATCCGGTACGCGTCAAACATGTTTCGTCGTTTAAAATGGTCTAATAAGACTAAAAGGTATTTTTTAACACAAAAGCGGGACATGCCAAATTTTTTCGTCACCTTCATTAATTATTTCTTACGATAAAACTTGTTGAGAGCGCTTCGAGCATGTTTCATCGTATAAAACGTCCCACCCGGATATAGATTTTTCTTTATAGGCTTTTTGGAGCCTCTCATTTTGCAAACCATTTCCAGGCGATTGCGAAAGTCGAGTTCTCCGACAACAGGTCCGAGATTCGTCGTGCTCCCAAAAAAGAGCCGTTAGTCCCACTCACCGTAATCGACTGTAAAAACCCCTCCAAAGATCTTTCCTGGTACTTTGATGGCGAACGAATCGAGCCCATGATGGTCAACGATCGAATGCACATCCTGTCCAACGGGAGCTTGATTCTGCACTACTTCATCGACAAGGATGAGATCAAAAAGTATCATTGCGAGGTGCTCATCAACGGAAAGGATCACAAATTCAAGCCCAAAGAGCCCGCAACTCTGGAGGTGGCGGAGGTCGCGCCAGTGGTGGAGATCCCGCAAAGCGGGCGGATTGTTGGCCAGACCGGGAAACAGGTGGTTTTGGATTGTAATTTGGTCAAGGGAACGCCGTTGTTGACGCGAATCCGATGGACCAAGGACAATGTCAACTTGGAGATCGATGGAAGCAAATTCGTGTTTGCGGTAGGCCGGTTTTTCTGGTTATTTAGGAGAGGATTTAGAAGGAAATGGCACGTTTAGGGAGTATCAGTCTGTCGGGAAAATAATGTGGGTTTGTCGGGAAAATAATGTGGATTTGTCGGGAAAATAATGTGGATTTTGTCGGAAAAATAATGTGGGGTTGTCGGGAAAATAATGTGGATTTTCCGGGCTTCGAAATCGCTCATTGTCGCGCTTTGATTTGCGAAATATCTTTTGTTAAATCCACATTATTTTCCCAACAAATCCACATTATTTCCCCAAAAAATCAATATTATTTTTCCGACAAAATCCACATTATTTTCCCGACAAATCTTGTCGACAAATCCACATTATTTTCCCGACAAATCCAAATTTTTTCCCGATAAAAATCCACATTATTTTCCCGACAGACTGATACCACTAGTCCCGGGAAATCGACCAGTAATGAAGCTTATTGTTTTCAGAAAAACAACTCACTAGTCATCAACGACCTCACCGAAGCCGACCGAGGCAGCTACAAGTGCAGAGCGTGGAATAAAAAGGGGAAATCGTACGATGAAGTGGGCCTCATTGTTGGAAGTGAGTTTTTTTTTTCATTTTATGGCCAAAAGGCGTTTTTTTATATATAGTATACGTATATGTACTGTATGTATAATAATAGGTATATCTGTATCTATATGTATATGTATATGTGTATATGTATATGTATATGTGTATATGTATATGTATATGTGTATGTGTATGTATATGTGTATGTGTATGTATATGTGTATGTATATGTATATGTATATGTAAATGTATATGTAGATGTATATGTATATGTATATGTGTAGGTATATGTACTGTATAAGTATATGTATATGTATATGTGTATGTAGATGTATATGTATATGTATATGTGTATGTATATGTACTGTATAAGTGTATGTATATGTATATGTATATGTAAATGTATATGTAGATGTATATGTATATGTATATGTATATGTGTATGTATATGTATATGTATACGTATATGTACTGTATATGTATATGTATATGTATATGTGTATGTATATGTATATGTGTATGTATATGTGTATGTATATGTATATGTAAATGTATATGTAGATGTATATGTATATGTGTATATGTATATGTATATGTATATGTGTATGTATATGTGTATGTATATGTACTGTATAAGTATATGTATATGTATATGTATATGTATATGTATATGTATATGTATATGTATATGTATATGTAAATGTATATGTAAATGTATATGTACATGTATATGTGTATGTATATGTATATGTATATGTATACGTATATGTACTGTATAAGTATATGTATATGTATATGTATATGTATATGTATATGTATATGTATATGTATATGTATATGTGTATGTATATGTATATGTATACGTATATGTACTGTATAAGTATATGTATATGTATATGTATATGTATATGTATATGTATATGTATATGTGTATGTATATGTATATGTAGATATATATATAACAAATTGGCAGTAAATTCCAGTGCCTCAGCCATCATTTCCCACGTTTTTTTCAGACCTTCCCGGCGTCATCGAAGCTCGAATTCACGGCAAAGTGAACGGGCGTCAGATCAAGCCCACCAACATTGTGTTCGCGCGCCCCAACCCCAACGTCAACAGCAATGATCTGACGGTGGATCTGGAGAATCTGCCAGACCCCTTGGGACCGAACGGCACCCGAGCCCACAATCATTTGGTCGGCCTCATGGCCACACCCTCCATGCAGCTCGGGTACGATCCGGACCGCCTTCACGACGACACCAACCCCATGAACGTGCCATTCGCGCGCGCCACGGAGTACAAGTTCAAGTCGGGCGAGCGGATGAAGGTCAACCAAAAGTCGGTGGATACGCCGACCACCGAACGAATGAAATTGGACGTTGAGTTGGACGGAGACTTGCCGAACATCAAGCACGATGACGTCACTGTCGAGCCGATGGAAGAGGACTTGGTGGCGGACCGGCCGGATGAGCTGATTGGGCAGGGAAAGTCGGCGATCAGGTTCGGTCCTAATGGAGAAGTGCCTTTCACGTAAGTTGGGGAGTTCCAAAGGCGCCACAAATCCACATTGCTTAAACGAGCTACAGCTGTCAGCGGAGACAATAAAGGTTTCATCGTATGACATGTCGCACCTATTTTTTTTTAATTTGAAAAATGAGGGGGAGTGAAAAGGGGAGTGTTTGGGCACGTCAAGAAAAAATAAAACAAAAGCGCTCAAGCAATGAAAAATTCTTGGCATTCTGTTTGATCTCAAAGACAATTTTTTGCTCCAAAGATAGCCTGATTACACGATGAAGATGGGGTAGAATGAGGTTATTGCATACATAAATTTGAAGCTGGGCTCCTGCTTAACCTGAACATATACAGGGTCTTTCAAGAAACGTGAAGGAAAGTAGGAGGGTATAACTTTCGGCGGAGGCGGCGCAGAAAGCTCGTTTTTGGAATATGTATTTTTAAGTAACATTATTTTTTGCCTACAAAATAACAAGCTTTTCGAGTGCAAACTGAGGTCGCTACGACCTTCTGAAGTAGAGGCATCTCTACCCCGAAAACCAGGTTTTTTCGGTTGAAAATGATCGTGAAATTTCGGTCTTTTTCGGTTGAAAATCACCAAGAAATGTCGGATTTTTTCGGGGGTTTCGATAGAATTGACGTTGAAAAAAGGGAAGGATATTGCCAACACGTTGGAAATTAAGCAAATATTCGGCTAGCCTCAATTTGGGGCAAATTTCGAGTTTATTTTTCAGTATCTTCCGCGAAGAAGCGTGACATCATTTAGGGATTTGAGGAACCTGGAATCGGCTAGCCAAGGCACCAGAATGGCATAAAAACAAGTCAAAGGGTGTAATGGGCGTCAAAGGGCAGGAATGACAACCAAACTTTTAAACTGCTAGCAAAAACTGGCTAGCCAAAGTGTCAAAATAAATAGTAGCCGAACATTTGCTTAATTTCCAACTTGTTGGCAACATCCTTCCCTTTTTTCAACGTCAACTCTATCGAAACCCCCGAAAAAATCCGACATTTCGTGGTGATTTTCAACCGAAAAAGACCGAAATTTCACGATCATTTTCAACCAAAAAAACATGGTTTTCGGGGTAGAGAGGCCTCTACTTCAGAAGGTCGTAGCGACCTCAGTTTGCACTCTAAAAGCTTGTTGTTTCGTAGGCAAAAAATAATGTTGCTTAAAAATACATCTTTCAAAAACGAGCTCTCTGCGCCGCCTCCGCCGAAAGTTATAGCACTTTCCTTCACGTTTCTTGAAAGACCCTGTATATTTCATATAAAAAATCGGTCGTCTTCTATCTGTTTGAAGCCTAAACTAACAACGCCTAAAAAATTTTGCGATTTCGAGGATTTCTCTAAGATTTTCCCTCGCCCCTATTTGAAGTTTCGTGGAAACATAGTCTGGAACAAGGCGGATTTTTTGAGCCTCAAACGAAAAAAAATCAAATGAGCCAGTTTCGAGATAGAAAATCTCTTCATTTTGCGCAATATTTCGCCTTTCCTCTGACCTCGTCCAAAAAAACTGTCATTGAGACGGATTTTTAGACACTTCCGTAAGCGGAAACAGAATGCCAACTTTCGTGTTGAAAGATAACCCTTTGAGCGCAAAATCTTGACGTGTTGGGCTCAATCGCACGGCTCCGGAGACGGCGCTTAGCTCTGGCTCTGACAATGAGCGGAAGCCCAAAGCCGGCGCCGGAGCCGGAATTTTGTCCTTGGCAATCTCTCTCGGGAAGACAAAATGATTTCAGCAAGAGAATCTTTGCTAAGAAAATCTTCTCCATTTTCAGTTTCAACGACAAGATCAGGCTGAACCTGTCCGAGGGCCAAGAGATCCTCTCGCCCGACATGTCCATGCACCTCCGTACCGCCGTGGATCCTCGAAGCAGCGCCGAAACACCGCTGAAAATCGGTCTTCAAATCAACACGAACCGTTTCGGCGAGTGTCCCGACGGCTACGTGCGCATCAAGGACCACTGTAAGGACATTGACGAATGCGCGCTGGACAAGAGCGTGTGCGCGGGCCGCTCGGCGTGCCGAAATACGTTCGGCGGGTTCGAGTGCGAGCTGGAATGCCCCGAGGGCTTCGCAGCCGACGAGATGGGAGAATGCGCCGACGTGAATGAGTGCACGTTGGGGATGTTCGATTGTGATTTGGGAATGGAGTGTAGGAATACGAATGGAAGCTATGATTGCGTCGAAGCATGCGCTGAGGGCTATTTCATGGAGCACACGGGAGATTGTGTGGGTAAGTGATGGAGTGGGGGGTTTTCGCGAAAAAAATATTATTTGTTTATTCGTTTGTCGGGAAAATAATGAGCACTCTGTCGCAGCGAAAGTCTTTAGGTCAAGGGGGGAAAGAATATAAGAAAAATAGAGCCGATAAGAGAAAGAATAAAGGTTTGGGTAAGAAGCTACTACTAAAAAAAGCAAGAAATATCAGTTAGTCGGGAAAATAATGAGCATTCTTTCGCACCGAAAATCGCATCGCCGCAGAGAACATGAATTGTGTCGCGATTAGACATGGCTGGGGGGCCGGGCCGGGCCGAAAATCGCGGCCCGGCCCGGGGGCCGAAAGAGGTCGGCCCGGCCCCGGCCCCCGTCAAATTTTCTCGGCCCGGCCCGGCCCGGCCCCCAGGGGGCCGGGCCGGGGGCCTACCGGGGGCCGAACTGTAAATATAAATACTGCATTCATTACGAGATATTATACATTTTTTTGGGGCTTTGGTAGTTCAGCCCCCCACGAAAGGTAGTTCAAACCCCCACTGTTTTGTCCATTTCACACCCCCCATAATTAAAAAATTAGAATAATACAAAAAATGGAAATTAGAGTAAAATGACCTCCGGCGTTTTAGCTCAAACCCCAAGTTACCGTCCAAATTCGTTCTTGTGGTTCAGGCAACGATGATCGTAGCCGAGAGAACGCAATCCCGAGTAGGCATTTCAGATTAGATGAGCGGGTTTATAATGGGTCAAGGGGGGCTGAACTGGACTGGGGGGTTGTACTACCGTAGCCCCCATTTTTTTGTTATAACAATCGAAAAAAAAATTTTTGAAACAAAAAATTACCAACCATTGCCATGTATATACTTCAAAAGACCCAATCGGTTCTTGGCTCTGCATTTTTTTTTGTTGGCAACCCTAACTTTCGCTTTGAGACTGGGAATTTTTGTCATTGGGGGCCGATTGGGGGCCTGGCGGGGGCCCCCGGTCGGCCCGGCCCGGGGGCCGGAAGAGGTCGGCCCGGCCCCGGGGCCTTTAAAACTCGTTCGGCCCGGCCCAGCCCGGCCCCCCGGGGGGCTGGGCCGGGCCGGGCCGGGCCGGCCCGGCCCACTAGCCATGTCTAGTCGCGATAAAATCATTTTTTTCACTTCAGCGACAGTATCGCCGCAACGACAGAGCGCTCATTATTTTTCCGACAGACTTATATTAGCATTTTCATAAAGTGCGCATACTTTTTGTTGCGAGTTTTTTTTCTGTGCCGTGCATTTCGCACTTTGTACTACGCATTTTTCAATGCGACATTGTGCTCATTATTTTCCCGACAGACAGATAATAGTCGCGCCATAAAGTCCCATTAGCCTTGTACATACACTGTAGGGTCCTTGGGAGTGTTAGTAACTCACCCGTTGGGGTTTCGTGCGGACACATTTTGCTACGACAAGTCCACATTATTTTCCCGACAGACTGACGCGACGGCTAACCGCGGCTAAGGACTTAGGGCATACTTGGGCTAGTCAATTTTCGATGCGACTGAGCGCTCATTATTTTCCCGACAGACCGATACGAAGTTTTATTGTGCAATCCAAGACATATCTTCGTCAACAATTGACCATTACTTGCCCTTTTGGAAAAAATTAACTTTTTTCCCTTTCCAGACATTGACGAATGTCAGCGTTCCCCTTGCCGCTCACCCATGGAATGCGTCAACCTTGGAGGCGACTATCAATGTGTTTGTCCATTAGGCCTTGAGCTGGTCGACAATGGGACGCGCTGTGAAGGGCTGATATCGAATATGGACACGCCTTTGCAAGCCATGACCTTTGACACAACACCGAATATTTTCGAATGCCCCGAGGGCTTGGAGTGGACGGGAACAGCGTGTGCGGATATTGATGAGTGCGCGTTCGACGCACCCTGTCAACACAAATGCTTAAATCATGCCGGAGGCTATGAATGCTATTGCCCGGAGGGCTATATTTTGGATGAATTTGGACAGTGTTTGGGTGGGTTTTGAGTGGTTGATAGGACAGGTTGGAAGGTTGGACTTCTCCAGATTATCTGTCTAAAACTTCGTTAACCTTTTTATACGATGAAACATATCCGAACGGGACTAACATGTTTCATCGTATAAAATGGTTTAAGTAGGATTTGACGAAGTTTTTCACGTGGAAACCAGTTTGAAAAATTCAAAATTATGTTTCAGCCCTTCTATAACCATTTTATACGATGAAACATATCCGAAACACATCCAACATGTTTCATCGTATAAAATGGTTTAAAAAAACCAAAGTCGACCATATCATCTCGTTCCCAATTAATTTTTTGACTGATCTTCTTTTTAGACATCAATGAATGCGAAATGGAAGGAGTTTGCGGTCAAGGCGAGCTCTGTTTCAACCAGCTGGGCGACTACTCTTGCATTGTGAATGCGTGCCCACCAGAGTATCGGCTGCGGATAGAGAGTAGTGATATGTAGGTTTTTTTTGTTTTTTAATCTATTTTGTCATCCTCAATCCCATGGATATTTGTGGCGCGACTCTCAGTCTGTCGGGAAAATAATGTGGATTTTTCGTGTCTTGGAATTGTCCATAATCGATGTGCGGCGGGTAGCCGCGAGTGGAGATTTGGATACTAAAAATCCACATTATTTTCCCGAAAAACTAATAATTCCGCATTATTTTCCCGACGGAGTAAGAAATTCATATGATTTTCCCGACAGACTCAGAAATCCACATTATTTTCCCGACAGACTCAGAAATCCACATTATTTTCCCGACAGACTCAGAAATCCACATTATTTTCCCAACAGACTGAAAAATCCACGTTATTTTCCAGACAAACGGAAGATCCACATTATTTTCCCGACAATCTATAAATCCACATTATTTTCCCGACAGACTGATAAATTCCTGTTTCAGAGCCACCTGCCTCCCACTGTGCAAGAACTGCACCACGCCCATCATCCACATCTACCTGTTCCCACTGCCGCAGGGCCTGCCGAAGGGCACGCCGCTGGCGCGTCTCGCCGCCCACGACACGAAAGGCAAGATCCTGCGCAACACCACCTTCCACGAGATCCGCGACATCCAGCAGCCGGTGCCGGAGCGGCAGGCGGTGGAGGTGCGCGTGAAGGAGGGGCGCGCCACGCTCCTGCTCAACGACCGCCTGCCCGCCGGCACCAAGCAGCGGCTGAACCTGCGCTCCGCGAGCGTCTCCGTGGACGGGGCGCACAAGTACGCCAGCAACTTCCACATCTTCACGGCCATTTCGAAGTACCCGTTCTAATCCAGCGAATTGTTACGTATTTTAAGGATATTTCTTTTTTTTCTTTCGTCATCGATTGCAGTTTTCCCTCTGTTAATAAATAATAAATATACATAGTAAATACATAATGAATATTTTAGAAGATGTTTTCAGTCTGTCGGGAAAATAATGAGGACTCTTTCGCAGCGAAAATCGCACGAGAAAGTTAGTTGTGCCGCGACAAAATCAAACTGCTTTTTAATGCTTCAGCGACATGATCGGCGTAGCGACATTGTGCTCATTATCTTCCCGACAGACGGATATCAGTCTCCGCGACAACTCCACATTATTTTCCCGACGAACTGACATTATTTTCCCGACATTTTTTTGTAAAGTGCATAGACATTCCGTCACGGTCTCGCACAGAATTGGATGGACCAAGGACAATGTCATGTTGGATATCGAAGAAAGCAAATTCTGTGTTTGCGGTGGACAGGGTTTCTTGTTTCTTTTTGAAAATGACTATTTTAGAAAGTATCTGTCAGCCGGGAAAATAATGTGGATTTGTCGCGCCTAGGAATTACCATCGCTTTGCGACGCCTTGCCGCGGCTGGAGATTTGGAGCGCGACTTCGACGAGGCGAGGAATTTGGCTGTGACAAATCCACATTATTTTCCCGACAGACTGATAAATCCACACTATTTTTCCGACAGACCGATAAGTCCACATTATTTTCCCGACAAACTGATAAATCCACATTATTTTCCCGACGGGCTAAAAAATCCACACTATTTTTCCGACAGACTGATAAATTCACATTATTTTCCCGACAGACTGATAAGGCGTCTAGCTGCGGCCGAGAACCGCAGCGTCCAATCTTGCGATGCGACAGGGTGCTCATTATATTCCCGACAAGCTAATATATAGTAAAAATATGTACATAAGAAGAGGAAACTGCATGATTTTTAGGGATTATACTTGACACAAAAATCTTGGGATTAGCATCTTTTCAATTAGCGATGTAACAAAAATATTGTACCTTGATGCTTCCTTACTAGATTAGAAAATTTGAGCTGCACGGGGGACGTGCGTAAAACACAAAACACACACTATAGTACATGTATATAGAGGATACGTAAAAAAATGAATAATAAACAAAGTACACCGTCACATGGCAATTGTCATGTGTTGGTTCAAATTATTTTTTCAAAAAAGTTAATTACAGATTTAAATTAATATTGCCAGCTTGAATTTGGTTGTCGTAACAAGGTTTATTCGAGCGAGCGAAGCTTAAATTTGGTTTGACAGAAGGCAGGAATTGGGTATATACGTAACCCACACCGTTACTTGGACTCACGGCGTTCCGGCTTCGATATTAGCATTTTCACAAAGTGCCTGGACTTTTGTCGCTGCGCGCACTGTGCACAAACGCCCGCGATTTTTTGCACCGTGCATTGACCTTTCTTTGGTTTTGCACTGTGCATTTGAAATATCGCTGCAACGTAAGCTTTTCTCAACTGCGCCGCGGCGATTTTGATCAAAAATGTGCACAGTGCAATCGGCTTTTTCGACGCTTGCACGGTGCGCGAAGACAAAAATCCACAGTGCGTTGGCGACAAAAGTTCAAGATGCACTGTGCGAAAGCGAAAACAAGTCCAGGCACTTTATGAAAATGCTAATAGGCGAGCCCCCATATACTCGCTGACCAGGGGAGAAGGGGATTTGAAGTGGGACCGACCGGTCGAAGAAGACAAGACTAGAGGTGGCAATCGGGCCGGGCCGGGCCGATTTTTGCGGCCCGGCCCGCGGGCCGAAGTGACCAGGCCGGCCCAGGGCTTTTTCAAATTTGCTCAGGCCCGGCCCGGCCCGGCCCGATGAAAGCCCAGGCCGGCCCGGCCCGGCCCGGCCCGGTTTGGCCCGCTAATACAGAAAAGTTGGATAAAAGTCTTTGCACTTTCTAATGGAAGTTCTTATGATTTCCGGAAGGTTTTTACGTGTGTCTGCGTGAAATTAAAAAGTCTAGTCGAATGACTGGAACATCCGCAGAGGTAGCTAAAGCCTAGCCAAAAAGTTGGATTGTGTTGAATTTTTTAATCCTATAGGAAGTTAGCTATATAAAAGTATGGACGTTATAAGGTACATCGTTAACCAAAAACTGTTTAAACACTTTCATTTACATCAAGGAATCAAAATTACAGTGAAATTTTTAAATTTATCATAAAAAAATTCGAAGATTTTTGCCCGACCCTTGCATATTTGGGTGGGATTTTACATATACATAATAAGTTACATATGCATATACATAATTTTAAAAGGTAGTAAAACAGCGTATAAGTCAAAAAAGGTTTAATCTAATTTCCATCCATTCTACAAAGCATTTGTGCTTTATTTTGCTGGTTTAGCATTAAAAATTTTTTACTTATCTACCTTCCGGGCCGGGCCGGGCCGAAAGTGTCGACCCGGCCCGCGGGCCGAAGCGGTCAGGCCGGCCCAGGGCTTTTTCAAATCTGCTCAGGCCCGGCCCAATTGCCACCTCTAGACAAGACCAAGGAGAAACGTATAATATTTATTTGCAACACAGCAGGAAAAAGTGATTATAAGATGATCAAATCCGTGGCTTTTATAGGGAATGAGCGAACTTATGCAAATTCAAGGTCTAGCGCCAACAAAAGTTCAGAAATATGGGAGAATGAAAGCGCGACGTGCAAAAAGGTATCAGTCTGTCGGGAAAATAATGTGGATTCGTCGCGCCTTGGAATCGCCCATCATCGTTCTGCGAGATTTGGATTTTACAAATCCACATTATTTTCCCGACAAACTGAAAAATCCACATTATTTTCGCGAGAAACCGAAAAATCCACATTATTTTCCCGACAGACTGGCGGCGATATTCCGGTTGCAAAGTGCCACATCCGTCGTGAAAATAATGTGGATTCGCCGTGCCTTGGAATCGCCCATCATCGCCTTCCAGCCATAGCTGAAAATTTGGTGCGCGGTAGCAGGCAAGATACTTTGCTGCGGCAAATCCACATTATTTTCCCGACAGAAAGATAAATCCACATTATTTTCCCGACAGACTGATAAATCCACATTGGCTTTCAAAGTGTCACATTCGTCGGAAAAATAATGTGGATTCGTCGCGCCTTGGAATCGCCCATCATCGCTTTGCGACGGCCAGCCATAGCTGGAGATAATCCACATTATTTTCCCGAGTATTTTTTTCACAATGTGCAGAGACATTTTTTCCTCCACATTATTTTGAGAAATCCACGCTTTGCGACGTCTGGCCGCGGCTGAAAATTTGGTCCGCGGAAGCGACAAAGCAAGATATTTCGCTGCGACAAATCCACATTATTTTCCCGACAAACTAATAGTCTTTTGCCCAAATTTTCTCATAATTTTGACCCTTCGAACACCCACCTTTCAGAGAGATTTCCGCGACATTCCCACTGCCCAATAACGCGTCCCGACATTTCGGGTCAGGGACAACTCGGGTCGCGACAACTCGGGTCAACGACACTTCGGGTCAACGACACCTCGGGTCAACGATACCGTTTAATATTTTCGCTTCGGGACTGGGAAAAAAGAATTTTTTTGGTGAATTTGAGAAATTTTTGAAATGTTTTCGCTTCGGGACTTGGAAAAAAGAATTTTTTGGATAGTTTCAACAAATTTTTGAAATGTTTTCGCTTCGGGACGTGGGAAAAGGATTTTTTTGTACTGAATGTTACAATTTTATTTTACATAAGGTACAAATGTTATTTCTTTAATTTTTTAGATAAATAGTTATTTTAGAGGTAATTGAGGTTTATTTTAAAAATTTTTTGGGAAAATAGTGTTTATAAACGAGGAGCAAATAAGAAAATCGTTATGTGCATACAACCATTACGACTATCTTCTTACTCCACTCTCTGGCACTGTCTGCGTTTAAATCCCGTGCTTCCAGTTAAAACAAATGGATATGATTTTCTAATTTACTCATCGCTTATACACTATTTTCCTAAAAAAATTTTAAAAATAAACCTCAATTCCCCAAAAATTCTTTTCCCCAGTTCTTGAAGCGAAAACATTTGAAAAATTTCTCAAATTCACCAAAAAATTCTTTTTTCCCAGTCCCGAAGCGAAAATATTTCAAAAATTTCTCAAATTCACCAAAAAATTCTTTTTTCCCAGCCCCGAAGCGAAAATATTAAACGGTATCGTTGACCCGAGTTGTCGCGACCCGAGTTGTCCCTGACCCGAAATGTCGTAGCGCCCCCAATAAGTGCCATAAACGGCCTGTCACTCCTCTGTTTTCGTCATTACCCATTCCCCAGACAATCACGGCTCCTTCAAGTTTGTAGTTCCCCCCTTCTTTCGTCTCGTTTTCCCCGCAAAAATTGAGAACCCCAAAGTCGCCTTGGTGATGGGTTCGTAATAAATATTATTTTCCAAGCGGGGCTTTCGTTCAAAAAAAGTGTGCAGAATCGCAGATTCCGCCACCGACCCGGCTTCTTTTCGGCTTTTGTGCGGGAATTCCCGGGGAGGCTTTCGAACGGTTTAAACTTTGTAAGTTTGAGAAGTTCGTAGAAAGAGTTTGAGAGCTTTGTAAAAAGCCTGTAAGAAGGTGTTGAAAGCATAATGAATTTTTCGAAATTTGGATATTTGGAGACCTTGTGGGTGGGGAATATTGTAAGTCACTGTTGACCGAATTTGAGCTCAAAAGATCTTCTTTTTTGTTGGAAATTTTGCTGTGTTTAGAACGTTAACTTTTTTGATGTCTGTCGGGAAAGTAATGAGCGAAGCGTCGCGTCGCTGAAGTGGAAGCAACTCAATTTTTTCACAATTCATTTTCTCGGCGACCGTTCGATTTTCGATGCGTCAAAGGGCTCATTATTTTCCCGACAGACTGATAAAACTTGATTTATTTTTTCAAGGGAAGTGTTCAAACTTGACCGCTCGGATTTCCTTTAAATTTTGCGCACATTTTGTCGATAGCGCTCATTTCAATTCCTGAAAATGTAACACATATATTATAACTCTTTCCATAAAGTCCGCAGACTTTTTATCGCTAGTCGAAAACACCCATTTTGCACCGTGCGGTTCACTTTTTGCACCGTACAATCGGAATATCGCGGCGACGACGAAAAAAGTCCACGCACTTTATGGAAAGACTATGTAGTAAGACCATCTGTTTGTCGGAAAAATAATGAGGAATTGTCGCAGCAAAACTTCCCGGCTTGTTGCATATAATTGCGATAATTGGCGATTCACAAACCCACATTATTTTCCCGACAGACTGATATTTTCTTGCAAGATATTCAACACTCCTTTTCCAAGAAGATACTGTGTTTTTACCTGAGTAAATCTTGTTTCTCAGCTGTATATTTCCCCACACTTCTGAGTGGTTGGCACGTCAAGATACCAGCCGTTTTCCTTCATTGAATTTTCGATGCAAGAGAATTCCGAAAATTAATAATTTTGGAACGTTTTAGTCTTTGATTTAGCACAAGTCTGGCACATTTTCCCATGGTTTTAGGGATTCAACCGCATGCGGAGCACATGAGAATGTGTTTCAGACTTTGTATTTTAGTCACGGTTCTGATTCCATGGGAGGTTTTTGGACATAAAGGGGCGGGAAAACGGGGAAACGGCAGGGTTTTAGTGGGGTTCTCAAAGTGCTGTGCTCAGATTTTAATGAATTTAGGACACATTTAGAGTTATTTTTTTCTGAGATGTGAAATCCTAGCTTGCACTTTGCGGAAACTACCAGGACTTTTTGGTCAAACGTCAGCAAAAATTTTACATTTTTTTGCAAAGTTTTACATGAAAAATTTTACATCTAATTCTATCGTATAGTACGTAACTTTTCCACTAAAAACCGATTTTTTTCATGCGAAAACGACAAAAGATATAGCCAAAAAGCTCTTACTTTTACATCTTTTACAGATCTCCCCTTTTCGTGTACTCTCTCGGCCACGAAGGTCGTTGAATATCTCGACATTCCACAATTTTGTTGTCGAGAAGAAAAGAAGGGTCTTTTTTTTGGTCGAAAAATTGCTCGCCGCAGTCGCAGCAGTCTGTCGGGAAAATAATGTGGATTTTTCGTAATGCCTCGCTTTGTCGGAGGCACGGAAAAAAGTCGATGACGAGCGATTGCAAGGCACAGCGAATCAACATTCTTTTCCCGACAGACTGATAAATCAACATTATTTTCTCGACAGACTGTTAATCCACATCATTTCCCCGACAGATTGATAAATCCATATTATTTTCATGACAGACCAATAATCCACATTATTTTCCCGACAGACTGATAAATCCACATTATTTTCCCGACAGACTGTTAATCCACATTATTTCCCCGACAGATTGATAAATTCACGCTATTTTCATGACAGACCAATAAAACCACATTATTTTCCCGACAGACTGATAACTCCACATTATTTTCAAGACAGACCGATAAATCCACATTATTTTCCCGACAGACTGATAAATCCCCATTATTTTCCCGACAGACCGATAAATCTACATTATTTTCCCGACGGAGTTATCCCAACACCAAGTGTTAGTGTTTTCATGAAGTTCGGAGACTTTTCGTAGTAAAGTTTTTTGCACTTTTTGCCCATACCTTCATAACATTGACTAATGGGCGTTATTTTGTTATTGCATTTTTCAAAAAGTACCTACTGACTTTGATAAATCCACATTATTTTCCCGACGGAGTTATCCCAACACCAAGTGTTAGTGTTTTCATGAAGTTCGGAGACTTTTCGTAGTAAAGTTTTTGCACTTTTTGCCCAAACTTTCATAACATTGACTCATGGGTGTTATTTTGTTATTGCATTTTTCAAAAAGTACCTACTGACTTTGACTTTTTACTATTAACTTTTACGCCATTTGAATCCGTGGGGTCTTACAACATATAAAATAAAATGGTTTACCTTTCAGCTCCTTCGTCTTTCACCCCTTTTCTCAACATACCATACGTCTACTGTAGATTCAATTAGCCCTTTTTTGACCACCTTTTCAACAAACTTCCCGTAATTTTTTCGCCATGTTCAACGCGATGTACGCGAGTGCGAAGAACGGACTGGACCCGGCCAAGCCCTACACCCTGAACGACTTCGAGATGAAGGGAAAGCTGGGCAAAGGCCAGTTCGCCGAGTGCTACAAGGCCAAGTTTCTGGGCGACGGAACGCACTATGCGATAAAGAGGATTCAGGTAAGTGTTGGCTACTGGAATTTGATGTTTTTGAATTTTTAGATGAGCATGTTGAAGGACAAGAAGTCGAAGGACGATTGCCGAAAGGAAATGGACCTGTTGCAGCGGCTCCGACACGAGAATATCATCCGATACTACGTGTCGTTTGAGGATAAGGTGAGTGAAATGATATTACTGTGGGGGTCGGTTCCAGTGGCAAAAAACGTATCATTTTGCACCCGAGAAGTGTCAAAAATGTGTCAAAATGCTTCCCTCTCCAAGTGAAAAAACTTCGTTTTGAAGGCGCGTCCTTTATCCCCATAAAAAAAAGCGGGCGCGTTTTTGAAACCGGAGTTTTTTTCACTTGTAGAGGAAGGTATTTTGCCATATTTTTTTGTTACTTCCTGGATGCAAAATGGTACATTTTTTGCCACTGGATCAGGTCCCCCACTGTAGAAGGGCAGTGTCCGAAGTGCGACGCTCAGATTTTAATGAAGCTTGGCATCAATTTAGAGTAATTTTTCCTATACCAGGAAAGTATTATTTCTCTGGTGTATGGAGTTGCAGGCCGTGACATATTTACATCAAAAAACCCAAAAATTTTTCTGATCCAGAATATGCAAAAATTAGCCGCCTAATTTTGGTTTGTAAAGGCGAAGCTGAGCTAAAGTAAACCCTGAAATCTTGACAAGCCTTACGATATCAAATTTAGCAGTTCCAATGTGCATATATAAATATTTAAGAAAGGGGCATTTGCGAGAAAAGTTCTGACGGTTTTTTTCGCCCGTAGACCAAAATTACGCTGTACCGAGTTTGCAGTATCAGTCTGTCGGGAAAATAATGAGCACTCTGTCGCAGCGAAAATTGCATCGCCGCCGAGAAAATAAATTATATCGCGGCAAAACCAATTTTTTACTTACAAGGGAAGTACCCCAAGTGCGACGCTCAGATTTTCTTTAAATTTTGCACACACGTCGGGCATGGACTAAGTATCAATTCCTGAAAGTTTTAGCTCGCGCTTTGCAAGCGCCGCCGAGATATTGGACGATCTTTGCCGTCGAGAGAGCATGCTAACCGCGGAGAGCGGTCAGAGAGAAAAACACTTTTTGGCCATAACTTCGCTAGTTTCGTACGGAAAAAATTCATTTCTTGTGGAAGCATTACCCATTACAATAGGAATAAGCATGAAACTTTTTGTGTCGAAATTCTGCAAAAAGTGTCAAATTTTCGCCGACTTTCGGACTAAAAATCTCGGTTGTTTCTGCAAAGCGCGAGCTAAGATTCTCGCATATATCTTAGAAAAAACTATTCTAAATTTGTGCCAAGTTTCATCGAAATCTGAGCGTCGCACTTGGGGTACTTCCCCTGTTAATTTCGTTTTTCAGAATCAAGACTTTTTGTACATTGTCCTTGAACTGGCCGATGGCGGAGATTTGCATGGAATGCTGAAGGTAAGCGACAGATTGTAGAAAGTTTTGATACCGTAAATTTCCTCTCAGACCTTCAAGAAGAACCGCCGATTAGTGCCGGAGAAGACGATCTGGAAATACTTTGTTCAGATAGCTCGCGGCTTGACGTACATGCACGACATGAGCATCATGCATCGAGGTGAGACTTTGTGACTCATATGTTTCATAAATTTGCCATATTAGTAGTTTCATAAAGTGCGTAGACGTTTTTTTCTGCCTTTTATCGCGAACGCACTAAATACGCTGTGCACTGGCGACAAGCATGGGAAAAAGGTCAAAATTCACTGTACGAAAGAGGCAAAATGTCCATGCACTTTATGAAAAAAACAATGATCTTTTAAACATCATCTTTGCACTTCAGACATCAAGCCGGCCAATGTGTTCATCACGGTGAAAGGCGTCGCCAAATTGGGGGACCTGGGACTCGGCCGATTCTTCAGTATGCAGACAAATCAGGCCCATTCTTTCGTCGGCACACCGTATTACATGTAAGTCGATTTTTTTGTAAAAGCTAGCAGGCTGACCGACGAAATAGTAGTTTGTAAAAATCGTGTGTGCAAAGTTTAATGGAAATCTGAGTGTGAGTCTTTGAGAATTTCTTTCTTAAACAGATTTTAGCATTTTTTAGGTCACCCGAGCGAATGGTCGAGCAAGGATACAATTTCAAATCCGACGTGTGGAGTTTGGGCTGTCTTCTTTACGAGGTAGGCTTTCCCACTCATCTGTTACTCATCTTCTTGACTTTTTCAAAAAGTGCGTCGACTGTGCGCCACGGCATAAGTCACGCTCTTTGAAATGTGTAGCAAAAAATCTGTGAATCACAGTTTATCAATATTATTTTCAGATGGCGGCGCTACAATCACCATTCTACGCCGAAAAAACAAATCTCTATGCGTTGGTGAGGAAGATCGAGCGCTGCGACTACCCTCCCATCCCATCGGATCTGTATTCCAAACAGGTAAATTATCAATTTTCTGGCGCTTATGTAGAGAGAGAGAATCATGCTTTTTTGTGGAAAATGAAAAAAAAAATGAAAAAACAGATTTTTCGAAAAAAATAATTTTTATAAAAAAATTGTGTCGTTATGCAAAATTTCGCCCGTAATTCCGAAATTCCAGCTCCAAATCCTCATCGAGAACTGCATTTGCACGGATCCGCAGCGGCGCTTCAGCGCGAAGCAGGTGAAAACCGTCGCCGAACACATGAACGCCCACTTCTCGGGGCGACGATGAACTTTCCTCCAACTCAACGCCATTAAAACACCTTGTAATTATTATCAATAACTCTCGTATAAACTGTTAGATCAACGATGGAATTCGAAGAAAGCGGACGTTGTTCCGAAGGAGCGAAAAAGCGGCGCCTTCGGAAGCCGTCGGATGAACGATTAATCGGGGAAAAACTCGGTGTTTTTTTTTTTGGTTTTCAAAGCAGTGAAAATACAAACCTTTTCATTTTTCGAGTTAATGAGGTCAAATAATTTTTTGTTTTTTTTTCGAAATTTGTTGATGATACTTCTTAAAAGTCTGTCGGGAAAATAATGTGGAGTTGTCGCGCCTCGGAACCGACCATCATCGCTTTGCGACGGCTAGCTGGAGATTTTGGGCGCAACTGGGACGAGGCGAGAAATTTTACAAATCCACATTATTTTCCCGACAGACCGATATTACATAGCCGAGAAAATAATGTGGCTGCATCAATAGGGTCGCTGAAATATTATAACAAGCAATTTGATTTTGCGGCGATGCAATTTTCGATGCGACAGAGGGCACATTATTTTCCCGACAGACTTAAAAATCTGATTTTTATCGCTTTATTTCCCTCAAAGAACAGTCAAGGTGCATTAAAATTTGTCATTATCGCATTTCCCGCGAAAATTCGTACTTGCAACAGAATGCCAAAACATCAAGTTTTCGCTGAAAAAATCAAGTTTTTCACTATTTTCCCGACAAACCAATATCTACAACCATTCACCTTGCAGACCAAAAGAAACCTCTATATAACGAAGGCCTTCCACAATAAAGGCAACACATCCTCTGTAACGGGAGCTCGCACACAACGAAACCCGTCTATAACGAGCAATTTTAGTGTATCCGGTGTAAAATCGCTTTCTCGAGATTTGTTGTACAGAAATTTCACTGTATGCGCTTTTTAAAATCCAATTCTTTCTTAATGAAAAGAAGGGCTGAGGTGGAAAATTGAGGTGAGCGCGTAATAACCACTCTTTTCTGGATGAAAACGGCGTCTTCAAGGTCATAATTTTCCTATTTTTGTGTTTTTCTCGGCTCCTCAACTTTTTTTGATTTTATTTTTTTGACATTTTTTAATTTTTGGCTAGTTAAAATTAGCCAAAGCTTTAGTATAATTTTTTCGAGGCCCAACGCAAACTCCTAGCTTGCGTTTTGCAGAGATGACATATTGTTAGATTTTTAGGTCGAAAATTGGCCAAAATGTGTTTTGGTGAGAAGAGCTTCACGGCTGTCTCTATCGCGATAATGTTTTCACAAGAAATCGATTTTTTCCGCACAACACTGACAATAATATCAGTCTGTCGGGAAAATAACGGCGGATCGCCGCGCCTTGGAAACGCCCATGATTGCCTTGCGACGGCAAGCCGCACCTGGAAATTTGGTGCGCAACTGCACCCAATTCTTTAACATTTTGCTGCGACGACCCGCCGTTATTTTCCCGACAAGATATTATGAGCAAAAAGTGTTTCTTCTTTGACCGCGATTCGCGTATTCTCCCGGCCGCAAAGACCGTTGAATATCTCGGCTGCGGCTCACGGCATTCTGTACTTTTGGGACACAACCGATCTCCGCGACTTTTTCAATTTTTTTCGTAGTGCGCTTGCTTTCTCTCTCCATATCTCGCTAGCCATTTGAGCTAAAAAGCAGAAATTTGGCATGGGAGTAGATTAAAAAGCCAGCTTTCAGAAAATATATAAATTGTAAGGAACCCCGTCGTATAAACTTCGCAATGACAATTGAAAAAAATTCATTTTTAAACCTTCTGCAACCCAAAAGTGCAAGTTGCAAGATCGTATTGACAAATTTTTTTTTGTCTATGTGTGTCAAATTCGATTCTCTACAAGACAGCCAAATCTCATCTTATTTGATGTGTAGCGAACTGAGTTATGGTTACCGTTACAGTGCTTTTTTTGGTACTTTAAGGATATTTCGGCCCTTAGGGCATCTACAAAGAACTCCACCAACCGAATTATTCATTATGCCTGTAAGTACGATCCTACAAAGTTTCGTTCTTCTAGCTCGAAAAATTGCAACGTTATTCGCATAATTCTTCTTTCAATAGCCAAGCGCTGAGTTTTTTAATTTTCTGCTTGACAATAATGCTCAAGGTATGAATACCACTTAGAAACCTGACACTTGACGGAAACACTCGCAATGAAGACTTCCAAGCCTTCTTCCGATCCAGACTCAAGGCTTAGCCATTCAAGGAAGAACTATGCGAATAAACTTGCCATTTTTCGAGCTCGGTTGTGTCCCAAAAGTACAGAATGCCGTGCGGCTGTGACCAGAGATTGCCTCGGCTCCGGAGCCGGCTCTTGGCTCCGGCTCCGAGCCGGGAGCCAGAGCCGGAGCCGGAAATTTTGGGTGTGGCTCCGGCTCCCGAGCCCAAAGTCGGAGCCAGGCATCTTAGCGTTCGGAAAAGTAAAAATTTCATGATCTTGTTAAACCAAATTGCTTGAAAAATACTGGCAATGATGCGTTGCATACGACCTGGCTGCAAAAACGTGGGGTGTGTGATCTCTGGGCACTAATAACTTCTATTTTTGCAAAACTATTTTAAAAAATTTTTTGGCACGGGAACCGGTATTCGGAGCCGGAGACCTTTTTTTTTGGAGCCAAAATTTCGAGCGTGGCAATCTCTGGCTGGGACCCGCGAGCTGAAATGAAACTTTCGGGAACTGACACGCGGTCTATGCCAAAATTGTGTGCAAAATTTTAAAAAATCATATCGCCGCATTTGCAGTGCTCACTTGCAAAATACGACCCCTTTTTGTAGAAAAATGAAGAAATTTTTTTGTAAATTTAAAAAATGGATTCCAAAGAAAAACCTTTCTTTGTTTTCCGTTCCCGGAGATAACCTTTTTCGCTTCTTGTTTTTTTTGCATCCCGCGAGAAATCCCCGGCAGATCCTTGATTGCGTTTTGTAATTCGCTTGTTGTCGCATCCACTGCGCCAGAGATTATTTTGCACCGTTTTTTTGGTTTTTGAAAAAGCGCAATTTCCGAGGCGATAGATTTCTTTTTTTTTTAATTTTTGAGATTTATTATCAGTCTGTCGGGAAAATAATGTGGGTTTGTCGCAGAAAATGTCTCGCCTCGTCGCAGTTGCGCACAAAATCTCCAGTTAGCCGTCGCAAAGCCATGGTTAACGATTTCGCGGCGCGACGGACCCACAATATTTTTCCGACAGACTGAAGAAAAGTGGCTGGGCTAATTTTTGGCATTTGCACTGTGCGAAAAAAGCCCGGTTGCGACAGCTCAAAAAAAAGCCGTTTGCACGGTGCAAAAAGCAAGAAATTGCACAGTGAAAAGTCAAGTTTGTTCTCGCACAGTGCATGCCGCCGAAATCATTGCAGCGACAAGTTATGGCCAAGTATTGCCGGGAAACGGATCAAACTTTTGAGCCAATCTTTTCAAAGGCACATTACCTTATATATTAATAGTAACGTCATTCCGTCGGGAAAATAAAGTGCATTTAACAACCTGTCGGGGAAATAATGCGGATTTATCAGTCTGTCGGGGAAATAATGTGGGTTTATCAGTCTGTCGGGAAAATAAAGTGCATTTATCAACCTGTCGGGAAAATAATGTGGATTCATCAGTCTGTAGGGAAGATAATGTGGGTTTATCAGTCTGTCGGGAAAATAATGTGGATTTATTAGCCCGCCGGGGGAAATAATGTGGATTTATCAGTCCGCCAGTCTGCTGTTGCCGACAAAAAATCTCCAGTCGCGGCTTAGCTCTCGCAAAGCGATAATGGGCGATTCCAAGATGCAAAAAATCCACATTATTTTCCCGACAGGCTGATAAAAAAAAGTACTGTCAAAATTCGCTGTAAAATGAATGACGACAAAAAAAAATTTTTTATAAAAACGATTTTTACGAAGCTCTTTTTTGACCTGAAATCAACTCGTGTGGCCTCAGCGAAGCCTCTCGATATCATTCGTTATCCAGAGGCTTCTCTGTATTAGAATTTATTGTACAAAGCTCCACTAATAATACGTGTGTATCAGTCCGTCTAGACGCAAAAATGAAGCCTCGAATCCACAACTTCTGGAGGCACTTGCCGACGCGGAAGATTGCCAAAGTCGCCACCATAATTGTCGTCCTGCAAACCGTCTATTTGCTGACCATGCACAACGAACTCATGGACCTCTTCTCGGGCGACGAGGACTTCCCCACAATGCGGCCGATAAATCACACGTTCGAGGACATGGACTCGGTCAAATACATTCAAGATTTGGTGAATGGTAAGACATTTACAAATTGTTGGAAACCGTATTTTACAAATTTTAGGAAAAGCCGAAGTGGCTCCGGTTGTGGAGCCGGAGAAATACCCGGAGATTTATCTGGGCTGCTCCATGGAGGAGACGCGAAATGTGAGTCGCGGATGGATCACGAACGGTCGATGGTTTTTGTACTCCGCCTATGAGGATCGGAGAGCCAACTCGCTGTATCCGAAATTAAAAACTGTCATTCAGGCAAGTGAAATGGGGAAAAACAACAAAAAAAGGGAGGTTGGGCTATCAGTGTGTCGGGAAAGTAATATGGATTTATGAGTTTGTCGGGCAAATAATGTGGATTTCTTAGTTTGTCGGGGAAGTAATGTGGATTTATGAGTCTGTCGGGAAAATAATGCAGAGTTATCAGTTTGTCGGGGAAATAATGTGGATTTCTTAGTTTGTCGGATTTATGAGTCTGTTGGGAAAATAATGCAGACTTATTTTCTTAGATTGAAAATGTCTTGCCTTAAAGACCAAATCCCTAGTCGCGGCTAGACGTCGCAAAGTCATGATGCACGTCAATCCAGCGCATTTCCTGAACCGTTTCGAAACTTCGTATCGTTTTCATTGATTTAAATGAGAGACGAAATGTCGCGAAATTATCGGCACTTTTTCTCGCCCGAAATAATTGTTTTTTCTCGAAAAGGAAGACGAAAGCACAGGGGATTCGTTTTTACTTATAAAAACTTTTATTTACTTATAGGTAAAAATATTTCCCAAAAATTCACTTATAAGTTAAAAAAAGGCGGAGCCTATTTTCATTTACTTATAAGAAATTTTATTTACTTATAAGAACTTTTATATACTTATAATTACCAATAAGGACTCCGAAAAGAAAACAGTTGAGCGCCAAAGACGCTTTTGGCTTTTTGAACGCATGGGCGAGACTTAGAAATTCTAAGTTTTTCGTAGCAGTACTGGTCAAAGAGGGTATTTAAACGTTGGATGGAACAAGGTAAGGGGTTTCTAGTGAGTTTTTTTCTTTTACAGGACTGTAGAAAGTGGGTAGATGAAAAATCCGGAACATAAGAAACTTCCCGATTAGGAAACATGTCAAAATGGAAGAGCAGACAGCCTGGGAAGATCTAGAAACAAGCATGATCAATCAAGAATTTGGATGAAGAACTCTTTCCTCGATTTTGGTAGGTTTTTTAAACTGCTTCCACATATCAGAAGGCCAGAAACTTTTCAAGACATAGTTTTCTTATGTTGTACTAGGTCCAGGTGAACCCACTATTTCAGATAATCACAAAATGTTCGTGGAGGAAGTAAATGGGCAACGTGCACACAATGTCTGGAAAAAATGACTCTCGGATGCCTCAGGTATGTTGATAATATTCACCTGGACCTAGTACAACATGAAAAACTTGATGTCTCGAAATCTCATTGCTAAATTTCTGAACCTCAAACTAATTTTTGGGATGGAAAAGCACAAAAAATGAGTTCAATGAGATCTCATAATAAACTATCTCCGAAAATTTTATTTACTTTTTCTTTATCTTTGACTATTTTCAGTGCATCTAGCTGCAGGAGTACCCATAGAAAATCCGCATAGAAGCAAGTTAGCCCCGTCAGGACACAGAAGATGCGCTAACCACATGTGTAACCGGTAATATATCAGAGTCAAGTTGTTTTTTACTTTGTTTGAATAAATTTTTATTTATCCTGCACTGTGCAAAATTTGCTGTTACCTATAAGTATTTATAATTACCTATAAGTGAATTTCCCGGGCACCGAAAATAAAAATTACCTATAAGTGATTTGAAAATCACTTATAAGAACTTTTATTTACTTATAAAAACTTGAAGTTTTTATAAGTAAATAAAAGTTTTTATAAGTGATTTTGAGTTCCCTGTGAGATAAGAAAATTCTTTTTATCGGATAGTTACATTTCGTTTTGGACGAATCACCAAAAAGGGGCGGGAAATTTTTTCTTCTATTTTGGATTGACGTGTGATGGAAGATTCAAATCCGCAAAGACATTATTTTCCCGACAATTTTTTTTTAGTTTTTTTCTGACCAAAAAATCGAAGGAAAAGTTCATTATACAGTACGACACTCGGACTTGGATATTGTAAACATTTGAAATAACCACGCCATTTGTCGGGAAAATAATGTGGATTCGTCGTGACTTGGAATCGCCCTTCATCGCTTTGCGACTGCTATCGCGAGTGGTGATTTGGTGCGCACCACGCCTTGCTGCGACAAATCCACATTATTTTCCCGGCAGATTTTTTAAACTTTTGCTTTTTGTTGGAAAAAATAAGCTAAAAAATCGAGTTTATAAATATATACTGTTATATTATGCCTCAAGTACGACACTTAGCCATAGATAATACATATGACTTTGTCGGGAAAATAATGTGTATTCGTCGCCGCTTGGAATCACCTTTCATCGCTTTGCGACGGCTAGTGGCGGCTGGTGATTTGGTGCGCTGTAAAGTATGATGCGACTAATCCACATTACTTTCCCGACAAACTAATACTAGGCGGGCCAAAAAGCAAAAAAAAATATCGCTGTGACCGCGTAAAAACATAAATTTTTTCAGCACGAAACTGGCAAAGATACGGCCAAAAAATGCTTTCCTTTCTCTGACCTCTCTCCGCCTTTCGCATGCTCTCTCGGCCACAAACATTGTTGAATATCTCGGCTCTCCCTGCAGAGAGCGAGCTAAAACTTTTAATATTTGATGTGTGGCCTATGCGAAAAGCTTGTGCCAAATTTGAAGAAAATACAAGCGTCGTACTTGTGGTACTTCCCTTATATCCTGTAATAGATATATTTGCCCAAAACTATGTTAAAATACGATTAAAACCAAATTTCTTCTATCTACATATCATGTACAAGGTGTATTTCTATTATCTACAAGATTTTTTTCAGGTGATTGCGTCCACATTCTACGTTGTGGACGACTCGGAGCGTTGGTATTGCCATATCCGCAACTCGGACGGCGAAATGCTCCGCGTTCGCGCGCATTTCCGCCTCATTTGGCAGAGGGCTTGGGATGCGCGCCGGACGTTTTATAATCCCTACTTGATTACGTGCGCCCTGCCCAACGATTTCACGATCTACAAGGGCGCTACGGTAATGTTGAGGGGAAAAAAATGTCCGAATGGAAACGACACCTTCATCGATGTGAATCTGGTGTCCAAAGCGCGGGAAATGGAGCGACATAAAAGATATATGGCAGCGAAACCGGTGGAGATCGGCGAGAATGGGAGGAAAATTGGGAAGATTTTGGAAACAATGGCGAGAAATCGATATGATAGAGGTAAAGGAGGATATAATTATAAGTAAAGTGCTCAATGTACGACGCTCAGATATACTTTGAATTTTGTCCACATAACAGGCATAGACCACATATCAATGCCTGAAAGTTTTAGCTCGCACTTCGCAGGCACAGCCGAGATATTCAACGATCTTTGTTGCCGAGAGAGCACGCGAAACGCGGAGAGCAGTCAGAGAAAGGAGCGCATTTTTTGGCCGTGTCTTTGCCATTCTTTGAGCGGAAAAATTTGATTTTTTTTGTGGAAGTATTATACGTCTACGGTAGGAAATTCAAAGATTTTTGGCTGTAGTGAGAGAGTAAGCAAAACGCGGAGAGCAGTTAGAGAAAGGAACGCATTTTTTGGTCGTATCTTTGCCAGTTTTGCGCGGAAAAAATTGATTTTTTGTGGAAACATTACTCTCTACAATAGAAATAGGTATCATAACGACATAATTTAAAAAAAAAATTTTTTTTTTAATTTTTATGAATTTTTACATGAAAAAAATATCTCACGATCAGATTTCCTCTAAATTTTGCATACTTTTTTGGCATAGATCACGTATCAATTCCTGAAAGTTTTAGCTCGCAGTTTGCAGGCACAGCCGAGATATTCAACGGCGTTTGCCGCCGAGAGAGTATTCGAAACGCGGAGTGCGGCCAGAGAGAAGCCACTTCTTGGCCATGTTCTTGGCCATTTTTGAGCGGAAAAGAATTGGTTTTTTGTGGAAATATGTATTATACGTATACAGTAGGAATTGCAAAGATTTTTGACTGTAGTGAGAGAGCACTAGAAAAGCGGAGAGCGGTCAGAGAAAAGGCACTTTTTTGGCCGTCTCTTTGCCAGTTTCGCTTGGAAAAAATTTATTTTTTGTGGAAACATTACCCTCTACAATAGAAATAGCTACGAAAATTTTCATACCAAAATTCGCAAAAAAATGTAAAATTTTTTCAACTTTCGACCAAAAAATCTCGGTCGTCTCTGCATAGCGCGAGCTTAAAATCTAAAAGACGTCCTATGAAAGTCTATTCTACATTTCTATAAAACATCATCGAGTTTTTTGAGTAAAAATTTCAAAATTTTGGGTCTCGACACGAAAACGATAATTTTTTAAAATTCAAAGATTCATGTAAAAAATCAAAAATCTGTTCATTTGGGTAAAATTACAATTGATTTTGAGGCTTGGTAATATGTTTCATCAAAATTTTGAAAAAAAAAAATTTTTTGAATTTTTGCCACTTTTTGATCTCAGAATCTCAAAAAAAAATATCTAAAATAAAAATTTCATCAACATCTGAGAATCACACTTCAACCACTTTTCCCTCCGAATTCTTATCTCATTTTTCAGTCAAATTAGAAGACAAACAAGCCGCTTTAAACGAGGACGAGGCCAAGATTTCGATCAAGCAGATCGACATCGCCCCAAGCCCTCTAAAAATCGCGGTCTGCGTGAAAGGCATGGACTTCTTCGAGGACAAAACCTACGATCTCACCGAATGGCTGCTTTTCCAGTTCAAATTGGGGGCGGATTCGGTTACGTTGTACGTCTACCATCTGCCGGAAAGGACGCTGAGAATGCTGAATGAAGTCGCGAGAGAGTACGACTTGCGATTGGTGAGCAGACTTGATATTTTTTGTGCCAGTTTGTGGTGCTTGGGGCAAGATAAAATATTTTTTGCAAAAATTTGTGAAAAACTTGATTTTTTTGGCGAAAACTTAATGTTTTGGCATTCTGTTGCAAGTACGCATTTTCGCGGGAAATGCGATAATGACAAATTTTAATGCACCTTGACTGTTCTTAGAGAGAAATAAAGCGATAAAAATCAGATTTCAAAGTTTGTCGGGGAAATAATGAGCACTCTGTCGCATCGAAAATCGCACCGCCGCAGCGACGCGGTGGGAAAAAGCGGACGTTTTCGGGGATATTTGGATGCACGGTGCATAAACTAAAAGTGCAAGGTGCAAATTTGTGTCGGCACAGTGCATTTTGCCTGGAGACGAAAAGTCTGCGCACTTAATGAATAAGTAGCATAATGATGAATACAGTGACCGACCTGATCCAGTGGCAAAAACGTACCATTTTGCATCTGGGAAGTATCAAAAAACATCGCAAAATACCTCCCTCTCCAAACAAAGAAACCCCTTTGAAATCGGAGTTTTTTTAAAAAAATCCGAATCTTGGCCAATTTTCGACCTAAAGATGTCGATTTTTCCTGTTCAGCGCAACCTGAAAGTCTCGCATTCCGATCTGAGAAGTTATTGATCTACAGTGGCGGATCTGATCCAGTAGCAAAAAACGTACCATTTTGCATCCGGGAAGTGTCAAAAAATGTGGCAAAATGCCTCCCTCATCAATTAAAAAACTCCGTTTTGAAGGGCGCAAGAGTTTTTTTACTTGCAGAGGGAGGTATTTTGCTACATTTTTTGATACTTCCCGGATGCAAAATGGTACTTTTTTGTCACTGGATCAGGTAGCTCTAATTACTTCATTCCCCTTCCAGATTCATCTCGACCTGCCCGGGAACACCACCCTCTCCGACCACCAACAACACGACTACATTTGGAACAACCATTACCAGAAGCGGCGCAACGAACTGATCCCCTACAACGACTGTTTCTACGCCTACAGCCACACACACGACTATGTGCTCATCGTCGACACGGACGAGATTGTGGTGCCGGTGGAGGAGGAGAACTGGAACGACATGATTTCGAAGTTCATTCGAGGATTCAGACAGAATGCTACGAGTTTGTCCGCACGGAATGTTTTTAAATTCCCGAGGAAAGGCGATGGAGTCGGAATGAGTGGCCGACGAACACGGGCCTCGATCGCGCAAGACAAGGGCGTCACGGGGAAGAGTTTTATCAGGTGGGCTTCATTCCAAGAGATGCACCAGGTGTAACGCTCAGATTTTGTCTCATTACCAGTCTGTCGGGAAAATAAGGAGCACTCTGTCGCAGCGAAAAAAATAAATGAATTGTGCGACTGCGGGACCAGATTTTTGCTGCGACGAATCCACATTATTTTCCGGACAGACTGATATGAGAGATACGATATTAGTCTGTCGGGAAAATAATAAGCACTCTGTCGCAGCAAAAATCGCAATGGCCGCCGAGAAAATGAATTGTGTCGCGGCAAAATCAAATTGCTTTTCACTTCAGCGACGCGGCAACATTGTGCTCATTATTTTCCCGACAGACTGCTAAATCGTCCCAAAGGTCATCGCCGCGCTGATTTTTTGAGGTTTGCGCAGTGCAGAAAAAAGCAGGTGCGAGCGACGACCCAAAAACCCATTGCACGGTGCAAAAAAAAGAGATTGCACAGTGCAAGATGAACCTTTGTTTTCGCACAGTGCGATTTCTGTCGCAATCTGAAAAATTGATGTCGCTGGAAAAAATGGGAGTCGCGCGCGACGTAAAGCAGAAACAAATGAAAATGCACTGTGCAAAAAGTGTTTTCGGGTCAAGTGCACCGTGCAAAGCGACTTTTTTCGCGATTTTCGCAGCGACGACCCAAAACTTGCACACCCGCGCGGTGCGAAATTATCAGGATTTTTTGTAGCGAGTAGGCCATCAAATTTAGCCATGGCTCTTGAAACAGTTACTGAATTTTCTCGTCTTTCAGCACACAAACCGCAGCGACCGTCTTCAACCACTTTGCATTACATCGATTGCACGGGAATGTTGCCCGAACCGCCTACTTCCCCACCTCCGCGGCGTTGAAGCTGCATTACAAGACGGATTGCCCAACGGACTTCCGAGACGAGTGTGACCGACTGAAGAACTCGTCCATTCCGGACCACAGCCTCGACCGATGGAGCGAAGAAGTCGCGGAACAGGCAAAAGAATTCATCAAACGGGTTGATTAGAGGAGTAATAACAGAGAGCTTTAGGCTGTAAATGCAAATAAAGTATAATAATAAAGTTTATGAAGTGTCAGTTTGTCGGTAAAATAGTGAGCACCCAGTATTCATGCAAAAAGTCTTATAAAGTCTTATAAGTTTCTCACTACAGGTGTTTCAAGAAATTCCGTGGAAATTTTTTGTCGATTCCTTAGCGCTCAGTCAAGATATCCAAAAAATTTTTTTTGCATAATAAAAAAGAGTATGGGCGGTTTTTTGCTTAAGAAAATCATTTTCTCCGCCAATGCGGAAGGCAGTGTATTCGGCGGAGACTTTTGGGCACTTTTTTTGGTCATCACATGACTTTGGATATCCGCAGTATTGACATGGAGAGCTACTACTACTATTTCTTTACATATATGATAGTAGAGGTCCTCCAACGAATTGGAGGACCTTCATTTGAAGTCTTGGCGACGCTATAAAAAGTTTTTATGCTTCACTTTCGAAAAGTCACACTTTTGAAAATTGCGATCGGAACATGGTCAACTTGAACCCCCGAGAAAAAAGTTACAGTAAAGTTATACCCCCATTTTTATTGTGAATATATTGTTTTAACATCGCTATTTGTAGGGTCAAAAAATGTCCACAAATACCTTATCCCAGAGTCAGATACCGCCATCAAATTTTTGTCCATTTTTTTGGCGCACCCTGTACTTGTCGTTCCGTGACGGTTTTTTTAATCTTGCAAACGACCTGAAAATTATTTACCATTGTTCCTCAAAGGTCAGTTTCCTTTCATAATATGAAATATTATTCATTCGAATTCCCGACAAAAAGTTCTCCTAAACTTTAAACTAAACCCGTTTCATGCTTGTTTATACCAAAATTTTGAAATCATCTTTTCCAGGAACTTTTTGGGAGGCAAAACAAAAGCTGCATCAACAGAAGGCTTATGTGGATTTGTGGGGAATTGGGGGAAATTTTATGCTAAATACCTTATTCGGAAAAGGGAAGATGATTTTGATGAGATTTGGTATAAATTTAGACTCATTTTTGAAGATATCAGAAGAAATGAAATCTGTTGGGAAAATATGTGGATTTGTTGCAGAAAGAAGTCTCGTCTCAACACAGTCGCACACCAAATCTCCAACCGCGGCTGGCAGCGAGGATGGGCGATTCCAAGGCGCGACGAGTCCACATTATTTTCCCGACAGTTGCTAGAGCGATTTTTGGCATTTGCACAGCCCAAATCATGGACTACAACATATCTTATCAGTCGGTCGGGAAAATAATGTGGAGTTTTAAATCTGTCGGGAAAATAATGTGCAGTTTTTTATCTGTCAGGAAAATAATGTGGATTTATCAGTCTGTCGGGAAAATAATGTGGATTTTTCAGTCTGTCGGGAAAATAATATGGATTTTTCAGTCTGTCGGGAAAATAATATGGATTTATCAGTCTGTCGGGAAAATAATGTGGATTTTTTAACCTGTCGGGAAAATAACGCCCTTTTTACGAGCACACTGTCGCATCGAAAATCGCAACGCCGCCGAGAAAATGAATTGTGCTTTTCACTTCAGCGACACGTCCGTCATTGTTCTTATTATTTTCCCGACGGGCTGGCACAAGTAGAATATTTTACATATATTATACATCTAATCGTATTATCAACCTGTCGGGAAAATAATGCGGATTTTTCGGATCAAAATGTCTGACAGGTCCACATTATTTTCCCGACAGACTGATAAGTTAATCAAGACTTTTCGACCCAACTAGTGGTGAAGGCGCCGTGTTTCATCCAGATCTGTGCGTAAAACCACAATTTTTATGATTCTGTCGGGAAAATAATGTGGATTTGTCGCAAAATGTCTTTACTCGTCGCAGTCTGATAAATCCACATTATTTTCAAGACAGGCCGATAAAACCACATTATTTTCAAGACAGACTGATAAATCCACATTATTTTTCCGACACACTGATAAATCCACATTATTTTCAAGACAGGCCGATAAATCCACATTATTTTCTCGACGGAGTTATAAATCCACATTATTTTCCCGACAGACTGATAAATCCACATTATTTTCCCGACACACTGATTAATCCGCATTATTTTCCCGCCACACTGATAAATCCACATTATTTTCCCGACAGGCTCATAAATCCACATTATTTTCCCGACGGAGTTATAAATCCACATTATTTTCCCGACAGACTGATATTTTTACCAAAAATTTTCTGAAAATTTCCCATCGCAATTTCTCCAACCCTTCATGGATTTATGAAAGTGAAATCATAATTTTTACGACTGGTTTCTTGGCCTTTGACCGTCCAATCGGCGTCGCGGACGCCTGATTTCCGATTCATAACCAAAACAGCTGAATCACTTGCCAATTTTCGCGAACACCGAACGGTCCCTCATCCCAACGCCCGCTGACGTGTCCCCCGTTCCCCGGGGGGTTCGAATCCGCCCGCTCTCCAATCCAATGTTATTTATTCGCGTCGCTCCGCACGGATCGCGACCATTCGCGACTGTGCAAGCGGATCATGAAGCGGCTGTTCATTTTCGCCTCATTTCTCGCTATTTTTTGCATGGCCTTCCCGCAGCTCGACCCCAAGAATGGGCTCGCCTACGACTCGGAGGCGGTGAAAAAGTTGGGCGAGAGCCTGAATGATGCCAAGGAGAAGGAGGAGTACGGGAAGTTTGTGGAGTTCATGAAGAAGTAGGTGAATTTTCAGGGCATTTGTGGGGGAAATCTTCAATTTTTGAGGGATGGCCGGTTTGTCGGGAAAATAATGAGCACTCTGGGTAAAAGTTCCTTATTTTGGCCACAACTTATATAATAACTTTGCGGAAACTGGTCGGAATTAGCCCAAATTTAGCGTGCACGCTCAATTCATCGTTCTCAATGCCCGGACGTGGATTTAGTTAGTGAGGTACCTTCTTTTTTACGTACCATCTTACCCTTCAAAAACGGCTGCAGCCTGTGATTTTACACTTTATACGATGAAACATGTCCGGAACTAAACTTTTTGCCTCCGTATTTAACTAAATGAGTCGTCACAGCCTTCGTAGGTACCCTTAAAACTATAGAGCTATTATAGTAATTCAGTACCAGCTAGGTCGAAGCGTTTTTTCCTAACTTTAGTGCCCAAGCTTGGGCGCAGTTCGCGAAGTACCTTTGTTGTGGCCAAAATAACGAACTTTTTCCCTAATTTTTTATGGGAACTCTAGAGAGTACTACTAGTCGTATACAACTGTTTTTTATACCGCTGGTACATTCTAAATGGGTGTCATCGTGACGCATTTTCTGAACACGCAATTTTTAGCCAATTTGTTACAAAAAAACTACACTTTTTATAGCCATCTGATCCCGCTCCCTCAAAAAAATGTATTTTTTTTTTGAAATTCCCAAAAAAATTTCTCTGCCCACGGCCAAAAAAAACTGTTTTTTGCACTTTATTATTTTCAAATTTGCAAAAATTTTTTTGAAAAAAATTTTCTTTTGTTTGCATTTCAAAAAAAAATTTCAAAATTTTGAAAATTTTTTTTCAGATACGACCGTAAATATGTGAACGAAGAGGAGCTGAAGAAGCGATTTGGCGTGTTCCAGCAGTCGCTGGCAAGAGCGGCGGAACAGCAGAAGAAGGACACGGGAACCGCCGTGTACGGTCCCACAAAATTCTCGGATTACACTCTCGAGGAGTTCAAAAAGGTGCGATTTTTTGATGAATTTCCGGATTTTTCTCTATTATTGGGGATTACAGTAGGATTTTTGGTGACAAATATGTTTGCGATATGATTTTTGAAGGCTTCAAAGTGCAACATGGGGATTTTGAACATTTGTAGGAGATTGAGCAAAAATTTTTTGGGTTTATAAGAGGGATTGTATTGATAGTCGTTTCATAAAGCGCGTAGATTTTTCGTAGCAGCGCTTTTTGCAGTGTGCAATTCAAAAAGCGACAAAAATTGCACAGTACGACGAAAAAAGCATTGTCGCCGCAAAAAAGTCTACGTACTTTATGAAACGACTAGTAGTACGTTTGCAAAGTTGCTGAAGTGATTTTGGCGACATGCACTGTGCGAAGGTTAAGTTTGCACTGTGCAATTCCTGGCTTTTTGCACCGTGCAATAGACTTTTTTCGACTGTCGCTCGCACCCCGATCTTTCTTTGCATAGTGCTAGTCGCTAAGATCACTCCAGCGACTTTGCAAACAGGCTACTAATCGTTCCCGAAAGTGTGTAGGCTTTTTTCGCGGCGCACAGTGCTTTTTTTCTCTTTTTGCACTGTGCAATTGTTGTTGCACGTCGATTGCGACGAAAAGTCTACGCATTTTCTGCAACGACAAGTATCAGTCTGTCGGGAAAATAATGAACACTCTGTCGCATCGAAAGCAGCATCGCCGCCGAGAAAATTAATTGGGTCGTGACAAAATCAAATTGCTTTTGACTTCAGCGACGCGTTTGGCGCAGCAACAGAATTTTTATTATTTTCCCGACAGAATAACTCTGTAAAAAGTGATTGTTTTTGATCTAATCGATAAACACGGTCTTTTCAGATGAACGGCGCCCGTCCACCAAAGTAATCCATCTGCTTAAATTTACTGGTTGAATGTGGCTTATGATAGCATATCTACAATAAATTTTTATTTGCTTTTTTTATTTTCAATTTTCTTTCTGTTCTTCTGTTTTTTTTTTTTTGAATTTTTGAGTTAACGGCTTTTAGACGAAATGTCAAAAAAATGTGACATTTCGTCCACATTGGGCTAGGGGCGACGACACTTCGGGTCAACATAAAACCGATTGAATGGAAGGCTAGGACGGCCAAAGAAGTTTGTACGGGGTGGCTACAACGCCTGTGAAACCCGTTGAATTATCGGCGGAGATTCGGCGAAGGCTCGGCGGAGACTTAAACTATGACCACTTTCTCTAACTTTAGCTATTGCTAAGCCTGCTTTTCTTAATCCTGAGTTACTCTAGCATGGAGAGGAGCAAAAATGACTCCAAAAACGAAGATCCCTACGTTATATTCGGGTATTTTTGCAGTAATATATGCAAAATGTCTCGAAATCCTCAAAATAAGTGATCAACTTCATTTGAGAAGCTTTCCCAATTAGCATTTTCAGCGGATTTTCATTCGCATTTGCCTCCTTTTTAGTTGGTTTTTCCCCACTTATCCTTCCTTTTAACTCGTACTAACTGTCTCCCTAAAACCACTAAATTTTTGCGCCTCCTCCACGATCAGTTCGGCTGCAATTTTGCCGACGGTGATGATGACTCTGGCCTATCTTCTGGCATAAATCTGAGGCAAACAAAGAGCCTCTCTGGCATTGTGATGTTGTTCTCCGTAATAAAAACTACATGTTGCTTTTGTAATTGTGAATCGTAACGCTTTTTACATGTTAATCTGGGTTTCGCTTTTTTGTGTGAATAAATGAATGTAGTACACCGATTTTTTGCCCAATTTAGGGTTCTCTTCCTGCTACAGTTCGCAAAACGTCGGCAATACGCCTCATGCAACTGTAATCTTAACCTGTTCCAAGTACGCCCGTCAATTTTGCAAAGTTTGAAGAAATTTGGCACACATTTAAAATGGCTTTGCAGAGACGACCAAGATTGTTAGGAAAAGGTAAAAAAACAGGGATTTTTTAGTAATTTTTACATGAAAAGTTTCACACCTATTTCTACCGATTGATTTTTTCCGCACAAAACTTGAAAGTTTTCGCTAAAAAGTGTTTTTCTCTCTGACCTCTCGGCCATCACTATTTAGCAAGCCTTCTCTGGTGAGCCCCAAATTTAGAATATAACTCTGTCGGGAAAATAATGTGGATTTGTGGTACCAAAATGTCTCGCCTCGTCATAAATTAGGTACAATCCCATACCAAATTCGAAAGTATGGTGTGTGACACTATGGCGCAACGAATCCTTATTATTTTCCCGACAGACTCGTAGATTTGCTAATTTGCGAGATTTTTAGTTGGCCTTCACTTTTGAGCCGAAATGACGTCATATTTTAGAATCCACATTATTTTCCCGACAGACTGGGAAAATTTTTTTCGCCTTGTTTTTAAGAAAAATGACGTCATATTTTAGAATTCACATTATTTTCCCGACAGACTGATAGATTTTCCAATTTATGCAAAATTTTTTTCATCTTCCTTTTATGAAAAATGACGTCATATTTTAGAATCCACATTATTTTCCCGACAGACTGGTAGATTTGCCAATTTACCCAAACTTTTTTCGCCTCCCTTTTAAGAAAAATGACGTCATATATTATAATCCACATTATTTTCTCGACAGTCTAGGCAAATTTTTTTCGCCTTCCTTTAAAAAAATGACGTCATATTTCTGAAAAATCCATCAAATTAACAACCCTAGCCCCAAATATCATCAAAACCCAAGAATAAGCCACTTGGTGCCAACCCTCCCCATGGACAACAAGACCCGCCTCAAAATTTTATGGATAACCGCAAAAGAATGCTCGAGCCCAACGCATGAGGGCGCGCTATCACCGCAGCGGGCCCCGAGCGGTGTTCCGCTATCAGCCAAAAGCGGGGAATTTTAATCGCTTTCGGGAGAGAGGAGGTATCATGTTGTTTATGGGCGCTTTTACGGTCGCAACTTGAATGTTTTCGGGAAAGAGTGGCTATTCCCTCAAACCGACTCGCTAAACGCACGCCGCTGCAGACGTTGGGAAAGCGGCTGAGAATTTGGCGAAAATGTTCGCCGTCCGACAGCAGCCCCGCTACTTGCTGCACCATGGGCACTTCAAGGACGTGGAGGGCGAGGTAAACTTCTGGCTGATTGATGGGGTTTTTGTTCCAATTGGCGAAAAATTCGGAAAATTCTTTAACTCTCCGCAAATTTAACTGCTTTTACAAGTCTTCTACTCAACGTTCAAGGATCAAAAAATTGAAATTTCGGTCGAATTTTGGGACTTTTTGTCATTTTACTGTCATCTCCCTCCGTTTGCGGTTGAAAAGCCCATAAAACTTTTCGAAACTTCTTGAAATGACTATGGAAAATCCGGTAGACCCTTCGAATGATCCCTTGGCAGAGTTGGTAAGTCTTGGCGATATTAGAAAAGCCATTTATTTTGAGATTTTACTTAACTTTTACCAGGTATAACGTGTGTTTTGACGGAATCAACTAGTTTTTTGCGGATTTTGATGCAACTTTGAGGCACTCTGGGGAAAAATTTCCTTATTTTGGCCACAACAAAGGTATTCCGCGAACTGCGCCCAAGCTTGGGCACTAAAGTTAGAAAGACACGCTTCGAAATAAGTTTAGTTCCGGACATGTATCATGTATAAAGTGTAAAATCACAGGCTGCAGCCGTTTTTGAAGGGTAAGGTGGTACGTAAAAAAGAAGGTACCTCACTAACTAAATCCACTGTCCGGGCATTGACAACGATGAATTGAGCGTGCACGCTAAATTTGGGCTTATTCCGACCAGTTTCCGCAAAGTTATAAGTTGTGGCCAAAATAAGGAACTTTTACCCAATCTGGATCACAAGTCTGATATTTTAGCGCAAAATTTCTCGAGTCAAATCGAATGGAAGGTCGCGATGGCCCGATTTTACGACGGGTTTATGCTAATGTAGACAAAGGCGATTGTAGAAACAAAATTTTTTGGATTGGACCACAATTTTCCAAGGAATTTACCAGATTTTTTACCTCGCGCTTTGCAGAAACCATCGAAATTTTTAGGTCAAAAAATTTTCAGACCTTTTTCGACCCAAAAATCTCGATGGTTTCTGCAAAACGCTGGCTAAAAATCTGGCAAATTCCTTGGAAACTTGTGATCCAAAATTTGCCTCAAGTTCCATTAAAATTCCCTACAATGGGGGACCCGATCCAGTGGCAAAAAACGTATCATTTTACATCCAGGAAGCATCAAAAAATGTGGCAAAGTACCTCCCTCTCCAAGTGAAAAAACTCAGATTTCAAAAGCGCGCCCGCTTTTTTATGAGCAAAAAGGGCGTGCCCTTCAAAACAAAGTTTTTTTCACTTGGAGAGGGAAGCATTTTGCCACATTTTTTGATACTAATCGGATGCAAAATGGTAGGTTTTTTGCCACTGGATCTGGTCCCCCACTGTAAATTTTTCCTCCCAAAAAATCCAAGAAAACGATGACAAATCCAAAAAATTTTGTTTTTACAACCGCCTCGTAGGCCCTCCATTCGTCTACATTAGCATAAAGCCGTCGTAAAATCAGGCATCGCGCCCTTCCATTCGATTTGACGCGAGAAATTTTTGCGCTAAAATATCAAAAGGCCGCCACATTTCCCTTTTTTTCGTGTTTTCCGCCTCCCATTTTCGCCGAATTTTTTACGCGCCGGTAAAGGTGGCGTAACGTTGTGAGATCTCTCCTAATTTTTCGATAAAAATTTCTTTTTTTGATCAAGAAAATTTTTTGGAGAATTCCAATGATTCTTTTCGCTTTTTTTCGACCTGACTGAACTTGACATTTTTCGTCGAATTTCGAATTGAAATCCAATCCGTTTGAGGCGGCCTTGCGCGCTCTTTTGTACGTCTCGCTGGCTTAATTTTCGTAATTGCGCTCTTAGTTTTGCGGAAGTTGTGCGGGTTTTTGTGTGGGTATGGCATCGAAAAATGTCGACAAGTTTTCACGGTGTGCAGACAGGTCTAGTGCACGACTAGTCGAGACATTTTTCTGCGATTTGCAGCGACAAATCCACATTATTTTCCCGACAGATTTGATACTATGATTATAAGAATCTATTCGGTTGTTATCTAGGATTTGAAATGAAGCGAAGATAAAATATTTGCTTGATTAAAACTAGGGTAGATTATTTGCCTATTGATAAAAACCCGCAAAAAGTTAGCGAAGAGGTTTGGAACTTGGCTGTTTATTTGCCTAATTCCTAGAGATAGTCATGTTCTGTGATAGCTTGGTGAGTTTTTCACTCAAAAAATGGAAAAAAGAGATCTTTGGAAGCTTTCGACCAAAGAATCTCGATTTCAGGGATGGCCGAGATAGTGCGCATTGTAAGGAATGCATTCATTGAGAAAAACACTTTTTGGCCGTATCTTCGCCATTTTCACGTGGAAAAAACTAATTTGTTGTGCCAACATTACTCTCTATGGTAGAAATAATCATGAATTGATACGACCACTCTTACTTTTTAAACGACCATCAAAGCAAAAAGTTTTTTTATGAGAAAAGTCCGGAAACATTGGGAGTTGAACTCGAACGGGGAAAAAGGCAAAGTTTTAATATCGTATTTGCAGCTGGAAAGAAAATGCCAAGTCCTCCAGGCATGCTTATGGTACTGGGCGGGCCAAAAAGTCTTGACATGTTTGCAATGTGCGCTGTCGCGCAAAAAACATGCCTTGTGACGAGTAAAACGTACTTTGCATGCTGACCACGGACAGTGCGAAATGAATTGTTTTTGAAATGGGTTGAAAAGTGTATAGTGCGATTTTCATCCGCACTGTGCTTTGATTACCCTTTCAAAACAATTCATTTCGCACTGTGCGCGGTCGGCATGCACCGTAAATTTTACTCGTCACAAGGCATGTTTTTTGCGCGATGGCGCACATTGCAAACATGTCAAGACTTTTCGTCCCGCCTAGTACAACAAGCATGCCTCGAGGACTTGGCATTTCCTTTCCAGCTGCAAACACTATATTAAAACTTTGCCATTTTCCCCGTTGAAGTTCAACTCCCAATGCTTCCGCACTTTTCCCATAAAAACGTTTTGCTTTGATGGTCGTTTAAAAAGTAAGAGTGGTCGTATCAATTCATGAAACTCATTTCATTCCGCAGGTTTTTATATCCCCCACAGAGAGTCGTGGGGGGAAGAGACTTTCGATTTGTTGTTTGATCCGCTTTGAGAAGACCTTTGGAAAGTTGTTTTTAACCGCCTGTAAAGAGATCGCTTTGATACTCTTTGACGTCATTACGTTGTAAAGTTGGGTGTGAAAAATAGGGTCAGGGTTGGTGTGAAGGTTGCAATATATGCAACCCATGCTAACATAGTTTTTTATCAAAAGATTTCTTAGAAGTTGATCTGTAGTAAAGAAAGCAGAATCTATTGCATAGCGAATCCGACCCCTTTTGGGCCCCTTCTGGCCCCATGTGGATGGAAATGTTGAAAGTGGCAGATCCAGGTCGATTTTTTGAGGGCCGGGCTTATGACTCGACGTTTGTTTTTAGCCCGGCTGCAAAAAAATCGGGCTGGATCGGCCACTTTCAAAATTTCCACCACACAAGAGGCCGGAAGAGGTCCAAAAGGGCCGAATTCCCTATTTAGATGCTCCTTTCGGTACTACAAACCAATTTATAAGGCATCCAGCCATGTCTGAGAGCGCCTTTGATACTTTTTTGATACCAAATACGGCTCTCACGCCGCTCTTTCTCGACTTTTTTGTCGCTGAAAGCCGAGAAAATTTCAGTTAGAAAAAACTCAAAAAAGAGATTAAACTAAGCCCGCGTTTGCTATCAAAACGCATCATAGAGACAAAAAAGACCGTTGGTTCAACAACAATATCTCTCTTCTGTCTCTATGATACTGCTTGATGCCAAGTTTGGGCTTGGTTTGACCTCTTTTTTGAGCTTTTAGCTGACTGAAATTTTCTCGGTTTTGATCGACCAAAAAGTCGAAAAGAAGTGGCGTGGTGCTCGTATTTGGTATCAAAAAGTATCATAGAGACACGGAAGTTCCTTTTAATACGTTTTGATACATTCAGACACTAATCTCTTTTTGTGATTGCTTAATTCCGCCAATTTGTAACCCGGCATCTTATCTTGCCCCAGAATCCTACTCCTTCCTTACTATAAATTGGACACTCCCTTCTGAAGATTTCGTCCGTTCGCTTTTTGCTCTTTTTCCCCCATTTTTTGACTACTTTTTCCCGCAAAACCCTTAAGAAGTATTGTCAAAGAAGGACGCCACCCAAGTTCCTGTCACTCCAATAGAAGTCTATAATATACTGTGTTCGTATCCCTTCGCTTTTCCGAGCAAAATAGTAATTCAAGCAGTAAATATCGGAGATACGACGCTAACTTGATTATCATACGGAAAAATTAGGTCCGAATGATAAATAAAGCTTGTATGAGGGCTGTTACTGTTGGAGTTTGTGGGTAATAGCATTTTTAATTAGTTTTGAAGGTGATTTTAACCAGCAAAAGGTGAATTGCCTCGATTTTTCTTGTTTTTATCGGCAAAAGGTTAAAAATAGGGCAGTTTTCTTTTTATTTTCGACTGTTTATCGTTTGAATCTTAAAATAAGATTGTTGAAGGCCAGCTTGGGCTCTGCAACAGCTTGTAAAGATGTTTCAGAGCCTAATGGCATCATTTTGATATAAAATAATGCTATTTCTGCCAAAAAAATTTAATTTTGACATCAAATCTATGCAGTTCCTTATCAAAAAACTAGGATTTTTACCAGTCTAATCAATTTTTCTAAAATTTTATACCTAAACCAATACTGCTTGGTCTAAAATACGACTTCCTCATGACTCCCCGCCACCTAACGAACCCATTCCCTCTAATTAGAAGCGGCGATTCGTCCCGCTCTCGACTGATCGCACAATTTGTGTCCTCGGACGTCTTTGTGTCCTTTTGTACGCTCCCCTTTTCATTACGGCCAAATCAAAGATTTCTTTTCCGTTTTTTTTTGTGATTCCGGTCCTCGGAATTCTCCCACCAAATTTTTTGTCAGAGTTTTGTTTGTCTTTATGAAGGTTCGGTCCACTAGCCAGCGCGAATTGATGGAATAAGCGGGCATTTGGGAGTGGGAAATCAAAATTCTTTGGGATCAGAAGGGGCATGGATAATATAATATAATTTGGACTATAAATCGATGTGTCACACCGTTTTACACACCTTATCAGCTGTCTTATGGTCTATAGCAACTTTTATATTAGACTAGACCACTTTTTACATTATTTTACACCTAAAAATGGCTAAATTATCTTATTCTAGCCATTTATGTGCCTGTTTCTAAAGTTAGAGCTTTTCATTTTGTTTTACCCATAAATTCCGGCAATTTACGGCCTTATCTTGTTGCTAACCAACTGATAAGGCCGTTCCAAGCCAATATGAATCATACAAGAGGCGGAACTGCGAAAATTTTTAATTATATTACACTAGATGAATGGATGAAAGAAAAAATGTTTTGAGAACCTCTCGGAATGGAAATTGAGGAATAAAAAGAGCAGAATAAATCGAGTTCGGGAGGAAATTCGAGATTTTGACGAGAAATTTGGAACGGGTCGAGTCTCTCCCTCACGAAAGTCTTTCTCTCGCCGAAAAAAGGAAATTTTTGGTGGTAAAGTCGGAAATCTTGCAGTTGTCGCCACGCTCCTTACGCTAGACGTTGTTGGCGCTTTGAGTTTTCATTTTGCTCTTCAATTTGCCTGAAATTTTTGGGAAATCCCAGAATATTTTCGTTTTTTTATATTATCCTTGCAGAAAGTGGATCCGGAGACGATTTACACGCGCCAGGAGCGCATCGGGCGTGGCTCCTTCGGCGAGGTTTACAAGGGAATTGACAACCGTGATGGGCGCACCGTCGCCATCAAGATTATCGACCTGGAGCAGGCCGAAGATGAGATCGAAGACATTCAGCAAGAGATCATGGTGCTCTCGCAGTGTGAATCCAACTGCGTAACGAGATATTATGGGTCATACTTGAAGGTGAGAGGTTGCTTTTTGAATTGGTTTTGGAATTTTAGAAAGAGGAAGACGATATTATGTTAGAGTAGTATCTGAGAGGAAAAAATGAAGCTCTGCATTTTTTCCAATGTGATTGTAGGCAAAACTCATTTTAAAAAGATTGACTGGGGCCTTATCGATCGTTTTTACGGAATTATATTTGCTGGGAAGCGCCAGATTAGTTAATTCCAGCTATTTTTTGTTGGTTTAGGTATCAAGATGAATATATTTTCAATTAACGGTTGAATTGTCCTCATAAAGAGCTGAAATTCTTTCTCATCTCACATGCATGATTTTTGCAGCTGCTGAATCACTTCTTTGGTATTTGTATCCTTTTATCCCATGTAAATCTTGATATTATACTGGACACCTACCTCAAACTTTCCTTAACTTCTCCTGCCTTTCAGGGTTCGAAACTATGGATAATAATGGAGTATCTTGGAGGTGGATCCGTCCTAGATCTAGTGAAATCGGGAAAACTTGATGAGAACCACATTGCCGTCATTATTCGAGAAGTTTTGAAAGGCCTCGACTACCTGCATACTGAACGAAAAATCCATCGGGACATCAAAGCGGCGAACGTTTTGTTGTCGGAGAATGGTGAAGTAAAACTGGCTGACTTTGGAGTTGCTGTTCAATTGAGTGAAACCGTCAAAAAGCGGATGACTTTTGTTGGGACACCGTTTTGGATGGCGTAGGTTGATTTTGATCTTTTTTGGTTGAATTTTAGGTGAAATGTGGACAATATTTGCTGGAATGGGTCTAATAAACCTTGTTTATTAAATTTTTCACGATTGATATTGAGTCTTCTCTGATTTTTGAGCATTTTTGTCACTTCTCTGAAGTTTTTCTCATGTGTAATATAAAAAATATAAAAAAAGTCCCAGTTTATGGCTTAAAAATTCTGATTGCTGATTCCAATCTTATATCCTTTTATTTACAGCCCAGAAGTGATAAAACAGGCCTCGTACGACTTCAAAGCCGACATCTGGAGTCTTGGGATTATGGCCATTGAGATGGCGAATGGAGAGCCCCCGAACGCGGACCTCCACCCAATGCGAGTATTATTTTTAATCCCCAAAAACCCTCCACCTCAGCTAACGGGTGCTCAATGGAGTCGGCCGTTCAAGGAGTTTGTGGAGTTGTGCTTGAATAAAGATCCTAATAATGTAAGTTGATCTAAAATTTTGTGATTTTTTTGGTTTTTAGGTATGAGATTGGATAAAAGAATGGGGTGAAAAGAGATAATTCGTATTTTAAAAGCGATTTGAATTTGTTTTGAGTCGAATTTTTTCGGTTTTGGAAGTCTTTATAGATTTTGTTACCTAAATTTTGGAATTTCTCAAAATTCTCTCGTTTTCTCCATGGAGTTGGGAGTTTTTCGGCCTATTTTACCTTCAAAATTTATTTTAGCGTCCCTCAGCGCGCGAGCTCCTCAAGCATCCGTTCGTTCGTCGCGCCAAAAAGGCCAATCTTCTGATTGACGTGATCGAGCGAACGGCGGAATACAAATCTCGGCAAATCCCGTCGTCGGACTCGGACCAAGACGACGACAACGACTCCACCGGCTCCGCCGACCAATGGGAATACCCCACCGTCCGCAACTCCACCCTTGTTGTGCATTCGAACAGCCGAACTTCGATTAATGGTGCTAGAAATGGCGGCGTTAATCGAGACGCCAATACGGCTTCAACTCAGCATTCGACGACGAGCCTAGGCAGCACTGGATATGAGGAGGAAGAGGATGATGAAGACGATTATTCGCCAAATGGAACGATTGTTAACAATGGCCGCAACAAACAGATCCGAGAGGTCGCACAGCAGCTGAAACAAACGGTGATAAAGTGAGTTTTTAGTTTTCAAATTTTTGAGTTTGATGTTTAGTACGGACCCTCAGCCTTCCTACAGTCAGAGCCAACCTCAACGAGGCAATCACTCAACCACAATTGCCCTAAATGGATCTCCTCAGCCGAGTCCGGTAGGTGAAGGTCTAGTGCAATATAAAAATGTCCAGTTTTTGATGAAGACCTTGAGAATAGGTCGAAAGACTTATGGGATGTGTAGAATAGAGAGTAATGGAGCATTTACAGCGTCAGTCGAGCCAAGAATACGCCAATGGGCATAGCAAACGACCAACAACTTCCACCAGCTATAATGAGGACCAGGCCTACAGAACGCGCCTCAGCCACTCCAGCTCGCAAGTCTCGGCTCGAAGTGGAGCATCCGTGGTGACCGTGGGAGGAGAACCATCGAATCCCTACCCTCAACCGCAAGAACGAAGGCCATTGCAGTCGTTCGGACAACAAGTTCAAGTCAGGTAAAAATTGACAATTTTTTGGGTAAAAATTTGATTTTTGAAGTTTTAATAGTAATTTTAGTGGGGTTTTATTGTGAGGTTTGAGTGGAATATGATGCACAGAGGAGAATCAAGGTTTTTTAGAGTTATGGTTAGGGAAAAAATTGAGATTTTTTGGCGTTTTTTGGGGTCTGAGTTGGACGATTGGGGAAAAAGACGATTTGGAAACGAAAAGTATGATTTTTCTTCGATGCAAGTGTGAAATTAGGATAATCGAGAGCGCTGATTTTGAAAATGACATTCATTTTTTTTGGTCTTTACTTTTTTCCTTAAGTAGTACTGTAAAGTAGTAATTTTTTGAATTTTTTTCATAAATACTCGATTTAGGGTGTTTCGATGGTGCTGATTTCAAAAAACTTATTCATTTTTTTTTCTTTTTTGATTTGAAAGCAGCACCATTGAAAACCCCCAAATCGAGTATTTATGAAAAGAAATCAATAAAATTACTACTTTATAGTACTAGTTAAGGATAAAAAGTAAAGATCAAAAAAAAAATGAATGTCATTTTCGAAATCAACAACCTCGCTTATCCTAATTTTGACACTTGCATCGAAAAAAATAATTCTGTTTGGTTTCCCCAATCTTCTTTTTTCCCCAATCGTCCAACTCCGACCCCAAAAAACGCCAAAAAAATCTCAATTTTTTCCTTAAACATAATTCTGAAAAACCTTGATTCAACTCTGTGCATCATATTCTACTCCAATCTCACAATAAATCCCACTAAAAATTGTCAAAAATCGACAATTTTTTTGAAAAAATTTCTTTTTGGGATTTTTTGATCTCAAATTTTTGAGGCTTGATTTGACGACTGTAGTAACTTGAAGATGCTGTTTTCAGATCATCAGAGCCTCAACTACATCAATCCCACTCGAATGGAACGACCAGCTCGAGCGCCTCGTCCCACTACGCATCCCCCGCGGACTGGTCCACCCTTCAACAAACCCCTTCAATACCACAACACCAAAAGCCCCAGCCCAAGGTGAATCAGCCCCGAGGATCCCTGATCTGCACTCTACTCCCTGCACTGGACAAATTGAGCCGAACCCGACACGGAAACGCGGACTTGAACGGCGTCGCGACGGCCCTGCGCCGCGCGGAAATGGCCTCTCCCGGCTTCTGCGACCACTTTGTCACCGAACTGATCACCCTTCTGGCCCACCCGCAGACCAGCAACACCGACCTCCGACACGCCATCGATCGCCTGACCACCGGACACTAACTAACAGCCGGTTTTTTATAAGAACTTATACTAGGGTCATGGAGAATATCGGACGTCGGTTTCGACCGAATTCCCACCCCCAAACCTGCGGTAAAGAGTTTTCTGATGATGTTTGTGGCATGGACAGTATTATTGTAGAGTTTTTTGTCTCCATATAACGTCTGGTACACCCAAAAATATCAAAGATTTTAACCTAGAGCAATATCCGAATGTTGTGTGCAAAGTTTTTTTTTAGGTATGTAAATGTTCAAGTTTTTTGTTGTAAATTGTCTCTTGGGCCTCTTCATTCCTTGTTAGCGTTGTAATCTTACACCTTCTCAATGTTGCTGTCATGATGACGGATTTTTTGGAAGTCCCAAAAATTCCCGATTTTCCACGAAAAAGTCGGTGATTTTGGGAAAGCGGAGAATGATACGGGAAGAATATGAGGTCCTCGCAAGTTTCCTGTGGCATTCGGCGTCGCTCTGCATGCTCTGGACGATGTCACGATGACACATTTAATACGTCATCATGACACCCCAAAGCCATCTTCTCTTGGTGCTTTACTTACCCCCACTTAATTATTTATTGTTATAAATAAAGTTTGAACACTGAAAGACGAATTCTTTATTCCTTTTTTTTTGATGTTATATTACACATGATCGTATATTACACTGAAAAATTTTCAACCGAAATTCTTTGGCATCCCGATGTAGTAGAACCAGTAGAACACGTTGAAGGCCATGAAAAGGAGGGGAAATAGTTTGGCGGAGATCTGAAAATGAGATTTTGAAATTTTTTGGAATTAAAATTTTTTGAATTTTTTTTTTTTTTTTTTTGGCAAAAAAGGTGAATTACAACAAATGCTTGTTTTGGTAGTTGTTTTTTTCCCCCACCAACCTCATCAATCCGCTCCCCGTTGATGTAATTTTGCTGCTCCTCCGGCATTTTGTAGGCGGGGGTCTTGCCATTGGCCTTTGCGCGCGTCGGCTCGCCGCTGGAATGGTTGATGGTGTTGGCGCGATAGAGTCGTTGACGCTCCATCTGAGGTGGCCCGCCGATTGAGGCGGTCTGATTCGAATTCGAATCCAAATCATCCACCGAAGCGGAGTCTGAAGGGTTTTTCATCAATTTTTGATGGATAAGACAATTTAAACTCGATTTTGCACTACATATTGATGGTGTGTGCAGGTAAAATGGGTCTCAACTTACACTGTATTCGTCCCTCTGTATAATAGAGGGTTTGGCTGTGGTTCCGGGCTTGCCCGAACTTGATACGCTCGCTTTCCGTCCGCAAAAGACTCTGCTCACGGGCCCGTTGCTGCCGACGCCGCCTGGCTTCGACTTTGTCCGCGAATCCGACAATTGCGAGCTGGAAATGAAAGATCGTTTTAGTGGCTTTAATTTAAGCCGCTAATCTTTACATATACTTTTTAAATTAAAGCGATAAACCCGACTTACTTCCACCAAGCTCAAAAAAATGAACCCCATGCAACCGAACATCCAGATGTCCAATGCCTGGAAATTTTGGTGTAAAAACATTATAAATAGTTTCGTTTTACCTTGACATAGCTGACTCTGGGCAGGTTCTTCACAATGTTGCCTAATTGAAAGGATAAAGCCATCAGACTGGAGACGCCCAATGTTATGCGTGCCGGCAGCGCCTTGGTGTCGATCCAGAAGGCGATCCAGCTGATAAAAACTGCTAGATAGGTGGGAAGGAAGGCCTGAAAATGGGTAAAATTTAATTTTGACCTGAATTTGGGGGTGTTTTTGAGCGAGAGAAAGACTTGACTCGAATGGGAAACACTTGACCCATTCGAGTCAAGTGTTTCTCTCAGTCAGAAAAGGTCGCATAGTGACCATAGGCGGTTGAAATATAGTTTTAGAAGGTTTGTTTTATATTTTTTTGTTAAGAAAATGGATTTTTTCCCACTTTTCGGACAAAATTTATATTATCCATGACCCACCTGAAGAACATAAAACCCGTAGAGTCGGCGGAACTTGAACACCACCTCCAGCTGATCCCACAGACCCGCCGTGTAGACCAGCGTCTGGTGCGCGTGCTCGAACGAGATGAGCTCGAAATCGGGCAGTTTTTTGGACGAGGGATCGGGAATCGAAACCGCCTCCCAATCCCGCCAAACTATCCGCACTTCCGCCGTGTTGTATGAGTAGCTCTGAAAAAAGAGTAGCGTAAATTTATGTGGATGGTCCTGAGAGACAGTTTTGGGCTGGCGAAGGCTTACCTCGAAGATCAAACTGCATTGTTGAAGGTCCATTGGGAAATAGGTCTGAAAATGGGGATAAATATTAGTATGACCGTGCCGTTTTTTTGTTGTGCATTTTTTTACAGATAGAATTAAAGTTTTGGTGCATCTGTTAATATCGCCTGAAAGAACGTTGAAAACGCTGTCTAGTGATATATGCTTCGTGCGGTTAGGTTTATCATAGCGGTTTTTATAAAGCTTCAAAGATGGCCAACTTTCGTGCCAGAAAAATCCCATAAAGTTGAAGAAAAAGGTCCCCGGAGTTTGATGAAACTTGTTGAAAATGGGGGAAATTGAGGTTAGTCAACCAATCACAAGCCCGCGATGGACGATTCCAAGGCGCGACGAATCCACATTTTTTTCCCGACAGACTGATACAGCCAATTTTTCCGGCCTGCGCCCTAGCATTGCTGAAAATCATAGGGCGCAGCTCGGAGAACTTTCACGGGCGCAGCTCGCGTCTTGGGCGCAGCTCGAAAAGAAACTGAAAAGCTCCGGCGAGCTGCAAAAGCTTTTTTTCCGAGCTGCCCCCGAGATGCGAGCTGCGCCCTGTGATTTTCAGCAATGCTAGGGCGCAGGTCGGATAAAAATAGACTGTATCAGCCCGTCGGGAAAATAATGTGATTTTGTCGGGAAAATAATGTGGATTTGCCGGGAAAATAATGTCGATATGCCGGGAAAATAAGCAAACTTTGCAGATAACGCATTGGCTCCAGGCTTATACTCTGTTCGATATATACGGACCAGATTCAGCCGGTCGGGAAAATAATGTGGGTTCGTCGCACGTCAAACTGAGATAAGCTAAAACAGTCCGGTGAATGGATTGGCAATTTGCGAAAAAAAGACTCGAAAAAACGTTTTGTCGAGGAAGAAATGGGGAATTTTTGGGGCGAGAGAGTACGCTTTTGCGTGTCTTTTTTCTCTCTTTCTCTGCGAAATCAAGACGAAGTGTAAAAAACCAATAGCGAAAGGTCTATTCCGGTCACCGGACTCCTCAGTTTGACGTGCGTCGCGCCTTGGAATCATTCTCGGCTCACAACTCACCAAGTCCAGTCGACACGGTCCACTGATGCTGACCCGAAAATTCAGCCAAATTGTCCCATTCGGAAAGGCCAAAAGCAAAATATTTTGCGACGGCGACGCATGAATGTCCACCTTTTTGCTGTTCACAAAACACACGTTCGGCGTCCAGAGTTGCGGCAGCTTGTGCGCCGACAACGACAGGTTGGTCAGGCAGTAGTTGAAGCCGGTGAAGTCCAGGCGGGGATCGCGCCAGATCTGCGAGAACCACACGTCCGCCTTGAAGGAGGAGGAGAACTCGGTGATCTCGGTGATGCTCTGCACGGTCAGCTCGACCACCACGGAGGTGGCGTCCGTCGACGGAAGCGTGTCCTTGTCGTAGTCGTCGTTGAAGAGACTCTGAAATTTGGGAACTGTTTTTTCTAGGATTTGTCCTAAATATGAGGGATTTCTAGAGTGGCAGACCTGATCCAGTGGCAAAAAACGTATCATTCTGCATCCGGGAAGTACCAAAAAATGTGGCAAAATACCTCTCTCTCCAAGTGAAAAAAACTCTGAATTCAAAAGCTCATTTTTTGAGGGAAAGGATTCCCTTGAAAAACGAAGTTTTTTCGCTTGGAGAGTGAGGTATTTTGCCACATTTTTTGATAACGCTTTTTTGCCACTGGATCAGGTCCGTCACTGTAGATGGCGCTTAGCAAATAAAACGAGATTTCGTTTTTTAACTGGAGAAGGGGGCATTTTGCCACATTTTTTGATACAATAAACGTACCATTTTGCATCCGGGAAGTATCAAACAGTATGGCAGAAATGCCTCCCTTTCCAAGCAGCTTTTGAAATTGGAGTTTTTTTTTCATTTGGATAGGGAGGCATTTTGCCACATTTTTTGATACCTCCCGGATGCAAAATGGTACGTTTTTTGCCACTGCATCAGGTCCGTCACTGTATAACTGATAATTTAGTTGAGAATTCCTTGGTTAGCCTAGCTTTTCCCACCTGAATCAGATGTTTCCTGAGCGTCTCGTTGATGGGTATACAGTCGCCGCCCGGCTGCAGACTGCTCTCCATTTTGGGCGGGGGCAATTTGGGTCTGTGTGTGATATGTCGATGGGCGGCGTCGCCGTACCCGAGCACATCGGCCAGTGGGTCGCCGAACGGCTGGACCACCACGCCCGCCGGGCGTTCCGCCGGCTCCGCGTCGCCGCCACGATGCCGATGAGGCAGCGGGGGGTCGTGGCGGGTGTGCTTGGACTGCGCTTCCTGCAGCTGCGCCAGCTGCTCCAGGTGGTTGGCGTCGGAGGGCGTGAGTTCGGGGAGCAGGAGCATCAAGCGGGCCAGATATGTGATGATCATCACCGATGCATGTCTGAAGAAAGAAGTCAAAATTTAACGAATTTCAGAGGGTAAAACGACAAAACTTTTGCAGCGAAAAATTCGTTGAGGCTTTCAAGGGAGTTGGCAAAAAATCCGATTACAAATTTTCAAGTCATTTCCGAAATTTTTAGCTCGCAATTTACACGAATAGTTGAGATTTTTATCAGTCTGTCGGGAAAATAATGTGGATTTGTTGCAGAAAAGTGTCTCGCCTCGTCGCAACAAATCTCCGTTAGCCGTCGCAACACGATGATGGTCGATTCCAAGACGCGACAAATCCACATTATTTTCCCGACAGACTGATAGGCCCCGAATTGCCGAAAAATTTGTAAAGTTTTGCATATGCCTTCAAAAATGCAACTCTAAATTTACGCTAATACGATAAAATCGCAGTTTTTTCTCAGTCTGTCGGGAAAATAATGTGGATAAAGTGAACCGCCGAAGCTCCAGCTAACCATTGCAAAGCTATAATCGGCGATTTCAACGCGCCGACAAATCCACATTATTTTCCCGACAAACTCGTACTGCCGCCAAAATCACTCCAGCGACTTTGCGAACCGACCAGTATCATTCTGTCGGGGAAATAATGTGGACTCGTCGCGCGTTTAAAATCGCTCATCGCTTTGCAACGGCTGGCTGAGCCGTTGCAATTCGGCCAGTAACTTTATCTACATTATTTTCCCGACAGACTGAGAAAAAACTGTGATTTTATCCATTAGATTTGGGCCTTTAAGTCTGTCGGGAAAATAATGTGGATTCGTCGCGCGTTTGAAATCGCCAATCATCGTGTTGCGAGGGCTAACTAGAGATTCGTTGCGACGAGGCGAAGACATTTTTTTGCAACAAATCCACATTATTTTCCCGACAGACTGATAAAAAAAAGATTTATCGCTATCGACGCACATATTTTTATTCTTATGAAACACGACGCAAATTTCGAGTTGCATTCTTGAAGGGATATTCAAAACTATATTTTTTGGCAGTTCTGGCCTATCAGTCTGTCGGGAAAATAATGTGGATTTTTCGCGCTTTGAAATCGACCATCATTGCTTTACGACGGCTGGCGATTTAGTTCTCTTTTGCAACGACGCGAGACCTTTGCTGTGAAAAATCGTCATTATTTTCCCGACAGACTGATATTAGTCCCTTTGAAAAGCCGCTGGAGTGAAATTCGCGACATGCATTGAACAAAAAAAGAGTGCAAAAACGATGACTTTTCGGTGCAAAACTTACTGTAACGCGAGAATTGTTATAAACAACCGGACTCAGCGAGGCCCAACGCCCACCTTCAGCGTCTCATTTCCCAACCGCAAGAAAAAAAACGATTCGCGCGAAAAAGCGTGGAGCCTGAAAATAAAGCCAAGTTTACGAATTAGACATGTCCCACACAGCGAGCCCCCCGGTGCTTCGCGCAAACTGCCAAAACCATGCCCTGCGGGCAGCGAGAAGAAAAATTGAAACCCCCCGTCCACCAGCACGGACATAATGGTGGAAATGGGGCCGCAAACGAGCGCCCGCGAACAGATAAAACAGGCATAAAACATGGCGATTATGGGCTGGGAAGGGGGGCTGTCATAGAGCCTGAACTCTCCCCCTTTTTGAACACTCCCCCATTTTGAAAATTGAAAAAACGAGGTGTGACATGTTATACGATGAAATTTTTTTTTTTCAAATTGAAAAAACGAGGTGTGACATGTTATACGATGAATTTTTTTTTTTCAAATTGAAAAAACGAGGTGTGACATGTTATACGATGAAATTTTTTTTTTCAAATTGAAAAAACGAGGTGTGACATGTTATACGATGAAATTTTTTTTTTCAAATTGAGAAAAATGAGGTTTTTTTCGCAGTGCCGAAAGAGTTCCGGAGGCTCTCGGGGTTGCCGTGCATCTCGTATCGATCGATTTTATGGTGATCCGACCTCGTCCACTCCAAAAGTTCGAACGCAAACTCTTGAACTCGACGTCGCACGTCAAACTGAGATAAGCTAAAGCAGTCCGGTGAATGGATTGGCAATTTGCCAAAAAAAGACGCGAAAAAACGCTTTGTCGGGGGAGAAATGGGGAATTTTTGGGGCGAGAGAGTACGTTTTTGCGCGTATTTTATATCTCTTTCTCTCCAAAATAGAAGAAATGTAAAAAACCGATAGCGAAGAGTCTATTCCGGTCACCGGACTCCTCAGTTTGAACTTTAAAATTTGGGCAAGTTCAAATCCATTGAACTTATCAAGTTGTGCCAGATACAAGCGCAAACTTCTTGCCCTTTGAAGGGCGATAACATTCATATGTAGGCAGGCAAATAACTCAATAACTCATGGAATTTCCCATAGGTTGAGCATCAAAAAACGAAAAAGTATGATGCTCATAAGGCACAGACGATTCGGTCATCAAGGTCTCGGTTGAATGAAAAATGAGCAAAAAACAAGTAGACGCCATGAGTGAAAATGATGAAAATAACGGCATATCAGTCTGTCGGGAAAATAATGTCTGGAAACGCTCTTTAGGGCAAGAGGAACTATGGGAAGGTTCGGTGAGAGAAAAAATTGAGGCTCTGGCAGGAGGAGAACACAAAAAAATCGAAAAATATCAGTCTGTCGGGAAAATAATGAGCACTCTTTAGGGAAAGAGGAGCTCCGGGAAAAGTAGTAAATAGATTCGGTGAGAGAAAAAATAAAGGCTCGGGCAAGAGGGGACCACAAAAAAATCAAGTCTGTCGGGAAAATAATGAGCGCTCTTTAGGGAAAGGAGGGACTGCGGGGAAAGTGTTATAGGTTCGGTGAGGAAAAAATAACGGCCTGGGCAAGAGAGGACCGACCAAATCTTTTTGCAAAAAAAAAGATTTGGTGACGTTTGAGAGCATTTTTTTGTCTTTTTTTAGAACTTCCGTTGTTCTCAGCTTCCGCGACACCAGATCTCTGTAAAGAATCCAATTTTTCGAAGCGAAATTCTCCAAGAAACAGCTGAAAAAAAACGTTTTTCGGCTCTCATAATTTTCCAAATCGCATAACATCTCCGTTTCGGCTGGCAATAGCTAACTAAAATTTTCAGGCCGTAATTTCTGGATTACTTACAGGGGGAGTACTTCAAGTGCGACGCTCAGATTTTCTTTAAATTTTGCACACACGTCGGGTAAGGACCAAATATCAATCGAACGATCTTTGCCGCCGAGAGAGCACCCTCAACGGGGAGAGAGGTCAGAGAGAAAAACGTTTTTTGGCCATAACTTTGGCAATTTCGTGCGGAAAAATTTGATTTTTTGTAGAAACATTATCCTTTACGGTAGAAAGAGGCATGAAAGTTTTCGTGCCGAAATTCGGCAAAAAGTCCTAAATTTTGACCGACTTTCAATCTAAAAATCTCGGTTGTTTCTGCAAAGCGCGAGCTAGGATTCTCGCATATATCTTAGAAAAAGTTATTCTAAATTTGTGCCAAGTTTCATCAAAATCTGAGCGTCGCACTTGGAGTACTTCCTCTGTTAGAAAATATGGCCAAACTTTGAAGAAAATCGAAGAATGCCACATTGAGAAAATTAGTAATGAAAAAGGGCCCTATATAATCGCGGAAAAAAGTCCTGGGAACTTTCTGCAACTCTGCATTGTGCATTTTGCGCGATAATTCGAAAACCCCATATTGCACCGTGCATAGGCTCAAAAAGTGTGTTTGCACAGTGCAATTTCGTTTTATTGCACTTTGCTTTTTTGCGCGATTTCCCTTTTTCCGAGCGACAATTCAACACGACGTAGGACAATTGTGAGAAAATTGGGGGGCCGCGAGAAATTCCCAGGGCTTTTTGCGGCGTGTTACTTGATGAAAATTTTGTCTAAAACAAGGCAAACACCGATTTTTTACATCAAAACTGACTATAATATCAATCTGTCGGGAAAATAATGAGCACTCTGTCGCTGAGAAAATCGCATCGCTGGAGTGAAAGGCAATTTTATTCTGCGATAAAAGACCGAAAAAATGTCTACACACTTTATGAAAATATAATAGTAATATCAGTCTGTCGGGAAAACAATGAGCGTAATCGCTGAAGTGAAGTGAAACGAAATTCGATTTTTTGTCGCGATACAGTTCATTTTCTCGACGGCGATTTTTGATGCAACAGAGTGCTCATTATTTTCCCGACAGACTGATAAAACCACAATAAAACGCAATTTTTCAACGTCAAAATTAACTAAAGCTCGGGGCAAAAATCCTGAAAAATTTGTCGCATCCTCAGGACCTTTTGTCCCAAGCAGTATCAGTCTGTCCTGAAAATAACGAGCACTCCGTCGCTGAGAAAATCGGATCGCAGAAGTGAAAAGCAACTTTATTCCGCGATAAAAGACCGAAAAAATGTCTACGCACTTTATGAAAATAGTAATATCAGTCTGTCGGGAAAATAATGAGCACTTTTTCGCTGCATCAATCACGTCGCTGGAGTGAAAAGCAACTTTATTCCGCGATAAAAGACCGAAAAAATGTCTACACACTTTATGAAAATAGTAATATCAGTCTGTCGGGAAAATAATGAGCACTCTGTCGCTGAGAAAATCGCATCGCTGGAGTGAAAAGCAACTTTATTTCGCAATAAAAGACCGAAAAAATGTCTACGCACTTTATGAAAATAGTAATATCAGTCTGTCGGGAAAATAATGAGCACTTTGTCGCTGCGCCAATAGCGTCGCTGAAGAGCCAAGAAACCCGATTTTGTCCCGATACAATTTATTTTTTCGGCGGCGATTTTCGCTGCAACAGAATGCTCATTATTTTCCCGACAGACAGATATTACAGTTCTCTTGTCGCACTCGACCTTCCTTGACCGCGTGATCCTCTCTCATTGACCTTTCGGCGACTTTTTTCGACCTTAAAACCGCCAAATTTTCGGCGGCCCGCAAACCCGCTGAACTCGATGTTCGGGAAGGAGTGCGAAAAAAAGACGTACGGAAAAAAGGAGGATAATTTGAGGGACCGGGGCGAAATTTTTGCGGCCACCGATAAAACGGTAGAGTGAGTTCCACTCGGCTTTCATGGCCGCGAAACTTTCGAAAAGCCCCGCTCAAACTTTAGGGATGAGCTGCAAAGTCGGGGGGCCGCATAACTGCCCTCATTACGGCCCATCAAAACAACTCATTTGCATACGGCGTCTCGAGGTTTTTGATGCCGGAACGGAGCGCCCGTAAAATTGCTGGGCATGATGACGTTGAAAAGTGGGCCTAGTGAGGTGGAAAAACGAGATTTTTTGGATCGGAAAAAGGTCACGTGGACTTGACCAAGGTTCGTAAGGGATTTAAAAAAACAACTGGAAAACGTGCGAACTAGGCAAAGCGGAAGTGCCCGGTAAAAGGTCATAATACTAGTCGGGACAAAAAGTCCTGATAATTTTGCACCGTGCGGATTTTGCGCGGTTTCTGTCGCACTCTGAAAAAACGATTTGTCGCTTCGAAAAATGGGAATCGCGCGCGACAATAAGGCAAAAACAAACAAAATGCACTGTGCAAATGCACTTTTCGGGTCAAATGCACCGTGCAAAACACTTTTTCGCGATTTTCGCAGCGACAACCCAAAACGTTCAAATCCGCACGGTGCAAAATTATCAGGACTTTTTGTCCCGACTAGTACTAGGCGGGCCAAAAAGTCTTGACATGTTTTCGCACCGTGCGGGCGCATGAATTCGGTGTCGCGACGAGGTGTCGCGCGATAAAACCTTTGGCGGGGTGCGAATGAAGAACGCACTGTGCGTTGTTTACCCTTTTCAAAACAATCTTTTTGCACTGTGCGGTGTCGCATTGCACCGTAAATTTTTCTTGTCGCCGCGCGACAAATTGCATGCACGACGGCGCACTGTGCAGACATGTCAAGACTTTTTGGCCCGCCTAGTATACGTGGTACATAAATATTTACAAGTCTGTCGGGAAAATAATGAGCACTCTGTCGCAGCGAAAATCGCATCAAAAATGAATAGTGTCGCGGCGAAATCAAATCGCTTTCACATGAGCGACGCGATTGCGCAGCGAAAAAGTGCTTATTATTTTCCCGACAGACTGATTATCTAATCAGTGGACTTCTCCAAGTGCGATGCTGAGATTTTCTTTGAGATTAGTCTGTCGGGGAAATAATGTGGAATTGTCGCAGCGAAATTTCCCAATCTCCAGCTAGCCGTTGCAAAGCTATGATGTTTTCAGACCCGGCACAGAAACAATTCAAAACTTTGTATTGCGATTTTGATCAAATTCGAGAGAGATTTACAGTGGCGGACCTGATCCAGTGACAAAAAACGTACCCTGTATTTGTGCACAGTGCATTTCACTTTTTTTTTGATTTTGCACAGTGCAAACGGCCTTTTTGAGGTTTGCACAGTGCGCAAAGAGAAAATGCACAGTGCATTGGCGACAAGCGTGGGAAAAAGTTCAAAATGCACTGTGCGAAGCGAATAAATGCGAGAAAAAGGTGAACTGCACAGTGCACTTGATTTTTCAAACAAACAATAAACTTTTTTAAAAAAGGATCTAAAAGCAAAGGCAAAAATTTTTTGAAAAGGATCCAAAAGCAAAGGCCAAATACACAGCGAAGAAGTCTACGCATTTTATAAAAACGCTATTAGTAGTTCCATAAAGTGCGTAGACTTTTTTTTAGCGGCGCACAGTGCATTTTTTCTTTTTTTTTTTTTATTTTTTTGCACCGTGCAATTTTTGTCGCCGCCCAAAATTTGCGACGACATAATTAAAAAAATATATTACTTGCGGAAAATTTGAGACGAAAGTCTATGCACTTTATGAAAATACTAGCAATACCGGTCAAAAAAAAATAAATTGAAAATTTGCCAAAACTACAGTATACCTCAATCAAAAAAAAATTTTTTTTGGAGCGTAAAAAATTACAAGGACAGTATTCGCAGACCGAAAAACAAACTTTTGTTTATTTTCGGACCTTTATCACGGGCGGTTTCCGCACACACAGCCGGCCACTTAAATCTCCCAGTCCCACGCCAAACCGGCGGAAATGTAACCGTTCCAAGTTCAACGAATCCGAAGCACTTGACGATGAGAAATATTTTTGAAGCCGTTTTCTTGGAAGGAGAAATAGAGCAAAAAAAATTTTTTTTTTTTTTTTTTTTTTTTTGAGATTTTCGTGTTGAGACACAAAATTTTTAGCTTCGAAAAAATGCGATTTTTACAGAGATCTTTTATCGCAAAAGAGGAGAAAAACGCAATTTTTTTGAAAAAAGATCACTAGGGTTTGAAATACCAGTCTGTCGGGAAAATAATGAACACAATATCGGTGGGCAAAGCGATTCAATTTCTCAAATTTCTGCAGCATTTTGAGATAGGCCTCTTCGGAGACGTCGAACAGGCGGGATTTCTTATTTTTTCCCCCGTTTCCCCATGTACATGCGCGCCACCGAGTCGGTGTAGATCGGGAGCCGTTTGTAGGGGCCGATCACCACACAGAACAGACCGGAATAGGTCTGGAAAGACATTGTTTTAGGCGAGGGTCGATACCAAAAAAAATTTTTTTTTAATTCTCAAAAAGTACTGTTCCAAAATTCATCAAATTTTAGGGCAATAATCTAAATATATTGCTTAACAATCCCTCAAAATTTTAGCTTTAACGGAGTAAATTCGGCCGAGATATTCGACAAACTTTGCGGACGAGATATAATGGAAAATGGGGAGACGGTCAGAGAAAAGTTTTTTTCAGACTTAAATATGTATATAAATTTAAATTTTACTTTAAAACATCAAAGATACGGGGAAAAATGACCCAGAAAAGTATAAACTAAAATTTGGTCTGTCGGGAAAATAATGTGGATTTTTCGCAAAAAAATCTCTCGTCTTGTCCCGATAGCGCGCCAAATCTCCATCCAGCGATAATTGAAATCGATAAATGCCGATTTCAATTATCGCTTACGAATCCACATTATTTTTCCGACACACTGACATCATCATTCCCCACCCTACAACCGCTCCCTTCCCGGCATTCTCCCCACCAAAACCCGGCTTCCATTTCGCACTTGAGTTGGCTGCAAAGCCCTCGGATGAATGGAAACATGCCGAAAATGCATAAGAAGCCTATAAAAAAATATAAAAAAGGGAATTTTCATAAAGACCCGGAAATGTGGTTTGGGCACCGAATTGGGTAAAAACGGAATTTGGTTCGAGAACACGTAAAAATCTTAAGGTTTAAAAGCATTTGGGGGCATTCGTGGAGGGGAGATGAGGCTTACAAAGGGCAGAGAAGTTGAGAAGCACAAAATTAGAAAATTCGAAAAAAAAATTTTACAGGTTGAAGTACCCCAAGTGCGACGCTAAGATTTTCTTTAAATTTTGCACACACGTCGGGTATGGACTAAATATCAATTCCTGAAAGTTTTAGCTCGCGCTTTCCGGGCGCCGCCGAGATATCGAACGATTTTTGCCGCCGAGAGAGCATGCTAAACGTGGAGAGCGGTCAGAGAGAAAAACGTTTTTTGGCCATAACTTTGGCAGTTTCGTGCGGAAAAATTTGATTTTTTGTAGAAACATTATCCTTTACGGTTGAAATAGGCATCAAACTTTTCGTGCCGAAATTCGGCAAAAAGTCCAAAATTTTGGCCGACTTTCGATCTAAAAATCTCGGTTGTTTCTGCAAAGCGCGAGCTAGGATTCTCGCATAGAAAAAATTATTCTAAATTTGTGCCAAGTTTCATCCAAATCTGTGCGTCGCATTTGGAGTACTTTCCCTGTCAGTCGTTTTTATCAGTCCATACAGTGCGAAAAAAGTCAGGGTGCGAGCGACAGCCCAAAAAAGGCCATGAGAAATGCAAAAAGAAAGAAATTGCACAGTGCAAACTGAACTTGTGTTTTCGCACAGTGCAATGTCGCCGGTTTGATTTTTGCCGTTTGCACAGTGCGAAGAAACGTCAGGGTGCGAGCGACAGCCCAAAAAAGGCCATGAGAAATGCAAAAAGCCGAAAATTGCACAGTGCAAACTGAACTTTAGTTTTCGCACAGTGCAATGTCGCCGGTTTGATTTTTGGAGTTTGCACTGTGCGAAAAAAGTCAGGGTGCGAGCGACAGCCCCAAAAGCCATTTGCACGGTGCAAAAAGCAAGAAATTGCACGGTGCAAAGCAAAGCTTTGTTTTCGCACAGTGCAATGTCGCCGGTTTGATTTTTGGCGTTTGCACAGTGCGAAAACAAACGTTCACTTTGCACTGTGCAATTTTCTGCTAATGCACCGTGCAAATGGCTTTTTTGGGCTGTCGCTCGCACCCTGATTTTTTTCGCACCGTGCAAACGACAAAAGTCGGCCTGGCGACATGCACTGTGCGAAAACAAACGTTCACTTTGCACTGTGCAATCTTCATCTTTTTGCACTGTGCAAATGGCTGTTTTGGGCTGTCGCTCGCACTCTTTTCAGCTCTTTTTTCACTTAATTAGCCTAAGGGCAAAAAAGTTTCAATTAGAAAATCAAGCCAAAACAAGTGCTATTTGTGGTCGAAACATCGCCTTCACGCCCAATTTTTTCTCCTTCACCCGTCAAAGCCACTTTATTTCGAAGCATTTGGAAGACGTCGTCATTCAATGGTCAGTTTCACGACCAAAAAAAAAGTAGGAAAGAATACAAAATAAAGTGCAGGATACGTACATTTCCTGCAAAAAACGGCAATTTTGAGGAGAGTTTTCTGGAAAACAGGGCGGATATGATATCATAGAAGGAACAAAATATGCAATTCATCAAATTTCAGCAAAAAAAAATATGGTGAAATCCGTTCGATATTAGTCTGTCGGGAAAATAATGTGGATTTGTCGAAGCAAAATATCTCGCATTGTCGCAAACCAAAATTTCAGCCACGGTTAGCCATCGAAACGGGATGATGGGCAATTCCAAGAATCCACATTATTTTCCCGACAGACTGATATTGGACATGGAGGACGAATTTCTTGAAGGCTTGTGAAAATAGTAGGTAAAAGATGTCGGTTTTAGTGAAACTTGGCACATCGGTGGACTAGAAATTCTAAAACGTATGTCTCCGTGATTTTCTGACGCAAATTTTTCGAAAATTTAATTTTTTTTTTGAGATTTTCAAAATGAAAAAATGGACGAGTTTTTAGAGCCTCAGAGTAAATTTTTTTCTACACTAAAATCAATTTTCCCGCGCAAAATTCGAGAAAACCCAGAAAAAAGAAAATTTTTCTCTGACCGTCTCTCCTCAATTTCCATAGTCTCTGGCAAAAATGCGACAAATTTTTTGCGAATTTTGGCATGAAAAGTTGCACATCTATTTCTGCCGTAGCGGTTAATATTTCCACAAAAAATTAATTTTTTCCGCGTGAAACTGGCAAAGATACGGCCAAAAAGTGGTTTTTGTTGACCACTCTCCGCATTTCCCATACTCTCTCGTCCCACAAAGATGGTTGAATATCTCGGCTCTCCGTGCAAACTGCGGGCTGAAATTTTGAGGAATTAATATGTCACCTATACCCGACATATAGGCAAAATTTACAGAAAATCTAAGCATCGCACTTGGAGCACTTCCCTTCTTAATTTAGCCCTACTATAACATGATTTTCGACAAAAAACCTAATTTTTACCCCTTGATTTCTCGTAATACGGCTCAGTTCTCGTACGAATAGCACGTCTGCCCACTTTAGGCACCAAAAATTCATTCCGCTTCGGCGTCGCTAAACCGCCACTCGAACCCCGCCTCTACAAAAAGGAAACCACGAAACAATTGGGAAAAGAAGTGCATCTGAAGTTCCAAATCTTAAAAATTCCCGTTTTTCGTTTGCAAAAGGGCCATTCAAAGGTTCGGCAAAGGTTGCGAACCGCTGAATATTTGATTTTCACGTCATGGGTTGAGACGAAAAAAGCGAAAAATATGGAAAATTTTGGCGCAAGGAAATTAAATCATGTTGGCAGTTGTATGCAACATGTCACTGAGGACATGATAAACCTGTTAACGGTACTGTAAGCGGAGAAATGGACCTTAAACGGTCGAATTAATCAAAAATTAGCCAAATTTTATATTATACATGACAGATTTGATCCCCAAATCGCTTAATTTTAAGTTCTATTTTATTATAAATTCGTTTGAAAAGATTTTACCATATTTTCCATCCATTCTCATCATTCTGGACCAACTTATCGGCCAAGAACATCATCTTGTTACAACTTGTCCCGAACGGGTCAACTGTTTCTCTTCAAAAATTATTTTCTCGGATTTCTCAAAATTTCGTCAGAACTCAGCTGTTGATACATTTTCGTATCGGTGCGACCCATCAAATGCTTCGAAATGCCATCAGAATCCAGGCCTTTACCGGATTTACATCGCACATCCGCCTGATCTCGCAGAATTCCAAGTTATTCAACAGATTTCGAGCAACCCGAACTCGTCGACCGGTAGCCGACCCAAAACCAAAAGAATTCAAGTCTCAAGAAGTCCATGAAGTCCATCCTGATTCGATATCGCTTCGCCCGCCGTCGCACCTTTGGAGAGCTCTTGGTTTCACAGCTGGTGTAGGTTAATTTCTTTGTTTTTGTTTGGTTTTTAGATGATTTCATGGGCACAAGAGGACTGAAAATGGTCTTTGAAGCAATGTGCGGCTTTTCAGGCCTTTTGATAAATGATTTTGGCCTTTTTGGGAAAATTCGGATATTACACTTGGCCTAAAATTTCTTTTGCATGTATCTTCTAATTTTAAGCAGTTGACAGAATCCTGCTGGTCTGAGAAGAATCTGCATGATCGGGTCTTGCTTTTCAATATTTGAAATTTTCATTACCTTTTGGTTTTACATCATTATTGACATTATTTTACCTCTGAACGCCTGTTTTTAGGTATCAGCTGTAACTTACACAGTTGCCGCGTACAGCGATTTCCAACGGCAGAAGGACTTTAAGCAATCTATTAACGATTTCTTTTCCCACTCGTTCTTCACCAATTTCGCCGAGCCGTCCAGCTCACGTAGTATTAATCATGAGCTTGGTGAATTTTCTCCAGGCCAGAAGCTGATATTCGGATTGATTGCTGCAAATGTAGCCATCACTATTTTATGGCAAATTCCATCACTCAGAGTCCCAATGATGCGGTATTTTACGAATTCTTTCGCTCAGAGTGAGTCTTTTTATATTGTACTTGACGTTTAGAAAAGGTGAAAAAGAACCTTTCAGAAAGTCTCTGTGTCCCAATGGTGTCCTCAGTGTTCTCTCACAGCAGTTGGATCCATTTGGGACTGAATATGTACGTCCTGCATAGTTTTGCATCCGTCTCCGTGGATCGGTTTTTCGGAGTTGATCAGGTACGAGATTTGGTTATATTTCTTTGAATTTTAGATGTAGTTCTTGGCTTTCTACCTCACAGCCGGCGCATTTTCTTCGTTGACTAGTCTGGCTCACAAATCGGCGGTTAGATCGCCTGTTCGGGCGCTGGGCGCAGTAAGTTGGCATGGATAATATAATTTTTGTCGATTTTTTAAAATATTTTTGCTTTTTTGACGGTTTGAAAGAATTTAATGAAAAGCTACTAATATTTAGAGTATAATAGAGTATCTTAGCCTCAAATTTTATCACCTTTTATTTACTTTTTTACCTAAAAAATTTTTATTTTTAGTCCGGAGCAATTTGCGCATTGCTTGTCTACACATGCATGAAGATCCCGGATTCTCGATTGTCCATCATTTTCCTGCCGATGTTCACGTTTAGCGCGGAGAATGCGGCGTATGGATTGATGGCGTTCGACTTGGCCGGACTGCTCCTCCGATTCAAACTTTTCGATCACGCTGCTCATTTAGGTGGAAGTATATTCGGATTGTAAGTTTTTTTGACTTTGTTAGAGCATTTGAAATTTTAGTGAGGTAATTTGGAAAGTGACAAATGCAAAATCGAGATTTTTATTTGGAAATTTTGGCTTTTGTCATGGATAATATAATTTTTGACGATTTTTGAAAACGACAAGTGATTGGATGGATCTTGTTGGGCTTGTAGTAGCCTTATACGTCATTTGCAAAGATTTTTTTCGAAAAATTTTAGTTTAGAACTTATTTTGGATCAAAAATAGGGCTAGGCGATTTTTCGTTAAAAATGTAGTAAAGACCTCCTAAAACTCGTTGAAATTGGTTGTAGTAGAAAGGTACTGCTATGTTCAAGCCTTTTCAACAAAAGGATTTTGGTAGTTTTACTTGTCCGAGCCATTCCATCCATTTTTATATTATCCATGACCCATTTTTGGTTCATTTTTTTATTTCCGTTATAATTCCGTGCTCATCGAGTTGTTCTCACTCTTTTCAGATGGTATGCATGGTACGGGCAGGCGTTGGTGGAACAACGACTATTTCCCTTCGTTCAGCGTTATTTGAAATAAACATTTCCTAGCATTTCCCGGCCGAAGTCGAGAGCATCTCCCCGCGGTTCCGTGCTGTGCTTTCCGCGCGCATTTGTCGGCCTTAAAACAATCCCGGAGTGATGAAGACGGATCTCCCACCTTGTTGTTTGCACAAGGCCCGCTATCCTTGATCCGCGCGGGTCGAGAGTTTGGGCCCGGCTTCGTCTCTCTCTCTCAAGAGATCCGCGCGCGCTTTAGCCCCACACTTCCAGCCGCTAATTCGCACTTTGCTCAAATAACCACCGAAATCCGGGTCCGCATTATCGATTGGTTTCGTGGAACAGGCGGTGTAGGGTCGGCCAAGAGGGCTGGATGTAAGGAATGGGAGAAATTCCAAGAGTTATTGCCTATAAAAGGGATTTAGTTGAGTATAAGGTAGTATAAGGTAAATTTTTGGTGTAAAAATGCCCAAAAAGATATCAGAATCGGTGATTTTTGAAATTTATTGATGGTAAAGGTCATGTTCAGGATGGTAATTAACTGTAGCTAATGTCCTATTCAATTTGTCAATAAAAAATTTCTCTTTTTATCAAAAATTCAAAATTTTTGGCCGAAAGCTTTTTTCGGTAATTTTTCCTAAATTAAAGTGAAATGTTAAGTTCTTGCCTTCCTCACGGTACTGTATACGTCCTAGAGAATAATAGCTTAATCGGGCGGGATAAAACATGAATTTTTTTTATCTGTTTTTTTGTACAATTCTCGGTGATTTTTTTTCGATTTTGCCAAGGAAACACAATGACGGACCTGATCCAGTGGCAAAAAACATGCCATTTTGCATCCGGGAAGTATCAAAAATGTATCAAAATGCCTCCCTCTCCAACTAAAAACCTCCATTTTTGAAGGGCGCGCGTTTGAAATTGGAGTTTTTTGCTTGGAGAGGGAGGTATTTTGCTACATTTTTCTCTACTTCCCGGATACAAAATGATACGTTTTTTGTCACTGGGTCAGGTCCGTCACTGTATTTCATTGGCATAATCGAAAAAAAATCACCGAGAATTGTCACAAAACAGAGGTAAATTCATGTTTTATCCCGCCAAACATTGCGATTTTGACTCGTTTTTATCAGCCATCCCGATTAAACTATTATTCTCTAGGACGTATACAGTACCGTGAGGTAGGTATGAACCTAACATTTCGCTTTAATTTAGGAAAAATTACCGACAAAAATTTCGGCCAAAACTTTTGAATTTTTCGATAAAAAGTGAAATTTTTGATGGGCAAATTGAACAGAACATAAGCTACAGTCAATTGCCATCCTAAAAATTTCTATTGATGGACTTGTTGAGTTGTTGCAAGACAGGCAAATTCATGTTTTATCCCGCCAAACATTGTAAGGCCAAGTCATTTCAGGTAGAATAGGTAGCGTAAGGTAATCGACAGAAGAAACCACCGCAAGACCACACAGCCAGATCGTTGAATTTCTTTTCTGACCGAAGGCGGAATCGGACAGCAATTTTGACTCGTTTTTATCAGCCATTCCGATTAAGATATTCTGTACTACGTATGTGTCAGCTCCACCACTGTAGTCGCTTTTACGATTGTGCTGTCAAATTGGACACCTTTTGTGGCTAATTTTACATCAAAATGCCCTCCGGCATCATCGCGATTTGTCATCTAGAGTTTTCCACGAAAATTTTTGGTCCTTTGCACGGATCGGTTTTCCCTGAATCCCCCCTAAAATCTCCAGTCCTGCTGCTGCCTGCACACAGTGATCGCATACGGTAGAGACGTTTCTCTTTCACGCCTACTCTTCCCTCTCCTCTCACCTCACTTGAGAGATCCGCTGGCCCTGGAGTCGCATTAAGCACTCGGGGCCGGGAGGTGACGACTGCGCTTTCAACGCTTCGCAGGCCGCCGGTATTCCGGGAAATGTGCGGGAGTGGTGAGGATCGGGCCTATTAGTGTGAAAGGGATCCGATTTTGATATCCAATCCGAGTGGGTATCACGATTTGGCCGTAAAAATGGGATTTGTATCTTGTACTAGGCTAAATTAAGGTCATATCGTTGATTACTGGTGTGATATTTGTGTTTAGATACAAGCATATATCTAATAAGGAATCTGTAGACGGATTTTTAATTCCAGTGGGATAGTAGACCAGAGGTAATATTACACATGATTACTAAAAATAAACTTGTATAGTGCTGATTTTTTTGCTGCGTTGATGTTTAATTTGATTAAAAACAAGTTCGTTATATCTATTAAGCTTTTTAGCATCAATTATATTGATTTAGACCCTTGAAATTGTTCATTATTACTTGATGCTATACTAGGTCATCAAGTGTAATATTTCTTGCCATAACTTTTGATTTCGCCCTCTATATATGTTCAAACCATTATTACATAGTATTATATGGCATTATATCTCGTATAAATTTTATTTCATACATAAATTACCCATATAACCTCCCCAAAACCCTCAAAACTAATTTGAACCCCAGAAAAAATCGTTAAAAATCCCGTTTTGTTGAAATCCCCGAGAATTTATGTTAACTAACCCCTCGGTTCCGTTGGCTAATAAATCTCCCTGATTTACATTTAATTTGCCCTCATTTTGCCAGCGATTTATTCGTTCCAATTTAGGTTATACGGCTTGAAGGGACGGTAGAGGTAGAGGTCCCTCTGCCTATTTATTTAGCCTGAGGCCAAACACGACTCAACCATGGATTTCGCGGTAAATTTTTGCGTTACAACTGACATTTGTTGCGCTCTCACTCTACTAACATGCCGAAAATTTTTACTTTCATTAACATGGAGATAACTTGTAAATTAAAAATTGGAAAATTTGCTAACAAGAAGAAGGTAAAATACTGTAAAAATTGTTTTTATAAGCTATTTCGGGCTTGGTTTTGTTTTTTTGAACTGTTTCTGATTCGATTTTTTGTGGATTTTTGATGGAAATTGCGAAATTTAGTTGAGCATGGATTATGAAAACGATCCAGGATGGAAATATCTTCGACGAACCCGCGAACAGATCTTGGAGGTAAGCGTTTTTGATTTTCTAATGACTATAAATGAGGTTTTTGCAATTCCAGTTAGGTTTCCGTCGATAAACTTTGAGAAAGGCGGTCAAAATGATCCCGAATATGGTATCAAAAAGTATCACAGAGAGGCAAAATTTTCATGCTGGATTTGAAGCCCAATTTGGCAGAAAATTGCCTCCGCAGTCTAGCAAAAAACTTGTTCCAGACAGCTTTTGCAATAACAAGATTTTTACAAAGTTTCCTGAACGCTTTCAGCTGACAAAAAGATCGAAAAAGAGATCAAAATAACCTCGAATTTGGTATCAAAAAGTATCCCAGAGCCACAAAAAGATGATTGGTTTTGAAGAGGAAGCTTTAACATTTACCTAGCACTTTAAAAATGGCTGAAAAGGCATTCCATCGACCTTTATCTTCTCAAAAAAAAGGATTATTTTTTTGAAGAGAAAAGGTTGTTGTAATGACCTGTTGAGGCATTTTTGTCGTCGCAAAACGTCCGTTATAAACCGACAAACTGCTTCCTCTTCAAAACCAACCATCTTTTTGTGCCTCTTGGATACTTTTTGATGACAAATTCAAGGTCACATTGGCCTATTTTTCGATTTTTTTTTGTCGGCTGAAAGCGTTCAGGAAATTGTGTAAAAATCTTGTTATTCAAAAGCTGGCTGGAACAAGGATTTTTGCTAGACCGCGGGGGCAATTTTCTGCCAAATTGGGCTTCGAATCCAGCATGAAAATTTTGTCTCTCTGTGATACCTTTTGACACCAAATTCGAGGTCATTTTGACCGCCTTTCTCAAATTTTCTCGACTGAAACCGGAATTTTTTTCGAGTTTTTTGTCGGCTGAAAACGGTCAGGAAGTTGTGTAAAAACCTTGTTATTACAAGAGTTGTACACAAGGTGGCTGAAACAAGGATTTTTGCCAGACCACAGATGCAATTTTCTGCCGAATTGGGCCGTTTTACAACTTCTCCATTATGATGCGTCATTTCAATCCCATTCCAGGATCAATCCAGGCCCTACGACACAAAAAAGGATTGCTGGGTGCCGGACGAGGAGGAGGGCTATGTGGCGGCCGTCATCAAGTCCACCAACGGCGACCAGACTGTCGTCCAGATCGCGGGCGGCACGGAGCGAACGGTGAAGACCGACCAAATTCAGGAGATGAACCCGCCCAAGTTCGAGAAGTGCGAGGACATGTCCAACTTGACCTTCTTGAACGACGCCTCCGTTATGGCGAATCTGCGCAGCAGATACGGCGCCATGCTGATTTACGTAGGTTTGAGTGGTTTTATGCGCGGTTTGGTGGGGTCTGGATGTTGTACATGACATTAGGGGCTAAGAAAGGAAAATAATGTGGATTTATCAGTCTGTCGGGAAAATAATGTGGATTTATCATTCTGTCGGGAAAATAATGTGGATTTAGTAGCCCGTCGGGGAAATAATGTGGATTTATCAGTCTGTCGGGAAAATAATGTGGATTTGTTGGACGTTGAAATCGCCAATTATCGCTTTGTAACGGCTGGCTGGAGATTTGGTGCGAGACATTTTTCTGCGACAAATCCACATTATTTTCCCGACAGACTGATTTTTTTTAATAACAATTCCTCGGAATGTCAGCTTCAACTGAGTAAATTCAGCCGAGTTATTCGACAATCTTTGCGGACGAGACATAATGAAAAATGAGGAGGCGGTCAGAGAAAAGTTTTTTCGTCAGACCTTATACAGTGACGGACCTGATCCAGCGGCAAAAAACGTATCATTTTGCATCCGGGAAGTATCAAAAAATGTGGCAAAATACCTCCCTCGCCAACTAAAAAAATCTCCGTTTTGAAGGGCTCTCATAAAAAGAGCGGGCGGGCTTTTGAAATCGGAGTTTTTTCACTTGGAGAGGGAGGTATTTTGCCACATTTTTTTGATACTTCCGGGATGCAAAATGGTATATTTTTTGCCACTGGATCAGGTCCGTCACGGTATAAGGTCTGACGAAAAAACTTTTCTCTTACCGTCTCCTTATTTTTCATTATGTCTCGTCCGCAAAGATTGTCGAATATCTCGGCTGAATTCCCTCAGTTGGAGCTGAAATTCCGATGGATTGTTATGCAGTCCATTTAGATTATTGCTCTAAAGTTTGAGGAATTTTCGAAGGGTACCGTTTGAGAATTTCAAAAAATTATTTTTGATATCGACCCTCGCCTAAAACAATGTCTTTCCAGACCTATTCCGGTCTGTTCTGCGTGGTGATCAACCCCTACAAACGGCTGCCGATCTACACCGACTCGGTGGCGCGCATGTACATGGGGAAGCGGCGCACGGAAATGCCGCCCCACCTGTTCGCCGTCTCCGACGAGGCCTACCGCAACATGCTGCAGAACTTTGAGAACCAGTCGATGCTGATCACCGGCGAGTCGGGCGCCGGCAAGACCGAGAACACGAAGAAGGTCATTTCGTATTTCGCGTCGGTGGGCGCCTCGCAAGCCGAGCTGGACAGCGGCGGCAAGAAGAAAGAGGACGACGGGGAGAAGAAGATCACGCTCGAGGACCAGATCGTCCAGACCAACCCCGTGCTGGAGGCGTTCGGAAACGCAAAGACGGTGAGAAACAATAATTCGTCGCGTTTCGGAAAGTTCATTCGAATCCATTTCAATCGGATTGGAAGAGTCGCGTCTTGCGACATTGAACATTGTAAGTTTAATGGAAAAACTCTCATAAGTTTTGTAAAATATATGTTTGTTGTGAAAAAATTTGTTTTTTGGACGTGCAGAGGGTCCAGGATAATTGTAGAACTAGCAGGGACATTTAGCCGATCGGGTGGGGTAAGGGCGGACCAAAAAAGAAAAATTTTTCTAAGGTCCACCCTTGCCATATTTATTGTCAGGAGCGTATGAAAATTAATTATGATGGAGTCAGAAGGATAATCGATCGAAATTCGATTAAAAAATATATGAAGAAAGATCAAAAACAATCAAATTTTCACCTTATATTAGACTTGGTCTAGTGTAATATAAATTTAATATTTTTGTCTAAAATTCGTAGAGTGTTTGTTGTAAAAAGTGTCAGAGGGATGTATTATTTCAGTGGTAGGTCTAGGAAGCTGGAAAGTGAAAAAAAAATTGGGTGGGGCAAGGGGAGACCAAAAATCAGAGATTTTTTTTTTGCTTTACCCTTACCACAGGCTTGCTAAAACAGAATTTTTTGTGGTATTAGATGATGTTTGAAGCCTGTTAGAAGCACTTAGAATCGATAATAAAACAAGGCGAGGTTAAAATCAAATAATTTTTAAATTTCTTCCCACTTGACCTAGTACAATATAATTTCTTCACCAAATTAACCAAAAAATCTCCAAAATTGATTTAGATCTGCTCGAAAAGTCGCGTGTGATTCGTCAAGCGCCGGGCGAGCGTTGCTACCACATCTTCTACCAGCTGTTCTCGGGCTACAAGCCCGACCTGCGCAAGGCCCTGCTCCTGGAGCAGGACGTCAGCGAATACTGGTTCATCGCGCAGGCCGAACTCACCGTGGACGGAATCGACGACAAGGAGGAGCATCAGCTCACCGATGATGCCTTCAGAATCCTCAATTTCAGCGAGCGCGAAATCGAGGAGTGCTACAAGCTGATGGCCGCCATGCTGCACATGGGCAACATGAAGTTCAAGCAGCGCCCCCGCGAAGAGCAGGCCGAAGCCGACGGCGTGGAGGAGGCGGGTCGTGCCGCTCAAATGTACGGAATTGACCGCGACGAGTTCATGAAGGCGCTGCTGAGGCCCCGTGTGAAGGTCGGCACCGAATGGGTGAACAAGGGCCAGAACATGGAGCAGGTGAACTGGGGAATCGGCGCCATGGCCAAGGGCCTCTACTCGAGAGTGTTCGATTGGCTGGTCAAGAAGTGCAATGAGACCCTGGCGTCGAGCGGATTCAAAAAAGAATCCTTCATCGGTGTGCTGGATATTGCTGGCTTCGAAATTTTTGATGTAAGCGGGCTGGTGGAATATAAAAAAGGAACTGGGCACGTCAATTCGCGAAATTATCGGCACTTTTTCCCGCCCGAAATAATTGCTTTTCCTCGAAAAGGGAGAAGAAAGATAAGAAAATGCTTTTTATCGGATTGTGACATTTCGTTTTGAACGAATCACCAAAAAGGGGCGGGATTTTTTTTTTCTATTTTGGATTGACGTGCTGGGATGATTGGGGAAAAAGACGATTGGGAAACCCTTCAAAATTTCAAATTTTTTAAAAATCAAAAAAAAATTTCAATTCATCGTGTTTTGTCTCGAAATAGCCCGTTTAGGGGGTAATTCTTCTTTCTACCAAATAAAATCGGTTTTTTGATGCAAAGTATCCCGTTTTTCCGACATTTTTTACATCGAAGTTGGACGATCGGGGAAAAGTATTATTTTTCTTGGATGCAAGTGTGAAGTTAGGATAATCGAGGGTGGTGGTTTCGAAAATGACATTCATTTCTTTTGATCTTCACTTTTTCCTTAAGTAGTACTGTAAACTAGCAATTTTTTTCATGAATACTCGATTTGGTTGTTTTTTATGATGGTGTGCTTTCAAATCGAAAGAAAATCAATCAAATTTTCGAAATCAGCACCATTGAAAGCCCCTAAATCGAATATTAATGAAAAAAAATCAAAGAAGTACTATTTTACAGTACTACTTATGGAAAAAAGTAACTAAATAAATGTCATTTTCGAAATCAGCGCCTTCGATTATCCTAATTTCGCATTTGCATCGAAGAAAAATAATAATTTTCGGTTTCCCCAATCGTCCAACTCCGATGTAAAAGATATCGGAAAAACGGGATTTTTTGTATCAAAAAGCCGATTTTGTTTGGTAAAAAGAAGAACTACCCCCTAATGAGGCTATTTCAAAGTAAAATACGATGAATTGATTGTGAGTAAAATTTTTTTTTTTGATTTTTACAAAAAAATAAACTTTTTGAAATTTCGAATTTTCAGTTCAACTCCTTCGAACAACTGTGGATCAACTTCGTCAACGAGAAGCTGCAACAATTCTTCAACCATCACATGTTCGTCCTGGAGCAGGAAGAGTACGCTCGCGAGGGAATCCAATGGACTTTCATTGATTTCGGTCTCGACTTGGCTGCTTGCATTGAGCTGATCGAAAAGGTAAGAAATGATGGCTAAAAGGGGGAAAAAAGGCTGTATTTGTGAATGTTGAAGAATTTGTAAGTCTAGGACACTATTTTTGGCCAAAATTTTTTTTGAAATTCGAAAAATTTTTTATCCGAAAAATTTGATTTTTTCGAAAAAAAAAATTTTTTTTTTGAAATTAAAAAAAAAATTTCAAATTTCAGCCCATGGGCATCATTGCCATGCTGGATGAAGAATGTATCGTCCCCAAGGCGTCCGACCAAACCCTGGCCGCCAAACTCCTCGAACAGCACCTGGGCAAGCACCCCAACTTCGAGAAGCCCAAACCGCCGAAGGGAAAGCAGGCCGAGGCCCATTTCGCGATGCGCCATTACGCCGGCACCGTCCGCTACAACGTCACCAACTGGCTGGAGAAGAACAAGGACCCGCTGAACGACACGGTGGTGACGGTCATGAAGGCGTCCAAGGAGAATGTGCTGTTGGTGGAGCTGTGGGGCGATTACACCACACAGGAGGAAGCGGCCGCCGCTGCTGCCAAAAACAAGGGTGAGAGAAGGCGGAAAGTTAAAAATAATGCCTTACATATGGCTATTGGGCCAAGAATTTTTGAAGTTTTTGAGGCTTTTTAAAATTTTCAGGTTTTCGTGTCGAGACCAAATTTCGGAAATTTTTGAGGCATTAATCTTCAATGAGGCCTGGTGGAAATTGAGACATAAAATTTTTAAAGCACATATAACTTTTTTTTATTTGAAAGGTTGGGTTTTATCCCATTTAAACCTTGAATTCCAAAATTTTGGGTCCCGACACGAAAACCGTAAAATTTTTCAAACTCAAAAATAAGCTATGAAATGGATAGAAAACGTATCCTAGAGTGTTGTGCAACTAAAACTATGTTTTCTTCGTTTGCCAAGCAAAAATTTTACCAAAAAATGAAAATTTTTCGAAAATTTTAATATTCCTTTCGCAGGTGGCGGCGGAGGAGGCAAAAAGAAGGGCAAATCCGGCTCCTTCAACACCGTCTCCATGCTGTACCGTGAATCCCTAAACAAGCTGATGGACATGCTGCACACCACCCACCCGCACTTCATCCGTTGCATCATCCCCAACGAGAAGAAGCAGTCGGGCGTGCTGGACGCGGCGCTGGTGATGAACCAGCTGACCTGCAACGGTGTGCTGGAAGGCATCCGCATCTGCCGCAAGGGCTTCCCCAACCGCACGCTGCACGCGGACTTTGTCCAACGCTACGCGCTGCTCGCCGCCGACCAGGCCAAGAGCAGCAAAGACATCAAGACCAACGTGGAGGCGATGCTGAAGCGGCTGGTGCAGCAGAAGGACCTGGAGGAGGACATGTTCCGCGTGGGCACCACCAAGGTCTTCTTCAAGGCCGGCGTCGTGGCGCATGTGGAGGATTTGAGGGACAAAAAGTTGAACCGTTTGCTCTCCGCCTTCCAGGCCGAATGCCGATGGTATTGCGCTTTGGTAAGGAGGGAAAAGCAGTGGATTTTTTGGCGGAAGGCTGCTCTAGAATGATTTGATTGTTTTATTTGAAAAGATTGCCAGCTTTGTCATTCCAAACACTGCAGAAAATCGAATTTCTGACAAGTTTCGGCCGAAAAATCGGCAATTTCCGACAAGTTACAAATCTCGTAAATTTCGTGGAAAACTCGAATCCATGGAATTGCCAAACATTAGAGAGTTTTCTGCGAAATTTACGAGATTTTCTAACTTGAAACTGTGGGAAATTGCCGAATTTTTCAGCCGAAACTTGTTAGAAATTCGACAGTGTTTGGAATGAAAAACTGGCAATCTTTTCGAATAGAACAATCAAATCATTTGGGGACAGCCCTAAACTTCTCGCCGATCTTCCGAGAAGGAAAATCACCGAGAAGTTTAGATCGAAGGTTTCCAAAACCTTTGAGCAAGCGTAAGAAATCTCACGCCGGATTTGCAGATCAAAGCCAAGGATCTGCGCGCGCAGCAGGATCTAATCTACGTGATCCAGCGCAACGTGCGCTCCTGGCTCGAGCTGCGCACCTGGGTGTGGATGAAGCTGTACGGCAAGGTGAAGCCGCTCCTGGCCGCCGGCAAAGAGGCCGAGCTGCTGGAGAAGGCGCAGGAGGACCTGGTCAAGACCCAAGAGTCGCTGGAACAGGAGGTGGAGACCCGCAAACGCCTCGAGGAGGAGACCAAACGCATGAAGGAGGAGCGCGAAGAGCTGCTCAAGTCGATGGAAGGCGCGGTCGGCAAGACACAGGAGGTCCAACAACGCCTCGAAGGCCTCACCGAAGCCAAGGAGCGCCTGCACAAGAACATGGAGGATCTGGGAAATCAGCTGTCCTCGGCCGAAAACCACACCGCCTCCCTGCAGCAGGCGCGCAAAAAGGCCGAGCAGGAGGTGGATGTGCTGAAGAAACAGACCACCGAAATGGAATTAGCCCTAAAAAAGGCGGAAAGCGAGAAACAAGCCAAAGAAAACCAAATCCGCTCCATCGAGGACGAGCTGCAGCGCCAGGAAATGACGCTCGCCAAGCTGGAGCGCGAAAAGAAACAACAGGAGGAGATGAACAGCAAGTTCATGGAGGACATGCAGAACGAGGAGGAGCGCGCCCAGAGCGAGGAACAGTTGCGCAAAAAGTTGCTCGACACCCTCGAAACCGTCGAAAGCGACCTGGACCGCGAACGTCGCGTGCGCTCCGACACCGAAAAAGCCAAACGCAAGCTGGAGGGCGAGCTGCGGATCGCGCACGAAAACCTCGACGAACTCTCGAAGCAGAAGACCGACGCCGAGAACTCGCTCCGCCGCAAAGAAGCCGACCTCTTCTCGCTCAGCATCAAGGTGGAGGACGCGCAAACCAACGCCGCCAAACTCAGCCGCCAACTCAAGGAGAACGAGAACCGCATCAAGGAGCTGGAGGCGGAGGTCGAAAGCGAGCGCCAGGCGCGCGCCCGCTCCGAGCGCTCCAAGACCGAGCTGCAGCAGGAGATCGACGAACTCCACGAACAACTCAACCAACAGAGCGGCGCCACCATGCAGCAAATGGACCTGAACAAGAAGCGCGACAACGAGCTAGCGAAGCTGCGCCGCGAAATCGACCAGCTCAAGATGAACTTCGAGTCCCAGTCCACGGCGCTGAAGAAGAAGGGCCAGGACGCGACCCTCGAGCTCACCGAGCAAATCGAGAACGTGATGCGGGCCCGCAACCGCGCCGACAAGGAGCGCGCCCAGCTCCAAAAGCAGCTCGACGAAGCCACCTACACGCTGGACGACGAGGCCAAACAACGCGTCGAATTCGAGCGACACGCCAAACAATTCGAAGCGCAGCTGGTCGAGTTGCGCCTCAAGAACGAGGAGCAGCAACGCCTCATCAAGGACATCGGCTCGGCCAAGTCCCGACTCCAGAGCGACAACGGCGAGCTGTGCCGCAATGTGGAGGAGCTGGAGGCCCAGATCACGGCCACCACCCGTCTGAAGGCCCAGTACGCCGCCCAGGCGGAGGAGTTCAAGCGCCTAGCCGCCGAAGAGACCCGTCAACGACAGTCGTTGAATATTCTCAGCAAGAACCTGGAACACGAGCTGGACCAAATCCGCGACTCGCTGGAGGAGGAGATTGCCGGCAAGTCGGACCTGCTGCGACAGTTGGCCCGCGAACAGGGCGAAATCGAGCAATGGAGAAGCCGCTACGAGAGCGAAGGCATGGTCAGCGCCGACGATGCGGACGAACTTCGCCGCAAACAGATCGCGCAGATCGCCGAACTGCAGAACGAACTGGACTCGGCGACAGTCCGCCTAGCCAACTTGGAGAAGCAGAAGGCGCGCCTCACCAACGAAGCGGACGCGGCCCGCACCGAGTGCGACATCCTCCAACAGCAGGCCGCCCAACTGGACAAGAAGCAGCGCGCCTTCGACAAGATTGTCGACGAATGGCGACACAAGGCCGACGACTTGCAGAACGAACTGGACGCCGCCCAACGCGAGGCCCGCACCCAGGCCATGGAGGCGCATCGCCTGCAGTCCACTCAGGACAGCCTCACCGAACAAGTGGAGGGACTGCGCAGAGAGAACAAGACCCTGGCGCAGGAGGCCCGCGACCTGCAAGAACAGCTGAACGAGGGCGCCCGATTGATCCACGAACTGCAAAAGGCCCAACGCCGACTCGAAGTCGAAAAGGACGAGCTCCAGCACGCGCTGGATGAGGCCGAAGCCGCCCTGGAAGCGGAGGAATCGAAGGTCCTCCGCTCCCAAGTGGAAATCAACCAGATCCGGTCGGAGATCGAGAAACGACTCCAAGAAAAGGAGGAGGAGTTCGAAAACACCCGCAAAAACCACCAACGCGCCATGGACTCCATGCAAGCCACCCTCGAGCAGGAGACCAAGGCCAAAGCGGAGCTGGCACGCCTCAAGAAGAAGCTGGAAGCCGACATCAGCGTAAGCGAAAAAGATTCTGATTCCGGGGAAAGCGGGACAGTGACTAGAACGAGAAGCTAAATTAAGTATTTTAAGGAGCTGGAGATTGCGTTGGACCACGCCTCCAAGGCCAACGAGGACGCGCAACGCAACGTGAAACGGTATCAGGACCAGGTCAAGGACCTGCACAACCATATCGATGAGGAGCAGAGGAAGCGCGAGGAGTTCAGGGAGAGCTACTCCACCACGGAGAAGAAGCTGATCACCGCCAAACAGGAGCACGAGGAAATGTTCACGCAGATCGAGGCGGTGAGTGCGGGGAGGAGCGTTGGAGCAGGGCAATGCATGCCAATTCACGTCAATCCAAAATAGAAGAAAAAATTTCCCGCCCCTTTTTGGCGATTCGTTCAAAGCGAAATGTCACCACTCGATAAAACGCATTTTCTTATCTTTCTTCTTCCTTTTCAAAAAAAGCAGTTGCTTCGGGCGAGAAAAAGTGCCGATAATTTCGCGACATTTCGTCTCTCTTTTAAATCAATGAAAACGATACGAAGTTTCGAAACGGTTCAGGAAATGAGCTGGATTGACGTGCAATTTATTTTCTTCTACAAAAAATCAAAAAAATAATTCGTGTCAAGTGTCTCCCTGGCCCGTTTGGTCATCTGTTTCCCTCCGCTTAAAACTGAAAGTTTGCTGAAAATCATAGGGCCCAGCTCGGAGAACTTGCACGGCGCAGCTCGCGTCTTGGGCGCAGCTCGAAAACAAGCTGAAACTTAGCTCTGGCGATAAGAGAGGGGTAGGTCAAGAGGGGACCACTTTAAAAACAGAAAATTAGAGTCGGAAAAAACTTTTTTGAGTAAAATATCGAGCGAATTTCGATTTTTTTTTGTGAGGTTTTCTTCCGAAAGCCGACGAAATGTCAAATTATTGAAAATTCATTATTTGTTTCAGCTGCAACGCGCCAAGAAGCAGCTCGAATCCGACTTGAATGATCTCCAAATCGCCAACAACGACCTGCTCGCCGACAATCAAGCCTTGGCCACGGCCCGCGCCAAGTTCGAGGCTGAGTTGGCTTTGTTGAGGGTAAGAAATAAAAAAAATTGTAAAAATTTTTTTAGTCCGACGTCTCCGAAGCCACCGCCGAAGTGAACGCCGCAATGGAGAGAGGCAAACGCGCCTCCTCCGAGGCCGCTCATTTGGCCGAAGAGCTGCGAAACGAACAGGAAAGGTCGAACCAAGTCGATAGGATCCGCAAAACTTTGGAATTCCAAGTCAAGGTGAGAAATTGTGAATATTTCCCCGAAAATTAACTGTAATTTGATTTCAAAATCAAATTTCTGCTAAAATTTTATCCCGAAAATAACAGAGTGCACTTTAATTTGGTTCATGGTGGTTTCATGATTTTTTTGTCAATTTTTTTCAAATTCGCGGGTTTTAGAACGAAAAATTTGGTTTCTTTTTATTTTTTTATTACTATTTTTATTTCTCATTTTTTTTTTTTTTTTTTTTTTGAAAAAATCTAATTTCCAATAAACAATCGGTGGGAAAAAATCTAAAAATCGATGCCAAATTTTTTTCCAGACTTGAAATTCCCTTTGGAATTCGAAAACTCGCCTTTTTTGCCACTTGAAACAGAATGCCAAAATTCAGGGAATGACGGGAATTTAAAATTTTTTCAGAAAAAACTATGAAATAAGGTTTTAAAAAATCCGAAAAGTGCACTCAAATCTCAGAATATTTGTTTTTGTCGCAGTTATTTTTAGTTCCAATTTTATTTTTCTTTTATTTTTTTTTTCTTCTCCTATTTTTTTGTTCTATTTCTAGAGCTTGTGTAATTCGTTGAACAAGGTTGAAGAGACCAAATTCTTCACTGGAAAGGTATGAAATTTGAGTTCAAATAACAAAAAAGAAATTTTTTAATCATAATTTTCTTTGAAAATTTTCAAAAAAAATTTTTTTTTTTTTCTTTTTATTAATTTCTAACGCGCTACATTTCCCATCACTCTAACAACTTGAGATTTTTACATTTTTTCTCTTCTAGTCCGTCAGCAAAGTCGCTGGAATGATTTCGGCGACATGCACTGTGCAAATACCAAAGTGCACCCTGCAATGTGCAATTTGTTGCTTTTTGCACCGTGCAATAGACTTTTTTGGGCTGTCGCACCCTGACTTTTTTCGCACAGTGCATCACTCACTCGTCGCCTGATTTCTGGCGTTTGCACTGTGCAAAAAAAGTCAGGGTGCGAGCGACAGCCGGAAAGAACTTATTGCACGGTGCAAAAAACAGCAAATTGCACGGTGCAGAAAACAAAAAATTGCACGGTGCAAAGAATTTTTAGACGAGGCTCACTGTGCATTTTGCCATTTTTTGCACTGTGCAGTGCCTGTCGCCTATTGCACGGTGCAAGAAACAAAAACTTGCACAGTGCAGGTGCACTTTTGTTTTCGCACAGTGCATGTCGCTAAATCATTCCAGCGACAAATTTTGGAATCCTTCGATTGCGACCCCGCTCGATTGCGACCTCGCATCGATTGCGACCCCGCATCGATTGCGACCCAAAATGGGGTAAAGCGACCCCGGGATGAAAATTCCTTGATTCTCTTCGGGAAAAACTTGCTTTAGGGGTTTTCGAGGGTGCTGATTTCGAAAATGATGTTCATTTTTCCTCTAGTATTACATAGTACTGTCTGATACTATATAGTACGAAGTGAAAATATCGCTTTTGACGTTAAATACTCGGTTTAGGGGTTTTCGAGGGTGCTGATTTCGAAAATGATGTTCATTTTTCCTCTAGTACTACATAGTACTGTCTGATACTATATAGTACGAAGTCAAAATATCGCTTTTGACGTTAATGGTGTTGGTTTGATGCTTAGTACTCTTCAAAAACACGTTTTAAAGACTTGGTGCTATATAGTACTGTCTGATACTATATAGTACGAAGTCAAAATATGGCTTTTGACGTTAATGGTGTTGGTTTGATGCTTATTACTCTTCAAAAACACGTTTTAATCACTTGGTGCTATATAGTACTATCTGATACTATGTAGTACGAGGTGTAAAGTTGGCCTTTAGGCGTTAGTGGTGTTGTTCTGGTGCTTAGTACACTTATTTTTACTTCGTACTATATAGTATCAGACAGTACTATATAGCACCAAGTCTTTAAAACGTGTTTTTGAAGAGTACTAAGCATCAAACCAACACCATTAACGTCAAAAGCGATATTTTGACTTCGTACTATATAGTATCAGACAGTACTATGTAGTACTAGAGGAAAAATGAACATCATTTTCGAAATCAGCACCCTCGAAAACCCCTAAACCGAGTATTTAACGTCAAAAGCGATATTTTCACTTCGTACTATATAGTATCAGACAGTACTATGTAATACTAGAGGAAAAATGAACATCATTTTCGAAATCAGCACCCTCGAAAACCCCTAAAGCAAGTTTTTCCCGAAGAGAATCAAGGAATTTTCATCCCGGGGTCGCTTTACCCCATTTTGGGTCGCAATCGGTGCGGGGTCGCAATCGATGCTGGGTCGCAATCGATGCGGGGTCGCAATCGATGGAATTCACAAATTTTGGTGTGCACTGTGCAGTTTCTACCTTTTTGCACCGTGCAAATTTTTTCGGTTGTCGCTCGCGCCCCGACTTTTTTGCACAGTGCATGTCGCAAAATTCACTCCAGCGACTTTGCGAACGGACTCAAAAATAAAAAAAAATTATTTTTTTTTCAATTTCCAGGAGATGCAATCCAGAATTGACGAAGCCGAGCATTCCGCCTTGAAGGGAGGCCTTCGCGTGGTCTCCAAGCTGGAACAACAACTGAAACAGATCGAAACGGAGCTGGAGACGGAGGCCCGCCGGCACGCGGATGCCGCCAAAAACCTCGGCAAAGCGGAGCGACGAAGCCGCGAGACCACCTTCGAGCTGGATGAGGAGCGCAAAAACTACAACAAGTTGGTCGATTTGGTCGAGAAATTGCAAGGAAAGATCAAGCTGCAGAGAAGACAGATTGAAGATGCTGTAAGTGATGGGGTTTTTTCACAAAGTGACTGATTTTTTGTCAAAAAATTAGGAAAACGAGATTTTTGTTTGAATAATCTCAAAATTTCGATGAAAAAATCGGTGGAAAAAAGACTTAAAAATTGACGACAAATTTTCTTCTTGGCCTTAAATTCCCTTTGGAAGTTTAAAACTCACTTTTTTCAGTCCTTGAAACAGAATGCCAAAACTCAGGGATTGGCGGGAATTTCAAATTTTTTGAGCGGAAAAGACGAATTAAGATTTCAAATTGTAGAAAACATTTTTTGATATGTATATGGCATTTACGATGGGTTTAGAGAAGCATTTTCAATGTTTTCGGGATTTTTTTTCAAATTTTGGTCTCGACACGAAAACATGCTTTTCGAATTTTTGACTATTTAACGGTGAGAAAGTAGAAAATAAAGGTTCTAAGAATACTATACATAATTTTTTGTTGGTTTTTTACGTTTGAACAACATTTTGTTAAAAATTTAGGTCTCGCCACGAAAACATTTTTTACGATTTTTCGACTTTTTGACCTTTCGAAACGAAAAATAATAGTCCGAAAACTGATGTGGAAAATTATTTTTACAATAATTTGATTTTCCAGGAGGAGGCGGCCAATATGAACCTCCAAAAGTACCGTCAAATGCAAGTCCAATTGGACGGTGCGGAAGAGCGCGCGGACGTCGCCGAGCACAGCCTGATCCGAATGCGCTCGCAGGCCAGACTCAGCAAGTCACAAACTGTACCTATCAACTAGTTTTTCGAGATTTTTTAGCGATTTTTTAAATTTTCTAGCCATTTTAGCTCTTTTTTATGTATTTTTTCGATTTTTTGCACCCAAATGTTTTAATCTAGCCCACTTATAGTATGCATTTGATTTTCAGTCTCTTTATGCTCTCTTCAACACCCTTAGGGCATTAGAAGTCCTATGAAAATCGGCTTCACGCACCGTTTTATTATTGTTTATTGACTTATCACACGAAATGTTTTCGTTACAAACCGCTTTGTTCACCGATCACCTCGCACTCCACGCATAGTCACCTCGCCCATAGACTGTCCTTGCACGCACTTCTTGCACTCACAATTACTGTGTCCACAGTAATTCCAGAACACGAAGAGAAATGGGATTTTTGGCAAAAAAAACGCGAAAAAATTTAGTTTGAGGGGGAAATTGAAGTTAAATGGGGGTAGTGTAGGTTAAGATCCACCCTTACACTACTTTTAGAACGATTTTTTGTTGGAAATTTGATATAAAATTTTTAGCAAAAAATTTGACCTTGGTCCCCCCTGATCAAAATTTTTCGTCAGATTTTGCCTTGGTCCCCCCTTACTCCAAAAAAGTCACCCAAAAAAATTTCGCGGGGTATCCCTCCTTGCCCCACCGCAATCACACCACCATCATATAGAACTAATTTACCATCAAAAATTTCTCACCTCTATCGAGAAATAACCATCCAATTTTTGATGCACCTAGTGCAATATCAGTCAAATATCGTCGAGTTTCGCCCCATCGAAACACCCAAGAATAATATCAACCCATCCACAGGCTAATATCAACTCAAACTTACTGCATTGTACTCTTTTTCTCTTGTATTTTACATCTTTTTTATTAGGTTACAGGGATTTACAAGAATAAATCAAGATTTTTTAAAGCTATTTTTCGTAAGGCTATAAGGCGGACTATCAGACTAGAAAAGCGAAAAATGTGAAAGCAACGAGAAAGCTTGAGAGAAGGGTTAACAGGAAACTGTAAAAAAATTTTTAAAAAATGGAACTTTTCGAAATTAAAAAAAGATTTGGTCTGATTTTAATGAAACTTGGCCTAGATTGAGATTAGAATTTTCTAAAGCCTATGCGAGATTTTTAACTTACGCTTTGCAAAAACCACCGAGATTTTTAGACCGAAAATTCTAAAAAATTTCGAATTTTTTTGGGATTTTTTGACCTGAAAATCTCTGTGGTTTTTGCAAATTGTGAGTTGAAAGTTTCACATATGTTGTAGAAAATTTTGATCTCAATTTTCGCGGGCTGCGGGAGCGCTGCGCAATTTTTTTTTCAAATTTTGGTCTCGACACGAAAACCTTAAAATTCATTTTTTCATTTAAAATCAATTTTTTAGGGACTTCCCTGTTAACTCTAGCCCTCAAAAACACAAACCAGGTAAATAAAATCTTAAATTCGAAAAGTAAAAAAATTCAAATGCCCTCAGGGTGTTTTCTGCCCCCGATGAACGCATTCCAAATGGAAGACCAAGTGCTCTTCGGTCTCGAAACGCTTGTCGCATCGAGCGCAGTTGAACGACGAGTCCAGCGTGGTGTGTGTGCGGCGCACATGGCTGTCGTGAGCCGCGTGGGAAGCGAACGACTTCCCGCAGAAGGTACATTTGAACGGCTTCTCTCCGCTGTGTTGTCGGATGTGGGTCCGCAGGATTGAGCTGGCCGTGAAGGATTTGGTGCAGTAGGGACATTTGTAGGGCCGCTCACCGGAATGGACTCGGAGGTGCTGAAAAAAATTTTTTTTTTTTTTTTGAAAAAATGAAAATGTTCTAATTTATGCTAAATAGTATTTTTATAAACTCCATGGACATTTTTTCTCTTTCGCACAGTGCATTTTGAACTTTTTCCCACGCTTGTCGCCAATGCACAGTGCATTTTTCTCTTTTCGCACTGTGCAAACCACAAAAAGGCCGTTTGCACTGTGCAAAATCGAAAAAGAAAGGTGAAATGCACGGTGCAAAAAATCGAGTGCATTTGAACTTTTTCCCACGCTTGTCGCCAATGCACAGTGCATTTTTCTCTTTTCGCACTGTGCAAACCACAAAAAGGCCGTTTGCACTGTGCAAAATTAAAAAAGAAAAGTGAAATGCACGGTGCAAAAAATCGAGTACATTTGAACTTTTTCCCACGCTTGTCGCCAACGCACAGTGAATTTTTCTGTTTTCGCACAGTGCAAACCACAAAAAAACCGCTTGCACGGTGCAGAACCAAAAAAAAGTGAAATGCACGGTGCAAAAAATCGAGTGCATTTGAACTTTTTCCCACGCTTGTCGCCAATGCACAGTGCATTTTTCTCTTTTCGTACAGTGCAAACCACAAAAAGGCCGTTTGCACAGTGCAAAATCCCGGCGCCGCCGCAGCGACAAAGTTCAAACTTGCTTTTGTCGCTGCGATATTTTGATGCACTGTGCGAAAACCAAGAAAAAAGTGGGATGCACGGTGCGAAATGGGGGTTCTTGTGCACGGTGCGGACCGCGAGAAAATGTCCATGCACTTTATGAAACCTATTGAAATTTGTAATAATTGGTTCAATGTGGTCCACAAGGCTCTAAAAAAGTTGAAATTCATGTTAAAACTTTTAAAAAGTTTGATTTTTTTCATTTTTTTTTTTTATTTTTTTTTTTCATTTTTTTCAATTTTTTTTCATTTTTCCTCACCTTATTCAAGCTGCTGGACTGTGAAAACGCTTTCCCGCAAATATTGCACACATGCGGTCGATGGTTCTCATGAACATGAAGAATATGGATCCTCAGCCGATCCCTCTTTTCGAAGGAGCGATTGCAAAGTGAGCACGGGAATTTCCGATCGCCGTTATCGACACATCTCGTGTACTTGAGGTGTTTGTCGCGGTAATAGGCGTAGGAAAACATCTTCCCACACCGTTCGCATTGAAATCCTTGTTCCGAGGGGAGCTCGGGAGGCGACATTGTGTCTGAAATGATAAAAATTTTTGATTTTTTTTTTGAAATTTTTAATTATTTTAATTTTTTTTTTTGAAATTTCGATTTTTTTTTTTTTTTTTTTTTTTTTTTTTTGAAAAAATTTAAAATTAAAGTCAAAAAATTGCGTTTTTCTCAACCCACCTTCCAAGCTCATCACATGCCGTCGGCTTTGTTTTTGGAGCAACTGCGACACCGCAAACTGCCCAAGATCGTGCGCTTCTTTGATTGGCGTACTAGCCGCCTCGGAACGGGCGTCCGAGTCCGCTTGCGGCACTTCCAATGTCAGCACATCGCCCGGTGCGACGGTTTTTGTCACCACACACTGGCCTTCCACCAATCTGAGGTTGGGGTCGGCGGAGGTTTCCAGCAGCGAGATTATGCTCTTTTCTAGCTGAAAAAAATGGAGTTAAGGCTTGTTTTGTTGATTGCCAGGGGTGTCCGGGGGCTGAGGAGTTTGCTCGGTTTTGTCCCCACAGAAACAATTTTCAGTCTGTCGGAAAAATACTGTGGATTTGTCGTAGCAAAAGAAATGTCGCACAGTTGCGCACCAAATCTCCAGCTAGCTGTCGCAACGCAAAAATGGGCGATTCCAACGTCCTGGCGAACCCACATTATTTTCCCGACAGGCTGAGATAAGTTCGTTTTTTCGACCTCCGCCCTAGGAGTTAACCAAATTTTATGGTTTAAAGTAAAGGGCAGTACCGCAAGTGCTGAGCCTTCCGGTCTGTCGGGAAAATAATGTGGATTAGTCGCGCCAATCCCCTTCTGTTTCGCTGCAATTTCAAGTCGCTACGAATCCACATTATTTTCCCGACAGACCGATAGTTATTTCCCTGGAGAAAAAAAACGGCCCACAACAGAGCTGAAGCGGAATTTGGTATCAAAAAGTATCCCTGTTCCAATAAAACAATGTTTTTTGAAAAAGCCCGGTTTTGTGAAAGATGTGTTGCCAGCGGCTCAGAATTAATTCTCTTTCCTACCATAATAACTTGTCCCGGGTGCACTGTTTCGCCGCCATCGAAGGTAACTGTATGATAGAGAACACCGGCGTTCTGGAGACTGTAGATCAACGTGTTTTCATCTCGCATTATCTGTGCTTCTTTGAGCGCTGAAACAAATTATTTTTAATACATTTTTTATATCAGTATTCTCATAAAGTGCATGGACAATTGTCGTGGATCGCACCGTGCACAAAATCCCCGATTTTTTGCACCGTGCATTCAGTTTTTTTTCTTGATTTGCACCGTGCAAACGGCTATTTTTGAGTTTGCACCGTGCGAAAAGAGAATAATGCACTGTGCGTTGGCGGCAAGCGTGGGAAAAAAGTTCAAAATGCACTGTGCGACAGAAAAAAAGTGAAATGCACGGTGCGAAAAAATCGGCGATTTTTGTGCACCGTGCGGGTCGCGGCAATTTGCACTGTGCGAAAAGAGGAAAAATGTACTGTGCGTTAGCGACAAGCGTGGGAAAAAGTTCAAAATGCACAGTGCAAACGGCTATTTTCAAGTTTGCACCGTGCGTTGGCGACAAGCGTGGAAAAAAGGTGGAAATGCACAGTGCAAACGGTTTTTTTGTGGCTTGCACAGTGCGAAAAGAAAAAAATGCACTGTGCGTCGGCGACAAGCGTGGGAAAAAGTTCAAAATGCACAGTGCGACAGAAAAAAGGTGAAATGCACGGTGCGGAAAAATTGGGGGTTTTCTGCACGGTGCGGGCCGCGACAATTTGCACTGTGCCCTGTGCGAAAAGAGAAAAGCGCACTGTGCGTTGGCGACAAGCGTGGGAAAAAGTTCAAAATGCACAGTGCAAACGGCTTTTTTGTGGCTTGCACAGTGCGAAAAGAGAAAAATGCACTGTGCGTCGGCGACAAGCGTGGGAAAAAATTGAAAATTCACAGTGCAAACGGCTTTTTTGTGGCTTGCAAGGTGCGAAAAGAAAAAATGCACTGTGCGTCGGCGACAAGCGTGGGAAAAAGTTCAAAATGCACTGTGCGAAAGCGAAAAAATGTCCATGCACTTTGTGAAAGTGCTGATGTTAGTATTTAACAAAAATTTTTTCAAAATTTTTTTTATTTACCTTCCACATCCTCAGTTCGTTTCAATTTCAATGTTCTGTTCCCAATTTTCAGCTCCAAAACCTCCGCCGAATTCGCGGGCTTCTGCTGACTCATCAGCATGGTCTTGGCCAGATTCATGAAGCCCACCTGTTGCAGGAGGCGGAGCTGATCGAACGCCGGCACCGGGAAAATGTTGGTCGCCGGGGCGCGGTTGAACAGGTTCTCGGAATTGCGGAGATTCTCCGCCTGCTTCAGCTGCATGAACAGCTGGAATGGGTTGTAATGGAGGGGCGAGGTGGTGCTGGAGCTCGGGCTCATCGACGTGGAGGTCGATGTGAACGAAGTGGAGGGGGTCTCGTGCGGAAACATGGTCGTATTTTGGAGCATGAGGGTCTGAAAAAAATTTTTTTTCTCATCGTCGCCAATCAGTCTGTCGGGAAAATAATGAACACTTTTAAGATTTTTGTCGGGGCTACGAAAAAATAGATTCTGTGAGAGAAAAAATAAAGGCTCGGAGAAGAGGGGACTATTAAAAAAATCAAAAAATATCAGTCTGTCGGGAAAATAATGAGCACTGTTTGCGTCAAGGGAGGCTACTAGAAAAGTAGATTCTGTGACAGAAAAAATAAAGTCTCGGGCAAGAGGGGACCACTAAAAAAATCAAAAAATATCAGTTTGTCGGGAAAATAATGAGCACCCTGTCGCATCGAAAATCGCATCGCCGTCGAGAAAATGAATTGTGTTGCGGTGAAAATCGAATTGCTTTTCACTTCAGCGATCGGACATTTTCCTCATTATTTTCCCGACAGAGTTTTTTCGCTCTGTCGGGAAAATAATGTGGATTTTTCGTGCTTTTTGAAGCAAAGAAGCGGGACATTTTGCAACGCCAAATCCACATTATTTTCCCGACAGACTGATAGTAAAACCACAGTTAATGTCAGTCTGTCGGGAAAATAATGTGGATTCTTCGGGCTTCAAAAGCACCCATCATTTGGCCAGCCACGGCTGAAAATCCGCGACTGCGACAAGGCGAGGCATTTTTCTGCGACAAATCCACATTATTTTCCCGACAGACTGCTATTTACTCGCACTTGCGGTATTTACCTCCCTTGTAGGTAAATACCCCTTGTAGAATAAAAAACCCCGCTCTAATGAACACCTCATGCCATTAGTCAAACATATGAGACATCCAGCAAAACGGTGTTGTAAAACCATGAAACGTACGCCACAAACATTACTTGCTCGCCTGCGAAATGCCTTTTCTTGCCGGTTTTTGCGCACGCAATTCGGTTTAAAGACCCGATTTTGGTTACTGAAACCGCACTTTACATTTGCGCCAGAAATTTTTGATTCCTTTTGCAGTGAAGAAGTAGAGAAATTGAGGTAAAATACGAGAAAAAAATGTTCGAAAATTAAAAATTTTTATCTTTTTTTTTTAAATTCAGGAAATTTACAGTTTAGGTAACAGTAAAAACACGATTCCTAATGCACCGAAAATTGCCGGACACTCACGCAACCCAACGTAAAGTGTAGTTTATACTGGGAATAAAGTGCTCGCACGGGGACCAGAAATATATTTGCGCCCCAGAGATCGGGTGTAAGTGCGTTTTAAAACTTGAAGAAGTATTGAAAAAAACAAAAAAGTAGATTATATTATATGTATAGTAAGTTACAGTAATCCACCTTGGAGTTCATAAAAACTAGACATCCCTAAATGAAAACTAGATTTCGGTATGTTACAGTAATCTTAGAGGGATGACATCAATTACAAATATGTTCAGCATGCTCTGAAATATATTCCTGGAAATTTTCAAAAAAATCGGTTGTGGATTACGGTAGTTATCGGCATTTTTTGAGATCTCCTCGGAAAAAGATTAAAAAAAGGAAATGTTATTTTTCAACATGTTACAGTAATCCTAGAGGTTAGAGATCAGTTATAAAATTGTTCATCATGCTCTAGCATATACTTCTGAAAATTTGTAAAAAAATCGGTTGAGGATTATCGATATTTCTTGAGATCTCCTCAAAAAAAATTTTAAAAAAATGAAAATGCAATTTTTCGGTATGTTACAGTAATCGCATAGGTCAGATATCAATTATAGAAGCATTTAGCAGGCTCTGAAACACATTCTTTGCAATCTTCAAAGTCATCCGTTGAGGATTACGGTAGTTATCGACCGTTCCTTAAGATTTTGGGCGCTGAGAAAAGATACGAAATTTTTGATGGTTACAGCAATCCTACAGACCGGTCATAAATTAAACATGTTCAGCATTAGCTGAGATATATTCCTGGGAATTTTGGAATTCATCGGTTCAGGATTATGGTAGTTATTGACGATTTTTTGGAGAAAGATCATAAAAACGATGAAAAAAAATTGAAAATAATTTTTCGACATTTTACCGTCATCGTAGCACTTACACGTCAATAACAAATACGCTTATCATACCCTGAAAAATATCCCTAGTAATTTTTGAAGTCGCTGGGGTTACGGTAGCTTCCCAACATTTTTTTGAAAGAAAACAGAAGTAAAGGTTTTAAAATCGATTTTCCGGTATGTTACAGTAATTCTAGAGCCCCGGTGTCAACAACAAATATGTTTACCCTGCTATGAGTTATATTCGTTGGCATTTTCAGAGCGAACGGGTGGGGATTACGGTAGTTATACGCTTTTCTTTGAGAGTTTTGGGGATAAAAATGTAATTTTCAAAAAATATCTTGCAAATGCGGTGATATTTACCGGTATCATTGTTTTTCTATGACTATGACGGACTGAAAATTATTTTTAAACAGCTATAACAATAGTAAGACATCTAAATATAGAGTTATTACCAAATCTATTCATTAGTATCTACTACAACATAATTGCCCTCTCCCTCCTCTGCTACTCATAATAACAATAAGAAAATGATCCATTGCATACGATAACCCCAACCGGATAGAATACGATCCATCCGACACGCCGCTCTTGTTATTCCCTTCCATTCTCGCCCCCAACGAGAGGCCCATAACAATAGAGTGGGGAATGGGATAAGTGCGGTGCGGGAGGGACGGAATAGGGAGAGAAAGGCGACGGGAAGCGCGATGATTCGCTCAGTGCGGGAAAGCGACGTGCCTACCGTAGGAATTGCCGACGAATTTTGAAACAACGCTATATGAAACAAGCAAGTGTCTAGTGTAATATAAATTGATGTTCTTCAACGAAAAATTGATGACTAATATGGATGAAAAATTTTTTGGCCAATAAAATTGGCCATAGATCTGTTTACGAGCCTGCGATCTATTAGGATTTTGGCGCGCCCGAGATATTCAATGATTTTGAGAGAGAGTACGCGAAATGTGGAGAGCGGTCAGAGAAAAGACCACTTTTTTGGCCGTATCTTTGCCAATTTTGTGGGGAAAAAAATGATTTTTTGTGGAAATATCACTCTCTACTGTAGAAATAGCTATGAAATTTTTCATGGTGAAATTCGCGAAAAAATGAAAATTTTTTTTCCAACTTTTAGGTCGAAAAATCTCGACATTTTTTTTGCAAAAACCGAGTTTGAAATCCTGTATGTCTTAAAAAAATTGCTCTAAATTTGTGCCAAGTTTCATCAAAATCTGAACGTCGAACTTGCAGAACTTCCCTTATAAACTTCATCGCATTTTCCACAAAAATTCTTTAACTTTTACCCCCAATAAACCGCAAAAAATGGGCCATTACCGACGACAAGTGTGTTATATTAACTTAATAACACCACACCCAACGCGTTGCGATCTCTTTATTCGCGCGTTCAAGTATTTCTCGGGCCATGACTCTAAAATAAAATCCTCGGAAATACAACCCGCTCAAGTGGGGGAATGGTATGTACATATTATACTATTTTATTGTATCGGTCAAGTGGTTTTTGGTCTAGATTTTGTGCGAAAATAGTCAAACAACCAAAGGGAATCGCGAGAACATACGTTATGCATCTACAGAGAGGAATTGGGAGGAAACTGAGAAAATGGAGTTTATACTAGACTTGTCTAAATAAAAGCGAGTATTCGGTATGTTACAGTAATCCTAGAGGGTAGACAGCAATTATGAATATGTTTAGAATACACTGAAATAAACCTATGTGAAATTTCGAAGTATTTCATGGAGGATTACGGTAGTTATCGACCACTTTTTTGAGAGCTTCTTGGAGAAATACAAAAAAAAGGAAATGTGATTTTTCGATATGTTACAATAATCCATTGAACTCAATTTCAATAACGAATATGTTTATCATGCTCTGTAATATATTCCCGCATATTATCGAACCCATCGATAAACGATTACGGTAGTTATCGACCATTTTTTGAGATCTCTTCGGAAAAAATAAACGAAATCAAAATTCAATTTTTCGATATGTTATATTAACCCTAGTGACTAGTTGTCAATTATAAAAATGTTTACCATGCCCCGAAACAGAACTATATGAAATTTCAAAGCCATCGATTGAGGATTACGGCATTTGTCAACCGTTTTTGAGGTTTCCGGCACTGAAAAACAAAACGTAATTCTGGGTTGTTACAGTAATCCTACAGACCGAACATAAATTATATAATATACATCATGGACTGAGATATATTCATGGTAACTTTCAAATCCATCGGTTGATAATTACGGTAGTTATCGACCACTTTTTTGAGATTTCCGGGAGGAAAAATAAAAAAAGTGTGGAGCAAGCGAACAATCGATACAAAAAAATACTTTTTCCACCCAACATGAGCTTAGGTCAATCTATGACACATTCTAAACACCATCATTAAAAAAATTTTTGCTACAGTAACCCGCATTCCCCCCTCCCGCCTCCCGTTCTAATGACTCTAATACGGAGAGTAGAGAGGTATTAAGCCCCATGACAAAATATTTTCTCTCGACTTGAACTAATTACGGCCGGGGCGAAAGGTCGTCGCCGGAATACGGGCCCCGAAGATAATGACTCCGCCATCTTGGCCTAATACAATGAGCGCGTAATCGGCCGGTACTCGCGCAAATTAGAAAACGCTGACTTGACTTCGGGCCCCGGGCTTTAATGCCGTCCCGTGCTTACGTAATTGGATTCGGCATCAACGGCTTACGGTAGGGGATGGAGAAGATAATCAAACAAAAAATTCGGGCGTAATAGGAAAGTCGGGCTGTTAAAACGCTAACGGGACGAAAGTTGATAATATTGACGATTTCTAGAACGCAAAATACCACGTCATTATTGCAGTTTACATTAATTTTTTACTAAAAACATTATTTTAGGTCTAGGAGAATATAATTTGGAGTTTTTACAAAAAAAGGACAACAATTTTGCTATAATAAGGGCATAGATAACATTAATTTGACAGCATTTTTGCATTTTTGACGGGTTCAGAAATGAGCATTTTACATGTAGACATGTTCCATGGTATAAAATAGTCTTCGCAGCCTGAACCGAGAAAAAAAAGATTTCGTGGAGAAAAATTATTTTTCTTTGCGAAAGATGAATTTCAAGCTTCTTTGAGCAGGCAACAGCTGCGTTTCCAAAAATTTTACATCGACAATTGTTACACACTAAGATGTAAAATCGATCCTACACGGTTAGATAGCAGCCATAATTCTCTACAGAGCTACTACAGAGTAGAGGATTGTGGCTGCTATATAAATTCCGTCCGTTGCAAACCCCGCGCAACGAAAGCGAGCCTCCACGAAATGCCGAAGGCAAAACGCGCTGATAAAAACCTCACAAAAACTGTATTTTAAAAAATCGTTATTTGGAAGCAAAAATGAACCGTGTTGTCCAAGCTTTCGGACATCTGAACCGAATCGGCGCAGGTATAAATTACCTCGTCACGATTGGGCTATTTACTTCGCTGACGGCGGTAAAACTACTGGAAGAATGGCACTTGGAAAAAAATTAACTTCTATGGCAACGTAGTGCTCTTGGTAAGTGGAGGTTATAAAAATCACTGCATGATTATTTTATTGAATGTTTTCTGTTAAAGGTTGTGCCGGCCTCGGTAGCCTTTCTTGATATATGCTCATTTCCGTGCATTAACCAATTTGAATCATCAAACCTGCCCACATTTGAATGGTCCAGCACCTTTACTGGGGCCTTCAATATTGGCTATGGAGCTATCTCATCACTGGCGATTGTCATGGTCGTTGTAAAGCCAATCTCTCCTGGCGTTGTATACTGGTCTTTTCTTCTGCTTTTATTATTCTCCCAATCATGCATCGGAGCTCTTCTAGCGAGGGTGTACTGGACAGAGTTTCGCAAAAGGAAAAACTCCGTAAGAGTTTATTTCAAATTATTCAACAGCTAACTGTTCAAACTTTTCTAGCGGCGGTTTGTGTACCTAATACTTTAGAAGTGTCGGCATTTCAAATAAGTAACTTTTTACAGAAAAAGGACTATCTAATCCCTGCTGGCCATGCTATCTACTTTATGGGACAAACGTTCGTTCAATTTGGTGAGGATTTTCAACCCAGAAAATGAAAAAAACAGCAATTTGCCTCCTATATCTACATTACACCCCACGTTTTTTCTAATTTTTAGCGACTTTCTACGGTTTCTTCCGTCTTGACTGGCTTAGAATGAATGTTGCCGTTTTTTTAGTGTCTTCAAGCGATTTTCAACGTTTTTTCGGCATTATTATAAAATTTTAGCGATATTCACCCGTGAAATTTCTCTCAAATTTTGATTCTTTGTGATTTCGGGTGGATTTGGTAGTAAAATTAGAGGAATTGGAAAGCAAGTCCCTTTTTTTGATGTTATTCATGAAGACTCAAAAGTTCGTTCACTTTTCTTATTGAAATCTGATTTTCAAATTTTGAAGAAATCGGGCTCAAGGATGAATTTTACATTATGGTAGACATGTTTCATCGTATAAAATGGTAAACGCAGCCTGCAGCCGAGAAAAAAAAGATTTCGTGGAGAAAAATTATTTTTTCCTTGCGGAAGATGAGTTTCAAGTCTTTTTGAACAAGAAATAGCTTTATTTCTATTTATTTTTACTGTAAAATACGAATTGTTATCAAGATTCCATATTTTATTATATTATTTTAGGTTAGAAATAAAATAATATTTTTTTTTCAGTAGAATGTCGTTCTATCAGAAGACTGGAAAAGCAGCGGAAAGTCTGAACCATCGAAGGACCTGGGACAAGACTGAATATGAGATCAAGGCCAATGAACGAGCTCAACGAGACAAGGAACAAGCCGAGGCGTTGAAGAAGGGCAAGAAGGTGAAAGTCTTGCTTCCGGATGGCTCAAAACCACCTCCACCGAAGAAATTGCTCGAGGCCAGAAAGGAGAAGGTATGTTCTTTCTTTTTCTTAGTTTCTTTTTCGTTTTAGAGTCCTCATTCTGACAAAAAATGGCAATTATATTGTTTTAGGTGGACCTGGAGTCAGTTGTTGGAAAACAGCAGGTTATCAACAAAACTTCCACCACGGAGAACACTGGCGGGTTTTATTGTGATATCTGCGATTGTATTATGAAGGACTCCGTCAATTATTTGGACCACATCAATGGGAAAAACCACCAAAGGAACTTGGGATTCACGATGAAGGTGAAGCGAAGCACAGTCGACGATATTCGCGAACGATTGAATATGAAGAAACATGAGAGTAAGTGGCCTCTTCTTCCTTCCATATTCTGTCTTTAGGAATGTCGGAGAAGCGAAAAGCCGAGCAGAACACGGAAGAGGATCTAAAAGAAGAAGAGGCCAAACTAGCCGATCTAAAACGTCAACGAAAGGAGCAGAAGGGCAAGAAGAAGGCCAGAATGGATGAGGAGGAGGGAGAGGAGCCTCCAGTCGACGATGAGCTGATGAAAATGATGGGGATATCCGGATTTGGCGGCTCCAAGAAGAACAATTGATATTACTTTAGATGGAATCAAAAGAATTTCAATTGATTCCATCGAAAGAAGATATTAATGGTCATTTTTGTAAATAAATTATTACTTGATGATTATTGCGCTTCGATTTCGGTACCAATTGAGGTAGTTTTGGGTTGCGCCACTTGCCGATATTATTTTAGGTACCTGTCCAAACATTCTTTGTATTTTGATAAAAATTAACGTCCAAAAACAACCTTTGGTACATAATTATGCAGAAAAATGTGTGGTGTATCACTGCGACGACCGTAATTACTGTCGAAATCGATTACTCGCGTTTTTTGGCCCGCCTCCCAGCGCGCTCTCCCTGATTTTCAATTTTTCTTGGCATTCCGCCGCAAGAGATGGGATTTTTTCGCCAAACGCTTTCCGACAATCCTTGAGCAAGTTTTTGTTGTTTACGCTGTATAATTGTATGCATTTCCTCGGTTCGAGGCAGTTTTCTTCTTGCTCAAGTTGTTTTAGTGGATAAATTATATTTTCCTCGAATTTGATGCGTTCCCCTCCTGGAAATGGAGGAGTTGCATCGATTTTATTTTTTATACATTTTTTCTGAACTGACTGGCGGGAAAACGGAGCCCGTCGAACGTATCCGTCGCAGTCTAATTCAATTTATTTCAGGAAGCTTGTCCCAAGTATAACTTTAGCCTGCCCTTAATTGGTTTCTTGGCCCAGCCAGACAATTCTCAGACTATCACTTCGAACAAAGTAAGGGGTTTTCTGTATGTTCTTTTTTCTCTAGGAAATCGAGACGCAGTCAGAGAACGAGACAGTTTTACATTATCCATGAAGTGTAATATAGATTTTGCATTTTGATGATGAAGCCGACTAATGATGGCCTTCTTACAGAGTCTCCAACATCTTGAAGGGATTCAGGGCGTGTTTCCGTCGTCGCATTTGATGCAGTCGCAATTATGGCCTCCGGGGCCATCAACTTCGGCACCTACCACTGAACCTCCGCCTGCGATTTCCTCCATTCCCACCGTGGTTGTGGACCATTTCGACCGTCGAAGACATAGCTTCGAGCATCCTGTTGGCCCCGACAACTCGTTAACATTGCCAGCACCACCGAGCAGCGTGGAAATTCATCAAGCGCCGGCGACTCCGAGGAATGGTGGGGTTTATGTGCTCTCTCAATTAAATCCGCATGATGGTAGGTTAATTTTTGCTGCTGAGTAGCTCTTGAATTTTCTGTTTTTAGTGTCGAATATATGTGTGGTGGAGAATTCGGCGGATAAGACGGTCTATGTCCAAAAATGTTCTCCATCCCAGCTACAAGGTGGTCGCGCTGTTGTTTCGGCTCCGGATCCGAACAGAGTGAGTTGAACCATCGCTAAACTTATTTCGCATGATGTATTATGCTATATTCTTTATTTTCAGCGCTTCCACAACGCTCCCACTCGCACTGTGGTTGTGAATCCGAGCTTCTACGGACAGAACCCACCTCCACCAAGGCGAGTGGTGGTGAACAGTCGTCTGAACCCGACTCCCACCCAAAACCAAACCCCAATTCGTGTGGAACAAATCACGCCGGCCGCTCAGGCCAGAGCCTACACGCACGCGTCGCTGGGCCCACTCACACAGCAACGTCTTCGCTCGGTTCCATTGACTCAACAAGCGAATGGCGCTCAGCTTCAAGCCGCCCAACGTCGCTTGAGTCAGAGCTTGGAGGAGCTGAATGCCGGCGATTACAACCCAAACCAGCCGATTCCCACGACCACTGTGTCGCCGGCGACCTCGGCTTCCCAGTCCCCGGCCCAGTCGATACGAAGACCGACAACTGTTGTGGTGACCCGCACCATCCGCCCCACCACTTTGTCCTACGCCACAAGCCAGCGGAATGCCCTCCCGGTGACTGTGAAACTACCCTCGCAGTAAGTTTAACACTTTTTTTTGAGATTTTTGTTGGTTTAGGAACAACTTGAGAGTCCCGAGACTCACACAAACCGTCCGCGAAGACCGACGAATTGCCGTCGACCGACCGATGAATGCTGTTCTGCAGTCGTCGAGTGCTCGAGTAAGACCGATTGATCCGAAATACAAGGACAAAAGCAACCGTGCATTCGTCGCTTTCCGCAAGGAACAGCAGCAGAAGTTTGCGGCCGCCGTCGATAAAAGGAAACGAGAATTTTCCCACCCACCTCATCATCTGCAACAACGCCAACCCTCCGGCTCGGTGTCCAGCTGCAATGAGAGCAAGATGTCGGTGTCGCCGAAGAGCGAACACGAATCGGCGGCGTCGAACGGCTCCATTCATGGAGAGTATCAGTTTGAGCGGAACGGCCTGAAAGAAGAGGAAGAAAACAGTCAAGAGGAACTCAAAATCACCGAAAATGGCGATGTGGAGATGAAGGACGCCTCGCAGCACGACCTCCACTACATGGACTACGGCCAAGCACAGGAACTCCAGAACATCCAACCGATGACACCCGCCATCCAATATCAGCATCGCCAGAGTCAGCCGCCCACAATAGCGGGCTACGACTTGACCCGGTATGAAATGACCGGCCAATTTGTCGATGGCCAACCGGTGGTGAAGCCGCGCCGACCGGGACGCCCGAGGAAAACGGATCCGCCCATCATCAGGACCCCCAAGGATACGAAGCGAAGAAAGCTGGATGATGAAAGTGCAAGTGAGAAGAGGAGGAAACAAAAACCGCCAAAGAGAACCTTGGAGCAAGAAATTAAGGTGGCAGACTCCTATATGTTGGTAAGAATGGGATTTTGAGGAGGAAATTGTGTTGTAGTAGGTGGCAGATACTCAAAAGCTAAAAAAATTATCGCCCAAAAAACTGCAATCCTTTTTTGCCACTATTATGGCTCATTAAAAGGCCGTAACAGCTTATTTCTCAAGGAAAGTACTCTTATGGGGTATGGAGTTACAGATCAAGACATATCAAAAAATCACAAAAATCTGCAATCCGTTTTTACCACTATTATAGCCCGTTCCAAGACCATAACAACGTATTTTACAAGGAAAGTATTTGTATGGGGTATGGAGTTACAGCCCGAGACATGTATTAAAAAATCGCAAAATTTTGCTGATTCAGAATGTGTGAAAATTAGCTGTCCAATTTTGGTTTGTAAGGGCGAAAACCCCCTCAGAACTTTTCTCGCAACACCACGCAAGTACCTTTTTGACCAAGTTTTTACCAATTCAAAGGCTTTGCTTTGAGTTAAAGTAAACCCTGGCATCTTGACAAGCCTTAAAATATCAAATTTGATGAATACTACATCTTAATTTTTATATTGGAACTGTTGATTAAGGTGTAGTATTAATCAAATGCGGTATTTCAAGGCTTGTCAAGATGCCAGGGTTTACTTTAACTCAAAGCAAAGCCTTTGATTTGGTAAAAACTTGGTTTTGCGTGGTGTTGCGAGAAAAGTTCTGAGGGGGTTTTTCGCCCTTACAAACCAAAATTGGGCATCTAATTTTTACACATTCTGAATCAGAAAAGTTTTGCTATTTTTTTGATATATGTCTCGACCTGTAACTCCATAACCCATAGAAGTACTTTCCTTGTAAAATAAGTTGTTATGGCCGTGGAATGGGCTATAATAGTGGTAGAGAACGGATTGCAGCTTTTTGGGCGAAAACTTTTTTTCTACAATATTAGTTTAGACGAAAGATAGGGCGCAGGTCGCGGAAATCAAAATTTTTTGTTTCGGCTGGTCTTTGAGTAATATTCGGTAAATTTCAGAGCGGTTTCGACGATGAAGACCTTGCGTTCATCAGAAAACAATTCGAGGCCCAGCAAATGTCCAATGACATCCCATGGAAACAGCAGATCCCATGGAGAGATCACACCGTCCCACCAAGAATGAAAATGATCGTAAGTCGAAACGTTTTTTATTATTGGTTCTTGACTTTAGCCCCAACCAGCGAGATTTGACCACAAACTTGGCCGCCCCGAACCATACTTTGAGGATCCGGACCTTTGGGATGTGGTCCCGGTGGCCAGCGGCTGTGCTCGAGCCGAACCGTACAGGAAAGTGGAGGATTCGAACAAAATCAAAGCCAAAAGATCTCAGAGAATGATTGACGAGATTCTGGTGAGTGCTTAGAACGAATTTTTTGGGATTTTGGAAATGGTTTTTGTCAGGTGTTGTCTAGTATAATATTGCTGAATATGGTATTTTAGAAGGGAATTTTTGGAACGAAAATTGGTTAGAATCAAGCTTTATGATGTTAGTTATGTAGCGTAAAACAAATTGAGCTCCCATATAACGAAGCCTTTGTATAACGAAAGAATTTTTTTAATACTGTCATTTGAGGTGTCGAGATTTTATTTTTGAATTTTTTTTTGAAGGAAATCATTACATTACCAACTTTCAGAAGGACCGTGCACTGGTCCACGAATCCACCGAGTCGCGCGGCTTCTCGAAGCGCCGCGAAATGGCCCGCAGCGACTCGCAATCCGGCGATTCGCCCGACCCCTACTCCCATCAGGCCAACATGACCAAAAAGTTGCGCCAAAAAATCACGAAAGTCTCGCTCTCCGCCATCCACGGATGGGGACTGTTCGTCATGGAGCCGTGCGCCCCAGGCGAGCTGATCATCGAATACGTCGGAGAGGAGATCCGAACTGAAGTCGCGGAAACCAGAGAAATCAAGTACATGGAACAGGGAAAATTGGTCTATATGTTCAGCTATGATCGCGATTGGGTAAGAATTGAGTGTTGAAAAAATGGTGGGGTATGTGGGAGATTTTTTGAAGAGTTTGAGGGTAGTTGAAGATGGGGGTTTTGAGAAATTGGGATTTTTGAGGGGTTTTAGGTACAAATTTAGAAAAAAGGTCTGGTTTTTGGAAAGTTTAAAGGGTTTTGAAGCTTTGAAGATTTTTTTATACATGATGTGATCTAAAAATCACGTTGGTTTTCGAAAATTAGCATGAAACGAAATGTCAAAAATTTCCAATAATCTTGTGACATTTCGTCAACTTCCGAATTTTGGAGGTTTTTGTGAGCCTTGAAGAATTTTTTATACATGGTATGGTCTAAAAATCATGTTGTTATTCGAAAATTAGCATGAAACGAAATGTCAAAATTTTCCAATAATCCTGTGACATTTCGTCAACTTCGAATTTACCCCCGAATTTTGAAGGTGATCGACGCCACAATGATGGGAAATGCGGCGCGCTTCATCAACCACTCGTGCCGACCCAATTGCACGGCCGAAACGAAGATGGTGGACGGCGTGCGGCGGATCTACATCTACTCGAAGACCTGGATCGACAAGGGCACGGAACTCACGTACGACTACAAGTTCCTCACCGAAGACGAGAACAGCATGATGGACTGTCTGTGCGGTGAGCACAAGTGCAGAAGAAGGTTATAGTTTGGGGATTTGGAGATTTTTTTTTTGATGTATAATATTCGACCCAAATTGCTGAATTTTTTTGTCTTGAAAAGCAATGTCTAACCTCTGAAATCTCGTGAAATGCTGTAGATCAGCTGTCGCGGAGATGTCTAACCGACCTTTACACCTTTTTTCTGTGAATTTGTACAATTTTTTGAAATTTTGGACGATTTTGTCATGGATAATGTAAAATTATTGGCGAATGGGGAATTTTGTCGGATTTCCGAAGATTTTGGACTAGAATAAGAAGAATTGGAGCGTTCGAAGCGGTAATGTCCAGTTTTGACACCTGCAGATACCATGTAAAATACGAAAATTGCGCAACTTTTTGATTTTTTCTCTCTCATTTTTTTGGTTTTAAACAATGTTTTTTGCATACTTAAGTCGTATTTTCTAAAATTTTAGCCGTGTTTAGCACCCAATTAGCTCACTAACTCGTCTTTTTTAGCTTCCCCTTGAAGTCTGGTCATCAATTTCCCTCTTCCGTCTCTCCCCAACTCTGACCATGAACTTGTATTTTTACTGTAGTTTTCAACGTATTTTTGGAGTTATATTGTATAGTAATTCGATAAATAAATTTTGTCATTTTTGTAAAGATTTTTGAAGAGGTTTTTTTTGGTCCCGCCCATGGATAATATATAATTTTGGATTATTTTTTGCTTTTTTATTTTTGGAATAGGAGGTAGACTGAGGAAGAAGTCATTGTTTCCATAGAATTCCAGTCAATTTTTCGATTTTAGAAGGTTTTTGTGTTTCATGATTAAAAAATTTTAAAATTCGAAATTTTTTTTGACTTTTTACCCGCAAAGTTGGCGATAAAAATGATTGGGAAGCTTGATATTGGGCTGATAGTCTTTTACTATTAACATTTTCATAAAGTGCATGGACATTTTTGTGCAACGCACCGAAAAATTGACACCGACAAAAACCCCCGTTTTGCACAGTGCGAAAAGAGAAAACGCACGGTGCGTTGGCGACAAGCGTGGGAAAAAGTTGAAAATGCACTGTGCGAAAACAAAAGTTCACCTTGCACTATGCAATTTTTAGATTTTTGATTTTTGCACCGTGCACTAGGATTTGTTTGCTGTCGCTTGCACCTTGACTTTTTCTACACAGTGAATGTCGCCTAAATCACTCCATCGACTTTGTGAACGGACTAGTAAGGTTCACTCCTTCAAAAAAATCAAACTTTGCCGGATTCTCTGTTTATTCGTCGAAAAAACTCTCTTTTCGAATCTCTAAATCTTCTTGGCGGACTTTTTGTACCCGCTCTTCTGTTGTTGCTGATATCCCTGCTCGACGGGCACCGCCGAGTACTCCTGTTTCTTGGCATTCCGCTCGGGGCAGGGACAATATTCGGCGTCCTTTCCGGGTGCTCCAACCGGACCCTGAACGCCGGGACGGCCCTCCTGGCCGCGAGCGCCCTTCTGGCCGGTGGGTCCTGAAGCGCCGGGCAATCCATCGGCGCCGCGTTGTCCGTCGCTTCCGGGGTATCCTTGGGGTCCTTTCTGGCCGGCGGGCCCGGTCTCGCCCTTCGGTCCGACCGGTCCCTTCTCACCGCGCACTCCGTCCAGTCCGGGTGGGCCTTGGTCGCCGGGCTTTCCGGCGGGACCAGCTTCGCCTGGAACTCCCGAATTTCCGGCGTATCCTGGCCGTCCGTCGTCGCCTTTGCGGCCCTGGGGCCCTTGTGGACCCTCCGGTCCCAGTGGTCCGTTGTCGCCGGGAGCGCCGGCCGGTCCTTTCGGGCCGGATGGACAACGGCGGCAGGTTTCGTACTGAAAAGAGAGAATTGAGAAAATGTCTCGAAAGGTCTTGATGTCAGTCTGTCGGCAGAACAATGAGCACTCTGTCGCATCGAAAATCGCATCGCCACCGAGAAAATGAATTGTGTCGCGGTGAAAATCAACGCTTCTAATGCAAAGCAATTTGATTTTCCCGCGACACAATTCATTTTCTCGGCGGCGATGCGATTTTCGCTGCGACAGAGTGCTCATTATTTTCCCGACAAACGGATAGCACTGCCGGAAATCAAAACTTACTCCTTTGATTTCCGGTGGAGGCAAGATGCCGGGCTCTCCCACAACGCCCGGATCCCCTCGCAGTCCGGGAATGCCGTCCTCGCCGGGCCGCCCCGACGGTCCGGGTGGGCCGGGCGGACAGTTGTTCTCCGTGGCGCAGGTGCAAGTCTGCGAAGCGCCCGGCTTCAGATAGGTGCTCGGCAACGGGTATTGTTTGGGGAGGTCGTCGTAGGCCTGTCGCTTCTGCCGCTCCTGCAGCGGCATTGAGCGGGCCGAGAGCAGCTCTCCCCACGCCTCGTCCGCCATGTTCTTGAATTCGTCGGTGTTGACTTTGAGCTGAAATTTGGGGGATTTTGAAGGTATAGTGAGGGACCTGATCCAATGGCAAAAAACGCCCCATTTTGCATCCCAAAAGGGACTAAAACGTCTCCAAACCCTTCCCTCCTCTAAGCTAAAGAACTCCGCTTTGAAAAGCGCGCCCTTTTATTCAAGGCGGGCTCTTCAAAGCGGGGTTTTTTAGCTTAGAGAAGGGAAGGGTTTGGAGACATTTTGGTCCCTTTCGGGATGCAAAATGAGACGTTTTTTGCCATTGGATCCGGTCCCTCACTGTACTAGTTCGGGCAAGGGAGGGATGTGGCAGCTAGTATACTAATAGATAGCAAAACAGCTTACAAACATGTCAATTCGCTCAATCTTGTCGGTGAAATTGGGCAAGTAGAGCAGAAGACTGGCCAGTGTGATCAACGACAACCCCACCGCCGAGTAGCCGGCTGTTCGTGGGTCTAGCATGCTGAAAATGGGATGAGTAGGTTGATCATTGATCTGATAAAAGTGTTTTGTATTGCACGTTAGGACAAAGGTTCTTAACGCATTTGAAACCCGAGGTTTTACTTCAAAACTTGACAAAATTCGTTGCGAATCGTGCGTGTCACAAAATTCACTCCAGCAACTTTGCGAACGGACTAATATCGTCCTCCAGAAACCCCTCACGATAAACCCAAATTGCAAATCGTCCCACAGCGCTGTTGCGGAGTGACTTTGATCCCCTCAAGGGCCCTTCTTTATAAAGACACCTTCCTCTTTTTTACCCCCCTTTAACTGGGGATGAAGATGAGACGAGGAAGAATACAAAAGGAATCGTAATTCAACAACGCCCCCCTCCGAACGCGTTGTTTAGCGACGCTTCGGGCGGCTAATTATGATGACTTCTTGTGGAGGGCGCTGTAATGGGGGAAGTTTGTAGCGGAAATGAAGAGCAATGCATACAACATGAAGAGAATGGCTTTGCAGCGAGTCAGCTGATATGTTGAACACGATGAAAAGAAAAACAGTGACGGACCTGATTCAGTGACAAAAAACTTATCATTTTGCATCCAGGAAGTGTCAAAAAATGTGGCAAAATGCCTCCCTCGCCAAGTGAAAAAAGAAAAAAAGCGCGCTTTCGAAATCGGAGTTTTTTCACTTGGAGAGGGAGGCATTTTGCTACATTTTTTATACCTCCTGGATGCAAAATGATACGTTTTTTGTCGCTGGATCAGGTCCCCAACTGTACCGCACTGTAGCGCTTGCTGCAACCGAAATCACTTGTATTCTTCTCGTGTGTTCTCTCGGCCGCAAAGATCGTTGAATATCTCGGCTCTCCGAATAAATCGCGAGCTGAAACTTCCAGTAATTTAATAATGTGTCGCCTATGTCTATCAAAATTTTGAAAAACCTAGTGTCGCACGCGACATTTCCCCCACAATTTTCGACTCTATCAGTCTGTCGGGAAAATAATGAGCACTCTTGATTTTCATTTCGGCGACATTGTGCTCATTGTTTTCCCGGCAGACTGACAGTGTCAAAAATTGCGGTGGAAATGCCGTGACGCTCAGATTTTTTTCGAAATTTTACACATACGATAGACATAGGCCACATGTAAATTCCTGAAAGTTTTAGCTCGTGATTTTCAAGGGGAGTCGAGATATTCAACGATCTTTGCGGCCGAGAGATCACGCGAAACGCGGAGAGCGGCCAGAGAAAGACACTTTTTGGCTGTATCTTTGTCAGTTTCGAGAGGAAAAAATTGATTTTTTGTGGAAACATTGCACTCCACGGTAGAAATAGATATGAAACTTTTAATGCAAAAATTCGGAAAAAGAAGTGTCGCATTTTTACCAAATTTGGATCTAAAAATCTCGGTGGTTTCTGCAAATAATCTCGCATGTCATTGAAAAAGTTTATTTAGATTTGCGGCAAGTTTTTCGCAATTTGAAAAAATAACCCCCCACCCACAAAAAATCTCACTTTTTTCGCAAAAATGACATCATTTTTACGACTGTTTTTCCGATCGAGCCTAATTTTTCTATTTCCCACTTTTTCATGATGATTCTTTTGTACTCGCGCTTCATCGCCTTTGTCAAGCGTCGTTTTTTTTTCTTTTCCGGTCACAGTTACACGCGGTGAAGGGAAACGTAAGAACGATTTTTTTCTTTTCGAATGAATAATCAAATCTTCCTGGGTCGGAAGGAGAGACAAATGTCAGCGTTGACTTCCTCGTTACTTCGATTACCTGTGCTTTGGCGCGGTAATGCAAAGGCAGCAATATATCAGCCTGTCGGGAAAATAATGAGCACTCTGTCGCCAATCATATTACACGGCATTCTGTACTTTTGGGACACAACCGATCTCCGCGGCTTTTTCAAATTTTTTCGGAATGCCCTTGCTTTTCCTCTCCATATCTCGCTAGCCGTTTGCGCTAGAAGGCTGAAATTTGGCATGGCAGTAGAGCGAAAAGCTGGCTTTCATAAGTTTTGTCGAAAAGTCTTGATGTCAGTCTGTCGGGAAAACAATGAGCATTGTGTCGAATCGAAAATCGCATCGCCACCGAGAAAATGAATTGTGTCCCGGTGAAAATCCACGGTTCTAATGCAAAGCAATTTGATTTCCCCGCGACACAATTCAATTTTCTCGGCGGCGATGCGATTTTCGCTGCGACAGAGTGCTCATTATTTTCCCGACAGACTTATAATTTGTCGGAGCAAAATATCTCGTCTTGTGGAAGCAGCGCACCAAATCCCCAGCCGCGGCTGGCCTCCGCAATGCGATTATTACAGCAGGTTTACTTTTCAGTCTGTCGGGAAAATAATGTGGATTGACGCCGCAGTAAAATATCTCGCCCCGTCGCACACCAAATCGCTAGTCGCGACAAGCCGTCGAAAAGCCATGATGGCTGATTCCAAGGCGCAAAAAATCCACATTATTTTCCCGACAGACTGATAAGTAAGCGCGAAAAGTTGTCAGTCTGTCGGGAAAATAATGTGGATGTGTCGCAGCAAAATTACTCGTCGCAGCCCCGCAACAAATCGCCAGTTGATTCCACGGCTCGAAAAATCCACTTTATTTTCCCGACAAACTGATGTTATTCGAAATACAGAAATTCACGGCATTTTCGAGGGATATATTATATTATACATAAATTCAATCCAGTTATCTAGTTGTTGTTGCGGCAGAAGAATTGTCATCCTCCACAATCGTCTTCTCGTCGAACGTAACCGCCGTCCCACTCCCATACTTGGCGTGGATCGCGCTGATCGACAGGCCGGGGCACTGATCGTTCTCCAGCAAGCTGTCGTTCTGATTTCCGGGCATGCAAAAGTCGTGGAGCACTGGAAATGCATATACAGCGCGAAAAAACGCGACCTACTCCGCTTCTGAATCAGCTTCATGTAGACCTCGTTGTCCAGGACGCATTTGTACTCGGTCTCGGCCCGACGAATCGTTGTGCCCGCGGTGACGTGAACGTCGCTCAGAAGGCAGGCTGGAATGGAAGTTTTTTTAGCGAAAAAAACGTCCATGCAATTTATGAAAATACTAATATAAGAAATGAAATTCACTTACTCAATGGCTTCAAGGTCAGTTTGTTGTCCTCTTTCTCGCATTTGTAGCGAAAATGGAGGTCATTCCAAGTGGTGGACGGCTTGATCAACGTCGCATTCACATTGTTCTCGGTGGCGCAGGCTGAAAATATACGATAGAAATAATCATGTTATCAGTCTGTCGGGAAAATAATGAGCACTGTGTCGCTGAAGGGAAATTTGATTTTCACCGCGACACAATTCATTTTCTCGGCGGCGATGCGGTTTTCGATGCGACAGAGTGCCCATTATTTTCCTGACAAACTGATATTAGCATTTTCATAAAGTGCATGGACATTTGTCCAGGTCCGTGCCATAAAAATCCTAGATTTTCGCACCATGAAAAGAATGTCCATGCACTTTATGAAAATACTAATATCTGTTTGTCGGGAAAATAATGAGCACTCTGTCGCATCGAAGATCGCATCGCCGCCGAGTAAACGAATTTTGCGACAGCGACGAGGAGAGACATTTCGCTGCGACAAGTCCACGTTATTTTCCCGACAGACTGATATGAGCCTGTCGGGAAAATAATGAGTAATTTTTCAAAATAAAATGCGAATGTAACGAGCCTTGGTTCGAGACGCTTTTGCGGCCGTCTCTCCTCATTTTGCATAGTCTCTCCACTTTTTCGTGATGATTCTTTGCACAAATATGTACTTTCTGAACTCCCCTTACCGAACGGCTTGAAGCTCCTCTGCTTCTTCTCCTCATTCACCGTGCACAAGTACATAATGTAGCCGACGACGAAGCGCCGGCCCTGCGGGCAGTCCGTGTAATTCGGGATCAGGCTGGTCAACGCCAACGCGTAGATTTGATTTATTTCATAGGCAAATAAAAGAACAACAGCCAGACTTTGTGGAAGCATAATTCGGAGCGAAGTTAAAAGCGCCTCAGGGAGGAAAGTGGCGAAAACGAAAAGTGGATCAAAGCACTCGAGCTGAAAGTTCATGATCTTACATTACTTCCACTGTAATTACGGCGAGTGAAGGGGGGAATTATGAGATTTAGTGGGGGTAGGAGGATTTTACGAAATTGATTACAGCCGAAGTGCGGTCAGATTTTGAAGAAACTTGGAGAAAATTTACAGGGGAAGTACTCCAAGTGCGACGCTCAGATTTTGATGAAACTTGGCACAAATTTAGAACAATTTTTTCTAAGATATATGCGAGAATCCTAGCTCGCGCTTTGCAGAAACAACCGAGATTTTTAGATCAAAAATCGGCCAAAATTTAGGACTTTTTGCCGAATTTCGGCACGAAAAGTTTCATGCCTATTTCAACAGTAAAGGATAATGTTTCTACAAAAAATCAAATTTTTCCGCTCGAAACTGTCAAAGTTATGGCCAAAAAGCGCTTTTCTCTTTGACCGCTCTCCACATTTAGCGTGCTCTCTCGGCGGCAAAAATCGGTCGATATCTCGTCGGCGCCTGCAAAGCGCGAGCTAAAACTTTCAGGAATTCATATTTAGTCCATACCCGACGTCTGTGCAAAATTTAAAGAAAATCTGAGCGTCGCACTTGGAGTACTTCCCCTGTTAGAATAATGTTTTCTAACAAGGGAAGTATTATACTTCTATGGGGTATGGAGTTACAGGTCGTGACATATATCAAAAAAAAGTGATACAGACTCAGAATATGTTTGAAATCAGGATTGGAGCACAACATCGCCGAAATCATATTGTTCGTCGGCGCCGGTGAAGGGCTTCTTAAAGAATTGCGCTTCTCCGCAATTCAAATGGTGAACTTCCAGTTCTAGTGTGCTTGTTGTCGCAAAACTGATGGCATCCAGGTAGAACTTCCCAAACTTGTCCGATTCGGTGTTGCTGTGGTAGCTAAATTAGGCTTTAATTATATATAATATATGAGCGTCAAAAGTTTGTAACAGGCTAGATCTTCTTTGCGGCTTGAGATGGGAGTTTCATTTTTTTTAACTAACGTAAAAAGCAGTTTAAAAAAAGCACCGAAACACAATTCTCTTTCTCGGTTACGATGCGATTTTTGCTGTGACTCATTATTTTCCCGACAGACTGATATTATATGTATGTAGTATACGTACCCCAAGTTGTATCCTTGATTGTCTCGGACCGCCACGATTGCCTTGTTCAACGGAACCAGCCCGTCTCCCTTCTGGCACATGATTCGACCTCGAATTGGGTATGCCGCAATAAGGCGGCAGCAGAGAAGGACGACCAAAATCGTAAGGAATTTCATCGCGAACAAAGAACGAGGACCGTTTTGATGTTACTTTATCCTTGTTTTTCGCTCCTTTTCATTTCATTTTACGTTCTACACGGGCAGTTTGAAGAATGGGTGTCTGATTTTTGCCACATGTCCGCCGTGATTAGCATGTGCAGATGGAGGAAGCGGGACTCTTTGGACCATGGAACTTTTTGCAAGTGAATCGGTTTGATGTGACAAAAGAGAAGATTACAAATCGTTTTACCATTACATATCAGTATGTCGGGAAAATAATGAGCACTCTGTCGCAGCGAAAATCGCATCGCTGCCGACATAATACAGGGTCAACCAAAAAAAATTGAAATTTTTTCCATGGGTCCTGCCGCAAAAACCTTGAGGTGTAGCGAAATAATTTTTACACCGTTAAATTCCTCGTAATTTTCTACTCTAGGTGTTTTATTTCCGTGCCCATATCGCTTGCTTAGCATGTTGTTTTTGAATGTCAAACAGAGGGGCCTCGATTTCGAACGTTGGAAAAATTTCGTACCATCTTACATCAGGGAAGTATCAAAAACTGTAGCAAAATGCCTCCCTCTCCAAAATGAAAAAAACTTTGATTTCAAAAGCGCGCCCGATCTTTTTGTAAGGGCCCTTCAAAACGGAGTTTTTTATTGAAAATGGAGGTATTTTGCCACATTTTTTGACACTTCCCGGATGCAAAATGGTACGCTTTTTGCCACTGGATTAAATCGGTCACTGTATAGGAGACATGCTAGCAGTGTCGGGAAAATAACGAGCACTCTTCGGTTTTCGATTAATTACGTCGCTGAAGTGAAAAGCAAGTTGATTTTGCCGCGTCACAATTCTTGTTTTCTGCAATGCGATTTTTCATGCGGCAGAGTGCTCATTATTTTCCCGACAGACCAATATATGTAATAGTATGTCTCTTCCAGTCTTTATTTGACTATCTCTCCGCATTTTGCATACTCTTTTTGTTGCAATCGCAGTGCCCTAAAACTCGAACGCACACTGCTCCGAAGTCGTAATTATTTATTAAAATTCATTATACAGGCAAATGTAATATAATATACAGTCAAAGAGCTCTGGCAAAGACAGGGGGAGTCAATTGGAAACGCCGGTTTCGGTGCGTTCCCATTTCGTGAAGAGGGAGTAAATGTAGGAGGTTTTTGGGATGTGCTTGATCGCCAGCTGAAAATTGCATCTTGAATAAGGTGACGTGGCTCGAGAGAGTTACAACGGTGACAAGTGAGGGAAAAGTTGCGATCTACGGTGAGCAAAATTCGAAGGGAAACAGGGTGAACGTTTTGCAATCAACGCACGGAAAATGCGTGGAAAAAAGCTTGTTTCTGATAGTAGTATTTTCATAAAGCTTGTGCGGCCCGCGACAAAACATCTATGCAATGAAAATGCCAATATTCGTTATAGGGAGGATGTGGCTGTACGGAGGTCTATTCCGGCCCAAAATTGACCTTTAGGAGCTCCGAAATTCTTCATTATAGGCAGGTTTTGTTGTATGAGGCTCTATTCTTCAGAAGGCCCATTCATTCCGATAGCAATTGCAAAACAAGTGTATATAAACAGTAAGACGACAGGCCGGAGAATCTTTGACAATCCTCACACGGTGCAATTTCACACCTAACTAACAACGGAAAGTCGGCGTTTCGTCTTGTCCAGCTCGGTGGAGGTGTCGCCCACCGAGTGCCGGCTCCATATCCGGCGCGGCAGCGAGAAGAGCTGGCGGCGGTACGCGTCCACGAACAGGATGTCGGCGATCGGGTTCACCACCGGCAGCAGCGGGTCCATGCAGCCCACGATGATGTTGAACTCGCTGGGCAGGTTGGTCTTGGCCAGCATTTGGCCGGCGGTCAGGATCACGGGGAGCTGGCCGAGGACCACGGTGACAACCAGCTGAAAACAGGAGCGATTAGAAAATGGGTTGGATACTATTTACAATATATACATGTTTTCTTTGTGCCTATCCATCCGGGAAAGTCCCTGTTATGCTTTGGGTGTTGGCATAGTTTTATCAGTCTGTCGGGAAAATAATGAGCACTCTGTCGCAGCGAAAATCGCATCGCTGCCGACATAATACAGGGTGGACCAAAAAATTGAAAATTTTTCCATGGGTGCTACCGCGAAAACCTTGAGGTGTAGCCAAACAATTTTTACACCGTTAAATTCCTCGTAATTTTCTGCTCTAGGTGTTTTATTTTCATGCCCATATCGCTTGCTTAACATGTTGTTTTTGAACGTCAAACAGAGGGGCCTCGATTTCCGTTCTGTTTCGGGAAGAAGTTGACAAATCGCTGGATGTAGCAAAATCTGTCATGCCAAAAGCCACCAAAACATCCGTAAAATACTAACTAGTACCATCCACATCTTCGTATCTTTTCATATCAGACTGTCGGGAAAATAATGAGCGCATTTCGCCGATCATGTTGCTGAAGTGAAAAGCAATTTGATTTTGTCGCGAGACAATTCATTTTATCGGCGGCGATGCGATTTTCGTTGCGACAGAGTGCTCGTTACTTTACCGACAAATTTATAAATCCACATTATTTTCCCGACAGGCAGATAAATCCACATTATTTTCCCGACGGAGTAAGAAATCCACATTGTTTTCCCGACAGGCAGATAAATCCACATTATTTTCCCGATAAACTTATAAATCCATATTATTTTCCCGGCAGACTGATAATTCCGCATTATTTTTCCGACAGACGGAAAATCCACATTATTTTCCCGACAGACTGATAAATCCACATTATTTTCACGACAGGCTGATAATTCCACATTATTTTCCCGACGGACATAAAATCCACATTATTTTCCCGACAGGCTGATAATTCCACATTATTTTCCCGACGGACATAAAATCCACATTATTTTCCCGACAGGCAGATAAATCCACATTATTTTCCCGACAGGCAGATAAACCCACATTATTTTCCCGACAGACTAAGAAATCCACATTATTTTTTCGACAGTCTGATAGAGCATGTTATTCCAAATTTGTGCCAAGTTTCATCAAAATCTGAGTGTCGCTTTGTTGCCACAAATAAGTACAAGTTTCCGTTTTCTGGCCCCCGTGCACCTAATTTTTTGCAAATTTTTGCCGTATTTTTTCTCTCTTTCTAGCTTGCTATCTTCAATGTTTTCGGAATGATTCTCAGAACTAAGGTGCGAACAATCTCGCCAATTGCTTCTATTTTGCGGAAACTGAAGGGAATTTGAACCTTTTCCGACAAATTCTTTTCCAATTTTCCCGGAGTCAATGAATGCATGCAAACCCTCCTGAATGGGCCCTTAAATATGAAACATTCCGCTCACGTTGCGCTTAATTGCCGCGACAGAAAGGCTTGTAATTTGGCGTGCTATTCAAGGGGGGCCTTAAGACCGGGGCCGGTTGCATTTGAAGGGATCATAATTGCAATATTGAGGGGATAAACTTTTCGCCTTCGCTGGAGACGAAAATAAACGAAATCTAAGGGATTTCGAAAGGAATAGGGGCTAAAAATAAATTTTTTATGATTTTCACATGATATTTTGCGGTAAAAATAGCACTAGGTGGGCCGAAAATCCTTGATATCAGTTTGTCGGGAAAATAATGAGGATTTGTCGCAGAAAAAAAATCTGCGACAAATAGCAAAAAAAGGTTGCAAACCAAGTCCCCAGACGTCGCAAAGCGATGATCCCAAGGCACCATGAATCCACATTATTTTCCCGACAAAAAGTATTTTTTCTGACAAAAATGTCGGTATGATGCAAAAGCGTTGTCGCATATGACACCCCCCTTACCTGAAAGATGATCATCCGATTCATCTGCGCTTGCAGGCGTTTCGTCTTGTCCGAGAGCGCGCTCTTCGAGATCTCGTCCAGACGCGCCCGAATTTTCATCACCAAATAGAAGCCGAACGAAGTGGCAAATGTGAAGCTGACCGTGCAGGAAGCGGCGAACATAAGCCCGCCAAGATTTGTCTGAAACAACCAGGAGCATTAAAAAGTTTTTCAACAATTTTTTGACATTTTGTCGCGCCACTGTTCTGCACCGTGCATTTGAGATTTTGCATTTTGCCTCTTTTTGCACTGTGCAACCCGTTTTCAAACCATTCCGCACTGTGCATTTGACCTTTTGCACCGTGCAGCGGGAATATCGCCGCGACAAAACCTTTTTTCCCTGCATCGCTGCGAATTTTGCGATCGCGACAGACCCTTGCACTGTGCAAAATGTCTCAAAGCGGCACGCACAGTGCAAAAAGGCGGGCAAAATGCACTGTGCGTCGGCGATGAGAACTTTTTGTGCAATCGAAACATCGCCGCGACAAAAGCTTTTTTCCCCGCAAGTTTTGCGATCGCGACAGACCCTTGCACTGTGCAAAATGACTCAAAACTGCACGCACAGTGCGAAAAAGCAAAATGCACTGTGCGTCGGCGATGAGAACTTTTTGTGCAATCGAAACATTGCTGCGACAAAACCTTTTTTCCCTGCGTCGCTGCGAATTTTGCGATCGCGACAGACCCTTGCACAGTGCAAAATGGCCCAAAGCGGCACGCACAGTGCGAAAAAGCGAAGGAATTTTCGCACGCACAGTGCGAAAAAGCAAAATGCACTGTGCGTCGGCGATAAAAACCGTTTTTCGCGGCGCACAGTGCATTTTGCTTCTTTTTGCAATTTTTGTCGCTATCAGTCTGGCCGAAAAAGAATTACCCTCGTCGCAGCATCGAAATCGCAACCTCGAAAATGAGCGGCACCGAAAGTTTGAGCGATGCATCGCAAAAGTGCGCGCGACGAGAGAAAATCGCCAAAATTTGGGGAATTTTGTTGATTGCACAGTGCAAAAAAGCCGTTTGCACTGTGCAAAACACACTTTTATCGCCAGCGATGCGTCGTTTTTGCTCTTTCTTTCGGCGACGCCCTCCAAATTTCAAATTGGGGTTTGGAGAGAGTGCGACGGAGGGGGGCGCGGAGGACAATTCTTTTTCGGCCAGACTGATAAAAAGCGGGCGACAGAGGTGAAAAAAAGGTCATGTCGCGGCGATTTTTGAATTGCACAGTGCAAAAAAGAGCTTTGCGACAAAAAGTCTACGCACTTTTTAACAATCGTTCTCAATTTTTTTTTATAATAATTTTTTTCGTTGACACTGAGCTCCAGCAACTTACCAACGAAACCACACTAACGAAAGGCATCTCCCCATCAGGCAATGCCCAAAAGTCGCGATCCAAAAGTTTCGTCAAGTTCTCGGTTTGGTGAAGATTGTCGCAAGCCGAATGCAGTGCCCATGAGCTGTTCCAGACGGCGGTCAGAACGACGGCCATGATCCAGAAGAATATTCGGACAGTGGAGACCGTCTCTTCTCTGAAAATTGCGGCTATATTATCGTATAATAGTTGGAAGGCTTCCCCATATTGGATATATCAGTCTGTCGGGAAAATAATGTGGATTTGTCGCGGGTTGAAATTGCTAATCATCGCTTTGCGATGGGTAGCGACGAGGATTTGGGTCGCGATAGCGACAAGATTTTTTTGCGACAAATCCACATTATTTTCCCGACAGACCGATAAGTGGGCTAGATATCGCGACAAAAAGTCCTGGGAATTTTCCGCGACTCCGCACTGTGCATTTCGCGCGATAATGTCGCTTTTCGAAAATCGCATTTCGCACCGTGCATCCGCGACAAAAAGTGCGTTCGCACCGTGCAATTCCATTTTTTGCCCTATGTCGCGCGCGACTCCCATTTTTTCGAGCGATAATTCAAACGCGACGTGCGATATCGCGGTCTGAGCACGAATTTTTGCGGTCGCGACAAATTCCGAGGGTTTTTTGCGGCGATGAGACTGTCGGGAAAATAATGAGCACTTTGTCGCTGAAGTGAAAAAAAAATTACTTTGTCGCGACACAATTCATTTTCCCTTCGGCGATGCGATTTTCGCTGCGACAGAGTGCTCATTATTTTCCCGACACACTGATTTTTTAAAATATTTTTTGTGGTTCCCTCATGCCCGAGCCGTTATGGCCGCATTCAACTCGACTTATTATATAATATTATCACTCACTTGCAAAACGTCACATAGCGAAAATACATGGGCAGGGCGCCGTACAGCGCGGCGAACCCGATCGACGAGCACCACAGACAGCCGAACATGATGTTCGCCAGCGGCGGCATTCCCCGCCGATCGTAGCCATCCACCATGAAGAAGTAGCCGCCCTGCGTGTCGATCTGCGCGCCCGAGCTGATCGTGCTCACGATCAGGTACACGTCGAAGGCCACGTTCACTTTGACGATCTTGCTGAACTCGCTGAACACCACCGACTTCTTCGTGGAGCGGCCCGCCACCCACAGGAGCAGGGCGTTGAAGATGGTGCCCAGAATGCAGGAGGCCACTTCGAAGTTGAAACTGGTGGTTCGAAACGACATGCCGACTGTCGGTGCTGGGCGAAAGGCCTGAAATGGATGGGAAGGGGTGAAATGAAGGTATTTAAGATATGAATGAAGATATCTTGTTCACAACGCGTCAACTCATCAAGTTTTTGGTCAAGAAAAATACTAGGCGAATCTGAAAGGCTTGTCATTTCTTTTGACCGTTTTCGCGGCACTACAAAATGTCATTGCGCGATATCAGTCTGTCGGGAAAATAACGGCGGATCGTCGCGTCTCGGAATCGCCAATCATCGCTTTGCGGCGGCGGCTGAAGATTTGGTGCGCGATAGCGGTGAGGCGAGAAATTTTGATGCGACCACCCGCCATTATTTTCCCGGCAGACTGATAAAACAACCGCCACGCGACAAACAATCAACGGAACTGGGACGTTTGCGGAAGCCGAAAAGTATTATTTTTCTTCGATGCAAGTGTGAAATTAGGATAATCGAGGGTGCTGATTTCGAATATGACATTCATTTTTTTTGATAGTTACTTTTTTCTTTATGTATACAGTACTGTAAAGCAATAATTATTTGAATTTTTTCCGCAGGAGAAAAAATAAAATAAAAACAGACAAAAATTGAATCCGAATAATGACATGAGTCCAACCCGTATCTGGCCCACAACACTAATTGAATCTGCAGACTTTTCGTGCAACCCGCGCCTAGCTCCAAATTGAGAGAATTAGACCAAAATACATTAAAGTGTGAGATTAGAAAGCACTAAGTGCTTACATTGAACTCGAAAAAATAAGTATTTCTTATCAGTCTGTCGGGAAAGTAGTGTCCACTCTGACTGCAACGGGTCGAGATATTTTGCTGCGACAAATCCGCATTATTTTCCCGACTTACTGATATTATAAAAAGGAAAGTCCGGCCCCCACGATCCCAAATTTTTCAACTAGTATTTGCAGGCCCGGTAGCCTTGTAAAAATATATATTAATGCTGGAGATCGCAGCTTTTGTCACCAACAAGAAAGGTGTGGGTAGGATCAAACGTTGATACTAGTCGTTCCAGAAAGTGAGTGCACTTTTTTTCGCGGCGCACAGTGCATTTTTCTTCTTTTTGCACTGTGCAATTGTCGTCGCGCGCCCAAAATGCGCGGCGACAGAATTGAAAAAAGCTTATGTCGCTGCGATTTTTGAATTGCACGGTGCAAAAGGTCAAATGCACAGTGCGGAAAATTTGCGACGAAAGGTGCACGCACTTTCTGGAACGCCTAGTAGGTAAAGGGAATAGTAGACACAAGTTAGAAGTATGATTTATTGACAACAGCGCACAAAGGAAACAGAGATCAGATTAATAAATCTAATTGGTGACGAGACATAGCTTTTATATGACTTGGTTTATGCTAATTTCTGTGGGAATTGTGGAGGCTTTTGAGGCTCCACAACATAAGGTGCATACCACCGTAGACCTATATCATGGCCCTACTCTGCCCCAAGTCTATCGGGAAAATGATGCGAAAAAAAGAAATAAAATGCACTGTGCGTTCGCGACAAGCATGGAAAAAGTTCAAAATGCACAGTGCGGGCCGCGGCAAATGTCCATGCACTTATGAGGGCACTCTCAGTCCCTCGGGAAGATAATATCGGTCTGTCGGGAAAATAACGGCGGATCGTCGCAGAAAAACGTCTCGCCTCGCCGCTATCGCTCACCAAATCCCAAGCCGCGGCTTGCAGTCGCAAAGCGATGATGGGCGATTCCGAGGCGCGACGATCCGCCGTTATTTTCCCGACAGACTGATACGCACTATGTCGCAGCGAAAATCGCATCCCCGGCGAGTAAATGAATTGTGTCGCGACAAAATCGAATCACTTTTCATCCCAGCGACGTGACAGCGACATTGTTCTCACTATTTTCCCGACAAACCGATAACCACCGCCAGAGCGTCCACCTCGCTTCCGCCGCCCCAAAAAATGCAAAGAAGTGAGAATTTGGGCCCAACGTTTCGGTGAAATGAATGTTTCACGGGAAGCACCGTAATTTGTCGGCGCCAATTCGTTTGAGAAATCTTCCTCACGAGTTGAAAGGAGTTATAATCTGGCGAAGAAACCGCCCCCGAGAAGTCAGATAAAATCATCTTTTTCGCCACACTTTTCACGGCCGAGAAATGGAGACTCCGAGGGCCGCCTACGCTCGGCCGAGGGCATGGCATGCAAAATTAAACCGAGATTTGTTTGTGTTAGATATATTTATCTAGGTGTATTTATACACCGCTTGTTTTTAAAAAAGTGATGAGAGGTCGGAAACATATATATGTATATGGGAAACATATACATGTAATGCACTATTTCGAAAAAACTTCAGTCGGGAAAATAATGTGGATTTGTCGCGAAAAAATGTCTTACAGTCGCGCAGCAAATCTCCAGTTGCGGCTAGCGGTCATAAAAAAATATTGGGCGATTCCGAAGCACGACAAATCCACATTATTTTCCCGACAGACTGATAAAATTCGTTATGACGATTTGCACAGTGCACAGTGAACTCACATACCGAATCTATAGAATCTACAGCTATCCGTCGCGATGCGATGATGGGCGATTCTTAGGCGCGACAAATCCACATTATTTTCCCGACAGACTTGATCGCGAGAGACTACTCGCAATCAAGTTCGGGCAGTTTTTTTGGCGATGTCGCGCGAAAAAATGCATGTCGTTTGTGGAAAAAATGGAATTTTCAGTCTGTCGGGAAAATAATGACCACTCTGTCGCATCGAAAATCACATCGCCAAAATGAATTGTGTCGCGGCAAAATCAAACTTCTTTTCAGCTCGGCGACACACTTGGCGCAGCGACATTGTGCTCATTATTTTCCCGACAGACCAATAGCTGCGACAAAATCGAAAGGACAAAGAAAACTGCACAGTGCATTCTGCCTCTTTCTGCACGGTGCGACCTTATTTCAAATTATTTCGCACTGTGCGTTTGAGTTTTTTGCACCGTGCGGGCGAAAAATGGCCGCGACGCAAGGAAATCTTTCAAACTCGTCGCAAATTTTTCGTGCGCGACAAACCGCACGGTGCCAAATCATTCGAAAAGGCGCACGGTGCGAAAAAAAGGCAAAATGCACTGTGCGTCGGCGATAAGAAAAATCGACGGACTTTTGAGAAATTGCCTATTAGTCTGTCGGGAAAATAATGTGGATTCGTCGCAAAAAAATTTTTTTATTTCTGCCCCATCGCGATCGCTTAAATCTACAGCCGCGGCTAGCCGTCGAAGCTCGGTACACCCCGCGCATACATTTATCAGTCTGTCGGGAAAATAATGTGGACTTGTGGCAAAAAATGCCTCGCTTTCTTGCCGTCGGGCACCAAATTTTCAGCCTTGGAAAACCGTCGCGAAGCGATGATGCGAGATTCCATGGTGCGACAAATCCACATTATTTTCCCGACAGACTGCTAAAAAAAGGCATGGGGAAAAGTGCATGTCGCGAGTGCAAAAACCGGAAGTCGCAGAACAAAAAAGTTTACTGTGAAAATTCTTTGGAAGATACCTGGCATGACTGGTACAAGATGATAACATAAAAAGTTCGGAAAAAAGTGACGAATATTAGTCATTCCGAGAGATAATTAACTACAAATTCTGCGATGAATCAGGTTCAACACCAAACTGCAAGCATCCCCAAACCGCGGCCATTAAAAGTTCGGAGGGGGGTTTCCGTGGAGTACAAAGCGCTAATTGGCAACATCAACGCGAAAAAATGTAAGCGGTGGAGTTTTGAGTGTGTGCTGGGAAAAGTGGCATCACGTTCGGTTCGAAGCCGAGCGTTCTGTTCGAAACCGAGCGTTCTGTTCGAAGCCGAGCGTCCTGTTCGAAGCCTGCTTCAGATTGGTCGGTCGACCACTCCGGAGCGCCCTACGGTACGAAAAGCCGGCCTAAATGGAGTTCATCCGAAATTATTGGCAATCCCGGGGAAAGGAGGGCCCTTAAAAGGCGTCAATTAGTCCTTTTATGGGCCAAAGAATGTTCGCAAAACAGGAAAGATCATGGGCTTAGGGCTTCCGAGAAATTATTATGGATCAATGGAACAACAACAACAACCCAAGTTCATCCCTTAGGTCGGACTTTTGGGACCTTCATATGGACGAGATGGACCTTTTTTATTATTTTTTATTATAGTAAATTCATAAAGTGCATGGAAATTTTTTCGCTCCCCGCACTGTATTACGTTTTTTTTCAAATATGCGTAGACTTTTTGACGTGGGTCGCTTTTCCTCGAAAACCCCGGGTTGCGGGGTGCATTTGATCTTTTGCACCGTGCAAATGCAATACCGCTGCGACACAAGCTTTTTTTCATCAGGGGAAATTTCTGCGCGGCCGAGAAAAAGAGCCGAGAAAATCGGCTTCAAAGTTTGGACGAAAATCAAAGGACAGGGCACGTCAAACTGAGGAGTCCGGTGACCGGAATAGACCCTTCGCTATCGGTTTTTTACACTTCGTCTTGATTTCGCAGAGAAAGAGAGAGAGAAAAGACACGCAAAAGCGCACTCTCTCGCCCCAAAAATTCCCCATTTCTCCCCCGACAAAACGTTTTTTCGCGTCTTTTTTTGGCAAATTGCCAATCCATTCACCTGTTTTAGCTTATCTCACGATCAGTTTGACGTGCAGGGATCCCGGAAAAGGAGCGATATTAAGTGTGAAGCAGTGGCCGAGTGGTCAGTGCGCTCGTTTTTTTCGCAAAAGGTTGCAGATTGGAGTCTTTCCAAGCTCAAATCATGTGCCGTTTTTACTTTTGTTTTCTTTGTGTTAATCCGGCTATAAACTTTTAAAAAAGTGAAAAGAAATTTGATTTTTCCGCAACACGATTCATTTTCTCGGCGGCGTTATTCTCGCTGCGACAAAGTGCTCATTATTTTCCCGACAGAACGATGCTATATATGTACTATCAAAGCTCGACAAAACCTGAGTTCAAGTCCGCGAACCCACCAAGTTCAAGTCCCCCCGAAGCCTGATCTTTGAACTCGAACTGAAACGGTCAAGTAATCTAATCCCTACAGAAAAAATAGTAAATCACAAGTTAAATAACATGGGACTCCCACAAATTGTCCCTCCTTGTTGGTCTTTCATGAAAGTCGCCAAACTCAAAATTACCCCTATTCAAGCCGGAAAAAGATCTTGGCCGCGCTACTTTTTGAGAAAAAAAGGCCTTGGCCCAGAAACGTGAGTGCCATTCCAAAACATTGCGATATTTTGGGACACGAAGAGATTGTGTAAACAAACGACAAATTAATAGGTTACGGTAAGGTCACCACACGAAACTTTGAATTAACAAAGGGAAGTAATCAAGTAACCCAAGTTCAAATTTTTAATTGAACTTGGCACCAAATTTAGACAAATTTTGGACTTTCGGAGACTAAAAATTGACACAATTTTCTAAAATTAATACTATAAGGCTGTCGGGAAGATGAAAAAATGTCTCGCATCGCCAAAAAAAGGATGTTTTCGGCGGCAACGCGGGGTGTGCTCGCAGAAAAGTGAATGCCAAAAAAGGAGCAGTTGCAGCGACGCGCAAAGAAAACGCAGTGTGAAAAATTCTACGGACTTTATGACGCGACTAGTACTAGTGGCGCCATAAAGTCCGAGACATTTATGTCGCGCGCGAAAGTTGCAGCGAGCAACTTTCAAGGTCGCTAGTGCAAAAACGGGAATTGCCGCGATGGCTCCAGTGCAATTAAAGATTATGCATTCAGATGTTAATGCTGTCAGTTTGATGCCCAGTACTGCTCAAAAAATATGTTTTAAGGACTTGGTACTGTATGGTACGAGTTCGTACTATATAGCACAAGGTAAAAATTAAGCCATAACGCGTTAATGCCGTTGTTTTAGTATGCAGTACTGATCAGAAGTTCATTCTGTGCAAAAAACAAATTTATGCTATATAGTACCAAGTGCTAAAAACACATTTTTTGGGCAGTACTAGGCTTCAAACCAACGGCATTTTTGAGCAGCACTAGGCTTCAAACCAACAGCATTAACGCGCTTTGGCTTCATTTTCACCTCGTGCTATATAGTACCAAGTGCTAAAAAAATATTTTTTGAGCAGTACTGGGCTTCAAACCAACAGCATTCACTTCTGAATGCATAATTTTTAATTTTAGAAATTGAATATAGTAATCAAGTTCTAATATGTAGTACCTCAATTACTATGCAGCTTGTACCAACGCCAATTGACCCACAATCTGCCCAGCCACAACCGGTTTGGGGCCAAAAACGTCTTGGGGGCAAAACCGGACCTAATCCGAAAATTTTCATGAATCGATGTGTGGCCTATGCCCGAAGCGGGAGCAAAGTTTAAAGAAAATTTGATCGTCACACTTGAGTATTTACTTCCCCTGTAAAAACAAAAAAACCTCGCTCTAATTAACACCTCATGCTATCCAAACGCATAAAACATCCAGCCAGCTCATTTTTAAAACTGTGAAACGTACGCCATGAACATTATTTGTTGTAATGTTATTCTCGAAAGAAAATTGGAGTGTCAAACTCGGAAGCGTTCCTTTGTACTATACTACAAGTCGTTCCAGAAAGTGCGTAGACTTTTTTCAGCCTTTTTTCACACCGCATAGAGCCAGTTGCCGGTTTTCCGGCAACTTGCGGTTTAAAAATAGAACTACTGATTACCAGAACAACACCATTAACGTCAAAAGTCATATTTTCACCTCGTACTACATAGTATCAGATAGTACTATATAGCACCAAGTCTTTAGGAAAATTTGCGACAAAAAAAATCCACGCACTTTATGGAACGACTAGTAGTTGAAACTTTGTTATTTCGCCGCACAGTACAAAAACCAAAAAAAAGGCGACATGCAAAATGGCAGTTTTTTTGCGCATGGTGCGGACCGTGACAAATGTCCATGCACTTTACAAAAATATACATACTAGTACGAGATCAAAATAATTCTGTCTGGGCACTTGGCACTTCAAGTACCGCCCTTTCGCGCCTCACGTTTCCACCAAACCGATTTCCCTGGGGGAAAGTTTACTGCAGCAATGGCGAATAAAATCATTATAATTTTCAACTACACTGAAAGAAAAAACATCAAATTCAAATTCATCAAAATAAAACATCACGCATTTATGATGTCCACGACATCAAAAGCTGGAATTTTGATGTTTTCATCAAAAAAATTTTTTTGATTTTTGGGTTTATCGAATTCCAATTTGCCAATTGAACTCCAAAGGAAGGACACACATGTGCGTACGCACAACACAGAAAAAGGAAATCAGTCGAATTTTTATAAAGTTGGTTGTTACACGATAAGATGCCTCATAAATCGTCGATTTCTTGTAAAAGATCGTGATTGTCAGGATTGTAGATCAGGTAAGCGAGTTTTGTTGTTGTTTTCTTTAATTTTTAGATCACTTATTTGGGCGGCAATGATAAGCAGATACTCTAAATCGCAACGAAGACTGAGGTAAGCTTAGTCTCTGAATTATGTAATTCTTTGGAATTCAGATTAATTTTTTTTTATTGCTGGGCATGTTATGCTTATCCGCCTTCGCTGGTTTGGACCTGAGCTTTGTGTATGCTGGACGAAGAGCATACCGCCTTCCCGTACGTTTATCCAGTCCGCAAAAGCGTTTTTGACGACAAAATAGTCATACCGGAGGAACCAAGCGTTTATCGGACCTAAATTGTGAGTTTTTTTATATTGTACTTGGTGTTTGGGCATACGTGATGGGAAATGTCGAAAATTCCAAAAATTTTCCGAAATTTTGTCCAGAGATTTTTTAAATACGGTCTATGGAGCTCCCTGATCCCGTTTCGATTAGATCTGCGCTTGGTGATAGTCAAAATAATATTGTTTATTTGTAGAGCTGGGCCGTCAAGACGCTGGATCACCAATGGAAAGACAGTATTTGACCGATCAGAAGCCGGAATTCATCAAACGGGTGAGTTATTTATATTGTAGTAGGTTTTATTTTTAGGCCATGCGATGCAGATGCCCGACGGTAATGATGTTGGTAATGACTTGTTCAACTTCGACGCAATCAACCCGACCCTTTCTTCCAATCGTCGTCTTGGATCAGCGCAAGAAACGGCCGTTCCATGGAGTTAAACGCGACGTAGTCAAGGTTTGCTATGACTGTAATTTGACTTAAATTGTGTTTTTACAAACGGTTTATTCGAATAAATTGTGTAAATAGCAGTATTTGTATGGTTTTTTGATAAATTATCCATCAGAAATATTTGATTTTCCTAACATCAAAAATTTTTGATGTGCCCCACATCAAAAAAAAATATCGTATTTTTTTTTCTTTTTGATGAAACGAAACATCAAAAAAACTTTTTTTGATGTTTTCATCAAATTCTAATAGACTGATGAAAAACATCAAAAATATATGATGTTTTTTCTTTCAGTGTATAATATAATGGTACTTGGAAATTTTTCAATTTCCAGTAGATTATTACATGTAAGGTTCCGAAAAAAATTAGTCATTAGTGCAGAGGAAGTGCACTTTTTTACAGGCCACAACATGTTTAAAAATTCGCGGAATAAAAAAAACAAATAATTTTTTTTTGTTCTTTGCATGCACCTCTCCTCATCTTGAATAGTGCCTCGGAAAAAAGATTACATTCGTATCACCGATACATTTGCGAATCGCAAACTCAAATTTGTTTCAGAAATTCATAGTTCACCTGTGTAAAAGTCGGTCGGGAAAATAATGAGCATTCTGTCGCATCGAAAATCGTGTCGATTCCACTGAACCTGGGGTTATCCACGATGTGTCAACCCGATGGAATTTATGGAGGGAGAGATGTCCCCGTGTCATCTGTTTCCCCAGCTGTTTTTCGCCGATGTTCGAGAATGTTCCATGGAGAGATCCCGCAGCGAAGCGTCTGAATCACGGAACCGTAACCTTCTCTGAGGTTTTATCCCATCTTGATTGATCAGTTATCGTGTGTATTGTATTGTATGTTGTTGTAGCAGTGGTCGTGTAGAGTGTTGTTGTAGCGTTGTGTTTTTGCTATTGCTTTGAATTGCTATTTTAATTTTATTTTTAGTATTTGTTACTCTTCTTGATAAAGTTATCTATTCGAGTTGATTATCGTTTATTCTCGTCTTGATTTCAAAGTGGTACGAAAACAATCGATTACCCGCCGTCCACATCCGCAACCTTCCACTTGGAAGGCCAAGTATTTTCAGGTAGAAGGAGTTGAAGGTAATTTTCAGGTAGAAGGAGTTGATGGTAAGACTGCAGAGACCACCACAAGACCATAAGCCATCTCGTTTATTTCTTTTCTATCCGAAGGTGGAATCGGACAAATCGCAAGAAAATTAATTTTGGTGCAGTAAAATAAAGTTTCTTTTTGCATCCGGGACACCTCCGGCAGATTGCTCATTATTTTCCCAACAGACTATCAGTGGTCTTAAGCCGACGCCAATTTTTCGATTTGGGCGTTGATGTTTTTGGGCACCGAAAATTGCGATTTGGGGGAAAAATAGATCCTTACATGACCAGCTTTATAGTATGTTGCACAAAATATTTGCAAATTTTAAACAGAAACGAAAAATTTTTTTTGCAAAATTTATTATCCATGGGTAATATAAATTAGGTCAATTTTCATCGCAATGTTTCTCAACGTCAATTCCGAAGTAGTTCAAGTGGTCTTTGATCTCCATGGACGGTTGATTTCCACCTTGGCAGAGCTTGGATTGGTCTTCGGCACTGCAGACCGCGTACGCTTTCTTCACGGACATGTCGTTCTTGTAGTAGATCTGAAAATAGGACTTTTAAGTTTTCCACAGAGCAAGTGCTCCAAGTGCGGCACTTGGACCTATGTTATTATTATCAGTCTGTCGGGAAAATAATGAGCACTCTGCCGCAGCGAAAATCGCCGCCGAGAAAATGAATTGTGTCGGCAAAATCAAATTGCTTTTCACTTGAGCGACTGCTATGAAAACAGCAGTATATACAATCGTATGGAAATTCGATCATATCTCTACAAACCCACCTCATTGTCATGATGATAATAATTCATCAGTGGGAAGGGGATATTCGGCACCAAGTCTTGATTATGAACAACTCTGTAGGACTCCTCCACCTCCAAGTTGTGTAGCGCCGCGTACTCGCGGTTCCCGACGCGCGGCTGCCCAAAAGTATACAAGCTAATTCTCGGCTTCAGCAGCGGATAGGACAAGGCCAGCTGCGTGGCGGTCAGCGCAGCTATCGCGCCGCCCAACGAGTGGCCGGTGATCCAAATACGGTAGGAATTCAGCCGCAGCAACTCCAGTTTCAGCAGGTCGTTTTTGAGCGCCGTCTTCGACCAGAACAAGTTGAATGTCTCCGCGAAATACTGCGCTACCAGAACTTTGTCGTGGAAGAGACGGACTTGCGGGCGGAACAGTGTTTTTACGACCTCTTCCTTGAACTGATCGCCGGATACTGTGCCTCTAAAAATTGCTGGATTTAGACCACTTTGGACCATGATGTTTCGGGCTTCTTTGCCGTCACGGATTGGCCCCAATTTTTGCTCAAAATGACCGCAAGGGCGGACCTGATCCAGTGACAAAAAATGTACCATTTTGCACCCAAGAAGTATCAAAAATGTAGCAAAATGCCTCCCTCTCCAAAGTAAAAAGAAAATCCATTGAAATCGGAGTCTTTTCGTTTGGAGAGGAAGGTATTTTGCTACGTTTCTGATACTTCCCGGATGCAAAATGGTACGTTTTTTGCCACTGGATCAGGTCCGCCACTGTACAGGGCTCTGCCCACCAGATGAGACATCCTATATTAAACATAAACTTATCAGTCTGCCGGGAAAATAATGAGCTCAGTTTCGTTGATCGTGTCGCTGAAATGAAAAGCAATTTTATTTCCCCACGAGACAACTCATTTTCTCGTCGGCGATGCGATTTTCGCTGCGACATAGTGCTCATTATTTTCCCGACAGACGTATACATAGCTCAACAATTGAAAATTTGAGCTTACGATTTGAAAACCCATCAGATAATAAGAGGGCTATGCAAAAAACTTTTTTTTATTTTCATGAATTTTTAAACATGTTGTGTACTATAAAAATCGTAGCTCCTCTGTATGAAAGACCAAGTCTTTTCCGGAAAATTACTTATAATAATCTCTGGTAAATTGACAAACTCCAAAGTACTAGTAGTTGAAAATTATAATGATGTTTTATTCGCCTCCCCTCCATTGCTGCAGTAAATTGTCCCCCAGGGAAATGGGTGTTCCAATTTTTAACGCGCCAAAAATCTTTCGAAGAACTCACCGAAACCCGATGACAATTGCTTGGCTCTTCTTGTAGATCGCAATGTAGGCGAGACAGGTCTCATTTGAGTACAAGTTGTTGCACGGAACTGAATAGGTCTTGTGGACCTAAAATTTTTTTCCAAGATGTTATTTCAGGGTATCAAAAAAATTTTTTTAACATTTTCATAAAGTGCATGGACATTTTTTCACTTTCGCACAGTGCATTTTGAACTTTTTCCCACGCTTGTCGCCAACCCACAGTGCATTTTTTTTGCACTTTTTGCACAGTGCAAAACACAGAAAAAGCCATAGGAATCGGGCCATCCCCGATAAGGGGGGCAAAGTTTGAGTATTACAATTACTATTTTAGATGGATTTTTTTCCATTTTTTTTTTATTATGTAATCAGCACTTTAGGTTTATAAAAAAAAATAAAAAAATCGCTTGCTCGAAAATAAGACTTCAAATTTTTATTTCCAGATCAACGATGGGCTATTTTTTGTCTTTTTGACCTATCAGTCTGTCGGGAAAATAATGTGGATTCGTCGCACCTTGTACATAATCACCCATCATCGCCTTACCACGCTCGCTGGAAATTTGATGCGCGACTGTGTGAAATTTTTCTGCGATGAACCCACATTATTTTCCCGACAGACAATTTTAATCCTAATTTCTAACGACATCCGCGTTTCCAAATTTGAATCTTTCCAAAAATTCTAAAATTTGCATATTTTTTTTAAATTTTGAAATTTTTCGTATAAAATGTCGCCAAAAGAAAATTTCAAATTCAAAATTGAAAAATTCACCCTAAGGGGCCATTCTTCTCACCTGCACATCACCATCAAAAACCTTGTCCAAACAGCTCTGCACAGTGCCATTCACAACATGAGCGCCCAACGCGAGCCCAATGAACTTGTCCCGGGCCAAATTATCATCATACAAGGCGAATGCCGAGAGGAATGCGAGGCAAATCGCAAGCAATTGCAGCATTTTGGAGGGTTTTTATTTTGCAATGAACTCTTTTCTTTTATATTTTTGAATTGATAAGAAAAGGGGGGCCTTGAAGTGAGTTATCTTTTCGTATAATTTCGAACAACAACATTGCAAAATCGGGTTGTTTGAACAGTGAAATAGATGAAATAGCAGACGATAAAGATTTAGTGCAGCATGATAAACAAAATAATTTTTTTTGAACCGACAAGAAAAGTACAGCGACGACCTCAATCCAGTGGCAAAAAAGGTGCCATTTTGCATCAGGGAAGCATCAAAACTGTGGCAAAATGCCTCCCTCTCCAAGTGAAAAAAATTCGTTTTGTAAGGCGCGCATTTTCCCTCACAAAAAAAGAGCGGTAGCGCTTTTGAAATCGGAGCTTTTTCACTTGAAGAGCGAGGTATTTTGCCACATTTTTGATACCTCCCGGATGCAAATTGGCACGTTTTTTGCCACAGGTCCGCCACTATAGGCCACACACAAATTCCTGAAAGTCTTAGCTCGCGCTTTGCACGCCCCGCCGAGATATTGACCGATCCTGGCCGCCGACAGAGTACCCAAAACTCGGAGGGAAGTCATAGAGAAACCCACTTGTTGGTTCGTGCGGAAGTTGATTATCTTACAATAAATTGAACTCTTGCCTCTATTTTGCCTCATAATCAATTAGCAAAGCAGCGGAAGTAACAAAACTTTGATCATTTCTCTTCGGAGACCAAAAACTGTCAAAGTCCGGGAAGGAGAAGATAAAATTGCTCATAAAATTTTTAACAGGTCCTCTAAATTTTTTTAAACCACCATGTGGCTTTCATAATTTCCTGTAGAAAAAAATAAACACAAAAAACTCCAGTCCAAACTTTATTCAGCATCAAAAATCAACAAAAAAATATTATACTAGACCATCAAAGATACGATGGTCAAAAAAAATAAATAAGGATATGTAATGTACAAGAAAAACGTGTCAAAAGTCGACAAATGCCAAGAGGATTCATTGAGAACAAACTTTTACATTGGACATCCAAAAAAAATTATTCATCGGATTCGATGACATAAAGCATTGTATGGCCAAAATCGAGGGAAAACCAGTGTTTTTGGAGTTGAGTTGATATTAGCGATGTCTGAAAGTGATTTTCACATTATCTTCGCGCTATTTCACAATCGTTTTCAATCAAAAATCACCAAAAAATTCAACTTACATTAAAAAATTCGTTTTCAAAGTGACTTTTCGCATTTCCCACAAAATTCTCGGCTTTAATCCCCTGAGGCAATATAACTTTGATGACATAATTAAAGGCCACCTCATCTTCTTCAATTTCCATCACTTCCACCGTGCATTTTTTGCTGTTACAATACTTTAAAACATCAAAATTCGAGATTTCCTCATTTTTTCTGGAAAAATCGGCCGAAAAGTCTTGAAACTCGTTGAATTTCTCGGCAAAAATCGACGCTTTCGTTGAGGTTTCTGTTGCTGGATAAATGTTCGAACTGGGACTGAGAGATTTCTCTTGAGATTGTTCTTGTTTCGGCCAAAAAATCGGGCTATTCCAGGGCGTGGGCGAGCTCGTTTGCGAGGGGATTTGCGTGGATTGTGACCGTCTTGATGCGCTGCTCAACCACCGGACGATACTTGGCGTCCACTTTAGTGTTCTCCAGCTCCTCCAGGGCGTCGAAGCCATCGATCACTCTGCAATTCGGGGAACTTTTTTCGACGAAAAAAAATCGAAAAATTTCGAAAAAATTTTTAAAATTTCAAATTCAAAATTAAAAAAAATCGCAAAAACTTTACTAAAACATTCAAAATAGCCTTGTTCCTCTAAACATACGTCAATTTTTCTCTAAAATCTTTTTTAACCACTATTTTTGCCAAAATTCCGCGTAAAATCATCAAAAATCCAAAAAAAATCATTTTTTTTGCCAATTACAACATCCATATGGCTCAAAACCCCTCTAAATTCCCTTTACCACACCAATCAACTCTTTTCACATCCTTTCCCTTCAATTTTATACCTTTTTCTACAAAAATATTTTAAAAAATCTCAAGCTCCGCCCCTTTTAAGCAATTGCTTTCTACTGTAGGCCAATGAACGCCTCAGGCTGTTCCAAAAGCTTATAAAAATATCATGAATCAAAATAAAAACACGTGAATCAACCGGAAAAGTCAAAAAAATCTTACTTTCCAAATACAGTATGTTTCCCATCGAGGGTCGGCTGCTTGTCGTAGGTGATGAAGAACTGACTTTTGTTGGTCACCGGGCCATTCGACGCCATCGAGACGATTCCTCGCGCGTTGTGCTGAACAAAATATACCCTTATTGTTTCTGATTTTGTGGTTTTTATAAACTTTTTGCGATTCTTTTGCATTTTTTGCCTAGTATAATATCAAAAAAAATTTTTTTTGCGGTTGACGATTTATGCGGTAAAATAATGAAGAACAAGGAAGATTAGTAAGGATGTTTACTTTTTGCGATGTTGAGAACCTTGGTTTGTCATAAAATTACATTTTTTTCGCTACTTCCCTTCAGAGAATGAAGGTTAATTTTCGCAACAAAAAGTTTCAAAAGATCCATTAAAAGTTTTATTTTCCCATCCGATCACCATCGAAAAAACATGCCCATCCAATGTTGCTGATTGATTGCGCATGCGCCACGTGGTTTTCCGATGTTTTATTGGCTTCATGGAAATTGGACAGAGTGAAACTCGAGGGAAATAAGTTGGACAAGAGGAAATTGGACAGAATAAAATTGGACAAATTTTTTCACTGCAAAAAATAATTACAGTGGGGACCTGAGCCAGTGGCAAAAAACGTACCATTTTGCATCCGGGAAGTATCAAAAATGTGGCAAAATGCTTCCCTCTCCAAGTGAAAAAAATCCGCATTAAAGGGCGGGCCATTTCCCTCATAAAAAGAGAGGCTTTTGAAAACAGAGTTTTTTCACATGGAGAGGGAAGCATTTTGCCTCATTTTTGATACTTCCCGGATGCAAAATGGTACGTTTTTTTGCCATCAGGTCCCTCACTGTAATTATTTTTTGCAGTGAAAAAAATCTGTCCGATTTTATTCTATCCAATTTTCCCCCTGTCCAATTTATTTCTGTCGAATTTCACTCTGTCCAATTTCCACGAAGCCAATAAAACATCGGAAAACCATGTGGGGAATGCGCAATCAATCAGCAACATTCGATGGGCATGTCTTTTCGATGCTGATCAGGTGGGAAAATAAAACTTTTAATCGACCTTTTGAAACTATGTGTTGCAAAACTCAACCGTCATTCTCTGATGGGAAATAGCAAAAAAACTGTAACTTTATGGCAAACCAAGATTCTAAACATCGCAAAAAGTAAACATCCTTACTAATCTTCGTTATTCTTCATTATTTTACCGTCAAAAATCGTCAAACAAAAAAAAATTTTTGATATTACACTAGGCAAAAAATGCAAAAAATCGCAAAAAGTATATAAAAACCACAAAATCAGAAACAGCAAAGATAAGGGCGAAACATTTCGAACATAAATTTTATTGTAACCCGATGATTTTTTAAGAAAATTGGAAAGAAATGATAAACAAGAGGTCAGTTTTTGCGTTCCGCTTGTGTCCAGGGCTTGCAAATCTACTTTCGAAGCAAAACAAATTTTCGTAAATAGCGTCTAAGCCTTCCAAATTACTACTGTAGACCTTTACTTCCGGCTATAATTCATCAAAATTTTAAATTTAATGTCTAGTACAATATAAAAATTTGCTTATATCTTTCGTTCTCTCCAACCTACCGTTAAATCCTCGTGGATCTCATCTGGAAATGGCTCTCCGAAGATGCTTTGACCGCCCTTTCCATTATTTGTTGGGTCTCCAGTCTGCACAATGAAGCTTTTGATGTTCCGATGAAAGATGTTATTGTTGTAATAATCCGTGCCGCATAGTGCCAAAAAGTTCTGGAATGTTAGTATCAGCTAGTTACATCACTAAAATGCCCTTATTCTTATAGCACTTGGATTTATTGTAGCCTTAGAGATACCAGTTAAATTCCGTGGGCAATGTCATGAACAATATCCGTCAAGTTTCAAAGGCGATAAAATATGAATAACAAGTGATTCCAAGCTCAAAAAAGATCATACAATACCTTAAACCTTCCTCAAGGCAATATTTCATAAAAATTTTTGCCTTATTTTATCTGCACCTTCTACTACAATATAACTAATTTTTTGATAAGACCCCATAAAAATTCCGTCTTAATCTTTCAAACCCTAGCAGTTTAAGCCCCAATCAACATTTTCAAACGCATTTTAGTCAATTAAAATACTGTCTGACATCATCTTTGAGCTTCGAAAAATCTGCACTGTGCAATGCAAATAAAGAAAAAAAAACCGGAGGATATGAAGAATTTGATACGAGACCAAGAGAAAAAATGGAGAAAAATAAAACAACCGTGTGTAAAAACAAACTCAGTCAGATGCTTTTCACTCAAAATTAAAAAGTTTCACAGGCAAATCCAAACACTTTTAGATTCATCATGGATAATATAAAAACTCGGTCAACAGCTTCGCAGATTATGCAAACACGCTATTTCTACTCTCCTTTTCTTCCTGCTGACGTTTTTTCATCAATTCCAGGACGAATTGTTTCTTTGCTTGCAGTTCCTCGGCTTTTTTAATATTCTCCACCCGAGCAGCCGCGGCTTGACTAGTTTCCCCTTGTTCTGGGTCGCCAGGATCTTCTTTGGTCTCAGCTGCCAAGCCACTGATGCCTTGTTCAAATACCTCCATATTGAAGCCTCCGGAGTTCATAACTCGGCCATGCGTTTGTCTGGCGAACTTAATATTGTCCTCAGTCGCTAGAACTTCAACCTCCCGATTCCAATCCTCAATTTTCTGTGGGATGAAGCTGGTGTGTTTTTCGAACTTCCCTTGCCTTCTCGCTTCTTCAGCAGCATCAATTTGTGATTTCTGTTTCTTGAAAGTCCCAATCATATGTTCAATATAATCCACTGACTTTTTGACCGATCTCGCACTTCCCGAATGCTGGACGAGACAAACATTTTGAACACACTTCCCAGGGATCATAATCGTCCCGAGAGTGCGACGAGAATCAAGACAAGCGGAGGTAAAATCGTCGGAGTCCTCATCTCTCCAATATTCCCGTGAGTGGTTGAGAAGAAGATTGGCTTCACGATCCACTCCTTTCATTTGTCCGACAATCGTACGGCCATCCAGGAGATCCACACGAAGATATTGCTCCATCAGACCAAAAAGAAAGGGCAATCCGACATCTTAAAATTCAGCAGGTCAGTCATGTGTAATATAGGTGAATAGTTGACAAATTCCGTAGGTTTTTGGGACAGAAACAAATTAATTAGATGCGAAAAAGACTAACATATCTTTTTATATTCATTTCACATGTATCTTAGCCTAAAATTCAATCAAAAAATAGAAAATACTAACCTTGATCAACTTCTGGAACACCATCATCGTCAAGCTTTTCTAGCCGCTGGGTTTGCCGACTGGCCTCGGCCAACACATTCAAATCATAGCTACTTGGCAGTTGCAACTCGTTCGCCAACTCTTGAAGACCCTCTTCAGATTCAGTTGGCTTTTTCACCTCCGGAAAATCCGGGGGATTTTCGAATTCTGGAAATTTCAGAAGGACCTTTTTGAACCCCTCAAGCCCTTCAAAGCCACGGACCTCTGCCGGACAAGGATCCTGAACCTACAGAAGACAGAATCAATAAATTTTAAAACACATACAATCGGATCTTCAACGAGTTTTGACACATCTTTCTGCTGCTTCCGCCGTTGAGCTCCGGACTTCTTTGGTGGCATTTTCAGGCGGATTTACAGTCGATCCTGAAGCCATTAGGCGTGAGGTCGATCATACAACCGAGTAAACAGTGTTTTACGAGAGAACAAAGACATTAGAAGACGAACTCGGCAAGGATAATATATTGTTCATGACATTGAACCAAAATCCGCAGAAAACGAGCGAACATCGAAAAAAACCCCATATTCCGACAAGATATATTACTCACAGCCTCTAGAAAAATACTAAAGAGCGTATTTTACCTAAAACTAAAAAGAAAATAACAGAACAACGTATTACCTCGCAAGTTACTGGGCACTTTTCGCAGAACAGTTCGATTTTGATGTCACCAGCAGTAGTATGCAGTGTAACCGACATAAAGTCAACAACGTCAACGTAAAATCACCAAAATACCTTGGAAAAATCTCAACTTTCGCGAAATAAAGCCTCAAAACTGAACGCCACAATTTTTGGCACTCATTGTTCTCGTGGTGGGAGAGAATTTTATCGTTGGTGTAGAAAGGAATTTTCCGATTTTATTTTCTCTTTTTATTTTGATTGTAAAAAGTGCAGTGAACGTTTAATACCAAGTGATATTTCATCATATTTTGACTGATTTGAATATTTTTTTCTTTTTTTTTCAGGCATGTGAAAGAACAACATCAATATCAGGCGGAAAAAAGGACCTGAAACAACAGAAACTACAGTTATCACAGGTTCGTATCTTTTGTATCTTTCTCTCTTTTTAGATGTTTGATCGAGTTTGCACACAAATTCCGTATTCTCCTTTTCTTTGCCAAACTCCGAAATTTCAGTGCTATCACTTTCTGGAACCGGGAGAGCGGTGATGCTTCGACGAATCTCCAATTCACTCGACTGGGCACGTGCGGCACTCGCTTACAAGTGGGCCTCGTGGAATCATACACCAGCAAACATGTCGCTGAGTGCGTTGAATGACATCGAACGGCTAAGCGAACGAGTGATCAGGGTGCTGGGCCAAAACCCGGGTTCTTTCACGCTTCAAGGGACGAATACCTACATTGTTGGGACTGGAAAGAAGTAAGTTCCCCTTGTTCTTTGTGCCTTTCAAGTTTAGACCGCCGAAAATACCGCACACCACTAAAAATTTGAAATTTTTGACTCTGACACCTAGTGGAATATAAATTATGTCAAATCTCTCGTCTAAACTTTGTAAATCTCTGCCAAGGTCTGGCATATTCTTTGTTGTGATGTGTTTTGGTGGGAACTGCTCAAAAACTCATCTGTATTCCTTCAGTCGCCGGCCCATGAACTTATACTTGACCATCAGGATGTTTTCCACAAAACCGCCGCAAACTCACTACGAAGTGCTCGGAGTGAAGTCGGACGCGTCCAACAAGGAGGTTAAAAGCGCTTTCTACAAACTCTCCAAAGAACATCATCCAGATCTGAACCCACAAAAGAGCCACGATCATTTTCAAGACATTGTCAATGCGTATGAAGTGTTGTCGAGCAAAGAGAAGCGATATCTCTACGATTTGACACTGAGGCCGGGTGTAGAAGGGAAGGAAGTGCCTACCACATCATATGCAAGGAGAACAACAGTGAAAGATCGACGGAAATACGAAGATTTGGACCTGACTTACGAAGATTTTGTCGAATTTCAGAGGAAAACGAGGGCCAGAAGTAATATCAGAGATGAAGAATTTCCAGAACAATTTTTCCGACAGTTCGGCGATACTAAGGCAATCTTTTACTCAAATTTTTGGGGTTTAATTTTTAGATTGGATCCGATTTTTTTCAAAATTTTTCGATTTATCTCCGTGTTGTTAGATCTACGATTTTTTTCGTATTTTAGGTGCGGCTAAAGGATGGAAAAGTTGTGTATTAGTATTTTTTACGATTTTATGGCCCTACGATTAATCTTGAAGCAGTTTTTTTTAAATATTTTTGACCCATTTTTTGCCAATTTTTGTCTAGTGTAATATACGAAGATCTCCAAAATGGCCTCAAAATTTGCTTGAAACTGATTCAAAACTCGAAATATATGTCTGCGACATTACAGTTCAAGAAACGCACGACGGAGGACAAGGTTTTCTACAGCGCCTACAAGGATAGCCAAACTTTTGCTCGAGAAGCGAGAGAACAGAAAATATTGGAGGAAATGGAGAGACAGAAGCAAGAAGAAAACCGATTTGTCCCAAAATTCGAACAAGAACTGAAAAGACAGCAGGAAGCGAGCAGGAACACGAAAATTTACATCATCTCTGGAGGAGTTGTGACAACAATAATTGGAATTTCAGCGTTTATTATGAGATGAATTCGCCCTCTGAATCAGAGTATTGTTGTAGATAGTTGTTTAGGAAATAAAGTAGAAACTGAGTGGAAATTTTGTCAATTTTTTTGAGATTTTGAGGAAAATTTATATTACACTTGAGAAAAAATTAAAGTTGAAATGCGCATTTTTAGTGGTGATGTGACTTCATATGTTGGCTATAATCCACCTTGAAGGTTATACGTCACTTTTTTGTCTTTGAGCAACTTTTTTACATCAAAATATTATTCATGATGTTTAGCTTCAAAAAATCCCGTTTTACAACTAAATTAAAGTCTTGGTTATCCAAAATGATTTTTATGACTCATAGTAGGTCATTGTCTTACTGTTTAGCACTATTTCGCCAATTTCTGAGCGTGTTTTTATATTACACATGACGACCTTGTTTTAGACGAGTCCTCGTCGACACTGGCGAGGGCAACATCCCCAAGTATATAGAGCTCCTGAAGAAGGTTTTGACCGAAAATGAAGCCGAACTTGACTCGATTGTGATCACGCATTGGCATCCAGATCATGTTGGTGGAATTTCGGACGTCAGATCCGCTTTTGGAGCCGAATTCCCCGTATATAAACTAAAACGGGATACTGTAAGTGTTTTTATTTATTTTTTGTTTGATTTTTAGCATGATGAAAGCGGTGTGTGCAACTACACGTACATTGATGACGGATATCAGATCAAAGTTGAGGGCGCTACACTGAGAATTGTGGCGACTCCTGGACACACCACGGATCATGCATCGTTGTTCTTGGAAGAGGAGAAAGTATTGTTCAGCGGGGATTGTATTTTGGGTAAGAAAAATGGGAAAATTTTTTGAAAATTTGAATTTTTGACTTTATCTTGTGTTTTTGTTGAATGGATGCTAAAGAAAATGGCCTAAAATTTAATGTGACGTCTTTGGAGGGCTATAACTTTTTTCTGAAATTGTGGTTTTTATCCGTTTTTTACTCTATCATCAGTGTAAACGAGAAAAATCCGGAAATCCTGGTGAAAACCGAAAAATCCCCCTTTGTCATAGCCATAATTTTGTTTGTAATGACATTCTTGACCATTACTGATATTGATTTGGCATTGTGATTTCGAAAAAAAAGAACAATAGTGTCGGGCCTGAATCAGTGGTAAAAAACGTGCCATTTTACATCCGCGAAGTATCAAAAATGCAGCAAAATACCTCCATCTCCAAGTGAAAAAACTTCATTTTCAAAAGCGAGCTGAAATTGGAGTCTTTTCACGGAGAGGGAGGTATTTTGCTGCGTTTTTGACACTTCCCGGATGCAAAATGGCCTTTTTTTTGCCACTGGATCATGTCCGCCACTATAGTTGTTTTTTTGAATTTACAATGCAAAATCAATATCAGTAATGGTCAAGAATGCCATTTCAAACAAAATTATGGCTATGGCAAAGGGGGATTTTTCGGTTTTCACTGGGTTTTGGGGATTTTTGTCGTTTACACTGATGATAAAGTAGAAAAACGGATAAAAATCACAATTTCAGAAAAAAGTTATAGCTTTCCATAGGCAGCACATTAATTTTAGGGAAAGAAAAAAAAATAGAAATCAAGGTTTGCGCATATTGTGCCCAAAAATTGAAGAAAATTGCATTTCAGGCGAAGGCAGCACGGTGTTTGAATGTCTCCACACTTATATGAAGAGTCTCGACGTACTGTTGGACCTAAATTCGGCAAGAATTTTCCCAGGTCACGGGAAAGTCATCGAAGACCCGAAGGGAAAAATTACAGAGTACGTGCAGCATCGGATGTTGAGAGAAAATCAGATTTTGGAAGCCTTGAAGAAGGCTGGAAATGCCACGAACATGGATCTGACCAACGCGGTTTATCCGGTGAGGATTTTTTTTTTGATTTTTTTTTTTTTTGATTTTTGGGTTACTGTAGCATAAAATAAAATAATTTTTTGAAATATTTGCAGGCCTAGAGGTAAAATACTCATGCAACAAAAAAAATTTACGAGATTGAAAAAGAAAAAATGGTTTTTCTCTGACTGTCTCTCCATTTTTTATGATCTTTTTTTGTTGGCTGCGAAAATCGTTGAATATGCGGGCTGGCCTTGCAATCCCGGAACCAAATTTTCAGAGATTTATTTATAGCCCAGATAGAAAATCCAGGCAAATCGGAGAGTTGGAAATTGAGCTACCACTTTTTTTGTAAAATAAGGTGATCTGAATGAAAAAGTAGAAAAATTTTTTATATTGATGATGAGAAAATGATGGAGTCGAGCTAGAAAGAGCTAATAAAGCCTAAGATTTGATTTGCAGGACATCCCACTCTCGCTGAAACTCGGCGCCCTCGGCAATGTTGATCATCATCTCAGCAAGCTCGTCAAAGACGGAAAGGTCAAGAAAAATTCCGATGGATCCTATGAACCCATTTAAATGATGACCATGGCTAGTAAAGAGCATAACCTACCATATCTTGCCGTTTTACTATTTAGAATAGACGATTTTTATGAAATAAAACAGATTTTATATTGTAGTAGACATCTTTTGAAGAAATTTGGTTTTTGACCAAAAAATATCGGGAATTTTTGATCATGAAGTAGTTATTCATGAAGAGTGAGGTGTAAGAAACTAGTAGGAATTTGGGAAAGGTATAAAAACCGTTATTTACCCACCAAATTTTGAGATTTTTTGAGTTTTAGGTCAAAATAAACCACCGATTTTTTTCAATACTTTATTTACAAGAAATGCAGATAGAAGTATATAAGTGATCCGTAGATTGTGTTGTAGTTGTAGGGTAGTAATTGTAGCACATAGAATATCCAATGGAAAGACAAAAGGAACAAAAAATAGAATTTTTTTGTGAAGAATGGAGATTTTTGTTTAGAATTAGAAATTTGAGCGGAAATTACAGTAAGACAAGTGGGTAAAAAGGCTTAAAAATTAAGTTCAGATGGTTGAAGAGACTGGTAGCCAAAAAAAGAAGTGACATTTTTACGGAAACCCGATTTTTTTGACGTTTTTTGAAGCTTTTGCGGGATTTTGATTGAACTTGAAAAATTGATTGCCGGAGGGCAGGTGATGAAAAAGTGATACTGGAAATGGTGTTACTAGAGAATTTGAAGGCTGTTCTTTCACTCAGCATAATTTTTGTTGTTATATTGCCTCAGGCTATTGAGATATACGACTCCGAAGTTGACTGCTCCTTTTGGGAAAACTTTTAAAAAATGCCAAAAAAATCGTTCAAAATGACAAGGAAACTATGCAATACGTTATAAAACGACGTAAAGTAGAAGACTATACAATAAAAATCAAATAAATGTTAGTAAAATCCACCGTATTTTAGAGAAACCCCAAAAAATTTGAAAAATCACATAAATTCGATAAAAAATGAGATCATGGTCAAAATGAATCAGCTAAATATATAATTCTATAGCCTAGACGCTCTACTGAGCCTCCTCCTCTGTCCGACACACTTTTTTGTAGTGTTTGACGAGCTTCGCCAACGAGGGGAACCCAATAATCAGCGTCTGAACGAACCATTTCGCGGCGCAAACATGCGTCGTGTCGATGGAATGACACAGATAGAGCGATGAAACCGCCTCCACAACGTGAATGAGAGCCACGCAAAGCAAAATGAACGAGATTGACTGGTTGTATTCGGTACCTGAAACATGAACAATATAATTGATGTCATAAAAGGCGAAAAGGAGAAAATAATTAGTTCGTTTACGGCACTTAGATCTCATATGGCTTGGCAAAAAAGTTTCAGCGATTTTTTGAAGTGAATAGTGCACTGTGCGCAAAATTTTAAAAAAAGTTTCTGCACGGTGCGATGAAAATTTTGAAAGTTAAAAAAGTAGCACTCACAATGTAAAAATTTTGAAAATGAGTTTCGTGATTTTTAAACAGTCTAATTTACTATCGGAAAACACAAAAATTTCGTATTTTAGCCGTCTGTTTCCCGCACAGTGCAGTGACAAAATTTTTTGTTGCACTGTGCGATTTTTTGAAAAGTAGTTTTTTTCAAGTCGGATAAAATGCTTACCAATGAAATATAGGACTTCGCTGACTCTCCCCATATCCACCATTTTGAATAGGTCCGGTAAATACGCGACAATGATACCGAAAATCAGCAAAATCAGCGTCAACAAGGCCCCGAATACGTAGGGCGCTTCGAAATAATTGTTCTCCTCGGGCTGTGCCTTGAGTCTTCGTTGAATTGGCTTCTTCAATTCCTCTTCCATCGACTCGGAGGTACCCGAATCGATTGACGAGGAAATTGAGATGCCGGAAGAGGTGGTGGACGCCAAAGAAGGCGCCTTCTTGACGGGGTTCACCACCTTGGCCAAGATTGTTGTTGGAACATAGCGACAGTTCATGAAACGGCGAGCTTGGATGGTGAAGTGATAGCCCATCAGACTGGAAAATTTAGAGAATTAGGGAAAAAATTTTAAAAAAAATCTGGGGCGAAAAAAAATTTTTTTGACAAGAAAAATACTGCTATGGGGTATGGATTGACAGGTCGAAACATACACTAAAAAATCGCATATTTATTCTGATTCAGAATATGTAAAAATTAGCTGCACAATTTTGGTTTGTAAGGGCGAAAAACCCCTCGGAACTTTTCTCGCAACACCATGCAAGAGCCCTTTTTTGACCAAGTTTTTGCCAATTCAAAAGCTTTGTGTTGAGCTCAAATTTGATATTCTAAGGCTTGTCAAGATGCCAGGGTTTAGTTTAGCTCAAAACAAAGCTTTTGAATTGGTCAAAAAAGCATTTGCGTGGTGTTGTGAGAAAAGTTCTGATGGGTTCTTCGCCGTTACAAACCAAAATTGGGCAGCTAATTTTTACATATTCTGAATCAGAAACGTTTTTTGATTTTTTGGTGTATGTCTCGTACCTGTAACTCGATACCCCCTAGAAGTACTTTTCTTGTCAAAAAATTCAAATTTCCCAAAAAATCAAAAAAAAAATCGCCTACTTTTTGGCCATCGCCATGATGCTAATATATCCCGGGATGAATCGCTGCGTTTCCTCGTTCAAAATCGCCTGAACCGCCGCGTTGGCGCACCGGTTCACACTCATAAAGGGGATGAACCGCGAGGTGGGCCGCATTCCCATGTCCAGGATCATGGGCGTGCGGACGAAGAACGGGTACAGCGTGGTGCACTTGATGCCGTCCATGCCGCGGTCGAACATCTCGCACCGAATGCACTCCATGATGCCGCGCACCGCGAACTTGGACGGGCAATAGGCCATGCCGTAGGTCTCGCCGAAGAAGCCGCAGATGGAGGACATGCACACGATCTGGCCGTCGTTCCGGGCCTCAAAGTCGGGCAGGAAGGCGCGGATTGTCTGAAAATTGGGGAAATGGGTTAATATCAAATCAAATGTAAAGATTTGCAAATGCGAAAACGGGAGTTCATTGTAGAGAGACTGTACCGTAATTTCGGAAGTTATAGAAATTACAGCAAAGCTCTTTTACAATGAACCTCTGTATAACGAACAATTTTTTGAGCGGACGAAAAGCAATTCCAGGCCAAAAAAATGAAAAATTTTTAACGAGAAAATGAATTGCGTCGCGGCAAAATCAAGTTCTTTTCACTTTAGCGACTCGATTGGCTCAGCGACATGGTGCTCATTATTTTCCCGACAGACTGATATTTCGAAATGTCCATGCACTTTATGAAAATCCTAACAATGAAATATCAGTCTGTCGGGAAAATATTGAGCACAATGTCGCTGCGCCGATCGTGTCGCTGAAGTGAGAAGAAACTTGATTTTGTCGCGACACAATTCATTTTTTCGTTAAAAATTTTTCAATTTCTTTTGGCCTAGAATTGTTTTTTGTCCGCTCAAAAAATTGTTGGTTATACAGAGGTTTCGTTGTACAGAGGTTTTGCTCTAATTTCTATAAATTCCGAAATTACGGTACAATCTCTCTACAACGAACCCCCGTTCATTGAAAGTCGGCGAAATCTCTGTATAACGAACGATTTTTGAGCGCACAAAAGCCAGTTTTACGTCAAAATGAACCTCCATACACACTTCTATGATCAAGTTTTTTTCAATAAACTTACGTTCAGAACGCCCATGACGTTCACATTAAAAGAGCGTTGTAACTGCTCGTTTGTGAGCTCCATGGTATGGGCGAAATAAAGAATCGCGGCGTTGCAAACGATTATGTCCACTTGGTCTAAAAGTAGATAGGAAATCATCATTTATTATTCAAACTTGATTGTATATTCCTACATGGGATTCCCTACATAAGGGCCGCTTTTCACTCAATAAATCACTTGAACTCGAGCTTCTCGTCTTATCGTGTGGTTGTACCCCCGGGCCTCTCGACATAGAAACAACCTCCAATGCCTTGAAAACCCACTATGACTTACTAAACTTCTCCTTGATTGCGTTGCAACACACTTCCAGCGCCTTTGTTGACGTCACATCGCAATGGAAAGCCTCCGCCTTACCCCCCTGTTTCTGAATCGCATTCGCGACCTCTGTCGCTTTCCTCAGATCTATGTCCAGGATCGCGACGTTGGCCTTCTTTTCGAGCGCGAAAATCTCGGCCATCCGCTGCCCGATGCCGCTGCCGCCGCCCGTGATCACCACCGTTTTTCCCTCCACATTCTTCGGCTTGAACGTCCAATATCGCCAAATGTCCTTTGGCAGGTAGACCAGTAATAGGTTGAGGAAGAACGAAAGGCTGGCCGACACCTTGCCCTCTTTCTCTTTGTGCGACATTTGCGCCTGAAATTTGGGAATTTCAAGTTTCGAGTTGCAGTGGGTTAGATTATAGAGGTGGGTAAAGTTGAAGGAGATTTTCTCAAAGCCTATTGCACGGAGATTGATGAAATTTGGGGTAATATTTGGTAGTGATAGTGCACAATGTATTCTTGATTTTTGGCCTGCGGCTTTCAGAAAGCGCTGAGATTTTTAGGTCGGAAAAATAGCCAAAGCCACAATTTTTTTGACATTTTTAACTCAAAAACTTTGGCGTTGTTGGGAATACGGGGTATAAAATCAACACAGGAATTGCTCCTTGAAGATCTATGAGATCAAAATAAATGGCTGAGAAAGTTTTCTCCAACCAGCTCTCTTCATTTTCCATACTCTCTCATCTTTCAAAAATCGTTCCATATCTCGGCTATTTCTGCAAATTTTCCGACAAAATTTTTATGGGTTAAAGTATAGACTATATGGAGTATGCAAGGCAAAAATGAGCGAAATCGACTGGTCGGTTTTCGAAAAATTTCATGAAAAACTTTTTCGCACGGTGCTGCGCAAAAATTATCTTTTTTGCACAGTGCCGGGAGTAATTAGGAAAAAAAGGTGAAATAAACCTAGAGAATGTTGATGAAGCTTTTCAAAGTGAGATAAAACCGATCGCGGCCCTTTACCACGCTTAATATTTGAAGAAACTACGGGTTCCAGCGACTGACCGCCGCTTTTACCCGCTTTTTTAAGCCCGTCTAGCGGTTTTGTCGTGGAAAAATAACAAAAAAAGTTCCACCCTTGCCCTTGGTCGGTTATGGAGCGCATGGTCAGTTCTTTTGTTTATCAAAGGGTGTTGTAATTTGGCGGGAGGGGCGGCGTACAATCGCTAGAGACGAAGGTTTACACTCTTCGCCTGTTTTTGATGAGAATTCCATCCAGAAAAGGGAGGTCCATCAACGGGTAAAAATAGTGGAAATCACAAAAAAATGGTCATGAAAATTACGGTAAAAACGGTGATTAATTAAGGAAGATTAGAAGATAACATAAATATCAGTCTGTCGGGAAAATAATGAGCGATGCCGCTGCGCCGATCGCGTCGCTGAACTGAAAAGCAATTTTATTTTCACAGCGCCACAATTCATTTGCGATGCGATTTTTGCTGCGACAGAGTGCTCATTATTTTCCAGACAGACTGTTTGGAGGGCTTGCTCTGCACTGTGCGTCATTCTAGACCTTCCGGAAAGTCGCCGGACTGACCTTTGAAGTTTGCACTGTGCGAAAAAAGTCAGGGTGCGAGCGACAGCCCAAAAAAGCCTATTGCACGGTGCAAACAGCAAGAATTTGCAGGTGCAACGAGAACTTTTGTTTTCGCACAGTGCATTATCGCCGGTTTCATTTTTATCGTTTGCACAGTGCGAAAAAAGTCAGGGTGCGAGCGACAGCCCAAAAAAGCCTATTGCACGGTGCAAACAGCAAGAATTTGCACGGTGCAAAGAAAACTTTTGTTTTCGCACAGTGCATGTCGCCGATTTCAGTCCGGCGACTTGCCGGATGGACGCACTGTGCATTGTGGATTTGTCGCGAAAAAAAAATTCAGCTAGCCGTCGCAAAGCGATGATGGGCGATTCCAAGGAGCGAATCCACATTATTTTCCCGACAGACCGAATTTTTTTCGGTAAGGGCGAAAAATTTTTTCGCAATTCAGTAGCTGTTTAAATTTTAAACATTGTTTTTAACAGCTGTCTGACCTCTGCGCACCTGTGGGGGTTGTAATGTCCGCAAGAAAAAAACGCCTGTCATCAGAGACAGGTCAATTTTTTGGTCTCTCCGGATAGCCTTTGAGCGCGAGCTACTCATCGTATACGATGTAATAAAGAAGCCCCGGAAATACGCGCTTTAATGATCCAGTATACAGAATCCCCAATCAATCATTGAAACTTCGCTGCTACAAATAACATGTTTTGCTGCTCCCGTTTTTTTTTGCAATTTCTCCCCTCAACAAATCAACGAACATGTTGAATCGCCTCCGCTGCATATTACATTCGTTGTACTTGCTGCCGGTTGTAACAAACGCGCCGAAAAAGGACCGCGGAAACTTCTAGAAAGAATTTTGTGTGAGGAATGTAATAATATAGTCCATGAGATGTAATGGTGTTGTTATTGTCTCGGATCGGACGGGTTTGTGGAGCGATTTTTGGTGGAAAAGAGCAAGGTAAGGAAACTCAAATCGGAAATGCTGAAAGTTCGTCGCTCAAAATGCCTTAAAATTTTGCCCACATAAAGGGTGCGTCAGTAAAATATGGACAAATATTTTTTTCTTGCCCTTGCAAAGCGAGAGCTAAAATTTTCAGGCTGTAACAGTAGAAGAGCAAGTTTGCGATTGTGTAAACCTATAATACGTCCAAAAATCAATGCTTAGAGTTTCAAACAAAGAAATCGTCTGCGACATTTGTTTTGCCATTATAAGTGCTCATACTAGTCGTTCTAGAAAGGGCGTGGACCTAGACGGCCCAAAAAGACTTGACATGTTTTCGCACTGTGCCTTTCAAAAAGTTTTTTGCATTGTGTGCGGTAGGCGCGCATAGACTTGGCTGTCGGGCTGGGCCGGCCCGGCCCGGTCTTCGGGCCGGGCCGGATTTTGTCGGGGAAGAAATGGGGTATTTTTGGGGCGAGAGAGTACGTTTTTGCGTGTCTTTTTCTCTCTTTCTCTGTGAAATCAAGACGAAGTGTAAAAAACCGATAGCGAAGAGTCTATTCCGGTCACCGGACTTCTCAGTTTCGCGTGCACTGTGCAGACATGCCAAGAGTTTTTGGTCCGCCTTGTAGTCCGTTTGCAAAGTCGCTGGTGTGATTTCGACGGCATGCACTGTGCGAAAACAAAATTTTTCTTTGCAGTGTGTAATTTCTTGCTGTTTGCACCGTGAAATCGGTGTTTTCAGTCGCGCATCCTGATTTTTTTCAAAGCGCAAACGCCAAAAATCACTCCAACGACTATGCGAACGGGTTAGTATGCTATTTCTATCTTAAAAGCTGATGTTTCAACAAAAAAATTGATATTTTTTCGCGAAATTGGCGAAAATACGGCCAAAAAGTGGGTTCTCGCTGACCGCTCTCCGCATTTCGCGTACTCTCTCGGCAGCAAAGATTGTTCAATATCTCGGCTCTCCTTGCAAAGCGAGAGCTAAAATTTTCAGCGATTGTTGTATGCCTATCTAACATTTTGTATGCCAATTTTCCCGAAAACCAGGCTTTCGAACTTTGAACTGTTGAAAATTTTTAGTCATCGTTTTTGCATCAATTTCCAATTTTCCATTTTTTTACATCTTCCTGCTAAGACTACACTTTCTGTGAGAGTTGAACCCGACCAAGAGGAACGCATTTCCATCCCATGCCCTCCACGCTTTACACCCACCCGCTTCCCAGAACAAAAACAATACCAAAATCGCAATCAATTAACGAGAGGGGGCTAACTGTTACAACCTCTTCGCGCGATCACACGACGCGGTCGCTATTAATAACGCCGCTGTAAAGAAGTTCAATGCCCAGCGTGCTGTAACAAAGAATGGCGTGGTTGGGCGATGGGCAAAGTTTAAGGGGGGAGAGAGAACGGGAGAAGTGCATCACACAAAAGATGAGTTTACACATGAATTCAAGGTTCTCAATTCCTAGAAGTTTTGATTATGCATTGTTTACATACAGTGACGGACATGATCCAACGGAAAAAAGGTACCATTTTGCGTCTGGGAAGTATTAAAAATGTGGCAAAATACCTCCCTCTCCAAGTGGAAAAAGTGTGAGGAAAAAGGGCGCGCCCTTCAAGGCGAAGTTTTATCACTTGGAGAGGGAAGCTTTTGCCACATTTTTGCTTGGCCATTATGCTCATTATTTTCCCGACAGACTGGTTATCTTGCCAGGGAAGTTGTATTATTTTCCCGACAAACTTACAGGACCTGATCCAGTGGCAAAAAACGTACATTTTGTATCCGTGAAGCATCAAAAAATGTAGCAAAATGCCTCCTCTCCAGGTGAAAAAACTCTGAATTAAAAAGCCCGCCCGCTCTTTTTGTGAGGCCTTTCAAAACGGAGTTTCTTTGCTTGGAGAATGAGGCATTTTTGCCACATTTTTTGATACTTCCCGGATGCAAAATGACACTTTTTGCCACTGGATCAAGTACGCCACACACTGATAGTATGTCTCCTATAGAGTGACGGACCTGATCTAGTAGCAAAAACGTACCATTTTGCATCCGGGAAGTATCAAAAATGTGGCAAAATGCCTCCCTTTCCAACTAAAAGAAACTCCGTTTTCAAGGGCTCTCACAAAAAGAGCCGGCGCGCTTTTGAAATCGGAGGTTTTTCTCTTGGAGAGAGAGGCATTTTGCCACATTTTTTGATACTTTCCGGATACAAAAAGGTACTTTTTTGCCACAAGAAAAGATTACTCCAAATTTGTGCCAAGTTTCATCAAAACATGAGCGTCGCACTTGAGTACTTTCGCCGTTAGTTCAGCGCGTCCAAAAACATCAACTTTTACTGTAATGTCGCGTCGCATGGGCTTTCCTGTTTACATTGGGGAAGGGAGAAATGTCTTGTGAAAACGGGGGTTTGTTTAAAGTTCTATCCATGGGCGAACTTTTGCTTCATCCATTACTCTCAATTAAGCGACGAAAGAAAAGCGAAAAAACGTTGCAATTACAGTTGAGAGTAGAGGCGGTGTTTATTACACCTGAAGCAGAAAACTTGTCACTGCAAAAACTCAAAAACTAGAGGAAAGAAACTCATCGGTGAGATCATTAAGGAGTTATCAGTCTGTCGGGAAAATAATGTGGATTCGTCGCGCCTTGGGGTCGCCCGTCACACGGCAATGCAGCGCATTTCCTGAACCCGAATTATCGGCACTTTTTCTCGCCCGAAATAATTGCATTTTTTCGAAAAGAAAGAAGAAAGATAAGAAAATGCTTTTTTATCGGATAGTGACATTTCGTTTTGAACGAATCACCAAAAAGCGGCGGGAAATTTTTTTCTTCTATTTTGGATTGACGTGCATCATCGCTCTGCGACGGCTGCCGAAGCTGGGGATTTTTGGTGCGCGACAGCACTGTTTCTTCGATGAGGCAAATCTTTTGCTTTTGCTGCGATGACCCGCCAATATCGGTCTGTCGGAAAAATAACGGCGGATCGTCGCATCAAAATGTCTCGCCTCGCCGCTATCGCGCACCAAATCCCAAGCCGCGGCTTGCAGTCGCAAAGCGATGATGGGCGATTCCGAGGCGCGACGACCGCCGTTATTTTTCCGACAGACTGATATTTCACTATTTTCCCGACTAACTGATAAAAGAAAATTATAATTTTCAGGTCCTACGACAGTCCAGGTCAACACAACATTGATGGATACTGTTGCAACATCTCCTTACATAAGCGAAAAAGACTATTTTAATAAAAAAAAACATAAGCGAAAAAGAACAACATGTTGTGGAGCCTCAAAGGTCTCCACAATTCCCACAGAAATTAGCATAAACCAACTCATATAAAAGAAACGTCTCGTCACCAATTATTAGAACATTATCTCATTTCCCTTTCCCGGTGTGGTCTTCTCAATAAACCTTATTCCAAAACCTGTGTCTATTCTCGATACCTATCTACGCCCACTACAGATACGAGATGTAGGGCAGGCATACACCTCCTACAACCCAAAAGAGGTTGTAGAAGGTGTCTACAAGGCCTGTGAAAGCCGTTGGATGCTTGGCGAAGCTCCGCCGAAGCTTCGGCGAAGACTTACACACAATAGCGCCCTTTCTAATTTTAGCTATTTTTAACATCATCTTTCTTAACCTTGAGCTATTGTAACATAGAAATCCCACTAGTTTTGCCTCAAAAAAGACGGAGACCCATAAGTCTTATCTATATAAATATTATTGGAGTAAGACGGGTATAATGGCTCAAAAGAGGTGATAAACTGGCCTAGGACCCGGTCAATCTTATTATTTTTATTAATGAAGCCTTCTCTCGTTGTTTTATGCCTCCTCCATGCATAAAACAACGAATCGATGCAAAAAAATCGATCAAATACGAAGCTTAAGGCTGGAAAGGCCCAAAAAATGTACCAATCGGGCCAAAATGTCATCACTTTTTTGGCCCCCCTAGTACTTCCCGTTAATAAAAATGGGGCTAAGATTCAGTTTCAAAGGAGAATCTAACCCAAAATTAGACCCGTTTTTAAGAAATTTTTTCACGAAACCTTCGAAAATAACCCTTCTAAAATACAAAAGCGCCGGCTCCGAAACTCGGAAATCCCACAGGAACCCCCCGGAAAGACGGAACTCACCGTTGAACTCGACGCTGTCGCCGGCGTCTCCTTTGTCGCCGCGTCGGGGCTGAGGCGCTTTCTGTCGCTCATCTGCAAAAGAAAGGGCTCGGATTTGGTGTCGGAAAGGGAGCAGAACACGAAAAACGTCATGGTCATAATAAATAATGGGCATATTTTGGAATAGGAGAGCTTTTACTGCGATTTTTTTATGAAAAATGGGAAGGTTGGAGGTTTTATGGGATTTTAGGGGAATTTTTGGGATTTTTAAGAAGGATTGAGGTAAAATACGGACATTGTTGTTGATCATGTGTACGACAAATGGCATTAACTTAATTTTTCAGCGATTTTTTGGCTGAAAAATATAAAAACTCATCAAGAATCCCCTTTTTTAGGGGATTTTTGATGATTTTCATGAGAAAATGGGCTAAAATAGGCTAAAATACGGATTTTTTCAAAACTTCAAAATAAAAAAGGCGAGATAATGTCTTCTTAGAGCATTAACAAGATATGATCATTCAACACCAGCAATTAAACTTCAATTTCAAAAAGCAAAAATGCGATTTTTAGGCCAAAAAGCGAGTAAAAATCTCATTTACACTGCTCAATGTGTGATGATCGTATTTGCTTCAAATTTGGTGAAGATATACTGTATTGGTCGTAAATCATTCCCACAAATTTGTAGCTTGCGCTTGGCCGGCGCAGCCGAGATATTCAACAATCTTTGTCGACGAGAGACCATGGAAAATGAGGAGAGACGCTCAGAGGAAAGGAATTTTTGGCGTTTCCTCTGAAAAGTAAAGGGAAACAAGTTTATACATGGGTTCATATCAAATTGCAGTTCACTTTCCACCTCAAAAAACCACAATTGAAGAGGTTTTGCGGATATATTCGTAGTCAGCTTGACTTTAACTTTTTTTTCTGATTTGTCTGGTCTAAAAGCAGGAGCCCCCGAAAAGCACTTTCCTTATATATGAGACAATGATTTTTCATAGACAGACTTTACATATTCGAATATATTATACATTATGCTTTCTAAAAATTCAAAAAAATATTTTTTTTTTGCTGTCGGGAAAATAAAGAGCACTCAATTGCACCCAAAAGCGTATCGCCGTTGAGAAAATGAATTGTGTTGCGACAAAATCAAATTGCTTTTTACTTCAGCGACGTGATGGTCGCAGCGATATTGTCCTCATTATTTTCCCGACAGACTGATAACCGTTTGTCGGGAAAATAATGTGTATTTTTTGCAACAAAATTTTAAAATCTCACAGACTCCGACTGGGGCGCGACAAATCCACATTATTTTCCCGACAGACTGACCGTTCGCAAACATCGAAAATCTCGATGATCTCGGCAAAGCGCAAGCCAAAATTTTTTGCTATGCCATGAAAAATGATGATCTACATATTCCCCAAGTCTCCTCAAAATCTGAGAATAAAAATTTTTGAATTTTTGGTCCCAACACGAAAACTTGAAAATCTCAAAAAAACCCCCAAAACTGCCCAAAAATCAATAAAAATGCATAATAAGTGAACACCGAAGAGACTTCTGAAGACTCTGGAAGATAAATCGACCATCCCTTTTTCGAAACCCGTCACGATTTTCTCTCTAATTTTCCCATCGCACCGTGCCGCGGGAGAGAAAATCCCCGGGTTCGTAAATGAATGAATCCGAGACGGAGAAAGCGGAAAAAACAGACAAGTCGGTCAAGGCTGACATCATAAAAAAAGTAACTAGGATTTAATATTTTTATTGACTGATTTTTTGGGGAAAAATAAATAAACATTTTTTTTATTTTTTTATTTATTTTTTATTTTTAATGTAAAAAATGCCAAAAAATGTAAAAAAAATAATAAAATAAAAAATGCAAAATTAAAAATTCAATTTTAAAATATATATTTTTTATAAAATAAAAAAAACCAAAAAAAATTTTTGCTTTAAAAAATTCAAAAATTAAATTTAAAAAATAACAGAAATTTTAAATGAAAAAAATGAAAGATTTAGATTAAAAACACAATTTCAAAAAATTTGATTTTAAAAAGTCCAAAAAATTTTAAAATACACAAAAAAATTTTAACACAGAAAACGATTTTCAATAAAAAATAAATTAATTCTACCATAAAACAACTCAAAAACCCCTAAAACTACGCATCGCACATCAAAAAAAATATTCTCTGATCAAGAAAACCAACTTCTCCCATCGAAATCCTATATATAAATGACGTTTTGCAGCGGATATGATATCCGATAAAGAGATCAAGCCGTGATTTATTGATAAGAAATGCCTTTTGCGTGGGAATGAAAGAAGGTTTTTTTCGAATTCAAATAAAAAATTTCAGAGGTAAGGAGGGACCAAGGCAAAAATTTCGAAAAAAATTGTTGAGATTTTAATCATGGATAATGTAGAGCCGGCTGGAACTGCCTATTTTTCAGCCTGTTCTGTGTAAAAATGTCTTGGACACTTTCACATGGTTCAACCTTTTGTTTCTTGGCCAAACCCGCGATTTTGCCTCTCATCGTATAAAATGTCCACTGCAAACCGCAAGATTACTGGGCGCAGCTCGCAAAAGGCTACGCACAGTGCGTCTTTATTGACTCTTCGATCAGACTTCTTTTGCGCACAATTTAAAGCCAATGTTGTCATACGTTATCCTTCGTATAAAGTGTCTCCCGCAGGTCGCGAAAAAGTAGGGCGCAGTTTGGGAAAAAGGTTGAATTCATATTCAAATAGCTTGATCTTGGCGACTTCCGAAACAAGTAAATTTTAACTTTTTGTTAAAATATGAGAAGAATACGGCTCTGATTGCATTCTAACTCAACCGCGAATGATTTGAATGTCAGAGTTTTCTCAGCTTCCGATGTGCCTCATTGGCTCAGGGGCAGAGCGTCTGTCTAGTAAACAGAAGGTCGCTGGTTCGATTCCAGCATGAGGCAGTTGCGTTTTTTTGAAGGTTTTTATTATTTTTGAAGAAACCCAGAGGCATTTAACCAAAAGTTATGGTAATCAACATGCATTTAGCCAATTTTTTTTGGCAAAAAAATTTAATTTTGATGATTAAAAAAAATTTTTTTTTGGTTTTTTTTTAATTTTGTCATACTTTTTGAGAATGAAAAAGTTGATCTAAAATCAATTACAAATCTTTTTTCCCCTCATTTTCGACCACTTTCAGCCTATTTTTCAGTCGTATGTCACAAATTCTCTTCCTTTTTTCCTTCTTCTATATTACACTAGGCGATGTAACAAAGGTCAAGCTGAACTCCTCGTTTTCGGATAACCTGCTGCAAATCCCTTTCGTCAGTGATTTGGAATTCGATTTGGAAGAGACCAACGGGGAGAAAATACATTCAGAAGCGACGAGATTTCTGGCCCGCCGCACCGTGCAGCACGAAGAATTCTTCGGAAGCCTGTTGCAAGAACGAGAGTCGATTGTGGCAAGGAGATTTACGAGACATTCCGCTTTTGTTACCGAGTTTGTGAAGTTTCTAGTGTAAGTTTTTTGGGGGTTTCAAAAAATTTGGAAATTTCAATTTTTTTTTTTTTTTTTTTTTTTTGTTTTTGAGGTGAAAACTATGATTAATGGGTAAAATACAGATTGGAATTACGTGTTGTTTATTTAGTTATTTATTTTTGAGATTTTTATACATGATTTTTTCAATTTTTTGCAAAAAATTTTGAAATTTCGAAAAATTTTAAAATCGTATTTTAGGCTCAAAAACATTGATTCTGATATAAAATACAATTGATGAATACTTTTTTGCTCATCTTTTACCTGTTTTTACCCCTTTTTCATCAAAAATCTCGAAATTTCGAAAAATTTTAAAATCGTATTTTAGACTCAAAAACAGTGATGCTGGCTTAAAATACGGTAAAAAATGTTTTTTACTCCTCTTTTACCTATTTTTACCTCTTTGTCATCAAAAATCTCGAAATTTCGAAAAATTTAAAAATCGTATTTTAGAATCAAAAATCAATTTTCTAGCTAAAATAATCTCTGAAACTAAACATGCTCGCCTACCGTAACGTTTTCAGCCTCTTTATCGGCGTTGTCACCCTTTTCCTGATCTTGATTACGGTGTATTATCTACTGTACCCGTGTATTCATCACAACAATGGTGGGCAGGGCGGGCTGAAAAAGTTCCTGAAGGATTATAATAAACGTCAGACGCTGGTGCATCAGGTCAAAAGGATCCACAGATTCGTGCATAAAAGCAATGATGCGTTTTACTTGGACCCGAAGTTTGTTCATTTACAAGTAATCAAGAAGCTGGAGAAGGATTTTTTGAAGCCGAGGAAGGTGTGTAGAAATGTTGTTTTGCCGTTTTCAGGTCGAAAATGTCGTTTTGCACAATTTGAGATCCATTTTTGGGCTAAAAATTCAAATCAAGAATTTCCCGCCAATTTTTTGGCATTCTGTTTTAAATGATTTTATGACAGCCCGAGGGATTTTTTTGTGGCGGAAAACTCATTTTAGTTTACCTAAAAGTGATTGCCAATTTAAAAATTCAAATCTAGATTTTCCCGCCAAAGAAATTTTTCTTTGGCATTCTGTTTCACATGGTTTTATGATAGCCAAAGTCATTTTTTGTCGCTGGAAACTTTTTTTTTGAGGCAGGAAACTCATTCTAGTTTACCTGAAAGTCATTGCTAATCTAAAAATTCAAATCAAGATTTTCCCGCCAAAGGAATTTTTCTTTGGCATTCTGTTTCACATGGTTTTATGATAGCCCAAGTCCTTTTTTGTCGCTGGAAACTCTTTTTTGTGTCCGAAAACTCATTTTTATGTGCATAACAGTCACTGCCAACTTAAAAATTCAAATCAAGAAATTTCCCGCCAAAATAATTTTTCCTTGGCATTCCGTTGCAACCTCTAAATTTGACTGCAACTTTTCAGGTATGCAAAAAATTGCCTCGAAGGCATATTCCAACCTCTAAGCCATGTCCGGATCGAATTGTTAAGCCAGATAAAAATCATGGTATACATGGAACCCAATCTTCAAGTGCGCAAAAGACACAAAGCAGTGGAAACAGACTATTTCCTTGCTCAGAGGTAGGTTGAAAATTGAATTTGACGTTATATAGATGATTGTATTTTATTTTTTATTTAATTTTTTTTACTGTTTCGAATTTTTCAGGCATCTCTTCTACTGCCACCAGTTTCAGTTCCAACGAACACTGAAATGTCAACAATGTCGACTCAAAAATCGAAGAATAAGAGAAAAACCAAGAGGGGTACTGAAAGAAAGAAGAAGGGTTCGAACAGAGAGGAGAAAACTCAGGAGTCGGAGAAAATTTCATGGCCGAAGGAGATCCGTTACGCAGAACTCTCACCAAGTACCAAGTCCGCTGTGGAGCCGGAGAGAATCCACTCAAGACCTGATGCAAAATCCCCATCAGCCTATTAGACAAAATTTGAAGCCGAAATATACAGTTTTTGGAGATTTTTTGACCAATATTTATATTGTAGTAGACATAAAATCAAAATGAATAAAGCTTGTCGAAAAGACATTGGAATTGCTTGAAATTTGGAACAAAACAATTTGAGGGATTACAGACACTTTATTTGTTATTTCCGATACGATTGGATTACTGTAACTTTCCGAAAAATCTATTTGTTTATATTGCACTAGGCGTTGATCCAAGGAGAAATAAAAAGTCGAGGCCTCTTTTTATGACTCCCATTGCTTTTAATTTTATCGTCTCTTCCTCTCTCGTATAAATTCCGACGTTAATTTATTCAAAACCGGCCGTTTACTTCATGTCCAGAAAATCCGTCATCATGACAGGCTTTATTTTGAAAATACGAGAGACATTTTTACGAAAATGTCTATTTACAACACTATTAGAAGGTATGTTACCCTGGCCATTCGCTATTGTCCATCGGTTGGCCTAATAATGTCAGCGATGACGGATTTTCTGGACGAAAAAAATATTTTTTTCGAGGTGTCGAAAAATATTTTTTGACGGTTTTTGGGTGGTATTTCTATGTTTTTCTTGTTAATCTAACCCTGTTTTACCTCTGTTTTGCCACGTTTTAATACATTTTACCTTGATTTAGTTGATTGATCCCGAAATTATTCCGTAAATGAGATGAAAACAAATAAATCAGGTGAGAATCCTTTTTTGAAGCCATTTACAAGGTCGAAGAAGATCGTTTCAGTCCGTATTTTATAGCTTCCCTCCCATTTTTTATATTATACTACCCATTTCAGCTTCCGATCGATTTCTGGTGTTGCTGGATGGTGATAAAGTCAGTGTGGTTGGGCATTCCGGTGCCATTGAGCCAGTCGTTGACCTCGCTCGTATTCAGAACGGTGGAATTGTTCAATTGTAAGTGCTTTTTATATTATTCTTGATGTTTAGGAGGAGTCGAAATAAATGCGGAAATGTCAAGTATTTATTCGAGGGAACGCGTGCGGAATGCGATATATACAAGAAAACGCTAGAGTATGAAATTGAAAAGCGAAAAAACTTGGTACGACTAGTTGCGATTCAACAGTTGGATCCCATGTTGAGTGGGTTGGAGAAGATGCAAAGAGAGCTGTGCAGTATGTTGACGATTCTCGTGAAGGTTAAGCATGAAGTGAGTCGTAGTTTAGGACTTGTTTTGAGCTGATTTGCCAAGGAAAAAGGTCTTATTTTGAAAAAATTTGTCAAAAATTGACAGGAAATACCTAATTTTGATTTTTGCGATTTTTTAATGGTCCACCTTTGCCATAGCCGAATTTTTGGTTGATGTTAAGACTTCATGGTCCTGTCTTTCCATGGCAAGCTTTTTGAGAGCAAATCAAATTATTACATGGTAAAAAATGACAAAGATTTTGAGATTTTTCGGATTTTCCGCGGATTTTTGAAGATCCACCCTTGCTATGCCCTAAAAATTTGAGAAATGAGACTTTAGAGGTGTGACTTAAGACGTGACTAGACATTACAATGTATTTGCGGCTACCCTTCATTTGGCGAAGATTTCATTTGAAGCAGATCGGGTATTGGCCCAATATGTATAGACAATGTTGCAAAATTCTTTGACCAGCCAGCCAATGAGTTGAAATTACAACTAATTTTTTAAAGGCTAGCCAAAAAACTGGATTGGCCAAAGTGTCATAATGGCTTTGAAATCTCGAAATAAGCTATCCAAAAGGTTGGAATATGTGGAAAAAATAATAAATACATTTCTAATGGCTTGCCAAAGTGTTAGAATGCCTTGGAAGACAATCGTAACGGTACAAAACACTTTCAGATGTATTATTTTGGCAAAAATAATACATTGTTAATGGCTCGCCAAAAACTGGATCGGTTAGCCAAAGAATCGAAATAGCTGTCGAAAGTGTTTTGTACCGTTACTATTGTCTTCCAAGGCATTCTAACACTGTGGCTAGCCATTAGAAATGTATTTATTATTTTTGCCACCCTTTCCAACCTTTTGGATAGCGTATTTGAGATTTCAAAGCCATTCTGACACTTTGGCTGATCCAGTTTTTTAGCTAGCCATTAAAAAAAATACTTGTGATTTCAACTCATTGGCTGGCTGGTCAAGGAATTTTGCAACATTGCTATACATACTGCGCCAATACCCGATCTGCCCCAAATGAAATCTTCGCCAAATGAAGGGTAGCCGCAAATACATTGTAAATGTCTAGTCACGTCTCAAATCACACCTCTAAAGACTCATTTCTAAAATTTTTTGGGTATGGCAAGGGTGGATCTTCAAAAATCCGCGGAAATTCCAGAAAATCTCAAAATATTTGGCATTTTTTACGATGTAATAATTTGATTTGCTCTCAAAAAGCTTGCCATGAAAAGACAGGACCATGAAGTGTCAACATCAACCAAAAATTCGGCTATGGCAAGGGTGGATCATTTAAAAATCGCAAAAAATTCAATATTAGCTATTTCATGCCAATTTTCGATGAATTTTTTACATACTGGGCCAATCTCGGTCTGCCCCAAATGAAAGGTTGCGATATTTGCAGCAACGAGCCGAGCTGGAACGCGTCAAAACCGACCCCAGAAAGGAAACCAAAAAGATCTTCCCCAAGGGCATAAAAATCATTCAAATCGACTACCCCGACACCACCTGCGATACGCAACTCGTCCAAATCGACTCCACCTTCCGCGGATACCGTCTGGACATGGCCGTGAACCTGGCGTTCCACCGCCGCGGCATCGACATGAAGAAGTGGCAGGTCTTGTTCGTCCTTTCGAAAGACTCGTCTGGACTGTTCTCAAGCAAACTGGATGAGCCCTTCGACCCGGAGAGCCACTATTCTGTCCAGCTGATACCATCCAACTTGAGGATTGTAAGGGGTTTGGGGATTGGGACGAGGTTTTATATTGTACATGACATTTGATGGAAAAAAGTGGGAAAAAGTTGTGATGGAGGTTTGGGAAGGTAGGAAAATGAATAGATAGAAGTTTTAGGGTGTAATTGAGGGTTTACTGAATGCAATTTGGCGCTTTTGTAAAACTTTTTTTTTTTAAATGTTATACATGACATCAGATGAAAAATGATTTAAAATTGGTGATCAAAAAAGTTTTTCAACTCCTATGAGCTCAAATATGGTCGTCTTGACCTCATATTTGAGTTCTTGACTTTTTTGCCGGAAGAAATTTGTATTTTATTGGAAATTATATTATCCATGACATCAGATGTCAAGTAGAAAATACGGGAAATTATACAGTTTTTTAAGCCAGAAAATTGCATTTACATATGATTTAGGACGGTTTGAGTTTTGTTTTAGCGGAAACGGGCAATTTTTTTAGTTATTTTATATTATCCATGACATCAAATGTCAAGTGTAATATAACATCAATTTTGGACCAATTTTTGAGAGATTCTCATTTATAATTGACTGAAATGGGATGTTTGTGGGATCTACAGGCTTAAATTAGTTGAATTTTGTGGAGTATTCAGTTATTTATATTACACTTGACATCAGATGTCAAGTGTAATATAACGTCATTTTTGCACAAATTTTTGAGAAGGTTTCTTTCGTAATGGGCAAAAAATAGGTAGTAGACTAGAGGTTATTATTTTTTTACAAATTTTGATTTTAGCAATACATGAACACTGAACAAGAAGTCACTGAAAATAATGGGCATCTCTGGAAAATTTTCGACGCCAAAGATCGCCGAAGCAAAGCCCTCGAAGACAAGATCTATGAAATCTTCCCAGAAGACGTCTCCTATCGTTTCCTATAATTTTCTTCCCATTTGACCTTTGATTTACCGGTGAAATTCGGGTTATATTGTTCATCACTGCCAAAGCCCCCCTCATTAAGTTTTATTGTAAATATCAAAATAAACCGTGCTGTTTCGAGATGGATTTGGTGATGATTACAAGAAGTGTGAGTGCTATTTTACACTGGAATATTTTTTGGACGTGGAGTTTGAGGTTTCAGTTGAGTTTTGAGCAATTTTATATTGCTTTAGGTGGTCTAAAATAATTTTAAAAAATTTTTTTGAATTTTTGCGGATTTTGGCTTGAGATCTAATATAATAGGGGAATAAATAGGGTTTTAGAGTGGAAAAAAATGAAAACAGGTATATTTATTTTACCAATTCGAATTTTTTTTGCTGATTTTTGGGTGATTTTTCAAAATTTTTCAATTTTTATGGTAAATTTAATAGCGAATTATGTTTATTTGCCCTTGAAATTGTTAGAAATAGTAATGTTTATGTTTTGGAATAAAAATCTAGTTGGAAGTGAGCAGTTCATAACCTTTTTTCATTAAAAATCTACCATTTTTTGCCTACTGTAATATAATTTTTGATGATTTTATCGTGTAATGACCTTGGAATGACCGTTCAATGCCTGATTGTGTATTGTTTATCTATGCTTTGAGTGATTTATCGCTTTTTGAGCCCGACATTCACCATGACAGAGTTCAGCGGCGAGTTCGTTTTGATGGAGGACCGAGCGCACAGAGAGTTCACAGTCGTGCATAATTCAATCTCGGGCTTGTCGTAAGTTGGCTTTAAGAGGATTAAAAAGAACGTGGGTTACAAGGATTGCGTTTTTGCGATGCTGATTTTTTGATAAATTGGGTTATTTATATTGTACTTGACATCAGATGTCAAGTGTAATATAACATCAATTTTGCACAAATTTTTGAGAGATTCTCTTTTATAATAGGCTAAAATGGAAATTCTGTGGGATATACAGGCTTAAATTTGATAAATTTTGTGAAAAATTGGGTTATTTATTTTGTACTTGACATCAGATGTCAAGTGCAATATAACATCAATTTTGCACAAATTTTTGAGAGATTCCCGTTGGTAATTGGCTAAAATGGAATGTCTATGGGATCTACAGGCTTAAAAGTTTATGAATTATGAGGAATCTTCAGTTATATTACACTTGACATCAGATGTCAAGTGTAATATAAAAAGAAAACTACAGTAATTTTTGCAGTTGGGAATTATGGAATATGGTCTAAATGCCTTGTAGGCCACGTGGGAAAAATCCTACTTCAAAAAAATTGAGTAAAACAAAAGAATTTTCAAAACCCCTTATGACGTCATGCTGAATATAATAAGTGTTGAAAAGTGCGGAATTGCATGTAATTTCCCCCTCGATTTCAATGAAGATGGTTTTTTGGAGCTTAGGAAGGCCGAAGCACGCGAAAAAGCAAGTCCTTTCGGGCCGGGGAGCCGCCTAGGCCGTTCGAAAAGCACGCTTTCCTCCCAATATTATCCTTCTTTTTTTCGCTTTTTATCACAAAGAAATTTCGAAAGTTTTATTCGAAATGGCGCAGAATTTGTTGCTTTTTTATCTGAGTTTTTTTTTTTGGAAAATGTTGGGCCAGGAATTTGAGTTATACCCAAAATTATTATATTAACCATGAGATCAGATGTCAAGGGAATTTTGAATGTGTTTTATACAGGAATTTTACCTAAAACGGAGGTTTTTATAGATATTTTTGTCTGTTTTGGCATTTGGAATATGGCTTCTAAACGATTTGCCATTGCAAGTTTGAAATTTTTTAAAAATTATATTGTACTTGCCATATACGAAAAAAGTCAAGTTACGAAGCCATAGAGAAGGTTTTTTGAGTTGGAATCAAAACATATCGGGCTTTCAGATCAATTTGAAGATCTGTGTAAAAGGATTTTGGCAGAATTAAGCAAACTTTCGAGATATATTATACTAGATGATCAGATGTCAAGTGGAGAAAAAATAATTTTTTTGGCCGTTTTTAATACTAATATGATAGTTTGGCGTTTCCAAACGTATTTTAAACACTTTTAATAGCTATCTAGTCAATAATTTCGGTGGGTTTAGTCGTATATTACACTTGGTCATCTTATGGTCAAGTATAATATAAATTGAAATTGGACCATTTTTGTGTGTTCAAATGGTGGTATTTTTGCTCCAAAGGGCATGATATTTATTTCTACGAATATAACGGCATAAATTTTTGTATTTTGACGGGTATATTACACTTGATTATTTGTTGGTCAAGTGTAATATAAATCGAAAATTGTAGATTTTTGTTGAGTAATGGTGTGACAAATAGCATTCATGAGCCTTGTCACACCTTTTTTGTCATTTTTTCCGGGATTTTTTTAAATTTTTGGCCGTATATTACACTTGACAAGCAGATGTGAAGTGTAACGTGGAAGACGACCCGAATTCCCCGCGGAAGTCTCCAAAAAGTATTGTTCCTTTCTCCCACTGTTTCAAAGGCCTTAAGAAAACAAACAGAGCAGCTTTTTTCTTTTGTTTTTCTGTATTATTTCTACGTTTTCCCTCAGGGCGTTCCCCTCTTTTCCGCTCCAAAATCGGCAAAAACGGTGATAAAACGCGTCAAGAGAAATTTGTTGTCAAATTATTCGAGAAATTTAAGCCGCCTCTCCCATGCTGGACTCATTCCAAATTTTGTGCACGGTGGTGTTTTCGGCCTGTTTCCTGAAATTGGCCCATAAAGTTGTGCTGAAATTGAACGGTAGGGATCGAAGAATGGGGCCGAGAATCTCGCCAAACAGCCCTTTCTTTCAGCTCCTTCCGCTCACAGCACCACGGCACGCCGGTGATGAGTGGCAGCTTCGACGAAGTGAACGCCCGCGTCCACCAATTCCTCCACCACTGCTGCTGCGAGGAGGAGGAGGAGAGTAAGTAAAAACTTGGCGGATTTGGTGCCATTTTTTATGCGATTTCCTAATATTTTTTACGGACAGGGGACCTGATCCAGTGGCAAAAAACGTACCATTTTGCATGCGGGAAGTATGGGCCCTCACAAAAAGAGCGGGCGAGCTTTTGAAATCGGAGTTTTTTCACTTGGAGAAGGAGGCATTTTGCCACATTTTTGATACTTCCCGGTTGCAAAATGGTACGTTTTTTGCCACTGGATCAGGTCCCCCACTGTAACAACAAATTTAAGTTTTTTTTTGCGATCTTTGGTTTACAGGAGAGTAAGTGCAAACTTGGAGGATTTGATTTCATTTCCTAATATTTTTTACGGACAGGGGACCTGATCCAGTGGCAAAAAACGTACCATTTTGCATGCGGGAAGTATCAAAAATGCGGCAAAATGCTTCCCTCTCCAAGTGAAAAAAACTTCGTTTTTAAGGGCCCTCACAAAAAGAGCGGGCGCGCTTTTGAAATCGAAGTTTTTTCACTTGGAGAGTGAAGCATTTTGCCACATTTTTGATACTTCCCACATGCAAAATGTTACGTTTTTTGCCACTGGATCAGGTCCCCCACTGTAGAGTTCGTGGGCTTTTTTTGTTATTTTTTGAGTCCTTGGCCAGGAAAAAATTTCTAATTAAAATTTGGTTTACATGTCTAATTTATCCAGTGGCAGTTTTTTTTCTTGGATTATATGGAAAATTAGGGTATTTTAGACCGTAAATGGGGCAAATTGGGACCGCAGAAAGCGATTTTTCGGAGAATCGCATCTATGATATATTTTTTTAAACGGTGGCGGACTTGATCTAGTGGCAAAAAACGTTCCATTTTGCATCCGAGAAGTACCAAAAAGTGTGGCAAAATACCTCCCCCTCCAAGTGAAAAAACTCCACTTCAAAGCGCACTTTTGAAACCGGAGTCTTTTCACTTGGAGAGGGAGGTATTTTTTCACATTTTTGATACTTCCCGAATGCAAAATGTTGCGTTTTTTGCCACTAGATCAGGTCCGCCACCGTTTTAAAAAATATATCATAGATGCGATTCTCGCTAAAATCGCTTTCCGTGGTCTCATTTTGCCTCATTCACGGTCTAAAATACCCTAATTTTCCATCAAATCGAAGAAAAAAAACCTGCCACTGGGTAAATTAGACATGTAAACAAATTTTTGATTAGAAATTATGCCCTGGCAAAGGACTCAAAAAATAACAAAAAAAGTCCACAAACTCTACGTGGGAGACCTGATCCAGTGGCAAAAAGGGCATTCTGCATCCGGGAAGGATCAAAAATGTGGCAAAATACCTCCCTCTCCAAATGAAAAAAACTTCGTTTTGAAGGTCGCGCCCTTTCCCTCACGAAACGAGCGGGCGCGCTTTTGAAATCGGAGTCTTTTTACTTGGATAGGGAAGCATTTTGCCACATTTTTTGATATCCTGGTTGCAGACTGGTACGTTTTTTGCCACTGGATCAGGTCCCACTATATTCATTTGCTGTAGGCAGCGTTGACACGGCCACCGAACCCTCGACGGCGGACGAAGAGTCCCAAGACGAGACGGACGAGGAGGACGAGTGCGAAGACCACAAATGCACCGAGAACTGCTGGGAATGCGACATTCGAAAAAGAGTCCGTCGATTCATGCAACAACATGTACAAGACATCGATAGATGTTTCATTGAAGAGGTCCTGGACGAAATGACAAGACCGCTGAAAGGGCATGCCAACGCGATCAGCAAACAGTTTGCGGAATTGCAAGTGGAACTGGAGGAAATTGCCGAGGTGGGTTACGGTAGCTTCTGGGTTTTTTGGGGTTTCGGTTTAAATTTTTTCGGTGGCATCTTATACGATGAAAAATGTTTTTTTCATTTTTTTTTATTTTTTTACCTTTTTGATATTGAAAACTTGTAATTTTGTTTTGAGTTACGGTAAAAATTTTTTGTGACATGTTATACGATGAAAAGTGTTTTTATTTTTATTTTGTTTTTTTTTTTTAATTTTTTGATATTGAAAACTTGTAATTTTGTTTTGGGTTACGGTAAAAATTTTTTGTGACATCTTATACGATGAAAAGTGCTTTTTATTTTATTTTTTTCATTTTTTTTTAAATTTTTGATATTAAAAACTCGTAATTTTGTTTTGGGTTACGGTAAAAAGTTTTGTGACATGCTATACGATGAAAAGTATTTTTTTGTTTAATTTTTTTTTCATTTTTTTCAAATTTTTGATTTTAAAAACTCCTAATTTTGTTTTGGGTTACGGTAAAAATTTTTTTTTGACATCTTATACGATGAAAAGTGTTTTTTTTTTTATTATTTTATTTGTTTCATTTTTTTCAAAATTTTTGGTATTAAAAACTCGTATTTTAGCTCCGAAAAGCGGCCATAGCCAAGCGCTCCGCCTTCATGACGGACTGGGAACGAATGGCCGCAGGGCAAGAAAAGTTCGCCGACATTGTGCGAGCCATAAAATCCAAGGGAAAACTCTACAAATGGGCGACGCGCGATCCCCAAAAGACCGAAGAAGTGGACATAACCGACCTGAACGACGGCCTCCGAAAGCTTCTCCACAAACAGGAAAAGTTGCGGAAGAAGGAGAAGAAGAAACAAAAAATCGAAGCGGAAAAACAACGAAGCCTGGAAAAGAAGGAGGAAAAAGAAGACGAAGAAGTGGAGGAAGAGAGCTCCAGCGACGAGAATCCCAGCTCAAATGAGAGCATGGACGGAGAAATTGTCGTCAACGACGAGACGGTCAGAGAAATGAAGGAAATTGTCCAACCGAGATCCCCAACCAGGGAAATTGTAGGTGATATAAAGGAATTTTGAAAAAATTTTGGTGAAAAAGGGGGAAAGAGAATTTGTTAGTACTTTCATAAAGTGCATGGACTTTTTTTGCTTTTTCACAGTGCATTTTGAACTTTTTCCCGCGCTTGTCGCCAACGCACTGCGTTCTGAACTTTTTTCCCACGCTCGTCGCCAACGCACAGTGCATTTTTTCCTTTTCGCACTGTGCAACCCTCAAAAAGGCTGTTTGCACTGTGCGTTTTGAACTTTTCCACGCTTGTCGCCAACGCACGGTGCATTTTGAACTTTTTCCCACACTTGTCGCCAATGCACAGTGCATTTTTCTCTTTTTGCACCGTGCAAAAAAGCTGTTTGCACAGTGCATTTTGAACTTTTTTCCCACGCTTGTCGCCAACGCACGGTGCATTTTGAACTTTTTCCCACACTTGTCGCCAACGCACGGTGCATTTTGAACTTTTTCCCACACTTGTCGCCAATGCACAGTGCATTTTTCTCTTTTTGCACAGTGCAAACCTCAAAAAAGCTGTTTGCACAGTGCAAATGTTTGAGCGAAACCGCGGCCACGCCGTTCAAAAAAGGCTTGTGTCGCAGCGATATTTCGATGCACAGTGCAAAACCAAGAAAAAAGTGAATTGCACGGTGCAAAAATATGGGTTTTTGTGCACGGTGCGGGGCGTGAGAAAGTTGAGAAAAGAAAATATGGGTTTTTTTGATGATTTTTTTGTTTTTTTTGCAAGTTTTTTAAAATTAGAGGTTTCTGGGACATACGCGTAGTATTGGGAGGGTCTGAAGATAAAAAAAACGAGATTTTTATATTGTTTTAGGTGTTTTTGATCCAAAAAATTTTTTTCAAACTCGCGATAAGTTGATATTTTTCAGAAAGAACCAAAACAACAGCCCCTACACTCCCTGAATGCCAGTTTTATCAAGAAGGATTCGACGGTTGAGACCAAAACCTTGCGTTTTGAACACCCAGAAAAGTTGTTCATCTACCTCCAAACAGCGATCCAATTAGCCCTGGAATCGATCAGCTGTAGCCTCGATTTTTGGGATGTGGCCTTTGTCTTGCTGGAAAATGAAGATAAAGAAGTGGAGATCACCAGCGACTTTTTCCCCGACAGGAAATACCATGTTGCACTTGTGCCGACCAATTATAAGGTGGTAAGCGAAATTTGGTCATAATTTTGAAGGGTCTGGAGGGAATTGGATGAAACTTGGAATATATATTGCCTGAGCCATTTTGTATTTAGTGTGACAAGGGTTTTTGATTTGGTGCAAAAAGAGCGACGAATTTTGAAATTTTTTAAAATTTTGGTCAAGTATGGGATGGTGGATGAAATTTGCGTATAACTTGTCATATTTCGATCAAAAATGGCTGATATTTGAAATAGAGATAGCATGAGATATTGAGGGAACATATCAAAGGGTTTTGGTGAAAAAAATTTGAAATTTAAAAAGAATTTTGACATTTTTGATGACCATGGGCAAGTATAAGGTGGTTGGTAAAATCGCTTTATAGCTTGGCCGAATTTGGTCGTAATTCGATAAAATTTGTAATGTGCGTAGTCTAAGATGTTGAGAAGGTATAGTAAAAAGGAATTTGAAATTGGTCGAAAAGGAATGAAATTTTTTGGATTTAAAAAAAATATTTTCACTGAAAATTTTTTTTTTGGAAATTAAAATTCGAGTTAAAAAAATGCTTCAGAATGCCCTGAAAGGCCCTAATGTAAAATACGAGATTGGGATTTTTGGTTTTTTTCAGATCCGAAATAAAGACCTTCTCCTTGTCAAAAACGCCGATCAAAAAGTGGTCTGGGGCCTCACGCAGCGTCTAAATCAGCTCTTCTGGACGAATGGAAAGGAGCCAGAAGAGGAATGGAAAGTAAAAGATACAACAGTGACCCTGAGCTACTCGATTTTCGACGAATTCCATCGACGGGAATACAAAGATCCGCAGAAATTGAAGGTCAAGTGCAACACAAGCTTGCTGGATGTGATGATAAACGGATTCAAACAGGCCGGCGTCTCGAAACCGCAGTTGTTGGAGCCCTCGGGCATCATCAAAAGGAATGGAGCGAAATTTGTGAAGGTTTCGTATAAGACCAACGTCGAAAAGGAGGCCCAATACGAAGCGGTTTTGTATATTAGTAATGTAAGTTTGACATATTTTTGATCGAAAAATTGTTTCATTTGAGTGTGTAGACAATGAAAAATGTAGTTACAGCTTGATTTTCGCTTTTTTCCGGCGATTTTACGGGAATTTTAATAAATTTCCAGAAAATCCGTCATGATGACAGGTTTAATTTTAAAAGCTAGAATTTTGGTTTAGAGGTAGAATGAAGGATCCTGGGCTATAAAGAGAAGATAAAATTTTTCGTTTGGAAATTCTCTATGGTTTAGTGAATCAGCGTCGGGATGACGGATTTTTTGGAAATTTTAAGAGTCAGTTGTGCGGAAGAAAATTATTGGTAATTTCATGAAATTTTCTTCCTCTGTGGCGGGTAAAATACGGCTGGCTTTTTGTTCTCAACATTTTCGAAAGGTTAGAAAACGTCTAAATAATCTGTCATGATGACATGTTTAATTTGAAGAGTTGGAATAGCGATTGATAATGAGCATTTTTTGACTGGAAACAGTAGGTCAATTTTTATGTTTTCAATGAATGAATGACCCACATGCGGCGTAAATTTATCAGGATGACGGATTTTTTGGAAATTTTGTAATAACACGAAATTTGAGGGGAAATTTGGCTGATTTGTTGGTGAATGGGTTCTAAAAGATGTAGAAATCCCCTTTATTCATAAAAATTGGAATATTTTTTTTCTTTCAGTAATAAATTGACCTTATTTTAGGTATTAGGATGTTCAGTTTGGGTTAAATTTTTATATAACCGTCAATTTCAGAGCATAGAACAGGCCCAGCTGACCCTCTACAATAGTGAGCGGCTCGCTTCTCGGATCATACTATTCCCATGCTACGCCCATGATCTCATCGATAGGAATACGGTAATCCGCCATTTAGTCGGCGAAAACTTGGATATTTCGACGTTGGCCCCACATGAAGGCGTAAAATACGGATTTGTTGCGAGGGAAATTGAGCTACAACCGGTAGGGAAGGGGTTTGGACGGAAAATCAGAAAAATCAAAATCTCAAATTTGGAATGTCGTCAATCGGGGAAAAGACGATTGGGGAAACTGAAAAGTATTATTTTTCTTCGATGTAAGTGTCGAAATTAGGGTAATCGACGGCGATGATTTTGAAAATGACATTCATTTTTTTGATTGTTACTTTTTTTCTTAACAAGGGAAGTCACTTAAATCACGGATCGATTTTGTAAAACGACTGTTACAGCGATGGGGAGGGTAGGACAGAGATATCAAATCTAAAAACCGCTATCTCCACCGGCCTCTGGGAGCCGAGATAATCGACCAAAAAGTTTGACCAAATTCTTCCGAACATTTCTTCCTTCCGAAAGAAGAGAACCCAGCGAACCGAATGGTTCGGTGGTCTGGAAGCGCGCTTCCGGGCCTTCACCTTTTCAGGTTCGAATCCGCGCGGGTTTCGAACTTGTGAAAAATTTATAAAACAGTTGCTGTGATCCAGTAAATTTGCTAGAAATTAATTTTTAGATTTTTTGCCTATTTCACGGTAAATTTTCAACCTTGAAAATTCAAATCGTTTGGAACGCGCATTTAAATTATTACTCTGAAATTTTATCGTAAAGTATGCAAAAAATCTAAAATTAAATTTACTGGATCACAGGAAAAGTTTAATAAATTATTTGACCCATGCGGATTCGAACCTGAAAAGGTCATGGCCTGGAAGCGCGCTCCCAGACCACCGGACCATTCGGTTCTCTTCCCTCCTTCTTTCGGAAGAGAGGACTATTCGGAGCAGTTTTTTTTTGGTCAAACCTTTTTGGTCGATTATCTCGGCTCCCAGAGGCCGGTGGAGGTAGCGGTTTTCAGATTTGATATCTCCGTCCTACCCTCCTCATCGCTGTAACAGTCGTTTTTAAAAATCGATCCGCGACTTAAGTGACTTCCCTTGTAAGTAGTACTGTAAAGTAGGAATTTTTTGAACTTTTTTCACAAATTCTCTCGATTTATGGGTTTTCGATAGTGCTGATTCAGAAAATCTTATTCATTTTTTTCGGATTTGAAGTCAGCATTATCGAAAACCCCTAAATCGATGTGAAAAAAATCAAAAAATGACTTCTTTACAGTACTATTTAAGGAAAAAAGTAACGATCAAAAAAAATGCATGTCATTTTCAAAATCAGCGCCATCGGTTATCCTAATTTTGACACTTACAGCGAAGAAAAATGATACTTTTCAGTTTCCCCAATCGCCTTTCTCCCCAACTGACGACGTTCCAAATTTGAGGTTTTAATTTTTATGATTTTCCGTGTTTTAGGATGAAAAATTGTTCCACGCCAAAGTGCTGGACAAGAGCAAGCGCCTTCGTGGATATCACACCATAAAATCGGCGAATTTGACTTCAATTTCCGAGCTTACACTAGCCCTCTCGGACCAATTTGCCTACGAAAATTACCAATTAATGACCGGCACAATCTCGAGGTCGGACCAGAAAGTCGAGAACCAACTCACCTTCCCCCAACAGCTCATCCCAAACTCCCTCTACACTTTTGTCCTCGAGGATTTTGATATCTCGTAGCTGCCTACTACAATATCACGGGTCCCGAATTTCAGGGTCTAATATGCATTTTTCTAGGTTTTTATTGTATACAAAAGACTTTATACAAGGATTTGGATTTTTTCGTCTTCAAAACGATTTTTTTTTTGATATTATCCATGGTAAAAAAGTGTGTAAATTATCTAATACTGCCCTTAATATCCATGGCACTTTTATTGTAAGACTGTTTTTGTTAGTTTTGTAAGCTGTTTTTGTTGTTAACCCGGCTCTTTCATCATTTTTTTGTTTCCCGTTGCCTAGTGTAATATAATTTTTTCTGAATAAATATTGCGCTGAGATGGATTGTCCAAGGAAATGACGCGTTTATTACAAAAATCTACCTTCTTTAGCCTTCTCTTCCTTTTAAAAGTTTTTTGAGCGGTTTTTTATATTACACTAGGTAGTCAATATAATTTTTGAGCAAAATCAATACAAATCAACCTCCTATGCGACGGGTGGTCGTTGATATGTGTATCGAGCGGTCTCATTGGGCTTTTGAGGTGGGATCCAGCCGTCTTCCATCATCTCTCTTTCCACATCATCCATAGTTTTGGTCTTCCAAATATTGCTCAGATCATAGCGATCCCGTTGCTCTTCGCCCATGATGTGGACGACAAGGTTGTGGCAGTCCAGGATGAACCATCCGTTGTGATGATTAATGCGGGATGGGTTGCGGTTCTAGAAATTTGAATAAATTTCAAATCTTTGGGTGACTTACTCCAAAGTCGTATCGTTTGACGAAATGCAGACGAAGCTGTTCGATTAACGCCCAGGCATGACGATTGGTGTATGGGGAAGCGATGACGAGCTGTTTGAAGGGGGCATTCGGTTCATCGATATCGATTACTTCAATGTTTTTGGCGCTGAAATTGTACTAGGCAAGGCATTGGAAAATTGGTCGGAAAAGTTGAAAAACAAATAAAATGCTGGGGAATCTGAGCTATCCACGTGGCCTAGAGCAACAAGGAACAATTCTAGATGGGTAAAATTTTGAACCATCAAATGGCACAATAAAAAATTTACGATCTTTGCACAGTGCGGGATTTTTGGGGAGAGAAGAAAAAATCTTGGCAAAAGATGGAAAATAAGTCTTCAAATGACATTGTAGTTCAGTACAGGATGTAAAAAGCCAATTTGGAGAAAAAAATAAAATTTCGGCTTCGTTTTTTGCTGGCACGGTGCGGAAAATGGTCTTTGATTTAGGTCATCAAGTATAATATAAATTGATGTGCCAGTGAAAAAGTAGGTCAATTCAAAAGTGTTCAACACCTTCTAGAACTCTCATAGGTTCAACAACTTCATTTTCACCTAAGCACAACATAATTTGACATCAAAATCCTTACCGTAATCTCTCCAGAACCTCCACCACTTCATCCGCCGAGATTTCCTCCTTTTTCTCGCGAACAAAGTCCTCGCTGAACTCGCGGACCTCTTCCATTGGAGGCTCCACTTCCTCTACGTCCTCCTCCTCATAGTACTCGTCGATGTACTGGTTGAAATAGTCGTTAATTTGCTGAACTCTCTGCTTTTGGTCGTCCACGGAGGGACCTTCAGTGGAAAATGGCCGGAAAATTGGTTGCCAACTGGTTGATGGAGCAAGCAACTGGGGTCGGAAGGCACTAGAAGACCTGGAGATTGCAGCCAGAGGGCTGGCGAGGCGTTTGATCAGGGATAAGCGCGAGGAATTCATCGATTTTTTCTGAAAACCTGGGAATTTTGGAGATTTTTGAAGACACCCCCCTGATTTGGCGTATTTTACCCGCGGAAATGAGCGAAACCCAACAGAAATAGTATAATTGAGAAAAATTTTCAGCCCATCTTTTGTCAACGGAAGGGAAAGGATGGAACTGACGCCTCGAATGCAACAAATAAATGGGAAAACACATGGTTTTCACGTTTCGGATCTTCCGACTATTTGAAAAATTGTTTCTTTCATCCCGAAGGCGGGAGTCGAATATAGCTTCTTCATAGTTTGTCCGAGCCCTGATCAGCCCACCTTTTGTCAACGGAAGGGAAAAGATGGATGATCGGGGTTGCACTGTATTTTTGGGTGATTTTTGAAGAAAACTTCGAATTTTGTGTTTTAACTCACGGCATTCTGTACTACTGGGACAGAACCGGTCTCCCCTAATTTTTTCTATTCTTTCAAAATGGACCTGCTTCTTTAATTCATTGCTCGCTAGCCCTTGAAGCTAGAAACATGAAAATTGGTGTGGATATAGGGTGAAAACTCCGCTTCCAGAATATATAAATATTGTAACGAACCCTCGCAATGTAAGGTCCTTCATATATTCTGGAAGCGGAGTTTTTACTCTATAATCCACACCAATTTTCATGTTTCTAGCTGCAACGGCTAGCGAGCAATGAATTAAAGAAGCAGGTCGATTTTGAAAGAATAGAAAAAAAAATGGGGAGACCGGTTTTGTCCCAAAAGTACAGCTTGCCGTGAGTAAAAACAAAAAAAAATCGAAGTTTTCTTCAAAAATCACCCAAAAATACAGTGCAACCCCGATCATCCATCTTTTCCCTTCCACTGACAAAAGATGGGCTGATCAGCGGACAAACTATGAAGAAGCTATATTCGTCTCCCGCCTTCGGGGTGAAAGAAACGATTCTTCAAAAAGTCGAAAAATCCGAAACGTGAAAACCATGTGTTTTCCCATTTATTTGTTGCATTCGAGACGTCAGAATGACCGTAAGTGAAAGAGAAGAGCCTATTCTTCGGGCAGCATCAATATCCAACCAAAAAAGTTTAGGGAAAACATCAAATTTGAGGATTTTATATTATCCACCATAGGATTAATGGATGTCTGGAGAAGATTGGACGAATTGAGGTCATAATGGCCGAAAAATGGGACAAAATTGGTATTGCTAGAAAGATAAACACGTTAGCTTACTGCCGTCACAACTGTTGGGACTTCCCGCTGCTTCGCGTTTGAGTATTGCACAGACTTTTGCAGACATGTGTAATATAAAAAATGAATACGATGTTATGATAAACGTATTTTACCCCGTCTTCTTATGAGTAAAAAGGAAGAGAAATCACATCTACATGCATGAGACACCTTATTTTACCCACCCAGAAGGTTTTGGATTGATTTTTATAAATATTTTAAAGTAGTGTACCTAAAGTAACATATTTAAAAAAATCACTTACGAATAGATGCAAACCGGTCAGAAACCTGAAAACACATCCACCCTCGAGCAGGGGTGGTCAGCGGACCCTATTTTTCCGATTTTCGGCCCGCGGCCCGGCCCGTCTAATTACCGGCCCGGCCCGGCCCGTCTAGTCTTTTTCCAGGCCCGGCCCGGCCCGGCCCGTGACGGGCCTGGCCCGGCCCGGCCCGGCCCGTGCAGGCCCGTTTATAGAGGGTTCTGCGAACTGCGCCCAAGCTTGGGATCTAAACTTAGGCAAAAAAGGCGTTGATATAGCTAGTAAAGGATCAATGTGATAGTTTTGTGGTTTTATAATGGAACTATAGACTTGTAAACGTTTTAGAACTTGAGAAACAGCAACTATAACAACATCAATTAATTTTCCCGGCGCGAAAACAATGAATGCCAACGGTTTGGCATTGTAATTTAGACGGGCCGGGCCGGGCCGGAAAAAACCCCAGGCCCGCGGCCCGGCCCGGCCCGGCCCGTGACGGGCCCGGCCCGTTTGTAATTTTCCATTTTTGAGCCCGGCCGGCCCGTTTGGGCCGGGCCGGGCCGGCCCGTCACGGGCCGGCCCGGCCCACTGACCACCCCTGCCCTCGAGAAATCTCTCGAAAATATATTATTTTGCACCTTTCGTCGTATAAAATGTCCATCACACCCACCTTTCTACGTCCCACAACGAAATATTTCGGGAAAAGAGCGTGAAACCCGCCGGAGACGTCAGAGAAATGCGACGTTTTGGATTGCGACGAAGAAGAAAAAAGGTTCGGAACATTTTCTCAGCGTTTTCCCGCCGATTACCAACAAATCCGGAACTCATTTTTACCTTGTTTTACCTTCCACTGGGCATTCGTAATCCTTTCGGCCGTTTAGGTGTCAATTCTTGGGTTGTGAGCCGAGTTTTTTTGTTTTCCTTGTTGAATTCGTCCTGCGAAAGAAGATGGCGCAGCCTCCGGTGATGCCGCTCCTTCAACAGGAGGGAAATGTAAGAATTTTTATTGTTTTAGTGATCTAAATTTAGGCTTTTAATTCTACTGGTGCTTAATGGTGTTATCCTTGAAATTTTCAGGTATATGTTGGCCCGGGAGCGAAGAAGGACGCTCAGGTTATTGGATTGGGTCTTGTCCGTCTGACGAGTCGGCAGCGGGATGATCTCGAACGGGCAAAGAGGTATGCCATGGACATCTCAATTCGGAGTGTCCTGATGAAACAACAGATCACTCATCAACAAACGGTAAGAGTTTGCATCTTCTTCGTTCTGAATTTAGATGAAAGAAGTGGAAAAATTAGCTGCAAAAACATTTAGGGGAAATATAATTCATATTTTTTTTATTTTTGGAGGCCATCGAAAATCAGTTGGTATTCGAAAATTAGGAAGTAGAATGTAAAAAGAACGCTTTTGTTGGATAGAACGATCTTCTAGCTAAGTTTTGATGTAAAATACATATACGATTCTTCAACGTTTACTTCGGAATACCAATTTTTTGATCTCCTTCCCCATCATTCTCTAACCCATTCGAAAAATCGTGTGACTTTTCAGAAAACGATGTGGAAAGGTTGTCTGTGGTATTATTAGTTGAAGTATGACTGTGTGATGCTCTGAATATGTGTTTTTAATTTGGTTGATACCGTTTTTGTTGTTTATGAGCTCATTTTCCGAAGGGTTTTTGCTTTGGCCATAGATAATATAAATTTGATTTTTTGGATACCGAGTGTCTTTTTTCTTGACGTAGATGTGTATATGCAGCACATTTGGGGCCTGTAGAATATGCTGGTGCAAAATTTAGTATGTAATATCACTGTAACTTTATCAAATCGCACTTTCTACGTTATCCATTTCAGCAACAAAAACTGGCCATGTACACACAGGCGCTGAGTTTGATGGCGCGCGTCTACATCGGATCGATCAGTTTCGAGGTTCGAGAAGAGAATATCAAGCAGGCTTTTTCAGTGTTCGGCCCCATCAAGAGCATCAACATGAGCTGGGATGTGGCGACCGGTGTAAGTTCAATATAAATGGTGTTTGTGAAGAGCTGCGTTTACCCTGACTAATGAATCGAATATTTTTAGCATCATAAAGGTTTTGCTTTCTTAGAGTTTGAAGTTCCAGAAGCCGCACTACTCGCGCAGGAATCGATGAACGGCAAATTGATGGGCGGAAGGAATCTAAAGGTGAGATTTTTATATTTTTTGTTGGCTTTTAGATTCCATGAAGGCAGAAAATCGATTGAAATTGCCAATGAAGGTTTTGACGAGCTACCGAGTTTGTCGAATGTTGATTTTTGACAAAAAGCTGTGCTTTTTATATTGCACTAGACATCAAAGTCAAAAATTGATGATTTTTGATGCTTTTGAAAGCGAAACCGCAAATTTTTGTATCGATTATTAAAGAGAATTTCTATAAGACCCTAGGAAGTTCAAAATTCAGTACTTTGTTTCGGATATTATACCACTACCATCAAAAACAATTTTTTTGGTATTGTCGACTAAAGTCGAAACTTTTAGAAAATTTAGGAGTAAGTGATACAAAAAAGTTGAAGACTGGTCTAATTATCCCGTTTTCAGGTCGGACGACCCTCCAACATGCCTCAGGCACAGCCAATAATCGAAATGGTCACACAGGAGGCCAAGGAATATCACCGCGTGTATGTGGCCTCAGTGCATCCGGATCTCAGCGAACAAGACTTGCGGTCGGTTTTTGAGGCCTTCGGAGTGATTACGAGGGTACAATTGGCCAAACAACCCAATGGAAAAGGTCATCGGTGAGAGCAGTTTTTTGATTTTTTTTTTGAAATTTAGGAAAGCAAAATGGAAGGAGAAGACTGGAATTGAGCTTTTTGGAGAGGCTATGGTGCTGATTGACATGATAGTTGTAGTCTTTTTGTCCATTTTGACTAAAATTATATTGTTTTAGACAAAAAAAGGATTTTGGGGAAAAACTTATATTTTGAAGGGGTTTAATGGTGGTACGACTGTTGTAAATTATTGGAAATGCCCTCAGGGTAGTTTTACATTGAGATGGATTGTTTTTTCCCAGAAAAAATTACATTTCTCTCAATTTCCAGAGGCTTTGGCTACATTGAGTTCACAAGTGCCCAAGCGGTTCGAGAAGCCATCGAAGGAATGAATAATTTTGATCTGGGTGGCCAATACCTTCAGGTCGGAAGGTGCATCACTCCACCAGAAGCCCTAACGTACATTGTGCCCACCAACACAACGACGCTTCCGACTGCCGCAGCGGTCGCTGCAGCTGCCGTTACAGCGAAAATTCAGGCTCAAGAAGTGGTTGGAAGCTCGGTAAGGAGTTTGAAAAGAGTTTGGGGGTTTTAAAAAAGATTTTGTGGATTTTTTTATATTACACTTGATATCAGATGTCAAAAAATGCGGTTTCACCTTGAATTGATCGGATTTGATGGGGTTTCGGGACGCTTTTAGATGTAATAGGGTAGTTAATAGGTTTTTAGAGTTGGTTTCAGGCTTTTGGAGTGGTTTGGGATATTACTTTAGGCAACTTTGATAAAATTTTAAAATTTTTTTGAATTTTTTTTTTTGCTTATTTGTTCATGAGTTATGAGCCTTTGAGGAAGTTTTAGTGATTTTATTTATTGACAGTAGTTGATTTTCCAACTTTTCTAAGCAGTTTTTATATTGTTTTAGGCGTTTTGTTGATTTTTTGGTATTTGTGGGGCAATTTTTGATGGTTATTGTGAATAATGGACGTTTTCAGACCGCCGGCGCTCCCCTGGCCATCACCGCCACCGCCCACTCACCGTCGCCGCACTCAAAAGGTTTATTAAATTCGTATTTAAAAAATTACTTGTGAAAATGTAGATAGTAGACGTTTATTTGCCGTATTTTTGGGGTCGTGGAGAAGTTTTAAGGAGATTTGCGTTTATTTTGAACAATTTTTAGTCGTATTTTAGCCAAAATTTTTAAATTTTGACCTTGTTTTAGACGATTTTTGGGTATTTTTTAAAATTTTTCTCCATAATCTCGTAAAATACGGCCGGTATTTATTATAACCAACCGAAATGAACTCAAAGTGTCGTAGTAGGCTGAGCTGTAGGCCCATTTCCGTCAAATTGTAATTCGGATTTTAATTAAATTTTGAGATTTTTTGATTTTTTTTTTGCAATTTTTTGTGATTTTTTCAAAAATTTTTGGATTTTTTTGGACTTTCGGGCCAGCCCTAGGTGACTGCAAAAGTTTTGAGCATCCCAATTTTTTCAATTTCCGCTTTTCCCGCATCTTTTTTTCGTATTCAACTACATTTTTTTACATTTCCAGGTGTAAAATTGTCGCCCAGTTCTTCTTCATTTTTCTTATTTTCAGGCCACCCAGTTGCAGAATGCCGAGCGGACACGAACGCTTTTGTTTTGGTATGGCTTCGGGCCTTTTTTATTCGCACAGTTTTGGCGGGAAATTTGAATTTTTGAACGGGTTTTTTTGGCAAGGAAAGTACTTGTATGGGGTATGGAGTTACAGGTCGAGACATGTATCAAAAAATTCGCTAAGTTTTTCTGATTCAGAATGTGTAAAAGTTAGCTGCCCAATTTTGGTTTGTAAGGGCGAAAACCCCATCATAACTTTTCTCGCAACACCACGGAAATGCTTTTTTGACCAAGTTTTTACCAATTCAAAGGCTTTGTTTTGAGCTAAAGTAAACCCTGGCATCTTGACAAGCCTTGAAATGTCAAATTTGATGAATACTACACCTTAATTAACAGTTCCAATATAAAATTAAGGTGTAGTATTCATCAAATTTGATATTTCAAACCTTGTCAAAAGGCTTGTCAAGATGCCAGGGTTTACTTTAGCTCAAAACAAAGCCTTTGAATTGGTCAAAACTTGGTCAAAAAACATTTACGTGGTGTTGCGAGAAAAGTTCTGAGGGTTTTTCGCCCTTCCAAACCAAAATTGGGCAACTAATTTTTACATATTCCGAATCAGAAAAATTTTGCGAATTTTTTGATATATGTCTCGACCTGTAACTCCATACCCCATAGACTTTCCTTGTCAAAAAATCTCCAATTTCCGCCGTTATTTTTGCCAATTTTGCCGAATAAGAGTCCATAATGTCTATTAGAGTCTGTTTGATATGATTTTTCGCCATCCCCCACCCCCTCATGCCCGTAGGGCCTTGTAATGCTCAAAACTTTTGCAGGTCCCGGAACCGAGTTGCTGGCCCGCCATCGGACATTCGCCGGGCCTGCGTGTGGTGCGGAGGCCCGGAATGACTGGTTTGGCACAAAAAATCGCAATTTGAAAAATGAAAATCGACCAAAAGGTTGGGAAATTCGCGTCCAACGAATTGCCCCCGATTTGAGGCGATGGGCCTAGTTCATAGGTAAAATCGGACGTCCAGAGAATGAATAACCCAATTTCAGAGCGACGAGATCGAAGCCGAACCCCGGAGCGACGCCGAAGAGATAGAGACCGGAGCCGCGAAAGGGAGCGCCACCGACGAGAGGAGAAGGAGAAAAAGGAGGAAAAAAAGGAAACGACCGGTCGAAGAAGAGGCTTTGGCGGATTCGCCGCAGCCCCATCCCCTCAAGTGGTGGATCCCCTGGCCCTACCACCCCCCTCGATTGTGGATCCGTACGCAAATGTGCGCCGAGAACATTCCACTAGCCTCCCACAGCCGACCCTCGCAACTCCCGCCTTTGTGCCCCCGACTACGACCCAACCGAGCCTCGCCCAGCCGGCTCTGGCCCAACCAGGACTTGTCCAGCCCTCCGTGAGCCAGCCGACCCCACTCCAGCCATCGCCGCGCAAAAATGAACAGGCCTTGCATCAGGCGGGTGATGGAGAATATAACTCCCATAGCGGATTCACCCAACCCCCACCCCCTCCAGAATCCCCACCAGAGTCGGAGGAGAGCGATGAAGAGCCGGCGGCCAAGTTCCAGCCACGGGAATCCAGCCCAATCCCCGCGGAACTCTTTTCTGCCGCACCCATCCACCATGAGGAAGATGATGAACCGATCCCGAAAAAACCCCGCCCCACCGGAAGCTTTGTACCCCTGGCCACGGAGAGTGTCCCAGTCAAGCAGGAGAAACCAAAACGAGATTTGATTTCGAGGATCAAAATTAAACATCAACATAATCCAATGCAGAAGGCCACTTTTGGCCCATTGACGGATACCAACTTGACATTCGAGGAAGAAGGTAAGAAATTGGAGTGGATAAAAGGATTGGAAGAAATTTTCGAATGGAAAGTTCGTTACTGACGAGTCCCCGCACTCTTAGCTTATCCTTATAGCTTATAAACTAATTCTCAGTACGTCGAAACGGGACGAAACTGGCTGTTTTTATTATAAGTTTCGACTTCATAAGTAGGAGCTTTGAAACTATATTTACAGGGGAAGTACTCAAAGTGCGACGCCCAGATTTTGATGAAACTTGGCACAAATTTGGAAAAATTTTTTCTAAGGTATATGCGAGAATACTAGCTGGCGCTTTGCAGAAACAACCGAGATTTTTAGATGGAAAGTCGGCCAAAATTTATGACTTTTAGCCGAATTTTGGCACGAAAAGTTTCATGCCGATTTCTACCGTAAAGGATAATGTTTCTACAAAAAATCAAATTGTCCCGCACGAAACTTCCAAAGTTATGGCCAAAAAGCGGTTTTCTCTCTGACCGCTCTCCACGTTTAGCGTGCTCTCTCGGCGGCAAAAATCGTTCGATATCTCGGCGGAGCCCGCAAAGCGCGAGCTAAAACTTTCAGGAATTGATATTTAGTCCATACCCGACGCGTGTGCAAAATTTAAAGAAAATCTGAGCGTCGCACTTGGAGTACTTCCCTTGTAAATATGGTTTCAAAGCTACTGCTTGTGAAGTCGAAACTTATAATAAAAACAGCCAGTTTCGTTCCCTTTTCGCCGTACTGACTGACTGTTTATAAGCTATAAGATAATAAGAAAAGTTTCCTCATTTTTGATGCCAAAAAAAGGTTTTTAACCCGATTTTTATGGCTGATATTGATGTCGTAAACATTGCAGAGGAGAAGAAACCCAATCATCCCACATTGGCGATCACGAATGGCCATCAATCCAACGCTCTGGCACTCCTCAACGACAACAATCTTCAAGTTGCGACCCAAAAAGCCAACGAAAAGAGCGAAAAGAAGAAGAAGACGGCGGTGGCGGCGGGCGTGGAAAAGAAGCGACCCAAGATCCAGAAGCCGAAAAAGGAGCGCAAACCCAAGCTGAACACGGCCAGCGCCATGGCCGCCGTCCACAAGGCCGGCGCCATCAACGAAAAGGTCCAACAACAGCTGCAAAACAACGAAGAAGCCTCGTTATCATCGATGGAGCATGTGGAAATCCGCGGCAATGACGCCCGACACATGCTCATGCACAAGTTGATGAGGACCAACAGGAGCTCGGTGATTGTGATGAAGAATATTGCAACGGAAGTGGACGAGTTTTTGGAGGAGGACATGAGGGAAGAGTGCGGGAAATATGGAACTGTAACTAATGTGAGTTCGTTTGTGGAAGTTTTGGGCCAAAAATTATATTGTAGTAGGTAAAAGTTTTGATTTTTTTTGGAGATTTGAGGTTGTTTAGGGGAGAAATTCGAATAGAAATGAAGTTAGGAGGTGGTTGAAGAGCTGTGGACAAAGATTGAAGGGATTTTTGAGAAAAAAATTATATTGTAGTAGGTAAAAGTTTTGATTTTTTTGGGGATTTGAGGTTGTTTAGGGCAGCGATTTGATTGGAAATGAAGTTAGGAGGTGTTTGAAGAGCTGTGGACAAAGATTGATGGAATTTTTGAGAAAAACTTATATTGTAGTAGGTGAAAGTTTTGATTTTTTTGGAAATTTGAGGTTGTTTAGGGGAGAAATTCGAATAGAAATGAAGTTAGGAGGTGGTTGAAGAGCTCTGGATAAAAAATGAAGGGATTTTTGAGAAAAAATTATGTTGTAGTAGGTAAAAATGGATGAATTTTCGGAGGAGGATGGATATGAGGGAAAAGTGCGATAAATATGGAACTGTAACTAGTGTGAGTTCATTTGAGACGGTTTTCGATCAAAAAACTTGAGTTTTGAAGCGGTTTTGAACAAAAAATTATTTATATTGTAGTAGGTATAAGTTTTGATTTTTTTGGAGGTTTCAGGTTCTCTAGGGGAGCGATTCGGTTAGAAATGAAGTTGGGAGGTGTTTGAAGAGCTGTGGACAAAGGTTGAAGGGATTTTTTAGTAAAAATTATACAGGGTGTCCAGAGAAATGTGCCGGAAAGTTTTTGTCGATTTCTTGGCGCTCAATAAAGATATCCGAAAAATTCTTTTTGCAGGATAAAGAAGAATTTGGGCGGTTTTTTGTCCGAAAGAAACATTTTTTCCGCCAGCGCGGAAAGAAGTGTATTCGGCGGAGACTTTTGATCGCTTTTTCGGCCATCACACCAATTTTAAACGCTTTATTATGATGCTGAAACTTCCGGAAAGTCTTCAAATTTTTGACGCAATAAATCACACAGACAGCGACATCGCAATGCGATCCCATATAGCGACTGCACGGTGCAGCCTGTCGCTGCAACACCGATAAAGTTCGAGTGCACCGTGCGGAGGTTTGAAACAGCAAGGCAAAAGGAAACTTGAACAAAAAATATTTTGTTGTTTTCTGGTGCACCAAGTGGTTTTCCGATGGCTTAGCTTCTGCCAAAGCTTGGTGACAAAATTTTCGAAGGCATACGAAGCCAGCAGGGTGTTCTAGCCAGGCCATAAAAATTGTGTTGGACCATGTCTTGTCCGCAGCTGAGTTATGGCCTCCGCCGATTCGGCGAGCGTCCGCCATACCTTCGCCGAACACTTGGTAAACATGAAAATATGCAAATATCTTTGCTTCAACCATCAAACTTCATAATAAAGCGTTTAAAGTTGGTGCGATGATCAAAAAAGCGATCAAAAGTCTCCGCCGAATACACTGCCTTCCGCGCTGGCGGAGAAAATGATTCTTTTGCACAAAAAACCGCCCATATTCTTCTTTATCCTGCAAAAAGAATTTTTCGGATATCTTGATTGAGCGCCAAGAAATCGACAAAAACTTTCCGGCACATTTCTCTGGACACCCTGTATTGTAGTAGGTAAAATTTTTTTGATCTCTTGACCGATTTGGGTTTGTTGATGAAACGGGTTGATTAAAAGTGGGGTCAGGAGACGTTAGGAAAGCTGTAGATGAAAAATTAGAGGGAGTTTTGGATATAATTTATATTGTAGTAGGCATCAATTTTTGGCTTTGTATAATCAATTTTTATCTCCCAAATTTTCAGGTAGTGATAGTGGAAGAGAAGGAGGCCTCTCAAATTCGTATTTTTGTCCGTTTCGCCGACCCCACGCAAGCCGAGGCCTGTCTGAAGGTGATGAATGGACGGTGGTTTGATGGCCGACAAATCGAGGCCAAGTCCTACGATCAAATCCTCTTTGAACACGACGATTTCAGCGGCTGAACAGTCGCTCTAAAATACGGACCCTATTAAAGACTATTTTATTCTTTGTTTATTTTAGAATTCGTGATAATTCTCTGAAATCTAAGGCACCGCGGCTCGCGCCCAGGAATGGCAATAGGAAGGAAGAGAGAGGGGAAAGAAAATTCGATATAACCAATTTATACGGCACTCAAAACTTTCTTTGACAGATTCTGTGCACAATTAATGACAAATTCGAAATTAGCGACCAATAATTGAAAAAAACATCAACAAGAATGGGAAAAAATAAAAACTGGAAGTACGCACTGTGCGAAAGGGGGGTTTTGGGGAATGATTTTTGGTCCGAAAAAAGTTGGGATTTTTTGAAATAAAGCTGGAGTTGAGGGGAAATTTGCCAGTTTATTCATCTTACCCCACCCGGATTTGTTATGAAATTGAAAAATTTGAAGGAATTTTTTCGATTTTTTAATCTTAACAAGGTACTAATCGGTTCGTAAAGTCGCTGGAGTGATTTTTGGCGTTTGCAAAATCACTCCAGCGGCTTTAAACGGACTAAAATGGGAGATCTGATCCAGTGGCAAAAAAAGTACCATTTTGATATCCGGGAAGTATCAAAAATGTGGCAAAATGCTTCCCTCTCCAAGTGAAAAAACTTCGATTGGGCCCGCTCTTTTTGTGAGGGCCCTTACAAACGAATTTTTTTTCACTTGGAGAGGGAAGCATTTTGCCACATTTTTGATGCTTCCCGGATGCAAAATGGTACGTTTTTTGCCACTGGATCAGGTGCTCCACTGTCGTATCTTGTTAAGGTAAAAAATCGAAAAAATTCCTTCAAATTTTTCAATTCCATAACAAATCCGGGTGGGGTAAGATGAATCCACTGGTAAATTTCCGCTCAACTCCAGATTTATTTCTAAAAATCCCAAAATTTTTCAGACCAAAAATTATTTCGCTAAAAGTCAGAATCTCGTATTCTAACCCAAATTTTCCGCAAAAAATCGCGTTTTTTCGCACAGCGCAAGAAAACAAAATCCGCCGTGATCCGGCGTGGAAATTCGGGGAAAAAATTACACTCCAACGATTACAAGACACTCTCCATCTACTCCTGTTTGGTTTTGTCGTCCTCGGAGCTCGAGTCCTCGCGGATGTCGTCGACTCCGCCGCCTTTTTGCGTCGACTTGTAGGCAATCTTCAGCATGAGGAAGGTCCAGAAAAAGTGCAAAATCAACAGAATCAACAACAACGAGGTGAAAATTCGCGGCACAATCGGGCGTTGCAGCAGGTTCAGCCATTCGTAGTCGGCCTGGATGGATTTGGGGGCCGACACGACGATCGAGCGGATGATAATCAAGGGGAACAGCAGGATGCGGGTCAAAATCCATGTGACCAACAGGGCCAAGAACGTCACGGTCAGGGCACGTTCCCATTTCGCGTAGCGGAACAGCTTCCCGAGGTCACTGAAGACAATATTATACCATTTTTTTTAGATTTTTTGGGATTTTTTTGACATCAATTATATTGCACTTGATAGGAATTAAAAAAATGGTCTCAAAATTTTTGCAAACTCAAGTTTTCGACTCTAAAATTTCTCAATCTGACTTGCTAACGACCATCAACTTAGATTTACTTCCATTTTCACGTATTTTCCTCAACTTTTCATCAAAATCTTATCCATGACAAAAACTGGTCACAAAAATTTTATCTAAAGCCTTAAAAGTAAAAATCTCAGCACACAGCATCACTCAGTAAACCTGGCTTATATTCGAACCTCCAGATCTTCTGCTACTCTTCTTTTTGCCCAACTTTTTCATCAAAATATTACACATGGCACATTGAGGGCATTTTTGGCCAAAAAACCTCAAATATCAGCCCCAAAAGCACTAAAAATAAAACGTAAATATTCTTTAAATCCACCTACAGCAATATATCCGCCGTGTCGTGACAAATGAGGACCAATGTTCCGACGCGGACAAAATTTGTGGTCCAGCTGAGGGATAACAACAAAATGGTCGCCACGTGATGGATGACCATCTCCCAAAAGTCGGAGCGCTTTACATCGATCGTAAATGACCTGAAATTACATATTATTACTTATAATCCATAAAACCAAAAAAAAAAAAAAAAAAAAATTTATAAAATTTCAAAAAAATTTCCCAAAAAAACCGTCTCACCCGATAAGTAGCGACCAGTAAAATCCGGATTGAATTGTGTAGTACCACCAGACCTTGTCCACCATCGCATGGAACGGGTAATTCCTCCAGCTGTCATCCACATTCATCCATTGTGGCTGGTCATGGAGCACATAGATGCCGACTACCCATATCGTGCTGTAATAGACCAAGCGCCACACTGTCTCAGCGACCTTTTTGAAGCGGGATTGGGCTGAAATTTTCGGGGAACTATTATTTTTAGGCCAGATTTTTCTAAATATATACAACATGAAGTTAGAAGCAAAAAATATATTCGAAAATACAATTATTTTTACGAAAAGTTGATACAGCATCTCTTCTAGAGGTCTTCTAGATCATGAAAAAAATCATTAACATCATTTCTGACGTATCATTTTCGATTTTCGGACATTACTTTAGTCTAGTGTAATATCCTCCAAAATCCCGTTGCATTTCCAAAACTTCCGACCTAAACTCAAAAAAAAAATGCAATAATCTTCCAAAAACTTACAGAGACATCCTCCGTTGAAGTGAGCTATGCTCGCTGAGAGCGTGCTTTGTCCCTCCTTCAGCTTGTACAAGCCGATGGCGCGGCCGACCGGCAGTTGGACGAAACTCTCGACGAAAATCCTCAGAAACAACAGTATCACGCCGGCCAGAACGCCGTAGCCGAGCTCGTAGAACTGCGGGAACGTGACCAACTTGCCGTCCACCACTCGCGGCGCGAAATCGTCCCACTTGACGCGTTCGGGCAGCCAAAACCGCTCGCTCCACAGCCAGCTCGACATCTCCCCCGACCTGCAAACCACCAAGACTCTAATTCGTCCTATTCTAGCGCGTCATACACAAAAACTTAAAAAATACGGTGCGAAAACGAAAAAAACATCCAAAATCAGGCCAAAGGCCAAAAATAAGGTAAAAAACTGTGGAAAAACAATTCACACGTAAAAATAACCGCTGTAAACAGGTGAAACACAGCATTTCACGTGAGAAAATGCTCCGAGAACAATGCGGGTCTGGCCGGTGCGCCGGAACATTGGAGAAATTGTGTAAAAATCGGCCATTCAGTCGGCTGACCGAAGAACGTTAAACTGGGCCGGCGGAATTATCAATCGCAATATTCATTATGAATCAGAATGGAAAGGCTATCAAATTTAGACCAAAAGTTTGGCAGACAGGAATGGAAACGGTTGGAACAAAGGAATTATATTATAATAGGCGAGCCTGCACTTTTAGCTCCTATTTCTTAACGAAAATAGTGGAAATGCGAAGAAATTGATATTGGAAAAGAGAGAACGTGCTATTAACTTCATATTATTTCTATTTGGGCGCTCTAAAATCCAAAAGCAGGTGAGAGTTTAAATAATTTAGGATTTTTTACTAGCCTCAAAACAAAATCGCCAAAATTCACAAAAACATAAAGACTCATTAGGCTGAAAGCAATATCGATATAATTCTGAATATATTGAAGACCTAAAAAGCCCTAAATTCCCGTATCTAACATCACTTAACAACCAGAACAACCGATATTATCCTTGCCTACCTATTCCAGAAAACCGCCCCAAACAGCTCAAAGACCGCGCTTATAAACATAAAACAGGGGAAACAGGCCAACAATGGTGTTGTGATGCGATTAAAAACAATCCGATTATACAAACGGCATGGTTTTATAAACAAAACGAGTTCTCGGATATTGTACTTGACAATCTCGCCAAACCGGCTACAAAAGCCACTCCTTTCGGCGGGAAATTGTTCCTAAAACGGAAAGAAAGAAAAAAGAAAGGTAAACCAACCAACAGACGAGCGCTCACCCGCTTCTGAAACATGATTGATGGGCTTATCAGTGAGAAAAAGGAATTCCCAGTTTTTGTGCTGAATCCGGCGGAAATGCGCGATCCGGCGGAACCGTGTCGATGGATCGAGGCCGTCGAACGTGTCGGAAGGCTGTTTGGGTGCCAGTGGATGAGGTCACCCAACGGCGGAATGCGAATTATCAATTCTCGGCGAAAGCGCAAGACTTGACCCGGTTTGCACAGGGGTGGTCAGCAGACCCTATTTTTCCGATTTTCGGCCCGCGGCCCGGCCCGTCTAATCACCGGCCCGGCCCGGCCCGTCTAGTCTTTTTCCAGGCCCGGCCCGGCCCGGCCCGTGACGGGCCTGGCCCGGCCCGGCCCGGCCCGTGCAGGCCCGTCTATAGAGGGTTCTGCGAACTGCGCCCAGGCTCGGGATCTAAACTGAGGCAAAAAAGGCGTTGATCTAGCTAGTAAAGGATCAATGTGATAGTTTTGTGGTTCTATAATGGAACTATAGACTTGTAAACGTGTTAGAACTTGAGAAACAGCAACTATAACAACATCAATTAATTTTCCCGGCGCGAAAACAATGAATGCCAACGGTTTGGCATTGTATTTTAGACGGGCCGGGCCGGGCCGGAAAAACCCCAGGCCCGCGGCCCGGCCCGGCCCGGCCCGTGACGGGCCCGGCCCGTTTGTCAATTTCCATTTTTGAGGCCGGCCGGCCCGTTTGGGCCGGGCCGGGCCGGCCCGGGCCGGGCCGGCCCGGGCCGGGCCGGCCCGGCCCGCCGACCACCCCTGGGTTTGCAACCTTCGCGTCAAGTGTTGCATTTGCGTGAGAAATACGATGAAAAGTGCGACAGAGCTAGGGGTTTGCATTTTTACCAATGGTAGGTCATGTGGGACAGCTCATAAGATCAATCGACGCCAAAAAGAGCGGATAATATTCATATTTTCGATGTTATACCACCTGTTACATGAAGACATTAAATTAGGTAAAAACTGTAAAAAAGATACTGTAAAACTGTTTAATGTGATGTGTATGCTGAATAGATACTCTACCTTCAATGTGTCAACCTTTAATTCCTCGAATTATGGCAAAATCAACGCATTTTTATATTATCATATGACGGACACGTCTTGAAACTGCTAAAACTTGTTTTTTCCTCTCAATAATCTCTACCCAGCCTGCTTTACATGCAATTGGCAGAGCGCTTGCCTCATTTTCAGTCTACTTTTCCTCCGTCACGCAGAACTCCAAAGGATGCTGCCCGTTTTTTCGTTTAGAGATCTGATGACTGATAACTTGCAACTCCTATCTATTCTTCAAAATTCAGGTTTCAGCAGACAATAACTCCCGCATTCCTGCTTCATTTTTCTTTCTCAACCTCTACTCCCTCAAACTTTTTTGAAACGGATGTTGTTTCGGGCTTATCAAACTTGCTTTGATGATATCTTCATGTACAACATAGTAAAGTCAAACATAGAAAAAATCGAATAAAACACTATCGTATACACTTCGAACTTTTATTCAGTCCAACTTCTTCGATTGAGATGCTGATAAAACATACAAAATCCCAAAAATTGATAAAAAATCAAAATTTTCGGGGAAAAGTTCGAAACAGCCTGAGGCGTTTTTACAAAATGGCTGGTTGAGCACTCTATTGTCTGTAGTTGCCGTGTCCAGCGTTGTTGCCAGCGGCGCCGGGGCCGAAGGCTCCCTCGCCGGAGCGGGTGGGGCATGGGCAGTATTCGGCGTCCTTTCCTGGGCGTCCGCTGGGTCCCTCCTCTCCCTCGGCTCCAAGGGGTCCGGGGGCGCCAGGAGCTCCTGGTGGGCCGGGTGGTCCTTGTGGGCCGGCGGGGCCTGGTCCGGCGTCCTTGCCGCGGTCTCCCTCGGGTCCTTGTGGGCCGGCGGGTCCGCGCGCTCCACGGGGGCCGGGGCGTCCAATTGGGTGTTCGGCGTCGCGTCCCTTCTCTCCGGGGAGTCCGGCGGGTCCGACGTTGCCGGCTGGGCCGGGTGGTCCTTGTTCTCCGGGGGATCCGGGGTTTCCGTCGCGTCCGGGCAGACCAGCCTGTCCCTTGGCGCCGTTGTGTCCGCGGGGTCCGGGACGGCCGATGGCGCCGGGTGGTCCTTGGGGTCCGGCGGGGCAGTGGAAGCAGGCGCCGCTGTCCTGGCGTTCGGGGCTGATGTCTTCGGCGTCCTTGCCGGGGATACCGTCGAGACCGGGGAGGCCGGCGGGTCCGGACTTTCCGTTGACTCCCTTGGGTCCGGGTGGTCCGGCGGGGCACTTGTTGTTCTCGGTTTGGCATTGGCATCCGCCTGGTCCTCCTTCGCTGGAGAGTCCTGGTGGGACGGATGGTGGGGCGGCGCCGCCTGGGGTTCCTGGCGCGGCTCCTCCGGGGCCTTTTGGTCCGGCGCCGCTAGGTCCACTGGGTCCGGATGGTCCGCCTTCGTAGCCGTTGCCGGGCCCGGATGGCTTGCTTGGTCCGCCTTCGTAGCCGCTGGCTGGCTTTTCGGGGGCCCCGCTGTCGTAGCCGGCGTCACGGCGGAAGCGGCGTTGGTTGGAGCCGAGCTTGATCATGTCGCGCCACATGTCGTCGGTGGCGACGCGGAACTGGCTCATCTCCTGGTCCAGGAAGTCCCATGTGGACTGGATGTCGGAGTAGATGCTGCCGAGGAAGAAGAGCGACACGATCAGCGAGATGCCCGACACGGACGAGGCCAAGAAGGTGGCCGTTGTGATCTTCATGGCTGATGATCCACAAACCTTTCCGCAGCTCGAGTTCGGGCGCCTTTTATAGACGCCGGGGGAAGTGTCGTTGGATCATGTCCGGGTCATCGATGAACGCCAGAGATTGTCGTTCGACGGAAGCTGCGCGCTCCGCCCTCTTCCGCCCCGCAGGCGTTTGGGGGGCGACGCGAGTGAGGATTGATGGTTATGAGAGGCGGGAGGAGATGACGGCGGAGTTCAGCGAGCCTTGCAAGGAGTTGCAAACAGTCGAAAATCCTAGAAAATCCGAGAAATAAAATAAAAGTAACTTCTACCAACATAAAAATAAAAAAAAGTATTCTGTGCAGAATACGAGAAAACTTTTAAAACACGACGAGGGACATTTCTACAGTAACACTACTGTATTTACAGCAGTTTGCCTTTATTTCTCCGGGTTTTATGCCCATGATATTATCCATGGTAAACACCTAAAAATTCTGTTTTACGGTCAAAATTGAAGTTAAAATTATTGTAACGATCACTCATTAGTCTTGATTTATTATAAAATTACCAAAATCTTTTCAAAATTTTCAATTCCTGCCATTTTTGGCAAATTTTGGCTTTCTGTTTCAAGCCGTTTAAATTGTAAAATACGCATTGAGGAGCTGTAGAATAATTTTTGGAGCCTTGCAAAAGACCTTTTAAGCCATATAGCAGTCTTTTTTTCACCTTACGGTCTTTTCATCAGCATTTTTATAATGCTTATAACTCTTTATGCTAAAGTAATGTAACACAACTTTGAGCCCTTCCCGAAACAAGGTGTCGGTTCGTTTTCCCGAATCTTCGTTGCCGTTCTGTCTGGTCTTTCGTTTCTTTTCAACGCCTCGGGTCATTCATCAGCCCCGATTAGCGAGCAAATCCAGTTCTTAATCAGTTTTGATTTCGAAAGTAAATTTCGCGCCCTGCCTCGATCCGTCATCGAGACGCTCGCGAAAGCTCGAAACTCCATCGACTCGAAACTTTTTCCGCAATTTTTCCATCGACGGATTTCGTCGATGAAAAAAAAATTCGTCGATGAAAAAAGGAGAGATCATTGACGGGAAAGTCTAGAGAGGTCGATGGACTGAATTTTTCGACGAGCGAAAAGTCAAAAGAGAAACGGGATGAAACAAAAAAGGTTGGGATTTTCGGTCATGTACAATATACCGGTTCGACGATTTTGGGCGCGAAATTTCACGGTTCATCGACGAAATGGGTAATAGGTTAATTTGCTACACATTCTTGCGCATCTTTGTTTGCGCATTGTTTCGGGATTTTTTGATATTTAACGGGAAAATTAGGTGGTCTGAGAGGAACTGGGACGACTGGGGAAACCGAAAAATATTACTTTTCTTCGATGCAAGTGTCGAAATTAGGATAATCGAGGGTACTGATTTATCAGATGACATTCATTTTTTTTTTGATCCTTAATTTTTCTTTTTAAACTACTTAAAAGTAGTACTGTAAAGTAAATTTTTTTTGAATTTTTTTCATACTCGATTTGGGGGTTTTCTGCTTTCAAATCAGAAAAAATGAATAAGATTTTCGAAAATCAGCACCATCGAAAACCCCTAAATCAAGTCGTTATGAAAAAAATTCAAAAAATTACTACATTACAGTACTACTTAAAGAAAAATTAAGGATCAAAAAATGAATGTCACTTGATAACCAGCACCCTCGATTATCCTAATTCCACACTTGCATCGAAGAAAAATAATACTTTTCGGTTTCCCCAATCGTCCCAGTTCCTGTCAGACCACCTAATTTTCCCGTTAAATATCGAAAAATCCCGAAACAATTCACGAACAAAGATGCACAAGAATATATAACAAATTAACCTATTACCCATTTCGACGATGAACCGTGAAATTTCGCGCCCAAAATCGTCGAACCGGTATATTGTACATGACCGAAAATCCCAACTTTTTTTGTTTAATCCCGTTTCTCTTTTGACTTTTCGCTCGTCGAAAATTCAGTCCAACTCCGGACCTGACATGGTCAATATAACGAAAAAAAATCAAAATTCAATCAAATTTTGCAGTACAACGCCGTGGAAGAACCAGTGAGTTCCGTTTTCTACAACGAACACTATTTCAATCACCAAAAATAGTGAAAAATGAAAATTATTTACAAGGCATTCAAATATCGAAAAAATCCGTATTTTACATCATTTTACATTCTGAGATTCTTGAAATTGGGGTCGGCCCGTTCTTCAATGTAATTGCTAAACTTTGAGAGGAACTTGTCCTTAATATGAGGCTCAAACAACGGGAGGGGGTTCAGATTCCAGCAAATCATGCTAAAATAAGGTAAATTAATGTTGCAAATTTATAAAAATAAGTATTATTTTGTCATCAAAAGATGAAAAATTGTCTGCAAATTTCAGTCTTAGTCTTAACTTGGCCTTTTTTGATTTAATTTTATCTAAAATAAGGTAGCTTTTACCTAAAGTAATATAACGTTACTAAAAAAATAAAAAAAATCTCAAATATATTCCAAACAGAACATACATAATCCGATTTCCTTGATATTTCGCACCGAAAAACTTCATACCAATCAATTCCCTCAGGTCGGAATCAAAATTCTTTTCGGTCAAGTATAATATCGACCGTTCCGGGATTCCCTTCTGATTTATGAATCGTTTGTACTCACTAAACAGATATCGACTTGGGAAATACAGATGGACTCGTTCGGTTTTGATCGCGGCGGCCATCAACAATCCGTATTGGCGATCAGTAATTTCTGAAAAAATGGTCATAACTATATTATTGGACATCAAAACCTGGCGATTTTAAGTTCTAAATATCACAAAAAGTTCAATAAAGACATTTTTATATCAACTTACGATCAGCCAGCTCTTTGTATGGGTCAACACTCAATCTTTCCTTGATCAGGTCAAGTATAATATCAGAGATCTCCAAAGCTCCCTCTGAGTCGTAATAAGTATCAACCAGGTCCTTTGCCAAGAGTTTTAACGCCCCATAGATCGGATTTAGCCTACATATTCTGTAGAAATTGATCGGAATTTCAGTCGGCAACTATAAGGTGTCATGGTTAATATAAATCATGTTTTCTGAGGTAAAACTCAAAAGCTTTGAAGAATTCCTACTTTAAAAAGCTTCCTTGTAGTCTTGGACAGGTCCGTAGTGGCAAAATTCAGCATCTCCGTGAAGAATTCCCAGCATTTTTCCGGCGTTTTGTTGGGTATCATCCGTAAAGAGTTTGACGATAACCTCGAGGCAATCCGTTTTTCAAACACCGATAAACCTTTCTGAAAACATTCACAGTGCCGTATTTTATCTTCTGAAGTGATCCTAAAAACAGAAACACAAAAATCAAAGACTTACTTGACTTTCTCCCACCAATATCAATAGCAAAGGTGAAGATCGGACCCGTTGTGCCAACGTATAGAGCACATTGTTGCCAAAAGTGCCTTTAAACTTCTCGAAATTGTAGATGACATAGCACACCTTCGAATCCTGGTCCAAAAGCTCTTCCAGCTGTCGTAATCGCTCTTTTGCTGAGATCATGTCGTCCAGATTGGCGTTGTGCTCAATCAAATTGATCTCCCCCTTCTGCGCATGGGCAAATCGTCGCACAACCGAACGTTTCCCCGATCCCGGAGGTCCAAGCAATGTTATCGAGGCCCCAGTCTTCTGTTCTAACATTGCATCAAAACTCTTTTGAAGGAATCTGAAAATTGGGCTAGTACAATATCGGAAAAGGGGAAATTTAAATATAATCTGTTGTGATTAAGAGGAATATAGAGTTAACGACCTAAAACGCAGCAAAAACTATCAAAAACACCTCAACTTACCGTTGTACATCTTCAATATTGTAAAGGAAGTCAGCAATTCCTTTGAGGACCTTATGTAAATCATCTTCCGATAGCTTCTGCTTCATATTCGATGAAAATATGGTACCGAACACTTCGTTTATTATTATTTCTCACAAGTTGATGAATTTTGATCAAGAATTTTCCGAATTATTTTTTCGAAAATAAAATTCGCGCTTACCGCGGCAAGCTGCGCCCTACCTTCCAAAAAAGTGAAGTCGCGGGCGCAACTAGCAACTCCAAAAATTAGGCCAAAAAAGTTCAATCGACCCAAAATCATCGCATAATATCCAATTTTCGTCACACGCATGCTTTTACACTCCTAATTCAACTATTCATCAAGTTCAATATAACAGAAGATAAAAATTTATCCAATTGCAACAAGTAAAAGGTTCGAATCACTGGGGACTTAGATCTTGTTGAAAGCGACAATGTCGACGGATTGGACGTGATCGGAGAAGTCTTCTTGGATCTTCTCGATGAGGTCATCAACCGAGACCTTGGCGTCCTCGATGGTGGAGACGATCTGCAGCTTCTGGATTCCGTATCCGATGGGGATGAGTTTGGCTGAAAGATGTAAAGTTTAGATGACACATCGATAATTCTATCTACATTTCAACTCCTTCATTTTAACCCTTTTTGGCGGTAAACTATCAAATTATATTATACTAGGTCAAAAAAGTCATCAGATCTCCAATTTCTCGGATTTTTATGATACATCTGGCCCTGTAGTTCTCTGAGATCATGGTAAAACTATTTTCATCTCGAATACTAAACCTTAAGCGACATAATGGATAAAAAATCATATCACACTACATCAAGTTATAAAAATCCAAAAAAATCTCAAGTACTCCCATTTCCTTGCAACGCCATGTATAATATGACCCACAGACCACCTCAAACTTACTGGCTCCCCAGACAAGACCGTCCTGTTCGATGCTCTTGACCAACTTCTCCATTTCCTTCAGATCAGTCTCGTCATCCCATGGTTTCACATCCAGAATAACCGACGACTTGGCGATTGGGCCGGGCTTGGTCGCCTTCTTCGCAGCGTAGGCCTTCAGGCGTTCCTCGCGGACCTTGGCGGCTTCGGCGTCTTCTTCTTCATCATCAGAGCCGAACAGATCAAAGTCCTCATCCTTCTTTTCCTCCTTGGCTGGAGCGGCGGCTGGAGTGGCGGCTGGGGCCTTAGCTGGGGCGGCGGCTGACGATCCAAGGCATACTCCGGTCAGCTGCAATATTATTTATTCTCAACAGCCAAGTATAATATCGAAAAAAAAGTATTTAAAATCAAAAAAATTAAAAATTGAAGCCTTTTGCCTAAGGTAATATAAAAAAAAACTCTACAGCACCTCAAAATCTACAGTGACGGACCTGATCCAATGGCAAAAAACGTACCATTTTACATCCGGGAAATATCAAAAAATGTGGCAAAATAACTCCCTCTCCAAGTGAAAAAAAACTCGTTTTGAAGGGCGGCAGCTCTTTATGCGAGGCCGCCCTTCAAAATGGGATTTTTTTCGTTGGAGAGGGAGGTATTTTGCCACATTTTTTGGATACTTTCCGGATGCAAATTGGTACGTTTTTTGCTATTGGATCAGCTCCGTACCTTAATCTCAACTCAAATCGACACCATCAGGCAGGAAATCCCGCAATCTTCCTCTAAATTCCTCCTGGAGCTGATTACAAAGTCCCTTCGACATGGGAAACTTGATGGCTTGCCAAAACAAAGTGTAAATTCGATTCCTTCTGCCTTGAAATACTGATCGGAGGTCCTTTTTCTCTTCAAATCCTCTAATCACATCTCCAAAATTGGACAAAACAAAAGCTTCAATCGCCTTTTCCTCATCATCAACATCAATTTTCCCTTTTTCATACAAAATTGAGACGTCATGCTGGAAAACTTGATGGATTTTGCTGTATTTCATCCCATTCTGCTTCTCTTTCGCTGATTTCTCCATCAAAACAGCTTCATTCAAGGCTCTTGGGACTTCCGATTTGACGAATTCCAAGGTGATCGCATTACGATTGTGGAAAAATTGGTCCCGATTTAAATACCCCGAGGCTGCGTAGCCTTTAACCGGCTGGAATTCGAAGGCCCGGCTCAACAAGAATCCATGATTCGCCGCAATTTCAAGTGGATTCCAACTGTCTTTCCGATGAAGTGGAACGTCCTTTTGGAACAAATTTCCTTGTGGAATATCAAATCCAGCTTGCAAACAGGTCAAGGACAACTGAAACTTCGACCGCTTGGCCATCCTCTCGGCCAAACTTTCAAAGCATTGGCCTAACAGCAATTTCGATCTTCTGATGTTAGTTTTGCCTCCAAAATGCGGAAAGTTCCAGATAATCAATCCAAATTCGTATGCAAAGCCGGGCAGATTAGTGGCGTCAACTCCAAATTCGACAGAGCAACGGGGACGATATTGTTTTAGAACCTCCAGAGAAACTCGACCTCGAGGATATCTTGAGAGAAATTCTGATTCCGAAGCTTCAAGAACCGATCCAGTTATACGAACATGAGGAAGAAGGGAGGCCAGAGCAGCTGAGTAGCTCAGATTCCCATCACCAAGAACCAAGATTGAGGATACTAGCGCCTAAAGCCCTGCTTTAGTGTCTAGTACAATATCGACCAGAGGAAACCGGCAAAACAAAAATTTAAAGGCTCAAAAACCGGCTAATTGCTCGAGTATATATTCTAGGTTGTCTAAAGTCCGAAAGAACAAAAAAAAATGCTCACCTTTTGGACGATCTCTTTCAACTCAGCCAAGTCCTTCTTGATTTGAGCGTTCTCCTCTTTCAATTGAGCAACTTCGGCCTTCAAATCGTTGTCACCAGAAGTGCTGCGACCTGAAACAACTAATTAGCTCAAAAATTTAAGCATTTCCTAAGTTTTACATCAAAATTTCTCCTTATTCACCATGACCATCCAGACTCAACATAAAATAAATTCAAAATCTCCTTACGGTTGCGGTTTCTGGAGTTGTGCTTGCTACGGCCTCCCTTTCCACCGCGCACTTCGTCCAAGGTCTTCTTGGCCTCATCGATGGCTTCACGGACGGAGGGAACGTGAGAGCTTCGGCGATGACCTCCACGTCCCTTATGATGACCTCCCTTATGGGTGACTTCGGTGGGGATGTTGGTGTAGGTGCGGTTGGACTTGAAGTACAGACTGTCGGCAGCCTTGATGGCCAATGAGATTGGCAGATTGGCCTTGAATTCGGCGCGGAGAGCTTCAATCGACATGGTAACCTGGAAATGGGTAAGGGTAATATAAAAATGGCAAAATCTGGGCAAAAACTTTTGTAAAGTCGCGCAAAAGATTGCTAAAAAGTAAGATGAAGTAGAATTTTTCCTGAAAATTATAAAAATTATTTTTTTTCTTTCGACAGTAGTCTTGTTTTCGCTACGGGAAGCAGATTGCACCACTGTGTTTTCGCGCGAAAAAGTTTTTCGAAGAAATAAATTATTTTTTTTCCGGATTTTCTCACAATCTTCACCTTCAGCACCTGCGAGACATCCTCTACGATGGCGTCTCAAGCTCCCGGGTTTAATAAAGCTTTTTTGGATCAGTATTTGCAAGATTATTACCTCCATCTCTTCCCGGCCAAGTTGTACATGAAATGGTTAGCGTATGGAAAACGTAAGAGAAATAGCCTTTTGTTTCTGTGGTTTAGAGCTGCTACTTGATGTGCTGAATCTAATTATGACTGTAGTTTTGGTCTGTGCGTTTATTTTCCCAATGATTTTGACAAATCTTTGTGAGGTCCCAAGTATAATGTAAAACATTAAAGTTTTTGGTCATATTTTTGTTTCAGCGGCTAAAGAACTCCTGAACCGTCGAGAATTTGGGTTTACTTTTGATCAAGCGATGCATCGTTACTTATCTTTCACCGATCCAAACGAATTGACCAAACAGTTGGTAGCGAAAAAGCCAAGAAAGTTTGAGATTGGTGCTGTTGCGACTGTTCCGGTAAGCACTCTACTTTTTTCCTTATGTGTTTAGATGGCTCAAAGAGACAGTGTGTGCAAGGAAGAGTTCGAATGGGTCGAACGAGAGCTGACTTTTGATATTGACATGGACGACTACAACAGTGTCCGGACTTGTTGTCAAGACAAGAAGGTCTGTCAAAAATGTTGGTCGTTCATTTCCATCGGTGCCAAGGTCATAAATTTCATTTTGACGGAGCATTTCGGATTCAAAAAGTTGTTGTTCGTCTTCTCCGGTCGACGAGGACTTCACGTGTGGTGTGCCGACGATAAGGCTCGCAAGTTGGGTGATCTGGAGCGCAAAGCGATTTATGATTATCTAAATTGCCGAGATCTTCGAATTAACAAAGACAAACGACTGCACAAATCTATCTTGGACTTTTGTCGAGTAATTTTGGACGCGCCGGAAACTGTGGACCTGGTGGTGGATCAAGGATGGATGGAAAACACCGAAGACTGGCTGAAAAAATGTCCCAACCGAAAACTTGAGAGTCAGATTCGAACAGCCTTCAAAAAGTAGGCTTTTTTGTTTGTTCCGCCACAAAAATCAAAAAAAAAATTTTTGTCATGGATAATATAAATTTTCAAAATAATTCCTCCGAAACTTCTAAGCTATGTTTCATGACCTTCATAGAGGCAAGCAACACTAGTTTAAGGCTTAATTTTCACTAATTTAAATAGTTTTTTCACCATTTTTTTTATCATGGATAATGTCCAAAAAATTTCAGAATGCCCGATCCAGCAAAGCGCTTCGAACTCCTCAAATGCATCTGTGATCCCAAGTCCCACAAAGAGTCGGAATCGCGGCTAGAGCCTCCAACTCCAGAGGCAGTCGCCTTTTTTTACCTGTTTTTATTGGAGAGGATGCATCCAAAAATGGATGCCCCCATCACAACCAAAACATATCACTTGTTAAAGTCGCCATTCTGTGTTCATCCAGAGACAGGAATGGTCTCGGTGCCATTTAGCGCGAATTCGGGGCACCTATTCCGATTGGACAAGGTCCCGAGAGTCGAGTAGGTGGCTTCAGTACTTTTCGGACAAAAAATTATATTATCCATGACCTACTCGGCTTCATGGAGATTGGACAGAGTGAAACTCGACAGAAATAAATTGGACGGAGAGTGGGAATTGGACAAGGGGAGATTGGGCGAAGTGAAATTGGACAGTTTTTTTTCATTGCAAAGAATAGTTAAATAGTGACATTACAGTAGGGGACCTGATCCAGTGGCAAAAAACGTACCATTTTGCATTCGGGAAGTGTCAAAATGTGGCAAAATGCCTCCCTCTCCAAGTGAAAAAACTTCGTTTTGAAGGGCGCGCTTTTGAAATCGGAGTTTTTTCACTTGGAGAGGGAAACATTTTGCCACATTTTTGATACTTCCCGGATGCAAAACGGTACGTTTTTTGCCACTGGATCAGGTCCGCTACTGTAATGTCACTATTTAACCGTCTTTGTAGTGAAAAAAAATCTGTCCAATTTCACTCCGCCCAATCTCCCCCTGTCCAATTTCCACTCTCTGTCCAATTTATTTCTGTCGAGTTTCACTCTGTCCAATTTCCATGAAGCCGAGTAGGTCATGGATAATATAATTTTTTGTCTGGAAAGAACTCAAAGTAATTTTTCATGATTGTAGCGAGCTGATAAAGCAATTGAAAAATGCCAAAGCCATTCAAGACGAGTCTGCCGATGAGAAAGAGAACGCCCGGAAAGTGCTGTGTAAGTTGGATGAGAAGTCGTATTTTCGACAAAAAAAATATTTTAAGATTGCGTAAAACTTATTATTAGTGGATTTGAAAAGCTGTTTAGGACAATATTTGCAAAGTTTTATGTTCAATTTGGCCAAAAATTTAAAAAAATTATATTATACTAGGCAAGATTGTAAGTTTTGCCTGTGAATTGAAGAATTTTGATGTTAGATAGCTCGAATTAGCTTTAAAATACTTCTTATTAAATTTACTAGACTTTACATCTCCATTTGGCACGTATCTCATCGATTTTAATACATTTTTTCGCTAATCTTTCACAATTCTTTACAAAATTTTAGTATTTTTTGAATTATATCGGCTATTTTAGATTACAAGCGAACCGATCTCGCCCCATACATCGAGAACTTTGAAGTTTTCATCAATAATGTTGTAAAAGACGCCTAGAATATCAAAACTTTTTCATGGATTATATAATTTTTTAATTTTTTTGACTCTCAAAGTTTTTTACTAATCTATTTGGTCATAAATACGAATTATCTATTTTTTCAATAACTTTTATCGACTTTATGGCTATTTACACCTATGGTTTTGTATATTCTCGACCCCATGGAATCCTCAAATCATCGGCGCTCTCAATTCCATCCGCTATAGCTCGACCCCGCTCTTTGCTGAGCTCATCGGGACTAAGGTGGTATTCGGGGATGAATCCGGTGCTTTGACTCGACTCCATGACTTTTACCTGAAAATTTTTATATTACACTAGGCAAAATTGCTATAAAACAGCAAATTTATGACTTCTAACTGTTCAAAAAGTTAATGCTTGTATTTTTAACTGATTTTCGTATGATATTCGACATTTAGAAACTCTTTTTTGAGGCTTTTGAAGAAAAATTTATATTACACTAGGCAAGTGTTAAAAAAAACGGTTCAGAATCTTACCGTGGGTCCCAACCTGACCTTCTTCTCCATTTCAATGATCCTTGTGATCATTTTGAGGTTTTTCAAGATATTTGGGAGCTGGAATTGGCTGTCCAAAAGGGCGTGGGATCTCAGTAAAGGGCCTATGCGAACTCTCTGAATTTTGGTCGGCCTTGCCAGAGATCCCATCGAACAGCCGACTTCGTGGATGAATTGGCTGAAATACGGATTAATTAGGGGGTTAAATCAGTTCTACTGGAAAAAATCAAAAAATTTATATTACACTAGGCAAAGGTGAATTTTTTTTTCTTATAGCGCAGACTTTTGCACGGTTAGTCGCCAAAACCTCCAAAATAGTCTCTTCTATCAAAAACTTTTCAAAAAACACTTAAAAAACTCAAAAATTAGCCAAAATCTTCAAAAATTATCATGGATAATATAATTTTCCTCAATTTCTACCCGTTTTATAACCCGTACTGCCATGAAACGTCTAACCATTACATAATACACCTATACTATTGTTAATGACAGCAAATTCCACCTCTTACCGTAAGAAAACGTCATTTTCTGAGACCACATTCATCTGAAGTTCGAAGGTCGGGAAGTCGAATTTCAGAAGCCTGAGGCCATAGATGATTGGTGATCCGATAATTCGAGGTCTTGCGGCGCCTTGTCTCGCGATTTCGAACGCTTCTTCCGACTGCATGTCCACATTGGCCAGCTCGAAAGACAGTCGCTTGTAGTGGAAGCACAATTTCGTGAGCAGTTTTTTGAACATTCTCGGGGTTATGTGGTCTGAAAATCAAGGAGGACTAAATCTGTGAAAATTTTAATTTCGTTCGACCTTATTTTGCATTCGAAATAAGCAAAAAATTATATTATACTAGGCAACCATCAAATTGTGCGTACCTGCTTTCGCTCTGGCCACAATCTGCCCTTTGCACTCATTTTTGAACGACGCTTCTCCTAACTTGCCACACAGTCGATATTCATTGACCCAGGCCAAGTCTCGAACACTCTCCAAGTCATCAACCGCATCATTCAGGGCGAACACTAAACTTGGAACAAAAAATAAGCTCAAAATACGACTTACCGCAAACTCCGGAAGTCGTGGCTTCCATTGGCTCCATTTCTTCGAGGAGGAAGTCGAGTGGGTTGAAAGTACCGCCGTTGACGAGAGGATGCAACCTAAAGTAACATAATTTATAATTACGGTATAACACGTACGTGTAATCCGGCTGCTCTCTTAATCCCACAACTACTGGGGCCCCCGATTTGGGATGCGGCTCTACAATCGGCCGCTGAATCGTTGGAGGAGGCGGGACCATCAAGGCATTGCCGTGTTCGCATATCCTCTTTATAATTAGCGCTTTCAACGCGGCCAACGAGATGTCACGCTGCTTGTAGACACAAAGAAATCCATTCAAATTGCTTATTACTTCCCGAGCTGTCCATTTATAAATCATTTCTGAGTCTGATTACATTACACATAATCACGGATAGGCAAATCCCGAAACGAAAACTCAAATTGAAGTATTTTCTATATGACAATCACTGACATATAGCTTACTAGTTCGGAAACAGTCACTATCAATCACCAAAGTAATTTTCCAACAACATGTTTAATATCGAACGTCTTTATAACAAAACAATCAAAATAAAAAACGTTCAGAGAACGAAAACAAGGTGCTTTAGTGGCTAGCACGAGCGTGGGCGATTTGGCGGTCACGATGTTCTTGACGGTCGGGACGGACACCCTTCTCCTTGGGCAGAGAGATCAGAGCCTGTTCGCCCTTTCCGATGATGAACACGTTTTGGAGGCTGAAAGTAGACAATGAGGAGATTATTGGCCCGAGTGAGCGGTGGAACGTCTCCCTCATCGCAAGAATGGAAAGCAAATCGAAGATAACACTCTTAAACCCGGCTAGATTTCGAATTATGGCCTAGTACAATATCAAAACCTAGCCAAAGTCAAGTGTAAACTCTTCAATCATACTCCAAACTTGGACACAACAGCCCTTATGATCCTTACGACCATTTCAGACCGGATCTAAGACCCTCCACCACTCGAACCCCAATTGCAAAACGTAAACCGACCTCGACCGGAAAGTTATGCCACCCAGCGGCCCCGGCCCTCTATGAAGATCCCGTTCACCGAGAACGAAACTTACCGAGTGGTGAACGCATTGCCGGCGCTGTCCTTGACGTGAACAATGTCGAAGGATCCGGGATGGCGCTCACGATGTCCGAGGATACCAACACGCCCAATGTTACGACCTGAGGTGACCATGGCGAGGTTTCCGGCGTCGAACTTGACCCAGTCGGTGATCTTGCCGGTCTTGATGTCCAAAACGATGGTGTCGTTGACCTGGAATGAGAGGTTTTTTGATGCGAAATAATCTTCTACCATAAATAATATAGAAATCCCAATTTTCTCCTAAAAATCGAACAAAATAAAAACAAACATACCTTAATGTTGGGGTCGGGGTAACGGATGGTGCGGCCATCATGAGTGACGATGGTTGGGACGGCGTTCTTGCTCAAGAATTGCTTGGTGACCTTGCACAACTTGAACTGCCCCTCGGACTTGTGGATGCGGTGGACGGTGAAACGGCCCAAGGTGTCGTAGAGCATGCGGAACACCTCGTTGGTCTTCTCGATCTCGACGACGTCCATCAATCCGGTGGGGAAGCGCATTTCAGTGCGGACCTTGCCGTCCACCTTGATCAGACGCTGCTTGCAGATGGCGCGCGCCTCGTTGTAGCTGAGCGCGTAGCGCAGACGGTTGCGGAGGAAGAGGATCAAAGGCAGGCACTCGCGGAGCTTGTGCGGTCCGGAGGTGGGGCGGGGAGCGAACGTTCCACCCAACTTGGCCAACATCCAGTGCTTGGGGGCGGCCAAGCGCTTCAGATGACGTCTCTGTCCACGGTAACCCATCTTCGGAGTTGCTTAGGAAGTCCTGATACCCACTAAACACAGAACAATAAAATTTGTGAATAAAGAGGCAAAAATTCGCGAAAATCACGATTTTAGAGACGACATTACCTTATCCATGAACAATATAGAAAAACCTTTGATTTCCATCAAATTCTCTCAAAATTCTGCAATCTCCCACTTCGTAAACCAAGAAACAAACCAAATTCGACGATAAAATTCCCCAACCAGCATCAAAACCAAACAATTTTGAGTCCAAAAATACATTGCTCATGGATAATATCAAATTGACCCAAAACCTCCCGAAAGATTGAACAAAATCAACCTAAAACTTGTAAAAATTTAGGAGAAACTTGGGAACATAAAATTCTTTTCGCAAAAAATAGGAAACAACCGTAATCTTATTTTCGTTTCAAGACAAATCTCGGAAATCATTGCAATGCCAAAAACGTTTGGCATTCTGTTTCAAGCCGAAAATAATTCCAAAAAAATTATTTTTCGACCAAAATTGGCAAATTTTTTTGACGCTAAAACAATAAAAGTAAGTTCACTAGAGTTTAATAACTTTGTTTTTAGTCATATGAGTGCGGAATCTTCTAACATTGACATTGAATTTCGATTTATATGTGATGAAGAGCTCCGAAATGATGAAGTTCCTCTCGTTGACGGGTTAATAATTCGAATTCCGGATAGGAAGCTGACTTCTAAGGTTCTCAACGCTCTTCCTGCTATGAAGGAAGACGTTTTGCATCTGAAACGGGTGAAGAATGATACAATTTTGGTCGGAGTTTATAGTGAAAAGTTGGAGAAGGAGGCAAGGTAGGGTTTTGATGTTTTTTGTTGAATTTTAGACGAAAGATGATGAGAAGTTGGCAACAATAGTAAGAGGAAGGCCCGAGGGTACTCAGGGCACTTTTAGTTTACGGCCAGGATTATTTTTTATCTCAAAATTACCTGATTTCTTTTTGCGGTGTACTCTAAGATAAGATGGAGGAAAAATCAAATTTTGTGCCAATCCTTGACCAGATTTTGATGTGGGCTGAAAAAAGCAAAGATTTTTGCCGCTTTTGACACTAATTTTTTCCGTCGGAGGTTTATTTGTGCATTGGCTGACATTGATTTACATCACCAACCTAGTGTAATATAAAAGGGAGACATATGATTTAGCAAACCTTTTCCATGGTTTTTTTATTCTTTTTAGAGACTGTATTGCCCAATTTCCCGGTGAATTCGTCTTTCTTTCACTTCCCATTCCATCCCGTTCACCTACTACAAGGTCCCAATTTGAATCCTACAAAGTCTACTGGCCTGTTCATTATCGCGAAGACCTTGTGTTGGAATCTAAGCTGGATGACACATATTTTAAGGCGAAAATACGAGAGGACCTCGTCAGTTTATTGGATGAGGCATCAACTTCTGACGGATGTGTTATAGCTGACTCTAGCGGGCTAAAAGTGCTGGCAAGGGCATCTGAAGCGGAGGAAAAAGGGTTGAATCCTCTAAGACATCCATTCATGAGGGCGTTGGAGAAATTTTGCCAAGTTCAGAGGGCAAAACGGAAACGGTCGATGAGCGGTGACGAATATCTTTGTAATAGTAAGTTTGATGTAATTTTAGAGCAAAATCGATAGGATTTGGATAGTAATAGATAAAATAAGAAGCTAAGTTTCTTATGGCTAGTCTGTTTTTGCAAGATTGATCGATTTTTAATGGAAATTTTGCAATTTAATTTTTCTTACATCTAAAGTAATATAAGGTCAAAAGTTAGTCTGAAAATGGATTTTTGAAGTGTTATTGGCTCTAAAATACTCTGATATGCAATTAAAAATCTCGTAGTTTACCCAGAATTTTCATTTTCCAAAAAAATCGACCTTATTTTAGATTGCTATGTGATAATTGAAAATGAGCCATGTGCAATGTGTGCCATGGCCTTGGTCCATAGTCGGACCTCCGCGGTGATCTTCAAGAACCCCTCGAGCAATGGGGCGTTCATCACGAACTGCCAACTGCATCTGAACAAGAAATTGAACCATCATTATGATGTGTATCAGGTGGTAAAAAAGTAAAATTATTTAGTTAATTGTTATTTGTTATTGTTGAAAATGGCATTAAAAGTTGTTAAAAACTCTTTTTGAGTTGTTTTAAAGTTGTTTTAAAAAAATTTCAAAAAAAAATTTTTTTTGAAATTTCAAATTTTTTTTGTGTAAAATACGAAAATCACAGTAAAATATACAGTTGCACAAAATCACATGAGCCAATAAAATTGTAAGTACCACTAAAATTCAAATTATTTTGCAACAACTCCCCAAAAATCCAATAAAAATGTAAATTTCTCGATGTTTCCCAAATTTAATAGCTTGATTGGTCTCATTATAATCAGCATTTTTGTATGAATATAAAATCCCTTCAAATTACGATCAAAAAACACCAAAATGCTCCAATTTTTTCTGATTACACTATGCATTTTTGTAATCCCGCAAGTCCAATGTTTTCAAAATAAACAAATCACTGCCTCGGGCAGTATTCAATGCCAAGGAAAACCGGCGGCGGGTGTGGTAAGTCGGAAAATTGAGTAAAAAGTTTTTTGGAGAGTTGCACTGTGAAATGCAAAAATTGCACTGTGCGGAGGAAAGAAAAATTTTTCCACCGTGCGAAGTGGAAACATAAAATTTGATGCACCGTGCAAAAATTTGTCGTTGAATTCGACTGCGCAATTTTGGGAAAAGCAAATTGCACGGTGCAATTGACAATTGCGACGCGCACTTGAAATCGGCGACGCGCACTGTGCGAAAACAAAAGCTTTCTTTGCACTGTGCAATTTCTTGCTTTTTGCACTGTGCAAGAGGCTTTTTTGGGCTGTCGCTCGCACCCTGACGTTTTTCGCACTGTGCAAACGGCAAAGGTCAGTCAGTCTGGCGACGCGCACTGTGCGAAAACAAACGTTTTCTTTGCACTGTGCAATTTCTTGCTTTTTGCACTGCAAGAGGCTTTTTTGGGATGTCGCTCGCACCCTGACTTTTTTCGCACTGTGCAAACGGTAAATGTCAGTCAGTCTGGCGACGCGCACTGTGCGAAAACAAAAGTTTTCTTTGCACTGTGCAATTTCTTGCCTTTTGCACTGTGCAAGAGGCTTTTTTGGGCTGTCGCTCGCACCCTGACGTTTTTCGCACAGTGCAAACACCAAAAATCGGTCCGGCGACTTTCCCGAAAGGCAATTTTCAGCGACTGCACTGTGCAATCTCTAACCTTGAAGGACTGCACAGTGCGCTTCTCAAAAATGAGGACTGCACAGTGCAAAAAAGTAAATGAACGGAAACCGAATGTAACCTCAAGTGCGGCACTCGGATTTTCTTTAAATTTTGCATACATTTCGAGGATAGACCACATATCAATCGCTGAAAGTTTTAGCTCGCGCTTTGCAGGGAGAGCCGAGATATTCAACGATCTTTGCGACTGAAAGAGTACGCGGAATGCGGAGAGCGGTCAGAGAAAACATCTTTTTGGCCGTATCTTTGCCAGTTTCGTGCCGAAAAATCATGCTTTTTTGAACGAAACTGGCAAAGATACAGTAAAAAAGTGTTTTTTCTCTGATCGCTCTCCGCATTCCGCGTACTCTCTCGGCGACAAAGATTGTTGAATATCTCGGCTCTACCTGCTAATCGCGAGCTAAAACTTTCAGGAATTAATATATGGTCTATCCTCAAAATACATGCAAAATTTGAAGAAAATCCGAGCGTCGCACTTGGCCTACTTTCCTTGATATTGTAGAAGGTAGAGCTGTTGGAACAAGACGCCTTTAAAGATGACCATCAGATTCAAGGTCGCTCCGATGAGGCTGGGCATTTCAGTCTGAGCGCCAAAGACTGGGATTGGACTGCACTCCGGCCCTTCGTTTTCGTGTAAGCCGAAATTTGAAAGGTTTTCGTGGCGGGACACAAGAATTTTTTTTTTTAATTTTCAGATACCATAAATGCAATGCGGACGGGGCATGTGTGAGGACTAGACTGACCATGAATAAGTCGCAAGAGGATGTCATTTCCCAGGATTTCGGGGCCATTGAGTTGAGCATTCCCAAATTTCCGACCAACAGCAGCGAAAGTTGTGATTGATGGCGAAAAATGTCATGAATAATATGAAAATAACATTTTTATTGGCTAAAAAATAATAAAATAACGAAATATGATATTCAAGCTTCATTTTGAGCGGTTTGAAGCCATTTCAACCCCTTGAAACACAATGCCAAACTTGGCGGGAAATTCAAATTTTTCAAAAATTTCTCCAAAAATCTCGCAAAAAATTTAATTTTATGACATTTGACCTCCTTTCAAACAATTTTCAACATGAAAATCGGTCTTATTTTGGCGTTCTCATCAATGTTTTATATTACACCACCTTCAACGGCCCAAGAACCGTTCCGTTTTCAAAATGGCGCTGAAGCTTGGGGGACTTTGCATTGTCGCGGACAGGACTTGAGTCATACTGAGCCTGTTGTATGTTTTCTCCGTTTTTTATGGCATTTTTTGGTGGTTTCCGACCTTATTTTAGTTCGCTACCATGTATGAATTGGACTATACTGGACCAGTTCGGAAGATAAGAAGAAGGGTGGGAAATGACGGACGATTTCATTTGCAGCTTGTGGATAACAAAACCGGAGCTATGGTCAAAATGTACGTTGATTTTTTGGCGTTTTTGTAGAGTTTGGACCTTATTTTAGGTTAAAATTTGTGATTTTTTTTGATTTTAGATTTCATTTTGTAGCTGAATCTAGCGTTTTAGAGTGCGCTTGTGGCTTTGACAACACTTGTTTTACCTTGTACTTTGTGAAAATTCGAGTTTTAGGAGAAAAAATATTCATCGTATAAAATGTCACCCTTCCAAAATTTGATTTCCAGATTCCATCGATGTAACAAAGACCCGAAAGACAAGTCATGCAAGGTGTTTCAGTGGTATTTACCTAAGAAATTAATCCCTCCAGGCAGTGAGAAGTTTATGCAAGGCTTCGGAACTCAAGATCTTGTTGATTTTAAAAATTACGATGGAGAAGATGGATGTAATGTGTAAATTGTTGTGTAAATTTGATAAATAAATATTTTGAAAGACTATGTATAATTTACATCCTTTTGTCTCTCCACAAACCGCGTTTTTTGTCTGCGAAAAACACCTTTCATCGTATAAAATGTCGCTTTTTCGAATTTCGCTGATTTGAACCGGGAAAACTAGCCAAAGTGAAAACAAGTTTATTACACGTTTTTTAGGTATTGGTTTATAGTTATGAGACCTTTGAGTGTTGTTTTACCACATGTTGTAGTAGCCGACCAATGGCCAATACCAAAAATGTCCAGAAAGGAATGAGAATCGTCAAAATACTGTGCTCCTTGGACTTGAGTTGAATGTAGAGCAGGATTTCGAACACCAATTTGGCAATAAACGCGGCTGAAATTGGGAAAAAATTGAAATTTTAAAATTTTTTCAAAAAAAAAAATTTTTTTTTTTGGAATTTTGCTAAAAACTTACAGCAATCATAAATAGTCGATTTTAAGCCAGTTTCGTTCTCTCTCAACTCATCAATTCCCTCGTGAAGCCCGCAAACGTTGTATCTTCGCATGCATCTGACCAACAAGGTGAATATAACCAGCGAATCGAACAGCCATGCGACCGTAAACACCATTAGCGGCTCACTTCTGAGGCCATCGTCCTGGAGAAAACTCATTTTTAGCAAATTTTGGATTCGAATTTCAAATTTCCCGCCATTTTTGGCATAGTGTAATATGAAAATGTAATGGTTGTAAAAAGTTGCTGATTGCCGAAAAAATGTTTGAACTGGACAGATGTCGTATTTTACAATCAATAAAATAGAAATTTGAATGAAAAAATTTTAAAATTCATAAAAAATTATATTGTTTTAGATGACTTACCAAGTAATAGACCAATAATCCGATTTGAATCAACAGAAAAGCGTATGTTATGGCGATACGTTGGAGAAATCCCATTTTTGGACATCAATCTACCTCATTTTGAAAAAAAAATCTGAAAAAATTCGAAATTTTTTAAAAAATCTCGTTTTTGAAAAGGCAACAGAACTTGATGAAACTTGGCAAAAATATTCTACAAGGTCTTCTAAAGTGGCAAAAAAAAATTTATGTCGCGTTATGCAGAACTGAATGTTTTATGGGCTGTTAAAGTTGAAAAATTTCAAATTTAATTTTTGGCGGGAAAATAAATTTTCAAAAAAAAAAATTTGTAAAATGTAATGTAAATCGATGGTTATTACCTGTAAAAAATATATTTCGACTTTTCTATATCGGATATGATTTTATTCAACGAAATTAAAAAAAAAAAATTTTTGATTTAAAAAAAAAATAATAAAAATCTGCATTTCATTATATTACAAGTGTCAGATGGGGAGTGGAATGTTGAAAATATAAAAAAAAATTTTTTTAATCTTAAAATTTTTTAAAATTTTTTGAAAAATACCATGAAAGCGAAGAGAAAGAGATGAGATGTCTCTACAAAAGTGTAGAAAATATTCGAATATGTGTGTGGATTAAAAATATGTACGTAAAAGAGGGTTGGGAAAATACAATAACTAAAAAAATTGATTATTGAGAAGGAATTCAAGTGTAATATCCAAAAATCTTTGAAAAAATCCGTTTTAAAAATTTTTCAAAAATTTTCAAATTGAACTTTCACATTTGACCAGCGGTCTTGTTGGGTGTTATACCTGTTACTACGCCTTGAAGGAAGGAGATTTGTTTTTAAAACCGTTTATATTGATTTATAGGTTAATTTCTGGAAATTTTCGATATTTTGACGATTTTTTACCAAAAAATAATTAAAAAAGGTCCAAAATATTCTATTTCGAAGCAAGATCAATTAGTAAAATACGAACTCTTCTATGATTTTCTCCTTTTTCGATGGTAAAATGTGATTTGTTTGAGCTCAAAACACCTAATATTGCACTACGCCAAAATTGGCGGGAAATTCAAAAATTCGAAAAAAATAGTTGTCCAAGACTTGAATTGATGTCTGAAACACTTGTAAAACGCGTCGCGACATCTTAAAACTTAATTTTTTAGCTAAAAATCGACCTTTTTACCATGAGTCATCAAAATATTACACTATGCCAAAATTGGCGGGAATTTCAAAAATTTGAAAAGAATAGTTGTCCAAAACTTGAATTGATGTCTGAAACACTTGTAAAACACGCCAAGCCGCGCTAAAACTCAATTTTTTGCTGAAAATCCGGCTTGTTTTACCATAGGTCATCAAAATATTACACTATGCCAAAAATGGCGGGAAATTCGAAAGTTTGAAAAAATAATAGTCCAGAACTTCAATTGATGTCTGAAACACTTGTAAAACATGCCAGTCGTGCTAAAATTTAGTTTCATATAGCTAAAAATCGATCTTTTTACCATAAGTCATCAAAATATTACACTATGCCAAAAATGGCGGGGAATTCAAAAAAATCGAAAATTTTCAAAAACAAATCTCCCTATCCTTCCAAAACAAGACAGCTGACAAAAAATTACAACATTTGTAACAAGCTAAGACCCTCAACTACCCAATTTTAGTTGGTATACTCGCTGCTGTCGGAGTAACTCGACGAGGCGCTGGATTCGCGTTTCCGCCGACGTTTGAACGGGTTCTGACTGTCCAAATTCTTGATCACGGGTTGAACTTCCACGTAGTCGACGTTGTTCAGGTTGGCCGGCAGCGTCAACGTGGTTTTGGGCTTCTTTTTTCGGCCGCGCAAGTCTTCGCGGGTGTCTTTGCGAAGATTCACCGGCGAGACGTGTGCCGAATGCTGCGACACTTTGCGCAGCTGTACTGGGGAGCTGGAATAGAGTTGTTGTTACAGTACAGCCAAGATTGTGATAAATTTTTGAGTTAAAACGGCCAAAAATTTCAAAAATTTGCCAAAAATGGGGAAAAAGCTCGGATTTTCGAGGTTTTTAGTGAAAATTTCGCATTTTGCCTGAGGCAAATTTTCTGAAATTTTGAGGAAAAGCCTCTTGGCTGCTAACAGCCATTTTTTGTAAACAATTTCGCTAAAAAATCATCGAAAATAATGAAAAATTTCAAAAAATTCACAAAAATTGCCAAAAAATCGCCATTTCCCCTCAGGCGATAAAATTTTTTCCCAATTTTCCCCCCCAAAATCTCAGTTAAGCCCCGAAAATGCTAAAAACATGCTTACGGAGAGTTTTTGATCTTCGATTGCCTCCGGGCAAACGCCTTTAATTCCTCGGTTGTAGCCGTAGGTTTGGTCGAAGTGGACGGCAAAGCTGTTACATAATCGTCTTGAACTCCTTTCGACTTCTGAAAAATGGGATTCGATGTAAAATACGGGCTAAAAAATAAAACAATTTAAAAAAAGTGTGAAAAACAGTGGAAAATTGGGAAAATGAGGAAAAAACTGTCGAAAAAAATGAAAAATGGCTTTGATTTGTAGCGGTAGTGATACGATATGATAGTAAGAAAATTTTGACACCCAAAAAAAAACAAAAAAAAAATTAAAAAAATCCGAAAAATTTTGAAAAAATTCGAAAAATTATAAAAATAAAAAAAAACAAAAAAAATTAAAAAAATCCGAAAAATTGTCCATAAATTTGAGAAAATCGGGCAAAATCCACGAAAAATTGCCCAAAAATCCGCGAAAAATCGGCCAAAATCCGTGAAAAATCGGCCAAGATCCGTGAAAAATCGGCCAAAATCCGCGAAAAATCGGCCAAAATCCGCAAAAAGTTGCCCAAAAATTCGAGAAAATCGGTCAGAATCCGCGAAAAATCGGCCAAAATCCGTGAAAAATCGGTCAAAATCCGTGAAAAATCGGCCAAAATCCGCGAAAAATCGGCGAAAATCCGCGAAAAACTACAGTAACCCACCTCAAATTCGAAGCCAACCGTGGGCTTCGTGAAGCTGAGTCTTCGTCCCGCTCCAAACGCGCTTTTCCGCACCGGAATCCCCTGCTTTTCGATCTGCGCGGCCCGTCGTTCGGCGCCCGTTTTGGCCGGCGTCCCATGCCTCACGTTGCTGGCCGCCACGCGCGCCATCGACCGCAACCCCGCCGTCTCGCTGGGGCGCGGATTGGCCGACGAGTTGGACTTTTGGCTGTGCAGCGAAGGCGAGGGCGACTTGCGACCGCCCGACCGCTCCACTTCCGACCGCAGCCGATTCCGATGCTGCGGTTTGGCCCGCGAACTGGTCGGCGAAGGCCCACGGTCGTCGCGCGAGGTCGACGGCGCCGATTTCCAGCCAATCGCTGAGGTGGACGGCATCATCTCGGCGTGAGAGTTTTTGGAAAGGCCTGGAAAAAATTTTGAAAATAAAATTCGTTAATTTGCTGACAAGGGAAGTACTCCAAGTGCGACGCTCAGATTTTCTTTAAATTTTGCACACACGTCGGGTATGGACTAAATATCAACTCCTGAAAGTTTTAGCTCGCGCTTTCCGGGCGCCGCCGAGATATCGAACGATTTTTGCCGCCGAGAGAGCACGCTAAACGTGGAGAGCGGTCAGAGAGAAAAATGCTTTTTGGCCGTAACTTTGGCAGTTTCGTGTGGAAAAATTTGATTTTTTGTAGAAACATTACTCTTTACGGTAGAAATAGGCATGAAACTTTTCGTGCCTAAATTCGGCAAAAAGTCCTAAATTTTGGCCGATTTTCGAGCTAAAAATCTCGGTTGTTTCTGCAAAGCACGGGCTAGGATTCTCGCATATATCTTAGAAAAAATTATTCTAAATTTGTGCCAAGTTTCATCAAAATCTGAGCGTCGCACTTGGAGTGTTTACCCTGTGAGATTTGAAAAAAAATTTTTTTTTGACAAATTTCTAGAAAAAAAAATAAATAAATTGCGGATCACTATATATTTATGCACCGTGCAAAAAGTTGAAAACAATCTTGTTCAAAAAATTTTTACCGCGCTGTGCGAAAAATAAATTTTTTCGTTGCACAGTGCAAAAATAAAAAAATAATTTTTTTGCGCAGCACTGTGCAAAAATACAAAAAAAAATGTTTTCGTTAGACTGCACTGTGCGAAAAAATAAAAGTAGTTCTTATACGCACTGTGCAAAAAATAAATTTTTTTGCCTGCACAGTGCAATTTTTTTCATTTTCCAAAATTCACCAAACCCTCCTCAAATCGCTTACCCGACGGTCCTGGCTGTTGATCATCTCTGATGAACTTGCCAGTCATCGTTCTGCATCTTGGCTTCACCTCGACGCCCGGCTTCTTCGGAACCGAGGCAGAGTTGGCCTTCTGTTGGCGCATGTGTGTCTCGCCGCGGACGATTTTCAGGCGCTCGGTGGAGTCGTTGCGCGACACTTGACTCGCCTTTTTGGCGGTTGGAATTCGTGCTCTTCGTTTGGCGGACATGACTTCCGGCTTCGGTTTGATGGCGGGCAGCACATAGTCATTGTCATTGCATGGGGTGACGGGTTGACTTTGGGACTGCTGCTGCTGTAGGGCGGCCTGACGGCGACGCTCGCGACGCATGCGCTTCTCCATCGCCAGTTCCTGCTCTTTGCGCAGACGGGTGTTGTCTTCGCGGCGGCGCTGGATGAAGTAGCGATATCTTCGAATTATCGCATCATCCAGCGGCAAGCACATCCACTTGCGCGACGGGATCACAAACTCGGAATCCGACACCGTCCGCTTCAGCTCAATGATCGGTTTGCGGCGCCGATAGCTCGTCAAGACCGTCAGGTCGAAGCTCTTCCGGCGCGGCTTCTCTTTGGCCTCCTTGCGGCGCCGGTGCGCCTCCTCAATCGCCCGACTATACAGCTCCAAAAAGTTGTCGGATTCGGCCCCATTCAGCCGGGCCGGCCGATTGCGGAGCCGCGGCGGCTCCTCGCGGCGCCGCTTCGCCTCCATCAGCTCCTTTTGGATCTTGGTCATGTCCGCGATCGTCTTCCCGAAACTCGACGTCCGACTCCGGCTCTGCGGACTCTCGTGCTTCGGCGGCCCGCTCATCACAAAGTCGCCGTCGTCGCGCTCGTTCTCGTCGCTGTTCAGCATCGACACCCGGCTGTTCGCGTTCCAGCGCGGCGTCGAAAACCGACTCGACGTGCTTTCGTTGCTGCTGATCCGAGCGCGCTCCTGAAAAATGGGGAGAAAATATAATAATTGAGCAATGTAAGCCGCAGAAATTTTTTGGGGAACCTGGGAAAAATTTGAGACTAAAATTTTTTTGGCTGCACTGTGCAAAAATAAATTTTTTTTTGACTGCACCGTGCAAAAATAAAAGGATTTTTTTGACTGCACTGTGCAAAAAAATAATATGATTTTTTGACTGCACTGTGTGAAAATAATTTTTTTCGATTGCACTGTGCAAAAGTAAAAGGATTTTTTGGCTGCACTGTGCAAAAATAAAATTTGTTTTGGACTGCACTGTGCGGAAAAAATAAACAAATTTTATGGTTGCACTGTGCGAAAAATAAACGGAAATTTTTTGACTGCACTGTGCGAAAAAATAAACGAGTTTTATGGTTGCACTGTGCGAAAACAAAAATATTTTTGACTGCACTGTGCGGAAAATAAACGGATTTTTTTTAGCTGCACTGTGCGAAAAAATAAACGAATTTTATGGTTGCACTGTGCAAAAATAAAATTTGTTTTGGACTGCACTGTGCGGAAAAAATAAACAAATTTTATAGTTGCACTGTGCGAAAATGAAATTTAGTTTTGACTGCACTGTGCAAAAATAAAAAAAATTTTTTTTAGTTGCACTGTGCGAAAATCAAAAATTTTTTTCGATTGCACTGTGCGAAAATGAAATTTAGTTTTGACTGCACTGTGCAAAAATAAAAGGATTTTTTGGTTGCACTGTGCGAAAATAAGTTTTTTCGATTGCACTGTGCAAAAAATGAAAAGATTTTTTGATTGCACTGTGCGAAAATAAAGTTTATTTTCGACTGCAGTGTGCAAAAAATTCCTTTGGCTGCACTGTGGAAAAAATAAACGGAATTTTTTTGACTGCACTGTGCAAAAAAATAAAAAAAAATTCAACTGCACCGTGCCAAAAATAAAAGGATTTTTTTGGTTGCACTGTACAAAAAATTAAAGGTTGTTTTGCACTGTGCGAAAATTTATTTTTTATTACTGTCGGGAAAATAATGAGCACAATGTCGCACCAATCGCGTCGCTGAAGTGAAAAGCAATTTGATTTTTCGTGACACAATTCATTTTCCCTCCGGCGATCCGATTTTCCCTGCGGCAGAGTGCACATTATTTTCCCGACAGACTGGTAGAGCAAAAATTTTGCTCAAAATGGCCCGTTGACTGACCTGTGGTGCGGGTTCGGGTCGTTTGACGAAGAATTTCTTCCATCCCATCAATTTGCGGGTGCTCTGACTGCTCTCGTAGGAATGGGCGCGATTCCGGAACATGTCCACCATTTCGGTGTGCTTGTCCTTGCGCTCCTCCATTTCGAGGCGTGACAGATTTTCCTGCACCTTGCGGACATTTTCGTTCAGTTTCCCGTCCGTGTTCGACTTTTTGCCCAACGCCTCCAACGCCTCTTCGTCCTCCTCTTTGATGGATCCCACGGTGTTCAGAGAGCCCGAACCTGCAACAACTATGCAATCAAAATGTCCTAAATAAAGTAGATAAGTATTCAAAGGCCAAATCGCTTCAGAAATCATCAAAAAATCGGGTCAAACTTGAAGAAAAACATCAAAATCATCATGGATAATATAATTTTTCGAATTTTTATGTCTGAAACCAAAAAAATTCACTATTTTTGAGAACACTGAAGACCACACGACATTTAACTTTGTTCCATAATGAATTTGGAACTTCTTTTTGGGACCTACAATGGCTTACAGGACCAAAAACAGAATGCCAAGTTTGGCGGGAATTCAAAAAGTTTGAAAATTTTATTATTGCAAAAGCACTGAGAAGTGTCTAAATATCGATTATTAAACTTTTCAGAATGATATATTGTCATTTTATACTTATTCACAGTCTTTTTGTTGGTTTAGAGACATCAGAACAGAATGCCAAATTTGGCGGGAATTTTGAATTTTTCGTAAACTACAATTGGAATCTAGTCTCTGATGATCTCTAAAAAGCTTTCCATACTCTTTTAGAGTTTCATTTTGACCTTTTAAGGCAACTGGGGCACCTAGAACATAATGCCAAATTTGGCGGGAATTTTGAAATTTTCAAAAACTAAAATTTTAATCCGGCCTCCGACCTCAGAAAAAGTTTTTCTGACCGTCTTACGTTCTTATTTTGTCCTTTTCAGGCAACTAGAGCACCTAGAACATAATGCCAAATTTGGCGGGAATTTTGAAATTTTTGTAAACTACAGTTGAAATCTAGTCTCTGTTGTTCCCTGAAAAGCCTTTCAGATTATATCGGATATTTTTTTGTCCTTTTTTAGGCAACTAGAGAACCTAGAACAGAATGCCAAATTTGCCGGGAATTTTGAATTTCAAAGCTTGAAAACAATCTAAAAAGATGTAATCTGGCTTATAAAATAAATCTAGCAGTCTTTCCAGGTTATAAACACTTTAGATACAGCGCATTTTACTATAATATTACATATAACCTCCAAAACATTCGCAAAATTTAAAAAAATCTCAAAACTCCCACCTGAATTGTGTTTTTTCTGATGAAGCGAGGGCGGCGTGATTGGATGACGTTGTGGTTTTTTAACGGGCCGCGAACCCAGCGAGTAAGCGCGATCATTTCGCCCGTATCGTCGCAACTCCTCCACGCTTTGATCGCGTTGGGTGGGGGCCGCCGATTGTCGCATACTCGACTGCATCGACGTGGAGAAGCTGGAGGTCTGCGTGCGCGGCGAGCAGCAGCTCTCGTCGCTCAGGAACTGATTGTCGCCGAAGTTGTAGGTGTCCACGGCGAGGGCGTTTTGCTCCTCTTCTTTCATCATCATGTAGTCCGCATTCGGCGACGCGATTCGGGTTATTCCGGCGGCGGTTTTTGTTGGACTACTGAAAGATTTGAATAGCTTTGATAAGGAGATATTCAAGGATATTTTAGATAACTTTATCGATTAAAAAACCATCAATTTTTTGAGAAACTTGTCAAAAACTGAATTTTTTTGTCATGAAATTTCAAAAATGCAAGATCTCAAAGACCGACCAGTCGATTTTCTTCAAATTTGGCACAAATACTTCATCTAGGCTACAAATCAATCCCCGAAAATTTCAACGCTTAGTTTTCCCTCTTTCCCGAGATATTGCGCTATCTTTGCAGACGAGAGACAACAGAAAATTTGGAGTGCTGGTTAGAGAAAAAAAGTCTAGGATTTTTTTGTGGAGACCTATTCCAAATTTTGGTAATTTTCAACCCAAAAATTTCAATGATTTCCACATCCCTTGGCTTAATTCTGCACTGTGCGAAAAATTAAAGATCTTTTTCTGGTTGCACTGTGCGAAAAATAAGAGATTTTTTTGATTGCACAGTGCGAAAAATAAAAGATCTTTTTCTGACTGCACAGTGCGAAAAATAAAAGATCTTTTTGATTGCACAGTGCGAAAAATGAAAGATCTTTTTTGGTTGCACAGTGCGAAAAATAAAAGCTTTTTTCTTTGCACTGTGCGAAAAATAAAAGGATTTTTTTGACTGCACAGTGCAAAAAATAAAAGATTTTTTGATTGCACTGTGCAAAAATTGAAAAATTTTCGGTCGCACAGTGTAAAAAATTTGGAAATACAAAATGCACTGTGCAATGGGCGGAAATGAATTTTTGGCCCAAAAAAAAAATTTTTTTTTTTGCCAATTAAAAAAGATTTTCTTGGCCAAATTTTCTAATTTCAAATTTTTTCAGCCTAAAAATTTCAAAAAATCCCAAAAACTCACGTTTTGACCTCCCTTTGTATCGGATTCGGTCTGGAATTGCCTCGGATCGGGCCCGTATTCATAGACATTGTGTAATCCTCCTGTTCCGGCTCTTTTTCCTCCTTTTTCTTCAAATCTTGCAGTCGCTTCACGGCCTCAGCCGTCTTCTTTACGTTATGATTCGTGGTGGAGATTGATAAGGATTTCGGCAGTCGGAAACTCATTAATCCCGTCAACGAAGTCTTTTTCGGAGGTGATGGAGGCTGACTGCCCTCGGAGCGGGGACTCTCCTTCTCCTTTTCGGGCTTCTTTGTCAGGCGGAAGAGTTTGCGGAGAACGCTTTTGCTGGCACGCTCTTCTTCCAGCCGTTTTCTCTCGGCCTCCTCTTCCTCTTGACGGGCAACTCTGTAATTTTTAAATTGAAAATTGATCGTATTTTAGGTTAAAGATTTAAAAAAATTTTTTTTTGAAATATTTTTTTTTGCATTTTTATGAAAAATTGTTTTTGAGGTGCCATGAAAATTTTTCTAATCTTGTTTTTTATCAAAAACCTCGTTTGCATAAAGAAAATTTCGTCGCAAAGTTGGATTTTTCGCACTGTGCAATACAAAAAACTTTGCACTGTACGAAATAGAAAAGAAGTTTGCACGGTGCAATAGAAACAAATTTCGCACTGTGCAATCGAAAAAATTTTGCACGGTGCGATAGAAAAGAAATTTGCACTGTGCAATAAAAAAAATTTGCACGGTGCAATAGAAACAAATTTCGCACTTGTAATGGAACAAAAACTTGCACAGTGCATTCGAAAAAATGCACAGTGCAATAGAAAAAAACTTGTCACAGTGAAATGGAACAAAAACGTGCACAGTGCAATTTCCAAAAGAAAGTTGCACCGTGCAATCAAAAAAGATTTGCACTGTGCAATCGCAAAAATTTTGCACGGTGCAATAAAAACACTGCAGTGCAGTAAAAAAAACTTTGCACTGTGCAAAATAGAAAAGAAGTTTGCACGGTGCAATAAAAACAAATTTCGCACTGTGCGATCGAAAAAAATTTTGCACAGTGCAATAGGAAGAAGTTTGCACAGTGCAATGGAACAAAAACTTGCACAGTGCAATTTTCTTTTGGAAGTTGCACAGTGCAATCGAAAAAAACTTTGCACTGTGCAAAATAGAAAAGAAAATTGCACAGCGCAGTAAAAAAAAGCTTTGCACTGTGCAGTCGAAAAAATGCACAGTGCAGTCGAAAAAACTTTGCACTGTGCAATGGAACAAAAACTTGCACAGTGCAATTTCCAAAAGAAAGTTGCACCGTGCAATGAAAAAAGATTTGCACTGTGCAATCGAAAAAATTTTGCACGGTGCGATAGAATAGAAAATTGCACAGTGCAGTAAAAAAAACTTTGCACTGTGCAATAAAAAAATTTGCACAGTGCAATAGAAAAATTGCACAGTGCAATAGAAAAAAACTTTGCACAGTGCAATTTCCAGAAGAAAATTGCACAGTGCAATGAAAAAAGATTTGCAATGTGCAATAGAAAGAAATTTGCACAGTGCGATTTCCCAAAAAAGTTGCTGAAAATTCGCTGCTTAGTTTTCGATAAATTTCACGCACAGAATTTCCAAGATATTTTGGGATGTTTACCTCACGTTTTGCACAAAACTGTCAAGATTTTGCGGGGGAAAATTTCTCCAAACTTACTCTGGATTTTCGGCCAAGAATCTCTCGCGTTCTTCGCGTTTCCGCTCCTCCTCCAACAAAATGGCTTCCTTCCGAAGGTGTTCCTCCTCCAATCGGGCAATCTCGGTCTCATGTTCTTCCACTTTGTCTCGATGAGAACGCGATTTAATCAAGCGGTCGGAAATTCCGGGTCTGAAAATTTTTGAAAAAATGTAAAATACGTTTCGACTGCTTTTTTTTGTCAAAAAATAAAAAAAAATGTTTTTTAAATTAAAAAAAATTTAAAAAATTTAAAAAAATTTAAAAATAAAAAAAAACATAATAACAAAAAATTTTTTTTAACAAGGAAAGTACTTCTATGGGGTGTGGAGTTACAGGTCGAGATATATATCAAAAAATTCGCAAAAATTTTCTGATTCAGAATGTATAAAAATTAGCTGCCTAATTTTGGTCTATCAGCGAGTTTTATCAATAAACGTTTTTCTCGAGGAAAAAAATCTGCGGCAACAAAAGCGCGCTCGGTCTCTTCCTTCGGAAGAGAGCGGTGTGGCCGAGTGGATAGAGCGCTGAATTGGAAATCCGAGGGAAACGGGTTCGATTCTTTTTGCCACACTAGAACCCATTTTTTACATTGGAACTACCTTTAAGGTGTAGTTGTAATCCAATTTGATATTTTAAGGCTTGTCAAGGCCTCAGAATTTATTTTAGCACAAAACAAAATTTTTTATTTGTAAAAATACGGTCAAAAAGACACTTGCATGGTGTCGCGAGAAAACTTCTGAGGACAAAAACATGTCATCAGACCAAAATTAGGCAGCTAATTTTTATATATTCTGAAGCAGAAAATTTTTGCGAATTTTTTGATATATATCTCGACCTGTAACTCCACACCCCATAGAAGTACTTTCCTTGTAAAATAAAAAAAGCAAAAAAAAAAATAAAAAAAAATCAAGAAATAAAAAAATGTTTTTTTAAATTAAAAAAAAATTAAAAAATTTAAAAAAATAAAAAAAAAACATAATAAAAAAAATGTTTTAAAAATAAAAAAAAGCAAAAAAATAGGAAATAAAGAAATTCAAAAAATTAAAAAAATTAACAAAAAAACAAAAAAAAAAAAAAAATAATAAAATTAAAAAAAAAAATGAAAAAAAATTTTTTTTTGCCTCCCTAAAAACTTACAAACTCAAATGGATCCCTTGGCTCCGCCGACGCTCCGCTTCTTCCAAGTAAAGCTCGGACATCCGCATCCGAATATGAGTCGCCATATACATGCTCTCGGTCATAAGCCAGAGATCACCGGGCCCGTAAGAGGAGCATCTTCCATTCCGAATAATCACATACTTATCTTGGCTTCCGTATTTGGAGACTGTGCTCAGCTGAAAATTAGGGAAATTAGGGTTATTTTCTGTTTTTTTCCGAAGCAAAAGCCGGTTTTGCACAGTGCGGAGGTTAAAAAAGCAATTTTGCACAGTGCAAAAAAATTGAATTTTTGCACAGTGCAAAAAAAATTGCATTTTCGCACCGTGCAAAAAAAATTTTTTTGAATTTTCGCACAGTGCAAAAAAAAAATCGATTTTTTGCACCGTGCAATTTTTGACTTTTTGACTTTCACTTGCACTGTGCAAAATTTTTTTTCCGCCTGCACCGTGCAAAAAATGGAAAATTTTGAGTCAGTTTTGCACAGTGCGGTCCGTTCAAAAAGTAATTTCGCACAGTGCAAAAAAATTTTCCAATTTTCGCACCGTGCAGTTGGAAAAAAATTTTTCGCACAGTGCAATAAAAAAATTCTAAATTTTTGCACTGTGCGAAAAAAAATTTTTCAACCGCACTGTGCAAAAAATGCAAAATTTTGATTGCACGGTGCAAAAACTAAAGTAGCTGCAGAGCTTTAAGGGTTCAAAAAAAAAGTCATAAAAACTTTTGGAATACGAAATTTTGGGGAAAAATAAGTAAATAAAAAAAATATTTTTAAATTCCAAAAAAATAAAATATGTAAATTTTCAAAAAATTAAATAAAAAAGTATGAAATTCGTAAGCAAACTTCAACTTTTTTAGTTCAGTTTTCAAAAATTTGAAAATTAAATCCAATAATTTCCCTATTCCAATAAATTTTTGGCCTCAACTTACCGGGAAGTCGTGAAAATCCTGCACACAAAAAGCCTCATCAGCCACGGACGCGTCCGCCAACGGCTCCACGTCCAGCTTGAACAGTGTGATTGAGGCGGATTTCACGCACAATCTGCGTCTGCCCAGCATGTGCGGGCATCGGGTGGCCAGATCATCATGTCCGGCCGTGTCATTGGCCCGCATTCGAAGCTTCGGCTTGTACACCACCTCCACGTCCCATGCGGCGTCAAAGTACTCCTCGTCCAGCACCTGCCGACTCAATCTTTCGGCGCGCGCTTCCCGACACCGATCCCGGAACTCCAGGAAGAAATTGTCGAAGGAAACGGAGGTATTTTCGTCGATGGAGATGAGGAACGTGTCCGAGGGCGTCATCACCGAGATGATCTTGCTTTTCAAGCCTAATGGGTCCTCCTGAAGTGGTTTTTGGTGTTTTTCATAAAGTGCATGGACATTTTTTCGCTTTTGCACTGTGCAAAGTAAAAAATGAAAGAAAAAATTTCAAAAAAAGTTAAAAAATCAACTTACAACTTGGCAGACATTGAACACTGTCCGCAAATCAATGATATGTCTTCCAGCCTCGCCTTTGTCGAATTCTTTGGAATTTTTGTAAATTTCGCACATGAAGGACCTCAAGGCAATATAGCATTTACGGACCTTGTTTCGACGCTGAAAATAATTCAAAAATTTGAATATGCAAATTTAAATTTTTTATGCAAATTTTTTATGGATTTTTTTCGGATTTTCAAAAATTTGAATACGCAAATTTTCCAATTTTTTTACAAAATTTTTTTCAAATTTTCCAGATTTTTATAAATTTGAAAATGAAAATTTTCAAGAATTTTTATGCAAATTTTTTTAGATTTTTTTTGAATTTTCAAAAATTTGAATATGCAAATTTTCTATTTTTTCATTTTCCTTAAAATCTGAATATGTAAATTTTCAAATTTTTCATGCAAGTTTCAGCTGGATTTTTTGTCATTTGCCGAAAATTTGAATATGCAAATTTCAAAAATTTTGTATGCAGATTTTGTCTGGATTTTTGAATAGACAAATTTTCAAATTTTTCATGCAAATTTTTTTCAGACCAAAAATTTGAATATGCAAATTTTCAAAATTTTTTATGCAAATTTTCTCCGTGATTTTTTCAAATTTTCCAAAAATTTGAATATGCAAATTTTTAAATTTTTCATGCAAATTTTTTCAAACCAAAAATTTGAATATGTAAATTTTCAAAATTTTTATGCAAATTTTCTCCGTGATTTTGAATAAATCCAACATTCAAAGTTCCATGTAAATCAACCTACATCCTTCATGGGGTATATCCGATACCTGCCCGCGCTACAAATCACATTCTCCACGTGCCCGGTGCGCTCGAACACCATCCTCGGCATCATGCCGTTCTGCATGAAGTGGCGGGCTGAAAGATCTGGCGGCGGCATCGTGGCCACTGGCCCGGCTTGGGCCATCGCGCCTCCGAAACGGCGGTATTTATGGCTGCCTGTAGGTGGAGAAAAACATGAGTAATGTGTTTGGGCAACAACAATAACAATGAATCACGGGAAACGCGAAGAAAAACAGGATATAAAACGCCGCACCGTGCGGAGAAATGGAAAAACAACTTGCACTGTGCGGACGAAAAAAATAATCTTGTAAATGCACTGTGCGACAAAAGTGGGACTATTGGGAATTGCAGACTGCACGGTGCAATGGGCAATTTTCAGATACTGCACGGTGCAATGGGCAACTTTCAGCGACTGCACGGTGCAATCTCAAACCTTCAAGAACTGCACAGTGCAATTCTCAAAAACAAAAGAAGGCACCGTGCAAACCCAAAACCCAAAGATTGCACCGTGCAAAAGCTCAAACCTCCCCGACTGCACCGTGCAGCACGAAAACTTCCTAAATGCACCGTGCGGTTTTCAAAACTCCTTGACTGCACTGTGCAACACCCAAATCTCCCCGACTGCACCGTACAGCACCCAAATCTCATGGACTGCACCGTGCAGCACCTAAAACTGCTTCACTGCACCGTGCAACACTCAAAACTCCTTGATCGCACCGTGCAAACCCAAAACTTAACAACCGCACTGTGCAGCACCCAAATTTCCTGACCGCACTGTGCAAACCCAAAAGTCAACGGGCGCACCGTGCAAACACAAAAATTTCCTGATTGCACCGTGCAAGCTCCCAAAACTTGACCATTGCACCGTGCAGCACCTAAAACTCCTTGACTGCACCGTGCAGTGCCCAAGACTCTCTGACTGCACTGTGCAGCACCAAAACCCACCGCACCGTGCAAAATCAAAATCAAAAACGAGCGCACCGTGCAGCATTCAAAACTCAATGACTGCACCGTGCGGCAACCAAAACTTAACAACCGCACCGTGCGGCACCCAAAAGTTGATGACTGCACCGTGCGGTTCTCAAAACTCCCCGACTGCACCGTGCAAGCTCCCAAAATCCCCTGTCTGCACAGTGCAGCACCAAAAACTCAATGACTGCACCGTGCGGCACCCAAATCTCTCTGACTGCACTGTGCAGAACCCAAAACTTACTGACCGCACTGTGCAGCACCCAAATTCCCTGACCGCACCCAAAAGTCAACGGGTGCGCCGTGCAAACACAAAAATTTCCTGATTGCACCGTGCGGCACCCAAAACTTGACGACTGCACCGTGCAAGCCCCCGAAGTCCCCTGACTGCACCGTGTAACCCCAAATCTCTCTGACTGCACTGTGCAGAACCCAAAACTTACTGACCGCACCGTGCAGCACCAAAAACTCTCTGACTGCACCGTGCAGTACCTAAAACTCCTTGAATGCACAGTGCAATACACAAATCTCCCCGACTGCACCGTGCACCCGCCATACGACCTCCGATGCAAGTCATATGGCGAGAACAACATTGTAAGTATAAAATCCGCCACGCTTTCGCCGAACATCCCAAGAGAACGCCCGCTTTCGGTGCACGTAGACCGGCGCGAACTACAAAAGTCATGGGACGGAATGGCACGGGCAAAACAACCACGAAATAACACGCAAAACAACGCCAGCTGGAACGCAAGAACAACAACGCATTCCTGTTAACAACACATGTTATTTGGCATAGGTCAAACATTTCGAGGCCCTTTTGCAGTTGGCGAATCAATTCGCCTAAAACACAATAAAATACAAACTGAAGAGAGGGGAATTGGCAATTGTTATGGGAGAACGAAAGGTCAAGAATTGGACTTTAGCGAGAAACAAGGGAATTTTTGTGCAAATTACAGTATTAAACTGTTTTTTCGAAGAATTCAATGATTTTTGAAGAGTTCACGGTGCAAAAAACTGATAATAAATCTATTTTTTCTACAAATTTTGGTCAGAAAAATGAAAAAAATAAACTTTTGAACACTGAAACAACCAAAATTACCGTAATTTCCCCCCGAAAATGGCTGAAATTGAGGGAAAATCGAAAATTCAACCTTTGCCCGAAAAACATGAGGGCTACGGTAGCCGGGGATGTCAACAAAACAGCACGAACAACCGGTCGTTTCACCGGTCGTCATCAAAAATTCAACTCAACAGCATGTTTCGGCATCAACAACTGGATGCCGAGTTCTCGGAACATCATGAAAATAAGGTCGTAAAAAATGAAAAATACAAACGTCAGACATAAAGGGTTTGAAGTGAGGGTATTTCTCAAAATTTTTTAAAATTTGGCATATTTGCTATGCACAGCATTTGGGAAAATTGGTAAAAATCGACTTGTTAATTTGTGATTTTCAGAGAGAGCCGAGAAATTCAACGACCTTTGCGTCCGAGAGAGTACGTGAAATGTAGAGAGCGGCCAGAGAAAACCTCTTTTTGGCCGTCTTTTTGTTGTTTTTTTTGAAACATTGCTACGTACGCTAGATATATAGGCATGAAAACAATGATATTGCCATTGTGAAAAGTTAGAAATGAGAACCCCAAAACGGTTGGGAGCTTTTGAAAATTTTCGAAAAATTGGTCATGATGACAAAAAAGTTCTGCGAAGATGCCCAAATTTTTTTCAGGTACTTGACTTAGTCCAACTGTCAATTCCTGAAAGTTTTAGCTCGCCCTTTACAGGCACAGCCGAGATATTCGACGATCTTTTTCGACGAGAGAGTACGCGAAAGACGGAGAGCGGTCAGAGAAAAAACCTCTTTTTGGCTGTACCTTTGCCAAGTTGGTATGAAAAAAACTTGATTTTCTTGTGGAAACATTATGCTTTACAGCAGAAACGAAACTTTGCAGGCCAAAAAGACATGCCTTGACCAAAAAGTGTCTTTATCTCTGCTCTCCGCCTTTCACGTACTCTCTCTCGAAGATTGTTGAATATCTCAGCTCCCCCTGCAAATCGTGAGCTAAAATTTTCCTAAATTGAGAAGTAGCCTATGCGTAAGATGCTTAGGAAGCGAATGATTATATAGCAATGTCAGTAGGTCGGGAAAATAATGTGGATTTTTTGCAGACAAATGTCTCGCCTCGGCGAAGTCGCGCTTCAAACCTGCGGCCGTCGCAACGCAATGATGGGCTATTCCAAGGCGTGACGAATCCACATTATTTTTCCGACATACTAATACCAAAATAGTGAGCATAATGTCGCTGAGCCAATCGGGTCGCTAAAGTGAAAAGAAATTTGACTTTGCCGCGATGCAATTCATTTTTTTTGCGATTTTCTCCGCGACATAGCTCATTATTTTCCCGACAGCAAAAAATTTCAAAATCACCCTTGTTTACCCACTAAAATGCTCTATGAAACACACTGCAAAAAAAAGGAAAAAGTTCCTTATTTTGGCCACAACAAATGTACTCCGCGAACTGCGCCCAAGCTTGGGCACTAAAGTTAGGAAAAAACGCTTCGACCTAGCTGAAACTGAATTACTATAATAGCTCTATAGTTTTAAGGGTACCTACGAAGGCTGTGACGACTCATTTAGTTCCATACGGAGGCAATAAGTTTAGTTCCGGACATGTTTCATCGTATAAAGTGTAAAATCACAGGCTGCAGCCGTTTTTGAAGGGTAAGGTGGTACGTAAAAAAGAAGGTACCTCGCTAACTAAATCCACAGTCCGATAATTGACAACGATGAATTGAGCGTGCACGCTAATTTTGGGCTTATTCCGACCAGTTTCCGCAAAGTTATAAGTTGTGGCCAAAATAAGGAACTTTTACCCAAAAAAAGTCAATTTCTGGCCCACTAAACGCGCTGTCCGCCCCGACTCTTCCCCGCGAACGTCATCGTCGAAAACACAGTCGTCAAAAATGTAAATGCCCAATTACACCGGCGCTAACAAATTCAGCGGGACGTTGGGCGTCGAGAGGGCCTAATCGGCCTGCTCGCCTTTCGTACCAGAGATAATCCGCTCCCAACGAAGAAGATACGAAGATACGAAGAGTGCTATCCGCTTTGCGGGTACAATACCGACAGCGCCGTGAACTTTCGCGACCACGGGCGAACGGAGGAGAGTGGACAGAGAAAGAGTGGGGGAATTTGCGCCAAAAACATTGGCGCGGATTCGGCGACAACGTCGCGCTTTGGCTCCGTAATCTGGAGAAGGCCCCGGAGAATGGGCGGGGTCGCGATGCACGGTCCGAATTGGGAGTGTAAACAGCGGATTAGCGGAGTGTAGTACAAAATAATAATAAACAGGTGGGGCGGGGGCGGTGTTGATTGCCGTAAGCCGGCGATTCGAAACCACTTTACAAATTGGATGCAAGGAGAGGGTACAAAAAGAGGGTGAACTTTACAGTCTGTCGGGAAAATAATGAGCAATCTGTCGCAGTGAAAATCGCAAAAAAAATGAATTGTGACGCGACAAAATCTTGGACAGATGAAGGAAATTTTAAATTTTGAAAATTTTCAATTTTTTCAGTCTGTCGGGAAAATAATGAGCAATCTGTCGCAGCGAAAATTGCAAAAAAAATGAATTTTCGCGACAAAATCAAATTTCTTTTCACTTCAGCGACGCGATCGGCACAGCGACATTGCCCTCATGATTTTCCCGACAGACTAATAGTATATATATTTCGACCCTTGAGGGCAAAAAATATGAATATAGCACTTGGAACCCTTGCTTTGCAAACTGGAACTTCATATCAGTCTGTCGGGAAAATAATGAGCAATCTGTCGCAGCTAAAATCGCATCGCCAAAATGAATTATGTCGCGACAAAATCAAATTGCTTTCCACTTCAGCGACAGGATTGGCACAGTGAAATACTGCTCATTATTTTGATATCAGTCTGTCGGGAAAATAATGTGAATAAATCACGACTTGAAATATCAGACAACATTGCTTTGCTAGTCATATCTGGGGACTTGGTGCGCGACTACGACGAAAAATTTTGCTGCAAAAAATCCCCATTATTTTCCCGACAGACTGATAGAATTTATTTGAAGCCTGGTCTATCAGTTTGTCGGGAAAATAATGAGCACAATGTCTCGGCAAAAATCGCTTTGCTGAAGTGAAAAACAAGTCGATTTTGCCGCGACATAAGTCATTTTCAACTGACTTTTTGGCCTGCAAAGTACAACTACGGGTTCAGTTATGTATTACAAAATGATTGGATGCTGGCAGGACTAGTATAACTTAATTACCAGTAATTGAGAAGCCACAGTTATATTCTCGTTTGTTTCAGTAACAAAAATACAATATTCGTGTCTTTTGCAGCCCTCTCCAAGAGTTTGTATCATACGCCAAAAGCTGATTAAACGCACTTATAAACTACAATCCATACATATTTACGGTGAAATCTTTACTGTCCAAAAATAGCCTCGCTCTAGCTGCAGGTGGTATGGTGTATAAAACCCTACACTTCTCAAAGTGAGCTAAAAAAGTCAGGACTTTTCGGCCCGCCTAGTACCAGTCTGTCGGGAAAATAATGTGGATTTGTCGCAGAAAAATATCTCGCTTTGTGGCGCACCAAATCTCCAGTTACAACAAGCCATCGTAATGCGATGATGGCCGATAACTTCCAAGCCGACGAATCCACATTATTTTCCCGACAGACCAATATAACAACCAAAAAAGCTCAACCGACTTCCGAAACTGGCTGATTCGCGTTTCCGAAGTGCAAAATAGGAAGCTCTAAAGGTCCTGGTGGTCGGCTGGAAGTGCGGCGAAGACACGACAATCTTCACGGCCCCTCCAGTTCCTCCTTTTTGCGGCCGTAAACAGGTTTCATTAAATGCCCGCCGGCCTGACGAAATTAATTGGGAAACCCTAAATGGACAAGAACGAAAAGCAAAACATAAACATACCTTCCAAGTGACATCATCCTTTCGAAATGGGAACTCGTCGATTCGCAATGTCGCTGGAGCGATTTCGGCGACATGCACTGTGCGAGAAGCAAAAGTTCAAGGCGCACGGTGCGATTTTGGGCTTTTTGCACTGTGCAGTCGACGATTTGCGGCTGTCGCTAGTTTTTGCACTGTGCAGTCGGCGTTTTGGGCTGTCGCTTGTTTTGCACCGTGCAGTCGGCTTTTTGGGGCTGCCGCTGTTTTTGCACTGTGCAGTCGGCGATTTGGGCCTGTCGCAGTTCTTCCACTGTGCAGTCGGCGATTTGAGGCTGTCGCTGTTTTTGCACTGTGCAATTGGCTTTTTGGGGCTGTCGCAAGTTTTGCACCGTGCAGTCGGCGATTTGGGGCTGTCGCTCGCACCCTGACTTTTTGCGCACAGTGCAAACGCCAAAAATCGCTCCAGCGACTTGACCAAGCGACAAGCACATCATCCATCGCAGAAAGACACCTGAAATTCGCAGCTTGTGCTTTCAACAAGCAGACGAGAGACAATGCAAAATAAAGATACGAGGGAAAAAAGTTTTTGGCTGTATCTTCTGGAATGCTCCTTGGAAAAACTTGATTTTTTTCTGGAGATGTTGCACTCCTGTTCTCCAGTTGATTTGCAATTTTGGAGCCGAAAAAAATCGCAAAAAATTTTTTAAATTTTAGCGATCTTTTGGGTTAAAAATCCTGGTGATTTTTGTAAATCGCAAGGTTATAGTTCTTCCGGAATGTCGCCGGATCAATTTTTGAAGTTTGCACTGTGCGAAAAAAGTCAGCGACAGCCGAAAAAAGCCTATTGCACAGTGCAAAGAAATCTTTTTTTCGCACAGTGCAAACGCGAAAAATCAGTGCGGCGACGTTCCGAAAATCGCAGTAAAAATCTCAAATATGCTTCGAAAAATCAAAACTTGATTTACTTCAAGTTTTCACAAACTTTGAACCTTAAACTTTGCTGCAACATCTCCTTAAATTACCATCTATTTTATCGACTGAAAAAATTGTAAAAAGTTTAAAACCCCGCGAAAGTATAAAATATGGGCCGCGAGAATCGTATGATCCCTGTTTACCCGATAAACAACCCACGAACGCGCAATGTAGCAGCGAGAAAAAGGATGCGAAAGTCATAAACAGGTCGGCCGAAAGCCGCCCCCCCCCGTTCCCAGTACGATTGAAAAACATTGAAAACATCATGTGCCGAAAAAATACGAAAACAAGAGTGGCGTACACTTGTTTATCGTGTTCTGCTTCATTTAATTCCTGCGTCTTTTCGGGCGAAAAACAGCAGCACACCGCCCCGTCTTTTGATGCACACCAGCCGACGAAATTAATTTCCATTTTTCTTCTTTTTTTCTTCGACCTTTTTCTGTGTTTTTTACATTAAGAGCGTCCCGAAAAAAATATTCGCAAAAAACAACCTTTATGCGGGTTTTGGGTCCCGCCGCGAAAATCAGGCAACGCTTGGCATTCTGTTGCAAGTGGAGAAAATGAGGTCAGCGATGATGGAGGTTGTTTATAAAGCGATGAATGTTGATTTTAGCGATTTTTGAGTAAATTTTTAATGAAAAAAAATTGATGACAAATATGACAAAAAATGAGAATTTCAAAAAATGAAAATTATAATGTAAAATACGATAATTTAGCAAAATTAGTCCTCAAAAACACTATTGCGCCTAAATTCAGCCACAAAATCGACCATAATATCAGAAATTTTAATACCCAACAATAATCGAAGACCTTCCCAAAACACCCTTTTTTCTGCGTTTTTGAAGCCACCCTTTCTTCGAATTGCGTCCAAAACGAAATCTACTCAACTATAAACAACCCTGTTTACCAACTGAAAACACAAATTCAGCAATGAAATTTCGATTATGCCGGTGTTTTTTGTGAAACTTTCGAAAACAATGCTAATAAGGAAGTTTGAGTCGTAAATTGATTAAAGCGTGTGTGGAATTGACAGCTTTTGTGTAAACATCATGATAATACTTCAATATATGTACGGAGGTGGAGGAACTTGAGGAAAAGTTGAATCATCATGAACAGCATAATGATATTTTACATATGTCATCTTTGAAACAAAATATTTTTTTATGGATAGATGGACTTTTTGATGTTTATAAGTGTCAAATTCAAAATTTTTGACTATGAAATGATGATATTTTAGCCTAATAGCGACAAAAAAAATCAATTTTTCCAAACTTTTCGACCAAAAAATCTCGGTGATTTCTGCAAAACGCGAGCCAAAAATCTCAGATATCTTGTAGAAAACTCTAATCTTAATGCTCCCCAAATTTCATCCAGATCTCTCTCTCCAACTCTGAGAATTTCCCTCTTCTTTACTAGCCTGTTTGCAAAGTCGCTGGAGTGATTTTTGGCGTTTGCACTGTGCGAAAACAAAAGTCTTCTTTGCACTGTGCAATTTCTTGCTTTTTTGCACCGTGCAAACGCACTTTTTAGGCTGGATGCACGGTGCAAAATGTTTTTTCGGGTTCACGCACAGTGCAGAGTCGCAGAAAATTCCGAGGACTTCTTGCACGGTGCAAAAACAAAAGTTCGCTTTGCACTGTGCAAGTTGTTGATTTTTGCACCGGGCAATCGCCTTTTTTGGGATGTCGCTCGCACCATGACTTTTTTCGCACAGTGCAAACGCCAAAAATTAAACCGGCGATGATGCACGGTGCAAAAACAAAAGTTCGCTTTGCACTGTGCAATTTGTTGATTTTTGCACTGTGCAATCGGCTTTTTTGGGCTGTCGCTCGCACCCTGACTTTTTCGCACAGTGCAAACGCCAAAAATCACTCCAGCGACATGCACGGTGAAAAAACAAAAGTTCGCTTTGCACTGTGCAATTTGTTGATTTTTGCACCGTGCAATAGCGACAGGCACTGTAGTGGCAAAACGCACAGTGCGCCTCGACTGAAAGTTCACTTTGCACCGTGCGATTTTCTGTTTTGTTTTTTCGCACAGTGCAAACGCCAAAAATTAAACCGGCGATAACGCACTGTGCGAAAACAAAAGTTGGCTTTGCACTGTGCAATTTGTTGATTTTTGCACGGTGCAATCGGCTTTTTTGGGCTGTCGCTCGCGCCCTGACTTTTTTCGCACAGTGCAAGCCCCCAAAAATCACTCCAGTGACTTTGCGGAAGGGCTATACTATTATTACTATATATAATATGCCACATAAATCTCAAAAAAATGCCATTTCTCCCTTCCTCGAACTCCTCCGACCTTTTGGCCACTGTCCATCCCGACCTCTGTCCTGCAGAGGGCTTGCATTGAAGGCTGGGGGAGCAGCGATCTTTCCGCGTTCGTGGGGAGAGCGGAGAAAGATCTGTGTTTTCTTTCTCTCGCCCCGTTTTTATTTATTCTTCGGTGCTGATGTGGAACTCAAAATCGTCGGGTTTTTTCTGGATATATCGTCTGGAAATTGGTTTTTTAATAAAAAATACAGATTGTAATTTTGATTATTCTACAGTAATTTTTGCAAAAATACTTTTTTTTAGTCAAGTTTTTGATTAAAAATAAGTGAAAAAAATCTCAATTTTTGGCATTTTTTGGGCTAAAAAAAGGCTATTTAATGTAATTTTCATATTAATAAGTATGTTTAAAATACGGATTGTGTTTATTTGAGTGAATTTTATTTCAATTTGAATCAATTTTTTGCAAAAAAAATCAAAAAAAAATAAAAAAAATTTCAAATTTTCAAAAATTTTTTCAAAATGAAAATTCAAAAAATCGCCTTTTTTAAAAAATTTGAATAAAATCCTCTTTTCGAAACAAATGTTTTCCGTTTCGGAATCGAAAATTCGCATTTTCCTCCTCTATTTTCGTGTGGTCCAGCTGGTGAAACGTGGCAACACGCTCCGCTCGCCTTTTGTATCGTACGTTTCGCCGTTTCTCTCCACATTTCACGGTGCTGTTATGTTTTTGGAAGGGTTTTCCAGGCCGAAACCATATTTGTTTTGGGCGGATAATCTGATTTTACACAAGTTTTGAGGGTTCTAATTGAATTTTGATGAAATTTGAGGCTTTGAAAGAGGGGTTTTTGATGGTAAAGGGGGTTTTCAAACAACTTATAGACTGTATTTTGAATAAAAGTTTAAAAATCGGTCCAAAAATAACGTTTGTTTTGAGATTTTTTGATTTTTTGGCCAAAAATCTAGTATAATATCGAATTTTTTGCAAAATTTTGGCTTAAAATTAAATCTTATTTTTTGCCAAATCTCCTAAAATGAAGTGTAAGGCCTCTATGTACGATTTCCAACTCTATTCGCCCTCTAATTTTTCCGTTTCAATCAAAATTTTATCAAAATTTTCATCTTTTTTTAACCCCATTTTTTCAGGTTACGAAGCCATGAATGCCTTTCGTTTAGTGGCCGATTTGAGCCACTTGTTCGCTATTCTGATCCTGCTGTGGAAGATCTGGAAGACGCGATCGTGTGCCGGCATCTCCGGCAAGTCGCAGATCCTGTTCGCGCTCGTGTTCACCTGCCGTTACCTTGACTTGTTCACCGCCTATGTCTCCTTGTACAACTCGGCGATGAAGGTAGGCGCGGTTTCGGAGATGCTTGTTGAAGTTTAGGCAACGCTATTAGAAGTTTTCATAAAGTGCATGGACATATGTCGCGGTCCGCACCGTGCACAAAATTGCGTCAAAAATCTTGAAAGGAAGATCGCTTTTCCCCTCGGCGATGCGATTTTCGACGCGACAGAATGCTCATTATTTTCCCGACAGACTGGTAGCATTTTCATAAAGTGCATGGACATTTGTCGCAGCCTGCGCCGTGCACAAAACCCCCCGATTTTTTGCACCGTGCATTCTCCTTTTTTTGGTATTGCACTGTGCAGTTGAAATATCGCTGCGACGAGAGGTTTCCTCAACTTCATTGTCGCGGCTTTGCTGAAGAATTCGCACAGTGCGAAAAGTGAAAACTAAAAATGCACTGTGCGTTGGCGACAAATTTTGGGATGCACTGTGCAAAAGCTTTTCGCACGGTGCATTGAACTTTGTCCCACGCTTGTCGCCAATGCACAGTGCGTTTGCACTTTTCGCACAGTGCAAACCTCAAAAAAGCCGTTTGCACTGTGCGAATTTTTGAGCGGAACCGCGGCGACGCAGTTGGGAAAAACTCTGCATCGCGGCGATATTTCGATGCACAGTGCAAACCCAAAAAAGGTGAAATGCACGGTGCAAAAAAATGGAGTGTTTTTTGTACACGGTGCGGGGCGCGACAAATGTTCGTACACTTTGTGAAAATGCTATCGGTAAACGGTGTCTTTTAGCTCTAAATTGTCGTAAGGACAGCTTATAAAACTTTTTCTGACAGTAATCTGACAGGTTCGGGAAGCATTGGGGTTACTGTAACAAAATTTATTTGTGCGTTTTGCTTTTTACTACTCGTTCCGGAAAGTCGCCGGACTGATTTTTGGTGTTTGCACTGCGCGAAAAAGTCAGGGTGCGAGCGACAGCCGAAGATTGCACGGTGCAAAGAACAAAGATTGCACAGTGCAAAGAAAAGTTTTTTTCGCACAGTGCGCGTCGCCGATTTCAGTCCGGCGACTTTCCGGAAGGACTGGTAAAGGGTCCTTTTAGCTATATCTTGTTGTAAAAATGAGCTAGAGAGCTTTTTGTGACTGTCCATTTCGACAATCTAGGGTTACTGTAACAAATTTTTTTGGGATTTTGGTCGGTAAAGGGTATTTTTAGCTGTAGCTTGTTGTAAAGACGAGTTAGAGAGCTTTTTGTGACAGTAATCGGTCATGTTAGGCAACTTGAGGGTTACTGTAACAAAAAAATTTTTCGGGATTTTTCTTGGTATAGGGCATATTCAGCTATAGCTTGTCGTAAAAACGAGTTAGAGAGCTTTTTGTGACTGTCCATTTCGACAATCTAGGGTTACTGTAACAAAATTTTTTTCGGGATTTTGGTCGGTACAGGGTATTTTTAGCTGTAGCTTGTTGTAAAGACGAGTTAGAAACCTTTTTGTGACTGTAATTGGTCAAGTTAGGCAACTTGAGGGTTACTGTAACAAAAAATTTTTCAGGATTTTGTTCGGCACGGGATATTTTTAGCTATAGCTTGTCTTCAGAACACCTTATAGAGCTTTTCTCACAGTAATCTGACAGGTTCGGGGTTACTGTAACAAATTTTTTGGGGTTACTGTAACAAATTTTTTTTTCAGGTTCTCTTCATCTCGGCCCTCTACACCACCGTCTACATGATGTACTTCCGTTTCCGTTCGACCCTGAACAAGGAGGAGGACACGTTGCGGGTGGAGATCCTGATCCTGCCGTGCGCCGTGCTGGCCGTCTTCATCAACGCCGACTTTACGTTCCTGGAGATCCTGTGGACGTTCTCCATCTACCTGGAGGCGGTCGCCATCCTGCCGCAACTGTTCATGCTGCAGCGGCGCGGCGAGGCCGAGACCATCACGGCGCATTACTTGTTCGCGTTGGGCTCGTATCGCGGGCTGTACATCTTGAACTGGGTGTATCGCTACTTCACGGAGGGCTTCTTCGACCCGATTGTGGTGGTGTCGGGCGTGGTGCAGACCGTGCTGTATGCGGACTTTTTCTACTTGTACGTGACCAGAGTGGTCCGAGAGAACCGAAAACTCGAGCTCCCGATTTGAGTCGAATTTTCTTGATATGATTGGAATAATTTAAAATTTTTGAAATTTGAATATTCAAAAAATTTTTTTGAATATGCAAATTTGTTTTAATATGTGATTAAATAGTCTACATCTATTTAAATATGATTTTTTTGAATTTGAATATTCAAAAATATTTAAATTTAATTTTTGAATATTCAAATTTTGCCTAATTTCAACTTGAACATGGTCTGATTTAATAGTCTATATAAGATTTTTCACAGTAGTCTGGTCTTTTTAATATTGATTTTTGAAGAAAATAGCGAAAAATCAAAATTTTTGCCAAAAAATTCAAATTTTTATGCCAAAAAACCCCCAAAAAAATCCCCAAATCATGCCGGTTGACGGTGCCTTCCTGGTCTACAACCCCTCTCGATTGTAGCATCTTCTATATATTTTCCCCCAATAGCTTCTGGGTTGGGATCATTCTATTCTTTTTTTATTTTCTTGAGTAGTCTTTTTTCTATGCATTTTAGCGGTAATTAACATTGTAGCGACTATTTATTCGTTTTTGTCAAAGTTTGCGGTTTGTAATAAAGGTTGTAAAGCAAGTGTATTTCTATCTAAGACGTATACGGTGTACAGTGAGAGACCTAATCCAGTGACAAAAAACGTACCATTTTGCATCCGGAACGTATCAAAAATGTGACAAAATGCCTCCCTCTTCAAGTGAAAAAACCTCGTTTTGAAGGGCGCGCTTTTGAAATCGGAGTTTTTTTTTCGCTTGGAGAGGGAAGCCTTTTGCTACATTTTGATACTTTCCGGATGCAAAATGGAACATTTTAGCCACTACATCAAGTCCCAATTTTGCTACGACAAATCCACATTATTTTCCCGACAGACTGACAGCACCTAATTTTGTAAACGGAATCTTCTTTACAATATCATTTTTACAGTGGTGACCTGATCCAGTAGCAAAAAACGTACCATTTTGCATCCGGGAAGTATAAAAAGTGTGGCAAAATGCCTCCCTCTCCACAAACGAAGTTGAAAAAACTTAGTTTTGAAGGGCGCCCTTTACCTCACAAAAAGAGCGGGCGCTTTTGAAATGGTATTTTGCCACATTTTTTGAAACTTCCCGGATGCAAAATGGTACGTTTTTTGTCATTGGATCAGGTCTCCCACTGTACGAGGCCTCGAATTGTAGTTCGAAAGTTGGAGAAAATGTGACATTTTTTTGCGAATCTTCTCATTTCTTGCCGGGAACTTACATATATTTCGTATGGCATACCCAAAGTATCATACTACAGGGTCTTTCAAGAAACGTGAAGGAAAGTAGGAGGCTATAACCTTCGGCGGAGGCGGCGCAGAGACTTGGTTTTTGGAATATGTATTTTTAAGCAACATTATTTTTTGCCTACGAAGTAACAAGACTTTTAAGTGCAAACTGAGGTCGCAACAACCTTTTGAAAAAGGGCTCTTTTAAGTTATAGCCTCCTACTTTCCTTCACGTTTCTTGAAAGACCCTGTAGTTCATGCAAAATTGAGGATCATTTTTGTGAATTGATTGTCTCGCCTTCAGTAAATCTTCAATTTTCACGCGCTTGTCGCACATTTTGCACAGTGCAGGATGTTTCGAAAAGGATCACGTCGCGCAGGAAACAGGCAAGTGCGAAAAAATGCCGAAAAAAATTTACGCATTATCTGGAACGATTAGTAATGCCCATGCACTTTATGAAAATACTATACTAATTACGTTTACAAAATCTTTTTTCTAGCAGCAATTCTGTCGCCACATGAAGACTATCCTTTTTTCATAAGTTTTTGCCCAAAAACTTCAATTTTTTCGAATCAATGAACTAATATATTTGTCTGATATTGCAAAAATTTCTTAATATAGTTTGATTACAAGCAATAAATTGCTCTTTTTGATTGTTTTTTATTATTATTTATATCAAAAACTAATCACAAAACGTTCCTCCGGACATCCGCTTCGAATTAAAAAAAAGGGGCCGTTCTTTGAGGCGGCGGTTTGAACGTTCGACCAAAACACTTTCCGTGGAATTTCATATATGCATTCTACATCATATGCGCTATTTTTACATGGCCTGTTAAATGCGGGGTCGTAAAGAAAAACTCTCTCCGGCTTGCCTGATAAAAGATAAGGAGCGAACTGATGAAAACGCATTACAAAATTCCCCCAAAATCGAAACGAGCAAAAGAAGACCCTCAGGCGGTGATATTAAGAGACCCTCGGGCGGTGATATTAAGACCCTCGGGCGGCCCATATTCCACGTTTCCGAGGATGGCGGAATCGGCCCACAAGAAGGTGGAGTGCAAACCGATCGTGACGGATGAGAAGCGAAGTCCGGTGAGTTTACTGAGAGCGTTGCAAAGTGTGGCAAAAGTTTTGAGAATGTGGCTATTATGAATCAGCAGTCTGTCGGGAAAATCATGAGCACTCTGCCGCAGAGAAAATCGGGTTGCTGAAGCGAAAAGAAATTTGATTTTACCGGGACACAATTCATTTGCGGCGATGCGATTTTCGCTGCGACAGAGTGCTCATTATTTTCCCGACAAACTTATAGCACATATTTTCATAAAGTGCACGGACATTTGTTGCACCGTGAGAAAAAAGAACCCGGGTTTGCACCGTGCATGTCGTATACTCTCGTGGTCAAAAAGATGATTAGGACATTTGCATGTGCGAAAAATAGCCGAAAAAACGCGGCGCACTTTCTGGAACAACTATTAGCACTTTCACAAAGTGCCTGGACATCTTTTCGCTTGCGCATAGTACATCTTGAATTTTTGTCGCCAACGCACTGTGGATTTTTCTTTGCGCACCGTGCAAACCTGAAAGAAGCCGATTGCACTGTGCAAATTTTTGAGAAAAACCGCAGCGGCGCAGTTGAGAACAGCTTACGCCGTAGCGATATTTCAAATGCACAGTGCAAAACCAAAAAAAGGTGAGTGCACGGTGCAAGAACTCGCGCATTTTTGTGCACGGCGCGGATCGCGACAAATGTCCAGGCACTTTGTGAAAATGCTAATATGTAGGCCCTCTTTTTAAAAAAACCTTAACCTTGAAAAACACATACTTCCACACCTTTCCAAAATTCTTTCAGGTCTACTTCCAACTCAAAAATGAGTATGGTATGACAATGCAACGGACCATAACCGAATATGAAGACCTTTACGAGAAGATCAAAGGCTTCCTGCCCCATGATTTCGACCGTCCACCAAAAAAGAAGACCTTTTTCCCATCGCCGAAGAAGCTGGCGGAGGATCGAAAATTTTGGATCCAAAAGTTGATCAATTTCTGTGTCAGAGAGCTGCGCGATCGGTATGATTGTGTTGGTAACTTGAGATAATGTGATTCTGTCTTTAGCAAAGAAGTTCAGCACTTTTTGGGACCGCTTGGAATTGTGGAAGATGAAGATAACGTCGATTTGGGACCTTCGGAGAGGAAAACGTACGTGATTTTGAGGGTGTTGTACATAGTACGTCTTAATGTTTGCATGGTTAGCATCCAAAATAAATTTTGTACGCAAAAAAATGGTAAAAAATTAAGAAAATATCTTAAATTTGCTTTCCTTCATTTTTTCAAAAAAAAACAGAATCGCCTGAGGCATTCTATGAAAAAGTGATTCCTATGAATGCTAGAACAACTTTCAAATTTATTAAAATAGTCTTTTTCGCTTATGTAAGGAGGGCAAATTAATTTCACTTTCGATTTCCAGCAAAATTTGTAGCAAAATGAGCAAATCCCCTCTGTACTTCCAGAATTGCCCCAAATCACTTCGAATACCTGAAAACAATCGGCAAAGGGAGTTTCGGCCGAGTGTTCATGGTGCGCTATCGGATGGACGGGAAAATCTACGCAATGAAGGTGCTCGGAAAGGCCCGAATCTTGAAGAGGAACGAGGCCAAACACGTAATGGCCGAGCGGAACGTCTTGAAGTCGAACATTAATCATCCGTTCCTGGTGTATCTGCACTACAGCTTCCAGACCAAGGACAAATTATACTTTGTGTTGGACTTTTTGAACGGCGGAGAGCTCTTCTTTCATCTGCAAAAGGACCGGCATTTCAGCGAGAATCGTGCGCGATTCTATGCGGCCGAAATTGCGAGTGCCTTGGGGTATTTGCACGAGCGGCAGATTATTTATCGGTGAGCTTCTATCCGACTTAGTATAAAAATCGTTCTTTTCAGAGATTTAAAGCCAGAAAACTTGATCCTCGACAGATACGGTCATGTTGTCATCACCGATTTTGGACTTTGCAAAGAAGGCATCAAGCTGAATGATCTGACACAAACCTTTTGTGGAACTCCGGAGTATTTGGCGCCAGAAATCATTCAAAAGAAACCTTATGGACTCACGGTTGATTGGTGGTGTCTGGGCGCAGTTTTGTACGAGTTTATGTTTTCACTGGTAAGGAAATTTACAATCAAATTTTCGGTCGAATTTGACGTCAAGAAGAATTTTTGCAAAGTCTTAGAACTCTGAGGTTCTTTAAGTCATCAAAATCCCAAAATTTACACTATGAATCATGAATTTTTTAGCCTCCATTCTACTCCAAAGACCACAAAGAGATGTACGAAAAGATCCTCTACAAGCCCCTGTCAGTCCCAGCGACGGCATCAGCCACGACGAAACAAGTTCTCAACGATTTCCTCAAAAAAGATCGCTCGGAACGACTGGGTGCCAAGAATGACCTGGAGGAAATCAAGGAACATCCATTCTTTGCCACAATTGATTGGGAAAAGTTGTTGAAGCGAGAGTTGAAACCTCCATTCGTGCCGAAAGTGAAAAACGAAACGGACACGGGTTATATTGCGTCCGAATTCACGGATGTGCAGCCTAATCCGGGTATGTTGAGATAATTTTTTTCGCTTTTTTTGGCTAGCCAGAACCACCCTTCGCTAGCCCACCCTCACAACGATTCATGACTAGTTGAGACTTTTTTGTGGATGTACTAGCAAAGTGCGGTTTTGACAAGCCAAAAAGCGAAAAAATGATTTTACTACCCTATCGATATGGGAGTAAAATCATTTTTTAGCTTCGGCCATCCCACTTCACCCTAAAACTCCCAATTTCAGCCTCCCTCGCTCCCAACACAATGATCAGAGGGCAGGACACCGAGTTCATCGACTTCACCTACCAACCCAATCGTCTGCACATGGACGGACCCACAAGCTGAACATATCACATTTGTATTCTGGCAGTATAAAGAGCAGACTTTTACAATCTTATGCTTCAGCGCTTAATCTCTCGTTTTGATAGTGTAGAATGCGTTTAACCAGTTGTTTCCAATCCAATAATTGATCCGCGATTTCGGTTCGCAACAGTCTGTCAAGATTTTTCGTTACATAACACACCCCAACATCCATAAGACGGTCGTCTTGGAAGTGTTCAGCATGTTGAAGAAAACAAATTATATTTGTGGAGTCTAATGAGGACGCAAGGACGTTTATACAGTAATACTGAAACCGCAATGTCACAAAGAAAGTTTTCATGGCGTGTCAAATTGATCAGGATGCAACTTACCTTCAGATCGATTAGTCGATACATATCAGCAATTTGATACAATTCTAAGGTCACAACCGAAGGGTCTGGCAGCTTAGCACCATAAATAAACCGCAAGACCACGGAGACTTGATCTTCATCCATCTCTTTTATCTCCATCCGTCCAGTCTCCGTTTCTCGATTCTTCGATGAAAACAGGGCCGCAAAATACTTCGAACGGGCTTGTAGGATCACTCGATGGACCTGGAAAAAAATTGCATCTCTTCAAATGGTGGCTAAGTGAGAGCACACGGTGCACCGCCTCACGACTATGGACAATGCAGAACGAACTCTCCGAAAAGCGCAGTCATGACTAGGTACAATGCAAAAGCCTAAGCACTTTCGGGAAACACTAGTCTAAGCTCTCTAACCAGCTCTTTTCCTCACCTTGAAGACTCTTTCATTGACCACAATATCAAAATCGGACGTCGTTGGATCATTCAGCATGTTCAACAGATCCATCTTAAAAGTGTTTTCATGATGAACCTGCGAGTAGTAGCTTGAACCCACTGGGCTTGAAAGATACTTCCTTGGATTAGTAGCTGGATCAGAGCTCTCCATCGCTTAGGACAAAAAAAATTTATTAACCTTGATGAAGATGACCAATCTAAAATTTAGTGTCTCAAAATGATAAAACGAGTGACAAAATGGCTGTTAATATTTAGTTTATTGAGACATGAGAGGTTTCATGTGGAAGTACTTCTTATCAACGTCAAATTATCTGACCGTTTTACAAGCCAAATTTAAATGACAAGGTCAAATTGAGCAAGTTCAATATTATTCAAGGGGTCGAAGCTGATAAGAAAAGGTTGTTACTGCCGTAAAAACAGGTGGTTACTATTCTAAGACCCATTTTACGGTCAGAAACCCTCCATTCGGAACGGGGGAAGAAGTAGATTGGAGGAAATTGAAAGCCTTTCAGCCATGTTTGTCGAGAAAGAAATTTGCATGAATCACACGCCTAAGGGCCTTTTCACGGTCCTTTCCCATGTCGCTACGTGTGAGACATCGCTGCGATTACAAAAAAATTGTACAAGAAACCAAAAACACGTTCACAACAATAAAAAATTATTAAAAGACAGGTAATCAAGTCTAATGGCAAGTATAACATCGGATATCTCAAACAGTTTGAAAATCATGTCTCTGCTTGCGTGTGGTAAGGCGAATTCTTTGCGTAATTTACATTTTTCTACTGTAATTGATTTTCGTTTCAAAACTCAGAATTTTCGTAGATCCGCGCAATTTTTTTGCAAAATTGCAGAATTTTTTTGCGAAATTCGTCCAAGAATCTCATTTTTGTGCAAGTAAAGTGCAATGCAACTGTTATATCAACTTTTTTACTCTTAATTATTATGCCTTTAGTCGATTTTCACAATTGCCAGTCGTTTTTTATAAAATCCAAAAACTTTGCCTAGTGTAATGTAAATTTGCGCCTTTCTGATTGTAAGCTTCTTTCAGATGGCCTCGTTTTTCCACACAGAGGTTTTAAAGAAGTTTCCGCCGGATTCCGACGTCTCTCGTAGCTGTCGCTACTGCAAGCAGCACTTCACTTGTGCCAAGGATAATATCGACTACATGGTTGAACACTTGAAGGAAAACCACTTGAAGACCTATAATAAACTCAGGAGAGCCATGAAAAATGTCGTCGAAGATTCTGAATCAGTGAGTTTACAGATTTTCGAATTTCTCTTGTTTTAGGTACCTTCTAGATAATTTAGCCCAAATTAAGGCGTAACGACCGATAGTTGATGCGTTTCTCTGATGTAAATTTGTTTCAGGACGAATCTTCTGGCAGTATCACCGAAGAACGGATTGTTTCGCACAGTGTTCCCGACTCAGAAGTTATTTTTCATGTTCAGCAGTGGAGCAATGGAGAATTATACGAGAAGGATCAGAGAATGGAAGATTTGATGGTAAGACGTTAACCATCGCCAAAAACCTTTGTTTATAATTTTTGAGCGCATTAGGAACTGATTTAATGAATGATCAGAAAAATAGTATATTGTTTTAGGTATCAATTTCCGATGTCTTATATTTTCAGACTCCAAAAGGTCAAAAACTTTTAACTGCTTATATGGGTATGATGCAACATTCTTCGAAGTTTGAGGACTCTTTCCAGTGAGTTTTTGTATGTTCTTTTCATTTTTTAGAGTTCATTTGGTCTATTACATTATTGTAGGTCAAAAAATCTAAAGAAGAATAAAGGAAAGGGACCAGGGACCAAGAAGATGTCCAAGAAAACGTATGTCATCGAAAGAGTGTTGGGCCACAAGCGGATTGATGGAAGATTGCACTATCTGATTCGCTGGGAAGGTTATGGAAGTTCTGCCGATACTTATGAGCCGATCGAAAGTTTTTCGGCAGGTTTTTTGATGAATTTTTGTTTAATCGAAGATTGTATCAAGTATTTATAGGGTTCAGGTCGAATTTGCTAAAAACTCAATTACCTGCTTTCAGAGTGTTGCTCTTATCGCCATCCACAACTACGTTGATAATGCTTTGAAAAACGGGACCTTGATCGAACCGCCTACCCAGTAAGTTTTCTATTTTCTTATTCTTTCGGATTTTTAGTTCATCTGGCTCTTCCTCGCCCACCTCTCCCATCGAAGGTGACAAAGTTATTGCTGTTGCGTTGGAGAACATCCGAATTGCGCGAAAGATGATCGATGGGACCAAGGAAATGAATGTCGAAGAGGTCCAAAAGTCTCTGAGATCGGCCAAGAGGTCCTTGAAGACTCTTCAAAAAATCCCGATGGTTGGCCAAAGCCCCATCGATAAGCCAAGGGCGTTTGCGAGAAGAAGTGTGCCGAAGAAGCCGGCGCCGCCCAAAAAAGGCAAAGATTTAAGTGCGTTGTATCAGGACATCAGAAGAATGAAGAATACCAAGTATGAATTTCTTGATCGCATGGAATCACCCAGCAGTTCCAGATCGCACAGCTCTTGTCTGATCAATGCGGATGGAGATCATGGTAAGACGGGGGTTTTCATAGGATAATGGGAAGATTTTGCGTTAATTTTGGTAAAGCTTGGACAGGCCAAAAGTTTTTTGTGATAATGTTGACCAATTTAGACTGTTTTGGAAAAATTCGCGCTAAATCCGAACCTCCTTTTCGCCAGCTAAGCCATCAATAAATCCTTGCGTCATCCACCATCTTTTCGAATTGGATCTCGCATAGTTTCAGTAGCTGTTATTTTGTTATTTTTCCAGTGTTTACAGTAATAAAAAAGTGAAGAAAAATGACTACTGGGAGCCTTCTGAATATCGCGGCTACAAAAATCCGTAGTTTTTACCTAAAATTTTTTGTTTTTATCTAATCTTTATCTAAAAAATCTTTTCAGGATCCCCTCCAAAACCCCCCGAACTCGACAAATCTCCACTGCTCCAGCCCGAAAAATCCGCACAGAACGAGGCGAACAACACGGAGAGGAGCTTCTGCTTTGACGAAAGCTTCTTCGCCAGCGCGGACTTTCAGAATCTCGAGGCGGTCGTGAGGGATGAATCCGTCAACATTTCTACGTGTGTTGAAGGAGCAGAGACAGAAGTGGACGAAAGCTCCGCCATCCGTCTGCTCAAAGAGGTCTGGCGGGACACTGGGGACGACTCCGTTGTTCCGAGTAATAAAGAATCCATGGAGCAGTTGGGGTTTGATGTAGAAAGTTGGTGAGCTTCAAGCGATTCTGAATAATTTTTGTTCCGGTCGCCTTGCTCTTCTTTTTGTGGGTTGGAATGCACAGTGCATACGATTTCCCTACAATCCGACTTCCAAACAGTTATTTTTGGACAAAAATAGACAAAAGGTGGGGTAAAGTAGCAAAAGTGTGTCAAGGAGGACTCTAAACTTTCCTTCAAAATAATACAGGGTGTCCAGAGAAATTTCACGGAAAGTTTTTGCCAATTTCTAGACGCTCGGCCAAGACATTCAAAAAATTCTTTTTGCAGTAGAAAGAGGAGGGTGATGTTTTGCCTAAAAAACTTTTTTCGCCGCCAACGCGGAACGTACTGTATGACGGAGATCAAAAAAACAATCAAAAGTCTCCGCCGAATACAGTACGTTCCGCGTTAGCGGCGAAAACAGTTTTTTGGGCAAAACCCGCCGTCTTTTTTCTACTGCAAAAAGAATTTTTTGAATGTCTTGGCTGAGCGTCTAGAAATCGGCAAAAACTTTCCGTAAAATTTCTCTGGACACCCTGTATTGTTTTGAAGGAAAGTTTAGAGTCCTCCTTGACACACTTTTGCTATTTTACCCCCACCTTTTGTCTATTTTTGTCCAAAAATAGCCGTTTGGAAGTCGAATCGCAGGGAAATCGTGTGCACTGTGCGTTCCAACCCACTAAAAGAAGAGCAAGAGAGCGGCCGGCCAGTGGTCTCGTGGTGTAGTGGTTATCACGTCTGCCTTACACGCAGAAGGTCGCCGGTTCGAACCCGGCCGGGATCATTCGGTCTTTTTTTTGGCGTTTTTGAATTTTTTACTGTGGAGGTGACGTGAATCTCCATGGTAAAAAAATTTCGGGCATTTTGCAAGGTTTTTAGGTCTGCTTCAGCTCATGATTTTTGTTGTTTTAGATTCGAAAGTCCCCAATATGCCGTACAATTGGAAAACCGGACTCTAAGTAATATTATTCAACGAGTATCGCCTATTTGTTCTACTGCATCTCCTAATCTTGATGTATTCAATATATTTTTGTTGCCTCCTCTAACTTTTTATATTGTAATTGACAATCTTTGAATTTTTCGCCAGTTCTCAGGACCTCTTTTTTTTGTTGCATTCTCAGATGAATCTCTCTCTATTTTATGTAAATCTGCTTTTTTCGGGTAAAATCTGCATTTCTTTCACTTTTTATTTTTGATCAATATTGACATTTCGCCTCAATTCTTATTGATTTAATGGATTTCCATAATTTTTCGTCGGTCTTGGATGTAGAAACTATTTTTTGTTGTTTTCTGACGTTTTTTCTAATAAATGGCAAAGCCTGGGAATCCAGAACCCGCAATTGGAGGTGGAAATGATATTAGTGAAGGTAAAGTAATGTTCTTGCTAGAAAGTTTTGTAATTTAGGTAAATATTGATGAAATGTGGAATGAATACAAGAAGAGTATGTGTTCTTGTATTTTAGTGGTATCTGCTATAATCTCAATGAGTTTAACTATGAAATCTGACCTTATTTTAGGCGGTGCATAGCATAAATAATTCTAGTTGAATTTCTTTAAAGAAGAAAGTGTTTTGTGTCGCAGGGAAGACCGAAGACGTCTCCGAGCTCTTCTGTTTGATTTACTCTCAAAATTATTCTTGTTACAGGTATAATGGACATTGTTCGACCTGCTCTCCAAACCCTTGATGCCCAAGTCAAAGAAACCCGTAAAAGTCAGATTCATTTAGGTGAAAATATCCAGAAGCTCTCCGAATGTAAGTTCCTTTCTTTTTCTTTGTTGATTTTTAGAATTCTCCGGCGATTGTATTCAAATTTATGTTACACTTCCTATTTCCAGACCTGAAAGAGATCCTGGACGAAAAGCAAATGCCGTTTGATCTGGGAGACTACGTCCGACGACTAGACGACAGCACGAAGAGGATATACAACGTTCAGAGTCGGATTCAAGTGATGCACGAGAAAATGACCCATTTACAACGTCAAATAGCTAGAGAAACGTTCAAACAGAAGCAGTCCAAGACGGATGGGGTCGTAACGCCTACAGAACAGGAGAGTAAAGTGGCTGAGGGGTCGGAGGAGTAATTTGGCAAAGCCTCAGGGAGTTTTAATTGGTATTTCGGTCTCTTCAAGATTATATTCTTCATGTGATATACGCTACCTAATATGTATTACTAATAATGTGCCACAAACCTGTATATTACCGTTTTATAGCTTGTGCTTATAAATTCTCCAGAGTGGAGAGCGGCTGCGCTTGATTAGCGGAAGTTTATTTACCCATTTTCAAGTGAATATAAAGAAATTTTTCAAAATGCATGGAGACGTCAAGTGTAATATAAATTTTAGCAAAATTCTATTTTATTGCCTTCCTCGGAGGTTTGCTCAGCTTGAGCATCGCGGAATTAGAACGTGTGAGCTGTTTCTTTTCCTCGGCCGGACCTTTTTGCCACGCATTATCGAATTGTTTCCAGTACAAGTCGGTGGTCTTGTCCACGTCATTTCCATACATTGCCTCCGGGTTGGGTCGAACCTTGACCTTTTCGCGGAAAAAGCATGGCAAAATCTTTGCAAGGTCTTTTTTGAGGGCTTTTCGGAGGACTTCGTACTTGAAGAACACGTAGATTATAAAGTAGACACCATATCCAACTGGGATAAGGTATAAGGCCTGAAATTTTCAGTTGATTAGTAAAAACAATACAACTTTTTGGTCATTTCCAACAAACAGGTCACAATGAGATCCCGAATTTGCCATCAAAAGCATCAGAGAGGCAGAAAGAACGCGTAACTTCTCATCTCTGTGTCGCTGCGATACCTTTTGATGTAAAGGTGGCCACAGAAGTTCTCAGCTTTTATTTTTGCTGCAATTTCGTTGCAAAAATGGGTTGACATTGATTTTGAAAAATCATTGGACACTTTAATTTTCGTCGGCACTGATTTTTCAAAATCACCGTTAACCCATTTTTGCACCGAAATTCGACCCAGCAGCAAAATTAAAAGACGAGAACTTCGCGGACCACTTTTACATCAAAAGGGATTGCAGCGACATAAAGATGAGAAGTTACGCGTTCTTTCTGCCTCTCCGATGCTTTTTGATGGCAAATTCGGGATCTCATTGTGACCTGTTTGTCGGAAATGGCCAAAAAGTTGTATTGTTTTTTTTGTTTTTACCTGATACATCAACTGCACATCCTGTCCTTGCGCAAACTTGATGTAGATGTACGGTATTGTGAGCGCAGCCAATAGGTTTAATGATCCCAGACCGACAAAAGCCGGCACCAAGAAGCGAAGAGTCCGCACGTTCTCCGAATATTGATAACGAGCTGTCAGATTGGTCGACAATTTGATGGCTTTCATTTTGATATTGTGTTGGTAGAGGAAGACTAGGATCTTAAATTGCGTTAGAGATTCAGCGGGGAACCTGATCCAGTGGCAGAAAACGTAACATTTTGCATCTGGGAGGTATCAAAAATGTGGCAAAATGCTTCCCTCTCCAAGTGAAAAAACTCCGATTTCAAAAGCGCGCCCCTCAAAACAAAGTTTTTTCACTTGTGGAGGGAAACATTTTGCCACATTTTTGATCCTTCCCCGATGCAAAATGGTACGTTTTTTGCCACTGGATCAGGTCCCCCACTGTAAAAATGATATTATAAAAAAGATTCCGTTTAAAAAATTGGGCACTGTCAGTTGGTCGGGAAAATAATGTGGATTTGTCGTAGCGAAATTGATGGGCGATTCCAAGGCCTGACGAATCTACATTATTTTCCCGACAGACTGATAATAAACTTACAACAGCAGCTATGGTGAAGATAATTCCGACCATCGCCCACAGAACGGGGATCAGCGCCGGGTGGAGGTGGGTAACTTGGCAGGAGCCGGTTGATCCATCGAGATCGAAAACATGATAATTCAGGTCGTAGTAGATGCCAAAACCGGCAAGGGTAAAAGCGAAGATGTGCTGAAAATTTTTGATATTACTTTAGTCCATATTTTGTGGCAAAAAAGTTTAAAATCTTCTACAGTGGGGGACCTGATCCAGTGGCAAAAAAGGTACCATTTTGCATCTGGGAAGTGTCAAAAATGTGGCAAAATGCTTCCCTTTCCAAGTGAAAAAACTTCGTTTTGAAGGCGCCCTCTTTTTCCTCAAAAAAAGAGCGGGCGCGCTTTTGAAATCGGAGTTTTTTTTCACTTGGAGAGGGAGGTATTTTGCCACATTTTTTGATGCTTCCTGGATGCAAAATGGTACGTTTTTTGCCACTGGATCAGGCCCCCAGTGTATAAAAAAGATTACAAATGGGAAAATTTCTTTAAAATATAGGAGAAATTATCGTCGTGGTATAATTTAGAAGGCATTTTACGTAACTTAGAGTCATCTTTTATCGAGATAGACTTGTTTTTGACCAAAAAGTTACAAATTATATCGATTTTTGATCAAAAATGGTTAGAAAACCCCAAATTGTGTATGGCAATCGCGCGTTTTCTTACCGTCCCCAGCGCCAGCCAAATTCCCACATTCGCTGTGCGATCGGCGTACGTTTTGATCATCATGGTCGCGCAGATTCGCTCGGCCGCCACCCACAACGGACACAGCATGGTGATGATCATGCCCGCATCATGATTGAATTTGAAGATTAGACAGAGAAAATTGGTCAAATAGAGCGATTTCTCAGTGGATGTGTTGATTAGGTCGCCGATACGACCAAATGCCATGAAGAAATATTGCGTCACTTTTACACACTGAAATTTGCGTAGTTGGCACTGTGTGAAAAGTTCGAAATGCACTGTGCAAAGGCGAAGAAATCAACTCACCAAAACGATCCTCAAATTCGCATGAATCAGTGTGATATTCCGGATATGCCATACGAAATACGTTCCCAGCAGGAAATGAACAATATACCCGGTGACTTCCACTATGATCAAAATGATATACAATAATCGATCCGTTTCGTCCGAATGATGATTGAAATCCATTGGATTTTATAGTTTTCTGCAATTTTTCATTTGAAAAACGAAGCATTTTAGAAAAAAACAAACGAAAAGGGGAAAATAATATTCAGGTGTAAAATCAAAGGTCTTATTCGTTTATGCAGGGCGTATTCGACGTACGAAATGAATTTACAATGGTGTGACTTATGATTTACATGGGAGAGAAAGAACTTTTAAAAGTACGACGCTCGGATTTTGATGACATTTTGCCCAAATTAACAAGGGAAGCATCCAAGTGTGACGCTCAGATTTTCTTTAAATTTGTATGGTCAAAAGGGCTTCTAATTGCATCCGGGAGGCATTCCGAATACCTCCAAATACCTCTTTCTCTGTCCGGAAATAGCGCTCTTTCGAAGAGAGGACGAGAAAGTTGCCGTTTTGGAAAGAAGAAAGTTTTTCCTTCTCTTTTCTCACCAAACCGGCAACTTTCTCGCTCTTTCTTCAGATGAACGCTATTTTCAGCCGGGGAGGAAGGAATTTGGAGTATTCGAAATGCCTCCCGGATGCAATTAGAAGCCCTTTTGAACAAACAAAATTTAAAGAAAATCTGAGCGTCAGACTTGGGTACTTCTCTTGTTAATTTGAGTGTCATCAAAATCCGAGAGTCGTACTTTTAAAGTTCTTGCTCTCCATCTAAATCATAAGTCACAACCATTGTAAATTCATTTCGTACGCCGAGAGTTGTTGCTAGGTCTCCATCGAGTATATAGGCAAAACTTTCTTTATTCACGATAGGTCTACATCGATTTTTGGGACAAAAACTGAGATGCGACTTTTGGACCTTTCGGCCAAAAAGTCATGACATGTCTGCACAGTGCGCCGTCGTGCGAACAACACGGCGAGCAATAAAGGAAAACGTTCCTTATTCTGGCCACAACAAGGGTACTCCGCGAACTGCGTCCAAGCTTGGGAACTAAAGTTGTATAAAAGCTCTATAGTTTTAAGGGTACCTACGAAGGCTCTGACGACTCATTTAGTTCTATACGAAGGCAATAAGTGTAGTTCCGGACATGTTTCGTCGTATAAAGTGTAAAATCGCAGGCTGCAGCCGCTTTTGAAGGGTAAGGTGGTACGTAAAAAAGGAGGTACCTCACTAACTAAATCCACTGTCCAGGTATTGACAAGAGCCTGCACGCTAAATTTGGGCTAATTCTGACCAGTTTCTGCAAAATTATAAGTTGTGGCCAGAATAAGGAACTTTTACCAAAATAAAATTCACGGTGCACTGCGACCCTGCAGATTCCCGCACAGTGCGGAAATGGACTTTTTGGCCCGCCTAGTCTCTAGTTCTCAACTTTTGAACAAGAATTTCTAACCTGTCATCCATTGCACCCCTCCAATTTGCCTACGTAGATCACGGATAATTCCGGAAAATCCCAGCAAAATTCAAAAAATCCCTGGCCTGAAGTCCGACCCCTCAGGCCATTTGCGGCTAATGCCGCTTTGCTTGGGTCATCCACCCCGGCAATTCGCGGGCTTCTCATCCTTTCCATTTATACCGTAGAGCTGCGTGCGTCGGGAAAAGTCTCTTTCTTCCTTTCAGACGCACCGTATATATTACACTTCCACACCCCCACCGAATAATCTGTTTTGAAGTGCGACGCAAGCAAATCCCTTCGTTGAGTAATCCGCCCGAGGGATGTTCAATTTGTGAGGTAAGCAGTCCTCCGGATGAGCAAAGATTTCAATGAAAGCCAAAAATGGACATCGGCTTTTATGAAACTACAGTGACGGACCTGATCGAGTGGCAAGAAACGTTCCATTTTGCAACCGGGAAGTATCAAAAATGCAGCAAAATACCTCCCTCTCCAACTGAAAAAACTCCGTTTTGAAGGGCGCGCTTTTGAAATCGGAGTTTTTTCACTTGGAGAGGGAGGTATTTTGCTACATTTTTAATACTTCCGGGATGCAAAAATGGTACTTTTTTTGCCACTGGATCAGGTCCGCGACTCTAGGCGCAATTAACAAGGAAGTACGTCAAGTGCGACGCCTAGATTTTCGTAGATTTTTTTGACACTTCAAAGGCCACATAGCAGTAATTGATTTTTTGTGGAAACGTTCTCTACGGTAGAAATACGAATTCAAATTTTCATGGCAAAATTCGCAAAAAACCATCCATTTTTTCCCAACTTTCGACTTAAAAATCTCGGTCGTTTCTGCAAAGCGCGAGCTAGGAAATTAAACGAAGCTGTGCCTGGCTTTCTCAAAATCTGAGTCTTGCAGGGAGATTTTTCCTGGCGCTTTACAGAAAATGCCGGTCATTTTTAGGTCCGTACACGTCAAAATCTTGGTGGCTTAGGTACTAGTTCTTCCGGAAAGTCGTCGGATTGAAATGTTTTCGCACAGTGCAAGTGACAAAAATCAGTCCGGAGACTTTCCGGAATGAAAACTTTCCTCTGTATTTCACAAATATCGAAATCGGAAGCCCAAAAAAATGAAAATTCTAGAAAAAGCCCTTGAAAGTAGGCGACCATTCACTTCACCCAAACAATCAGGAGTGCAAAGGGCAATTTCCACCTGTGGATTTACAAATGAAATTCGGCGAAACATTCCAAACATCAAATGGCCAAGAAATTAATTGCCTGAGGCATTTTGCAAACGGAACTGGGACGATTCGGGAAAAAGACGACTGGGGAAACCGAAAATTATTATTTTTCTTCGATGCAAGTGTGAAATTAGGATAATCGAGGGCGCTGATTTCGAAAATGACATTTATTTTTTTTTGATCCTTACTTTTTTCCTTAAGTAGTACTGTAAAGTAGTAATTTTTTGAATTTTTTTTCATGAATACTCGATGTAAGGGTTTTCGATGGTGCTGCTTTCGAAAACCGTGTTAACTTTTCCTCTAGTATTATATAGTATTATACAGGGTGCGCCAATAAAATCTGGACAAAACTAAATTCCATATAGCCTTTTTCGGATGGCCTGAGAACGGAAACTTTTAGCACTTTTAGAAAGGGTAACAACCGTGCTATACAGCAACGGTAATGACCAGGTCGATGCCTATTGCAAGACTGAAAAAATAATCAAAACTTTTTGGAGGTGCAGAAATTTTTTTTCCAGATGATGACTGGGATATTAATTCTTCCATTATTTCTGCTAATAGTCACTGACGTTCTTCAAATTTATTGTATATAAAGTACGTGCTGTTGTCTTTGTAACAGCCTACGGAACCAGGGTTGGTGGCCGATCTGGCGGCGCTGGTGGCGGAAACAAAAAAAATACCCAAAAATTTGGATTTTTGTGTTTTTAAGGATCTCAACGCCAGATTATAGGTCGTGTTGCTCCAAAATTCCGTGATTACAGAGCGTATACATAGCCAATTGTTATAGTGTAAAAGAAAATCCGCACATACAAGGGGACAGTTTCTGCATAAATAAAAGTTCATGGGGGGAATTCAAGGCACGGTCATTCGGAACTTGAGACGTTTTGGCAGTTTGCAACAAGTATGAAAGGCCTTGAGCGTAAAAATCAACATAGAGTTGTATACTGGATACATGCTGATGTAGCCAAATCACTTTTAGAAATATCTAGTCCAAGTTCGCTCGAATAGCGAGGATATAGTAAATTATGCCCCTACAGCCACTATTTCATCCCCAGAGGCAGCAGATGGAAAAATCCTTTTTAAAAGGCGACTAGGCTGACTCTGGTTATCCTTACAAAAGTAGCTCTGGTGCTTAACATGTTTGGAATCACACAGGGAAACTTCTATATAAAAATCTTTGATTTAACGGAAGTTCTCGGGAAAAAGGGCCCGTTTTTAAGTCAACTTTGGCGAGCTGTAAAAAGCCTAACTGTCATAATGAGGCAAAATCAATTTCAGTGTATAAAAACAGCGCGGAGCTCTATCAGAAAAAGTAAATTTCAGCCCATAGCATAAAACGGTAAAGATAGCGCAACCATTTTTTGACCAATTTGGGGTCCGTGTTTCAGGCGCCTTAGTTGTAAGCGCTTATAATGGCAAAACAAGTGTCGTAGACGATTATTTTGTCTGAAACTTTAAAGATAGCTTCTTGGACGTATTACACGTATCCACAATCGCCCACTTTGTTCTCGTACTGTTACAGCCCGCAGGGCAAGCAAAAACGTTAGTCCAGATTTTATTGGCGCACCCTGTATATATGATATTATGTAGTACGAGGTGAAAATATGGCTTTGAACGTTAATGGTGTTGCTTTGATGCTTACTACTCTTCAAAAATACGTTTTAAAGACATGGTGCTATTTAGTACTATCTGATACTATATAGTACGAGATGAAAATAGCAGTACTAGGCACCATTAGAACACCACTAACGCAAAAAGGCCTAATTTTCACCTCGTACTACATAGTATCAGGTAGTACTATATAGTATTAGAGGACAAAGTTAACATGATTTTCGAAATCAGCACCATCGAAAACCCTTACATCGAGTATTTATAAAAAAAAACAAAAAATTACTACTTTACAGTACTACTTAAGGAAAAAAGTAAAGATCAAAAAAAAAATGAATGTCGTTTTCGAAATCAGCGCCATCGATTAGGCTAATTTCACACTTGCATCGAAGAAGAATAATAATTTTCGGTTTCCCCAATCGTCCAACTCCGTTTGCGAACCAACATCCCCGAGTACAAACAAAAATAATTTTCATTTGCAAATGTTGCGTGTTCTCAATTAATTGCACTGTTAGAGGCCATAAACATGGCATACCCGGATTTGATCCCAAACATACAAAATTTCTCGAAATTTTTTGGAATTCACCTTAAAAATGGTGAAAAATCCATCTCCAAAGGGCAGAATCCCCTCTAACTCGCTTGTTACTATGTATTTTGGTTGTTTTTACAATTAGATTTAGCAATAATTTTGCAGTTTTTGAATTTTTGTCTGATTTATATCTGCAAAACAAGAACAACTGTTCAAATCTCAAAAACAACAATCTAAAAGTGCCAAATAACCAAGTAGAATTACAGTCCATGCCCCCCTCCGCATTTTGGAGCCGCATCTTGCGCCTTTCCATCGTATTCTTTGGGCTCAAGAGCTTGAATTCGTAACGCATGGATATCTGATTCCAGTTCCTCGGCCAGACATTTATTGACCAGTCGGTGTCGCTGAAATTATTTTTTATCGCTTCTTATTCTCCATGTCGTATTTTAGACCGCTTAGCCCGAAGTTTTTAGACTTATCGGAGAAAAAGTAACAAATTATATTGTACTAGGCAAAATTTGATCAAACTAGATGAATCTAATCAAATTATGCCTTTTTTTAGTGTTTACAAGACTGAAAGAGCCTTTATCTGGCTTTAACAGCGCTTTATTCAGTTGAAATCCATCAAATATTCGTCATTTCGACCTAAACATCAAGCCAACAACGATAATTTAAATTACCTGAATTTTCGATAATCCATCGAATTTGTCGGAGACGATCTGAACTCGGAAGTGAATCTCCACATCCTTCGGCACATTATGCAGCCGGCTTTCACATTCTACTTCAAGATGGACCGGCTGAAAAATCAATTATATTGTTTCAGGTATACCAAGAGGAAATTGTGAGATCAATGGTCTAAAAGTTCTAAAAAAATCGAAAAGAAAATGCCACTTACTTTGAAATGTTCTGATAGCTTCTCTCGGATATGTTTTGTCATTGGACCTTCCGTCGCGGCCATTCTGATCAAGGATCTAAACATGCTATTATTGAAGTGTAAAAATCCGGGGGAAATATCGCGAATCAACCGAGTATAATTTCAATACATGTCGGAATTTACTATGCTCTTCACAAAAACACTTTTGATTCGCGAAAAATGTCGAGAAAGTAATAAAAATCCACTTGCAACACAATGCCAAGATTTTTTCGAAATTGCGAAAACGGCGCCAAATTTAAAATAAAATTGGCCAGAAAGCTTAGAAATTACCGTAAGAGAGATAGAAAGGGACTATAGTGTCGTAAAGGCCATAAAATTTTGTTTTTGACAACCTAGTTAAAATTCTGACGTCAAAATATTACTTTAGGTTAGTTTTATTGATATTATTGAAAGCATTTCTGTCCATAACGATCTTAAATTTCGTTTCCAGCCCTTTCAAATACTTGTCATGACATTTCCGTTACATTGCGTTCATTTTCATGGTCACTATTCGTCGCTCTTGTTCTTCAAGAGATCTTGACGACGCTTTTGACCTCCAAATTTGATTGCGTTCTGCGGTTTCATCAAGTCTTCGGGATATGCGGGATATAGGTCAGTCGTTCATTAACGGGCATTCTCTTTCCTGTGTGAAAGAATTTTATTTATTTTGAGGGGGTTTTATGAGATTTTTTTTTCATTTTTTGTTGATGAACATGTTTGATGATGATCTAATGTCCAAATTTGGATTTTAATCGCTTGCAGGAGTCTTGGAAGCCCTATTTTTTTAGCTGCTAGATAGATAATTAGATTTTTTCAATTGGAAAATGAGAAATTGCAATTTTTTGGCGGGTTTGGCAAAAATTTTGCATAGCGCAATGGGTAGTGCGTTAGACTGCAAATCAAACCGGCGCAGGTTCGAATCCACCCGGTAGAGAAATTTGTGTTTTTATTTTAGAAAGTAAACAACTCTTGATTTACCCTAATTTTTCTTCAGGATCGACATAAAAATCGCATCCAACTGATCCGAAAGCGCCAAAAATGTTTCCGAAATCCCGATTTGACCTGATTTCGTCGCGATTTCTCCATTCCAATCACCGCCTCTTTATCATTCGTATATATATCGGCAATCGGCTTTCCTTCTTTCAGGCGTCTTTCACGGCATGCAGGTGACTGAATTGCCGGCCGATGAGGCGCGCAAACCGCGCCGCTCTTTGAAACCGGTGGCCTTTTGTGCCGTCGCGTTCGCCACGATTAGCGTTTTGGCGTGCGCTGTAACGTTGCCTATTGTCTACAATCATGTGCAGAGTGTGCAGTCGTACATGCAGAACGAGGTCGATTTTTGTAAGGTGAGCGGATTTGATGTTTTTAAGGGAAAATTGGAAAAATATCGGGAAATGATGACTTTTTGAAAGAAATGGCTGTAAAATATGCGAACTTAAATATATAATTTAAAAATTTGTTATTCTAGTAAGGTTGTTATATGAGTTTTCTAATGCAACTAAGCATTTTTGCCATTGTATATTACCTTTTTGCAAAATCAACAAATTATCATCTGATGTCAAGTGTAATATAAAAATGCTACCAAAGGTGGAAAAACAAAAAAAAAATGGATTTCAGACCCGCTCACGCGACATGTGGAAGGAGATGGTTCAAATCCAATCCGCCTCCGGCATTCCCACCCTCTCCACCGTAGACAGAACCAAGCGTCAAACCTATGACGCCCAACAAGTTGGTGCGCCCCCAGGAACCAGTGGAAATCCCCAAGGCGGATCCTGCTGCTCGTGCCAGGTTGGCCCTCCAGGACCTCCCGGTCCACCAGGCCGCGATGGTAGACCGGGCGCGCCAGGAAGACCGGGAAATCCGGGTCCACCGGGACGCGACGGAGTCCTCCTGCCCGGTCCCCCACCAAAACCACCATGTCAGAAATGCCCTCCCGGCCCACCCGGACCTCCCGGCCCACCCGGCCCGAAGGGATTGCCCGGTCCACCCGGTGAGCCGGGCGCGCCAGGCCGCGACGGAACCCCCGGATTGCCCGGACCTCCCGGCCCACAAGGCCCTCAAGGACCGCCCGGCCAGCCCGGCGACAAAGGGCCTCCCGGAGAGCCGGGAAAAGTCATCAACGGAGCTCCGCCCGGTCCACCCGGACCTCCCGGTCCACCTGGGCCACAAGGACCGCCCGGCCCGCCAGGACGTGATGGACAGCCCGGGAAGCCCGGACCTCCAGGACCACCGGGAGATGCGGGAGAAAAGGGTGCCGATGGGCTGCCCGGACCACATGGACCACCTGGCCCGAAGGGACCGCCCGGAAACCCCGGAAGCTGCGATCATTGCCCACCGCCAAGAACCGGACCCGGATATACAAGGCGTTAGAAGCCGGGAACAAAGGAGTCTTCTGTGCATCACAATTGATGATTTTACAGTGATAATAATAAAGTTATCAGGTTTAGTTTTCGAATATCGAAATTCTGTCTATTTCAAAAGTTACAGTCGGATTTTCCTCTCATGTTTTGCACTTCTTTTGAGACATGCACCGTGTAATTTGCTGCTTTGCTTTTTGCACCGTGCAATGTCGCCGTAGAAAGTCCTTGCAATTTTTCGCGGCCCCCAAGTTCCGTCGCACTCCGAAACAATGATTTGTCGCTGAGAAAAATGGGAATCGCGCGCGACGTCGGGACGCACGGTGCAAAACGTTTTTTTTTCGGGTTCATGCACAGTGCAGCGTCGCTGCAAATTCCAAGGACTTCTTGCACTGTGCAATTGGCCTTGCACTGTGCAGTTTGCTGCTTTTTGCACCGTGCAAAACTTGTTTTGGGCTGTCGCTCGCACAATTCTTTGCACACTGCAAACATCAAAAATCAGCACCGTGCAATAAGTCATGCACTGTGCGAAAACAAAAGTTTGCCCTGCACTGTGCAATTGTTGTTTTTTTGCACCGTGCAATTGTTGTTTTGGGCTGTCGCTCGCACCCTGAATTTTTTGCACAGTGCGCCAAAAGTCAGACTTCGCGGAGGGGCCAAATTCCATAAAGGCGTGGATTTTTTTCCGACGCATTGTGCAATTTGATGTTTTTTTGCACCGTGCAATAAGCTTTTTCGGTTGTCGCTTGACTTTTTCTGCACTGTGCAAGTCGCCGGAATGACGTTTGCGACATGCACTGTGCGAAAACAGAGGTTTGCCCTGCACTGTGCAATTTGCTGTTTTTTGCACCGTGCAATAAGCTTTTTCGGTTGTCGCTTGACTTTTTCTGCACTGTGCAAGTCGCCGGAACGACGTTTGCGACATGCACTGTGCGAAAACAGAGGTTTGCCCTGCACTGTGCAATTTTCGGCTTTTTGCACCGTGCAGTCGGCGATTTGGGCCTGTCGCTGTTCTTGCACTGTGCAGTCGGCGATTCGGGGTTGTCGCTAGTTTTGCACCGTGCAGTCGGCGATTTGGGGTTGTCGCTGTTCTTGCACCGTGCAGTCGGCGATTTGGGGCTGTCGCTGTTTTTGCACCGTGCAGTCGGCGATTTGGGGCTGTCGCTGTTTTTGCACCGTGCAGTCGGCGATTTGGGGTTTTCGCTAGTTTTGCACCGTGCAGTCGGCGATTTGGGGTTGTCGCTGTTCTTGCACTGTGCAGTCGGCGATTCGGGGTTGTCGCTGTTTTTGCACCGTGCAGTCGGCGATTTGGGCCTGTCGCTGTTCTTGCACTGTGCAGTCGGCGATTTGGGGTTGTCGCTGTTCTTGCACTGTGCAGTCGGCGATTCGGGGTTGTCGCTGTTTTTGCACCGTGCAGTCGGCGATTCGGGGTTGTCGCTGTTTTTGCACCGTGCAGTCCCGCACTGTGCAATTTTTGTTTTGGGCTGTCGCTCGCACCCTGATTTTCTTTGCACAGTGCAAACATCAAAAGTCAGCACCGTGCAATTGGCCTTGCACTGTGCGAAAACAAAAGTGTGCCTTGCACTGTGCGATTATTCATTTTTTGCACTGTGCAATCTTTGTTTTGGGCTGTCGCTCGGACCCTGGATTTTTTCGCACAGTGCATGTCGCCGAAACGACTTCAGCGACTTTGCAAACGGACAGATAAAACGTTCCAAAAATAGAACTAATTTTAATTTTCGAAATATATATTACCGTATCGCCGTTATCAGCGAGTTGAAGAGAGCGCTAATTTGATCAGACGTTGGAATTATTTCTCTTTCGAAGTTCTTGTGGGCACACAAACTTTGCGTAGACTTTGTACGTCCGGTTTCTCGAAATTTTCTCGTTTCGAAAGGCAGAAACGTTCGGAAAGATTTAGTGTAATGAAAAAAATAAGAACAAAAAAAAGAAGTAAAAAAATCCAATTTTTTTAAAAAAATTTACTAGTCGATTTGGCAAAAAAATCAAAAAAATTTTTTTTGCCTTATAAAGATGTACTCTTTTCCCTAAAAAATTTTTATGATTTTTCTCCGAATTTGCGTGAAATTTCACGTGAAAACTTTCGATTTTCTCTTATCACTTCATTCAGCAAAGAATTTAAAAAATAAAAAAGATTTATTTTCCAATTATTCTTCTCTTTTTTTTTGAAGTTCAAAAAAAAGAAACAAACAAAGTAAAAGAAAAAAATCGCCGCTCTGCAAAGTTTTTCCCGATCTCCCCATGAATTTCGCATGTTTTCTTTCTTTTTACTGCAGCTGATCAGCAGTAAACAAGGCTTGATAATGTATCATAATATAAAAAAAAATAGTTTTCACTAAACTATTCAGTCTGTCGGGAAAATAATGAGCACTCTGTCGCAGCAAAAATTGCCGCCGAGAAAATGAGTTGTGTCGCGACAAAATCGAATTGCTTCGACTTCAGTGACGCGATTGGCGCAGTGGCAGTGTGCTCATTATTTTCCCGACAGACTGATAAAAATTCAAAAAAATTAAAAAAAAAGTAAAAATTTTAAAAAAAAACTTTCAAAACGGCTCACAGCGTTTGAAATGACTCGGACACCGATTTTTTTCGAATTATTTTCGTGGTCTAAATCAGAGATTGCCACGGCTCCGGAGCCGGCTCTTGGCTCCGGCTCCGAGCGGCTCCGGCTCCGAGCCGGGAGCCAGAGCCGGAGCCGGAAATTTTGGGGTCGGCTCCGGCTCCCTAGCCCAAAGTCGGAGCCCTGCTTCCCAGCGGTCAAAAAAGTAAAAATACGTGATCTTGTTAAACGAAATTGCTTGCAAAAACACTGCGGAGGATGTCACATGACTGCAAAAATATGATCTCTGGCACTAATAACTTTTATTTTTGGAAAAACATTTAAAAAAGAACATCTTGCATAGGAGCCGGGATTCGGAGCCGGAGGCCTTTTTAAATTTTGCACGGAGCCGGAGCCGAAATTTTGACCGTGGCAATCTTTGGTCTACATTTACGCGGGTCTAGCGAGCACATGGTACAAGATTGAAGCGTGAAATTTTCAGTGCTTATAGAGCAAAGAGAGATCTTTTCAAGCCATTTTATTTTTAACACAGAACTGAATTTAGCTCTTGCTATCAGCCTGTTGAGAATATACAATGGCGGACCTGATCCATTGGCCGAAAACGTACCATTTTGCATCCGGGAAGTATCAGAAATGTGGCAAAATGCTTCCCTCTCCAAGCAAAAAAATTTCGTTTTAAAGGGCGCGCCCTTTTTCCTCACAAAAAGGCCGGGCGCCCTTTTGAAATCTGAGTTTTTTCACTTGGAGAGGGAGGCATTTTGCCACATTTTTGATACTTTCCGGATGCAAAATGATACGTTTTTTGCCACTGGATCAGGTCCGCCACTGTAAGTACCATTTTCTAGCATTATGTACCCAAAAATGTAACATCTTGCTACTGGGAGGTATCAAAAAAGGCAGCAAAAGGTCTCCATTTCCAACTAAAAAAACTCTGTTTTGAAGGGCGCCCTTTCCCTTACAAAAAGAGCGCCCTAGAAATCTGAGTTTTTTCACATGGAGAGGGAGGCATTTTGCCACATTTTTGATACTTCCCGGATGCAAAATGATATGTTTTTTGGCACTGGATCACGTCCGTCATGATGGGGGGATTCCAAAGCCATTATTTTCCCGACAGACTGATAATAAGCTCAACTTTTTTCATATTTGCGTCGGGGAGGTCAGACATCGGTACTGGACCTTATCTTCCGCCGATAAGCTGCAGTGAAAAAAAGAAAACATGCGAAATTCACGAGGAATTGGCTAAATTCCTGCAATTTTTTCTTTGAAATTTCCTGCTACTGAAAAAAACTGTTCGTATTTTTAAATTTCCTGTAAAAATTTCTCTTACAGTACACAAAAAACTAATCAAATTTCTTGCTCTTTCGTTTCTCCAGAGTGTTTCAAACTGACAGGGGAAGTCAAAAAATAGACTCCAAGTGCGACGCTCAGATTTTCTTTAAATTTTGCACACACGTCGGGTATGGACTAAATATCAATTCCTGAAAATTTTAGCTCCCACTTACCACAGACAGCTGAGATATCGAACGATTTTTGCCGCCGAGAGAGCACGCTAAACGTGGAGGGCGGTCAGAGAGAAAAGCGCTTTTTGGCTATAACTTTGGCAGTTTCGTGCGGAAAGGTTTGATTTTTTGTAGAAACATTATCCTTTACGGTAGAAATAGACATGAAACTTTTCGTGCCGAAATTCGGCAAAAAAAGTCGTAAATTTTGGCCGACTTTCGATCTAAAAATCTCGGTTCTTTCTGCAAAGCGCGAGCTAGGATTCTCGCATATATCTTAGAAAAAATTGTTCTAAATTTGTGCCAAGTTTCATCAAAATCTGAGCGTCGCACTTGGAGTACTTCCCCTGTGAATATAATCGCCAACTGACATCACCTTCTCAATGCAAACGATACGAACCGCCGACACGTGAAAAGCGGCTGAAGAACGTGATTCTGTGCACTTTACAACGTACAGTATTCGGGGCTACGAACCATTTTCCGCCCCTCGGAGTTTATAGCAGCAAAGCTGACCGTTGATCTCGCCGCAAAACAAGTGCAGCGCCTATAAATAGGCGGTGATAAGCGGGGGATGGCCAGAGGGTGGACTGTTTTACATGTGTTTTGGAAGCCTTTATGCAGATGCATTCAAGTTCAAGCTTCTTCAAATCAAGAGTTTGTTATTGTAGTGGGATGTTGGCAAGGGAAGAGTAGCGCAATTTGAGACTCGGATTTTCATTGAAATTTGGTATAAGCTTCATTTAAAATAGTGGATTTAGACTCATTTTTTTTGCGTCTCAACTTTTTGTGTAGGCACAAAATCCTAGGCCTCGTATTGATATATAGTATTGATACGAGGCCTAGGACAGGCGGAAAGCCAAAAAAAAGGCAGTAGTAGGTGCCCAAGAGGCCTGGCAAAGCTGTTGAATAGCCGGCGAAGACTCGGCGGAGACTTGGCAAAGTCTTGAAATATACCCATTTTTTCTAATTTTACCTATTCTTAACGTATGTTTTCTTTACCCTGAGTTATTGTAACATATAAGAAACCAAAAATTTCGGCAAAAAACAGACATCTGTAAGTTTTGTCTGAATATTAATGTCGTGATTACATGTAAAATACCTCAAAATAGGTGATAAACTATCCTAGGAACCCGATCAATCTTATTATTTCTACTAACTAAGCCTCCCTCACCCTCTGCGTATCGCGCATTCTCAACGAATCAGCTGTGCTTTGTGTGTGTAACGAGCGAATTAAAATGAAAACCCCGTGAACTTTTGGGAACATTGGTTGTTCAAAGGGAAAGGAAAGTACACAAAAGGGCTGATAAAAAGGTTACAAACGACAAATGGTCATTTGATGTTCTACAAGGGTTTTATTAGTTGCGTTGCGCTATAAAGACTGTATAATTTTTGTGGCAAAGTCGCGGGGTGCGCTCGTTGAAAAGTGCATGTCGCTAGTGCGAAAACGGGAAGTCGCAGAGATGCGGGGAAAAACGCATCTCGCGAAATTTTATGGATCATTATGGCGCGACAAGCAGCAGACACTAGGCGCATTTTCAAAGAGCAATGTTTGAAGTGTGACGCGAAGAATTTATCTTATCAGTCTGTCGGGAAAATAATGCGGATTTGTCGCAGAAAATGTTCCTCAAACAACCATGGGCGATTGATTCCAAGGCGCGACGAAGCCTCATTATTAGGTCGTCCAGGAAGTTCGTTCGTTTTTTATTGCTTTGTTTTACGAGTATTGTTTGTTGTTTGGCAAAGGGTACATATTTATTTGATACAGCCAGTTTTGTACAGGAGAAAAAGCTGTATTAAATAAATATATTCTACATATTTGCCAAAGAACAAACAATCCTTGTAAAACAAAGCAATGAAAAAACGAACGAACTTTTTGGACGACCTAATATTTCCCCGACAGACATGTGCACGGTGCGAGCTGCGATAAATGATAAGTCCATGCACTTTATGAAAATATAGTGCTGCTTTTAGGCTATCGAAAAAATATTGAGCGCAGTAATCGCGTCGCTGAAGTGAAAAGCGATCTGATTTTGCCGCGACGCGATTCATTTACTCGGCGGCGACGCGATTTTCGACTCGCCATTCGAAGCGAATGGCCGCGACAAATGTCCATGCACTCTATGAAAAAACTACTATCAGTTGTCGGGAAAATAATGAACACTCTGTCGCAGCGAAACTTGACCGAACCGCAGCTCGAGCTTCCACCGACTGAAGAGACGCCTTCGTTTCTTTTCTCGTATAAAGACCGACTGATCAGGATGATCGGCCCAACCTTTTCTTCCCCATCCGTTCTTTGTGTGCTGTCCCAAAGAACGGCTCAGCCAAGGGAACGCTCGATTCGAACAGCTGAGAATACGATAAACAAGTGGAGTATCAAAGTACATTCCTGGGTTCTTTGGGCGATCTAACAGAAACGGGGGGAAACTCGTAAAAGTCAGGTAAACAAGACCATTTTTGCCGTTTTCATCATTTTATTGGGCGCTTACTATAGTAAAATATTGTTTGTTAAATGGCAGATCATATTTTTTTCAGTCTGTCGGGAAAATAGTGAGCAAAAACCGTTATTTTTCATGCCTATTATATCACCCATTTATATTGATGATGACCAAACGGAAGGTTGTATTTTACCCATAAACCGTGTCAAAGTTTGTAATTTTTTAATGGAACTATAATATGTAAGGTCTGTAATTTAATTGCCACTAGGACTTGTAACCAATTATTCCAAGTTTCTCCAACTTATCCATCAATTTATATTCACCATGACCAACAGTCAAAATTTTAAATTTCCTCTCAAAGCTATATCGCGGTTTCAATTCTTCTGTGTTAATATGGCTTAAATACTCCATAATCTATCATAATCTATCTACTTCCAGGTTTTCAAACCATTCTCCTTTATTTCCCCTCCTTTTGCCATCAAATTTATATTCATCATGACCAGCAGACAAAATTTAAAGTTTCCTTTGAAACTTATGTCGCGATTTCCAATCTGCGGTATTAATATGGCTGAAAATACTCTCTAATCTACCTATTTATAGGTTTTCAAACCGCTCTCCGTTATTCTTCCTCCTTTTGCCATCAAATTTATATTCATCATGACTAACAGTCAAGATTTGAAATTTCCTCTCAAACTTATGTCGCGGTCTCGAATCTTCGGCATTAATATGACTTACAATGCTCTCTAATCTATCTACTTCCAGGTTTCCAAACCACTCTCCATTATTTCCCCTCCTTTTGCCATCAAATTTATAATTTATATTCACCATGCCGATCGGTCACCTAGCTCAAAGTTCGACTCGTTTTGCGCACGCTGTTGCCAAGCAAATCGACCAAGTCAATCTGGCTCCCTTGATGAGCATCCGACAACTCAATGACGTCATTTTTCGTCACGTCGAAGCCCAAAATCCCACAAAAATCATCAAGAGAAATCCGGAGATTTCTCATCCGCCCAGTGCCTCCGCTTCGGCTTGTATTATTCCGTTGGAGCAGGATCCGCGCATACGCATCAACTATCACGGGAAGAACAAGTTGATTCGGTTCGGAAAGATCCTGGAGGACTTGGACACATTCGCCGTTTGGCTGGCCTACAAACATAATCAAGGACCCGAAGTGGAGATGGGCACCCCGAATCATCCGCCATTTCATGCTGTTACCGCTTGTGTGGACAAAATCGGTGAGCGCAGGCCCTATATTAGACTTTTAACAGTATTTTCACAATGTGCGTGGACATTTCATCATGAATCGCGGTCTGCAACGTGCACAAAAATTTCCGATTTTTCGCACTGTGCGTTGGCGACAAACGTGGAAAGATTTCATAAAGTGCATGGACATTTGCCACAAATGGTGCACAAAGCTCGTCCATTAAAATTTGAATTTTCAAATTTCCCGCGCTTTCAAAAATCTGTTTGGCATTCTGTTTCATCTTGCAAAACTTACCAAAAAACTGTCAAAACGTAAAAAATCATTCATTGTTGTCATGAAAAAAAGATTTCAGACCTCCAGAACCGCACGATTCGCTCGGATTTGGACATAGTCATGACCGGGATGGTGACCTGGGTGGGCCGTTCCTCCATGGAGATCACAATGCATTTGAGTCAAAAGTACTCGGACGACGACTATCGGTAGGCCAAGAACCGAAGGCAAAACCTGTTTTTTAGGGACGTTTTGACGGCTCGATTTGTGATGGTCACGTTGGAGCCGAACGGCCGAAAGGCGGTGCCGAATGTGCCGCTGGCGTTGGAGACCGAAGAAGATAAGGTGGGATTTCAAAAAGCGGAACGTAAGCGGTGATTTCTATACTATATTTACTCGAGTTCAGTACCAATTTCTGGGACTTCCAAAAAATATGTCATCATGACAGATTTTTTTTGGGAATTTTGTCATGCTGATGGAATATTTTGAGCGCACAAAATTTATACTGCCAAAATGATTCCTATACAACGCCTATCTGGAATTTTAGAGTTAAGAATTTTAGATTTTTTATGTCATCATGACATTTTTTCCGGATTTTCGTCATGATGATGACTAAAATTAACTTGAAAATTTTTTATATGGCTATACGGACTTTGTTCCAGTAATTTTACATTCTTTTTTAGTTGATTTGCCATAGTTTTAAATAAGTCATCATGACGGATTTTTTGGAATTTTCATGATGACTGCAAATTTCGTCACTGAAAATTTACATGCATGATATTCCACTCAATTCCAACAACTTCGAACACCTTTAAAGCCATATCTATTGCGTTAAAAACATGTCATCATGACGAATTTTCTAGAAATTTTGCAAAAACCCGTCAAAATCCCCCGTTCCAGATGCCCGCCAAGTCCGAATCCATCGCGAAGAGATGTCGTTGTTCAAGAACCCGCCAACGGAAATCGAGCGCGCGATGCTGCACGACCTCTTCTTGCAATCCATCCAGAACAAAAACATGTCCCGAAAACTGCCCGAAAACTATCGATGGATGAAAGATGCGAAGCTTGAGAACCTCGTGGTCTGTTTCCCTATCAAGCGGAACATGTATGGGAAGATTTTCGGGGGGTACTTGATGCGGTCGGCGTTTGAGACGGCGTTCGCCAACGCCGCGATTTTTTCGTAAGTTTTTTTGGGGGATTTTTTGAAATTTTATGGGATTTGAAGCAAAAAAATACAAAATTATTAATTTTTCCCTCAAAATTCCCCAAAAAATATATTTTTTTAGCAAATGCCGGCCCGAAGTCATGGCAGTGGACTCCGTAGTCTTCAAAAAAGGCGTTGAGATCGGGTCGTTGCTTTTGCTGAACGCGCAAGTCAGCTATTCCACCGACTGTTTCATGCAGATGGCGGTGGATGCGCAGGTGGTGGATGTGGAATCGGGCGAGCGCGAGACCACCAACACCTTCCAGTTCACGTTCCGCGCCGACAAGCCGGTGCCGTTGGTCATGCCGGAGAGTTATTCGGACGGGATGAACTATTTAACGGGCAGACGACACTTCAATTCGAGTGCTCACTGGTAGAGGGGCATGTATACGGTGGCGGACCTGATCCAGAGGCAAAAAACGTACCATTTTGGGTCCGGGAGGTATCAAAAATGTGGCAAAATACCTCCCCCTCCAACTAAAAAACTCCATTTTGAAGAGCACCCTTTCTTTCACAAAAAAAGGCGCTTTTGAAACTGGAGTTTTCTCACTTACAAGGGATCGGCAAAACCGCGCATCCTGGTTCACTTTCTTGAAACATACACCATTTGAAAGAGCGTAAAAAACTGGTCTAGGATCGTCTATTATTAGCTGCTGTTTTTGCTCTACGCCCTAGCTAGCGAGCATTCTTTATTACCCCCACTAGGCCACCGAAGCCTAGAGCTAAAGAATGATCGCTAACTAAGGCGTAGAGCAAAAATAGCAGCTAATAAAACACGATCCTAGACCAGTTCTTTACGCTCTTTCAAATGGTGTATGTCTCAAGAAAAAAACCAGGATGTGCGGTTCTGCAGATCCCTTGTAAGTGAAAAAACTCCAGTTTTAAAAGCGCCTCTTTTTGTGAGAGAAAGAGCGCTCTTCAAACGGGATTTTTTAGTTAGAAAGGGAAGTATTTTGCCGCATTTTTGATACCTCCCGGAAGCAAAATGGTACGTTTTTTGTCATTGGATCAGGGCCGCCACTGTAAACCCCAATTTACTTTGCCAAAAATTGTATATTTGGGATTATTTATGTATAAATTTTAACACTTGCAAAATCATTCAAGTTTTTTGAAAAATTTTTTTTTTAAATGATCGTTGAATATCCGTGCTCGAATCCTTTGAACTAAAGTTTTTAGGGATTGATTTGTGGGCCTTACAATTCATCATGGCCAAATTTTGAAAAAAGTCCGAGGGTGCCCCATCGAGTTCTCCCACTTTAAAAAATTAGACGAAAAATTGCAAAAAATCGAAAAAATATTGTATTAGCTTTGTTATTAGTACTGTAAACTGCTTTATAAAGCATTTTCCATCCTTAAAATTACCGAATCACCCCTAAAATCAGCAAAAAAATCAATTATTATGGTGTCACGATTAAGATCGTGAAGAATTTCATTTCCTTGAATAATTAAGCGACAAGGATCATTACTTGTCGATCAAGTCTATATTCCTAAATCCTTGGGTTATCATTTTATTGGTAACAGCCCTTGGTTTTTTCTATATTTTCTTGCTACGAACTACAACCACCATCATTACTCCAATGACTGCGTATCGAAGACGGACAAACAAGATTTCTACAAAAACTGTTTAAGCGACTTATTGTAGTTTGTTTATCCTTTATTTTATTCTATATTTGTATTTTATTTTGTACAGTATGAAGAGTTCAAAGCTAAATTTTAATGACTCCTTTTCCCACCAATAAAAATGTTAATCAGAAGACCTTTCAAATAACCAATAAAAGACGACAAATTCGACACTTCAACACTTAACTATCTTCAAAATTAAAAAGATATGTAAAACTGAACGCCAAAATCCAGGACATATTGCATTCTTATGATAATAAAGAAGATACTCCGCCCCAAATCTATCCAAAAAGCATACTATAAATACTTGGGCATCGATCACGCCTCACCAGCCAACTATCACCAACCCCACCATCAGCATGTCAGCCGTCGCCGGAGACCACCAAGTCAATGGAAAGCCCGAAGAGATCCCGAAAAAGTGCCTCTTCTGCTCCAGCCGTCAACATCACTCATGGGAGTGTTTCCGGTACGAAACTCCATATCAGAAGTTTAGCAGGGTCCAGATTCTTGGACTCTGCTTCAGATGCTTCAGACCACACTTGGCAAGAGATTGCCCCAACCACACCAAATGTCAGAGATGCCCGACCCGGGCCCACCATATCCTCCTCTGTCCGCGTCTAACGGAGGATGAGCAGGCCAGTCTACGAGAAACCTTCAACAGACTTCTCCAAGAACGCTACCATTAAAAAACTTCGTTATATCTCTTGTTATGTAAAACTTATCTAATAATAATAAAGTTATCTAACAACACTCTGCCGATTTGACACATATTCGGCCGGGAATGTCACGATTCAGATCGTGAAGAATTTCATTTCCTTGAATAATTAAGCGACAAGGATCATTAAACTAAAAATAGTAATCATCTTACTGAAAAGCCATTAAATGATTCAGAAACAATACAAATTTATGGAAAAGCAATTAAATTATCATAATATCTTATACTATAAAATGGCAAGGGAAGAAGGATCGGGGAAGTTCACTTGGCACGTTGTCTTCGCCGAACTCGGATCGAGGCACTTTCCCCGATCATGCCCCGCCCCCAACACACATTACAATAAGATTGTTCATTTTTGTCTCAACTAGCCTTTGGAGAACCCTTTGTATTCCTAAATAAAGCTACATACTGTAAAATCAGTAACATGGCGACCACGGACACCGGCCAAACTGGACGATTGCGAACCGACCTCGGATTAGCTAAATCCAGACTTTCCAAGGCCATCTCCGAACTGGAAAACTTCATTAGAACAGTCCCTCCAGTGTTGGACGATATCTCAGTGGAAGACCTTGCAAACCATCGACACCAACTCTCCACTCTTGATGACAACCTTTTGTCCCCTTACAACGCGATCACGGAGCTCGATCGACAATGGAAATTGGTGATGAAATCCTCAAAGGGTGAGAAAACTGTATACAACGACTATATTCGGAAATATGGCTCTCACTTGGATTCTCTCAAAAAAGCTGCCAATGTGCATAAGGAAGCCAAAGCGCTGGTAGCCAAAATTGATCAAGTAATGGATTCAAAGATAATGGAAGCTCCAATTGTCGAAGAACCCATCGAAGTCCTGACGCCCATCGAACCGGGAAGCAGATCAATTACGGATCGTACACAATCCCTCAGCATTCGAGACGTTTTTCATGGTCCAACGCCAACCCCTCGTAAGATGCCCCAGGCAAACACTGCTGGACAAGTACCCGAATTCCCCAATGAAATTGTACAACCCAGCTCTGAAATGGTAAAGAGCTCGACAACGACTTCTCAAATGGATCCGGTTGGTTTGAACACACAAATTACACACGCTTATACACCTCTTCCATTTATTCCTTCTCATTCTCCCATACCACCTCCCACAGCACACCCAAATTCAGCTTTGCCCGCATTTTTTCCGCAAATATCTCTCCCTACATTTGACGGCCATAGTAATTTCGAAGCTTTCCAACAACAATTTATGGAGTTAGTAGATAGTCAGACATCGCACGAGGCCGTGAAACTCAGTATACTTCTTAATCAGCTCAAAGGCAGCGCTCGACATGCAGTAGAAGGTCTTCCAATTGTTTCGGCAAATTACAAAATAGCGTGGGGCTTACTTGTGAATAGGTTTGGGAACTCGGAACTTATCCAACAACAGTTAATATCAACCCTTCTTGCCATACCCGCAGTCTCTAGCAAATCTGTAGTAGAATTTCGAACTGTATACGACAAAATTGAGATAATACTTCGTCAACTTGACGCTATTCCAAATGCCATTTCGAATGACTTAGTTATCGAACATATTATCTTACAAAAGATGCCCCATAGTGTTGTTGATTCCGTCATGACTGCGAAAGAATCATCCAAATCGTGGAATCTGAGATTACTTCGGGCAAAGATATCCGAGATTTTGAGGCACAAAGAGACGGTCAAGGAGATCATTCATCCAAAGGACAAGAACAACAGCTACCGTAATCCAAACGAGACGTCGGGCGCCAGGCGCCAGCACCCCGCTTTCGACGTGAGTCAACCTCCGATCGGGAAGGAATATGCAAATCAGTCCGAAAAAACAAAAAGGTCATGCCGTCTGTGTCAGGAACTCCATTTTGAATCCAATTGCTCAAGATATCGTAGTCCCGACGAACGCCGTAAACGCTTGACTCAGTTACGCCTCTGTCATTCATGTCTGGGAAAAGATCACATTGCGTCTCAGTGTACCACAAAACCAAGGTGTTATTATTGTTCGGGAGGTCATCACAGCTGTCTGTGCTTCTCAAGGTCGAAGAATTCGCCCCCGGCTAGCGGCGCAAACAGAGTCCCAATCCAGAAACCTCCGGACCCAGAAACCCCGCATCCGTCCACATTCATTGCTCCAAAACCCGTGGTCAATTTAATGACGGTGACAAAAGAGGTCAGCCCCGAAAGCACTCTTCTGATCGCGCCGATTAGTATGCAAGGGAAAGAGGTGGAGGTAAAAACGCACGCAGTCCTTGATTCAGGTAGTACTAGCAATTTTATTTCAAAGAAATTGGCGCGAACATTAGGTTTACAATCGATCTCCAAATCTACAGTAACCAGCATCGGATTTAATCAAGCGAAGCCGCAGACAGAAGCTCGAGAAGTATTCAATGTCTCAATTACTCTTCCCACAGGGGATATTTACTCTTTTGAAGCGTTTGCGATAGAAGAAATTTGTAGTCCAATCTCCGAAAAAAGTGTCCATCCTTTCAATCGAGCTTTCGAATCAAAATCCAATGAGTTTGAGATTCATTTGCTAATTTCGAACAGAGTGTTTTGGGAAGTAGTGCAATCCGGTCCTCAGGTCTCCGATTCCGGTCATCGTTTCATCAGAACAATTTTTGGCGATATTTTTCTGCCATTTGGTTCCGCAACTGCAAACAGCTCCTCCAAAGCTACTTGTCTCACCCTTTCCTCTAATGAGAGGGAAAAAACTCCGCGCCCGATCACATTACAAAAGATTGCGCAGTTCACACCGGACCCCCAACTTAACATTAAGCATGAAAATGATTCATACACGGTGCAGCTCCCTTGGAAAGAATCAGTAAATTTGAATATTGGAGATATGTATTTTTTATGTCGTTCTCGATTGGCTAGTAACTTCAACCTGCTAAAACGTCATGGAGATCTCCAAGAATATCATGAAAAGATCGAGGAAATGGAAAGGTTAGGAATAATCCGAACCCGTCCTACCGGTAATCCCATTGCTGAAGGAAGGTTTCGATATCTGCCACACCACTTCGTGACGCATCCCCAAAAGGGAAAAAAGAGGATTGTTTTCGACGGAAGTGCACATACAAAAGAATTTAAATCTTTAAATTCTTTACTCCATAAAGGGGACTATGAAGTGCCATTGATCTCCACTATCATCCAGAGATTTCGAACCTTATCAACATATTTGGTATGCGACATCTCTCGGGCCTTTAACAATATTCGTATCTCCGAGAGAGACCAATCGGCAATGCAATTTTTATGGGTGCAAAACCCCGAACTCCCGCCAACTCGGAAAAACACGATCGCATATCAGTTTTGCACTCTTCCCTTCGGTCTCACTTGTAGCCCTTACATTCTCCATCAAGTCCTCTCAACCCACTTGCAAAAATACGGGGATTTTGGCGAAGCCATCATAAACTGTTTATATGTTGACAACTTCGCAGTTGGCCTGCCCAAGGATCCAAAAGACTTCGAAGATTTTTTCAACAAGCTCCTCAATTGCTTTCGATCAGCGGATATGAAACTTCACGAATTCAACACTAACTCATCCGAAATGCGGCAAATATTGGTAGATAAAGGGATTCAAGTTCCAAGGGTTATGAATTTTCTCGGGGTCAGCGTCGATTTCGAACTCGATGAATTCATTTTCAAATTTCAAGAAACGAGCCCTGACGAAAAACTTTCCAAGCGCGTAATCGCACACAAAGTTAATTCCTTTTTTCAACCCATCGGCGTAGCGGAGCCAACCTTGCTCAAAGCTAGGCAAATGATCCAAAGGCTGTGGAAAGAGAACCTTCCGTGGGACAGCGAGCTTCCTCGTCCCCTTCGTGATGAATGGATGGCATTTCTTGCCGACTGGGCATCGGTTGAGTTCCGACTCAATCGGCGTATCGAGACAAAGGAAAGGGACACAGTGACACTCCATTGTTTTGGCGATGCAAGTGCAGTAGGCCGAGGCTTGGTTTTGTATTTAGCAGTCAAACGCGAAGATCACGTAACCCAAATATATTTCCTCACATCCAAATCCAGGCTGAACCCTTCAAAAACAAATACAACAATACCGAAGTTAGAATTCAGTATTCTAGAATTTGGTTCCAAAGTCATCTGCGCTTTAAGAGAATTACTTAATTTCTCTGTTTCGAGATGCATCCTTTGGTCTGACAGTAAGGTGGCTATCAGCTGGGCAGCTAGAGATTCAACGAAGAATCTTCCCCCATACGTTGCCAGACGATTGCTTTTGCTAAAATCTAGGCCGAACATTGAAGTTAAATTTACCCCAGGATCAGAAAACCCGGCTGATTGCGTGTCGCGTGGGCTATTGGCTTCAGAATTGAACTGCCATCCTTTGTTTTGGACAGGCCCTTCTTGGCTCCCCCATGAAGAATTATGGCCCGCGCAACCTGTCGAAATAGTTCCAACAGAAAATCCATCCGCTGAAGAGCCTTGCCTCCTTTCCGCTACAACAGAATATTTTGATTTCTTGCATTTAAGACACTTTTCGTCATGGCAAAAAACGATGGGAATGCTGACATTTGTCATTTGTTTCCTCATCGCAAGAATTCCTTCGTTTCGTCAACGGTTTCACATGACCAGTTTCGACATCAAATTCCCTTTCTCTCATCAATCGCAATCCGCGATATTTCTCGCCCTACTTCGGCACTTACAAAACCATTTCCCTCCAACACACGCTCAGATCAGAGACTACGGACTTTTTTTCCGATGAGAGCGGAATTATTCGATGGAAAACTCGAAGACTCATCGCGGGATCAACAACCCTCACTCATAACCCGCCTTATCTTCCACCGGACTCTCCGATCTTGGACTCATACATTCTTCATCTGCACATTCGGCATATGCACGCTTCACCTGAATACGTGTTTTCCCTTTTGAGAGAGCTCGTATTCATTCCGAAAGCCAGAAGTATAGTCAAAAGAATTTTGAAGACGTGTCAACATTGTAAAAATTTGAAAGCGAAACCTTACGAACAACCACCTTTTCCTCCCTTTCCTCCACAACGCACCACTCCGTCACCCCCATTTTCATATTGTGGAGTAGACTTCTTAAGGCCAGCTCAAGTAAAAGATCACGACGGATCCGTCATTAAAGTTTACGCCGTTATCTTTTGTTGCCTTTCCACTCGATGCATTTATTTGGACCTAGCCCGCGATATGAGTGCAAAATCTTTTCTATTCGCTCTTCGTCGTTTTTCCGCACGCCGAGGGTTCCCAGTTCAATTGTATTCAGACAATGGCCCGAACCTTACTGCCGTCGCAAGCCTGCTAGACCGCAACTCAATAACCGGAGAAATTATCCTCAATTCAAAAGTCGCTGAATTTTTGCGTTCACAACAGCTAACATGGAAATTTTCACCAAGTTTTTCACCATTCTCGAATGGTTGGTTCGAAAGGCTGATAGGCATTGTCAAGTCGTCATTAAACAGAGTGATCGGCCGCCGGCTCTTGGACATCGAAGAATATCAGACCCTTTTGACAGAGTCAGAATATATTGTTAATTGTCGGCCAATAACTTATTCATCCAGCGAGGAATCCCCTGTAATTCGCCCCGCCGATTTCCTAAATCTCTCTGTAATTCGCCCACCATATCCTCTATCTCCGGACGATCATAACGATCCCGACTGGATTCTCCCAGCCGACGAAAATTTGGCCAAAACACAGCTTCTAAATCAATGGAAAAACTCAAACACGCTCACTGACCGTTTGTGGCATTACTGGACGTCGTCGTATCTCACCGAACTTCAAGCGCGTAACAAGACCCAACATCGTCAAGAAACGCCATCAACCCTTTCACCTCAAGTAAATGAGATAGTTCTCATCAAAGAGCAGCAGATGCCACGTCACATGTGGCGCTTAGGTCGCATCACAAAATTACACTCAACCCCATACCGAAGCGCATCATTAACGACCGTCTCTGCCTCCGGACAAAAAAGAAAAATTACAAGGCCGATTTCGAAACTCTGTCCCCTTGAACTACGCGCATTGGCCTCAGTCGTTTGTCTATTCGCTCTAGTATTCCAATTTGCCCAAGGGTGCTCTGAAACCCAAACTATAATAGGATCGTCCGAAACATGTTCCAAATATTCTGATGACAAAATCGTCTGCAACTTCAAGAAATCTCTTGTCTTCTCAGTTCGGCCTCAGTCAAAATTTATATGTCTCCAAATTTCATCGACCTTCGGAAACGACACCGCTTATGCAAACTTAATCATATCCGCACAATCCCTTAATTACGTTTGTACGCCAAGCACTGTCACCTTCACCCGCCCATTCAAAATTCACGTTGAAAAATCTCACCGTTGCGACGCGGCAGCGGGGAGCCAGTGTCAAGCCAGCTTTTGTGAATCGGTCACATCAACAACCAACCTCATCGACTTTGGATCGGAAGCGAATTCCCTACCCGGACACTCAAGATGCAGCCGATCCTGCGGATGTATCAGTTGCGGATGTTTTTTATGCAGCCCAAGTTGTCTCTTTTATCGATATTACGCCAGTCCTGTTTCAGACGACATCTTACACGCCTTCACGTGCGCATCGTATGACACATATCTGCGAGGAACTTTAGCTCTCGACCACAACCAAACCCAGTTCACGCTTCAGCACGGACAACAATTCGATTGGGAAGACATCTCGATATCCATTTTATCGAGCTCCTACTCTCCCACTCCAATCTTAGGCTACATTTTCTTAACCAGTATGAAGACAAACAAAACTGTTGCTTTAAATCCAGCATTGGTCTCTACCTATAATAATCTCTTAAAGTTTTCTTGTCCTTCCATCCAATCAGCCCGACAATTCAGATGTGAATTCCCATCCTCTCTTTGTCAATGTAGTCCAGACTTCTTTAGTCCTCGTTGTAATTGTGCCGACATCGACTTTTCGTCTCTCTTTGAGTCAAGAGATTTTGCCTTCCCCTTCTCCCGGGAGGGCATTTCAATGGAAATGGAAGGAGAACGCCCGACAGCCAAGTCCAATCATGCCACTGAACTTATCGTATCGCTGGACCGAAACGTCACACTGTTGTTTCACCGGTCAAAATGCGAATGCGTCTTATCGTCCGTGACCGGATGCTTCAATTGTCAACAGTCACCGATGGTTAATCTCAAATGCCAGGCCAGCTTCGGGATTACAACGGCCGTCATCATCTGCAAGTCGGTCCAGGTACAACCGTTCCTCTGCCCACCACAACGATCGTCCTTGATGATGCCTTTTCCCTCTAGAACTCAGGAATTCGACGAAGAATGCGTCGTCAAATGCGCCGGAGGAAACACGACACTGAGAATCCACGGCTCCCTGAACGCTTCCAAGCCATTGAATCCAGCCCCGGAGGGGGGCGAAATTGCAAAGGACAAGACTCCTTCGTCTAGTTGGTCTGAAGTTTGGTCTACAATCTTCAATTTCTTAAAAGACCTCAAATGGTACTATTTTGTCATATTGGCCGGAGGTCTTGCATTTTTAATTTTACTTATTGTAGTCTACATCTCACCGTTCGCGCGGGAGTGTCTTCGCCGAACTCGGATCGAGGCACTTTCCCCGATCATGCCCCGCCCCCAACACACATTACAATAAGATTGTTCATTTTTGTCTCAACTAGCCTTTGGAGAACCCTTTGTATTCCTAAATAAAGCTACATACTGTAAAATCAGTAACAACGTTAGAGAGGTTCAATTTGGCACACTAAGAGGAGGAAGGTCGGTCAGAATCCTATCCATATTATTCACTATTATTACGTTGTCGTCATTTACTTTGTGTTAGATCAATAAATATATATAATATATATTTCGGTTTCTGTTTCTTATTTAGGACATAGGGCATTTCCCACCACTTTTTATCTTATCCTTGCATTTTCAGCGCAACATTTACTCAAATTGATATAAAAAACAATTCAACTCAAAAATCAACCGTTTTAACTGACAATAAAACAATGTACAGGCAAATTTGATTAATTTGCACTACCTTTTTAGCACCTTACAACATACCTAACCCCTCTTCTTGGCTTTTCTTTCGTCGCAACCAGTCCATTTTCGGTCATAACAAAAATTTCGGCGTTGTCAAAGTAGTCGGGCGGGTAAGAGGAGACCACGGCGGTGCAGAACAAGATGTCCTTGAAGGCGTCAAAGGTTTCCGAATCCGTGTCCCACAAGATTTCCACGCATTTTTCGTTTTTTACGAACGCCACTTCGTACGCCGGCAGTTTGTTGGTCTAAAACAATGCGAGATTTGGACAAAACATAAAAAATTTTTTGATTTATTTGAGCTTCATAATAGTCTGGGCGTATTTTGCAGAGATTTTGAGGGTATGGTAAGAGGGGACCAGACAGAAAATTGAGATTTTTTGGAGAAAATTGATGGAATTTTTTGTAATCTGGAGTAACAAGAGGTTGAGAATTTATTTCGGAGAATTTAGAGGCTTGTACAAGAGGGGGCTGTTCGAAGTTCGATGGGTAATTTGAGGTTTTTGATGAAATTTTGAAAAAATTGTTAATCCATGTCGATGTTTGAGTATTTTTAGATGTAAATGTAAAGTTTTAGGGCGGAAAATCGTTCAATAATATAGATTTAGCCCTGAGAGAGCTGTATTTTTATATCGAACCTTTTTTACAACTTTTTTTCCGATTTTTACCTAAAAAAATGATTTGGAGGGCATCTGGGCGAAGAGGGCACCTTGTAGAAAAAAATATATGGTAAGGGGGACCAAGGAAGACTTTTCAGAATAATTTTTTTTTGGTTTGCCAAAAAATGATATGGTAAAGGGGGGCCAAAGCGGATTGTGACCATTACAACGGGGGACCTGATCCAGTGGCAAAAAACGTACCACTTTGCATCCAGGAAGTACCAAAAAATGTAGCAAAATACCTCCCTCTCCAAGTGAAAAAACTCAGATTTCAAAAGCGCGCCCGCTCTTTTTGTGAGGAAAAAGGGCGCGCCCTTCAAAACTAAGTTTTTTCACTTGGAGAGGGAGGCATTTTGCCACATTTTGATACTTCCCGGATGCAAAATGGTACGTTTTTTGCCACTGGATCAGGTCCCCCACTGTAATGGTCACAATCCGCCTTGGCCCCCTCTTACCATATCATTTTTTGGCAAACCAAAAAAAATTATTCTAAAAAAGTCCTCCTTGGTCCCCTTTACCAAATCATTTCCTCAAATTTCCTCAAGGTGCTCTTCGCCCAGATGTCCCAAAAATCATTTTTTTAGGTAAAAATCGGAAAAAAAGTTATAAAAAATATTCGATATAAAAAATACAGTACTCTCAGGGTTAAATCTATAATATTGAACGATTTTTCGTCCTAAAACTTTACATTTACATCTAAAAATACTCAAAAATCAACATAGATCAACAAAATTTCCAAAATTTCATCAAAAATCTCAAATTACTCATCGAAATTCGAACAGTCCCCCCTTGTACAAGTCTCTGAATTCTCCAAAATTAATTCTCAACCTCTTGTTACTCCAAATTACAAAAAATTCCATCAATTTTCTCCAAAAAATCTCAATTTTCAATATGGTCCCCTCTTACCATACCCTCAAAATCTCTGCAAAATCCGCTCAGACCATTATGAAGCTCAAATAGATTCGAATTGCTTCAAAACTCCTACCAAAATCGTTGCTTTGAAGGTGTTTTTCTCATCCGGCACCTTCTTCACGCTTTGAAATTTCACGCCCCTCTCCTCTCTGAAGACGCAGAAGGCGGTGATCAGCGGATCGGGATGTTTAAACGAGCTTCTTTTTCTGATTTCACCCATGGGCTTCAAATTGTCGCCGAATTTTTTCAGGGTGTATTCGATTTGCTCCTGAAATTCGAAATTTTGTTCGAATTTCGGTGGAAAAAACCGGGATTTTAAAAAATTATTTTGTAAAATACGGTACCAATGTTCATATTCTTGCTTTTCACAGCAAAATAAATCCATTTTCAGTCAAAATTTTACAAAAAATCATCAAAAATCGCCTAAAATAAGGTCATTTTTCATAAAAAAATCGCAAAATCAAGGCTAAAACTGCCTTAAAATGCCTGTAAATCTTCTAAATTAGTCTAAAATAGAGCTTAAAATCAAAAAAAATCTTCAAAATATACGGGTTACACAAAAAAATCTAAAGTAATATCACCTACTTCATCATCATTTTTCCCCGAATTAAGGGGTCCGGACAAACTGGGAGGGCCTGGAGTAGTATCTCTGGAGCTCCCGTCCAATTCCTCCACTTTCTTGGCTTTCTTCTTCTTCTTTTTCTTCGACTTTTGTCCGTTTTCCGATTCCTCTCGGGTGTTTTCGGCGAGCTGCGGCCGAACCTTGATATCTCCGTCGATATTCAAGGGTTCACTCCAAAACTTTTCAATGTTCATCTACAACAAAAAAGCGTCAAAATGAGCTATATTACAATCTTCTGGCTGCACTCGTTCAAAAGCTACAACCATTTTAAAATTTGGCATCAAAAGAGGGTAAAATAATTTCAAAAAATTTAGTGTTTACCTCATGTAGTGCATTAACGACCCCCTGAAGTCGTTGCATATCACGTTCCAGGAATTTTATCGACGTTGCCAAGGGATTTAAGCAATTCGTCACTACATCTCGGATATCTGGCACTGAATTCTGTCGATTTTGGAAATAAACATTATCTGTCGCTAATATCGTGTCATTCACGAAATCCTCGCATGCCTGCCGACTCTGGCTAGAGTAGACAATCTCCACTGGGCTTGCTGACTCATCGTTCTCACTGGAAATAAAATTTTAGCGAAGATTTATATTGCACATGACAGAGGTGCGAATAACCCAGAAAATTGAGGGGTTAGAAATCTTATAATTGCCTTAACAAGACCTACATAGCCTAAAACCCATATTTTATCAAAAAATTCAGCCAAAATCGTCTAAAAATAAAAGATTTCTTCTGATGTTATCCATGACAAAAAACCAAATTTTCACATCAACCTACGTATTTTACAATTCAAAACACGTATAGAATCATTCATCAGGCCCCACTAACTCTATACATATCAAGTTCCTCTCGAAAATTCGATCAGATCACTTCTAAATTCATCAATATATTATCCATGGTCAAAAAACCCAATTTTCCGCGGAAAAATCGAATTTTTACGTAGAAAACAGTTGAAATTATGGCAAAAAAGATTCTAGCCTAAAATTTAACACCAAATACAAAATTTCAAACGCAACTTACAAGTGAAATTTGGTCTTAACGGCGCGATATCGCTCAACCAACGAGAGCGAAGCTGTTGTTAAATCTTCTGAGCAATTTTGGATAATTTTCGTTGATCCGTCTTGATATCGAAGAACAAGCCATAAATGGAGCACATCTAGAACAAAAAAAGCTATGTTTTGCCCGATTTTAGTGGGAGAAAACAAAAAAAAATTTAAAAATAGAAAATTTGATGTGTAAATTAATATAATTTGCCGAATTTACATACAAAAACCTTACCTTGCAACTCCAAACCCATTTCGAAGGGAAAACGAGCAATTTGCACTCCTTTCCACGTAAAAACCCGTCAAAAAAATAAACAAGGAGAATAAAAAAGATAGACTTGACCCGAAATTCGAAATGGGTCAAGTGTTGCACTGCTCCGATTTTTGGCCAAATTCGGCTGATTTCTGGCCAGATTCCGAGTAATTTTGGAAACAAATACGAGTTCAAAGAGTTAATTAGTTCGGAGCTGCTGTGGCATGTGATCCGCAAAGGAAAAAGTTGACGCAAATGGGTCAAGTCTTTTTCTTTGTCCATTTATGGCCAGATTTCATACATTTTTGGCCAAGCCCATATGACAGAGTAATTTCGGAAGTTAGTTGAAGTGTAAAAATTGTGATTGCTCATTTTTACGGAGCTTCTGCAGCCCACAGATCGGTAGAGGAAACAGTTGACCCACATGAGTCAAGTCTTTCTCCCGAACTACAGTAATCGCTGGAAGCAGTTCAAATTGCCGAAACCCGTTCCTCGGAAGCGATATGAGGAAAACACACAAATGGGCAATATTTTATTCGCTGAAAATCGCTTAAGGCTTTCCAATTTCTCGATCACTCTGAGTGTGGTCCTCGACTTCCAGTTTGGAGAGTTCGGTCGCCAGCGCGCACTCCTCCTCATCCGGCCAAGTTTTGTCCAATTCCAGCGCATTCCCATCCTGAAACTTTTCCTTGGGGGCCTGAGGCGAAGAGAAAATGGATTCGGAGCTGCTTTTGGTGGCAATCACTTCGCGGCTTGCGGTTATTGGGGTCTAAAAACTTTTTTTCTGGGGACAGAGCGGTATGACGTTACCGGAAGCTCATCTGTATTCACTTTTCCATGCGATCTCTTGGCGGAATCTTTGCGTGAGCGACGTTTGACTCGACGACCTTTCTCATGCGGTGACGGGGTCGCAACGGCGGCAACCTGGAATTCGAAAAATCTATACAGGGTGCGGCAAAAAAATGGAAACTTATTTTTATAGCTATATTTTTCCTAGCAATCAAAATTCCGCAAATATAACGGTTATCATCAATAACATAGAGCATTATTTACAACATATTCAACCCGTTTCACCATGGCTGCTTTTGGTGGCGATCTAGAGCTCCAAACGTGACTTAAAGTTTTGGGCTTTTGGCCGCAGCCTTTTTCGGGGAAATCGGTCCCGTTCTTGGCGCAGCATTTACTTTGCGACTCCAAACTTCTGTGGCGTGTAGTACAGATGTTGGTCTTCAATTGAAAAAAATTGTAGCCCATTGGATCCATACCCGGCGAGCAGGCGCACTTTTCGCAGACGGGGTGAAATCGGGAAAATCGGTTCGATTACTGGTCTTGACCCGCTTTTGCCCTGTGAGCCGGCACTGAGTCTAGTTGTAACGCCAAATTCAGACTGCCAAGGTTCTACTGAGCCAACAGAAGAATGAGGAAATCGAGGTTAGCGCGGCGCTAGAATTTTGCCCTCTTGATCCACGAAAATCTCGGAATTCTTGCCGCTGGCACGAATTGCGCCTTAGGCGATGACGGCCCGGATTTTGACGGTGTTCGTCGTTAGCCAACGTACAGAAGGCCTCATCGGATTGGATTCTAACGTTCTGTTGGTTGTGCACCCGCCAAACATTGCACCGCAAAGGGAACGCGCTTCCAACGTGGACCTGCGGCCCGACGTCTGAATTTTCGGCATTTTTTCAGGCGTACGGGCTTGATCTTGCAGGTGAGGAGTTGGGCATTTTAGACCTTGCGTGGGGAGACCTTGAGCTGATTTTTAGCTATTTGGCCGACTGGTCGGTCGCTGATGCCGGTCTCACGGGCAATTTTTTCTGGAAATCGACGGATTTCGCTGTCGATGACCTCGCGGCTGGCAGAAGTGTTGGCGGTGCGTTCTCTTAAACTGAATGGACGCTTGAAACTGCTAACAAGCTCCTTGCATTGTGTGACTACTTTGGACACAACGTCGCTTCAATACCGGGCAAATTAACGCTTCGATCAGCTTAAAAAACAGGTCCAAAATCGAGGTCCCTTGGTTTGACATTCAAAAAAAGAATGTTAATAAACCGATATCGACATGAAATCGTAAGGTCTAGGAGAGAAAACTACGTAGAATCTAATGGTATGAAAATAATTTTGCTGCACTTAAAAATTTTCGCGTCAGGACCCAATGAAAAAAGTTTCCATTTTTTTGCCGCACCCTGTATAAAAATAAAAAATACTTAAAAAACAAAAAAAAAACATTTTTTCATTACATTTTCGCTTTTTTCCGAGCCATAATTTGCGGAAATCCGCTCGGAAAGAAAGAGTTGACCCGATGAGTCAAGTCTTTCTCTGAGGCTGATAAAACGCTCCGATCTTGACAAAACGTGGAAAAATTTTGAATTTAGATTTCTTAAGTCATATGCCAGCTTACTATCTCGCATTTTGAAAAAAATGACCGACATTTTTATGTCGAAAATTGGAAAAAATTAAAAAAATTTTTTGCGAATTTTGGCATAAAAATATACGTGCTAATTTCTACTGTAGAAAGCATTGTTTCCACAAAAAATCATTTTTTCCCACCCAAAAATAACAGAGATACGGCCAAAAAACAAAGTTTTTCTCTGACCGCTCTCCGCATTTTGCGTGCTCTCTCGTCGGAAAAGCTCGTTGAATATCTCAGCTGCGCCTGCAAAGGCGGAGCTGAAATTTTCAGGAATTTATACTTGGACTGGGCATAATGAATGGGCAAAATTTCAAAAAAAAAAAAAAAAAAAAAAAAAATTGAAAAAATAAAAAAAATTTTTTTTTTCAAATTTTCAAATTCCCACCTTTTCCCTGGTCGATTGAGCGCCGGGATCGGCCTTCCATTGACTTCTCGCCGTGAATGGGTTCACCGTGCTCGCAATGGCGCTCACCTCCTCCTCCACGGCATAGTCCAGCTTCTCGCAGCTCTCGGACGACTTGATGGAGTACACGCTCTTGATGGAGGACGAGGTGCTCGTCGTTTGGGCCTTCTCCTTCTTCTTTTCCAGCCGCCTTTTGCGACGCTCCGCCTTCTCCTGCATGACTTGGAGCTGTTTTTCGGTGACCGGCCGGATGGGGGCGTCCACATCCTCGAACACCGTCGCTTGCTTGTCGTTGTCCAAATCGACAACCTGAAAACGAAAAAAAAATTTTTTAATTTTTGTAAGTTTTCTATTTTTTTTTTTTTTTTTTTGAAAAATCTCGAAATTTCGACCCTCAGGGTTTAGCTTCAAATTTGGCCTATATGTCTCACCTAGTCCAACTATCAATCCCAAAAAATTTCAGCTCTCCTTTTGCCGTCACAGCCGAGTTATTCAACGGTCTTTTCCGACGAGAGAGCATGCGAAATGCGGAGAGCGGTCAGAGAAAAAACCCTTTTTTGGCTATATCTCGGCCAATTTCGCATGGGAAAAAATGATTTTTTGTAGAAAGATTACACTCTACGTCAGAAATAAGCCTGAAGCCTTCTTTGGCAAAAAAAAATCCAAAAAATTTTGAATTTTCACTATTTTTCCATCAAAAAATTTAGGGTTTTTTCTGCAAAACGCGAGTTAGGAACCTCAATTATGCCTTACAAGAAGTTTGTTTAAATTTTTCAAGTTTCCTCAAACGTTGCTGGTCGAATTTGTCGCCTCATCATCATGAGAGAAACACTTGACTCACTGGGTCAAGTCTTCCTCTCCAAGTTGATTTCCGTAAATTACGGCTCGGAAAAGGGCGAAAGTGTTTGACCATTACTTTGCAACACATATACCACAACAAGCTGTAAAATCATCAACTTACAGGTCGCGGTTTCCGTTTTCTAGGTGCCCTTTCCTGGATACCTTTCCCGTGATGTGGACGATTCATAGCCGACGCGCAAACCGACTAGTCGAGGGATAAATATTCAAAGCGAAAGACAAATTTGCAAAATTTGGGGATGACACAAAAAATTTGCATAATTTTTCTTGGGAATTGGGAATTTTCGAATGTTTATTTTTGAAGATAAAAAATTTGGTGTATTTTTGAAAATCTTTCATTTTTTTTTATTTTTTAATCTTTGAGATCTTTTCGCCTCTTTCCGAGCCGCAATCTGCATAAATCAGCTTGAAGAGGAAGACTTGACCCAATGAATCAACTGTTTCTCTTAAGCCGACAAATAGGCAAATTCGACCCGCAGAATTCGATGAACCTTGAAAAATGTAAAGAAATTTCTTATAAGGCATAATTAGAGATTCCTAACTTGTGAATTGCAGAAAGAACCGAAATTTTTTAACGGATATTTGGCGAAAATTCGATTTTTTTTGCGATTTTTGCATGAAAAATTTTATATACCTATTTCTACTGTAGAAAGCATTGTTTCCACAAAAAATCATTTTTTTCCACCCAAAAATGACAGAGATACGGCCAAAAAACAAAGTTTTTCTCTGACCGCTCTCCGCATTTCGAAAGCTCTCTCGTCGGCAAATATCGTTTAATATCTCGGCTGTTCCTGCAAAGGGCGAGCTGAAATTTTCCGGAAATGATACTTGTGCTAGGCCAAACGAATGGGCAAAATTTGAACATTTTCGCAAAACTTTTTTTTGTCATCATGACCGATTTTTCGAAAATTTTCAAAAAACTCCCCCACCGTTTTGGGGCTCTCATTTCTAACTTTTCACAATGATAAGATGGTTGTTGGACGACTTTGGGGATGCTGATGATCTTGTTCGAGCCACTTCCGTCGCCGGGATTCACCCCTATATTCTCCTTTACCAGTGCTTTGTTCTCGAGTTCGCCGTGGAAATGCAGGCCATGGCGTGGTTGTCGGCGCTCATCTACTTGTTTGTGAGTTGTTGAAGGACCTATTGAGGGTTTGCGCAAAATTTGAGATCATTTGAAAGCTGATTTTTTGGGCTTTTTTAGGGATATACGACCAACTTCATTGCTGTGTTGGTGGTCACTTTTCTGATCTTCATTACAATGTTTGTTGGCGTCTGCTTGCTGTATTCACATGTAAGTTGCAGGTGTTGGACCGCAAAAAAGGGATTGGGATCATTTTTAGGGGTTTTTCGGGCAAAATTGAGAAGAAGGCGACATTTTATACGAAAGATTTGAATCTCGTATTTTACACATTTTTTGGATATTTACTCAAAAAGTAGTAGGGTGTAATGACGTAATAGGGCATTATTTTTTCATTTACAGCCATTTTCCGCCATTTTTACCTTTTTTAACTTAAAAGGCGACATTTTATACGACCCATTTGAATCTCGTATTTTACATTTTTTTGGATATTTACTCAAGAAGTAGCATGGTTTAATGACGTAATAGGGCATTATTTTTTTAGTTACAGCCATTTTCCGCCATTTTTACCTTGTTTTAACTTAAAAAGCGACATTTTATACGAACGATTTGAACTTCGTATTTTACATTTCTATCGATATTTTTTCAAAAAGTAGTGAGGTTCAATGACATAATAGACATTGTGTTTGCGTCTACAGCTATTCCCGCTGTCTTGACCTTTTTTAACTCAAAATGCGATATTTTGAACAAAAAATTTTAAATTCGTATTTTACATTTTTATCGATATTTTTTCAAAAGGTAGTGAGATTTAATGACGTAATAGGACATCATCTTTTCATTTACAGCCATTTCCCGCCATTTTTACCTTATTTTAACCCCAAAAGCGACATTTTATACGAACAATTGTAAACTTCGTATTTTATACTATTTTATATTCAGGTAGAAAAAGCAGTTTTGTTAATGACGTCATAGGACATAATCTTTTCATTTACAATCATTTTCCGCTATCTTCGCCTTTTTTAACTCCAATGGCGACATTTTATACGAAAAATTTGACTGATTTTTGAAAAGTTGTAATCTCCCAGTATTTTACAATTCAAATCCAATTTTATTTTATTTTTGACCTTATTGCAGTCTCTTCTTTCTATTTGCACTAACTTCCCGCCATTTTCTAAGCTCTACGCCGAAAAGTGACATTTTATACGATGAAACCTGTCCAGCTCCAAAAATGATATTACCGTTTTTTTTAGAGTCTTCAATTACTTCGGTGGTATTCGATTCGAATAAAGCTGATCTACATGGTCCTTTTCTGCTGGGGCTTCGCCGGCGTTCTGTATTTCGACACCGGAATCATCGACCGAATAATCTCAATTGCAATGATAATAATCGCGATAATGTTCGCGTTGGAAGACAAGGCGCTTGTTCAAGTCATTTACTTCGAAATGCATCGATATGTCGGGATATAAACTCTTATCTGACCCATTTTTCGGGATTTTTTTAAATTCTACCCCATGGATAAGATGAGTAATATAAAAGCTCCAAAATTTCCGAGAAATAACGCATTGGCGTTGTTGAATTTGTGCGCCTCATCGTAGATTTGGGCCGGAGAACGTCTGGAGAGCCAGCTGTCGCCGTCGGTGTTCAGCTGAAGGAATTCCGGGGCCTTTTTCCGGATGAGGGCCTTTTGATTCGAGCTCAAATGATCGTATTTGTCCCAAATTTTGGCCAAACAGGTATGAACCAACTGTCGGTCAATGTTCGTGGGATGTCGCGAGACACTGTAGAGTTGGTGGAGACTCTTTTGGATCTGTGAAATTACGAAAATTTGATTAGGATCAATTTTAGGCTAACATAAGGTGAAAAAAGTTGAAATTTTTGGGGTTTCGTAAATTACAGTAAGACCTTAGATGTATAGTATTGAAAAGAATTATATTTACTATAGAAAAAGTCTGCCTCACTCTGCTAACATTGATTTATTTTACCTTAAAAATCAAAATTTCGTTTTTTGATGACATTTTACCAAAAAACCAAAATTTTTTGTGGATTACTGTAACAGACTACCGAAAATTGTAACTAACTAGATTTTTTAAAGCCTTATCTGTTTGCCAAAGAATTTTCAGCGGTCAATTTTCGCTACTTTTTAAGAAAATTACAATTTTTCTCAAACAGTCATCATTTTTAGAATGTTGTAAAAAACAGGTTATAAAGTAAAAACCCTCAGGGTGTAAAGGAAACAAATAGTTCAATTAGCTTCTACATGATCTCTATTAACTATAAAGCACAAGAATTTTTATACCGCTCACCTCCAACAAGTACTTTTTCATGTTTTCGTCCAGGTCCGAGTCCCCCAACGCGGTCTCAAAAACGTCCTCGAATCGCTTGGCCACTTTGTGATCGCGGATCGCCTCATAATACCGCGACTCCTCACCCTCATCGTTGTTCACCAGGACCAACAAAAGTTTGCGTTGAGCGCGCGAGAGGCCGTCACCATTGCCACTTACATCACTTTGGAGAAGAGCTAAAGTAAGGTGAAAATCGGTGGGAAATCAGCAAATTTTTGATGAAACTGGAGTCTAGGACTATGTGAGAAGCTGTGAATTTATAGGAAATCTCTAAATTCGGCATGAAATCGAGTAAAAAATTGAGTTTTTAGAGATTTTTCCCTGTTTTAGTCATTTTGCGGGGAGATCTGGGATTTTTCGCTGAAAAATGGAAAATCCCCTTAGGCAGTGGAAATAAAATCAATGAAATATGATTTTTCAAGCCTTCAAACACTTGTAGATACTATTTTTGACGCTTAAAATAAAATTTTAGACCTGTTTTTTGAGATTTTTCAAATTTTCCTTCGGCAAATTAAAATTTCTTGTAAAAAATCGTCATAAACCATAAAATAACGCCCTTATTTTGTCACAAAAAGCTGTCACTCAACAAAATACAACATTTACTCCCAAAAAATCTTGAAAATTACCCAACTTACTAGTCAATTCGGGGTACAATCGCCGGAAATGATAGGAAAAGGCCTCCGAAAATAATAAGATCAATAAAATTAGGAGTCCCTTCATGGTTTCGAGTAAACACCGGGTAATAAGAGCATTTCCATGGAAAAGGAGGGTCTTCCCTTCCTTTTACGGCTGTCAATTTTTCATTTTTTTTTACAAAACACCATGAGTAATGTAATGAACCAAAAAATTTTGCGGGTTTCCTTGAAATGAAGCGTTTTGGGGTGTTTTTAAAAGTTGGAGGATATAATAAGGGGCAATACTTTTATTTTAGGCTGACTTCAGCCGGATATTTTGAGATTTTTTTATTAGTTTATAATTTTAGGTAACTAGTGCAATATAATGTCAAAAAATTAATTCAAAATGGATCTTAATTACCTTAAAATCACTCATCCAAGTGTGTTTTGTCATATTCTATGAAACTACAGTACTTTCTCAACGTGAAACAGAATGCCAAAAATTCAGGCTTTTCGTGGTGGGACGCAGAAGAGATGCTCCTGTCTTCACCAAACCACCAAAAAATTGGCGAATTGTAAGCTGATAACGGCTAATATTTACTTCCTAGCTAACAATATACAATAACTAACAGTAACAATATAAACAACAAAGATTTTTCTAATTATGAGGCACTTGGTTCAAGTTCAACATGGATAATATTCGGATCCTCTCTCAAAACCGCCGGCGCTTCTTTATTTCATGATACTCCGGCTCGGGGTTAAACGAAACACGTCGTTTGGACTGCTGGGCCCAGGGAAAATCACGAACGTCGATCTTACCCGCCAGGGTTGGCTAAAATAAGGCAGAACTATTAAAAATAGTAAGATTATTCGTACAAATTTGGCAGTAAAGACCATTTTCAAGATGTCTAGGACCAACCTTATCTCAATTCTAGCCGTAAAAACAAATTTTCGACATTATCCATGAGGACCAAGGGATTTGATGGGAAACGTGCAAAATCTTCCTAAAATTAAGCGCAACCAAATAAAAACTAACTTGTTTCACCTCAGGCTAGCTCAATGACCCTGGCTTCGCCGATTTCCGACAATTTTAAGGTTCACAAAGCCTAGATGATACTAGGTGTCAAGTACAATATAAAAACCTATTAACACCCGTCTGTTTTTGCCGCAAAAACATCATTGAGCCTCTGGAAGGTCTGCCTATTCGTTCTGCAAGCAATTTCACATCTTATACTACGATATTCTATCTAAACACATCAAAAATAAACTCAAAGGACTTACATCAAGTTGACGAAGAGGCTCAATTTTTATATAACACTCGTAGCGGTTCATAAGTCCTGCGATATTTTTCGACGGCTGTTTTTGAGTTTCTTCCACCATTATCTACAGCTTTCAACGATGAAATTGAGCTACGTCAAATGAATCCCGAAATTCTACAGATTCTCAGCCGCAGCTTGCGCCCTACACTTTTCGAGAGACATTATATACGATCAACCCAATTATTGATTTATACTGTAATTTCCTTCCAATAAAAAGTTATAAAAGCCAAGATACAACTAAAATACACAGAAACAATTTATTAATAACAATTACAATCAAATTTCAGGCACTTGATTCATCTTCATCATGGGTAATATCATCTCCCTCGATTTTTCGTTGAATTTTCTCATAATATTTCGTCATCTTCCTCTCTCTTGCCAGATTTTTGAAAATTTTTGGGGTTAGGAGCACAATTGAAAGGGCCACAACAGCTGAACTGAAGATCACTCCGACTGGCAGTTCCTTTGGTTTTGAGTATTTCCAATATCCGGGATCCTCAAAAACCGACTCCATGTATCTCACAAAGTCCAACAACCATGGTTTCAGCGGCTTGGCGTACTCATATTGACACCACTCGGCAATAAATAGCTTTAGGTCCGATTGAAAGTTGAAGATAATAAAAGCCAAATAAGCTTGGAACATCCGAGAGGCGAGTTGGACAAAAAATGTCGGAACTATCATATCACTGGCTGGGAGGCCGATGACTGCGTAGAGAAGGAAGATTACCTCGGTAACTCCCAACGGAAAAGCGATGGCAAAGAGAAAATAGACAAGAAGGCATGCTTGGGTATTGCAGATCTGAAAAGCATCGTTGAAACAGAGCATTCAGACATCTTACATCATAAAAAAAATCAATTTCGACCATAGGGTCAGCATTTTTTTATCAAAATTCGCAAGAAAATATATTACCCATGATGGCTAATATAAAACCTCGCAAAAATCGATAAATAAACGCTCAGACCAATTGAAACCTTGATAAGACACAAGGTGACTTCATTCTTCAAGTGCCTAAACATCAAAAACCACAAAATAAACGTATTAACTTACCGTAACAACATCCCATTTATTCAAGGCATAGGCAAAGAAAAGTGCAATTGGATATTTTCCAAGGACAAACGCGAATGTGTAGGTTAATACAGCCATCATATGGGCCACTCCCAGTCCCAAATCATGAGCATTAGCAACAAAGAAAGCGGTTCCTTTCTCAAGCGAGAAGCCTCTGAAATCGGTGAAGTGTAATGTCGAAGATCTCACAAAAATCGTAAAATTTCGCAAGAACTCACTCCAAAGCTTTCATTGCTTTCCTGAAATCGGCCTCATATTTGGTAATATAGGGTCCCAAAGTCTTAGAGAAGAGGTATTGGTCGCTTCCCGGCCAGACGGAACCTTTGACTGTTTCAAGGAAAAGATCGACCTGAGCCAGGTAGATCTTTCCGAAACGGTGTGCACTAAGCTCGTCCTTGTAGTATATGGTGTAGATCGCTAGGAGATGGAAAACCGTAAGCAGAACGACAATTTTCGGGCTAAAAATACAAAAACATTATTTTAGGTCCAAAAAACAGGTTCAATCAAATTTTATCAATTTTGAATAAAATACGGCGTATTTTGGGAAAAAGAAGATTCAGAAAACATGCATCACACATTACACGAGGTCATACACCAGAAAACATCTTCATTTTCCACCAAAAATCCTAAAAATCAAGCAAAACAAAATCAACCACCTACCTCAATACAAATCTCGCGGAATTGATGCACAATTGTTTCAGAACCTCTCCCACCGTCCATTCACCATGCTGCACAGCAGCTGCTATGCTCGCTTCGTTGAAGGGATCATTGATTTCATCGGGTAAAGTGGTCTCCTTCTTTGGTGGGCTCTTTTTCTTGGCGGGCATGGCAAGGCCAATTTATAAACGTCTCGAATTGACGAAAAAAAACCAACGTGGACTGCTCGTCAGATGACTTGGTGAAGAAACTGAGTCGTTTCTCCATGCTTTCATCCACAACGTGGAGATTTTTTGGGAAATTTGCATGAAATTGGGTAACGGCGACGTTTTATACGATGCATCTGATTTTCGTGTAATTTCGGGATTTCTTGGAAAATTTTGGTTTGACCGTACTCTATGACTTCTGTCACGCTCAGTAATTCCACAAATAGACTGATTGTACCATAGTTTATACCACTTCTAAAACCCCTCAGACATGTTTCATCGTATAAAATGTCTCAAATGTTCTAAATCATCCACAATCTTCCGGAAAACTTGCAAAATGGTACTACCACCCCAAAAAAGTCCTGTAATACGTGGCAAGATGGTTTATTAAGTAACCGTAAGCTAAGCCCAGGTGTTTTAAACATTAAGACAATATTAACAATATAATTACAATATCTGCGAGATATTCAGAAGCAAAAGGTGTTGAGATCGCGAGGTAACCCAGTTGAAGATTCTATTTACAATCGATGAGGGATTCCGCTGATTGAGTCGAGAATGTAGGAACTTTTCGGAGGTATTGGGTCATTGGATTCGTTTTTGGGCTTCGTCACGAAAGGATTGACGTTGTCCGGGAGGAACTGAAACGTAAAATGAGTATGACACCTATACGCAGAATTTACAGTCTTTTTAGCCACTTCTCACCCACTAAATTCTTCCAAAATGACCTTTTTTCTCAATTTTCTTGAGGCGAAGTATCTTTACCCCTAAAATAAGGTAATTTCCCAATTAAAAAAAGTAAAAAAATTGAAAAAATTGATTCGCTATTCTCCACAGACTCTCTTCTTTTTAATTCAGCCCTGTATTCCCTTCAAAAAACCGGGTTTCCACCAATTTGACGAAATGTCACAAAAATTATTGGAAAATAGCAAACCGTCAAAATTTACGAAAACCCGTCTAAAAATAAATTTTAAAACGTCCAATGTCTTCAAAGATTAACATTTCTTATTTTTATACCCAGTAAAATCCGAAATTTTTTAGCAACTTACATTTTCTCCATCAAAAAAGGTGCAAAGTCTTTCGAGCATGCCATCGAAGGAATTTTTGAGCATAATCTGATACTCGGCTTGGTCCTCCGCAACAGCCAACTCGTTCACCATTAAAGCGCGAGCTAATTGAGCCATGAACACTCTAAAAAATTGAAAAAATTTGTGTTGTCCTTGATCATGACCAAAAATTCGCTTGAAATCTCAAAATTCCTCCATTTTTCGATTTAAACCTCCTCCAAAACTTACTTAAACGACTGTTTGAGCCTTTCCATGCCTTCTACTCCATACTTCGATCGCTGAGAGTCGGAAGTGAAGGCTTCAGCGTAGGCCAAAACCCCCACATTCACGGTGGGACTAACTGAGCCTTGCAGCAAGCACTGAAGGCCCTTCATGTCCAGCGCCTGCAGTTTTGAGCGGTCCACGGGGCCAGTGGCGCCTATTCCGGCCGATGAGAGGACCTGTTGGATTTGGGAGGCCTTCTTGATCAAGTTTTCGCACGCCAACTCCAGTGGGCTTAGGATTTCCTCGGAGATTTTGATGATCGGCAGTCGTCTCCGGGTGTTGGGGAAGGTTTCTTTGGCTGAAACGGGGCACAAACGTAATTAACTAGGCTTATATCGCCTAATCTTAGGGCTGAAACAGAATGCCAAGAACTAAAAAATTTGGCGGGAAATTCAAATTTCAAATTTTTTCCATCGAAAAAATAAAAAAATATCTTCAAAAAAAAATCTTCGGCCACTGTATCCATAAATTCACCAAATTCCCAAAAAAAAAATAAATAAATAAATTTTCATTTTCCCGCGCTTTTTCAAAAATCTTGGCATTCTGTTTCAAGGGCTTAAAATGGCCTCCAAACCATCCCAAATGACTTCAAAATCACCGTTACATCATTAAATAGGCTTTTACAGTATAATTTCGGGACTGAAATATAACGCCAAGAATTTAAAAATTTGGCGGGAAATTCAAATTTCAATTTTTTAAGCTTTTTTTAGATCGAATATAATTAAAAATAAAATTACTTTCAAAGAAAAAACTCTTCCTAAGCGCCATAAAATTCATAATCTCTTCAAATTCGTAAAACCAAATTTGAATTTTGATTTTCCCGCGCTTTTTCAAAAATCTTGGCATTCTGTTTCAAGGGCTTAAAATCGCCTCTAATCTGTTCCAAATGGCTTCAAAGTCTCCATTACCAATTCTTCCATCACTTACTCTTCAAAAACACTCTTTTTAGCGCCAACCTTGCCTGTTCCGGGACCTTTTCGTTGGACTCTTCGTTGATCGGCTCAATTAATGGTTTTTCGAAATAAAAATTGCTGATATTCGTGTGCGCGCTGTAATTCACGTCCGCCGAGTCGGTTTGCTTCAGGTGTTTGGCGAAGTCGATCTGATCGTCTTGGTCGCCGAGGAGTGGATCCACATGAGTAAGTTGAATGTGAGCGATGGAGGGGTCCAGATCGATCGAAACCTCGGCGTCCGTGAGGAATCGGACTTTTTCGGTCCTGAAATATCGAGGAAAATATATGTTTCACGTATTTTAAAAAAAATTTTCAGTACTCAATCGGCAATTTTTCCATGGATAATATAAAATCACCTCAAATTTTTTTTTTCAAATTCTGCAAAATACCATCCCATATCACTAAATAAGCCCTAACAAATAATTGCGATTAAAATCACCAAAAAATTCTTCGAAAAATCCACAAAATAATCAAAATTTTTTCAAAAAGTTGTGATGGATAATATAAATTGATCCTATTTTTCCTCCTAAACCCATGTTATTTTGCTACATAAAGCTTCAACAAGTCAAAAACTATCACATTAACCTTCAAACATTTCAAAACTCTTTCAAAAATTATCTAAATCATCAAGTTTTGTCTGATCTCATGGATAACATTATTTTATCCAATTTGTTGGACAATCTTTATTTTTTTGCTATTTCAGAGCCTTACAAATACCAAAATATCCATTTCATTCAATATTTCCTCAAAAATCCATAAAAAATGATCTAAATCATCAAAAACTATCAGATGTCATGGATAAGATAATTTTACCAAAAATCTTTCCTCAAATAATTTGATTTTGCTACCAAACATCTAAACAAGTCCCAGTATGCCTTAAAAACTCCAAAGCCTTCCATAAACCCATCAAAAATTATCTAAATCATCAAAAACTATCGGATGTCATGGATAATATAATTTCATTAAAAATCGTTCTTCAAATCATTTTATTCAGCTATCAAATGTCCAAACAAGTCTCAATCCGTCCCAAAAACTCCACAGCCCTCCAAGAATCCATCAAAAATTATCTAAATCATCAAAAACTATCGGATGTCATGGATAACATAATTTTACCACAAATTCCACTCCAAATAATTTTATTCGGCTATCAAATGCCCAAACAAGTCTCAATCTTTCCTAAAAACTCCAAATCCCTCCAAAAATCCGTCAAAAATTGTCTAAACCATCAAAAATTATCGGATGTCATGTATAACATAATTTTACCACAAATTCCTCTCCAAATCATTTTATTCTGCTATCAAATGTCCAAATAAGTCTCAATCTTTCCCAAAAACTCCAAATCCCTCCAAAATCCATCAAAAATCATCTAAATCATCAAAAACTTTCGGATGTCATGGATAAGATAATTTTATTAAAAATCGTTCCTCAAATCATTTTATTCTGCAATCAAATGTCCAAACAAGTCTCAATCTTTCCCAAAAACTCCAAATCCCTCCAAAAATCCTTCAAAAAATCTCGATTTTCACCTTACACTTGGCATTTCCTTACCTCAAAATTTTCCGGAACAACCTGACCATTCGTTCGCTTTCTTCGGCCAGACTCGTCAATGCCGGTTCCTTATATATCCATGCAGATTGATGTTCGTCGCCGAAATGGATCGTGGAGTGTAAAATTACTCGGAAATACGAGCCCAAATGTCGTTTGCGGCTGGTCTGAATTTCGGCCGCTCTGGAGTAGGCCTGATGTAGCTCGGCGTAGACGCTGGTCAACGCCTTGTTGTTGAAGGCGTTTTCGTGCAGTGGGATGGCCATACGATAAATCGGGCCCACAGCTTCGTATCTTTCGGCATCAATCAAAACTTTCACGGTTTCCTCGACCTTGGAGGTGAATGCGTCCTAAAATAAGGTAATTTTTGGCGAATTTTTTCGATCTCCTCTCCAAAAAAAGCTGTTCCAGCTTACTATTGTGAAATTTCCACTGTGCCAGAGAGGGAGTTCCAGCTCATTGACCCTTTCGTCTTCCAAAATTTGATGATTTAGACATGACAGCAGACTTAAATCAATGTCAATTTTTTCTGAAAAAAATTTTGATTAATAAAAATCAAATAGGGTCTAAATAGAAGCATTCGAACCCACCTCTGGCCTTGAGTTGTTTCGCAATGATCGCGACGCAATGGGCTTGGCAAACGGCCGCTTCCGAGAACCAGTGTTCGGCTCGGTGGATTTGAGCGAGTGTGTCAAACCAAGCGGCCCTCAGGGCCGGAGAGCCGCGGTAACTGTCGGCCAATTTCACATGAAGCTCGGCTAGTCGGACCTAAAATTTTTTGGTGAAAAATCTGGTGAAAAATGACCGATTTTTAGGAGGAAAACCAAAAATTTTCCAAAATTTCGCGATTTTCATGTCTAAAGTTATATAAAAAAGAAATTTTCAGTAAAATCCGATTAATGTCATTATTTGTCAAGCCTCAAGGGTTATTTTGAAATAAAAATTTTTTGTTTATAACAAAATTTTGGACGAAAAAAATGGAAAATTTAAAAAATTGCGTCCAGAAGAAAAAAAATCGTATTTTAACCTCAAATTTAGAACTTTCTGGAAAAATAAAGTGGCCCATAATAAATCTCAAGCCTTCCTCTTGTTTTTTCGTCTCTCTAAAATACCTTTTACACGCAAAAACTTCCAAAAATTTCCAAAAATCACCAAAATTTTCAATTTTTTGAAAAAATCAAAAAAAAAATTCAAAATTCAAAGCTCACCGGATCATTTCTGGCCTCCGTGATCGACATGGTTGCCTTTACAATGTCTCTGAGTTGTGTCGCAAGGTCTTGCGCAGATCTCTTGAACAATTCCAATTTTTGGTCCAGTTGATTTGCCGTCAAACTCTCGAACAAATGAATGCCGTGTTCGAAGCGCGGCGAGTCGGCGGACAATTCGTTCTGTCCGAGGAGGTAGGCCAACGCGATGGTGATTTGGAGGCCGGCGTTGCCCAGCCAATCCGCCGACGCCTTGCCTTCGTTGGGCAGGCGGACCGAATTCGGCTGGGAATCCACTTGTTTCGCTGGAATTCGAAAATTTTATTTGGGTAAAAAAATACACATCTCCTTATTACATATTCCCCCAATTTAGAAAAAAAAAATTTTTCAAAAAAAAAATTTTTCGTATAAAATGTCACTCAATTTAAACAAATAGCCTAATACTCCTAGAGAACGCGATTCCAACTTGGATTGCTGTAATTTACCAAGTTATTTGTGTATTTTCAACCATTTACGTTTTTCCTCCCTAAAATTTACGTTTTTATCCATAATCACGTTTTTCATCCATAAAAGCTCAAAGAAATCCATTTTTTTCGCTGGAATTTGAAATTTAGTTGGGCAAAAATAATAGACACCACTTTGTTAAGGATTTTACTACCTTCTGACCTCTATTTTACACCCAATCTAACAAAAAAATTTCAAAAAAAATTTTTTTTTGTATGAAATGTCACTCAATTTTAAAAAATTGGCTAATACACCTACAGTATGCTTTTTCAAATTAAATCTCGGCAATTCAACGGGCCATTTGTGTTTTTTCAACCATTTACGTTTTTCCTCCATAAACTTTACGTTTTTATCCATAAATCATGTTTAGACCTCAAAATTCGAAAAAATTTCGTATAAGATGTCACCCAGCACACATAAAATGCTTTATTTTTTCTCTATAATCACTATACCATTCCTGGGTTGCAATAAATTCAAGGTATTTTATCAATTCACGTTTTTCTTCCCTAAAATTTACGTTTTTCCTCCATAATTCTCGTTTTACTGCGTAAAGCGCCCAACAAAAATTTGAAAAAATCGTTTCAGCCCTTACCATACTCCTCAAAGGTCACATTGAAGCCCTGTCGGATGAGCAAGTGGAGAATTGCCGCGGCTGCACACTGAACTTTCTCCAATCGGCTGTTCAACAACAACAATAAGCGCTGACAGAGTTTCGGCAAGGCCTCGTTGCTTCGATCCGAGGACAGTTGATTCGAGAACAATTCTATGAACATTCCCAGAGTGTTTAGGGCATTCAGTCGGACTCCTTCCGGCCACTGATCGCCCACTAAATCCAGGATAAGGTCAATAATTCCGAGGAAAGCTTTGCGTTCTTGTTCGGCATCCAGCTGACTGCCGTTCCAACGGCCCTAAAAACAAATTTCATTTATTTTAAAGCAGTTTCGAATCCAAATTCGGACAAAATTTTCAATAAAAATCAAAAAAAAAAAAAAAAAAATCCGCGCCTATAACAGAATGCCAAAATTTGGCGGGAAGCGGGAAATTCAAACAGTTGTGCCAAAGTCTCATTGTTTCTGAGGGTTTTCGTAAAAAATAAGGCTAACGGCTTCAATTAAATCCGATTTCTAGCTTATTTACTGCGATTTCGGTGCCTATAACAGAATGCCAAACTTGGCGGGAAAACAAAAATTCAAAAATTTGCGCGAAAACTTCATTGTTTGTGAGGGTTTTCATAAAAAATAAGGCCAATGGCTACAACTAAACCCAATTTCTAGCTTATTTACCGCGAGTTCGGTGCTCATAACAGAATGCCAAAATTTGGCGGGAAAACAAAAATTCAAAAAAATTTCGTTCCAAATGCCCTAAAATTTCACCTGGCTGATAAATCCAGCCTCAAACTACTATTTAAACCTCCAAAATCGACTTCAAAATCTCTAAAACCCATCAAATTTTCAATTATATTCTCCTTGACCCACTTACCGCGACAAACTCGGCCAAATTATGAGCTACATCCAAGACAATTAGAGCGACTTCCTGGCTGAGATGACTGTCTTGGATGAACAATTTCTTGAGCTGTTTTGCGGACAAACTTTTCTGTTCTTTGCTTGGTAAACTCGGGTGTTTTATGGTGGGGAAGCCGGACTTTTGATGGGACCGAAAGAGGGTCAGCGACACTTTGAGCAGGTTGATCATGGCCAGAAAGTCGTCCTCCTTCTTGTCGAAGGCCTCGCTGGTCTGTTGGTTGAAGGCCAGCGACACGGTCACCTGTTTCGGGAGGTTATTTAAGATATATAGAACGCATAGGATCAAGTCTCTCGCTTCGTTTAGGTCCAATTTTTCCGTAAATTGAGAGACTTTGCCGTTGAAATTGTTGGTGGCCGCGCGGCCGGAGGCGCCGTTCAGCGTTGAGATGTCCTTGGAAAGGATGGATCTGGCGGTGGATTGGGCGTAGTCGAATTTTACGCTTTCTTTGCGCTCCTCCGCGCGTTCCGAGTCCTCCAATTTGCCGAAAATTTCGAATTCATCCACGTGTTCGATGAGGATCTGCACAAATGGGGCGTACAGGACGGCAATTCGGCTTTGACTCTACAATAATGTAAATTTTATCGCTTAAATTGCGAATATTTCTGCATAACGCGATTTTCAAAAAATTTGAAGTGTCTTAAAAAATCATAGTTTTCATTTTTACAAAACAAAATTCATTAAAAAATAAATGAATTAAAACCCTAAAAAATCGATTATTTCTGCATAACGCGGTCTAAAATAAATTTTAAACGTCTTTAAAATTCAGAATTTTAATTTTTACAACGCAAAAATCCTTTTAAAAAATTGAAATAAAAACTTTCAAAAATCGATTATTTCTGCATAACGCGGTCTAAAATTTTTTTAAATGTCTTAAAAAACCATATTTTTTCATCTTTACAAAGAAAAATTTTTAAAAAGATTGAAATTAAAACCCTAAAAAATCGGTTATTTCTGCATAACGCGATTTCTAAAATTTCCAAACCTCTCAAAAAAATCATTTTCTTTATTTTCTGAGACATCAGTCAAACTTCTAAACCAAAATTTTCCAAATTTAAAATTCCAATTCTGCATAACGCGACCCAAAATTCCCCAAAAAAATCGACTTAAAAACGCTTACAGCTCCATCATAACGCAAGTCCAGACTGTGCTTGACCAACAAGTTTCGCAACATCGCAATGACCAGCCTTCTGTAGGCCCTACTTTCATGAAGAGCGGCCACAAATTCCTGGAGCAGAAGGCCCACCAAAAAGTGCGTTGAACAGAAAGTTTTGCCCAATTTGAAGTGCTCCGGGTTTAGTTCCGCTAAAAAGGGGGCAGAATAGGTTAGGTTGAGAGGAAATTTTGCAAAACTGGATCGATTTTTGGATCAAATTGGACCTTGTACGAACAAAATGATAAGAATCTTAAAAAAATGCATCAAAAACAAGGAAAAATTGGATCAAAATAACAACAAACGACGTTCCGTCCTCGAATCTTTCATTTCTCTCTCTTTTGCGACCATGATTTTGATTTTTGAAGGCCGGCGACATTTTATACGAAAAATTTTTTTTGGTCAAAAAATCTCATTTTTTCGCAGATTTCACAGAAAAAATCAATAAAAATATTTAAAACAGTCCCAGCACATTCTATTAGTCTCTATTCCACACAAAAATCTCAAAATTTTTTCCAATTTTTGACCTAACCCATCATGGATAATATAGCCCAATATCCCGCCAACAAACTTTTCTTATTCTGTGTGGACTGTGTTAGCGGTGACGGGAGGAATTGGAAGAACAGTCTGGACAAGATGTTAGTCGTCTTCAGTGCGGTTTTCGCCACTCGAATCGCTAAAATATTAAATTTGCACGGCAATCGTCATGGTTAACATTGAAAAACTCAAAGCTCCTACCGTCCTGCGCGTGATCGTCAATCTTGGTGCCAGCCAGCCCCAAAAGAGGTTTGTTGTTGGAGTCGAAGAGCATGGGGAGGTTGAGGGGGAGCCAGTGTTCGTGGCCGACCAAAATTTGCATCAAGTCCAGTTTGAAGTGCCGAGGAAGGCCCACCTCGTTGGTGTCGTATCTTTTGATGATCTCATATAAAGAAGCGTAGATCGCGCCTCTATCCGCGATGTTCAGCGAGTGTTTTGCGAGGTAGGCGAGCGCCAAATTGGCCGAGCGAGTTTCGGCCGCGAATTTCTGGTGATTTTGGAGAATTTGCTGGGAAACCGCGAGGAAAGTGGCGTCAATGGCTTCCAAGGTGAGTTGAGAGAAACGTCGACGTCTACTGTACTTGTGAGAGCCGTTGGTGAGGATGGTTTGAGTCATGGACTTCACTGTGACATCAATTATGAACCATAGGTGGGATAAGGTGGAGATGATGATGGACTGCTCAGTTTGGGCGGAAGAGAGCTGCAAATTGTTGAAATAGAATTTAAATCGAATAAATGATCCAGTAAACCCTCTGAAAAGCACGAGCAAAAAATTTTAAAGCTCATTTTTGCAAAAAATTGGCCAAAAGGACAAAAATGGTCTAAAACAATATAAAAAAGATGAGTGCTCAAAATGCAGCTCCTGGATTTTACTCAAATCTTGTTCAAAAAAGTTTAAACGACTTTTTTAGACATACTCACTTCTGTATATCGCAATCTGACCATTTTTCTGATCAAAATTCACCTAAAACAATATAAAATTCCTTAAAAATCAAAAAAAAAATCTACTTCTGATATAAAATAAAAAGCCTTTCGATACTCACAGCTCCCTCTAGAGACATATCCGATCCTTTTCAGCCAAAAAAATCCTAAAAATCAACAAAAAAATCGCAAAAAATCTTACCAATATCCCGACGGCTTCCAATAGGCCCTCGTAGAGCGCTCTGCAGTCCACTTCGAACTCTCCGCCCACGGCCAAATGGAATTTGATGAACTCGCGGAGCTCCGACTTCTTCTGGCACTTCGTGGAGTTCTCCAAAATCCCCACCAAGGTCGTCAAAATCGCGGCCGAACTCAGGTCCGAGGCCCTGGTGAAGAGTTGCAAAAGTGAGCTCAACGTGACAAACAGGTGTGGTTCCAGCCTTTCGAAAGGAATTTGCAGCAACAGATCGGGCTTTACGTTCAGGGTTGGCTGATTCGGGCTCAAACATTGTTGGAAAAACCGGTTCAACAGGGGATTTGACGAAAACAACGTGGAATGAAGGCGAAGTTTGACTTTGAAAAGGGGTTTACCACCTTCGACCCACTTGATGGAGCCGTCTGAGGACTGAAAATCCACAGATGAAAGGCATTTTCGACGAAAAAAATGAGCAGATTTGTCAAAATTGACATTATTTTACAGAGTGTTTCGAGAAATGTGCCAGAAAGTTTTTGCCGATTTCTCGGCGCTCAGTCAAGATATCCAAAAAATTTCTTTTGCAGAATAAAGAAGAAGATAGGTGGCTCTTCCCCCAAAAGAATCATTTCCTCCGCCAACGCAGAAAGTAGTGTATTCGGCGGAGACTTTTGACCGCTTTTTTGGTCATCACACCAATCTTAAACGCTTTATTGTGAATTTTGATGATGGAAAAGAGTATATTTGTGTATGTTCATGTTTATCAAGCATTCGGTAAAGACATGACTCAGCTTCGGATACATAAACACACACAAACATCCTCTTTTCCATCATCAAAATTCTAAAAAAAACGTTTAAGATTGGTATGATGACCAAAAAAGCGATCAAAAGTCTCCGCCGAATACACTACTTTCTGCGTTGGCGGAGAAAATGATTCTTTTAGACAAAAAACCTTCCATCTTCTTCTTTATTCTGCAAAAGAAATTTTTTGGATATCGTCACTGAGCGCCAAGAAATCGAAAAAAACTTTCCGGCACATTTCTCGAAACACCCTGTAGACAAAACCCTTTCCAAAACTAACTTTTCGACTGGGAGTTGAATGCTGATCCAGTTTGAAATAATCTGTGGGTAAGTTTGTTGCAACTGGCAGTTCAAATTCATCAACATCGTTGTTCAAGACCAAGCTTTTATCGGGTTTTACCAGCTGAAGCCAGGCAATTCCGGCTTTTTGATTGACGGTCTGAAAATCGGTTGCAAAATACGATGAATATATGAGATTAACCCTTCAAGGCGATATTAAGCAAAATGCCACATCATACGACAAGTAAAACCTTTTGTAAAATGGTGATATCAACAAAATCTTCAATTTTAGACCAAAAATCTCAAAAAATAGGCTAAAAAACGCAAAAGCCCTGAGGCGAAAGGCAAAAAATTGATGGCAAATTATTTTTATGCCTTCGAAAACATTTTAGAATCAGTTCCCGATCAATTTCAAACAGCCTTTTCGAGCTTTTCAAAATGAAATTTTTTGGCGGGAAATTTGAAATTCAAATTTTTTTCTCCCAAAAAATCAGGGGGAAATCCGAGAATACCCATCCTGCAGTGACGGACCTGACCCAGTGGCAAAAACGTACCATTTTGCATCCGGGAAGAATCAAAAAATATGGCAAAATACCCCCTCGGAGTTTTTTCACTTGGAGAGGGAGGTATTTTGCCGCATTTTTTACACTTCCCGGATGCAAAATGGCACGTTTTTTGTCACCGGATCAGGTCCGTCACTGCAGGATGGGTATTCTTGGATTTCCCCTTGATTTTTTGGGAGAAAAAAAATTTTAATTTCCCATTTCCCGCCAAAAATTTTTATTTTGAAAAACTCGGAAGTACTGTTTGAAGCCGCCGCATGGCAAGATTTTGCACTCAAGGGGTTATCCATCAACACGAAAGTTGGAATTCTGTTTCCGCTTATGCAAGTGTCCAAAAAAACCGTCTCAATGACGGGTTTTTTGGACGAGGTTGGAGGAAAGGCGAAATATTGCGCAAAATGAAGAGATTTTCTTAACCAGGTTATATTTGGAGCAAAAAATTATTCTTTCGCTGAAACAGAATGCCAAGAATTTTCGATTGCTTGAGCGCTTTTGTTTTATTTTTTCTCGACGTGCGCCGGATCAGGTCTTCCATTATAAACTCCATCCCAAATTCTCACCTCATCTCCGCTTTTTTGGGCTGCGGTTAGGGAAATGTGGGAAAATTCGAAGATCAAATGGTCGTCCTCCTCCAAGTCCACCGGCAACTCCACGCGGATCTCGTTGAAGAAGCTGGGATTGGCGTCGTGATACTGCACCGTGCAGTGTTTTTCCGTGACCAGCGTTCCTTTCGCCAGATCCACGAATTGTGGGCGGAGCCTGCTCTGGCGCAGGAACCGCACCGTGCAGAGGATGTTGCGGGCGCGCGAAAAACTTTTCTGCGAGCCGTAGCAGAGGCCAGTTGGGTACACATAGAGTTGGTTTTTGCATTGCCGATGGCCATCTGTGTCCGCAAACGCGTCGAATTGGAGGCGGTCGGTCGGATAAAAGTCGCTCGCCCTCAGGGGATCCAAAGTTTTCACTGCAAGTTTTGTTGTTTTTGGTGGCCAGAGGGGATTTTTAAACGTTCAGCGGTCAATTTTATTAAACTTTCGGACCAAAAATATGATTTCTATTGGTTTTTAGAGCTAAAATGAGCAAAAAATATATTACACTAGATAAAATTTTTTGTCTCTATTGGGGTTTAAACTCAGCTAGGCTCCCTCTTTGGTAATTTTCCTTTATTTAAAACCAGGAACTACCATTTTAAGCTTTGGTCTCAACCAAATTCGTTTAAAATTATATTATCCATGACAAATATTTACCCATTTTTTGGTTTGAAAATGCCCATAAACTCATTTTACACTCACATTCTATATCTCTTAGCTCGTAAACAGTACTTTCTTCCCTCTTCAATCCCAAATATCGACCACAATTTATATTACACATGACACTTTTTAACTTCAACTTAATATATCACACTTACAAGGCACATCCACATTTTCAGAACGAACGTCCACGTTCAAGCCCAGCTGAGCGTTCGGAATTGGAGTTAATTTGCCGGCTTTTAGCAATCTGAAAGATGAAATTTGAATATGACGTCATTTTGAACCGGAATTTATGGGATTGGCTATTGTTTGGACAAGGATTTGTTTGCATTCCGCTTTTAATCGCTTATAATATTGTAAGTTCATCTTCAAATTATCGGAAATTAATCTTGTTTATCGTTGAAATTCGACGTTTCAAGATACTTCTAAAAAATCCGTCATCCTGACATATTTAACATGTTTCAAATAACAACAAACTAGTTGAAGTAGAAGTATACCGCATTTCAAACTGATTTGTTGATATTTGAAACAGGTTAAACATGTCGGGATGACGGATTTTCTAGAATTTCGCCAGAAACGTCAAAACAATATCCCGATTCAAAAGTTTGATGCCTACAGTAACCCAACCAAGTCATTTATTGTTTCAGAGTCTACGAAAAGCCTATGTGGGCGACAGACTTTCCGTTCGTTCACACTTGTTACACCTCTCATTTTCAATTGGACTACAAAGTTTTTCGTTACAACAAGAAGGATTGCTCAGACTTGCCGGTTACAAGGCTAGCGCCTATGCGAGTGTAAGCCGCTTATTAGTACAGGGTGGGCCACTCGAAACTCCCAACCTCTTCTCAAGTATTTCTCCGCCAACAATGCACCAATTTCTATAAAATTTATATCAAATTGAAGCTGAGACACCCTATTTCTTGTCCACCAAATATGGCCCGTCTAACTTCACGGAGACACCCGTAAAGTGCAATGGACATCGCTATACCGGCGCCAGAAATTTGCATAGTGCAAATGACATTTTGTGATTTTCACTGTGCGAAATGGAGAAATGTCCACGCACTTTATGAAATGAGTTTGTCGGGAAAAGAATGTGGATTGGTCGCAGCAAAATGTCTCGGCTCGTCGCAGTCGCACACCAAATACCAAGCCGACGCTAGTCGTCGCACAGTGATGATGCGCGATTCAAAGGCGCGACAAATCCACATTATTTTCCCGACAGACTGTTACTAACAATACGCAGAAAAAAATGTATTATGAACTGTGAACTATGAACAGTTCGTTTAAAATTTCATAAATTTTCAGACATTCTCTTCATTTCGAATCGCCAATGAAAACATCATTCTTCTCCAACTTTTATTCCTTTCAATCTTGCTTGTTGCCGGATTCCCGATCAGCAATTTACATCACAATACTATACTTGTTGCGCCTTGGATTTGCGGCGCATTCTTGCTTTGTCTGACCTCTGTTTTCAAGACCTCAACAATGCGAGCCGCGTTGGACTATGATTACTTGTCGCTCTCATTATTTCTTGTGAAATATTTTGTGGTCTCCGGTGTGATGGTTGCGCAATTGTTTTGCTTCGATGAGCTGAACAAAAAGGTGAGTTTTGCGGGAATTGACCAACAAAATCGCACAAAAAAGTGTACTTTTGAGATGTCACGTTGTCAAATTTGGGAAAATTGTACGAGTCCAATTTTTGCGTCATAAGATGCATAAATAAACAAAGCACGGAAAATATCACAAAACAAAACAGTGGCGGACCTGATCCAATGGCAAAAAACGTACCATTTTGCATCCGGGAAGCATCAAAAATGTGGCAAAATACTCCTCTCTCTAACTAAAAACTCCGGTTTGAAGATCGTGCTTTATCCGCCACAAAAAGATTAGGCGCGCCTTTGAAACTGGAGGTTTTTTCACTTGGAGAGGGACGCATTTCGCCACATTTTTTATACTTCCCAGATGCAAAACGGTGCGTTTTTTGCCACCGAATCAGGTCCGCCACTGTATTATATTCTGAATTTTTCATCTGCTCTCTGGACTTTGTGTTATGACGCAAAAACTAGACTTGTACTATTTTCTCAAATTCGCCAACGTGACATTTCAAAAGGACATTTTCTGTGGGATTTCATTGTAAAAGCCTAATAAAAAGTACTCTTTCAGACCTCCAACAGTACTGTAATCCGGTTTGTCCTCACATTTTCCTCACTCTTCGTTGTTGCTCAATTCATCAGCGACTTTTATTTGGTCGAATTTTTGCAAAAACAGCTTTGGTTCAGCATCTGCATTCTTTTTGTTGTGCTCTTTGGATTCATTGAGTAAGTCAAAAAATCTGTTTTCGAAATCATTTTTTAGAGAGGTTAAACTGCCATTCAAAGGTTGCTGCAAGAAAGCAAAAAATCATCGTCAAATGATGTTGAATAAGGTCCGATATCCCATTCAAATTTCCATCATCGACAATCAAAAATCTCCAATTGATTTCAAAGTTTAATTTTGACGGGGATAGCCTTTTGAGTTCGAGGATTAGATTTCAAAGAAACCTGGCACAAATTGAGAATAGAGTTTTCTACGATTTTTCCGAGATTTTTAGCTTGCATTTTGCGGAAATTACCGATACTTAAAGGTCAAAATAAGGTAAAAATTTGCGTTTGTTCGACCTTAAAATTTCGGTAATTTCAGCAAAACGTGAGCTAAACATCCCGGGAAATCGTAGAAAACTTTATTCTCAATTTGTGCCAAGTTTCATCACAATCTAATCATCGCTTCTCATACAGTTCCTTGTTGAAATAGTCAATTATTTATATTGTTTATGTGTAAGTACCGGGAAAACGTATTGTATATATTAAAGGTTAATAAAGCTTTGAAATAACTTTGCCTTTCCTCGAAAATCTTATGAATATTTTGACAGCAATGTATAGTGTGTAGGGTCAAGTACGTAGCAAAAATTTTTCGTGTAATGACGAACCTTAGCAAGTTCAAACCGACTACATTTGTCGGTGTAATATATATATTTTCGTATTAGTCAGTTATAAGGAGGGGAAACGTGTTTTTTGACAATTAGAGTAAAGTATACCGTACTTGTCACGAGAAATATGATCCCCAACCTTCCTACAGGGGCTCTTGTAATAACCAATAGCTAAGTAGTTGTAATCCAACAAAAACTACATTTATTATCCTCCATATTTTAACTTGCCTTGTATAACTCGATCTCTATACTTTAAGAATAGCTTGAAGCTATGTTTAAAAAAGGTCAAAGCAGTTATGCTAAATTTGGTTACTAACAAACCCGTTGGGCATCTAGACCCTGATTTCTGTCAGATTATGCTTTTTGAAGGGAGCAAGGTACAATGCCATTCATATAGCTGGTTCAGGGCTGGTAACCGAATGGGCCCGAATTTGCAAGATATCGAAGATACAAAAAAACTGTTGATTTGAACCTGTACTAAAAGTAAAAACTGGTAGAGCTTTTTCTATTAGTATTTCCCATAATGAGGAACTTTTTTCGCCCGAAAATGGACTTTTCGGTTCCCGCACTTTTTTGCCCGCAAATTATAAAGTCCGAAATATAGGTAATTAGGCAAATACACGTATAAATGTACGGTGGAGCTAATAAATTTACCTCCGAAAGTCCATTTGACAAAAAAAATTATTCGGGAAATGTTTCGGATCCACGTTTTTCGGGACACTCTTCCAAATTTAGGAATCATCATGTCTTTAGACACAGCTGATGAATGTGTAATCCAAAGTAAACTGTTCTGAAGGATGAAAGAACATTTCTTTGTCCGCACAAACTTTTCGATGCCTACAGATTAAAAAACCGAGCCCAAGACTACGAATTTCAAAATCTTCATTATTATCTCTTTTGTGAGTAATTTCTACTGCCACTACAATTTTTGCAGATCTTTTGGAAGCTTTTAATCCCTCTCCCATCCATTACAATATCAAATTTTGGTTCAGTTTGCTTTCTCTACTTTTTGACGACCGAAATTTTACATCTATTGAAAAAACCTCGGTCAAACGACGAGTAAAAATTGTCAGTTTTTTCGCCTCGAACAGACATCTACCTCTCGCAAATATAGTGTTTATCCAGCGGAGGGCTCATTAGTCTGACTACAAGTACTCTTAAAAGTTCATGGACGCTAGTTGTTTGTTCTCTGTTCATCCTTATTACCCACGACACCTTGCCGAATCTCCCATTCCGTAACATTGCCTACGCAGAGCCCCTTTCTAACAACTATACCTCTGTTCTGGTTTACTATTCGGCTCTAAAAAACGCCAAACCATTCTTTGATTACATTTCATTAATCAAATTTGCCGCCTGTTCCTCGTAAACGAAACTTTCTCTTGATGCCGCCACGTAAACTACAACACAACCTTCAGAATTTGGCAATGTCCGATGGTTACGCCGTGTTCTTTGGGTTAGCTACAATCATTACTAGCCTAATTGCGACGCTTTTTCTGGTAGTCACAGTAGTGGTAAGCACTTTTTTGGCCATGTAAATGATCTTTTACGCTTTTTCGGGGGCAAAAATAATTTTTTTAGGCAATGATCCGAAGCCGTTTGCATCGGGATAAATCCGCATATCGAATAATGATTTCACAAAATCTGTCCGATATTCTCCAACTTATACCTCATTTCTTTGGTGGATGTGCCTTATTGTTCAACAAGGAATTAGACCTTACTTTGAATTTGGTAGGTCGTTCAAAACTAATCTCTTTGGAGAGCGGTTCCGTCGGCTACAAGGTCAAAAAAGATATCAAAATAAGCTCGAATTTGGTATCAAAAAGTGTCACAGAGGAATAAAAATATCTATTATTCCTCTGTGATACTTTTTGACACCAAATTCGGGCCCATTTTGATATCTTTTATGACCTTTCCGTCCGCAGTTAATTTCTCTGGAAACCGGTTCCAGTTAACAACAAGGTCAAAAAAGATATCAAAAAAAGCTCGAATTTGGTATCAAAAAGTATCACAGAAGAATAAATATATTAATACCTTATTCCTCTGTGATACTTTTCTACCAAATTAGAGCTCTTTTTGATATCTTTTAAGACCTTTCTGTCCGCAGTTACACTCCGTATAATATCCTTTTCAGATACTCGGCCATATAATGTATTGCAGTTGGAATGTTATGATATTTCTTTATTTATTACTGGCATTTGATCGGTTTTGTATGCTGAACTTTACAAGGGGCGAAATTCGCCCAGCCTGTGCCAATGTAAGCAATTGTTGATTGTACAACAGAGCATTATAATCTTTCTCATCAAAAAATCTCTTAAATTTTAGGCTCAAATCCTCTTTTGTTGGATTCTCGGTGCAATAACTGCTTACTTATTTTACTTTTGCAATCACAATTTAATTTTTGTTGTTTCTGCGCTCTGCTGGACTACCGTTAGCCAAGCCGACTCTACTTTGTACGACTTTCTCTACAGAAGCCAATATGCAGAACTTATTTTAACGTTCATCTTGAGCTGTTTTATCGTTTTGTCAGCTGGTTTAAAGGTAATCGTTTTCTTATTTCGACTAGAGACGCTTTTGTTACAGTGACGGACCTGATCTAGCGGCAAGAAATGTGCCATTTTACGTCCGGGAAGCATCAAAAATGTAGCAAAATACCTCCCTCTCCAACTAAAATTAGTTTTTTCACTTGTAGAGGGAGGTATTTTGCTCCATTTTTGATACTTCCCAGATGCAAAATGTTACATTTTTTTGCCAACCATAACATGCCTTTCTCTATTTTCAGCGCTACAAATATGTCAAAGCAAAACGGCTCAAAAACAAAGAGCAGCAGATCTTGGCGCAGAATGTGCTTTCATTTATGAGTACTGTTGGTAACATGTATGCTTGGAATTATCAAAATTCTGCGAAAAACCAGCTGCTCTTCGCGGCAATTATTAACCTTCATTGGGTTGCCATTTGTGGAATGACGCCTTTTATCAGCTTCGTAATGAATTCGTAAGTTCGTTTTGATTCGGCGTTACTCCAAATTTGATCGGTTCTCTTTAGGGAAAGGATTTCGTTGCGGGACCCAAAAATTTGAAAAGCTCCAAAAAATCCGTCATAGTGACTGAATAAGAGACTGAATTTTTTAAAACAGGTTCTATGAACACATTTTTTATACCATTTACCACACTTTTACTTAAAAAATCGTCATTATGACCGATTTTTCGGAAATTCTTTTATTTCTTGGTCTCACAACGAAAACGCCAAAAAAACTCCAATTTTCCCAAAAAAATTCAATGCTCAACAAGTTCACTAGTAAATTTGCATCATGATAAACCTATTTTTAGTGAGATCCGTGCGGCAGTCCTCAGTTTTTTAGGACGAAAACCGGTTTCAAATCAGTCGGTTACGGTAGTCAGCAGGTTTGTCACGCCAACTTACGGCTAATCTCAGTGATCACCAGACCAAAGGATTGGCCTGTGAACCATTTGCAACGTAGACTTCAGGAAAATGCAAATAAATGAGATTTTCAAATAAAATTCTGCTTCTATGTTCTACTTGATAAACCTCTATTTCGAGAGAAAAAATCGGTCCCAATCTCTTTTGAAACAGCTCACAATCGCCAGCCAGCTTCCCAATCCGCCCCAAAATATCAACAAATCCATTAAAAATAACCAAAAACCAGCCAAATTCCCCAAAAACTTCAATACTACCCATCAAAGCCCATGTTCAACATACTTTTGATGGTCTCCCAAAAACTTCTTCAAATCCTGATCATTCAAATGGCCTTCATGTCGATAAATCGGCAGTAATTCTCCGTTTTGATGTCCTTTCAACGGTCTTGTCGTCCATCCGATCAGGGTGCGGCATTCATTTAGTTTATTGAAGGCATTCAAGAGGACTTTTTGATGTTTGGCCAAGCTTTTCTTGTCCACCGTGTTCTTAAAGTAGACGTCGGACTGGACTCCCGAGAGGATTCTTTCAACTCTGACAACAATTTGGGTTGATTCTGGGAGCTTTTGAGACCTTAGGGAGGCCTGAAAAAATACTGATTTTGTCGCAAAAAATCCCATTTTCAGTCAAAAAATCATGAGTAAGATGAAAAAATAGTCTGTAAAAATAAATTACCAATGACAGATAGTGTTGTAACTATCTTAAAACTATTTTCACAGATATTTTTTTCAATTTTTATCAAAAAATCGGGATATTTAACCAAAAAGTCCGATTTTTTGGTAAAAAATTGAATTTTTGCGTCAACCAGTGATGCTTGAAGAACAAAAACCTCTGTGAAAATCCACCTAACATCATAACACTGCAATTTAAACGTTTTAAAATAAATTTCAGCTGCAAATTTTTGTATTTCTAACAAAAAAATCCCAACTTTTCGACAAAAAATCGTGTAAACCTCGGATTTCCATCAAAATTTCGATAAATCCGCATGTAAAACACCGTCTTCGGCCTTCTGCAGTGACGGATCTGATCCAGTAGCAAAAAAGATACCATTTTACATCCCGAAAGTATCAAAAATGTGGCAAAATACCTCCATTTCCAAGTAAAAAACTCAAATTTCAAAAGCGCGCCCGCTCTTTTTGTGAGGACTCTTCAAAACGGAGTTTTTTCACTTGGAGAGGGAGGTATTTTGCTGCATTTTTGATGCTTCCCGGATGCAAAATGCTACGTTTTTTGCCACTGGTTCAGATCCGTCACTACAGAAGGCCGAAAACGGTGATTTACACTCGGATTTTTAAATCGAAGTTTTGAAGGAAATCCGAGGTTTACACGATTTTTTATCAAAAAATGGGATTTTTTTGTTAGAAATACAAAAATTAGCAGCTGAAATTTGTTTTAAAACGTTTAAATTTCAGTATTAAGATGTCAGGTGGATTTTCACAGAGGTTTTTGTTCTTCAAGCAACACTGGTTGACGCAAAAATTCAACTTTTGACCAAAAAAAATCTTCTACTGTAAACCCAACCGCTTATAACCTTCGTTCCACTCACCTCCCAGTTCAAATTTTCCATATCAAACATGTTATACATGTTATTCTTCCCCTCACTCGCCAATTTCTTATACTCCTCATTTGCGACCATGAACTCCAGTTCATTCGTCAATCTCTCTCCACTTTCCGGGTCAAACAAAAACACGTTCACAAAGAAGGGTTCGATTTGCATCGGGCCCGCATCCGTTGTTACAGTAAGCCTCATGGAATTGCAGGTCAAATCAACGAATTGCCGGAGGCGTCGGACCGAATGGCAGGTTTGATTGGCATTCCCGTCCAACGTGTTCTTGCCCTCCACGTTCATTAGGGACAAATCCACGGAACAGGGTTGATATTCGTCGTCCGGATCCTCCAAAATCGCGGTGCCTTCGCCGGGCGGTCGGCTCATTGGTTCCACATTCTCGTACAGACTAAAAACGTTCTTCCGTTTGACTGTCGGCGGGCGGAGAAGCGATTCCACGGAATTTTTTTGTCGAAGCGATGCACGACTTACATGGTCTGCAAGTATAATATACAATTTTCTTACCTAAAAACCAAAACAATTTTATCGAAAGATAGCTCAATCTTACCTCCGGAGCTCCCTGAACTTCTGAGACTCTCGTTAATCGTCTCACTGAGACTTGGCTCCGAGATTTTATCCGATTCCTCGGCTGGAACACCTAAAATAATATGAAATTTAGAAAAAACCCAAATTTTTTCTGATTACTTCTCCTTAAATCGACTTTATAGTAAACTTCCTTACTTTTTATAGCCAAGTCCACACTCTGAAACCAATCTCCGATGCTTCCAGAGTCAGCTTCGAAGGCCAAAATCTCATGGGGACAGTCTTTTCCAGTAGGAATTAGTTGCAAAACATTGGTCCGTTGCTTGTTAAAAGTCTTCAAATGGGCTGATTTGATCTCGTACACCGATTTGGACCCATCTTTTTGCTTGGAGACTTCAAAAATTACATTGTTCTCAACAGTCCTCTTCAGAAGACAAAATCTTCGTTTTCGACCTTTGAACAGTTTCGAATTGCTTTCTCCTTTGATCTCCAACAGTAAATGACCCTCTTTTATTTTTCCAATAGGAGCTTTCTCCTTTTCCTGGAAGAAGATACATTTTTTCGGAGGTTTTTATATTAGACTGGTAGTGTAATATAAATTTGGTGGAAAATTCTACCTTTAAGATTTCGATGGGATCTTCTGATTCGAAAATAAGCTCTTCAAGACCTGAATTCGCGAGATACCTAAAAACCGAAGAATAATAATGGAAAAATCACACTTACTTTTCACAATCGCCAAAGAAGCTTTCGTAATTAAATTTAATAACACTGCAAGGTGTGGAGAAATGCTGGATGGCTTCCTTGACTAATCCCCAATCGGTGGCGTCCTTGTACTGCTCAGCGACCTTTTCTGCGGCATATATCTCCTTTTTGCACGGTTTACACAACTAAAAATAGAAACAATGGACTAAAATAAACTCACGGTGATGTCATCCCGTGGAAAGACGACCAAATCCCGAAGAGAATCGGTCTCCAGCTCGGCATTGAACTCGGTAACAAATCCCTCAAAGTCTAAGGGCTGGGCAATTGGGGGAGACCGCTGAAAAACGACAGATTATATTGCACACGTCGATTTTGGCAGAAAGTCACGGAAATTGTCTCTTACTCGATTAATCAGCTTCGCTACAGCATCTCGAGCCTCTCTGGCATGTCCAACACGACCCAATGCAGCTGTAAACCTAAAAATAAAAAGAATAATATCAGAAATCTTAGACTTACTTTCGGTTCTTCAGTTGAGCCTGTAAAGTATTCGTGGAATGTTTTATTGTCTCCGATGAGTGACTTCCAAGACTGGAGTTGGACAGGACGGATCGCCCATCGTCCACTTCAAGGTTCTGGAGCGTGGAATGCCGCATTATAACATTTTACAGGACGAAATTATCTGAAAAATGACCTCATCGTGTACAACATTAAAAAACGTTTGTTTATTTGCAATCAGATAAATCGAGTGGATCAAACTGTCAAATAAATTTTATAAACTATCCAATTTCCGTAAAATCCAGAAAAAAATTTTGGAAATCAATTTTTTTCCGGACGAAATATCAAGAAAGAGTTGACCCGGATTCTCTAAGTGTCAAGTGTCTCTCTGTAATTTTTGCGCGCTATTTTTTATTCGAAATTGCCTCAAGGCGCTTGCGAAAATAGAATTTATTGTGTTCAAGAGTAGTCTGTAAAACTAGTCGACCGTTTACTTCAACTGTTCGCTTATATTTCGTTCAGAATAAGGTACTTTTACCGAAGTTTTCATCCAATATCTAAAACAATATAATTTTTGCCATGCAAGTTGATGAAGAGCGCCCAGGCTCAATTGTAAGTTACCTCCCATGATCGTGGATGACTTGAAGCTGTTTAGGTGTCTCCAAAAACTCTGGAACGCATTTCAAAAGCAGTCCAAGGGACCAGAAATGAAGTGGACCTAAACCATGCTGTAGATCAATTTGTTTACGCGGAGAAGTTCCAAGAAGATGCTTACAAACTCATCGAAGTCACACCAGACATTGCTGATCATGTAGTTCAAGGAGGAGAGTATGTTTTTATTGTTTTTTGTTGAATTTTAGATGAGAACCTCATGGATAATATAATTTAGCAAAAATACCCGCGAAGTCGATTGCTTATTGGCGAAAGGGGTTGTTTCCTGAATCCACAGGGCTTATGGTAACTTTTTAATCTGTTTTAGTTTCTACATGATTGGCGATCCGTTGGATAATTTGACCTTCTGCACTCCGGGGAAAACATTCCAAACGAGGGAGATCGAGCGGTCCAACTGTATGGTAGTCTCAGATATGAAATGTCCGCCTCAATGCACGAGTGATACACCGTCTCAGCGAATTTCAAAAGTTATGGCAACCACTTACAAATCTATTGATCTCAGCGAGAAAACACTGCTAAATTCCGAAAAATTCAAAGCTTTAGACCGCCGGGGAGTCAATCTGTTTGAAGATAATCCAGTGTTTAATCAAGAGTGAGTCGTTTTCTGTGATAAAACTGCTTGAATTATTTTTTCACATCAAGTTTTCCATGGATAATATAATTTGGTCTATTTTTCAGAAAATTGTCGCTTAAACAATTCATTCACAGCATTCCATTGTCAATTGAGCAGACCAAACAGAAACTGAAGTCATATCCAATTTTTGAGCTAAACAGTAAGTTATTTTAACATTGTTCTTCTACGTTTAGATCAACTTTATCAACTGGATGAGGATGGTCGAAAAGAGCTTCTTTTGCAACTTTGCGACTATGTCGACGAGTTTTCGAGGTCTGATGTGATGAACAATTTCCAACGTCAGGACATTGCTTCAGCCGATTTTTTTATCGAAATTGGAAGGAGGTTCTCGTTGGAGGTGGTGGAATCTTTGACAAGCTGGATTTTATTTACGTTCTTTGAGGAGAATAAGAAAAAGAATCCATCTGGTAGGATTTTTTCTTTGATATGGGAGAACTGAGAGCATGGAATTTTGTTTAATTAAAATTATATTACTTTAGGTCTAAAACATCAAAAATCTTCAAAAGTTCCTCAAAATTCGCCTAAATTGTGTGCAGTGAACGCGGTACCAAACACCTAAAGGAATTTTATTTTAGATACAGCCACATACAGCCCCAATGAGGTTGCCTTTTCCCGAGAAATCGCGATTATGGTCCTCAAGGAGAAGGCCGCGAACAGATTTATTCTAATGACTGCATTTGTGACAGAATTGAGTGTAAGACTCCCACCAGGGGTCCGATTCGAAGAAGAATGCCTCAAAGGAATTTCGTTTGTCAAAACTACTCCCGGCGGCGACAGGAAGATCATGTATTTTAATCATGCAGACATGCCGTTGGATCTGGATGAAAGGTGAGGAAATTGGAGGTGTAAAAGGTTATAGAAGCCCTTTAAAAAGTTGAAATTTTTTGAAGTGATGATTGCAAAAGACTTGTTGAGTCTTATTTTTGATTTTCTCAGCTTTTTGAATATTTGGATTACTGTAATTTTTGGGGTTTTAAAAAGATTTTTTTTAAAAACGGGGGTTTTGAGGAAATGATGATTTTACAATTTTTAAATGTTTGAAAGTGTCCTAAAATGATTTTCATGGATTTGTCAAGTAATAAACTATATTTCAGACTGTCTGTCTTGTTCTCCATGTGCCCTCAATGGTACGTATCGGACGCCGAACCATACCTCCAAGACTTCTTGGGCCCCGATGACACTGTCCTCAAATTGGTCTCAAATCGATGCAGAACCGCCCATGTGAACGGAAAAGACGTTTTATATCCGCTGTAAATGATATCAACAGATCTTGTGACTATTTTTGTATTTTTTTGTGAATCATGTCATGTGTAATATAATTTTGATGATTTTGCATCGAAAAAGTGAGAGTAAAATAAAATTTTGAGACTTTTAGAGGGGTTTGGAGCCTTTTTTGTGCTCTCAATGGTTTTTTTTCCACCTTACTTTAACTTGTTGAACTAATTTTTACTCGTTTTTACATCATGTTTGGTTTTAAAAGAAAATGTTGCTACGGTTAAGTTAATGAATAGATGGGCAGAGAAAGTTGATTTTGAGGCTTAAGAAGTGGTATGGAGGTTTGTGGAGTTAATTTGGGTGGTGAGAACTGCGATTTTTTCTTGGAGTTTTGCAAATTTTTGACTAAAATAATGTCGTTTTTGAATGTTTTTGGATAAAAAATGATATTTAATGGCTTAAAATAGTGTTTCATAGAAGTTTTGAGGCTATACACGTTCCAAATGCCCAAAAAATTAAAGAAAATTGAACAATTTTATCATGGATAATATAATTTTCTTCTCGAAGTGGACCGAAAATGCATTTAATTGGCGAATTAGAAGCTGTATTGAGAGAAAAAGGATTATTTTTTCGGTTATAAGTAGCTTTTTTTACAAAAAAAAACCCTTGTCTTACTCCAAATTTACTTGATAAAATTGGACAAACGAGCGTGTGGGACGGGAAGATAGTGTCGGAAACCGAGGAAACGTGTGTCTCTCACCCCAATCAACGGGTTTTGTGCTTTGGAAAGTGGATCCGAAACACAGACACCGCCGAGTTTTCACCTGCGATTCGGTTTCGACCCGCGGATCGTATGTTTTGTACAGGCGTTCTTGTGCCTTATAAACCCACACCGATAACAGCCCGCGTACCCATTATCATCCGATCGGCGGAAAGCGTCGTCAGCGACGAACCCTGCCCTCAGCGCCACTCTCTTTTTTCTTGCCCCTCGGAATGGGGCGACCCCCGAAAAACTGATTTTCTCCTGTCGCCCCGCGACTTTTTCCCCAATTTTTTCACGTGTGGAAGATTGAAAAAGATCATACGTTGATTTGACCGTCGAATCAGGACATTTGCTTGTTGGAAATATTGTTTTTCAACTCAAATTTGCCCGTCAGACCACCTAAAACAATATAATTTGAAATTTTTTCGATTCTTTTTCTCTCGAGAAGGTTCCAAGGTTATCGCGACTACATTTCACCCCCCCCCTCGCTCTGTTTTTGTCTAGAAAGCAGACTTTTTTGTGTGATTTTTGCAGGAGGTGGCTTTTATATTACTTTAGATGGCTTGGCAAGAAGAGTCTCTAAAAAGCAGTGTTTTTGATGGCTAAGCACAAAATAGGAGTCTACAAGAGTTGTAGTTACTCGGGAAGTAATAAAACGCTTTTGTTTTACTTGTTTTAAAGAAATTTTACATTATTTTACCTTGTACATGAGATGGAATGGGAAATTTTGATTTTTTCGAATTGGTTGGCAATGGATGGGAAAAATTTCTGTTGTAATAGTTGAATTACAACCTTAGCTGTCTAATAGTATCTGGAATGAGCAATTTTTTCCAAGTTTGACACCTCAAATAACTAAAAATATAGTGTTAGGTGGCCTCTTTAAAGTTCGAACTATTTCGGCTTGAAATTGATAGCGATTTAAAAGTTTTTGGGCTTATTTTTGTTGACGAATATGTCGAGGTATCCTGCACATCGTGCAATTTGTATTTTGGAAAAATTTGGGGGCTCTTTTCTTATTTTTTTTTTAATTCGCGAACTTTCCCGAACTAATCGCTGATAGAGTTGAAAAGTCAAACGCTTATCAACAACCTATTAACTTGCAATGTAACAGACTACGTGTGCTTTCAACTACCCTCTTCTGTCTTCTGTTTTACCCCGAATAAAACGCGATATTTTCCAATTTTCTTGCAAGCTTTGTAGTTTCTCCTTATTTTTTGGAGTTTTAGCCGAAATGTCCCGCAAATTCACGCGTGCCGAGGTTGCCAAACACAACACCAACAAGGACGTGTGGATGATCATCGGGAACAAGGTGTTCGATGTCACGAAATTCCTTGATGAGGCAAGTGTAATATTCGAGGCGGGGAAAGTATGATAAGTCATCTGTGAAGGGTGAATTAGAGATGGATTTTGTTGTTGGTTACTCTGGAGTTCGGCATTGGTAGAAATTCTTGTGGATTGGAAGAGTGATCCTGATTTTCAGGGATTTCGTGTCGGAGCCCGAAATTTGAAAAGATTTGCCTGAAAATCAGCGAAGATTTTGGGAAAATGGGATGAAATACGACGTGTTTAGGGTGTCACAGAGATATAAGATCAAAAAATGTCAATTTTGGAAGATTTCGTGGTGAGACTTGAGTCCCGAAGCGATCTCCCTGAAGCTCAGGGAAGTTGGCAAAAATTATAAGGAAGAGTCAGGTAGAGAGAGAGTTTCCATGAAAAAGGCTTCATGGAAACTCGACAGAATGAAACCCGACAGAAGGAAACTTGACAGAGTATGGAAATTGGACAGGGGGACGAACTGACGCTATTGAATGGTGTCCAATTTCCATAATCCGTCGAATTTCCTTCTGCCGGGCTTCACTCTCTCCAAGTTCACTTTGTCTAGTTTCCATGAAGCCTTTTCTCTCTCTACCTGACTCTTCTTTATAATTTTTGTCAACTTCCCTGAACCTCAGGGAGATCGCTTCGGGACTCAAGTCTCACCACGAAACCTTCCAAAATTGACATTTTTTGATCTTATATCCCTGTGACACCCTAAACACGTCGTATTTCATCCCATTTTCCCAATATCTTCGCTGATTTTCAGGAAAATCTCTCCAAATTCCGGGTCCCGACACGAAATCCCTGAAAATCAGGATCACTCTTCCAAACCACAGAATTTTCTCTCAATGCCACACCCGAGAGTAAATAACAACAAAATCCGTCTATAATGTGCCTTATATGGCAATAGCAAAGCATTTTTCTTGGGCGTTTTTCCGAAAAAATTGAGATTTTTTTCAAATTTTGATTTTTTTTTGCATTTTTTGCAGTTTTTCCGAATTTCACTCAAATTTCCTTGCTAATTACAACTTTTTCAGCATCCAGGTGGCTGTGAGGTGCTCCTCGAGAAGGCGGGCGAAGATCGTACCGAAGCTTTCGAAGATATTGGCCATTCTTCGGACGCCCGCACCCTAAGAGAAGACTATTTGGTGGGCGAAGTGGTGGAAGAAGAGCACTGGCAATACTCCTACGACAAGAAGCCCTCTCCCACCAGCGCTGGCACCAAGAAATCCGCTCAAAGCCCCCTGGAAACATACGGGTTCCCGGTTGTTGTCGTCGCCATCCTTGCCTTGCTGTACTACCTTCTCAGCTAAAAAGTCTTCAAATCGAGGTTTATAAGTAATAATTCTGAGAAATCTTTTTTATCCTTTCCATTTTTTCAGCCCAATTGTGATATGTCTTTTTGATTTTTGCATTTTTTTGGCATTTTTTAACAAGTATTTAGAGGATAAATAGAATTTATGAGAATTTTTGGATTTTTTTTATTTTATTTTGATGAGTTCAAATTTGAATTAGGATTTTTTTGCGGTTTGCAGAAAATATTGAGATTTTTGTTCGGAAAAATTGGAAAATTCGAATTAAAAAAAAATCAAATTACAGGAAAATATCGAATTTTTCGACTTTAAAATCATGGTAATAGCATGCCAAAGCTGTCGTATGTGTGCGTGGAAAATTTTATTTTGACATTTTTTTCAACTTTTGTCAAATTCGAAAGTTGCCAGTCTAAGCTCGGGCGCAGTTCGGAAAAAATCGAATTTTATTTTTGGGCTTCTAGTCTTTCCGGGAAATCGCCAGACTATTTTTGACGTTTGCACTGTGCAAAAAAATTCAAGGTGCGAGCGACAGCCCAAAAAAAGCCTATTGCACGGTGCGAAAAGCAAGAAATTGCACAGTGCAAAGAAAACTTTTGTTTTCGCACAGTGCAATGTCGCCGGTTTCATTTTTAGCGTTTGCACAGTGCGAAAAAACGTCAGGGTGCGAGCGACAACCCAAAAAGCCGATTGCACGGTGCAAAAAAGTCCTTGGGATTTTCTGCGACTCTGCACTGTGCATGAGCCCGAAAAAATGCTTTGCACAGTGCATTCAGCCCAAAAAGTGCGGTTTGCACAGTGCAGATTGGTTTTTTTTGCTGCAAAAAGCGAGAAATATCGCTGCGACGTAAGCTTTTCTCAACTGCGCCGCTGAGGCTTTGCTCAAAAATCTGCACAGTGCAATCGGCTTTTTTTGAGGTTTGCACGGTGCGCAAAGGCCAAAATCCACAGTGCGTTAGCGACAAAGGTTCAAGCTGCACTGTGCGAAAGCGAAAACATGTCCAGGAACTTTGTGAAAATGAAAAATTCATTATTAAAAAACGAATTGTTTTAAGGAAAAAGTTCCTTATTTTGGCCACAACTGTCGAAAGGCCCGACAACCCAGTAACGATGACGAGACGCTCAAGGGTCAAGTGATTTATTCAGTGGAAAGGAGGCCCTTTTATAGGGAAGCCCCACGTAGGAAAGTACAATCAAATTTGAATAAATGTAGATCGTTCCTCGTGGGAAAATCCTCGAAGCTCGGTCGTTCCGCCTCACAACAACAAAAGGTACAGGGTGGGCCACTAAAACCTTCCGTCCTCTTTTTTTAGATTTCTCCGCGGAGACTGCGCTGATCTTCATGAAATTTAGATTTTTCTGGAGCTGAGATGCGCCATTTTCAACCGGTTGAATTTGAAAAAAAAATATCCTCAATTGACCTTTCTATGCCTTTCCAAAGTTTTTGAAAATTATTTTCGAGCCGAAACCGCTAAAACTTAGAAAATTTTAGGAATGATTTTGAAAACTCGGTCATTTTTTCGGTTTTTTGGGTGAAATCTTATTTGGTTTGCCTCATATATTTGCAAAATACTGTTGTAAAAACTAATCTATTTAAAAATTTGATTATTAATATTTCTATCTGAGTTCGACGTGTCCACCTATTCTTGCAGCACGAACTTGTAGGGGCTTTGAAAGTTAAGAACAGCTCGAATTGCGGATCGTGAGCATGGTTTAACTTCAATCGAGCCTGGCTAAGCCTCAATGCCCCAAGCCATGGCTTGTAGCCTTAATGTGGACTTTTTCACTCTTGTTGAAAAAAAAAATTTTTTTTTTCAACATTCATACCCTAACGGTAATACAGACAACACTTTTTTTGCTTTTAACTTGCTTTAAGCAAAGTTTAGAGAAAGCGTACGGAACTTTTTACTCCACGATTTTACCGAAAAAAGCCCGAAATTTTCCAAGTCCGAGAAAGTCAATTGAAAATCATTCCAAAAATTTTCAAAGTTTTAGCGGTTTCGGCTCGAAAATAATTTTCAAAAACTTTGGGAAGGCATAGTAAAGTAAATTCAGAATATTTTTTCCTGAAATTCAATCGGTTGAAAATGGCGAATCTCAGCTCCAGAAAAACCTAAATTTCATGAAAATCGGCGCAGTATCCGCGGAGAAATCTAAAAAAAGAGGACGGAAGGTTTTAGTGGCCCACCCTGTACTCCGCGAACTGCGCCCAAGCTTGGGCGCTAAAGTTAGGAAAAAACGCTTCGACCTAGCTGGCACTGAATTACTACTAGGCGTTCCAGAAAGTGCGTGCACCTTTCGTCGCAAATTTTCCGCACTGTGCATTTGACCTTTTGCACCGTGTAATTCGAAAAATCGCAGCGACATAAGCTTTTTTCAACTCTGTCGCCGCGCATTTTGGGCGCGCGACGACAATTCCACAGTGCAAAAAGAAGAAAAATGCACTGTGCGCCGCGAAAAAAGTGCACTCACTTTCTGGAACGACTAGTATAATATTAGCTCTATAGTTTTAAGGGTACCTACGAAGGCTGTAACGACTCATTTAGTTCCATACGGAGGCGATAAGTTTATTCCGGACATGTTTCATCGTATAAAGTGTAAAATCACAGGCTGCAGCCGTTTTTGAAGGGTAAGGTGGTACTGAAAAAAGAAGGTACCTCACTAACTAAATGCACTGTCCGGGCATTGACAACGATGAATTGAGCGTGCACGCTAAATTTGGGCTAATTCCGACCAGTTTCCGCAAAGTTATAAGTTGTGGCCAAAATAAGGAACTTTTACCTTTTTTAATTATTAACAACTTTATTTTTTCGGCCAAGAAGTCAAACGGATAAATATGTATAACTTTGCGATGTTTTAGACAAAACGGCTATAAGGGAAGGGGTCGTAGTTGCGTTTGTAGAAGAAGCTGCACTGGACGGGCGAGAAGAAGCAGTTCTTGGAGGCCAGCTTCCCCGACCCGATCGGCTCATCCGACATCATTCCGCGCAGACTCTCCTTGGCGATCTCGGGCTTCGGACGCGGCGCGTTCGGTTCGCGTTTCTCGGAGCTCCTGGAATTTTTTATATGGAAAAAAGAATAAAAAATTTTTATACCAGTCTGTCGGGAAAATAATGAGCGCTTTGTCGCATCGAAAATGGCATCGCCGTCGAGAAAATGAATTGTCTTGCGACAAAATCAAATTGCTTTTCATTTCAGCGATGCGATCGGAAAGTTTCAAAACAACGCTTTTTCTTTTGGAGAGGGAAGCATTTTGCCACCTTTTTGATGCTTCCCGGATGCAAAATGGTACTTTTTTTGCCACTGGATTGGGTCCTTCACTGTATTTTCCCGACAGACTGACAAAAAATTTACGTTTTTCTTCCTTACTCTCCCATCTGAATCCAATCCTTCTCGAAGTCGGGCCCAAAATTCAGAGCGGACTTCCAGGTGGCGGCGCGGCTTTGTGCTGATAATGAGCTGAAAATCATTTGTAAAATTTAGTAGAAAATATTATTTACGAGCGGTAAAATACTAATGAAATCTCGGGTTCTAAACAAAAGCTATAAAAAACATAAATTTTTAAACATCTGAAAAATATGCAAATTTTCGAATTTTTAACGGGTTTTTTATGTGTAATTTTTTTAAATTTTAATTAAAAACATGTTATTTTGCACGAGGAACATAATGGTGAAGGTCCCGTCCTTCTACGACGTCTGGTTATCGAGATATAAATTTTGAGGTCAAGTTACAGTAACCCGGACTACGGTAAGTAATCAAAAAAAGTTAACTGGAAAGTTTCTTAGAACTGTCCATAGGCACAGATTTGAAAGTTTCGCTGGGTTTGGAGCAGTCTGAATGTTCGTGTAGCCGGCCAATAAAGGTGCGCTCGAGTGTTAGAAAAATCGTATTTTAACAAAATTACTAAAAAATTATGCAAAATTTTCGACATTTTCTACCAATCAACAAAATTTTTCCCATTCAAAATTCAATTTCTTGAGACAAATTGCCTTCGAAACTCACATCACATTCACTCCCACGATGAGGATCACAAATCTACAGTAGGTGAGCATGTTTTTGGTCGCGAGAATTTTCGGCAAATACTCTCCACACTCCTTATATACACCTCCAATTAGGGGGCATTCGAATTTTCGCTTACTTCATGCGGCTATTTTCAGGTGCTATGACAAAATTTTTGGTGCGTCAAACAAGATTTCAAAAAAAAAAAAATATATATAATTTTTTTATTTCTTGTCCGACCATTGGCCGCATTACAAGCGGGGGCCGCACTTATGTCATCCTCAAGTCCGAATTAACAAGATGCTGCCGAATGTTTCGGAGAATTATGTTGAATGGCACGCTGATTACGGGAAATGATGACAATTGCGGGGGAATCTCAACGAAAAATCATGATTAGTGCATTACGAACATGTTCGTAAAAGGATACGTCGGTAGTTTTGAATGCTGACTAACAAGAATGAAGATGAAGTTAGCTGTAATGAGAGCATTACTGTTCTTTGCAAATTGTGTTGGCCAAAGATTAGGAAATCATCTGGAGAACCTGGGGCTTGTCCCACTAACAAAGCGTAGCGCGAATCACGAATTGGAAGCGCGAAAAATCATGCAAAAGCGAGAGAGGTGAGAGAAAAAGCGGGCTCTCTCGGAAATCCGCGCTACGGTTTTTTTGTGCAAAATACCGAAAATTTTTTACTTTTTTTGCCGTAACTCCTTTCAATGATGTCCGATTTACATGATTTTAAAAACCGTGAACAGAGGAGACCCACAGCTTCTAGAAAATGTAAATTTTGTTTGCTTTAACGCGGATTAAGGCTTCCCGCCAAGACGAATTACAATTTCCTCATAGAGAATCATGATTCGAAGTCATTTTTTCAAAAAAACTTATCATTAGCTATTTATCGTAACTTCCACAGCTCATATGCGAATTTATCAACCCGGTTGCCCCTCCCAAGCCCAATGTTTGGTCTCCTCTTGTCATAATTTGCTCGGTGACAAAAAGGTTTGTTTTGGAAAAAAAAAATATAGATAAATTCTCCACTCATTCCTCAGAGACGTTGAAACAAACTATTCAAGCCATACTACCCCTCTTACACCCAATTTTAGTCACCCCTTGTCATAATTCGTTTTATAACAAAAAAGTTGCTTTCATATGGCAAGGGAAGACCAAAAATTGGGCTTGGGTGGGGCAGCTCGGGTTGATAAATTCGCATATGAGCTGTGGAAGTTACGATAAATAGCTAATGATAAGTTTTTTTTGAAAATATGACTTCGAATCATGATTCTCTATGAGGGAATTGTAATTCGTCTTGGCGGGGAGCCTTAATCCGCGTTAAAGCAAACAAAATTTAAATTTTCTAGAAGCTGTGGGTCTCCTCTGTTCACGGTTTTTAAAATCATGTAAATCGGACATCATTGAAAGGAGTTACGGCAAAAAAAGTAAAAAATTTTCGGTATTTTGCACAAAAAACCGTAGCGCGGATTTCCGAGAGAGCCCGCTTTTTCTCTCACCTCTCTCGCTTTTGCATGATTTTTCGCGCTTCCAATTCGTGATTCGCGCTACGCTTTGTTAGTGGGACAGGCCCCTGGGTATTTCAGTCCATAAAGACTTGACTTCCGTCTGAAAATGGACATAAATATGTGCGGTGTCAGATTCCACGGAACCTGGTGTTATCCACGATGTGTCAACTCGATGTAATTTATGGAGAGAGAGAGATGTCCCCTGTGTCAATTGTTTCCCTAGTTGTTTTTCCCCGATGTTCGAGAATGTTCGATGGAGAGATACCGAAGCGAAGCGGCTGATTCACGACACCGTAACCTTCTCCGAGGTTTTATCCCATCTTGATCGGTTATATTTAGTGTCGAGGGGGAGTTGTTGTTGTGTGAAGTGTTGTTGTTAAGTTGTGTTGATTTGAAGTAGTTTTATTGTGTTGTTGTTTTGAGTAATTGTGTTTTTATTTAAGCCTTATTGTATTTTGTTGTTTCATTGATAAATTCATCATATTCAAGTTGACCTCTCTTTATTCTCGTGTTCATATAACAGGGGAACGATAATCTTCGATCACCCGACTTCCATATACGCAACCTTCCACTTGGAAGGCCAAGTCTTTTCAGGTAGAATCAACAGCGTAAGGTGATCGATAGATAAGAGCACCGCAAGACCACAGCCATCGTTGAATTTCTTTTCTGACCGAAGGTGGAATCGGACATGCGGAGGAAGACCGATCCGTGGCACGGCAACCCAGGGAGTCTCGCTCCTCGTTTCGCACACCCAGTATCGAACAAATTCACACGAAATGCCACAACAGAATTCTTCGTGTGGTTTTTCGATGGAAAAATATTTTTCTCGAAATAATTTATTTTATTGCTTTTGTCAGTTGTGACACTTCGTTTGGGCGAAACTCAAAAGTGGGCGGGAGACATTTTTGTCCTACGGGGCGTTCCTAGAATTATGGAAAAAAAACTATTCATTAATAACTTTGCGCTCGGTGGTCCAATCCGAAAATTTTTTTTGCATTTTACAGGAAAACCTTTGAGTTTTTAGAATCAAAAAATTTTTTTTTGTTTTAAAAGTTTTTTTTTGCGCCTTGAATTCGGCGGAGTGTTTTTTTCACAAATGAGGCTGTAAATTGTTGTTGTGTGAAGAGAATGGTCGGGAAAGGATCCAGAAGATACAATATGACATTTATTTCAAATTTTTGTCATTCGGCGGAAACATTTTTTAACCTCGGCGGACGATTTTTCTTTGACTTTGGAGAGTCAAAATTGGCTAAAACCAAAAACGTATGGTATTCCTGGTGGCATGGCGCCTAAATACGACTTATTACGTCTTCGGACCACTGCGAGAAGAAAAAAGGCAATTCGGCGGAGAAATCGGCGGAGAAAAGAAATGAACCCATTTTTACAGCCTCGTTTGTGAAAAAAGCACTCCGCCGAATTCAAGGCGGATTACGGACGTCTCCGCCGATAAAACAAAAAATTTTTTTATGATTCTGAAAACTCCAAGGTTTTTCTGCAAAATGCAAAAAAAAATTCGGATTGGACCACCGACCACAAAGTTATTAACGAATAGTTTTTTCCACACATTTTAATTCTTGAAACACCTGTATTTCGGTTTGCCGTGCGTGGTATCGTTGGCCCGAACTGTCGCTGACTCGAAATGTCTTAGCGCCACTTAGTGGATCACATGGTTTTTCGATCCCTTTGGTCGGCTATAGCCAGTTCCTCTCTGTCTTTCACAACTTGAAGTTTCATTAAAAATTCAACGCTCACTCCGATCACAAGACACGCTGGTAATCCGTTAAAAAGCTGCATAAATTTGCAATTCAAACCTTTAAAAAATTACCAACAAAAATTTTCTGTTCCAAAAGCCAAAATTCAACTTGTTGATGACGTCATTAGCAGCAAAAATTGAACGTGAAGATTATCAATTTTTTGTTCAACTTGTACTGTGATTTATAAAAACGGACCAACGGAATGAAGGGCAGACGGATTTGCATAAATTCGCGACGAAGCCGACAGTTGGAAGCCTCTCGGCTCTCATTTACGTACTCTTTGTCAGGTGGCGGGTTGGGTTGTACGAGGAATTCGGGGTTAGAATTGATACTATATTAGTCTGTCGGGAAAATAATGAGCACAATGTTGTGTGTCGATCGTGTCGCTGAAGTGAAAAGAGATTTGATTTTGCCGCGGCACAATTAATTTTCTCGGAGGCGATGCTTTTCGCTGCGACAGAGAGCTCATTATTTTCCCGACGGACTGATAAGTGGGTCAAAAGGTTGAAGTGTTTGCACGGAAAGCGAGCAAAAAATTCACAATGTATGTACGCCTACCGTACCGCCAGGCTTCGGAAATCTCGAAAAAACGGGCTTGAGGCTCGACCTAATTTTTGGTGCCGAGCTTCGGGCCTTGAGATGGAAAATTTCCGGCCCGGCCCACGTCAATTCAGCGTACTAGTCTCGCCATAAAGTCCTGACACATTTGCACAGTGCGTTTTTTCCTTTCGCGCCCGTCGCGGCACCCGTTTTTGCACTAGCGACCTGCGCTTTCGTGCGCCAATATTCTCGCGCGACACCCGCGGACAAATGTGGTAGGACTTTGTGGCGCGACTTAATTCAAGGTATTTCCTGATCAATATTTTATCGATCCTTCTATGTCTATGTGGCGTTTCGTCAGGTATAAAACTTTGTTCAAATTTTTTTGCTGTTTTTTCTTGGCTAGCCGGGACAAAACCTAAAATTCTGCGCGCTCCATTCTTCGTAAAAAATAATCTTGCATTCTCAGTCTACTAGTCGCGACATAAAGTCCTGACACATTTTGTCGCGGTTGTCGCGCGAGAAAAGTGGCGAACTCGCGCGAAAGTGCATGTCGCTAGTGCAAAAACGGGGAATTGCCGCGACGGGTCCGAAAGAAAAACAAAATGCACTGTGCAAATGTGTCAGGACTTTATGTCGCGACTAGTACCACCTTCAATTACCAATTTTTAAAGACCTTCTTCATTCAGACTCAAGAAATTTTTTGATGAAAAAGGTCTGGCCCCTTGACAAAGCCAGATCCGGCCCCGGCTTTTTCAATATTCCCGAGGCCCGGGCCTGCCACGTCTGAAACAGTAGTCGATGAGGCATTTTGCGTAATTTTTTTTTCAAAATGTAAGTAAAAGGACACATTTCGTCGAAACAATTTGCAATTGGTGATCCCGACGAGACCATTTTTCTTTGATAAAAGAAACGCCAACCTGGCCCGCCTTCTTTGCGAGCCTCCACAAATTTTGGTGTTTTCGTGCACTCGAGGCTAGTCGTTGACCTTCCACAAACGTCATGATTGTTTTTCCGCTCTTTGTGATTATCATACGTAATCGAACGAGGCCGTTTTCGCAAACATTGTAAAATAATATCGGCTGTAGTACGTGAATAATGAAAGAATCAACCTGTAGTGTTTTGCAAAATACCAAACATCTACTTAGCTTCCGCTTATTTACTGTACAACCTATTACATATTTTTATAAAGTCTGTCGGGAAAATAATGAGCACAATGTCACTTGGCCAATCATGTCGCCGAAGCGAAAAAATTTGATTTTGCCGCAACACAATTCATTTTCTCGGGGGCGATGCGATTTTCGATGCGAGAAAGTGCTCATTATTTTCCCGACAGACGGATAGTATTTTCATAAAATGCATGGATTTTTTATCGCGGCCCGCACCGTGCACAAAAAACCCCCGAATTTTGCACCGTGCATTTGACCTTTTTTTGGTTTTCGCACTGTGCATCGGAATATCGCTGCGACGAAAGCTTGTTCGAGCTGCGTCGCCGCGGTTCCGCTGAAAAATTTGCACCGTGCAGACGGCTTTTCTCGAGATTTTCACTGTGCGAAAAGAGAAAATGCACTGTGCGTTGGCGACAAGCTTGGGAAAAGGTTCAAAATGCACAGTGCGTTGGGGAGAAAAGCATGGGAAAACGTTGTTTTCGCACTGTGCATCGAAAATATCGCGGCGACATAAGCAAATTTCAACTTCGTCGCCGCGACGGCGCCAGAAATTTGCACAGTGCAGACGGATTTTTTTCCTTTGCACTGTGCGAAAAGAGGAAATGCACTGTGCATTGGCGACAAGCGTGGGAAAAGGTTCAAAATGCACTGTGCGTTGGGGAGAAATGTGTTTTCGCACTGTGCATCGGAAATATCGCGGCGACATAAGCTTTTTTTCAAATGCGTCGCCGCGGTTTCGCTGAAAAGTTTGCACTGTGCAGACGGGTTTTTTTCGAGCTTTGCACTGTGCGAAAAGAGGAAATGCACTGTGCATTGGCGACAAGCATGGGAAAAGGTTCAAAATGCACCGTGCAAAAAAAGAAAAATGCTCTGTGCGTTGGCGAGAAGTGTGAGAAAAAGTGGTTTTCGCACTGTGCATTAAAATATCGCCGCGACATAAGCTCTTTTTCAACTGCGTCGCCGCGATTTTTCTGCAGAATTTGCACAGTGCAAAGACTTTGCTTGAGCTTTGCACTGTGCGAAAAGAAAAAAATGCACTGTGCGTCGGCGACAAGCGTGGAAAAACGTTCAAAATGCACTGTGCGAAAGAGCAAAACATCCACGCACTTTATGAGAGTGCTAATTAGCATGCAAATCGGCAGATAATCTTATCAAATCTCATTAAACGCCTCGTGAATGGTTCAAATTGCGAAACGGGTTATCAAAAGCAGTCAAATGACATAAAAATCGATTTGTATGGGCGTTACTGATAAAAACAACAATAAAGGTAAATGAATAGCATCGGGCTTGTTTCCGCCGCCGACTTGCGTCACTGGTTATCGTCTGACTTTCATAGGCGAAAAACCAGCTGTACTGGGCGAGAAAACAAGCCTTACCTTGCCTTTGCATAGTGTGGCGGGCGTCGCAGAGTGCCTTTGTGCGACAAAAAACTGCAGGGTGCGAAAACTGAGAGCACTGTGCAGTTTGGCTCGCGCGACAAGACGACTTGTTAGCCCACCGCAATCAGTCTGTCGGGAAAATAATGTGGATTCCCCACGCTTTGAAATCGCTTGTCATTTTTCTCCGCCGCGGTTGGAGACTTGATTCACGGCTACGACGAAGTGACACATTTTTCTGCGTTAAGTCCACATTATTTTCCCGACAGACTGATATTATCGAATGAGGCAGACTGATGTCACGCTTGCACTGTCATACGGCGACGTATTATTATCTATATTATTATCAGTCTGTCAGAAAAATAACCTGGATTCATCGTGTTTTTGAACCACTCAAAATCGCTCTGCAACGCCTCGAGGCGGCTGGAGATTTAGCCTATTGCACGGTGCAAAGTGAACTTTTCTTTTTCGCACAGTGCATGTCGCAAAAATCACTCCAGCGACTTTGCGAGTCTTCTTTTAGTCTGTCGGGAAAATAATGAGCACAATGTGGCTGCGCCGATTGCGTCGCTAAAGTGAAAAGCAATTTGATCTTGCCGCGACACTTTTTTTTTGAGGGTGACGCGATTTTCGACGCGACAGAGTGCTAATTATTTTCCCGACAGACCGATAGGGACGCAAAATTTATACAAAATCTGAGCGTCGAGCTTGGGACACTTCCCTTTTTTAAACCATTACACGTTTCACATTGAAAAAAACTGATTTTTTTGTGTTCGATTTGTGAGCTTTTGTCTGTCCAACAAACAGAACTTTTTTTGTAATAAGTAATCATTGATATCACATTGTTAAAGGCCGGAAATTTTTTGTCTTGAATGGGGCTATTCAACGCCAAATTTTTTTGTTATGAGATCAATTTGGGTTCAGCCACGTGCGGATTCGTTGTCCTGGGAGTAATCGATTATGTTAGGAGAGTAATCGATGATTTTGAGTCTTTTTCGAGCCCTAAGGGGAGATACGAAATTCCAGATTATCGATACAAACAACCGTGTTTTTTGATGTCCGACCGCCTTTTGGATTAATTTTTTGACGTTTTTTCATTGGCTCCTGAAAAATTGAGGTTTTCAAAAAGCCCTTGGGGCATAGCTGGGGTTAATAGAATAGTTTTGTCGTCAAAAATTAGGGGTGTCAATTTGGTATTAGGGCGTTAGCAAGGTCGCTGGAGTGATTTTCGCGATGTCCACAAGGCGAAAAAACTCAGGTTGCAATAGGCCCAAATAAGCCTATTGCACGGTGCAAAAAAGCAAGAAATTGCACAGTGCAAAGGAAACTTTCGTTTTCGCACGGTGCAAACGCCAAAAATCACTCCAGCGACTTTGTGAACGGACTAATATAATAAAAATAGGGAAATTCTCAGAGTTGGAGGGACAGATTGCGATAAAATTTGGGGAGAATAAAGATTATATAGCCTTCTACAAGATATCTGAGATTTTTGGCTTGCGCTTTGCCGAAATCACCGAAATTTTTTGATCGAAAAATTTGGAAAAATTGACTTTTTTGTCGGTTTAGGGCTAAAATATCATCATTTCATAGTCAAAAATTTTGAATTTGACACTTATAAACATCAGAGAGTCCACCTATCCATAAAAAAAGTGTTCTTTCTGTGACCGCTCTCCGCATTTTTCGTACTCTCTTGGCAGTTTCGACTGCAAGCGAGGGCTAAAATCTGCAAATCTTGAAGAATTGAAATATGGCTTATGTCCGAAGAGCTGCTAGGAGTACGTCACTTGTAAGGCAATTAAAAACATGCCATCTTTATATGCATTGTTTTCGAACTTCTACAATTTTCTAGAAATTCCTTTGTCAGCGAAGAATTTTATCAAATATGCTAAATTTTCGCCCGATAATAGTCGTTTTTTGAACCCAAAATTGTTTGTTCTTTGTTTTGAATTATCTCAAAACGAAAAGGAGCCCAATAACATGCACCGGCTTCATAGAGATGAATCCTCAGGACTTCTTTGTCGCGAGATATTTTCGTTTTTTTCGATATTCGAAATCCATGCTTCAAAAACACGGCCGCTTTTCGAAACCCGTCTCTTTTCCGCCGTGCTAAAGAGCACAGTGCCTCTAAAAAGAGCTCTTGGATTTTTTACTTCACTATTTTTATATTTTTATGGGCCTTGTATTGAAGCAGGAGGTTTATAACTTATAAGGTGAGGGAAATTTGGCAGCAGTTGGCTGAGAATTTACAGTTTTTGGATTGATTTCTTACTTTTCAATGTTTCGCGCGGTAATAAGGTTGGACGGAAAGTTCGTACGATTTTTTACTGCTGCTATTTTTTCTTGAGCCGATGTAAAAAGACAAACACAAATATATGGTGTTGGTAGAGGACAGGCATCCATATCTGACAGTACAACCCTCAGCCATCTTAAGCGTTTACCAACTGAGAACTTAATTTAGACATTTACCCATCTTTGGTCTACAAGTAGAGATTCTTGGCTGGTTTCTTTAACAAGGCCTAATAGGAAACTATTTTAGCACTGCTAAAAAGCTTCCTTTTGAAGCTCCTAATGTGCGTGAAGTAGTCGGGGAATAAATCCAAACATAGCCAGAAAACTTGATTTTAGCGATACCCACCAAGTTTGAATATAATTACAATAGCCGCTTTGCCGATGCATTCCTATGGGTCTAACTATGATATGCCAAAACTAAAGACACTACCTGACACTAAGCTACCCGTCCTTAGCCAATTGTTTTACTGCGTGACATGACAGAACTCAATGACTTGTTTTTCGAAAACTCGCTGGTGAACTATCGGAGCAATTCGTAAAATTCAAAAAACAGCTCAAAGCAGTTTTCGAGTCCTCCCTTTCTAGGGTGGAAAATGGAGCCTCTATATCGTTCTACTACTTTATGAAGCAATAGGTAACCATTGTTAATTGTCAGCAAATCACACGCATTTCTGTAGAGCTATATATTTTTGGCAATTTTGCCTCTTTAAGGCTACCCCGAAGCGTTTATTATCCGGGATACTCATGAGGCACGTAAAGGCCTACCCAGTTGCCTTACTGGACCCTATTACAGAGGCAGACCATAAGCAATACGCGGAATAATAAGAAAAAGTTTTCATGAGGGGCCTTTGCTGAAGATTTGGTTCAAAGTGTTGCCATTATTTTATCCGACACACTCTTTTATGATTTCTAATTGTGTTTAACGTAGTCATAAAGACCACTGGACACTGCGTACAAAGTTTCAGAGCTTTATCAAAAACGATCTGGAAACTAGAGCTTACGTTCTGGACCCCACCCGAAATAGCCGCAAAGCGGAAAATCTCTTATAATTAAGCTCGTTTTGGCGGAGCTAACGGTTGGCACGTAGCACATAAATCAGCACACTGTACTCTTGTATATGCTAGGTATTTACGGTGGGCACTCGGTTTTGGCGCGAAAAAAATTAAATTGAAATCTGGGTAAAAAATCGTACGAACTTTCCGTCCAACCTAATATTTACATTTTTATATATTATATTACTAGTCCGTTAGCAAAGTCGCTGGAGTAATTTTTGGCGTTGGCGCTGTGCGAAATAAATCAGGGTGCGAGCGACAGCACAAGAAAGCATATTGCACGTCGCAAAAAAAAACACGAAATTGCACAGCACTGCACCTTTTCAGGGTTGATTACAAATTGAGTTCTGCATAAAGGTTGTTAAAATTGACATGGGTGAAAAGATCTCTCTTTTCTCTACAAGCGTTGTAAATTTCACGCATTAATCTTATAGCATGCGCTCGCCAGAATCGCGTAAATCCCGCGACTTTGCAAACTGACTAGTAGTTGTCTCGAAGTTTACAGTGACGTACCTGATCCATTGGCAAAAAATGTGCCATTTTGCATCCGGGAAGTATCAAAAAATGTGGCAAAATGCCTCTCTCTTCAACTAAAAAACTCTATTTTGAAGGGCTCGCCCTTTCCCTCACAAAAAAGGCACTTTTGGTGACCTTTCACTTGGAGAGGGAGGTATTTTGCCACATTTTTGATGCTTCCCGGATGCAAAGTGGAACGTTTTTTTGTCACTGGATCAGGTCCGCCACTGTAACTAACCCCAAATATTGCAGAAAAATGTCTCAAGATGCGGAGGACGGGCCGATCTTGCAGACGGGTCGGTTCACTCAAGCCCGACCACCAATGAATCAGGCAAGTACGGCGTTTTTTATACACAGTGCTTACAAAAAAGGCTTCAAAAATAAACTCCCGGCCTTTTTTTCAGGAAGAATTCGACAAACTCTACAACTACAGCCCGCCAACCGATCAGCAAGGCGAAACGGTCCGTCGAATCTTCGCGTTTTTCAGTCACTACTCCCGTCCCTTTACATCAGCGCACAATTTTGTGGAGACGGTGATAAGTTTTGTCCCCATCTTCGAGTGGTTACCGCATTATAAATGGTCGCGGGATCTGATTGGAGATCTGATCGGAGGCTTAACGTTGGCCATCATTCACATCCCTCAAGGTAAAAAAAAATTCTGGTTAAAAAACGAAAAGAATCGATTTATCTCCGAATTTTCAGTCTGTCGGGAAAATAATGTGGATTTGTCGCAGCGAAATATCTCGCTATCAAATGGCCAGCCGCTGCTAGCAATCGTAGAGCGATGATGGACGATTCCGAGACGCGACAAATCCGCATTATTTTTCCGACAGGGTAGTGAATTTGTCGATGTATCAGTCTGTCGGGAAAATAATGATGACTCTGTCGTATCAAATGGCGTAATAATATTCCAAGGCGCAACAAACCCACATTATTTTCCCACACTGATAGTATTAAAAATCCACATTATTTTTCCGACAGACCAGTACTGTTTCAATCCACATTATTTTCCCGACAGACTGATAGTATTTAAAATCCACATTATTTTTCCGACAGACCAGTACTGTTTCAATCCACATTATTTTCCCGACAGACTGATAGTATTTAAAATCCACATTATTTTTCCGACAGACCAGTACTGTTTCAATCTACATTATTTTCCCGACAGACTGATAGTATTTGATCCACATTATTTTCCCGACAGGCTGATAGTATTTAGAAACCACATTATTTTCCCGACAGTCTGATAGGGAAAGAGGGGCGACAAATCCACATTATTTTCCCGACAGACAGGTAGTATTAAATCCATATTATTTTCCCGACAGACTGATAGCATTTTTTAGGAATTGCCTACTCCGTTCTGGCGGGTGTCCCTCCAATTGTCGGCCTGTACATATCCTTCTTTCCCCCTTTGTTTTACATGATCTTCGGCACCTCCAGGCATAATTCGTTGGGCTCTTTCGCCGTGGTCGCTCTAATGTCCCGAATGGCGGTGGAAGAGTTGGCCACATGGGACGCGGGCCCCGATTTGCAGGGCTTAAATTCAACAGGATTGGGCGTGGATAGTCATAGTGGATATTCGAATATTGAAGTCACTTCCACGTTGTGTTTCACAATCGGTTTGGTTATGGTAGGTGGGGAAATTTGAGGTTAGGGGAGCAGAAGTAAGTAGCTTTTATATGAGAAAAAACGTATTATAAAATTATTTTTTTTACAAAATTTGATGTCAAAAAAAATTTCGAAATTTTGCATAGCAAATGCTAAAATTTTTAGAAAATCTTAATTTGAGTATGTGAGGGTAAATGTAATTATTTTATATATAGAAAAGAACGTACTTTTAAAATCAACCTTTTTGCAAATTTCGATGTCAAAAAATTTTTTGAAATTTTGCATAGCAAATGCTAAAATTTTCGGAAAATCTTAATTTGAGGTTGGGAGAGCAAAAGTAAGTAGTTTCTATATGAGAAAAAACGTATTTTAAAATCAATTTTTTTGCAAATTTTGATGTCAAAAAATTTTTTGAAATTTTGCATAGCAAATGCTAAAATTTTCAAAAAACTTTAATTTGAGTTTAGGAGGGCAGAAGTAAGTGTTTTATTTATTAGAAAGAACGTATTTTAAAATCAATTTTTTTACAAATTTCGATGTCAAAAAATTTTTTGAAATTTTGCATAGCAAATGCTAAAATTTTCAAAAAATTTTGTTAGACCTGTTTTTAAAAAATCTATGTTTTTATGAAATTTTGAAAGGGCAATTGGTATAAGTCGCACAAAAATTTCTAAGAATTTTAGCTTGTGCTTTCCAAAGAAGTGAATGTGTAACACTTGGAGAGCAGTAAAAAAAGTTTAAAAAAAAAAGTTTTTTGAATGTATATCAGTCTGTCGGGAAAATAATGTGGATTTTTCGTAACAAAATTTCTCGTCTCATTGAGTTGATTATCTATAAATCTTCAGCCGCGGCTAGCCGTCGCAAAGCAAATGATGGACGAATCCACATTATTTTCCCGACAGACTGATATTTGCAAATTTCGAACGGAAAAGCATATATTTTTTGGTAAAAATATTTATGTTTGCTTTTTGAAAATCACTAAATCACCTAAGAAATTCACAAATCCAACTTTTTTTGGAATTTTCAAATTGAAAATTTCAGGCTTTGTTTGTGCTGTCTAATACAAGTATACCAAAAAAAATATTTTTCCGCTCAAAATTCAAGAAGACACCGCAGAAATCCGTTTTTCTACCGTCTCTCCTCATTTCACATAGTCTCTCATCCGCAAAGACCATATCTCGGCCGTCATTGCATAGCATGAGCTAAAATTTTCAAGAATCATTGTCAACCTATTGAAAAATATTTATGCAAAAATTTGCAAAAATTGCTTGACTTTTTCTTCCCAAATTCACCTTATTTTAGATAGTAATGGCCTTTCTTCGCCTCGAATTCGTTACTGCTTACTTCTCCGACGCCGTAGTTGGTGGGTTCTCGACGGGCGCCGCGTTCCACGTGTTTGTCAGCCAGTTGAAGGACTTCTTCGGCCTGGAGGACCTGCCTCGGCGAATTGGCGCCGGGAATTTGTTCTTCAAGCTCTACGATATTGTGCTCGCAATTCCGGAGCAGCTCAATCAGACGGTGATGCTGATCTCGCTGCTCGGATTACTGTTTCTGGTGCTGGGAAAGCATTATGTGAATCCGTGGTTCAAGAACACCTTGAAGATCTCGGTACCGCCGCCGTTTGAGCTTGTGTTGGTAGGCGATTTTTTGGAGAGTATTTTTGACAGGAAAAACAGCGATTTTCATAATTTCTGAGTCTAAAATTTATTTAAAAAAATTTGCATTTTTTGAAATTTGCATAATTTTTTGAAATTTGCATATTTTTTTGAAATTTGCATAATTTTTTGAAATTTGCATAATTTTTTGAAATTTGCATAATTTTTTGTAATTTGCATAATTTTTTGAAATTTGCATAGTTTTTTTAAATTTGCATAATTTAATTTTTTCATATTATAATTATCAGTCTGTCGGGAAAATAATGAGCACTCTGTCGTGTCGAAAATTGCATCGAAAAAATGAATTGTCTCACGGTAAAATCAATTTTTTTCACTTTAGCGACGTGAGCAGCAAAATTATGCTCATTATTTTCCCGACAAACTGGTAAATATTTTGAGATTTTGGATTTTTCAAACGCATTTTTTCAGTTGCTGTTTGTAACCGGCTTGTCAGCGTATTGTCACTTCCATTCAAGGCACAACGTCCCAATTGTTGGCGAGTTGGCAACGGGGTAATTTTTCTCCATCCTTTACAGTAATTACCGACTTATTTCGGCGGCCCAAAAAGCCTTTTTTTCTTGTTTTCGCACGGTGCGGCCGTGCGACAAAGTGTGTTTTCGCGACAAACAATCAGCACAGTGCGAAATGAAGAACGCACTGTGCAGTTTCACCCCTTTTCCAAAAGCATTCATTTTGCACGGTGCGGGATCGCAATGCACCGTGAATTTTGATTGTCGCCGTTTGCGAAGCGGCGACAAGTTGTTTGCGAGACGCGCACAGTGCGAAAACAAAAGTTCACTTTGCACTGTGCAAACTTCAACGCATTCATTTCGCACGGTGCGGTCGGCATTGCGATGAGGTGTCGCGCGGGAAAAAATCAGAACAGTGCGAAAAATGAAGAACGCACTGTGCCGTTTCATTCGCGCGACATCAGCTTTTTCGCCCTTCCGTTTCGCACTGTGCGGCGAGAAAACGCCTTTCGCACTGTGCGGTGTCGCATTGCACCGTGAATTTCACTCGTCGCCGTTCGAAAAGTTGCGACCAGGTTTTTGTGAAAGCTGCACAGTGCAATCGGCTTTTTGTGGTTTGCACTGTGCGAAAAGGTTCAAAATGCACCGTGCAAAAAGAGAAAAAAGCTCTGTGTGAGAAAAAAAAGCTCGAGAAGTGTGGGAAAAGTTGTTTTCGCACTGTGCATCGGAAATGTCGCTGCGACATAAGCGAGTTTCAACCGCGCCGCTGCGCTTTTGTTGAGAAATTTGCACAGTGCAAACGACTCTTTTGAGGTTTGCACTGTGCGAAAAGAAAAAATGCACTGTGCGTTGGCGACAAGCGTGGGAAAAGGTTCAAAATGCACTGTGCGAAAACGAAAAAAGTCCATGCACTTTATGAAAATACTAACAATAGTAAATCCTTCTATTTCCATGCAGATTCCCCATCCCAACGCTCCCAACCTTCTCCTTGGTCCCGCATCTCATCCCGCACGCCATCACCATCTCCATTGTCGTCGCCGCCATTCACATTTCGTTGGCCAAAATCTTTGGCAAACGATACAACTACGAGACGGACCCGGGCCAGGAGCTGTACGCCCTCGGGTTCTCTTCGCTGTTCTCGCCCGTCTTCCCCATGTACCCGGTGGCGTGTTCGCTGAGTCGGACGGCGGTCAGTGTGGAAGCGGGGACCAAGACTCAAGTAAGTGGAGATCAGATTTGTGCCATGGAATTTTTAGCTGTCCACAATCTTTTCCAGCGTCATCATCGCCGCAGTCATCCTGTATTTCGGCCGATTGTTGCGCACATTGCCTATGGTAAGTTGAAAAATTGGTTTTTTTCGTTCGTCGGGAAAATAATGAACACAATGTTTACATAGTTTTTGAAATTTGCATAAAATTTGCATAATTTAAAAATTTCTCAATTCTAGTGAAAAAAAAATATATTTTTGATGGTTAAAGTAGTCATTTTCACAATATTGGAGCTTATTTTTTTGAAAAATTTGTATAATTTTTAAACTTTGCATAATTTCTAAAATTTGCATACTTTTCAAAATTTGCATATTTTTTTTAATTTGCATATTTTTTTTTAATTTGCATAAAATTTGCGTACCTTCCGCAAAATGCTTAAACAAAGTTTTTTATGCAAAGAATTACACATTTGAATATCTAAAAGGCCCTAAAAATTTTAGATGTTCCCATTTTTGCATAAAAATTTGCACAACATATATTTTTCATATTATAATTTTCAGTCTGTCGGGAAAATAATGTCGATGCGCCGATCGCGTCACTGGAGTGAAAAACAATTTGATTTTCTCAATTGATTTTCTGAATGAGGTGATGCGATTTTCGATGCGGCAGAATGCTCATTATATTCCCGACAGACTGAAAATAAAAAGATGAAAAAAATTATGGCAAGGATAATTTTTTTGGAATAACAAAAATAGCAAAAATATATAAAATTTTTACTTTTCTAAACGCTCTAAAACCTATCCCATTTCAGTGCATTCTCTCGGTTGTGATCATGGTAGCCCTGACCAATATGATGAAAAAAGTGGGAGAGTTGAAACGCCTCTGGCCTCTGTCCAAGACCGACTTCTTCATTTGGCTGGTCAGTTTTTCGGCCACAATCGGCTATGACGTCACGGAGGGGCTGGCGATCTCGATTGGGTTTGCGTTGATGACCACAGTGTTCCGAACGCAATGGCCTCGTTGGCATTACTTGGCCAACTTGAAAGGGACGAACGACTTCCGGGATGCGGAGAGATATACAAGCGTGGTGGAGGTTAATGTGAGTCTGGGAACATAATCATACGTACATGTATGGCTCGAAACTTACAAATCTTTGGATGTCCATAAATGCGTCATGATGACATTGGTTTAAAAACGTGGTAGATTTATAAACAAATCCTATATATGGATGGGCGCAAGCTGTAGAGCAAGCCATGAAATTTCGGGAAATATCAAGGTCCTCGGGAAAAAATCCAGAAAATCCGTCATCCAAATTGTGGATTTCAAAAGATTTGAAGTCAAATTTTTTTTTGTGGATACTCTAGAGTACTCCTAGTCATATAGAGCCTTTTTTCATTCCACTACCGCATTTTAAACGGGTGTCATCGTGACACATTTTTTGTGGATTGCAAAAATTTTGAAGTAATTTTTTGTGGGTACTCTAGGAACTACTCTTAGCTTTATACAGCTGTTTTTTATACCACTGACACATTTTGAACAGATGTCATCGTGACACATTTTCTGGAAACCTTCAAAAATCGGGGTTTTTATTTATCACTGTCCTGAGATATCTACTCGCGATACTTTAGGAAGCACCCCAAGCCATATATATCCGATTTTTATACCACTACCACATTTTACACGGGTGTCATCGTGACACATTTTCTGGACATCTTCAAAAATCGGGGTTTTTATTTATCATTGTCCCCAGCCATCTATTCACGGTACTCCAGGAAGTACCCTAAGCCATATACAGCAATTTTTTATACCATTACCACATTTTAAACGAGTGTCATCGTGACACATTTTCTGGACATCTTCAAAAATCGGGGTTTTTATTTTATCGCTGTCCCGAGCCACATATACGCTTCGACTTTTGCAGGGAATCTGCGTCTTCCGTTTCGACGCTCCCTTGCTTTTCACGAACGTCGAAAGCTTCAAGGAATCGATTCATTTGGCGGCCCTCCGATGGAAGGAAGACAATCCTCACGTTCTCGGCCCCGAGGACCTCAAAGTCGAAATTCCGGACCCGGAAGACACGCTGCATCGACTGAACAACATGGTCTTGACGCATAGTGTCCCACCGCAACTGCCCATCAAGATCGGGAAGGGGACCAGCGGCCTGGCTTATCGGCATTTTATTGTCGACTGCTCGGGATTCACGTTCGTGGACACGATGGGAGTCAACGCGCTGAAAGAGGTGAGAAAATTGAAATAAAAAAAAAACTATAGACACGATCTCAGTCTGTCGGGAAAATAATGTGGATTTGTCTCACCTTAGAATTTTATTACGACTTTTGATGCGACAGAGTACTCATTATTTTCCCGACAGACTGATACAGCGACAAATTCACTAACCTGTCGGGAAAATAATGTGGATTTGTCGCGCCTCGGAATCGTCCGTCATCGCTGTCGCTAGCCGCGGCTTCGATGCGACAAACCACATTATTTACCCGACAAACTGATACAGCGACAAATTCAGACGCCTGTCGGGAAAACAATATGGATTTGTCGCTCCTCGGAATCGGCCAAAATCTGAGTGCGACAAGTCCACATAATTTTCCCGACAGACGAATAATATAACATCAGATGTCGGAAAAGTAATGTGGATTTGTCGCAGCAAAAGTTCTTGCCGCGGCAGTGCGCCAAATCCTCAGTCACAGCTATTTTCCCGACAGAGTGATAGTTTCTTAATCCACATTATTTTCCCGACAGTCTGGTAGTATTACAATCCACATTATTTTCCCGACAGTCTGGTAGTAATTACAATCCACATTATTTTCCCGACAGGCTGATAGTATTACAATCCACATTATTTTCCCGACAGACTGATAGTATTACAATCCACATTATTTTCCCGACAGACTGATAGTATTACAATCCACATTATTTTCCCGACAGACTGATAGTATTACAATCCACATTATTTTCCCGACAGACTGACGGTTCCCGTGAAGACGCCGACAAGTTTCATCAGGCTGTCGGGAAAATAATGTGCACAATGTCGCTGCTCCGATCTTGTCGCTGCGGCGAAATGCAACTTGATTTTGTCGCGATACAATTCATTTTCTCGGCTATTTTCGATGCAACAGAGTGCTCATTATTTCCCCGACAGACGCGAAGACTTTCGAAACAAACCTACCGACTTTTCAGATCTTCAACGAGCTCCGCTCCCACATGGTGCTCGTCTATTTCGCGGCCGCCAAAGCGCCGGTCCGCGAGCTGTTCCAGAAGTGCGGCTTCTACGCCTACGTCCCCAAATCCAACTTTTACCCCACGATCAGGGATGCGGTCGCGATCGCCAAACTCCGCCGCGACGCCTCGACACTGCACTTGTTGGAGGAGCTGTCGCTGCCCTACGATCCACTCGACGAACAGCTGAACATTCACGCTGTCTCATGAAAAGTATTGCGCTGCATTACTCACTTACTACAGGTCTTTTCTTGTTACATATCTTGTTGTCTTCCGAACATACGGTACATAAATGGGTAGTTTATGTGATAGAAATAAATATATTTATAAAGAATCGAGGGGTTTGCCGGCTCAACTTGGCTATGAGATAATTTGGCGAATCAAGCGAGACGTTGTAAGATGTTGGATATCGTAGTCTAAACGGGGTTGCTATCTGTCGCGAAGCGATGATATATATAAGTCGCGACAAATCCACATTATTTTCCCGACAAACCGACAGTATTTGAGCCACATTATTTTCCCGACACGACTGATAGTATTTAAAATCCACATTATTTTTCCGACAGACCAGTACTATTTTAATCCACATTATTTTCCCGACAGACCAGTACTGTTTTAATCCACATTATTTTCCCGACAGACCAGTACTGTTTTAATCCACATTATTTTCCGGACAACCGACAGTAATTGATCCACATTATTTTCCCGACAGACACTCATTTTCCCAAGAACGCAAAAAATTCGGCGCACTCTCGAAAGAGCACGGAAACCGTAATGTCTTTGCACCGTAAGATGAAGCTCACGGCCTCCCATGGAGTGATATGTGATCATCTGTTCATTTGTACCTCGCTTCCCGTCTTCTTCTTGTCAGACGCTTCCAGCCGCTGATAATCCTCACTTTTGTCCCGTGCAAAAAATCGACCACACAATTCAACTAAAGTGCATTAAAGTCTTATCGCACCCGATGGTAAGACGTGCGGGAATGGCATGAAAAACTGGACATTTGATCGGCACACTTGACGTAGTATAATTAGAATTTTTAGACAAGCTGCGTTGGGATGTAGCCTGACTACGTCGCTACGCGACTCGTCAGCCTACATTCCCAACGCGGGTGTGCGCGCAAAGCGCCACCAAATTAGCCTAAGCCTAAGCAGCCTAAGCGGCTAAGCAGCCTAAGCAAACTAAGCCTGAGCTAAGCCTAAGCAGCCTAAGCGGCTAAGCAAACTAAGCCTAAGCCTATGCGCTAAGCACCGCGCATTGCACCTTGTCAACTCACAGTGCACTTTTTCACCGCACAGTGCACTCGCGAAAACCCGGAGAAAATAAAAAATCTCGAACCCGCGCGAACCCAACTGAAATCGCCCTCGGAAAAATACTGGGACCCGAAATCGACGAGAAAGCTAGACAAATTTTTGCTTTCTCACGAAAATGCAAAATCAATTTTTGCCACGCCCTTTTTTCCACGTTGCGACACGGTTTGCACAGTGCAATCTTGCCAAACGAAGCCTTTCCCACTTGCACCGTGCAAAATTTGTTGGCGGAGTGTCGCAAAATATTTTGCAGACACTCCCCTTCGAAACCTGAAATTTGGAAAAATGTGCACAGTGCAATCAACAAAAAAGCCTACGTTCGTAGGCTTTTTTTCATTTTGCACAGTGCGAAAAACACCCTCCGAACGTTTTCCCAGGCACCCCCCTTTTGATTTCCCACTTTCCCCCCAGACGCACCGTGCACTCTGCATTTTACCCTGTGAGCTAGGCTTTTTCTCAATTTGCACAGTGCGAATTCCAATTTTGGCTTTGTCGCTGCGCGAATTTTGGCTTTGTCGCTGCGCGACAAAGCAAAAATCCGCACAGTGTCCCCTTTCGAAAGTGTTTTTGCACAGTGCGGAGGTCCCCGCGCTCGGTCCCTTTTTGATTCCGAGAGAGCCACCCATGGCGCAGTGGGTAGCGCGGAAGTCTGGGAATCTGAAGTCCCCGGAGGTTCAATCCCCCGGAAAAAAAATTATACCACGTTGTAGTACAATTAGAGGGCCGTCATATTTTGGGTTTTTTACCCAAAAGTTTTGACTTTTTCGGGGTGAAATAATTAATGGAAAATTTGGCCAGAATTAAATTCGGCCAGACCGTATTTTAGAAAAATATCAAGATTTTTACACGTATCCTGATCGAGTTTTTGATTTCCGAACGATTGAGCCAGGTCCCGTCTTCGTATCTCTACTCGTTCAAAAGTTACGGTACTTTTTATGTTTACGATGTTACAGTAACCCGGTTTCAAGAAATGGCGGAAACGTGTCAACTAATGTTTTGAAGAGCTATTTAAACTCAGTAGAATGCTTTTTGGGGCGGGTGGATACGATCAAAATTGACCGAGATACTGTAACTTTAAGCCAGACACCTTGTTACAGTAATCCCTCGTGAAGCGACAGACCTGGAACCGTGAAATACACCTTGAAAGACGTGTAATGACGAGTACTACCAGTGCTGTGAATTTTGTCCGGCGCGATTGCGTCTACGCTGAGAAAATGGCGAAAAAGCGCCTTACGGCGCAAAAACTACCGTAACCCACAGTAAGCCGAAAAAAATCGGCGAGATAGGAGGACTATGATACCACTTCTGATGGTGATTTTTCACGTAGATTCAGAATCTGGCATCAGAATTTGAAATTTCCTTCATCTACACCTGTAGCCTAAGGGTTAAAAAAATTGAAAATGTTACAGTAACCGTAGTTTTGAATTTACATGAAAGAATCCAATTAGAAAGTTTGAAAGGAATAGAAAACACGTCCGATAAAGAAAGAATGGTACTCGGCGCTCGCTTCGCTCGCGAGATGTTTTTGAGTATGTCGCAAAATCACTTCGCGAATTGTTTAGAACCGTGGACTGTAACCCGCCGTCCAAAAACCACTTCAGGCGCTTCCAAAAAACGCTCCGCAACTTTCCATGGCAGCGATTTTTGATTAAGGTCCTAGTTCCAGAGATACGAAAATCGGATTTTGGATTTGAAATCCGGATATAACCGATATGCAAATTTTTGTTCAAAAAGCATGTCAGATTCGGAGTCAGCGTGAAAAATGACCCACAGTGCATGAAGGAAACGTGTGGATAGCTGGGCGTTTTCATGTCGAATCGTTTTTGACTTTTTGGAACCTTCCAGTCCCGAGAGCCGCCCGCGATGGGGACGCGACCGCGTTATGTAGAAATTTCTGAAAATCTATTTGAAGTGTTTTGCAAGAGATCTATCGGAACGGGACCTGGCTAACTATCTTTAAAAAGCCGCAAAGGTGGCTCAAAAAAGGGGTACTTTTTAAAAAGTCGGTTTTTTGCAATTTTCAAAATGAGACTCCAACTATGGTCAAAAAACGAGTAACATATTCAGGTGTAGAATTCCATTCTACGAATTCTGAAAAAAAAATCGGCAGCATAGCTCCAAAAAGAAAGGAGAAAACTCGATTTTTCAGTACCGACCGGTCGATAATGACAGCGACTAAAAAAAAGTCATTTGGGTATCACAAAGAGCAAAAAAAAGAATGTATGGAAAAAAAAGTTAAAAAAATTGAAGTTAAGAGGAAACGGTCAGAAGCCCTTAATGTAGAGGGGGCGCGGCGGAGCGCGGCTCCCGACTTGAGAATGTAGCGGCTGATAAGGCTTTTTCAGCGGTGGTTCTGATAAGCCGATTGTTTAGAACGGCTTATAAATCATGGTGAAAAGTACTGTCAAGTCACTGCCAAGTCAGTAAATAATTACTGCAAAGTGTCTGTTGTAGATTTCGTCAGATCAAATTACAGTAAACTATGGAGAAAACGAAGCGTTGTGCAATCATCGGAGGATCAATTTCGGGGCTTACCTCGGCCAAGTAAGCGGTCGTTTTTATCCAAACAAATCACCGGCTATCTCTGGCTATGTTGTCTGCCCTAATATCAGTCTGTCGGGAAAATAATGAGCACAGCGTCGCTGCGGCGATCGCGTCACTGAAGCGTCCCTTCTGGGCTGCAGAGGTTTTGAAAATGAGGTTTCTTTAAAATTGTCATCGGGAAGTTTATACTAGGGGGTTCCTGACAATATTTACTATATTTTCTGAAAGCCAGCTTCTTACTCTACTGCCGTGCCAAATTTCAGCCTTCTAGCGCACACGGCTAGCGAAATATAGTGAAAAAAGCAAGCGCATTCCGAAAAGAAAATTGAAAAAGCCTCGGAGATCGGTTGTGTCCCAAAAGTACAGAATGCCTTGTGGAGTGAAAAGCAATTCGATTTTGTCGCGACACAATTCATTTTCTCGACGGTGATGTGATTTTCGATGCGACATAGTGCTCATTATTTCCCCGACAAAGTTGAATTTTGAATGTCTCGCCTCGTCGCTGTCGCACACCAAGCCTCTAGCCGTGGCTAGCCGTCGTAAACTTCGGTGATGGAGGATCCCAAGGCGCGACATATCCACATTATTTTCCCGACATACTGATACTGGCCGGGCCGATAAGTTTTGACATACCTGCACAGTGCGTTGTCGCGCAAAAAACTTGCCGCGCGGCGACTGTAAAATTCACAGTGCACGCCGACCACGCACAGTGCAAACATGCCAAGACTTCTTAGCCCTCCTAGTATCAGTCCGTCGGGAAAACAATGTGGATTCGTCGTGCCTTGGAATTGCCCATCGTCGCTTTGCGACGGCTAGCCACAACTGGAGATTTGGTCCGCGACTGCCACGATGTGAGACACTGCGAAAAATCCACATTATTTCCCCGACATACATATCATCCTTTTCCAGATGGGCCAAGGAATACGGAATAGAGCCGGTAGTTTTTGAAGCCACCGCCCACATCGGCGGCCTTTGGCTGTACAAGGAAGAGGACGGTGATTTGCCGACCGTAATGAAGTCGACCGTCATCAACTCGTCCAAAGAATGCGCCGCTCTCTCGGATTACCCGCCACCCGCCCACAGCGCGCCATACATGCATCACACCAAGTTCTACGAGTACATTGTCAACTACGCGAAGGATAATGACGTCACGCAGCATGTCAAGCTGAACCATCGAGTGCGGAACGTCCACAGAGCCGAGGACTACAAGCTCTCGGGCCAATGGAATGTCGAGTATACGGATGGGAATGGAAACGAGCATCACGAAGTGTTCGACGCGGTCCTCTCTTGTGTCGGACATCACACCACGCCGAATTGGCCGAGGGAATGGCCTGGACAAGGGGGATTTCGAGGGAGATTTAGTCACGCCCACTCGTACAAGAAGCCCAGCGGGTTCGAGGACAAGGTGGTGGTGGTTGTGGGCGCTGGCAATTCCGCTATGGATATTGTAAGTTGATGTTTTGGGGACTTGCGGAGGCAAATTGCTCAAGGCCTTTGTGGAATCGCTTTAAACTTTCCGTAAATGCTTTATTTAGGACTTGACATCGATTGAACACGAAGAGGGCAACTGAGGTCAAAATGTTAACTGCTGAAATTTTGTTGAAAATCATAGGGCGCAGCTCGCGTATAGAGCGCAGCTTAAAAGCATGCTGAAACTTAGCTCCGGCGTGCTTCGAAACGTTGTTTTCCGAGCTGCGCCCTACCATTTTCAGCTAACTTTCAGCAAACTTTCAGTTAGCGCATTGGCCCCCTGGACAAGGAGGGCACCTTGAGGAGTGGCTTGTCAAAAAATCATTCTTAAAAAATACTCTCTGGTCTTCTTTCACCATGTTCATTTGGCACGATTTCCTCTTCGCCCGCATGCCTTTTTTGCCCAGGAATCACCCCAGCGGCCTTGCGAACGGACTAGTCATACTCGAAACTCCGCAACTTTTTACAGATCTGCGAGCTTGGCCGCGTCTCGAAGCAAGTCTATTGGTCGACGCGCCGCGGCGCCTGGATCTCCCCGAAATGCACCGACAGCGGCTGGCCCGTCGACATGGCTCTGCAGCGTCGCATTTTCTATCACCTTTCGAAGGTAGCTCCTTGGCTGATGGAGAAGTACGTCCGCGACAAACACAACCGCCATCTCGACCACGAGTTGTACGGGATCCGCCCGACTCACGGCGTCTTCAATCAGCATCCCACCGCCAGCGATGAGCTGCCGATTCGCATCGCCTCGGGGCTGGTTCTGCCCTGCGCAGACATCAAAAGCTTTGGCGAGAGGTCGGTGGAGTTTGTCGATGGAAAAGTGGTCGAAGATGTGGATGAAGTCGTGTTCGCGACCGGCTACAAATTCGCTTTTCCCTTCTTGGAGAACGGAAAGCTAGTGCCCGTGGTGGAGAACAAATGCCGGCTCTACAAACAGATGTATCCCAAAGACGAAGACGGAAAGAATACGTGCGCTGTGATCGGATTGGTTCAGGTAAGTAATGATGATTATCAGTTTGTCGAGAAAATAACGGCGCACGTCAAACTGAGATAAGCGAAAAAGGTCAGGTGAACGGATTGGCAATTAGCCAAAAAAGACGTGAAAAAATGTTTTGTCGGAGAAGAAATGGGGAGTTTTTAGGGCGAGACAGTAGGCTTTTGCGCGTCTTTTCTCTGACTTCTCTGTGAATTCAAGATGAAGTGTAAAAAACCGATAGCGAAGGGTCTATTCCGCTCATCGGATTCCTCAGTTTGACATGCGGCGGGTCCTCGCATCAAAATGTTTCGTTCAAGTTCTCATTATTTTCCCGACATACTGATATATCAGTCTGTCGGGAAAATAATGTGGATTTGTTGCGGCAAAATGTCTCGCCTCGTCGCAGTCGCGCAGCAAATCTCCAGCCGCGGCTAGCCGTCGCAAAGCGATGATGGGCGATTCCAAGGCGCGATGACCCGCCGTTATTTGCACGACAGACTGATACTGCTGGCGATGCGTCGTTTTTTTTGTTACGCGCTCCAAACATCTCCACGGTGCAAATTGGGGCTTGGGGTGCGTGCGACGGAAAGGGGCGAGAATTTCCGCCAGATTGATACTTTGGTATTCGGAGACCAAAGTATTAATATGTGGGGAAAATAATAAGCACTCAGTCGCATCGAAAATCGCATCATCGCCGAGAAAATGAATTGTCATCAAATCGCGTTTAACCTCAGCGACACGATCGGCACATCATTGGGCTCATTATTTTCCCGACAGACGGATATATATATATATATATATATATATATATGTATATAACATTTCAAACAACTTCTGACGCCAACAAGATATGTTTTTCCAGCCCCTCGGCTCGATTCTGCCTGTCTCCGAGCTGCAGGCCCGTCTGTTCTTCGACGCCTTCACCGGCCGCACCAAACTCCCCACCTTCGAGGGGATGGAGCGCGCCAACGACGAATATCAGCAATTTTTGTTGCACAACTTTGTCAACTCGCAACGGTATACGATCGAGGTACGTACTAGTCCTTCCGGAAAGTCGCCGGACGGAAATCGGCGACATGCACTCTACGAAATCGAAAGTTCACTTTGCACTGTGCAATTTTTGGCTTTTTGCACTGTGCAATAAGCTTTTTCGAGCTGTCGCTCGCACCCTGAGTTTTTTCTCACAGTGCATGTCGCCGATTTCCGTCCGGCGACTTTCCGGAAGGACTAGTACCTTTCATCGAAAAAATACAGTGAAAGACCTGATTCAGCGGCAAAAAAACGTACCATTTTGCTTTCGGGTAGTATCAAAAAAGGTGGCAAAATGCTTCCCGCTCCAACTAAAAAACTCCTTTTTGAAAGGCGTTCACAAAAAGAGCGGGCGGGCTTTTGAAACTCGAGTTTTTTCGCTTGGAGAGGGAGGTATTTTGCTACATTTTCTGATGCTTCCCGGATGCAAAATGGTACGTTTTTTGCCACTGGATCAGGTCCGCAACTGTACACTAAAACTCCCATTCAACCGGCTAATCAATTGATTTGTTTCAGATCGACTACATGGCGTACATGAACGAGATCGGCGACATGCTCGGCTGCTCGCCTCGGCCCTTCGATTACTGTTTCTCGGACCCTAAACTCTTCTACCGTATGATTTTCGGGGCCGAGTTGCCGTACGCATTCCGTTTGCGAGGCCCGCATCCGTGGCGCGGCGCGAGGAAAGCGATTCTCGAAGCCAACAAACGAGTGGAGATGGGGATCAGGAAACGGGCGACGGCTACGCCGTTCGTTTACGGCAAAGACTATGGCGTTTACATGCTCTATATGGTCGTATTCTTAGGACTTGCATTGTTCGCCAACTTTGTTGTTGGATTAGTTTTTTGAAGTCTTTATATGAAATAAAATTTGTAATCAGCCTGTTGGCAATAGTGCCAAATTTGAATAATAAAATAGCCTATAAAAGCCAGAATCATCCAATTTGATCTCATTGTTGTGGAGCCTCAAAAGCCTCCACAATTCCCAAACAAATTAGCATAAACTAACTCATATAAAAGCAACGTCTCGTTATGAAGTAGAGGACATTATCCCATTCCTCTTTCCCGTGTCACGACTTCGCGTGCAAATTTGCATATTCCCACGGAATGACCGACAAATGAGTATAAAATTAGGAGAAATCGTCAATTATTATTAATATATTCGTGTCCTGTCTCTTCCCGGTTGTATGTTTGGTTCGAGAAATAAATCGTATTTCTACTGTAGTCTATTATTGTTGTGTTGTGGTCACATCGTCTGGAGTCCATCGTCGTGAGTTCTTATTGAGGTTGTTGCCTAGGGCATAGTCTTGCATTGTCGCTTGTTTGTATAGTCGTTGTCTTTGTGTTCGCATAGGGCTTGGGATCTTAGGTAGAACTAGATTAGGGGCCTTTATTACTTGACCTATATCAAGGTCTTGACACCCAGTGTGGTCTTCTCAATAAGCCTCATTCCAAAACCTGTGTCTATTCTCGATACCAAGCTACGTTTGACTCACCACCACACTCATTCTTTTCCCGTGCTTTCGTGCCCAATGAAGGATGTCTAATAGGATGACAATTCCCCCATCACGTCGTCTTCCGCATTCCCGATCTCTCTCTCTCTCTCTCTTTCCCCGTGGCTCTCAAGTACATGGGGGCTCGGCCGGTAGCCCGAAATTGATGAAATTTTTTTTGATAGCGTCCCTTGACTTGTGTTTCAGTCCGTCGGGAAAATAATGAGCACTCTGTGGCAGCCATAATCGCATCGCCGATGTCAAAATAAATTGTGTCGCGACAAAATCAAATTGCTTTTCACTTCAGCGACGCGACCGGCACAGCGACATTGTACTCATTATTTTCCCGACAGAATAATAGTCGGTTTTCGGTCATTTTTCGTATTTTTTTTGTTTGCCAATACGTTGTCTAGACTGTAAAATTAATGTTTTTACTAACGAGTAACATTTTGCAATTTCATAAAGTTTAAAAAACCAATCGTATATATAATACATATTACATCTTGTACACGAATAAACTCAGAGCTTGTTTATTACGACTTCCTCCTCGACATTACACTTCCACTTCCCGCTTCAAAGCCGGCTCTTTTCCCACAATGAGGCCGAGAAGAAAGCCCTCTCCTTTCGGCGCTCCCTCGCTCCTTTTGGGCCGCTTTTTCGGCCGTTTTTTTCCTCTTTTTCCCTCTCTTTTTCCGCTTTTTCTCCCCGTCCTTTTTCCCGAGGAATACCCTCGAAAAGTTCTCGCTGACCGCACGTCCGCTATCGCTTCGAAAACTGGGGGAAATCGCGAGAAATGAGCGAGAATGCCGTTCCACGGCGAGTTCATCCGTCTCTCCTGGAATAACTCGCGTCTGTTGGCCCTGGTGTTGAACGCAATCGTGGGCCTGCTCGGCTACCTGGACGATGTGCAAATCTCCGACCCGAACTCGTTGTTCGCCCTGCGCGTGATGCACTCGACGCTGTCCAAGTTGGACACCAATTTCAATGGGAACGGGCTGCATCCGGAGATCTTCAAGGAGGTCCGGAACTTGACCCAATGGACCGAGTCTTTGATTGCGAGCGGGCAACGAGTGCTGCGCGAGAGGGATGGGAATGCCAGTGAGCAGGTAGGAGAGATAAAAAAAGAGGAAAAGAGAGTCAAATTTAGAGCTCCCATACAACGAATAAGGGCCAAAAATTAGCTCGTTATAGAGGGGTTTTGCTGAAACCAATTTTTTTAAAATTTCCCCAAATGCGACAGATTTTCTTCAAATTTTGCACGCACATCGGCCATAGGCCACATATTAAATCCTGAAAATTTTAGCCCAATTTTTTTAAGGAGAGCCGAGAAATTCAACGATCTTTGCCGCCGAGAGAGTCCGCCAAATGCGGAGAGCGGTCAGAGAAAACCCACTTTTTGGCTGTATCTTTGCCAATTTTGTACGGAAAAAATTGATTTTGTTGTGGAAACATTATACTCTACAGTAGATAGAGGCACGACACTTTTCATGATAAAATTGGCAAAAAAATTTTTTTCAAAATTTTTCCAAATTTTGGCATGAAAATCTCGGTCGTTTCTGCAAAGCGCGAGCTAGGAGTCTCGCATATTCTATTTCGAAAAAGCTGTCCTAAGTTTTGGCCACGTTTTTTCAAAATCTGAATGTCGCAGTTGGACTACTAACTACGTAAAATTAAATTGTAGGACCTCTGAAATTGTTGGTTATAGAGAAATTTTAATGTATGAGAGTTTGCTGTGCAGATGTTCCACTGAATTTAAAGCAATTTTTGAAACGATTTTCAATTTTTGATGACTTTTCTGCTTTTCCAGATTTCATTTTTACTGGACCATTTCCGCCTCGACTTGGCGAATTATCGAAAATTGGATGAGAGATGGCGATGGCATGAAAAGGATCGAAGCGAAGAGAAGCAGAGGAAGGAATGGCTTCATAAGGACGATAGCAGGTACAGGGACCTGACCCAGTGGCAAAAATGTACCATTTTGCATCCAGGAAGTATCAAACATGTGGCAAAATACCTCCCTCTCCAAGTGAATAAACTCCGACGAAAAAAGGCACGTCCTTAAAAGCGAGCTTTTTTCAGTTGGAGAGGGAAGGATTTCGCCACATTTTTGATACTTCCCGGATGCAAAATGGTACCTTTTTGCCACTGGATTAGGTCCCCCACAGTAAGACGAATTTTTCAAAATTTACAGTAACACAAAGCTCATATTGCCTTTGAATTTTGCACACATATTGTAGCTAGACTACATATTAACTCCTGAAAATTTTATTTTTTGCTCTGCAAAGGCAGCCGAGATATTTTTAATTAAAATTTTACAAAAAATTCAAAAAAATTTTTTTTCTTTGTAAAATACGGCGCCGATTTGCATGTTTTTGTATTCAAATTAACCCAAAATTTCAGCTACTTTAACTGCCTTCTGCAATCGTCCAACTGCACCATCTCCGACGAATGCCAAGACCTGCTGCTCAAACAAAAAGGACAGACCCCTTCGAACATTGTGAAACAGCTCATAAATTTGGCCACATTCGAGGCCAAAGGATGTCAAAAGAAGCTCCACGAATACTTGTCGACCTTTTCACAGGAATCAAAAGCATCTCCGAGCACTATCACAGATCTGACCGCAGAGTTATGCACCAATTTATACGATGAAACGTCGAAAATTGTAAAGGACCGCAAAAGGTTGGTCAGACTGGATGGAACGGCCGTTGAGGCGTTGACTGAGCAAAGTAGGCAGCATTTTTTAGTATTCATAATAATTTTTAATTATTTTTGATTTGTAAAATACGTTTTGCAAGATATTAGACGGATTTCTCGGTTTCCAATAAATTTTGTGACACTGCGTCAAAATTTTTGGAACTTGAAAAATAGAGTGACCAACAGTTTTAGTCATCCGAAAATCATGTAAAATAATTGTATTAAGCGTTTTGGACTCGCATTTGACATTTTTATTCTCCAATAAATTTTGTGGCATTTCGTCAAAAAAATAAAAGGATCTAGAAAAATATCAGATTATACGATGAAAGGTCGAAAGGATCTAGAAAAATCAGATTTTTTGATATTTCACTTATAGCCTTGTAAAATACGGCGTAGTTTTTTCATGCATTATTCATAAATCCAATTTCCCATAACTTTTGTGACATTTCGCCAAAAACTTTTTTTAGTCCCAAAAAGTTTAAAAAATGTGTTTTAAACGTCTCAGAGAGTTTTAAAATACGTCACTGGAAACATGTATTTCATAATCCAATTTCCAATAATTTTTGTGACATTTCGTCAAAAAATTTTTTAACCCCAAAAAGTTAAAAAAACGTGTTTAAAATGTCTTAGAGATTTTTAAAATACGTCACTGGAAATATGTTTTGCTCATAATCCAATTTCCAATAATTTTTGTGACATTTCGTCAAAACCTTTCAAAACAAAAACTGCTCAAAAAAACATGTGCCAATTTTCCAGTGTTTGTCTGCTCACTCTTCGGATTCGTCGAATTTGTCGACATCAACACGATCGAGCTGATCTTGACTTGGCAGCATCCGCGGAAAGGCTGCTACACGTTGGTGAAGCCTGAAGCAATCCCTCAACATGGCATTGTGGAGCCGTTGAATCCGTACGAAGACGGTGGACATGCGCGTTCAAAAAAAGAGGGTGAATAAAAACTTTTTTGACTCTAATCTACACAGTTTTTACTATTTTCTACTAATATTTCTTCCATTTAGACGCCTGTCGAAATCATCAAAGTGTGACCGCACTGAACGCTCTCGCCATGGTCTTGCGCGTCATTTTCGACCCCCCGCCATGGTCGGAGCATCGTCTCAACATTGATGCAATGCTCCAAAAGCACTTGCATCAGATCCCCGCCGAGGACCGGTTCGCAATTTTCAAGTATGTTGGGTGGGTGCGCGATGCCAACCTGCCCGACCAGTACCGATTGCCGCGCCCGCCGCCGACCGCGTGGAGTCCGGATTTGGTGGCGTTCGTGTGCTTGGGCTTCATTTTACTGGCCATCTCCGTGTGCGCTCATCACTTTTTCAGCACACGCAACCATCCCGCCGGCATTGGACCGCGCCCAAACAATATTAAACAGTATTACGCGTATGCTTATAAAAAATTGTAAATTTGCCGAAGGATATTTCTAGAAATTGTGTATTTTTTCTTATTACTTGATGATTGTTATGTAATATTCGGTTGATGATATCAGTCTGTCGGGAAAATAATGAGCACCCTGTCGCAGCCGAAGCTCTCAAGTGTATGGGGGCTAGGCCGGTAGCCCGAAATTGATGACAATTTTTTGATAGCGTCCCTTGACTTGTGTTTCAGCCTGTCGGGAAAATAATGAGCACTCTGTCGCAGCCGAAATCGCATCGCCGCCGAGAAAATGAATTGTCTCGCGACAAAATCGAATTGCTTTTCATTTCAGCGACAATGTGCTCATTATTTTCCCTACAGACTGATAATTGCATTTTTGTATTATTTTTGAGATCTCAGGAAGTGTTCGTATGTGTAATAAAGTGTAATAAAGTTGTTTTTGAGGAAGTGGAAAATTACTAATTACAAACCAATTTCGAATTTTTGAAGGCATTTAGCCCAAAAATTTTACAGTTTTTTTAGCCAAGAGATTTTTAGTCAAAAAATTACACAAAACATGACTTTTTTTCCAATTTTCAAAATGAAAAATAGGCAGACTAGTGCACAGTGCAATCGGCTTTTTGTGGTTTGCACTGTGCGAAACGCGAAAAATGCACTGTGCATTGGCGACAAGCGTGGGAAAAAGTTCAAAATGCACTGTGCGTTGGCGACAATAAGTTTTTTAGTGCACAGAGACCCCATTTTGCACCGTGCATTTCGTTTTTTTTTGTTTGTTTTCCGCACTGTGCATTTGAAATATCGCTGCGACATAAACATGTGTCGCTGCGGTTTTGCTGAGAAGGTTGCACAGTGCAATCGGCTTTTTGTGTTTTGCACTGTGCGAAAAGCGAAAAAATGCACTGTGCGTTAGCGACAAGCGTGGGAAAAAGTCCAAAATGCACTGTGCGTCGGCGACAAGCGTGGAAAAAAGTTCAAACTGCACTGTGCGAAAAGCAAAAAAAAAATGCACTGTGCGTTAGCGACAAGCGTGGGAAAAAGTTCAAAATGCACTGTGCGAAAGCCAAAAAAATGTCTATGCACTTTATGAAAATCTAAGCCCAAAAATAAGCGTTATTTCGCTCAAAATTTCGTCCAAATTTGATTAAAGAGCTTGACAACGTATCAAAGGGCGCCTAAATTGATTAGCAATAGCCGGCTTTCTTAACGTGACATTTCCGAAAACGAGCGCAGAAGAGGGACGTGAAGAGTTAAGAGAGACGCCCCGAGGCATTTGAAGAAAAGAGAGGGGGCGCAGAGAAACGAAGACTTCCGTCTTCTTTCCCAATAAACGCGACGAACAGAACGCCACAAAGTTGGAGGGCGCCAGACGGAAAAGGTTTCGCCGCTCCCGTTGATCTCTCAAACACAGAGTGCGCACAAACAAAGGAGAGGTCAGAGAAAAAACGCCTCTCTTCTCTCTCCTTCCGGAGATGCGGAGAGAACGCGCAAAAGCCGAGAGTGCAGAGAGAAAAAGGCTCTCTCTTTCTTCTCTCTTCTTCCGGCCGAGAGAGCGCGAAAGATGCGGAGACGCGAGTGAAAGTCGCGCCGAAGCCGCGATGAGCCGTAGAGAGAGCACTTGGGAGGGCTTGGGAAAGAGCCTCGGACGAGGAAAAAATAGCTTCCAAAGGAAGAGCTTTGTACCCCACGACTACTTTTTCCCTCATTCCCTCCTCCAAATGAGATTTCTATACTCGCAATTAGACCCTCCAGACATTGCATTTGAAACAATTCAACGAATCGAGTGTTTTTCGCCAAAATTCCCGCTGTTTACGCCGAATCAACGCGCTGTAACACCAATCCGCTGCAAAAATAAAAGGGGGAGAAGGTTATGGGACCTGTTTACAACTGTTTTTTACCATGTGTTTTATCGCAACTCCGTGATTTTCCTAATTTTCGGCGTGTTTTTGCGGGTCTTTGGGATATTTTTGTAATTTCTGTCGCAAATGTTAAGCAAATTTGTTGCTGCAAATGTTGGGAGATGCTTATCAGACGACTATTACTGTTTTTATTATTTATAGCGTAGCAGATTGCGGGGAAATTGATCTAAACAGACTGTTTAGTCATCCCGATTTTTTTCGCGATTTTTTGAAAATTTTCAATTTTTTCAAAAATTTCCCCTTAAATTTCCCCATTTCCAGCCCATATCTCACCCTCCCAGAGAACGGCGGAATGAGTGTGAAAAGCGGGCGCGGCTTGGCCACCTCCCGGCCCGACCTCGGGACCCTGGTCGAGGAGGAGAACCAGGACAGCGAAGAGCCTCCCCATCGCCACACCGTGGAGGCCGAAGTGGAGCCCGAGCCCTGTCCCAGCGCCAGCTCCAGCCCGCTCGCGCAGCCGCCGAGCCGCTTCAGGCACGCGCAAAGCGAGGAGGGCCGCAGTTCGTACGAGACCGCCAGCTCCAAGTTCAGCATGGAGAATGCGGACAAGATTACGGTAAGAAATCGGGGGAAAAGGTTCAAAACAAAGAAAAATTTTTTTGATAAAAAGCGTTTGGAAATTAAAATCAGACTATAAAAGAGCATGATTGACCATTTTCGACATGTTCTCCTAAAATTTTTTTTTGAAAATGAGGTCTCAAGTGTAATATAAAAAAATTTCGATTTTCTTCAAATTTTTACTAGGCCCTTGGTATAGTCCACAAACCAATTCCTGAAAATTTTAGGCCATAATTTGCACCCGTAGCGGAGATATTACGCAATCTCTTTCCCGAGAGAGCATGCGAAATGAGGAGAGACGGTGAGAGAAAAGACGTTTTTCGTCTATATCTTGGCGAATTTCGCTTGTAAAAAGCAGATTTTTTGTAGAAACACTACAGCCGTCAGCTGGAATATACCATAATTGTTTGAGGTCTGAAATCAAAAAAAATTTTCGACTTTTTGAATTCTTGGACAAAAAATACCGGACTCTCCTAAAAGGAACACTTTTTGGACCCGATACGTCACGGAGACCTTTGTGCTCATACTTTTATGTTATTTTCGGAATTTTTTTGTCAACGTTTGGAAGATTTGTTTGCTCAGCCGATTTGGTCCCAATTTTCCGGCGAAGGACCCATTATATCCGTTTTCGAAATAGATCCGGGTCGCACAGTGACTGCGTCCATTGTCAATTCAATTTTCTTCAACATTTCTGAATCATTTTTGTAATCAAAATAAGTTTCCAGTCATTGTTTTCGAAACATTTTCCCGGCACGAAAACAATGATTGCCGAGGGTTGGCGGCGGAATGCCAGGGAAATGATAGATTCTAAAAAATACGTCAGTATGAGTCATTTCAGTGCGATTTTTCTGACGCTATCAACAACAAAAATTAGTGTTCTATGGTTTGTTTTGAAATTTGTTTGTTTCGCGATGAATAACATCGCAAATTATATTATTCATGACATCTGATGTTCGACTTGCAAAATTTTCGAAAATTTTCAACTTTTTTCGCTTTCAGAACCGCGTACAAGTCTCGCCGACGGCTCCAGCTGTCTCACAGCAGCGCTCGCCGCCACGAACTCATCGCAAATCCGCCTCGGTCTCCATCGACGCCACCTCCAACTTCGAGCTGATCATGGCGCACGCGTCGAGCCGACCGCCGACCAACGACCTCTCCTCCACCAGCAGTCAGCGTCGCTTCTCGCTGATGAGCTTCCTGAACAATGTGACCGCGCCGATGAGGCGAACGAAAACAGCAACCGAACCGGGAAAACGGCGGGATGTCAAGGGGAAGACGTCGAAATTAAAGCAACCCAGAGAGAAGGGCGGAAGAACGTATGTTTTTCTCCGGCTTCAGTGTTCCTTTTTTAGGCGTTTGCGAAGAGGACATTCGGTGTCTCCGGGGTTTGTCCTCGAAATTCGGCCAATTTCATATTACTATAGGTGGAGTTGGGGTTGCGGGCCAAAACTCGTTGTAATTCCCGAGTTTAAAGGGAATTCTGATCGTTTGAGGGAGTTTAAAGAATTTACAGCCCATTTCACATTACAACGACTTGTTTCCACTCGAAATTTCTACCTTTCTCGTCTAAAGTAATATAATTGATAATCGATTTTCTCTTTTTCCGATTTCCGTCTCCAATCAGCTGTAATGCTTAATTTTCAATGTTTAATTGACAATTAAAATAAGACTTGGGATTTTGTCAAGGCTGGATTTTAATTTCTCAGATTTTATATTATTTTAGGCAATTCTTTGTTGAGTTCAGTTAATTTTGGTTATTTTTTGGTAAATGAAAGGCTTTCCAAAGTATCTAAAAGATTTTTTGATAGTTTTAGATGGTATTTTGATATTTCTTTCCAATAATTTTGGCATTTGGCAATAATTTTTTGCGCCTTACTACCTAAAGTAATATAAATTATCTAAAAATCCCCGATTTCCAGGCTACCCGCTCAATCCGGCGCCGACCCACAAGCCGCGGGCTCCAGTTTGGCTGTCGCGGAGCCGCATCAGATCCAGCTTCCGTCCGTCCCGTGCACTTCGTTTGATGTTTGTCAGGTCACGGACAACCTGTCGGATGTGTATCGGCCAGCCAATGTCTCCATGAACCCATCCAATGATCGCACCCTGTATTGGTCGACCATCGATGAGTCGCGCCCGGCGGACCAGGAGGGCGAGGGCAGGCGCGAGTGCCAAGTTTGTTATATCCATCAAGAGGAGGAAGAGTTCCCGATTCTGCGGAATTGCGATCACCGACCCTGCAAACGATGTCTAATCAGAGTAAGCGGCTAATTTGCCATCTAATTGGCTCAATTCACGACAAATTCCCACTAATTCCGGTCGATTTTGGGTTCTCGAGCTGCGCCCTAGCCTTGGGTGACATTTTATACGAACGATTGCGAAAAATTGCAATTTTGTGAAAATGTCATTTTCAGTATCTGCAAATCGAGATTATGGAGAGCAGAATCTCGTTGGCTTGTCCAGAATGCATCACCGAACTCCATCCCAATGACATCCAGGCAGTTTTGAAGATTGATCCTCAATTGATACTTCGATATGAACGATTTATGATTCGCAAGGTATTAATCACAGAAGGAGATGTGAGATGGTGCCCTGCGCCGGATTGCGAGTAAGTATTTTGACGATTTTTTTTTGGTTTTTAGGAAAAGTGATATTACACTTGACAAGTTGATGAGAATTTGGTCTTATAAGACGATTCAACGAGAAGTAAAATGATGTAATGGAGAAATAGTGGTTCTAGTGATATTTTGCCATTCGATTTTAAAAGAAATTTGGAAAAAATTTAATAATTTTTGCGGAAGTTAGATCAAATGCCATGGATAAGATAAATTTCCGATTTTACCCGTAATTTTCAGTTATGCCGTGATTGCCAGTGGCTGTGCGGCTTGTCCACAGCTCGAATGTCAGCGTCCCGGATGCGGAACACTCTTCTGTTACCACTGCAAAGGAGAATGGCATGCCAATCAGACCTGCGACGAGGCTCGCGGACAGTCCGTAGAACGGATGTTCACTGCCGCAACAGCTTCTAACTCACCTACTGAGGGCACTAACGACCTGTTTAAACGTAAGTTTCTTTTATTTTTGAGATTTTATGCAAAAAAAAGACGATTTTTTTGTCATGGATAATATAATTTTTTAAAATTTTTTAGCCGGTGATCTGAAAGCATGCCCTCGATGCGGCACATTGATCGTGAAAATGAATGACGGAAGCTGCAATCACATGGTGTGCCCAATGTGCCAAGCCGACTTTTGTTGGCTGTGCCTGAAGGAGATCAGCGATCTGCATTATTTGAGGTGAGATGAAGTCTTTTTATTAGTTTTTTTTTAAAATTTTAGGTTCGTTATTACAATTCAAGCAATTTTGGAGGATTTGGAGAAAGTTGCGAGCAAAAATTTAAAAAAATTTGAAATTTTTGTCATGGATAATATAATTTTTGTCAATTTTTTGCTAAATTTTGATGATTTGTCTTTGATTTTGGTGAATTAAGTTGATAAGATTGATGTTTGTTCGATTTCTTGCCTGTTTTTTTAAACCAGATTTTTTTATTGTAAAAAAAGTAAAATTTCTGGTCTGCCTCAAAGAAAACAGACAAGAAATCGAACAAACATCTTTTATCAACTTAATTCCCCAAAATCTAAGACAAAACATGGAAATTTAGCAAAAAATTGACAAAAATTATATTATCCATGAAAAAAACTTCAGTTTTTGTTAAATTTTTGCCCGCAACTTTCTCCAAATCCTCCGAAATTGCTTGGATTGCAATAAAAACCTCATATATGACCATAACATACCTAAAATTTCAAAAAAAGTAGTAAAAATTGTTCTTCCTTTTACCCGAATGTTTAATTTTTTGCTAATTTACCCGATTGACCGTGATTTTTTTCAGCCCGACTGGCTGCACTTTCTGGGGAAAGAAGCCGTGGACCCGGAAGAAGAAGTTGTTGTGGCAAGTGGGCACTCTGATCGGCGCCCCAGTCGGAATCGCACTAATCGCCGGCCTAGCCATCCCCGGAATAATATGCGGAGTGCCGGTGTTTGTGGGTCGAAAAGCATATCAGAGATTCAAGCAAAAGTCCAAGGGAAAGAGGAGACTGGTGACGGCAGCCAGTGTGGCGGGTAAGGAGGGGTTTTTTTAGGCGTTTTAAGAGGGTTTTTGCAAAATTTGATACCTAAAATAAGGTAATTTTTGAAAATTTATATTTTTTTTGGTGATTTTGGCGGAAGATGGAGTTGTAAGTGGCGCTCTAGGGCTTTTAAAGTATCTTGAGAGTGATTTTGATTTGAAATTTTGCAGAGAAAATATGTTTGTTAGACCTAGGAAGGGATAAGGTACCTAAAACAAGTAATTTTTTAAAATTTATCAAATTTTTTGATGATTTTAGTGGCAAATTGAATTGTAGATTGCGCTCTAGGGTTTTAAAAATATTTTGCGAGTGATTTTGATTTGAAATTTTTAGAAAAAATATATTTTTTAGACCTAGGAATGGTTAAGGTACCCAAAATAAGGTAATTTTTGAAAATTTGTAAATTTTTTTGATGATTTTAGTCGGAAATTGAGTTGTAAATCGTGCTATAGGGCTTGTAAAATATTTTACGAGTGATTTTGATTTGAAATTTGCAGAAAAAATATGTTTTTTACACCTAGAAAGCATCAAGGTCAAGTGTAATATAAAACTTTTAGGATCACTGATTGTAAGCCCGGTCCTCGCCGTGATGGCGGTCGGAGTTGGAGTCCCCATCATGCTGGCCTACGTCTACGGCGTGGTGCCCCTCTCGCTGTGCCGGAACGGCGGCTGTGCCGCCGCTCAAACCTCGGACGAGGAGGAGAAGTCGCCCCGCCTCTTGGAGCTCGCCGAAGACGCCGAACTCGGACGCAACTTCCTCTCCAGTTTAAGAGTAGGGACCTCGGCCTCCGAACGAAGCCGATTGCTCTCCAAAAAGAGCCGCGAAGGCGACCATATCGACGCAACTTCGGTCGCAACCATCAACTCCGGCTTCTCGAGTTTGGCCGGCCCTTCCACGAACAGCGCCAACCCCTCCACCCCGCATCCCATCAAATATGGAAGCACACAGCCCGCAGACACCACCTCGCAACAATCCACGAGCTTGTCCGCCGGCCCCAGCCTTGCTGTTCAAGATCAAAGGAAACGGAAGATCTCGGTGGAATCGTGGATCAACAGCATGGGAGAGAAGTGCAATTTTGAATGCGCTTCCACCAAAGCCAACGCTGGAAGCCATTATCATTTTGATAATAAGGTAAGAGCAAAAAAATGTGGGTTTTTTTGGGTTTGAGGGGGTTTTTTATATTGTAGTAGGTATCAGATGAAACTTTTGAAAATTTTTGTGGGTTAGATTGGGAATAGTGGTTTGAATAAGTGGGAAATGAAAGAATAGGGCAGTAAGAGGAGTGTGAAGTTAGAACAATTGAGATTTTTTGATTTTTGAGAGCAGTTTTATATTGTAGTAGGTATAGTAGAAATTTTGAAACTTTTTTTTGTTTGAGAGGAAGGAGTGTGGACTAAATCAAGTTAGAATGAGATAATATTGTGTGGAAAAATATTTGCGATGTCATTTTTTGAAATTTTTGACATTTTTTATATTATCCATGACAAAAAATTTTTAAAAAAGTTATGCTTTTTGCCCAAAAAACTGACTCTAATGTTAGTACAGTGTGTGAAATGATAATTTTTTGAAATTTTTGGCATTTTTTATATTATACTTGGCAAAAATTTTCGAAAAATTTTTGTTTTTTGCCCAAAAAATTGACTCTAATGCTAGTACAGTACGTGAAATGATGACATTTTTTGAAATTTTTTGACATTTTTTATATTACACTTGGCAAAAATTTTCAAAAAAATTGTGTTTTTTGCCCAAAAAACCGGCTCTAATGGAAGTATAGTGTGCTTTTCAGAGCGTGAACACGGTGTGCTCGGGCGCCGGGCCCGAAATCCAGTCGTACAACGAGGAGTCGGCCTCGGTGCTGGCGATGAGCGGCTCCATCGGCGGGAAGAGCGCGGAAGACGCGGGCAGCATCAAGCAACGCCCCTCCAACAACAAGGCCCTCAAGAAGTGCGAACGCGACCTCAGCCCCTGAAAGGCGGCCATAGCGTAGTAGTTTGCGGGTGATGATTCCGAATCCATTCCCCAGCGGGTTTCCCATCCAAACAGGTGAACATGTAGATTTTGGTAGAGAATTCTCGGTTCCTCCGAGCTGACGCATCAATATTTGGATATCGTATGTTATGCCAAGACGTCTGAAAGTTGTTTTCGGACGGTTTTTTCTCGATCCTTGACACTCTGTCATATCGCCTCCCGATATTATCCATGATTTTGTTGATTTTTTCGATTCCCCTCGCGAGATTTGTCGATTTTTTCCTAATTCCCAAATGTATAATAGTGTAAATCACCCAGTTACATGTAGAACTTTCTTTTCGCCTCCTGTACTACAGTTTAAAATTGTAATTTCATCGATTTTTTTGAGATTTTTAGAGAGAATGTAAAATTACCCGTTATTATTTGACCCTTCGAATAAAGAATTTTAATGAAGAAATGGAGTAAATTTGAAGAGGATTATGTTAAAAACATGCTGGAAATGATATTTGTCGAAGTTTTGGAATGTCCAGAAAATACGTCATCATGATGTATATCGGAGAAATGGAGAGGTAAAATGGGTCAGCCACATGCGGTAATGCTGTTCTAGACGAGAGAAATGTAGTAGAAGAGGAAATTTTTGATTAAAAGCGAAATTAAACATGTCATGATGACGGATTTTCTGGAAATTAGTGGATATACGTGTAAAATACGAGCTGTAATCTTGTATGTTTGATTTGATGACTTTTTTAATGCGACTCAGCCATTTTTTACACCTTTTTCACATTTTTACCTATGGTGACATTTTATACGATGAAACATGTCCGAGTAAAAATCGACCGGAATTAAACAAATTCAGTTTAAGTTGATTTATTTTACGAGTTTTTTCATGCGATTGAGCCATTTTGACCATTTCCACGTTTTTTTCTTTGGTGACATTTTATACGATGAAACATGTCCGGGAAAAAATCGACCGGAATTAAACAAATTCAGTTTAATTTGATTGATTTTATGGCTTTTAATGCGACTGAGCCATTTTTTACACTTTTTTCACATTTTTACCTTTGGCGATATTTTATACGATGAAACATGTCCGGGAAAAAATCGACCGGAATTGGACACATTCAATTTAAAATCGACTTTCAAGACTTTATAAGTCGTATTTTAGCCCAAATTTGGATTATGGCCTCGGATTTCGCATCAAATTCCCAGTTGGAGCACCAATTTGATCGTCTCGGAGAGCTCCGAGAACGCAAAACTTGCCGAGAATGCGGCAAGAAACGGCTCTATTTTTGCTACGACTGTCGAATCTACATGGACGGTATTGCCGGCCTGGTTCCGGAAGAGATTGAGGTGAAATTTTTGAAATTTTTTGTCATGGATAATATAAAAAATTGCGATTTTTTGGCAATTTTTTTGCGTTTTTTTTTGAAGAGGAATTGATGTGATTTTATCGTAGAATGATTGCAGCTACCAATCGAGTTGGTAATCATCAAGCATCCGGCCGAAAAAGCGGCCAAATCCACCGCCATTCACTGCCAATTGGCGGCTCCTTGCAGCACCAAATTCTACGACTTCCCGGCGCCCGAGATCCCACAATTTGATGCCGCGGACACCGCGATCATATTTCCGTCACAATCCGCCCTCCCGATAGATCAGTTTTTGGAGCAGAGGCCGGCGTTGAGACGTTTGATTGTCCTGGATTCCACTTGGAATGCGGTCGGCCAGCTGCGAAATATGCCGCAGCTCCGAAAGTTACCATGTGTGGCGCTTAAAAAATACACTACGGAGTATTGGCGACCGCAGGCATGCGATTTTTTTCTACGAATTTGAGAGATTTCGTTGCGGTAGAACTCTCCCCCTTTTTGAACACTCCCCCTCATTTTGAAAACTGAAAAAATTAGGTGTGACATGTTATACGATGAATTTTTTTTTTCAAATTGAAAAACTGAGGTGTGACATGTTATACGATGAAAGTTTTTTTCAAATTGAAAAACTGAGGTGTGACATGTTATACGGTGGAATTCTTTTTCAAATAATTTTCTCAATTTGAAAAAAAATTCATCGTATAAGATGTCACACCCAATTTTTCTCAATTTGAAAAAATTTTTTATCGTATAACATGTCACAGCTCAGTTTTTCAATTTTCACAATGGGGGAGTGTTCAAAAAAGGGAAGAGTTCAGATTTTTTGGTGAAAATCAAAAAAGGGGGAGAGTTCCGCCTTTTTTGGGGGAGAGTTGAAAAAGGGGGAGAGTTCGGATTGGGGAAAGTTCAGAAAAGGTATTCCGGAGTACTTCCCCTGTCAGTTTGATGTGCGACGCTCACATTTTCTTTAAATTTACCACACACGTCGGGTATGGACTAAATATCAATTCCTGAAAATTTTAGCTCCCACTTACCACAGACAGCCGAGATATCGAACGATTTTGCCGCCGAGAGAGCACGCTAAACGTGGAGAGCGGTCAGAGAGAAAAAAAAACGCTTTTTGGACATAACTTTGGAAGTTTCGTGCGGGACAATTTGATTTTTTGTAGAAACATTATTCTTTATGGTAGAAATAGGCATGAAACTTTTCGTGCCGAAATTCGGCAAAAAGTCCTAAATTTTGGCCGACTTTCGATCTAAAAATCTCGGTTGTTTCTGCAAAGCGCGAGCTAGGATTCTCGCATATATCTTAGAAAAAATTATTCTAAATTTGAGCCAAGTTTTATCAAAATCTGAGCGTCGCACTTGGAGTACTTCCCCTGTGAAAAAAACGAACGAACTTTCTGGACGACCCAATATTAAGGAAAATTTGAATTTTTCCTCAGCTTTTTAGTATTTTTAGCCGGGAAAATGGATGAAATTAGTACAGGGTGCGGCAATTTTTCGGCCGGATTTTAATTAGCCGTAACTTTTTTATTTTTTGGGCAAATGTTAAAATTCTTTTTTTCCCTGAATCCATAGACAACCCCATTTTGTTTAATACCAAATATGTTATACCCGTTCGTTAGACTACAGTAAAAATTCGAGACAAAGAAAAATCTCTAATTTTCATAGCTGACAATGGAATTACCCCTAGTGCGACCCCCAGATTTTCTTTAAATTTTGCACATGGGCCGGACATAGGCCACACATCAATTCCTGAAAGTTTCAGCCCGCATCTTTCAGGGGCGACCAAGATATTCAACGATTCTTTGCGGTCAGGAGGGCACATGAGTGGTCACGCAGGAAAACTTTTTGGCTATATCCTCGCTAGTTTTGTGCGGAGATAGCTGATTTTTTGTGGAAACGGTATTCTCCATGGCATGAACAGGCATGAAACTTTTTACGACAAAATTCGTAAAAAAAAGTCATGTTTTCTGGCGATCTTCACACACGCCGAAAAAGCAGAGAAAACGACCGAAAGGCCAATAACTATGAACTAGGTCCCTGTATATATAACATATTTGGTATTAAACAAAATGGGGTTGTCTGAGAATTCAGGGAAAAAAAGAATTTTAAAATTCGGATAAAAACTAAAAAAGTTATAGCCAATTCAAATCCGGCCGAAAAATTGCCGCACCCTGTATTTAAATGTCATTTAGGACACAAAAGTCAATTTGAAATTGAAGTTTGGCATATACGAACATAGTAAACCACAATTTTCACCTCTTTTTTTTTAAACTTTTACCCAATTTTTGCAGAAGAATTACAATGACGAGTGTCTAGCCACAATTGAGGCCATTTACTACGCCGTTCGCGAAGTGCAGACCGCAAAACAGCCCGAAGTGCAGTATGACGGACGTTTCGAACCCCTCCTTTTTTGGTTTCGCTTCTTCAAACGCGAGTTTGTCGACAAATCCGAGGGCGTGAAGCGAATCCCGGGAAACAATGGGAGAGGAAGGTACAAAAATGAGACCAAAAATGGACAACGAGAAGTCCTAGAGGCCTAAAACGCTAAAAAATTGTTGATTTTTTTGTTGAAAAATAAAAAAAAGTAAATTTTTTTTTATTTTTATCCCACAAAATCTTGCATACTAATCGTAGATAAGCTGCATATCAACTCCAGAAAATTTCAGCTCCCACTTTCCGCAGACAGCTGAGATATTGAACGACTTTTTCCGCCGAGAGAGTATGCGAAATGCGGAGAGCGGTCAGAGAAAAATCTTTTTTCCCCGATATCCCTGGAAAAAATGGGACAAGAAGGTACAAAACTGAGACCAAAAATGGACAACGGGAGGCCCTAGAGGCCTAAAACGCTGAAAAATTGTTGAATTTTTTTGTTGAAAAAATTTTTAAAAATAAAAAAAAATTTTATTTTTATCCCATGAAATCTTGCATACTAATCGTAGATAAGCTGCATATCACCTCCAAAAAATTTCAGCTCTTACTTTCCGCAGACGGCTGAGATATTGAACGACTTTTTCCGCCGAGAGAGTATGCGAAATGCGGAGAGCGGTCAGAGAAAAACCTTTTTTTCCCATTTCCCTGGAAACATTGGGAGAGGAAGGTACAAAAAAGAGATCAACAATGCAAAACAAGAAGCCCTAGAGGCCTAAAACGCTTAAAAATTGTTGATTTTTTTGTTGAAAAAATAAAAAAAATAAATTTTTTTTTTACTTTTACCCCGTGAAATATGGCATACGCATCGTAGATAGGCTGCATATGAACTGCAGAAAATTTCAGCGCCAAATTTCCACAGGCAGCTGAGATATTGAACGACCTTTTTCGGCGAGAGAGTATGCGAAATGCGGAGAGTGGTCAGAGAAAACCCTTTTTCCCCATTTCTCTGCGAATTTCATGGGGGGAAAAAGTGATTTATTGGTAGAAAAATTGTTCTCGCCATCGAAACCAATTGCAATTTGCAATTTCATTTATCATTCCGAAAAATTTTGATATAATTTTAGATTTATTGTTAAATATCACAATATTTCCGTGCTGATTACAATATTAATAGTAAAGCGATATGAGTTGAAGACGTCTACCCGTTAAGAATGTACAAGTAAGCTCGTGGAACCGAAGGATTTACAACTTTGGAAGTTATGGGAGAATAAAAAAAATAAAAATTTCGAAAAAGTCAAAAATTTCCAAAAAAATGAAAATTTCGAAAAAAAATTCAAAATTTGGATTACAATTTCTGAAGGAGAGCGCCCGAGATCCGTGCAATTGGGTCTTCAACGAATAAATAGAACAAAAAGGCGGCGAAAAACGACAGAATCGCCAAAAATGGGAGCAATATCAACAACACCATGGCTGAAGTGGCGGTCTGATAGAAGGGCACGAAATTGAACAAATACACCACCGGCATGTGCCACAAGTACACGTTGAAGGTGAGTTTGGCCAACACGGTCCACACCCCACTCACGGCGGTGGGGGTTTCGCTGTAGAAGAGGGCGAAAATGACACTTGACACCGCGAGCGCAAAAGTCGTCCGAAACAGGGCCGTGTACAGCGTGTTGTAGAGGGTGTTGCCGGCGTCGGGATACCAGTATTCCGGGAGGATCGCGTAGATTATAATTACGGCTAGCGCCATTCCCAACAACGCGATTCGAGAGGCGAGTCGCGCGCGGATTTTCAGCTCCAAATTGCTGGTCGCGAAGCCCAAAACCAGCCCGATGAGGAAGGGCCCGGCCTTCGTGCAGGGCCTCCCGTACATCTCCCACAAGCCGGCGTACACCTGCCGCACCTGGTCGGCGGTCTGCCCCGCGAACGAGATGAAAGGAATGTCCACATCCGACTTGTTGCACACGTTGAAGGAGGTGCAAATGTGGGCGCGTTGCAAGGCCGATGCAACAATGAGGGCGAGAATTGTCGCCAACGCGAGTCGAGGACGACGATAGAGGAGTTGGAGGAGGATTGGGGCCATCAGATAGAGCTGCATGTCTAGTCCAACGTACCTGAAAAAAGGCGAAAATTAATGTCGAATTTGTGGAAAAATGGGGGTAAATCGTAATTTTAGGGCTTAAAATATCTTTTGACAGAGATAAAACGTAATTTTAGAACAAAAAATGTCTGTTTTTAGCAAAAAATTATATTACTTTAGGTAACCGAAATTTCAAAATTGATAGTTTCGACTGCAAATTGATATCATTAGAACCTATTTGCTCTCAAAAAGGGAGTAAAAATAATTTTTCTTAAAAAAATCGCATCTAAAATCGAAAAATCGAACTTTTCCCTTCAAAACACCTTATTTTAGGGAATTTTTGACAAAATTTCCTCAAAAAACTCAATTTTACCCCACGAAACCCAACAAAACGGTGAACAGAAACTCACCACAGATATCCCAGACAAGTCGGAGCGGACTGCCAGTTGGAGGTCAACGTCAGATGCGACAAAATCCCGGTCACACCACACTCGCTGATCATCGTGTTGTGGAAGCGGGGCAGGAGCTTGGCCATAATCGGGCCGGCGGCCAAGAAAATGAAGACCGCGACCACCGGCAGCAGGCGGAAGATGCGGCGGATCAGGAAGACGAACGTGTGATGACGAAAGGATTGGTCGGAGCGCCGATGCCACGAGCGCGCCGCCAACAGGCCCGACAAAACGAGGAAAATCTCCACGCCTAAGGCGGAGTTGCCCAGCAGCGCGCCGAGAATTGGGTGGTTGTGGACTGAGGCCTGAAATGAGGGGTATTTTAGGCAATTTTCGGCGATTTTTTGCGGGTTTTTGAGGAAAAAACGAAATGTCAAAAAAATGTGACATTTCGTCAAAATTTAGAAAGTACTTCGAAATTGGCCTATTTTAGCGATAAAATTTTTTTGGAAGGTCTATTAGACGTCTATGACAATTTTTACAGTGATCTTTGAAAATTCCAAAAAATATGTCATCATGACATATTTTTTGGAATTTTGAAAAAAGTCAAAATTTCGTCTGCAATGATACTGACAGGCCTTCCAGTAAAAAAATTACATGTTTTATGATTTTTGAATATTCCAAAAAATATGTCATCATGACATATTTTTTGGAAAATATGTTATGATGACATATTTTTTGGAAAGTCGAAATTTCGTCTGACATGACACTGACAGGCATTCCAGTAAAAAAAATGACATGTTTTTTTTAATCCTCCGAGCAACTTTTCCCACCCCAAACCCTTACCTTGAACATTTCAGCGCTCGGTTTCCTCTCCAAGATGTCGATTCGGCCCTCGCTGCCCAGATGATTGGCCATCACCCACACAATGGCTACCACCCGGAACACGTCCAAAAAGTCGAGCCGACTGCCGCGCGAGCTGAACAGCCCGCCGAACGCGTGCCGCAGGTTCACGTGGCTCACCTTGAAGGGCGCCACGAACGTGTTGAGCAGGACGAACCCGACCCAGCCCAGCACCAGCGTCATCTGCAGGTTCCAGCCGAAGGAGTTGGTGTGGTGGGCGCGGGCCGAGGGCTTCACGTCGCCGAGGAAGCGGCTCAGGTTCACCGGAATGGTGCGAAACGCGATCGCCGCACTGATCTCGTTGTAAATCTCGTGCATTTTCATGAAAACCTGCCGAAACGCGAGTGGAAATGCAATCGTATCGTCGTGAGTGGCGTGGCGGATTCTGAAACACCTCCAATTTACTGTGTTATCGCCGAAAAGCGGCGGAAATCGCGGGATTCGCGAGCTTTTTCAAGAACAATATTATTTTAGGTATAAAACCAAAGTTTTGCGAAAATTTTCGCGAAAAATGTTGCTAAATAAATAAACCAGAGATCGCATGGGGAAGAGGAGGGGTTTGTGGCTTATGAGACGGTTAAACCAACCAAAACCGTCTGCGAAAATATGGGCCAGTTTGTCTTCCCAACTGGCACGTACGCACAAAAAAAAACGTAAAAAACAGACGGGAATTTTTGTGCAGAAACGCAAACACAAACCAAACTAGAGCCTGCCTGGAAACAATCGCCCTCAAACGTTGTAATTCGCGCTCCGCGGACGGAGAAATCCGGTTTCATACCTAAAATAACACGGGGTTTGGAGGAAACGGCCCAAATTCAGCGGGAAATTGTATTAATCTGAAGCAATATTGCCCTCGAATACATTTTCTGAGCCTCTTAAAGCGTAATCCCACTTGGTTGAGGGGAAATTTTGTAGTTTTATCTCAAAGTCCTCTAAAGTAATATAATTTTTTGGACGAACACACCGACATTTGGCACGGATACGTTGTGAAAGGGCGTAGTATTGTGCGAAATGAGTTTTTAGGTTTCTAGTACAACAAATTCGCAAATTTGAGACAAATTTTTAAGTTTTGTTACCTAAAATAATATAAATTTATGTTAAAACCCCCAAAATTTAGTTGAACATGGCGTAGAAGGGCGTGATATTAAAAAATAATTGATTTGTGACATTTAAAAATTCTAAACTCGGTCCAATTAGATCAAATTTCTATACTATGCAACTAAAGTAATATCAATTTTTGCTAAAATATTGATAAATTATGAGTCAAAATGCTGTAGAAGTTCATAATACTCCTTAAAAATGAATTCCCAGCCTCTAAAAATGCGAAATAGCTCGCTTTCCGACCACTTTTCTCTACTTTGCACCTAAAGTAATATGAGCTTGACTTTCGGTGTGATAAGAAGGGAAAACACGGTAATTTCCAGTGAAGGGACATCCCCGGGCTCAAAGTCGACTCCTCCGATGCGAAAACATCGAGGGCGCGCGCAGGGTTTTTGGAGGAATTTGCCCCAGGAATGCCCTTTTTTGGGATGGGCAGTAATAATGATGGGGCAATGTCCGCGCTCGTCGCCCCCCGTCGCCGCAGATGGCAGAGAATCTGCCTGCATGCTAGCCCGGAGAGACGGAACGACGGACGCTGATGGGGGAGCCGGTCGTTTTCGCCGATCCATCAACACACCGAAAACCCCCGTCGATTACCCGCGCCCCTTGTGTACATTGTTGATGGGAATGCTGGTGCCCGGGGGCTTTTATATCGCGTGGGGGTTGGGGAAAGTCACGTACGCATGGGTGGGGTGGAAGTTAGGCGCTCGTTTGTTTTCTTCCCCCCTCAATCGGCGCAGCAGATCGCGAGAGAGTGGGCGAAATGCGGAGGGCGGGCAGAGAAAAAGGGGAGGGGAAAGTCACGTAGGCCGTTGGAGTTTGATTGGACATTGGGGTACCGTAGTCAGGACCTCTGAGTGTGCTCTTCTCTGTTTACGCGCGGAGCCTTCGACGGCAGCGAGATTTTTATCTTACTTTAGGTGATTTGATGTGTAGGATGTGAAGATAAGGTAAATTATTGCATTTCCTTTGATGTTCAGAAGCCGTTCAAGACTAAACCTGTATTTTATGGTCTATTCAGACGGAGGAAAGGGAAATTTTGAAGGGAGGCAGCTTTTATATTAGTTTAGATGATTCATGGTATCAGATGCTAAAGTAAGGTAAAACATTGCCGATGTAGGAGGATAGGTGGTCAAGTTAGAGTTGAAATTGTAGCTAGAGGTGTGTTAAGTGGGTAAGACAAAAAAAGAACTTCAAAAAATGTAGGAGACCTCCAATCTTCATAAATCATGTAAATTTTGGACCTAAACTTGTAATTTCACTTGGTTTATATAACTTTGCGAAGCGAAAATGATTAAGATTTGTTCATAGTTGATGAGCAATCCAATTTACTTGTTTTCAAAACCAAAACTAGAATTTTTATTTTACTTTGTCATGAATAATATAAAAATATCACCAGAGTGTCATGTGCACTTTGAAACGTACTTTGAACGGGGAAAACGGGGTGATTAAGACTACAAAATAATAGTTCTGATATCGTGTTTCGCTATTGCAAAATAGAAAATACGTACGTGACTTTTCGGAGATCACTTTTTTTTGAGGTCTTGTTTGGTTTTCTAGTAAAAAAACGTTTGTCGGAACAACGTTTTTTGGATGCAGTTGAGTGTGAGTAACGATAATTTGTACTTGGAATGTGAGGTTTTTGATTCCATAGGCTTAGCTGAGCAAAAAAGTTGGAATTTTTGGAAAATCCAAAATTTTGCAATTTTAATCGCAGGTTTGATGACACAAATTTAGATTACAATTTCGTATGATATATGGTAGATTTTTATCTCGCTCTTTGCGGAAAACATCGATATTTACAACTCCAAAGCATCCCAAAGATAAAAAATTTCGGGATTTTCAAATTGAAAATTTCAGTTTCCATTTGAAGCGCTGAGTTGAATATTTTTACAAAAAGTTAATTTTTGCCACTCGAATTGCAAAAATCTGTCGAAATAGCGTTTCTCCTCGATCTGAAACTCTTTTTTTTCCATTCTGCTGTCTGCAAGACGCGTTTCTGCCTTTGCAGACGAGAGAGTATGGAAAATGAAGAGATTCGGGAAGAGAAAAAAGCGCTTTTCAGTCAGATCTTTGCGAATTTGAGCCGCAAAAATTAACTTTTTGTAGAAATATTGAGCTCAACTCTTCAAACGGAAACTGAAATTTTCTGTTTGAAAATCCCAAAAAAATTTTATCTTTGGGATGCTTTGGACTGAAAATATCGATGGTTTAAGCGAAGCGCGAGCTAAAAATCTACCATATACCATAGGAAATTCTAATCTAAATTTGCGTCATCAAACCTGCGATTGAAATTGCAAAATTTTGGATTTAACTTCGAAAATCCCAAAAAAAAAATGGGATTTTTTGGGATTAAAACCTTGGTGTTTCTGCTAAGAGCAAGCTGGAAATCTGAATTTATGCCCAGTTTCACCAAAATTTTTCAAAATTCCAGTACGTATTTTTCATCCAGTAAAATCGCTGCGAAAAAGTTTGAACGCGAATCGACCCAAAATTCGGCGAAAACAGCGAGATTTTTAGCCCCAACGAATTTGCGAACAAAGGGAATGCATGCATACCTGCTCCTAATTTAATCTCATTCCCCAAACCGGAACCGTTTAATTGGTCGGTTGCCTCCAAAATTCTGGGAATCTTCGAAGGGAAAAGGTTGATTTTTTTCGTTGGAATAAATTCCCCGACTTTCAAAGTGCATTAACAACTTGAATTCTGGGAATAAACTAAATGAAAAGTTGGAAGATTACAGATCAGAAAACTAACGCTGCGCGTTTGCTGAGTTTGTTTAAATTGGCCCATATTTACGCTAGAATTTTTTACTAGGCAGGCAAAAAGTCTGGTCATGTTTTGTGCGTGATTATGGCGTTGCGAGGATGATAAAATTCGGCGGGATTTGAAAGAAGAGCGCAATCTTAGGGCAACACAAACCTAAAGACAACATTCTTCTTATCAAGTGAAGGAAAGTGTATGTTTCGGGGAGAAATTATGTGACTACCTGTTTCCACCGTTGAGTGGTGTAATGTTTCCACAAAAAACCATTTTTTTATCGCAAAACATGGACCAAAAATTCTTGTTTTCGTAATGTGCGAATGAAAAATGCACTGTACTTTGATTGCCCTTTTCAAAAAAAAAAAAATTACAGCGGGGATCTGATCCAGTGGCAAAAAACGTACCATTTTGCATCCGGGAAGTCTTAAAAATGTGGCAAAACGCTTCCCTATCCAAGTGAAAAAACTTCTCGTTTTGTTAGGGAGAGGGCGCGCCCTTCAAAACGCAGTTTTTTCACTTGGAGAGGGCTGCACTTTGCCACATTTTTGATACTTCCCAGATGCAAAATGGTACTTTTTTTGCCACTGGATCAGGTCCCCACTGTATTTTGCACTTGGTGGGTCACAATGCATCGTGAATTTTACTTGTCGCCCTCGCACAGCGACGAGTAAAATTCACGGTGCACGGCGATCACGCAGAGTACGAGATGGATTCTTTTGGAAAGGGCAATCAAAGTGCATTGCGTTTTTCATTCGCACATTGCGGAAACAGGAATTTTTGGTCCACGTTTTGCGGCGAAAAAAGGGTTTTTTGTGGAAACATTACACTCTGCGGTGGAAACAGGTAGTCAATTAATTTCTCCACGAAACAAACATTTCCCTTCACTTGATAAGAAGAATGTTGTCTTAGGGCTTGTGCTCTGGCTTGAACCTTTTGTGAGATCAATTTGAGACCAAAAAGTTTTTTTACACCCGACGAACCCGTTGTTCGTAGTCTAGTCTGGCAGTGATTTGCGACTGCAAAGTGCATTTGCAGGGACTAAAACTACGCCTCCGAAAGACTGCTTGAAACAACGTCTCGACTTATTGTAACATAATCTTGTTGATGTCTGCAAAGCGGATTGTAAAAAAAGTCTCGAGAATGTAAACAAAAGATTGGACGTACTTGTGACAAGTTTCATCAAAGTCAAGTGCCCTTAAAGCTACGAAAACCGAATTCAAAGGCATAAGAGGTGTGTTATCTTTTTTGTCGTGCTCATTGAATCGTTTTGGCGAATTTGTTTGGCGACCGATAAGCAACTTCGCAGCGAAATAAAAAATCTTTCCCCGATAAAACTGGCCATTTGCCATTGGCTATAAAATTTTCAAGTTTCTTGTGCCCTTTGGCGGAAAGGACACAAGGGCGAAGAAAGCCAAAATTCGCAGCAGAAAACACGACTAATTGATTAGGATTACCGTTCGCAGACAGGTCAAGGTCGGAATGCCCCAGACGGCGGGGGTGAAACAACGCATGACATGGTTAAAAAAATCGCCAAAACTTTGAAAAAAACACTGGTGCTACTTCAAACTATTTGTCATCAAAATCTTGCTGAAAATTGCCGAAAATGTGGAATTTTCGCAAGTTTTCGATTGAAAAACCTGAGTGGTTTTTGCAAAGCGCTAACTAAAAATCTTACATACATCTTAGGAAGCCCTAATCTTTACTTGTGCCAAGTTTTATCGAAATCTAGCCGTCGTATTTTGAGCACTTCCCTTGAGAAGTAAATTGATCCAATTTTACAAGGAAAGTGCTCAAAGTTCGACGCCTAGATTTTGATGAAACCTTGGCACAAGTTAAGATTAGAACTTCCCAAAATGTATGTGAGATTTTTGGCTGTCGTTTTGCCGGAACTGCCGAGATTTTTCACATTTTCGGCAATTTTCAACAAGAGTTAATGACAAGCTGTTAGAAGCAGCACCAGCGGTCTAAACAGACCGAGAAAACCTCACTCTGTTCTAATCATTCCCGATTTTTTCACCACGTGATTCATCGTTTGAACTCTTCGTCTGGGTCATTTAATTTCGTTCGGTACGTTGTGGTGGAAAAATTGATTTTCTGCGTTTTTTTCTCGGACCATCGCCTGATCTTCCCATGGGCAAGGTCAGATGGCAAAAGAGTGTAAATTGGGCCCGGCCCGGAACTTTTTGCTCCTCAGCTGTTATGGATTATATCCTCAAAATTCAAGGAGACTCTTACAATTTCATGAGACTCCTTATATAGATGCGTTATTTGCACTTTAAATAATCGCATTTGTCTGTCTGAAAAGTCGAGTTCTTCTCCGCGAAATACGTATTTCCCTTTTTTTGATAAGAAAAATGTTTTAATAGGGCTTGTGCTCTGGTTTGAACCTTTTGAGAGATCAAACAGAGACCGAAAAGACTTTTTATCTCCCTGCGCGCCCGCCACTACAAGAAAACTTATTGTACACGCCATTTATGGCTCCATTCGGGCACATCTCGTTACACATGCCGTTTCGGAGGTTTGCATGTTTCACTCCATTTCGGCTAGACTATGAACTCGACTATTTTTAACACCAAAAACTTGCGTTTGGATTATTTATGGTAGAGCGACAACGATCGGTTGTAACATTGCAGAATCGTTTCATTGAAGCGTGCCGGGACGTGACTTTGTTTAGATGACGTGACAATCCTCAGTTTGAAAAACAATCCAGTGAACGCACACTTTTTCGGAGCTTAAAGATGCCGGGATTACGGTAGCCCGCGTCTCGTGGCTGCCTCGCCATTGGAAGGAGAAAAATAAAGTTTGTTTATCGGCGGAGAAATTGGAAAAAAGATAAAAATTTTTTGTTGGTTCTGCGACTTCAGCATGCTCCGAACTCGTAGTAATGGCTGGCTGGGGAAGTGGATTACGGTAAAAAGGCGTTAAAGATCGAAAAAACGGATGATCTGGTGTATTGTAACGTAAAAAAGAAGATTGCAGAATTCGATAAAACGTGGCGAAAATTGAAATTAATGCTTTCAAAGGCAAATGCAAAATTTTTAGCTGCCGATTTGCAGAGAAAAATCAGAGTTTTAGGCCGAAATATCAGTCTGTCGGGGAAATAATGAGCACTCTGCCGCATCGAAAATCGCATCCCTGAAAAGTTCACTTCGCGCTTTGTAGCTGAAGCCGAGAATATGCAACGATTTTAAGGCAAGAGTCTATGGAAAATGAGGAGAGACGGCCAGAGAGAAAAGAACTATTTGCGCCGTATTTTACGAGGTCTTGTGTTCTGTAAAAATTTGCTTCATATTTACACAAAACTTGAGAAAAATCACGTCTATTCCGCATATCAATCTGTCGGGAAAATAATGAGCACTCTGCCGTTTCAAAATTCGTTGAAAATCGCATCGCCGTCGAGAAGATGAATTGTGCGCGGCAAAGTCGAATTGCTTCTCACTTCAGATACATACTCTGTCTGTCGGGAAAATAATGCGCGCATTGTCGCAGGACCGATCCCAAGTGAAAAGCAATTTGATTTTGCCGCGACACAGTTCGTTTTCTCGGCGGGCGATGCGATTTTCGCTGCGGCAGAGTGCTCATCATTTTCCCGACAGACTGATATGCGGAATGTACGTGATTTTTCTCGATTTTTGTGTGAATATGGAGAGAATTTTTTACAGAACCTAAGGCCTCAAAAATACGGAAGAAAATGTGTTTTTTTCTCTGGCCGTCTCTCCTCATTTTCCATAGACTCTCGCCTTAAAATCGTTTCATAAATCGGCTTTAGCTACAAAGCGCGAAGTGAACTTTTCAGGGGTCAATTTGTGTGTACTACATGTCCTTGATAGTGCAGCATTCGAAGAAAAACAATCCAGTCTAAAAATGGAGTCGTCTTTTTTTGCGGCGCTTGGATTTTTTATAATTTTGCACACATATTGTAGCTAGGCTACGTATTATCCTAGCTACAATATGTGTGCTTATATCTTGAAAATTTTAGCTTGCGCTTTGCAGGGAGAGCTGAGATATTCAACGGTCTTTGTGGCCGAGAGAGTATACGAATTGTGGAGAGTGAAAGAGGAAAACTTTTTGGCCGTATCTTCGCCAGCTTCGTGCGGAAAAAATGATTTTTTGTGGGAACATTACTCTCTACAGTAGAAATAGACACAAAGCTTTTCATCCCGAAGGTTCGCAAAAAAAATTTTTTTTTTCAATTTTTCCAACTTTCGGCCCAAAAATCTCGGTTATTTCCGAAAATCGCAAACTAGGAGTCTTGCATACCTCATAGAAAAAAATATTCAAAAATTTGCACCAAGTTTCATCAAAATCTGAGCGTCGCACATGAAGTAGATATCAGCCTGTCGGGAAAATAATGAGCACTCTGTCGCATTGCAAATCGCATCGCCATCGAAAAAATGAATTGTGGTCACGGCAAAATTGAATTGCTTTTCACTTCAGATTTATCTCTATATGTCGGGAAAATAATGAGCATAATGTTGATGCGCCAATCGCAAAGTGAAAAGAAATTTGATTTTGCCGCGACACAATTCATTTTCTCAGCGGAGCGATGCGATTTCCGCTGCGACATTTTGCTCATTATTTTCCCGACAGACTGATATCTACTCAATGTGCGACGCTCAGATTTTGATGAAACTTCTTGGTACAAATTTAGACAAATTTTTTCCAAGAGATAGTTCGCGTGATCGGCGAACGTGAAACGAAGCGATAAATTATCGCCGACTTCCCCAACAGTTAAAACTTGGAGTTCGTCATCTCTCTTCGTCAAACGGTTTTATTATCGGAATTCGTGGAGGTGCGATTAATCACGTAGAGAAGTCACAAAATAGAACGAATCCCGTGATGGATTAATTGGTCCTTTAAGCGAACCGAAAAGTTCAAGGTTCTGTACATCTTCACACCGCCTTTTAAGGCGTTGTTTTTGTGATTCATTCGGAGCAGCAGACACTGTTCGATTGGCCATGAACTTTGTCAAAGTTTGTGGCGCTCTCGGTGCACGTGTAGCCGTCCGGACAGCGGTCCTCCTCGTCCGGAGAGGCGCAAACAATCGAGGAAGCGGGATTGCGCCCGCCTAGGAAGAGCTGACGGCCATTCGGGCACACTGAAAGTATACAATCAAAGAATCAATGAATAAAAAAACTATCTATAATGTTGGTGTACAACGAGTTCCTTATCAGTCTGTCGGGAAAATAGTCAGCACTTTGTCGCATCCAAAATCGTCGCTAAAGTGAAAAGTAATTCGACTTACAGGGGAAGTACCCCAAGTGCGACGCTCGGATTTTGATGAAACTCGGCACAAATTTAGAATATTTTTTTCTAAGATGTATGCGAGAATCCTAGCTCGCGCTTTTCAGAAACAACCGAGATTTTTAGATCGAAAGTCGGCGAAAATTTAGGACTTTTTGCCGAATTTCAGCACGAAAAGTTTCATGCCAATTTATACCGTAAAGGATAATGTTTCTACAAAAAATCAAATTTTTCCGCGCGAAACTGCCAAAGTTATGGCCAAAAAGCGTTTTTCTCTCTGACCGCTCTCCACGTTTAGCGTGCTCTCTCGGCGGCAAAAAGCGTTCAATATCTCAGCGGCGCCTGCAAAGCGCGAGCTAAATGTTTCAGGAATTGATATTTAGTCCATACCCGACGTGTGTGCAAAATTTAAAGAAAATCCGAGCGTCGCACTTGGGGTACTTCCCTTGTTAGTTCGGCGGCGAGACAATTCAGTTTCTCCGCGGCGATACGACTTTAGATGCGACAGGGAGCTCATTATTTTCCCGACAGACTGATAACAAAAAATATGTTTTCGTTTCAAAGACACATCATTGTACCGAAGCAAATTTTGGCCTAGAATTTGACTGACTTCTCCTCTGTTGAGTTCTTAAATATTTATTCATAACAGAGGTGAAAAACTTGGACTGCGGACCTTAAATTTGGATGAAACTCGGCAAAAAATTTAGATTATTTTTTTGAAAGACATGCGTCAGTTGAGATTCCAACTTTTTCTTCCTGGAGAGCGGTCGGTTTTTTCTGTCCACCCATGCCGTTCCGGGCACAAAGGGCTAAGCCTGGGACCGTAGCTGTTCATCGTAATGGATTGCTTCTGCCGTCAATGCTTTAACATTTAAAAATCAGGAAAAAGTTCCTTATTTTGGCCACAACAAAGGCACTCCGCGAACTGCGCCCCAGCTTGGGCACTAAAGTTAGGAAAAAACGCTTCGACCTAGCTGACACTGAATTACTATAATAGCTCTATAGTTTTAAGGGTACCTACGAAGGCTGTGACGACTCATTTAGTTCCATACGGAGGCAATAAGTTTAGTTCCGGACATGTTCCATCGTATAAAGTGTAAAATCACAGGCTGCAGCCGTTTTTGAAGGGTAAGGTGGTACGTAAAAAAGAAGGGACCTCACTAAGTAAATCCACTGTCCGGGCATTGACAACGATGAATTGAGCGTACCCGCTAAATTTGGGGTAATCCCGACCAGTTTCCGCAAAGTTATAAGTTGTGGCCAAAATAAGGAACTTTTACCCAAGTTTCTACCGTCAATGCTTTAACATTTAAAAATCAATCCAAAACGAGGGAAAATTGGGGCAGTTCAAGAAATCGTTGGAAACGGGAGGGATCAGCATCAATTCGGCATCCCCCTATGCACGACCGTTTGGGCGCTTCAGGATCGAATGGATCGACAATGCTGGCAAGACTCATTGCCTCCGATGGAGCGATCTTACCCTGACCGAACAATGGAAACCATTATGATTCACTCCATGATTTTTTTTGCATGTGATTAGTTTACATAAATTGAATTGAATATGCGACAGTTTTTCTGCGAATTTTGGCATGAAAGGTAAATATGCTGCCTATTTCTACCGTAGAGGGTGATGTTTCCTCAAAAAAGAAAATCAATTTTTTTCTGTGCGGGCCTATCAAAGGTATGGCCGTAAAGTGTATCTCTCTGGCCGCTCTCCGCGTTTCGCGTACTCTCTCGTCCGCAAAAGTGGTTGAGTATCTCGGCTTTCCCTGTAAAGCGCAAGCAATTTTCGCAGGACTAGATATGCGCCTTATCTGCCGACGCGTGCAAAAAAAGAGAAAATCACGTGCGGTATTTTAGTGTATGTTCTAGTGTAGGGTTCGTAGGGTGCAAAAAAATTTGTTGGTTTCTGTTTGATCTCACAAAAAGTTCAAGCCAGAGCACAGGCCCTAAGACAACATTCTCCTTATCAAGACAAGGAAAGTGTCTGCTTCGCAGAGGAAGTGGCCACCTGCTTTTCTGTAGAGTGTGATGTTTCCACAAAAAATCAATTTTTCCAGCGCGAAACTGGTAAAGATACGGTCAAAAAAAAGTCTACGGACTACTTTTGAAAGGCGCAATAATACATAGGTGGGCCAAGAAGTCTTGACATGCCCGCACGGTGTAATTTGAAGCTGCAAAATGAACATGTTAGTACTTTTTGGACCACCTAGTATTATGCTTTTCCGAAATTCTGTAGACTTTCAAATTTTTTGGAAATACCATCGCCAGTTTCGCGCGGAAGAACTAGAGTTTTTGTGGAAACATTACACTCCACGGTAGAAACAGGTAGTCACTTAAATTTGTCTCCCTGAAACAAACATTTTCTTTCACTTGATACGAAGAATGTTGTATTAGGGCTTGTGTTCTGACTTGAACCTTCAAATAAACTAATTAAAAAAAACGCTCACGAGAATCAAGATGTTGTTCTTGTAATTTTGTGGCGTGATTCATTAGGGTTGGGCATCAAGCCCAAGGAATTCACAAGGCAGACAAAAAAGTCTTGAGATTTTTTCGCAGACCGCGGACTTTGCAGACATGTCAGGACTTTTGGCCTGGTAAATTGCTTGAGAAATTGATCCTCAACTCCTACGAATAATGCCCACAAAGTCAAAAGAACATGTCCACTGCTCATCAATATCAGTAGGTCGTCACAGAAAAAACCAAAAATCTATTTTGACTACAGTGGGGGAACTGATCCAGTGACAAAAAATGTACCACTTTGCATCCAGGAAGCATCAAAAATGTGGCAAAATACGCCCCTCTCCAAGTGCAAAAACTCTTTTTGTGAGGAAAAAAGGCGCGCTCTTCAAAACAAAGTTTTTTTTTCACTTGGAGAGGGAAGCATTTTGCCACATTTTTGATACTTCCCGGATGCAAAATGGTACGTGTTTTGCCACTGGATCAGGCTCCCTACTGTATCAGATATACTCGTCTGTCGGGAAAATAAAAAAAAATTTTGGTGCGCGACTGCACTCTTTTTTTCGACGAGGCGAAACATTTTATGTTGCGACGACCTGCCGTTTGTTTCCCGACAGATTGAAAGTAAAAATCAGTCTGTCGGGAAAATAACGGCGGATCGTCGCATCAAAATGTCTCGCCTCACCGCTATCGCGCGCCAAATCTCCAGCGTCGCAAAGCGATGATGGGCGATTCCGAGGCGCGACGATCCGCCGTTATTTTCCCGACGGACTGATACACCCCGCACATGAATGTTTTGAAAGAGATTCCAAATGCACAGTGCATTCTTCATTCGCACTGTGCTAATTTTGTTTGTTGCACAAGCCCACTTTTGACGCCAACCGCACTGTGCGAAAACATGTCAAGAATTTTCGTCCCGCCCAAAATTATATGGTATAATTTATACCCCACTTTTTGCGTATATTTTGATCCATGTCAACAGTTTTCGAACCCTCTTTAACAAAGTCAAAACTACGCGCAATTTTTACTCGTAGCCCTTTACAACCCTGACCTGACACGGACTTTGTAATAAACAGTGATCACGAAATTGAACTTTCCAATGACAAAGATCGCTTTGCAACGGTGAAAAAATGGAATGTAATGGAATGGAAACAAACATTGGGGAAGGATCTGAAAAGGGTCGCAATTCCGACAGATTTTCTTTAAATTTTGCACACACATTGAGTATAGAAGACGTGTCAATTCCTGAAAATTTTAGCTCGCAATTTGCAGAGAGAGCCGAGATATTCAACGAACTTAGCGGACGAGAGCGCACGTGACATGCGGAGAGCGGTCAGAGAGAAGACCAATTTTTGGCCGTATCTTTGTCAGTTTCGCTTGGAAAACAATGATTTTTTGTGGAAGTATTACACTCTTTAGTATAAATAGGCATGGAACTTTTCATAGCTAAATTTTCAAAAAAAAAAAAAAAAAAAAAAAAAAATTTCCAATTTTCGGACAAAAAATCTCGGTCATCCTTATACATCGCGAGCTAGAAATGTGGTATGTGTCTTAGAAAAAGTCATTTTTAATTTTTGCCAAGTTTAAGCAAGATTCATCACCAAAAAAATTTCAAATTTTGGGTCTCGACACGAAAACATTATTTTTAAAAACTCAAAAAAATTGAGTAAAAAATGAGAAAGTCGTTCTAAAAAGAGCATTTTCATTAATTTTTCAAAAAATTTTTTTTTTTCATGACTCACCCGGCAATACGGCCCCTTTCTTTTCAGCGCAGCAAACCCGTTTCCCAGCCTTGATGCTGAAAATGCAATCAGCCGTGGGGTTGGAGCAGTCATTCGGACTCGAGCACAACTCTTTATTCGCGTTCTCGGCGAACGCATGATGACATTCGTTGGCTTTTACATTGTGAAAAGCTTCAATTAGTAATACAAATAGGCCAAAAGCGCAAAATTTGGCCATTTTTCGATTTTTTGTTTCAAAAAATACTTGTAATAGACGTAAATTGTAATAAACAGTAACAAAAATGTCAAATTTCGAATTTTGGATATCTCGCCCGAGGCCAAATCGTGGTTTTTTAAACCGAAATCCCATTGTTCCGTATGCAAATATTGCGATTTGCACGCGGATTAAAAAATATTAATACACTCTTTGTTTTTTGGAGACAAAAAACGACACACAAATAATGCAAATACTCACTGTATTTGCGTTTTTTGGAATGTGGATTTTGCATTACGAAAAATAAAAAAAAATTGTGGGAAAAACGCCTGAGGGGAGTTTCGAAAAAAGTGATATTTTTTGATGAATACTACAGTGGCGGACCTAATCCAGTGGCAAAAAAACGTACCATTATGCATCAGGGAAGTATCAAAAATGTGGCAAAATGCTTCCCTCTACAAGTGAAAAAAACTTCGTTTTGAAGGGTTTTCGAGTCAGCGACAGTTCGGGTCAACGATACTATGGATTGTGTTGGTTCGTCGTTCTATGCATGGGGAAGGCTAGGAGAAAGCTTAGTTAGTTGAAATAATAAGATTGATCGTGTCCTAGGACAGCTTAACACTTGTTTTGAGGTATTTTACGTGCACTCGCATCAATAATATTCATAGGGGAAGTACTCCAAGTGCGACGCTCAGATTTTGATGAAACTTGGCACAAATTTAGAATAATTTTTACTAAGATATATGCGAGAATTCTAGCTCGCGCTTTGCAGAAACAACCGAGATTTTTAGATCAAAAGTCGGCGAAAATTTTGTACTTTTCGCCGAATTTCTGCTCGAAAAGTTTCATGCCTATTTCAACCGTAAAGGATAATGTTTCTACAAAAAATCAAATTTTTCCGCTCGAAACTGCCAAAGTCATGGCCAAAAAGCGCTTTTCTCTCTGACCGCTCTCCACGTTTAGCGTGCTCTCTCGGCGGCAAAAATCGTTTGATATCTCGGCCGCGCCGGCAAAGCGCGAGCTAAAACTTTCAGGAATTGATGTTTAGTCCATACCCGACGTGTGTGCAAAATTTAAGGAAAATCTGAGCGTCGCACTTGGAGTACTTCCCCTGTCAGATAAAACTTACAGAAATTTGTTGTTTGCCGAAATTTTCGATCTTGTTTATGTTACATTAGCTCAGGGTAAAGAAAACTAACGTTCGTAAAAGATGAAGGTAGAAAAGGTGGACATATTGTGAGCCTTCGTCAACTCTCCGCCGAGTCTTCGCAGAGCGTCCGTCGATAATCAACGGCTTTGCCAGGCCTTGTAGGCACTTCCTACAACCTTTCTTGGCCATCCACTTGCTCTTCGTCCGTCCCGTAGCGATCCATTTTTCTTCACACACTGAATGTCGCCGAAATTACTGCAGTGACTTTGCGAACCCACTAGTATTGCTTCAAACATCCCATCGCTTTCAACGTATATATCTTTTATTGAAATGTCGTCTCACCGAGATCAAAATGCGAAAACAAAAATAGGAAAACAAGGAGGACCTCGTATCAGTCGAGGGTTTTTCGGAACTGGTAAAAGACGTTGCACGTACAAATTTAAAACTCTGTAAATTCTCTGGAAAAACAAGACCGGATTGGGTTGGGAAATTCAACGAGTTCAACGATGACCGGGAGTACAATTGCTCAGAATATGTGTTCATCCGACTATATCTAATATGTTTGTCGAAAGGAAGGACTAGAAAGTTGGCTATCAAAAAATTCAAAAAATCCACGAAAAAATCAAAAAAAGTATTGTTAGACGGAACAGAGGTTACTGTATGTTATTTGTATTGTGTGTTTTCCCCGACTATTCTAACCGTTATTTACAATTACTATGGTTTCTTTACGCAACACCCGGGAATTGGGTCCCTATGAGCCGATGAAAGATTGTTAGAAAAATGTACAATTACAGTTGGGAGTTGAGGTTATGAGCCATGACATAGGTGTGGTGCAGAGACTGAGCTTTTACAATTTTGCCGGAGGGGGTTTCATCTTGAAGTGGGGGCGGAGGAACGGGATTTTTTGGCAAATCGTCCAATTTTTTGATGATAATTCGATTTTCAGCGGTTTTTCTCAAATTTTTTCAAAGCTTGTGGGCCATTTTTGAAGTGATAGGGAGGGCTGATACCTCAGGGAATATTTTGCAACCCTGCTGCAAAATTTTGCAACACTTTCCGCCTAATTATCGACCAATCTTTGAGACTTTTTCTCCAAAATTCTATTTTTTTGCTTAATTCCCCGTTTTGATCTCAAATTTAGCCTACAACTTTGAATCTTTCGCCTCAACAAAGCTATTTGAAGCCAACATCTAATAACCAAGCCCCCAGGGAGCGTGTTGACAGCACAACGCCAACAAAAACTAATCTTCCCTTGGGGGCACACCGGAAAAGGACGAAAAAAAGAAACGTCATCACCGCGAAAGCAATGAACATTGCGAATAGAATTCTGAGGTGTAACGGAAGATGATGTTGCTAATTTGTAGTCCAGCTCGTTTCCGATGGGTGTTTGAGCGGTTGCCTAAGGGAAAATTTGAAATTTAGGGTGTAAAGTGGGAAGATCTTGGAAGCTTGAGGAAAAATTGAGAAAATGCTAAAAATTTCAAATTTTTTGTGGCCGGGACTGTTACAGATCAAACGCTGAGACTATAGGGTACTACCGAAAGAAATTTTTAGTTTGCCTGAGGCATTATTTTCCAAGATATAGCTCAAAAAATTAAAATTTTTGGGAATTTTGAGGGAAATTTCAAAAAATCTCGAATTTTTCATAGGGTAACAATATATGTTTGCCCGTTTTTCTTATTAAATAAGAGGTTATCATCTGGTATTTGAATTATCATCAAAAAAATTGGAATAATTTGCCAAAAAATGGCAAAAAAGACAAAAAAAGACAAAAATCCATGCGGATTTCTCTCCAAACTTCGAACATCTCACACAGAACCGTTCGTATCATGTGAACCCACTCTTGTTGTGGAATTTGTGTTCGTCCGCCTCCTCCTCCTCCTGATACCGCTCCAGTTCGTCCTTGATTTGCGTGGTGATCAACGGCACGTAGCCCGCAAGTGGGTCGGTCACGTCGAACAGCCCGTAGTCCACCTCGTACTCGTTGCGCTTCGCGTTCAGGTGCACCATGGGCGTGAAGCGGCGGCCCCACTCAATTTCCCAGGGCAGGAAGGAGGTGCGCGCCTGGAAGGTGGCGCCGGTCGCCTCCACGATCCCTTCGACGGTCATGATGATCTCGAAATCGTTGGAGGTCGTGTCTTCGGGCGTGAGGCCGTAGAGCGGCGAGTCCTCGTCGATGATGTGTCGGATGATTATTGGCCTGCAAAGGGAAGGGGTTGAATTTTGAAGGGTTTTGTCGGATTTTGAAAAATTTTGGCAAAAATTAATTTAAAAGTGAAAAAAATGAAAAAAAAAAAAAAAATTTTTTTGAGGGTTGGTGGTAAAGAACCGGCCATAACACAAAAAATTGAGGTCGGATTTACTCCAAATTCTTGACATATGATCTATTTAGAGTCAAAATCTACTGCTGAAAATTTTATCTGCCCCTGTGCAGATTCAGCAGAGATATTCAACAATCTTTGCTGACCTAGATATCTAAAAAATCTCGATTGTTTTTGCACAGATGAAGCTAGAAATAACTCATATACCATAAAAAAATCCTAAAAACCCCTGATTAAGCCTGTTCTAAATCCCATCCAAATCTAGAATAAAAAAATTAAAATTTTGGGTCCCAACGCGAAAACAATAAAATTTTCGGAAATCAAAAATTCAATGGGAAAAGTGAAAATCATCGACAAATATGGATTGAAATGGAAAAATTCACTATTTTTGGCGCTTTTTTGTCCAGATTTTTTTGGATAATTCTCCCAAAAAATCTTGTTTTCAACTTACCACAGTAGAAGGACCCGATCCCATCCACTGTCGTATCCCACATTCATATCTCGGAAGCCGACGAGCTCTTTTTCGCCGTGCTGAAAATAAAAAAAATTGAAAAAAAAAATTTTTTTTTGAAATTTCAAATTTTTTTTTATTCCAAAAACGATCCAAAAGTATCATTTTCCTCCCAAAAAATCTCAAATTTTTAAATAAACAAAATTTTAATTTAATCTGAAATTAAAAAAAATCGAAAAATTTTTTTATTCCAAAAACAATCCAAAAGTATCATTTTTCGCTCCAAAAAATCTTAAATCTCAATTAAAAAAATTTTAATTTTCATTTCGAATAAAAAAAAAACAAAAAAATTCAAAATTTTTTAATCCCAAAAACGATCCAAAAGTATCATTTTTCGCTCCAAAAATCTCAAACCTCACATGATTAATCCGCGTCCGCGCCATGTACATTCGCACGTGGGACTCGGCCAGATACAATTTCTGCTGGATGTCCGCAATCCGCACCATCAGCGTGGGGCGCCGGTCGTTTTCGTCGATGGGGCCGATCACGGCCTTCTGGCTGAACCGCATCTCTTGTTTCCGTTTCTTGGGCCGCAACACCTTGGCCACAACGATGCCGGCCAGCATGGTCTGCAGCAGGAGGCCGACCACGATTTGCAGTGAGAGCGTGATGAATGCCGGAGGGCAGATCTCCGTCATGTAGCGAGAACCGTAACCTATTGTTTGCTGGGATTCGAGGCTGGAAAAACGTTTGATTAAAGCTTGAATATGTAAAGTTTTTGCGAAAGAATGGTCTGGAATTATGGTTAAACGCTCTGAAATTGCTTTATTTAGCTTGTTTTCTTAGTACTTTAGCTTTTAGGACAATAATTTCATCAAAAATTTTCGCGGCCGAAAGCGGCCGAAAATTTAAAAAGTCACGTTTTGACATAAAATAGCGTCTAAAGAGTCCAAAAATGGCTCAATCCAGATAGCTACTGCAATTTTTATGGGCTAAATGACCAAAAATCGAAGAAAATTTTTCGCGGCCAAAAGCGGCCGAAAGTGAAAAATCATTAAAATTATCTGCTGCAGGGCTAGAAATGACTTGGAAATGGCTTATTTAACAGTTTTATTGCTATTTCGATCCAAAATTTCGTCAAAAATTTTCGCGGCCGGCCAAGGATTTAAAAAAAATTACTGGAACCTTGATTTGGCCTAAAAATCACTTCTAGAGTCTTGAATTCACATATCAACTGTTTTTTTTGCTATAGAATTTCAAGAGGATTGGCAAAAAATAGTATTTCCGGGATTTTTCTGTTTAAAAATCTCGCTTATTTCTGCGAATTCTGCAAAGCGCAGACTAAAAATCTGGCATATGCGCTGAAAGAGCCTAATCTAAATTTATACCAAGTTCCATCGAAATTTAGGACCTTGAAAATTCAAAATTTTGGGTCTCGACACGAAAACAATAAAATTTTAAAACTTGAAAATTTAGGATAAAATCAAAAAATAATAATACTACACTCCTGTGTGATTTTTTTCATGCCATAAACATTTCTTAAAGCCCAACTTTACATAGGTTTTCACTCACCTAAACAAAAACGCGCCCACAAAACTGTGCACGTTGGCGATGCATTGGCGATGCTCGGGCCGCTTCTGCATGTCGCCGCTCAGGTGCACGATCAAGTAGTAGATGAAGCCGAAGAAGATCCAGGACAGCACGAAGCCGGCCGCGAACACCGTGATCACGCTGCGCCAGGAGTACTCGATGAGTAAGTGAAACCAGTTTCTGCAAATTTTCGAAGGTAAAAAACAATGGTTACAAGTGGTACAGGGTTACGGTGTGGTGCGGAACAAGACAAACCGTGATATTTTTTTTGGGTTTTTGTTTATTTTTTTTGATTTTTAAGATTTTTTATAACGATTTTTTGAGAGAAAAAGTCTCTACCAGTCTGTCGGGAAAATAATGTGGATTTGTCGCGCCATTTTTTCTCGCTTTGCAAAAGCCAGCCGTGGCTGAGAATTTGGCCTCGCCTTGACTGCGAAAAGAACAGATATTTTGCTCCGACAAATCCACATTATTTTCCCGACAGAGTCATATTTTAAAGTTTTGGAAGGCAATAGGCGAGAGAGAGAGAGAGAGAGAGTACGCGAAAGGTGGAGAGCGGTCAGAGAAAAAGTAAAACTCACTTTTTGGCCATATCTTTGGCAGTTTCGCATGGAAAAAGCTGATTTTTTGAGGAAATATTACACTCTACGGTAGAAATAAGCATGACATTTTTGATGATAAAATTCGTAAAAAAAAATTTTAATTTTTTGCAAGTTTTCGATTTAAAAATCTCGGTTGTTTTCGCAAAACGCGAGCTAGGAGTCTCGTATGTGTCGTAGTAAAAATTATTCTAATTTTATACCGAATTTCATTAAAATCTAAGGGTCGAACTTGAAGTTTAATACTTCAATTTTTTGGTGGGAAAGGTGTATTTTTTATTTTAAAAATAATTTTTTTGGCCGAAAAAGAATTTTTTAGCTAAAAACATAAATTTTTTATCTTTTTATTTTTCAAAAAAAAAATTTTTTTTTTTTAATTTTTTTTTGTGCAAACTAAAAAAACCAAGGATCCCATTTAGGATGGTAAAGAAAAATGTTAGCAGTAATGGAAAAAGTAAGAAAACGTAGAACAACAGTCGTACGATAGCTAAGCGAAACTAATTTGAAGTTAAAAAAACAGTGGGAAATTGAATATATCCGCAAAAATTTATAAGATTTTTTGAAAATTTTTTATTTTTATTTTTTTTGGAAAAAACCACAACAAGAATTCCAAATACAACTCACATAGAGAAGCACTCCAAAAATAACAATATCCGAAATTTTCTTGATTAATTTTGAAGGACGAAAACTTCTAAAGCCTATTTCAAAATTTGCGAAAAAATAATGAAAAATCCTGAAAAATCAAAAAAAAACGAAAAATCAAAAAATTCCAAGAAAAAATCAATTTTGAAAATTCGAAAAATCCCCAAGAAAATAGAAAATTTTTAAAAAAATTTTTGAAAAATCTAAAATTCCACAAAAATTTCACAAAAAATCCTAAAAAAAATGCAAAAAAATCAAAATTTTTCGTCCAAAAAATTTTTAAAAATCTGAAATTTCCAAAAAAAAATCCAAAAAATCAAAATTTTTCGTCCAAAAAATCAAAAAAAAATTCCAAAAAATCAAAAATTTTTCTTCCAAAAAATTTTTAAAAATCTGAATTTTCAAAAAAAAAATCCAAGAAATCAAAATTTTTCGTCCAAAAAATCCTAAAAAAATTCCAAAAAATCAAAAATTTTTCTTCCAAAAAAATCAAAAAATCTCTAATTTGACCCAAAAAATCTGAAATTTCAAAAAAAAAAAAAAAAAAAAAAATCCAAAAAATCAAAATTTTTCGTCCAAAAAATCCCAAAATTCCCCTCAAAAATTCCCCCAAAATCTCGGATATATTCACTCCACACCGTGGGGGAAAACTGGCGACAGAAAGCGTTGAGAAAACGAGGGCAAAGGTCTGCTGAATTCTTACTGTTTCCAGAAGCAGACCCACCTGTACAAGCTCAGGTATGGGCTTTGGTTGTGGATGGGGCGGACCAGGCACTCGCCGTTCTTGGCGACGAGTCGTGGGAACTGCTTGCGGCCCGCCTTGTCGCCGAGCTCGAGTTGGCCGAGCGAGGGCCGTTTCGCGAACTTTTTGTCGGGCGGCGCCGCGTTCGGATGGATCGAGTTGGGCAGCGAGTTGCTGAGCAGGTTGTTCGTCATCATCAGCAGCGAGCCGTTGTTGTTGGCGGTGGCGGTGTTGGAGGACTGCAGGTTGAGGCGCGGCACCTGCTGCGAGCGCGTCGTCGGGTACGGCAGCGAGTTGGAGTTGTTGTTGGTGTCATTGGAGTTGGTGGAGGTGTTCAGGATGGACTGGTGCGTGTCGTCCGTGAAGGTCAGAGACGGCCGGGAACGTTGCGCTGAAAAATTGGAAATTTAAGGGAGAAAAAATGATTTTTACGTGGAAAAGGATGACTTTCATTCTGAAAAAAAGTAATTTTCATGTGGAAAACAACGATTTTTATTTTGAAAAAGATGATTTTCATTTTGAAAAAATTGATTTTTTTGAGAAAAAATTCAAATTTCAAACGAAAATTTTTTTTCTCCAATTTGGCTGAAACTTGGCGCAAACTAAAAGCAACATTTTCTTAGATACATCTAAAAATTTGAGCTCGCGTTTTGCAGAAACAACCGAGATTTTTTCGGGAAAAAAATCAAAAAAGTCACAATTTTCGTTATTTTTTCACCAAAAATCAACTTTTTCTGTGAAAAAATCCGAAGAAATTTAGTAATTTTCTATATGCAACGATTATTCAACAAAAAAAAATTGATCTTAAAACATTAAAATTTAATTTTTCTCAAAAATCAATACTTTGACAAAATGTCACAAAATTGACCAAAAATTACAAATGAATCTTGTGAGCGTCTGGTCATGCCGACTTATCTGTAATTCTTTAAATGAAACCTTATTGCGGACTTTAATCGATTAATTTCCAAATTTTCGAAGCCAGTGAAACCTTGCAAGCTTCGAGATTTTTTACAGCTACCGACTAATGAAGAGTACAAAGTTCTGTGTGAAAAGTTGCCACGAGAAATAGCAAAATCTTTTTAGCTAAAAATTTTTGCCGCCTAGACCGCTTGAAAGCTTTATAATCACTTTTATATGTTACACTACCCATCTGAAGCTCTTTTTCGAATTTAGTGTCAAGCTGACTAATAAAACCTAACTGCCATAGGGTATGTGAAATTTTTGGATACTAGGGAGCCTATACTACACACCGAAAAAATTTACCGACATTGAGCCTCATTGTAAACACCTTTCTAATCCCATTTTTATGTTACACTACCCATCTGATGCTGCTTTTAGAATTTGGGGTCAAGTGGCAAACCAACTTAGTTTACCGTAGAGCCCATGCTATTTCTAGATACTAGAGAGCCTATACTACACATACAATTGTGTAGTATAGGCTCTCTGGCACTGAGCCTCATCTTAGACACCTTTGTAATCACTTCTACATATTACACTAACCATCTGATGAGCTTTTTCAAGTTTTAGGTCAATTGGACTAATAAGCCTAGATTGCCGTAAGGCACATGCCGTCTGTAGATACTAGAGAGCCTACACTACCAATAAAATTGATTTGCTGACCCTGAATTTCATTTTGAACTACTGTAAAATCACTTTTATATATTGCACTACCCATCTGATGCTTTTTTTCGAATTTGGGGTCCATTTGACTAATAAGCCTACATCGCCGGAGGGCATATGCCATTTCTAGATACCAGAGAGTACACTACTCATAGAATTTATTCACCGACTCTGAGTCTCACTCTAAACACCATTAAAATCACTTCCCATCCATGCCCACTCCAATATCCAGCCCCTCAACTCACCGATTTTGGGGCTCTGCAGCTCCTGGTCGCTGCTGCATTCGTCGGCATCCAGCAAGGGCAGATCACTGTGGTCGCCAATGGGGTGCTGGTTGCTCGAATCCACGTGATTCATGCCAAACGCAACCAGCTTTGCGGGCTCCTCGTCTTTCCGCCTCAGGGCGAGAAACGTTTCTTTGGCCGAAAGATAAAGATAGGAGGAGAGGGAACGATGAGTCTCGCCAATTTTACTGCACAGTGAGGCCAAGGGTCTGAAGCGAAATTTGCATAAAACAAAAAAATTTTGAAAATCCGCGGAAAATCGCGAAAAAATGTGAAAAAATGTGTAAAAATCGCAAAACCCCTAAGGCAAAATATTTTAAAATACTATTTTCAGAGCTAAAATACTACGGTGGTATAGTTTTTATCATAAAAACTTTAAAAATTTGCATAAAATTTTATTAAAATCCCAAAATTAATTTAAAGTCATCATAAAAATTTCGCCCAAAAATTCTCAAAATTACTGGTTAAACCCTCCGAAATTGTATTTTGTAGAATGTGTACAACAATAGAGCATCACGTTCCGCTCGAAGAACACAAAAACAACAAAGGAAATGGCAAAATTTACAGAAACTTATATTATACTAGGCAAATTTCGGGGAAATCTGATAAAAGAAGGTCAATAAGCATCGCAAAAATAAACAAAAATGTCATCATCGCACTTGATACGCTCTACAGGCCCCATACATTACTTGTATTAGGCTGTATTCAAGAGAGAAAATAGAAAAAAAATTAGCCAAAGTTAAAGCCAAGGAAATGAACGTTTGAGAAAGGACATTTCCGTCATATTTTGAACGACGCAATGACATCCCGTAATCAATCATGACAGGACATGATCTCTAGTTCAGACGGGCTCGATTTCCGGGACGTTTTTTTTTTGTAACTTTAGACGATAAATCTGACATTCGAGCGGCAAAAAAATGTTAAATTCAAGTGTCGTATGTCGAGATAAGGTCTTGAAAATTTTTAACAATAAAATACGGAGTGTATTTTACCCAGAAATATCAAAAGCGAGTCTGTTTTATGTTGAAAACATCAAAAAATAGCAATTTTATATTAAACTGGAGGGATGATCATGGGTAATATAAAATTTCGAAGCTGAAGAGCCCGTTTTTACCAAAATAACAATATAGCTTACTAATGAGTTCCAAATAAACTTGTAGTAATTATTTTGTCTATTTTTCAAAAATTTACCGCTTTATCGACCGTTTAAACAGAATGCCAAAAATGGCGGGAAATTCCGGCTTTTGAAATTCAAATCGGCTAAAGTTGCGAAGAATGGGCACATTGATTCAAGAGGATGGCGTAGACTACAAATTTCACAAAAACATTTTCAAATTGTTGTACTTTTACAACAAAACCTTTTCCAACCCCCGAAAAAATTGTAAGCTGTTTTTCCCGCAAAATCCCGCAAAAAATCGGCCCCAAAACTCGTACGAAATTGGTCACAAGCACTACGCCACACCGCCAACTTATACGTTAGCGTGTAACAACGCATTTGCGGGCGAAGCTTCGGGAAGCCGGGGGTTTACCTGCGCCGCCGAGAGGGGAGAAAATGAATCCCCTCGCCCGACTACGACTTACCACTCCGTGCCCTCATAATTCGGTTGTTTTTTCGCCGAGGCCCTAAGGCTTCTCGTGAGGAATGGAGAAGGGGGGAGAGCCGGCATGATAAGACGGAGTTATAGCCAAGAACTTTTATATTATATGCAGTAGACGAGCTCGCGAAACGCGAAGAACCCGGATGACATGCGTGCGGCGAGGTGCGAAGGAAAATGCGTGTTGTGCGGCAGTTCCGCCGAACCTACGGTGGGAATTTTTTGTTGGTTTTGAGAACAAGAGGTTTGGGAGTTGGGGGTGTGGTAATGTTCTGGAAAGTGGTTGTCGCGAGACCGCAATACGACGACATTCGGCCGGGGTTTGTGTCAACATGTTCGGTTGGCTGATTGTGGTGACAAATGGAGTAGTCTGAGTGCATATCAGTCTCTAATGTGGATTTACCGGTCTGTCGGGAAAATAATGTGGATTTATCGGTCTGTCGGGAAAATAATGTGGGTTTATTAGCCCGTCGGGAAAATAATGTGGATTTATCGGTCTGTCGGGAAAATAATATGGATTTATCGGTCCGTCGGGAAAATAATGTGGATTTATCGGTCTGTCGGGAAAACAATGTGGATTTATCGGTCTGTCGGGAAAACAATGTGGATTTATCGGTCTGTCGGGAAAATAATGTGGATTTATCGGTCTGTCGGGAAAATAATGTGGATTTATCGGTCTGTCGGGAAAATAATGTGGATTTATCGGTCAAATAATGTGGGATATTTTCCTGCGATAAATCCACATTATTTTCCCGACAGACTGATGCGAGTCGTTCCACAAGGTGGCGTAGAGTTTTTTCGCAAATTTTTCGCACTTTGGTACTATATAGTATGACAGTCATCGCGCGGCGTAAGCTCTTTTCAGCTGCGTCGCCGCGCATTTTGGGCGGAAAACAATTGCACAGTGCAGAAAGAAACAAAATGCAAAAAAAAGGAAAAAAAGTCTACGCACTTACTGAAAGGACTACTAGGCTTTTCAAAAATGCGTAGACTTTTTATAAACTTTTTCCGGCCTTTTTCGCATCGCACCGTGCATGTTCCGCGACGCAATTCTTTTCGAAACATTTTGCACTGTGCAATTTCTCTCTTTTTTTTCTCGCCTAAAATTCGCGCCAATTCAGTTGCGAAAAGCTTCCGTCGCCGCGACATTCCGCATGCACAATGCAAACAGTCCAATGCACGCCGCAAAAAGGCGTTTTGGGGACGGTGCGGGTCACGTCAAAAAGTCTACGGACTTTTCAAAAAAAAAACGTAATAAGGTGCGTGGAGATTTCGGGTTGCGACAAATGTCCATGCACTTTATGAAAATACTTCTGTTGTACGCAAAAATCGCTGAAGTTTTAAATTTTCGGCTAGTTGCAAAGCAAAAGTTAAAAATTTTTGAAAAGCAAAAATTTTTTTTTCTTCCAAAATTTCAAAAAAAAAAAAAAATAAAATAAATAAAAAAAATAAAAAAAATTCTCAAAAAATGGAAATTCCGACGTCAAACATATAAATAAACATGCTATAAAGCCGCGAGCACGTCCATCATCGATCCCGACCTGCTTCAAACATCATCTTTACAAGCGCCCCAAGTATGTTATTTTTATGAAAGGTACTCCCATTCGCGTCTCGTTCTCATAAAACACGGCTTTATGGCCGCACTATCAAAGACCTATAAAGATCCGAGGGAATATGGTAAGTGCCACAGGACTTGAGAGCTTGAAAAATATTGTAGTCAAAATAAATTTTGTAAGTCCAAAGAAGGCACTAGGCAGGTCAAAAGCTCTTGACCTGGCAACTCTTGACACAGAAAAAGATTTGTCGCAAAAGCAACAAAATGCACAGTGCACAAAAATTCAAAGTGCGAGTGACAGCCAAAAAAGCCTAGTGCACGGTGCTAAAAGCAAGAAACTGCACTGTGCGAATTGAAATTTTGTTATTGTCGCACGGTGCATGTCGCCGGTTTGAATTTTAACGTTCGCACAGTGCAGAAAATGCCACACGTCAAAGAAAAAGAGAAAAAACAAGGAATCTCGGATCATTGATTTTTGACGAAATTTCGCTGAATTACCGAATCACAAAAAAAAACTTTCCCAGAGAAAAAGTTTTTTTTCGAGAAAAATGTTTTTTCGAACGGAAAAATAATTTTTCTATCTCGATAATTCTGTGGCACTTCGCAAAAAATCAATGATTCGAGGTTCCTTGTTTTTTCAATTTTCTGAAAGATTTTTTTTGACATGTGCCAGGGTTCGAGCGGCACCCAAAAAAATTTTTGCACCATGCGGAAAGCGACAAGATTTTGCCGCGACATAATTCATTTTTCTCGGCGGCGATACGGTTTTTGATGCGACAGAGGGCTCATTATCAAATAACGGCGGATCGTCGCGCCTCCGAATCGCCCATCATCGCACTGCGACTGAAAGTCGCGGCTGGGGATTTGGTGCGCGACAGCGGCGAGGCGAGACATTTTGCTGCGACAATCCGCCGTTATTTTCCCGACAGACTGATATTTTCCGGACAGACTGATGATAGTTCTGGATAGCAAATTGTAACAGGCAATATTGAAAAAATAATGAACAATCGTAAAAAAATTTTAAAAAAAATTATGAAAATCCTCGAATTTCATTGAGAGCCATAAATTTATTGTTTGGTCTTCAAAAAAGGTCTAGCTGCGGATGCTTTTTCGAGATTTTTAGATCGAAATATGCTAATAATTTAGAAGTCAGAGATAAAAAAATTTTTAGTCGTATCTCCGCCATTTTCGCTATGAAAAAAATAGATTTTTTTGTGGAAACAATACACTCTACGGTAGAAATAGCCACGAAAATTTTCATGTCAAAATTCGCAAAAATTTTTTTTTTTAATTTTTTGCAACTTTCCAGCTAAAAAATCTCGGTTGATTCAGCAAAGCGCGATTTAGAAATATCACGTATTTCTCAGCGACCACAAACCTGAATTTACGACGAGTTTTCATAAGAGTTCAAGTGGCCCTTGGCCTCATAAAAAATCCACTAACCGAGTCGGTGAAACAAAATCTACGCTATAAACTGTAATTCCTCTCCCAGCCATAAATATTTCATTTTTGGAAAAAAGTTTCGCCCAAAAGTGTCACAAGACCTTTCTCAAACAAAAAAAAATGGGAAAATACAAAGAGATTAATCTCTAATGTGGATAATTGTTTAATACAATTACGAAAAAAATGAAATTACTGTCTGTTTATGTGTATACATGTTGGTAAATATGTATATGTACATATTGGGAGGGGAATTGTTAGGTTTCTTTTTTTTTAAATAATTTCTTTACATGAAATTTCGCGAACAAAAACGGGGCTTTTTAATATCCTACAGCCCAAAGAGCCGCATTTTAACAAGGCTGTCGGGAAAATAATGAGGATGAGCACAATGTCGCTGCGCTAATCTCGCAGCTGAGGGGATTTATGGAAATTTTATGCGAAAACGAAAATTTTGGAAGACGTTTTAAACATTCAAATTTACGAAAAATAGGTAATTTTTTAATTAAAAAATCTTGTTTAAGCATTTTGCAAAAATATTTAAATAATATGCAAATTTCAAAAAATTATGCAAATTTTTTGAAATAAATTTTAAAAATTATGAAAATGGCTGTTTTTAGAATCAAAAATATAATATTTTTAACTACAGGGTGGGCCACTCGAAACGGGTAAGTTTTTTCTTTGGATTTCTCCGCGGAGACTCCGCCGATTTTCCCGAAATTTAGGTTTTTCTGTAGCTGAGACCCGCCATTTTTAACCTGTTGAATTTGAAAAAAATATATTTTGAATTGACCTTTCTATGCCTTCCCAAAGTTTCGAAGAATTATTTTCGGGCCGAAACCGCTAAAACTTGGAAAATTTTTGGAATGATTTCGAAAACTTGGTCATTTTTTCGAGTTTTTGGGTGAAATTTTCTAAGTTTTACCTCAGATAACCATAAAATATTGTCGTAAAAACAATTTTATTTAACGACCTGATTATTAATATTTCTATCTGAGTCCGAAATGCCCATTTCCTCTCGCAGCACAAACTTGTAGGAGCTTTGAGAGTCATGAGAGTCGTGAACAGCTCAAATTGCAGATCGTGAACATCGTCTATCTTTAATCGGGCTGGGCTCCAAGCTTCAATGACTTGGAGCTGGGGCTCGTTGCCAATTGTGTGGACTTTTGCTTTGAAATCTTTTTTTTTTTGAATGTTCGTGCCCTAATGGCAATACAAACAACCCTCTTGTGGCTTTCAACTTGCTTTAAACAAGTTTAAGGCGAGCACTAGCAACTTTTTACTCCGCGATTTCCCCCAAAAAAAAGCCAAAAATTTTCCAAGTCCGAGAAAGTCAATTGAAAATCATTCCAAAAATTTTCAAAGTTTTAGCGGTTTCGGCTCGAAAATAATTCTTTAAAACTTTGGGAAGGCATAGAAAGGTCAATTCAAAATATATTTTTTTCAAATTTAACCGGTTAAAAATGGCGGGTCTCAGCTACACAAAAATCTAAATTTCGGGAAAATCGGAAACTTACCCGTTTCGAGTGGCCCACCCTGTATAATTCAAAAATTTTTAAATTATACAAATTTTATGCAAATTTCAAAAAGTAATGTAAATTTTTTGAAATTAATTTTTGACATAAAAATTATGAAAATGGCTGTTTTTAGAGTCAAAAATATAATATTTTTACTATAATTCAAAAATTTTTAAATTATGCAAATTTTATGCAAATTTCAAAAAATTATGGAAATTTTTTGAAATGAAATTTTTGATTAAAGAATTATGAAAATGCCTATTTTTTCCGTTAAAAAAATTTTTTTAAAAATTCTACAAATTTTATAATTATGCAAAATTTTGCATAACTTCAACTTCCAAAAATTCCCCTAAAATTACCCCCTAAAAATTACCCTAAATACCGCAATGCTTAATTCCGAGTCCAAGAACACGAAGTGCGAATGAAATGCGGCCCCGAAAAAAACAACCCGACCCTAATAACCATGCATAATACGAAAATCCGAACCGAATCCCACGAAGAAGCCGGGCGGCGAGAGATTTTCCCAGCCGGCCGCCGGCCGGCCGTTCCCGAACGGGATCTTAATACGATAAGAAATTGCTCATTTTAATGTTCCCCGACGCATGACAACCCTGTTATCTTCCGCATTCGGGCCAAGAGTCACCTCTTCAGGGCCGGGCCGTGCACACGGGCGCCCCCCTTTTCCTTCACACCCCGCTCGCGGGCGAAATTCCACGCGACAGGGGATATCGGATTCGGTTTTGTGCGCGAAATGAGCCAAATAAATTTTAAAAATAGAGTTGCGGAAGTTTTGGAAATGAGCGAAATACGAAGCCGCTAGGCTACGAAAAAAATAAGTGGTCTAAAATACGTCTATAATCATACTTTGCCATTCAAAAAGTATTCAGAAAAGAGAAAAATACTATTTTCAGTCTGTCGGGAAAATAATGAGCACTGAGCCGATCGCGTCGCTGAATTGAAAAGCAATTTGATTTTGCCCCGACAAAATTCTTTTTCTCGGCGGCGATGCGATTCTCGACAGAGCGGTCACTATTTTCCCGACAGACTGAAGCTATTTTACGCCTTTTCAAAAATGCGTAGACTTTTTTTCGCGGCGCACTGTGCATGCGGCGATATTTTGCGGCACAGTGCTCCTAACCCTTCCCAAAACTGGATGATATTAAAGAATGTTCGGTATTTGCCCGGAGGCCACGTGGTTAGTTAAAATTTTTGTGCTGTTAACAAATGTAAGAGATGGTGGTTCTAACAGTACGAAAAATTAAGGAGTACAGTTCTCTAGGCCCTCGAAATGGGCGTTAATTCTTAAACCCAAAAATTTGCAAGACTTATGGGACACCCTAATAAAATGCGGGTTTTTGCACGGTGCGGACTGTGGAGAATGTCCATGCACTTTATAAAAATACTATTAGAACCGCGAAAGTAGTCCAATATAGATTTAATCACCATATATTAAAAAAAAACCTTAAAAAAGTTTGTCAGATGATAGAATAGTATATTCTGGACAAAAAAATAAAAAAAAATCAATTCAAAACTCCTCAAGATGTAAGTAAAAAGATTTTTAAAAATTTTACCACATTATTTTCCCGCCAGACCCACACAAAACCTCCAATTACAAGTTATAAATACCGGTTCAAACTTCCGAACCCAAAGGCATATAACCCTCGAGGCACCGCCATTTCCTCTCCGAATTCAGTTCGTTTTTTGCGGATTCAAAGGAAATCTTTTTTGAGCCTCAAAAGAGGCAAAATTAATGCGAAACACCCGAGATTTCGAAGAAAAAATTTTTTGGAAAGAAATGCGAAAAAATGGGTTAACTTTTACATGGGAAGTACTCCGAGTACGATGAGAACGCTTTGATGAAACTATGTGCAAATTTAGGATATTTTTTGACAAGACATATATGAGACGTCTACTTCGCGATTCGCAGAAATGACCGTGATTTTTTGGTCAAAAGTTGAAAAAATTGAAAAAAATTTTTTGCGAATTTTGATATAAAAATTTTCATGCATATTTCTACCATAGAGATTAATGTTTCCACAAAAAATCAACTATTTCCGCGCGAAACTGGCAAAGATATGGCCTAAAAGTGGCTTTTCTCTCCGCTCTCCGCCTTTCGCATGCTCTCTTGGCCGCAAAGATCGTTCGATATCTCAGCGGAGCCTGGAAAGCGAGAGCTAAAATTTTCAGGAATTGGTATGAGAGCTATGCCCAATGTGTGTGCAAAATTTAAAGAAAATCCGGGCCTCGCACTTGGGGTATTCCGCAAATTTTCTTTTTTTGCACTGCACAGTGCAGTCTTCATTTTTGAGAACTGCACAGTGCAGAAATGTAAAAAATGAAAATTGTAAATTAAAATTTAATTATTAGAAATGTCAAATACGAAATTAAAAATAATTTTGTAATTTTGTTTTGGCTTCAATTGACCACTAAACTCTGGTCAAAGAGCGGCTCATCTCGGTCGGTTGAACATAACTTATATGTTCATATACGTTTTGAATATTTTTGCAGAACAAAGTAAAGAACAAAGCAAAGAACTTCTTATCCTTGCCGAATTTTAAGCCGAGATTACTCTTTCAAAATTGCACATCCAAATCCAGCGAGCAGAAGGGCTGAAAATAAAAATTTGACTAAAATCCTGAGGAAAATAAAAAAAATGGTAATAAGCGCGAACTAAATTATTAAGTAAAATAAAATTATCGATAAATAATCTTTCCCGTATAAATCAATTTGCAAAAAAATTGTGTTATATAAAAGATACGATAAAAAAATTAGGGAGGTTTTTGGTAATAATTATATTACTCTGGATATTTTTGTATTTTAATTTTTTCTTCGTATAAAATGTCGCCAAAAGCGCAAAAATTTTTTATCAAAGCATTCAGAGCTCAATGAGGTTGGGTATAAATTAAAATTTAAGTGTTCTAAAATAACACATACAGAAGATTTTTTACTTTCTTTTTTACCTTATAAAAGAAAGGCCTTTACCTGCAAAGATCGTTGAAAATCTCAGCTCTAACATAAAAGAAAGAACTAAAATTTTCAGCGATTGTCACAACTTCTGTCAGAAATATGTACGGCTAATTTGATGAATATCTGAGTTTTGTGCCTCGAGAAATATGCGTTAAAATGCAAATTGGATTTGAAAAAAAATCCTGGCCGGTCCACTGTAAAAATCGTTGAATATCTCGGCTCTACGTACAAGGTACGAGCTAAAATTTAAAATGAGAAAAGACCACCCTATACAGAACATACGTACCAAATGTGACAAAAATCTGAGTTTTGGGCCTCGAGCAATTTGGGCCGAAATTTGGGAAAAAATCTGCTCTCTCATCGGTAGAAATCGTTGAATACCTCGGCTTTAAGTGCAAAGTACGAGTTAAAATTTTTAGTGAAGGAAGGCATTTCTATACATAAGCTATGTTCCAAATTCTATGAGAATCCGAGCTCGTTGCCTCAAGCAATTTAAGTCGAAAGTTGAAAAAAATTTCTGGTCTCACGTCGGTAAATATCGTTGATTTTTTCGGCTGCGACAGCAAAGCGCGAGCTAAAATTTTTAGTCGACAAAGGCATACCCATACAGAAGCTATCGCCGAAATTTTGCAAAAATCCGAGTTCCTTGCCTCGAGCAATCGGCCTTTAAAGTTGCTTAGATATCAAAATTTGGTCCCGTCGTTTCCTACAACCCGAACCCAACCTGAATCGCTTAGAAGCCCGCTAAAATATTCAAATTTGACCTTATGCGCCTCCAGGCATGCACAGACACTTTTTTGCGGCGCGGCCAAAACCCCCACGGGGCCGAAAACTCTAGGCAAACAAGGCGAAAAGGAGCGGAAAAAAGATACCCGAATCAAATCCATACAAAGAAAAACGGGAGAATAATTGGTGCGGGCCCACGCACACCTCCCCAACCCGCCCCGACCTACTATATACTACCTTCTACTTTCGCGCCGGTAATCTCTCTCCGTCCCGCTTCGCATTATTGCCATAGTAACTTGAGGTTGATAAGGAAAAAAAATGTAAGTAAATTATGAATGTTCGACTAATTACGTCCGCCGCGTTAAGAGTCCGCCGCCCCAGGCGTTTCCGATGATGTCAGCTGGGGAATTTATATATTACTTTAGACATCCAAAGGTTGAGGAGGGGGAATTTTGAAAAAACGAATAATAAAAACTCTTTTTTTGGCGTTGAAACAGAGGAAAATTAAGATTGGGGTTTCTTAAGAGGGTTTTGAAATTTTTAGCAGCTTTTTTTCAGCGTTTTGCAGAAACTATCAAGATTTTTAGGTCCAAAGATTGTAAAAATCGAGATTTTTTGGCTTTTTAAAGATGTAAAAAGTCTTTTTTACCTGCTAAACTTTCCTAGGCTGCTTAAAAAAGTTTGTAAAAAGTTTTAACAAATTTTTAAAAACCTTAAAATCGAAAAATTCAAAAAATTTCGTTTTCAAAAAAATCGTTCCAAAATTCTTCAAATTTTGGAAATAAACTTTAAAAAGGTTTAAAATTAACCCCTAAAAAGCTTGGGCTACAATCTGCAGTCCTAGCCGAGATATTCAACGAATTTTGGAGAGAAGAGAGAGACTATGGGAAATGAGGAGAGACAAATATTTTTTGACGGCTTCTTTGAGATTTTTTGGGTGGGAAAAAAGTGGTTTTCTGTCGGTTTCAGATCAAAGTAAACATTTTTTTAGTCAAAAATATCCAAAAGATAAAAAAAAATTTTGTTTTTGAAATTTTTCGAAAATGAAAATCTTTATTGTTTCTGCAAAACGCGATTTAAAAATTTAATTTCGCATGCCTTTTAGGAAATACTAGCCTTCATTTACTCCAAGCTTCACTAAAATCCGAAGCTTTTTCACCTACAGACCTTCAAAAAACCCCGTTTTCCTAGACACCTCCAAAAAACAAAAAATTTTGTTTTGCCTCAAAAATATCGTCAAAGATTGTAAAGGCGGCCGAAGGGAATCTTCTCCCCCTCCGTCAGCGTTTGATGTAAAATCTAAGCCAGTCTAATGCCCCAAATCTTAAGGCGAATGTAATCCGATTTCCCGCGAAATCCCCCACTCCAATTACTCGGTAAATTCGCGGCGGATGTACCTTTAGGTATCCGCACAATGGGTAATTAAAGTGGCTACTGGGAAAAAATTTATTCTTGGCCACAAATTTTAAGGCTATGGGCAAGATTGTAGGGGTGAATACGCGGGTAATTTGTATTATTAAATTTGGGGAAACATAACCAACAACAAGCCTGTTTTTAAGTGGGTTAGCGGCGGGTAGAGACCAAAAATCCTTGAGGGAAAAAGATTCAGTATCTTGTTGGAGAGCATGGTATTTGAATTTACAGTTTTTAACGAAAGATATTCCGGAAAAAAGGGGAAAAATGCGAAAAATCGGAAAAATGCTTACTAAAAAAGTGGCCGTAGAAAATTTAGTCGCCGCATGCCTCGTAAGCGATATAATTTTCCCAAATTTGGCGTAGGCAATCTTTATAGCCCCTGTATACGCCCTTAAAAATCTTGCCTTGTATTTTGCAAAATCGACCAAAATTTTCGACCATTTTTTTTTCTCCTTCCAAAAAATTTTTTTCTTGTCAAAAGCCTAAACTTTTCTCAAAAAATTTGCTGGAAACAACTAACATCGAATAGGTACAGTAAATTTTTCACTACATAGACATAAGAAAAGGGCATTTAATAAATTTGCGACGCCCAAAAAATGTATAGAGCACTCAAACACCCGATTTGATCCCTCCGATCTATTTTAATCACTAAAAATCGCCTTTGTCTGACGAAATCAAAAAAAATTTTTTTGGCCTATGATCTGGCCAAAGAGCGGATCAAATCCTAAGTTCTCTTTCTGGACTCGTAAAAATTTTATAAAACTCAAAAAAAAGTTTTTTTGCGTTATAAGAAAGATGAAAAAGCGGCCAGAAATTGGCCATAGATAAGAAAAAAAATTTTTTCTTGCTTTTTTGCAATATTAGTATTTTCACAAAGTGCATGGACATTTTTTATTTTTCGCACAGTGCATTTTGAACATTTTCCCACGCTTGTCGCTAACGCACAGTGCATTTCTATTTCCAATCTTTTCGCACAGTGCATTTTGAACATTTTCCCACGCTTGTCGCTAACGCACAGTGCATTTCTATTTTACGCTTTTTGCACAGTGCAATTCACAAAAAGCCGTTTGCACTGTGCAGATTTTTCCGCAGAACCCTGACGACGCAATTGGAAAAAAACTTATGTCGCGGCGATGTTGCACGGTGCGAAACCAAAAGAAGGGATTTTCGATGCACAGTGCAATTCTCTTTTCGCACAGTGCAATTTACGAAAAAAGGCCGTTTGCACTGTGCAAATTCTCCAGCAAAACCGCGGCGATTTGAAAAAAGGCTTCTGTCGCAGCGATATTTCCAATGCACGGTGCGAAATGGAGGGTTCTTTGTGCACGGTGCGAAATCAAAAAAAGTTGAATTGCACAGTGCAAAATTAGGGTTTTTTGTGCACAGTGCGGACCCAGGATAAAATGTCCATGCACTTTATGAAAATACTGCCAGTCTGTCGGGAAAATAATGAGCATTTTATCGCATCGAAAATCGCATTGCCGCCGGGAATATGACTTGTGTCGCGGTAAAATAAAAATTTTTTGACTTCAGCGACATGATCTCGACATTGTGCTCACTATTTTCCCGACAGACTGATAACACATTCCCGACCAAAATTTCGCAAAATACTCATAAAGATCGAGTTAAACTCGAAATTTCTCCCGGATAGAACCCACCTTTCCCCGGCCTCTCGAAATATAAATGGACCCACAAACCCATTCTTCATTTTTTTACGTTTCTTATAGCCCAGACCCGTCGTGGAGACGGATAATATGGGCTATCAAAACGTACCGGGTAACGGAATTAGCCCGAGCACTTTGGGGATTTACTTTTTGTCAGGTTACTTGGAATTGTAGGGAAAAATGACGAGGTAGGCCAAAAATGAACGACATCGACATCAAGGACCGACTACTACGCTTTTTCAAAAGTGCATAGACTTTTTTGGCCTTTTTTCGCACCGCACAGTGCATTTCGCCTTTTTTCCACGCTTGTCGCGAACGCACAGTGCATTTTTCTATTTACGCACAGTGCAAAAAGAGACAAACTGCACTGTGCAAAATGGTTTGAAAAATGGACGCACAGTGCAAAAGGCTTTGAGAAATGGACGAACAGTGCAAAAAAAATCAAAATGCACTGTGCAGAATGGCTAGAGACGAGGGCGCACAGTGCAAAAGGCGACAAACTGCACCGTAAAAAATGGGTTGCGAAAGGGGCGCACCGTGCAAAGAGCGACAAACTTCATTGTGCAAAATGGTTTGAGAAACAGGCGCACAGTGCAAAAGGCGGCAAAGTGCACTGTGCAAAACGCTTTGAGAAACAGGCGCACAGTGCAAAAGGCGACAAACTGCACCGTAAAAAGTGGTTTGATAAAGGGACGCACAGTGCAAAATGGTTTGAGAAATCGGCGCACCGTGCAAAATTAGTCAAAATGCACTGTGCTCAGCGACGAAAAGTCTACGCACTTTACGAAAATATTAGCTTGGTTCGACTGTAGTCCAAAGTACGAAAATTTTTCAAATTTCCCCCCAGGCAGTCTCCACAAAGACCTAAACAAAGAGTTCAACAAGTTTACCCAGGCAGCTCTGTCTCAATTCCGGCGAAAATTGGCCCCCTCTCTGATTGCCGGAAAACCTTACGAACGCCCCGCCCCACAAATCCGTTTAGAATCGCCGAAAAACAGTTGGACTTCCCGAAGAGGAAACGCGTCAAGAACGGAAGAAAAGAAACGTCGAAGCGTTTTATGAAACAGAAATCCAACCGCACATCCGGACGCCCCAAAACTTTTCGTTCGACTCCACTGCAACGTCGGGGGAAATCAGTTCAACCGAGCGCGTTATGAGGATATTGCGTAGTGGCGAGGCCAAAAGATGAAAAACGTTTGTGAAAGATGGATTTGGAAAGGTCAAAGTTGCGTTCAAAAATTTTAAAATAATCAAATTTCAAGTTTCTAGTGCTGAAAAATGGAAAAATAAATTTTGATGTTTTCGTGGCGGGACCTAAAATTCGAAAATTTTTTATTCTCAGATATTGATTAAGCTTGGCAGAAATCGAAATTTGAATTTTTTAGGATAAAATTGAAACCTTTTACTCGCGCTTTGCAGAAACAACCGAGATTTTTCTGTCGAAAATTCAAAAATTTTTCATTTTTTTTTTTGATTTTTTAGATGTAGAAAAATTCGACGAGCAGAAAAAAACGCACTATTAGCATTTTCATAAAGTACACGGACATTTCCCACAGTCCGCACCGTGCACAAAAAACCACTAATTTTGCACCGTGCGCTTTCTCCTTTCTTTTGGTTTTCGCACCGTGCATTGAAAAATCTCGAACGTTTGCACAGTGCAAACGGCTTTTTCGAGTTTTGCACCGTGCGAAAAGAGAAAAATATGCACTGTGCATTGGCGACAAGCGTGGGAGAAGTTTGAAATGCACTGTGCGAAATGAAAAAAATAAGAATGCACCGTGCGTTAGCGACAAGCGTGGGAAAAAGTTCAAAATGCACTGTGCGAAAAGGTGGAAAATAGAAATGCACTGTGCGTTGGCGACAAGCATGGGAAAACGTTCAAAATGCACTGTGCGAAACGATGGAAAATAGAAATGCACTGTGCGTTGGCGACAAGCGTGGGAAAAGGTTTGAAATGCACTGTGCGAAAGCATGAAAGATACAAATGCACTGTGCATTGGCGACAAGCGTGGGAAAACGTTCAAAATGCACTGTGCGAAACGAGAAAAATATGAATGCACCGTGCGTTAGCGACAAGCGTGGGAAAAGATGAAAATGCACTGTGCGAAAGGGGAAAAAAAACTTTATGAAAGTGCAATCACAAAAAAATTTTTTTTTTGACACACACTACATGACATCTTAAGAAAAATATACTTTTTTTCAGATCTATGATGCTAAAAAATAAACAAAAATTTTCCGAACGGCATACAAAGAACCTCCCTGTAAATTCAGCCCAAAAACGAGAATATGTTTGCCTATCATTTCGCAGTCCATGTGGAATGCCTGAGGCTTTGAATTTCCCGAAAATGGGTCAAAAATGTGGAACCCACGTAATGTAAAAAAATAATTTTTTCGAATGTAAGCTGTTTCAAATTTAGAATTTGTGGAATACCTGAACATTTCGGGTCATAGTTACGATTCGACGGAACACAGGTGCTTTCTCGATTACGAATTGGTTTCCGCGCTAATTTCCAAGCTTTCGCGGGAAAATGGGGGAGGGTTGGGGAATTGAATTTGGACTTGGAATTGAGAACAATAATAAAAATTTCAAGGAGGGAAATCAAAGGTCAAAAAATTTAGATTTAATTTTTGAAAATATAGAACTAAAAAACTTTAAAAATAATCAGAAAATTTTTAAAAAAATAACCAAAAAATTTGGAAAACCCAAAAAAAATAAATAAAAATTTCAAAAAAAAAAAAAAAAAAAAATAAGAAAATTAAAATGAAAAATCCCAATAAAAACAATTCAAAAAAATTAAAAAAAAAACATTTTTTTTAAAACCCCCAAAAAAAGTAAAATTTAAAAAAATATTTTCTACAAAAAATCCACACAAAAAATCATTCAAAATTTCCGATGAATTTCCAAAATTTTTCTGTCGGCAAAATAATATGGAAAGTTGCAGCGAAAAAAATCACATCGCGGCCGAGAAAATGAATTTCGTCGCGACAAGACCAAATTGCTCTTCACTTCAGCGATCGGCATTGTGCTCATTATTTTCCCGACAGACTGATAAATCTCAAAAATCTTTTTCATTTGCCAATCACTTTTTTCTGGAAGACAGTTGTCAGTTACGTAATCGAGTGAGGTGATCGGTCATGACTGGTCATTTGGCGGAAAAGTGGACGTGGGAAGGTTAACGACCCCCTCGTTTTTCAAATTAATAGTCGACGAAAAAAACTATTTTTAGTCGGTTCGAAAAGTTTTTGGGTCCAATTTGAATTGTTTGGACGTTTCCTGCCTATGTCATAGGCTCTTTTCGAAGCGGGAAAATTAATGATTTGACATAAAAAAAACTTAATTTTATTCTACATCAATTTCTATTGAAAAAAGGGCAAAAATAAAAAATTTTTGGGTCTCGCCACGAAAACAATTGTTTTTGTAAATATTGAAAATTCATTGAGGAATCGATGAAAACATCTTCTAGCATTTTTGGACATCAATTTTCATTAAGTTTATGAAAATCTGATTGAAAAAATTTCGAGTTTTGGGTCTCGACACGAAAACAGTAATTTTTTTAAAAGCTAGAAAGTTGCCAGGAAATCTTGAAGCGGTTTTCTAAAAATTTTTTAATAATTCATTTGCATTTATTTTTGAACATCCGAAGGTTAAAAATTTAAATTTTGGGTCCCGCCACGAAAACAGCTAAATCTTTCCTTCTAATTTTTGTATTAAACAATGAAGCTTGAAAAGCATTTTCTTTATGAAAAAGTAACAGAAAATTGAAATTTATTCTTTTCCTTCATAAAAAATTTCGAATTTTGGGTCCCGACACGAAAACAATAAATTTTTCAAAAACCAATAATTTTGGTTCAAAAGTGCTCGTAGTTATTTTTTAATCAAAAAACCTTTAAAAAAATGTTGTTTTAAAAGTCAAAAATGCGGTAGGAAATTTATAACAATGCCTTCGAAACTACATATAAGTCAAGGTTAATTTCATCAAGATTTACCAAAGTCTCCGCAATAAAAACCGTCAAATCGTCTGTTAAGACTTCAAAAAAGAGCTCAAGAGACCTAAAAAAAGACGACAGAGAATCTCAACAACCTTTCTTTCATTCGATTGTTGATCCGGTGGGCCGCGAATTGAATTTGGGACCCAGACCTTCGCGACTTGTTATGCCCCCTCCTCCTCGGCCGGAAATTCGCGTTGACGTCGAGGAAGAAAAAAAAAACAGAAAATTCCGAAAAGAAATTCGGAGCGCCGGAACAATTCGATGCCTCGGGGGATGTGACAATTTTGCGAAAAGCCAAAGGTCTTCGGGAAAAACTTTTCAGACATGTTTTTTCCCCCACGCCCGAGGGCAGTGGAACACCAAATTAAACGCCTTTTCAATGCCTGCGGCGTTCTTTTTTCTTTTTTTTTTTTTTTGGAAATTCGTTTTTCACTGCAATTATAAATTTGAGGAAATTCGAAACAGCATGAACAATTTTGCTGCACGGAGGAGGAAGATTGGGGGGACAAAGTGGCGAAAAAACTTTTTTTTAACGTTTTTATATGTGTACATATTGAAGAAAATGACGATTTCAATAATTGCAATAACTACTGTAAAAAAATAAAATAGATTGTCAATTTGTCGGGAAAATAATGAGCATTCTGTCGCGGCGAAAATCACATCACCGCCGAGAAAATGAATTGTGTCGCGGAAAAATCAAATTTCTTTTCACTTCAGCGACGCGATTGGCCCAGCGAAAGTGTGCCCATTATTTTCCCGACAACCCAAAGCTATGTTTTTTCAAAAGTTTGTAGAATTTTTTTTTCTAGGCGCACAGTGCATTTTGCCTCGTTTTGCACTGTGCAATTTAAAGGTGTCGCGAATTCGCGGCCACGCAGCGACTTGTCGCAACTTTTCAAACGGCGATGAGTAAAACTCAAGATGTACGGCGACTTCGCACAGTGCGAAATGAATTACTGGCGGGCCAAAAAGTCTTGACATTTTTGCACAGTGCGCCGTCGTGCATGAAATTTGTCGCGCTGCGATAAGCGAAATTCACGGTGCGCTGCGACCCCGCACAGTGCAAAAAGATTGTTTTGAAAAGGGTAAACAACGCACAGTGCGCTCTTCATTCGCACCCCGCCAAACTTTTTATCGCGCGACACCTTGTCGCAACGCCGAATTCATGCGTCCGCACGGTGCAAAAACATGTCAAGACTTTTTGGCCCGCCAAGTAAACGGGTTGAAACGGCACAGTGCGCTTTTCATTCGCACTGTGCTGATTTTTTGTCGCGCAAATCGACGCACTGTGCGAAAAAATCTCAAGGCTTTTTGGGCCGCCTGGGGAAAGTCAAGAAAAAATAAAGACATAAATAGGCTTCGTTATTTTTTACCGAATTTTTGACCTTTGCGAAAATTGCTGTTTTCGTCTCGGGGCCCGGAATTCGAAATTTTGAATGCTCGGATTGTGCTAAAATTGCATGCAATTTAATCTGGAAAGGTCAGGTGTTGCTCTATAACACATCCTTGATCGATTTTTCGACTTTTGCAAAAATTGTTGTTTTCGCGTCGGGACCCAAAATTCGGAATTTTGAATGCTCGGATTCAAAAAATGCGATAGAATCATGCGATTTGAAACCTATAAGAAGGTCGGATGGTTCTTTACTACATGCTCGACCAAATTTCTGACTTTTGAAGAAATTGATGTTTTCGTGTCGGGACTCAAAACTCGAAGTTTCAAAAGCTTCAATTTTGATAAAATTTGGCGCAAATTAAAACAATTTTTTTTTCAAAATTCCAAAATTAGGTCCTTTTTTGGTAAATATTTTGAGACACAAGAATATTTTCGAAACAAAAAACAAGAGTTAAGAAAATTGGCTATCGAAACGGTCATTTGCCCCTCACTTCTCACGCGTTTCCTTATTCATTATGTACGATAATTTGTTGCGGAAGGAGGGGCGTCAGAAAAATAGAGTAAAAGTTCCCTGAAGCGATCCTTTTCGGCCTAAAAATATCGAAGGATGTTGCAAAGCCTGAGCTAAAAATTGTGAGCCTTAAAAAACATTTTTTTTTGGAAAATTTTGTTCTTAATTTGTGCCAAGTTTTGTTGCAATTTGATCCAATAAAAAAAAACTTTAATTTTGGGTCTCGACGCGAAAATAATAAAATTTGAAAAATCGAAAAATAAGGCTAAAATTGCAAATAAAAACTTGTGTCGACAAAGAAAAAACTTTACAAATTTTTTATTTTTAAATTTTTAGATTTTTTAATTTGTTGTCCTGACACGAAAACAATAAAAAAAATTGAAAATCAAAAAAAGAAGAACCCCAAAAATCGATGTGTCACTCTGTCGGGAAAATAATGAGAACAAAGAAAAAAATTTTTACGAATTAAACTTCATAAATCATTTGTAGATTTTTGGCCCGACTATCAGTCTGTCGGGAAAATAATGAGCACAATTTTGCTGTGCCGATCGCGTCGCTGAAGTGAAAAGAAATTTGATTTTGTCGCGACACAGTTCATTTTCCCGGCGGCAATGCGACTTTCGCAGCGACAGAACGCTCATTATTTTCCCGACACACTGATTTAATCTTGAATTTTCTTGTTTTCACGTCACGACCAAGAGAAATCGTAGTGTGTCAAATCCCCAGCCGCGCCTAGCCAATGATAGATTCCGAGGCTTAACAAGTCCCCATTATTTTCCCGACAAACGGATATTGAACCACTTAGCATTTCCCCAATCTTTGGCCAACACGCATTGCCAAGAAATTTGCAAGAAAAAGATTATCGGGTTCCATTAATTTGCACCCCTCTGGCAATTTCCTCGGCCCGAAAAACATATTTTTAGCACCCCTCCGAAACAATTCATCGTATTACGTAACACATGTCGGAACAAGGTTTTTGATGTTCGCCACAGGTAAACAAACAGTTGGGCGCCGTCGCGAAACAATTGGCCAATGAAAAAGAACTAAAAAAAATTCGAATTTCGACGGCCTGACTGATTGATGTCTGCCAGGGAAAAGAAAATAATAAAAAAAAAGAAAAGGGAGGAGAGACCCAATTTATGGATGAATGGAGAGGGTTTACAGCTTTTAACAAAGTACATGTTTTTGTTGGCAAATCTCCATGGCAAACGGGTTAAATAAAGGAGAGGTGAAAAGTTGCTAATTCAAGGGGGAAAACAACTAAAAAAAGTTTGAAGTTTTTAAAACATTTTTTTTTAAAATATGATTTTTTTGAAAAAAAATAAAATAAAACTTTTTTGTTTGAAAGTTCAAAAAAATTTGATTTTTTTTTGAAAAAAATGTAATTAGAAAATAAAAAAAATCGTCTAAAAAGAGACAAATAAATTTAAAAAATATATTTTTTTTTCAAAATTTTTAGATTTTTATAGAAATAAAAAATAAAGAAACAAAATTAATTTTTGTTTTTAATACATCTTTTTTGTTAATTCTCCTATTTTTAAACACTTGGAAATAAAATTAATATATTTTTTGAAAGAAAAATAAAATAAAAATTTTTGTTGGAAAGTTCAAAAAAATATGATTTTTTTTTTTGAAAAAAATGTAATTAGGAAATAAAAAATTTTCTAAAGAAGAGACAATAAATTGGAAAAATAAAAAAAAATAGAAAATGTTTTAAATATTTTTTGTCAAAATTTTTAGATTTTTATAGCAATCAAAAATATAGAAACAAAATTAATTTTTGTTTATACAAAACTCACGTCTTTTTTGTCTTCCCTATAAATTCTCCTATTTTTAAACACTTGGAAATTAAGTTTTTTGATATCTTTTTTTAAACACGGGACAAAAATGTAACGTGTAAATTATGCGATTGTGACAAAGATATTAATAAATATGTAGGAGCTGAAGAATACTTAAATTTTTTTTCAATTAGCAAAAAAATACAAAAAATCTTTGCGCTTTTCCCATTATAAGGAAGGCTAAAACAAAAATTCGAATTTTTTCAAATTTTTTTTTATTTTTTAAAATCCCGATTTTTTCCTAAAAAAATTACTGTTCTCCATTTGAATTACATAATAAAATATTTCTGCAAAATAAAAAAAAAATCCTGCAATTCCCCCCATTTAAAACGCCCTCCGAAAACCCCCCGCTTGAAAGGGAATAAGTTCAAGAGACAAATGCCCGAGAATAAAAAAAAACAAAGGCGTCCACGAGGAACAAGACCACCTCGAGGGCAGAAACTGGCAAATTAACCGATCGTGACCGGTCATTCCCGTCACATACGAAGACGGGAAAGGTTGAAAAATGGTGACAGAGTCGAGGACAGTTTGTCAGAACAGTGAAGGTACCTAACCGGAGAATTTGTTTCCTTATATTAGTCTGTCGGGAAAATAATGAGCACAATGTCGCTGCGCTGAGCGTGTCGCTGAAGTGAAAAGAAATTTGATTTTTCCGCGACACAATTCATTTTCTCGACGGCGATGCGATTTTCGATGCGATAAAATGCTCATTATTTTCCCGACAGAGTGATAAATTCTTTGGAATTTTATTTTTTTTTTAAATTTTGCAGCATATTTTTTATTTTTAATTCGATTTTTTTCGAATTTAATTTTTTTTCATGTCGATGCCCAAAATTAAAAATTTTCCACGATCAAATTTCAACTAAACTTGAAATAAAATAAAATAAAATTTTTTGAAGAAATTCGCGTTATTTTTTGGCTCACGCTTACAGGGGAAGTACTCCAAGTGCGACGCTCAGATTTTGATGAAACTTGGCACCAATTTAGAATAATTTTTTCTAAAATATATGCGAGAATCCTAGCTCGCGCTTTGCAGAAACAACCGAGATTTTTTGATCGAAAGTCGGCCAAAATTTAGGACTTTTTGCCGAATTTCGGCACGCAAAGTTTCATGCCTATTTCAACTGTAAAGGATAATGTTTCTACGAAAAATCAAATTTTTCCGCACGAAACTACCAAAGTTATGGCCAAAAAGCGCTTTTCTCTCTGACCGCTCTCTACGTTCAGTGTGCTCTCTCGGCGGCAAAAATCGTTCAATATCTCGGCGGCGCCCGTAAAGCGCGAGCTAAAACTTTCAGAAAATGATATTTAGTCCATACCCGACGTGTGTGCAAAATTTAAAGAAAATCTGAGCGTCGCACTTGGGGTACTTCCCCTGTTAGCAGAGAATTTTGAGATTTTTATAACAAAAAAGATCGTTTCTATGATTTTATTTCTCTGACGCTCTTCCTTCCGCAGCAAATTGTCGTACATAATGAATAAGGAAAAACGTGAGAAGTAATGGCCTTTCAGATGACCAATTATCTTAACTGTTATTTTTTTCTTCGACAATGTGTAACAACTTTTATCACAATTCAAACGTTTGAGAAATTCCGAAATTCTGAGTCCCGACACGAAAACAGCAATTTTTGAAAAGTCAAAAGTTCGGTGAAAATAATATCTTGGAACCACCCGAGCTTCTTTTGAAATTAAAAAATTTTCAAGTTTTATCAAAATTCGAGCTTTCAAAAATTTCGAATTTGGGTCCCGACACGAAAACAGTTAGATCTTTCTTTTCTAATATTTCAGCTAATAACATGTTCGAAAAACATCCTTTTACAACAAATAACAAAGAAATTTTTGAAATTTTTGTTTTTTCTTGCATTAATTTCGAATTCTGAGTCCCGACACGAAAACAATAATTTTTTCAAAAACCGAAAATCTCAGTTCAAAATATCTCATAGCCATTTTCTAATCATAAAACCTTTTAAAAAACGTTGCTAAAACTCCAAACAAAATTTTTTTTTTTGCAAAAAAATCAAATTTTTGACAAAAAAAATTTTGTCATATTTTCTATTGCTGGCCCAATTTCTGCGCCATTGTTGCGTTAACAGCAATTTTCGCACCTTGAGCGGAAATCCGACAGAGTCGGGCGTGAAAGTGGGCGCGAAGGCATAGTTTTCCCCATTCGGCTCCTAATCGCTCCCATTTTTCCGGGGGGCCGCTTCTCTCGCCGAAATCCGCGGCCCCAACCCTGTGACGTCACAGCGCGAAAAAACGGAGCATAGAGTGAAAAAAACGTACACGGTTACGAATCGAAAGGTCTTCAAGGCAACCCGGAGGGCACAAAAAATGGCGAATGGGTTTGAGAGTGGAGGAGAGGAACTGGACATGACTCACGGGCCGGCCCGAACAAAATAGTCCGTCCCGGAAGTCGCTGGAACGATTTTTGGCGTTTGCACGGTGCAAAAAAAAGTCAGGGTGCGAGCGACAGCCCAAAAAAGCCGCACGGTGCAAAAAGCCAAAAATTGCACAGTGCAAAGAAAACTTTTGTTTTCGCACAGTGCATGTTGCCGAAATCATTTCAGCGACCTTCCGGAAGGACTATAAGTCTACCGAGAAAATAATGTGGATTCGGCTCGCTTTAGAATCGCCCGTCATCGCCTTGCGAAAGCACAGTATGAAAAATGGCATTGTTTTTGTTTGTTTGTGGCAAAAATAGAGCAATTTGGAGATGGTGGGGGGAAATTCGCAGACGTCTTTTGAAATTGTAGAGACATTACAATGACTTGAAAACAAATAATAACAAATTTTTGACTATCCAAAAACAAAATGAAAACATCAAAAAAAAAAACTAGTAAAAATTCAACAAAGAAATTCTAAAACCGATTCGATTTCTGCAGCACACAGATTCAAGAGAATGAGGAGAGATGGTAAAAATTTCGATTTTTGAATTTCCGGTCAAAAGTCAACAAGTGTTAGAATTTTCGAACACCAAGAAATTTTTGCACCGGGCATCCGAAATATCGCGCTGCACAAGCATTTTCGAACTATGTCGCGGCGACTGTGCCGAAGCGAATTGCGACATGCACAGTGCAAAATACTAGTCGCGGAAAAAAGTCCTGGGAATTTCTCGCGCCCCCTAAATTCCGTCGCGCTCCGAAAAGTCGATTTGTCGCGGGAATCGCGCGCGACAATAAGGCAAAATCAACAAAATTGCACTGTGCAAAAGCACTTTTCGGGTTCATGCACAGTGCAGAGTCGCAGAAAATTCCCAGGACTTTTTTCCGCGACTAGTACTAGTCCTTCCGGAAAGTCGCCGGACGGAAATCGGCGACATGCACTCCGCGAAAACGAAAGTTCACTTTGCACTGTGCAATTTTTTGCCTTTTGCACAGTGCAATAGGCTTTTTACGGCTGTCGCTCGCACCCTGACTTTTTTCGCACAGTGCAAACACCCAAAATCAGTCCGGCGACTTTCCGGACGGACTAGTAGTTTGAAGAAGGGAGGCACAGTGCAAAAAGCGATAAAATGCACGGTGCAAAATGGTTTGAAAAAGGGGCGCACAGTGCAAGATGAAGTAAACCGCACTGTGCAAAATGGCTTGAGAAGAGGGCGCACAGTGCAAAAAGCGATAAAATGCACAGTGCAAAATGGATTGAAAAAGGGGCGCACAGTGCAAAAAAAAGGTAAATTGCACAGTGCAAAATGGATTGTGAAGGAAGCGCACAGTGCAAAAAGCGATAAAATGCACAGTGCAAAATGAGGTAAACCGCATCGTGCGTGGCTACAAAAAGGAGCAAGTTTGCAACATGCACAGTGCAAAATGATTTGAAGAAGGGATGCACTGTGCAAAATGAGGCAAACTGCACAGAGCAAAATGTTTTGACAAGGAAAGTACTTTTATGGGGGCTCCTACTTTTTGACGGGACATATCTCAAAAAATTCGAAAAAATGTGCTGATCAAGGATATATAAATCTTAGCTGCCCATTTCAGGTTTTTAAGGGTGAAAATGCCCAAAAACTGGCTTAATTTCCCTACAAAAGGCGCAGGCATTCAAAACGATAAAAAGCGCAGTCGGTCTCTTCCTTCGGAAGAGAGCGGCGTGGCCGAGTGGCTAGTGCCGTAGTCTGGAAATCAAGAGGCGGAACGCCGCACGGGTTCGATTACCCTTTTGGGCCGAATCAACTTTTTTTGAAGATGAAGGTCGGAAAAATAAATTTTTGTGCCAAGACAGATTTATTACGTCTTAGAAACTCAATAAACATCATTTTAAGCCAAAATAAAAATTGTAAACCTGTGAAAAATTAAGCGAAAAGGGGTTTATATAGGACTTTAAGTCAACTTCCGATTGATTTTTCACCCCTAAACACCTTAAATCTAAAATGGGCAGCTAAGATTACCTAAAATGGGCAGCTAAGATTTATATATCCTTGATCAGCACATTTTTTCTGATTTTTTGAGATATGTCCCGTCAAAAAGTAGGAGCCCCCATAAAAGTACTTTCCTTGTGAGAAAGGGAGCGCACTGTGCAAAAAGATGTAAAATGCAAAATGGATTGGAAAAAGCCGACACAGTGCAAAAAGAGGTAAGCCGCACTGTGCGCGCCTACAAAAGGTCCACGAATTTGCCTGACTTTAATCCAAAGTACGAAAAACTTTCGAATTTCCAGTGATTGCGTAATTATATAGCACTGTCTAGACTTTGCACTCTATTCCTTCTAAAGAAAATATTTATATAATTGGATTTTACAGTGCAATTGTCCACAAAGTTAGCCGTTGTTTTTGGGGCGGAACGAGAGAAAAGTCCGGAAGTAAAAAAAGGAAACTGATTAAGACCCAAGAATTCCTCAGAATTCCGCCTTTTGGGCGTTTGAAGAGGACCAAAATTAAGGGGTAATTTCTTTGACAAGCACTAAGAAATTTTTGTTTCGTAAAAAATTCGGCTCAAATCTTGGAGAAGAAGTGTTCAAACTACAGAGTATATCAGTAATTTCCATGCACTTTATGAAAGTGAATGGACGCTTTGTCGCGGCACGCACCGTGCAAAAAACCCCCGTTTTGCACGGTGCATTTCACCTTTTTTTGTTTGTGCACCGTGCAGCGGAAATTCCTTTTTTTGTTTCGCACTGTGCATTGGAAATCTCTACTTTTGGTTTCGCACAGTGCATTTCACATTTTTTTTTTGTTTTTGCACCGGGCAGCGGAACTTCCTTCTTTTGGTTTCGCACTGTGCAGCGAAAATTACATTTTTATTGTTTTTCGCACCGTGCAATGGAAAACCCTTCTTCTGGTTTCGCACCGTGCAGAGGAAAGCCCCATTTTTCGTTTCGCACTGTGCAATATCGCCGCGACGTAAGCTTTTTCCAACTGCATCGCTGCGGTTTTGCTCAAAAATTTGCACAGTGCAAACGGCTTTTTTCTGTTTTGCACCGTGCGAAAAGGGACAAATGCACTGTGCGTTGGCGATGAGCGTTGGAAAAAGTTCAAAATGCACTGTGCGATATTCAACGACGATTTTTGCGGCCAAGAGGGCACGCAAAAGGCGGACAGCAAGAATTGTCGGGAAAATAATGTGGATTCGTCGCGATTTGGAATCGCCGATGATCAGTTAGCGATGGCCACGTTTTGTGGCGCGACAGCGACAAGACAAAAAATTTTTTAGTCCACATTATTTTCCCGACAAACTAAATATCGCGTCTGTCGGGAAAATAACGTGCTTTGCGACGGCCGCTGGATTTCCGGTACGATTCTGACGAAGCGAGACATTTTTGCGACAAATGCACATTATTTTTTTTTACTGAATATCGCCACTCTGAAAATCACAATCGTACCATAAATCTCGCGACCGCCGCAAGGCGATGATGGGTGATTCCTAAGCGGCAATTTTCATAATTTTCGAATTGCAAAGTGCAAAAAGCAACCCCTTCAAAAAACTACGTCAAAATGAACGCGAAGCCCCATTAAAATCTAAGTGTCACACTTTGAACCCCTAATGTTTCGACAAAAACTTGAACAAAAACAATGTTTCTCCGCGCAAACCAGGGGTTGCGTAATATTTTTACTCAAAAATTATGATGAATTATTTTTAGCCGCACTCAACAAACCCGAGATCGGGGCCACGTCGCGCACATTGTCATGACACTCGGAGGGATTGTTGCTCGGAATCCGAGAGTAGGGCCCCTGTATTAAGGGCCGTCCATTGTTCGCGGCGCGCTTTTACGTCTCAAGGCGCTCCGAATTTTATTCCTTCGGCAGGGTGTCGGTAGTCATGGACGTGTGTGTGAATTCCACGCGCCCATTCTCAGCCATTTTCTTGCGGTGTTCGCGGACCACGTTCCGATGAATGGGGCCGAGGGGAATGGGAAATGGAGAGGAAAATACGAAATGTAAAAGGTCAAGCTTTAAAGACGACAATGATCTGCACACAGAAGAGCGCTCAAGAATGTGGTGATGAGTCTGTCGGGAAAATAATGAGCGCTCTTCGTAGCGAAAATCGCATGGCCGCCGGGAAAATTAATTGTGCCGCAAAGTCAAATTGATTTTCCCTTCATTAACGCGCTTAGCGCAGCGACATTGCGCTCATTATTTTCCCAACAGACTGATAGCCAAAATTTCCGGTCCGGAGATGCCTGCATACAGTGCGGTCGCTCTTGCCAGAGGTGTAGCTGATCAAAAATTCTAAAGAAGGAGGGAAGGGTCGTCATGTAAAAACTTTTGTGACGTTGGTCCTCCCTCACCATTCTTTTCTTCTATCCCGACCTGGGTCCCCCTCTTCTTACCCTCACCGCAAGCAACACCTATGGCATCATCGCGCAAGTAAGCAGCGACTGCACCCTTGGAGAACTCTTTTTGCACTATGTAGAGAAGCCGCAGGTACACCCGTCTGTCGGGAAAATAATTAGCAATGTCGCTGCGCCGATCGGCTGAATTAAAAAGCAATTTGATTTTTCCGTGGCACAATTCGTCTCCGATCCAACAGAGCTAATTCTTCCCGACAGAAAGATACTTGTCTCCGTGCGACGATTTTTTCGCACAATGGCGTACGGTGCGAATATGTCAAGACTTTTTGGCCCGCCTAGTCCCTGTAACAGTCCTACAAATGTTCTAGTATCAATGCCTGGAGGTCTTAGCTCGAGCTTTGTAGTCACAGCCGAGATATTGAACGATCTCGGCGGTTTTGTGGAAATCGTATCCTCTCCGGTAGAAATAGACATGAAACTATCCTTATTTTTTGCTGAAGTTTGCAAAAAAAGTAACGCATTTTTCCCAACTTTCGGCCAAAAAATCTCGGTCGTTTCTGCAAAGCGTGAGCAAGGAGTATTGCATGTCTTTGCAAAGAGAAAAAAATATCTGTATTTTTATCAAGTTTGATCAAAATCTGAGCGTCGCATTTCCAGCAGCTCCACCGAAAATTTTCGACAAGTTTCATCAACTTTTTACTGACCAAAAGACTTTCGTGTTAAGACGCAAATTTCCAAAAAAAAAAAAAAAAATCGACGCCCTCGAGAAACTAATATCCATTACATATAATACTATTCTCTACACTTCCGTCTTGGATTACAAATAAAATTCCAGTCGTTTTTTCGCAGCCCACAAAAATTGGCCACAATCAAGTGGACGAATTTTTTTTGCTTCCCCAAAATTCGACCCACTCAAGATGCCTGAACACTCTTTACATTACGAATTCATGACTTTAAAAAGTCGGGCGTTTTTTGGCGGGCGAGTTTAAGAAAAAGTTTTTTCGGTCCTTTGAGGTTTTGCAATCATTCGAAAAAGGGCGTAATGAAAAAACAAAAGGAAGTCGGCTCGAGTTTAGACCATGAAAAGATTACAATGAGGAGCTTGGGAAAGAATAATCAATGAGGAGGAAAGAGCAATTGGGAAAGTAGGAAATGTAAAATACGAAACAAAAAAAATTGATTTCAAAAAATCCCGTTATGCAGAATTTAAAGAACCTTTTAAAAAATAAGATTTTACAATAAAAAAGCCAAAAATTTTATTTTAACGCGATTTAAAATCAAAAAATAAGTTTTTTTGAAGTTTAAAAATTTTCCAATAAAATTTTTGACATTTCGTCAAAAATTTTAACTGCCCGTAATCTTAACAAATAGTCAGAAAATGATATAAAAATGGTCTTGCTGGTTATTTAAAGCAATTTTCAGGACTTTTTAATTTCCAATAATTTTTGTGACACTTCGTCAAAAATTCCGAAAATTAGCAAAAACGAATTTTTAACTTAAATTCAGGCTGCCGACATCTGGAAAACGACCTATATAGAAGTATTTTACATAAAAACCTTCCTTTTCAACCATTTCTTGACTTTTTTATATTACACTAGACATTAAACCTTCAGATATCAAAAAACCCCCCAAAAATCCAAATCTTTATACATTAATCAGCAAAACATATCGAGAAATGAATAATTAGGGTATTTTACAATCCTCAAGCGTCAGACTCCTGCACACATTCGCATTGCGCATCGTGATTTTCCACATTTTCGCCGTGGACTCTGTTCACAATTCTGTAGCGCGCGGTCAGACGATTCAGCGAGAATCTTCCCACCACCAGGATTACAGTGAAGATCAGGGAATTCTTGATTGTTTCCGGGATGAATTCCGTATTTTCTGGATTCGGAAGCCATGAATTTTCTTTGGCAGAATTGAGCACTGACTTTAGGTATTCCACGGAATCTTTGGTCAAAAAAGGGTTGGTGAACGAGAAGATAACGTCAATTTGTTCCGAGCTGGCAGTCGCGAGGAGATTCCAGACCATCTAAAACGTGGAAAAATCATTTTCTAAAAAAAGGTGTCATCATGACTAATTTTTTGAAAAATTCGAAAAAATAGGTCATAGTGACATAATTTTCGGCAATGTCGACACAAAATATATGCCAAGGCTCAAAAAAAATTAGTTAACCCCTTTTCCAAAAAAAAATCGTCATGATGACATCTCTCGGAAAATTTCCAAAAAACATGTCATGATGACAAAATTAACTCAAAATCTCAACCAACCTGAGAAGAGGCAGCCAAATGTATGCCAAGGAGCGTAGTCACCGCCAATCCAAACCAATCCACACCCATCAAAGCAAGTACAATGTAAGCCACTTCGATGAGTCCGAGCGGCAAAGAAACGGTAATCATGGCCGCCAAAATGATCAAAGACTTGAGCACATCAAAGGAGAGGCTCTGAAAAATCTTACTGAACAAAAGAAAAATAAAAAAACACATGTTCTTTATCCTTCCAAAAAACACGTCATCATGCCATGATGACGTATTTTTGGACTATTTTTTAGCTACAAAACGCCTAAAAACACTAACACAGCTTTTTTCTGGTCATAAAACATTTTTCCAAAAAATGCGTCATAATGACAAAATTTCCAAAAAATGTGTCATCATGACTGTTTTTTTTGAAAGATTCTACGCTCAACGAAAGATCTCAAAAACGTCATACCCAAGTTTTCATCAGCAATTTTTCAAACTTCAAAAAATCCGTCATGATGACATAATTTCCGAAAAATGTGTCATCATGATGGATTTTGAAAAATTCCACGCTAAACAATAAATCTCAAAAATGTCATTCTGTCATAAGTTTTCACCAGCAATTTTTCAAATTCCAAAAAATCCGTCATTATGACGCTTTTTTATAAAACTCCAAAACTCACTTACCCTAGAGGCAAACCGATGTGGATACAGACCAAACGTGATGAAAATGGCGGCAGGCAATTTGGCAATCGCAATCGCAAAGGAGTAAAACCAGCCCTCGAAGACAAACACGACAGCGCGCAGGATGGTTGCCCAATTTTCGAGGATAAAAGTCCATGGAGATTGGCCGGTCATATTAGTGCTGAAAAAACCAAAACTGCTGTCGTTGCAACGTGTCACAAAATGACAACTTAATTTAAACATTTTTAGTGGTAATTTTGGTGTAAAAAAGGAATTCCTAGGTCAAGATTGAAAAAAATTGGTATACATTTTCAGCGCCCAACTTACACTAAATCATCAAAAGATTGGAAAATCTCATTCTTGGTGGTGTTATAATAAGGTCCGAGGGTCCTCTCATAGATTCCCAAATCATTTCCGGGCCAAAAAACTTGAATCATCGTGGACTTCATAAACTCCACTTGTTCCAGGTACACTTGGCCCAGAGGGTTCTCTTCGATTCGGCTGCGGAAAAGGTAGGTCATCATAGCGAGATATTGCAGGATGGCGATGATCAGACGAATGGAAGGGCTGAAAATACAATTTTGTAAAATTTTTAGAGGTCCCTTTTACATTTTCGTAGCCAAAAATGACCAAAAAACTACTTTTAGCAAAAATTTTTTATTTTTTGAAAATTTTATTGTTTTCGTGTTGGGACCCAAAATTTGAATTTTTTAATTCAGAAAAAAACTTCAAAATTGGGCGGTTTTTCTGCTTATGGGCCGAAAATTGTAGTTTTTAGACGCAAAGTTTTATTTTTATTTCCAAGTTTCAAGTTTTCGTGTCGGGACCCAAAATTTGAATTTTTTTAATTCAGAAAAAAGATCAAAATCGGGGGTTTTTCTGCTTCTAAGCCAAAAAATTGTTGTTTTTAGATTGAAATTTTTACTTTTTTCGAAGTTTCAAGTTTTCGCGTCGGGACCAAAAATTTTAAAATTTTCATTTTAAACTTCCTGAAACTTGAGGAACGATTCTATTGGGAATTTTTAAAGCCTGTACGCGATTTTTTAGCTTGTGCTTTGCAGAAACCACCAAAATTTTTAGACGGAAAAATAAAAAAAATTTTTTTATTTTTTTTCGATTTTTGTTATAAAAATTTTCGGTTACTATCTACGGATCGATTTTTATTTTTTTCAACATAAAAATAATTTTTTCCAGACCAAATTTGCATAAAAATTTAAAATTTTCGAAAAAAAAATTTCCAAAATTTTCCCGACCTGCGCCCGAGCTTCGGCCTCAAATTTTCCCCCTTTTCAAACATACGTCGTAACAATCCGATACACCTCCAAGACCAGTTGATACAGCGCGTCTTTGACGACGAATTCGTCGGATTCGCCGGTTTCTTCGGCCGTCTCCTGCGTTCCATCCACACTGCTGGCGGTCTCGTCGGTGGCGACGGTGCTGGTTACAGTGCTCTCCTCGGTGTCGGAAGTAAGATCCACCTCTTTTTTGGGTTGACGACGTTTACGGACCACCATTTTTCGCGGGCACGACTGAATTCCAACGAAAAAACGAATAAACTGAATGGAAACGAGGGAAAGGCAAGGGAAGAAATAGCGAAATTTGAATAATTTTTTGTAATTCCAATTTTTAAAATTCCATTTATGCAAATTTCGCATGAGAAAATTGAATAAAAAAGCGTGATCAAAAAATGGACCTCATGGATAATATTTTTTGCTCAAAAGAGACAAAATCTGTGGTAAAAATAGCCGATGGATCACGCAATGAGTACTCAAATCAACATCAATCAACATTTGGAGTAGGTAAGCTGTTTTTCTTTGTTTTTTGTTTTCATTTTTAGGCAATGTTAAATAATTTACTCCATCTTCCCCGATTGTTATTTAAAATAAGGTAAATTCCGTCAAAGTCGGCTGAAATAAAGGATCAACGAACTGTAGGAGTAGGTAAGCTGTTTTTCATTGTTTTTTGTTTTCATTTTTAGGCAACATTGTATAAATTTACCACATCTTTCCCGATTGTTACCTAAAATAAGGTAAATTCCTCCGAGGTCGGCTCAAATCAATATTAACGAACTGTAGAGTAGGTAAGCTGTCTTTCTTTGTTTTTTTGTTCTCATTTTAGGCAACATTGTATAAATTTACCACGTCTTTCCCGATTGTTACCTAAAATAAGGTAAACACCCTATTTTTCGCAAAGTCTCACTGGAGCTTTGCCGAAACCACTTTATCTTGCAAAATACGCCTCTGTCTTTGATTCTGTGAAAATCTCGCCTCGAAGTTTTACCAAAACTTGCAAAAAGACAAAAGACGAAAAAATTCCGAAAGTCGAAACAAAATCGCAATTGTTTTTCGAGCCACCATTCCAAGCGGTCGGTCATTTCCATCTCGGTCTCTGTGACCAGCCGAAGCTCTCAATTCGGAGGCTGAAACGACTATGGCTAATAATAGTCCTAGTAAAGTAAGATTTTAGGTATCAAATCTAATTTTTTTTTGTTCCATCTGCTCCAAAATTGCTCTTAGCATCTCTCACATGCTCTTTGCAGAATTTAATATCCAACTTTCCCTTGGTTTAGCTAAATCTCCCACATTTTCTATCAATTTTTGACGGTTTGTTACCTAAAATTTTTTATTTTTTCTTTTTTTTCAGCGGCGTACAACCCGACATCGGACCAGCAATCAAAGCGTCAAGAGGGGTAGTCTGCAGTTGCTCCGCAATTCGGATCTGGAACGTCCGGCGGCCAGGGAACTCGTCCTCGGACCCGCAGAGACCAAGACCAATCGAAAGTACGGAAAGCTGAAGACTGGCAAGGAAAAGCATAAAGGTAAATAAAAATTTCGTGCCCGTTCTATCGCAACTTTCATTTGAGGCATGGAAATTTTCAAATTTCCTGTTTTTTTTACATTTAGGCAACTCAGGCCAAGAATGAATAGAAAGGGCTGCCCTTCATTTGGGGCAGATCGAGTATTGGCCCAATATGTATAGCTATTGTTACAAAATTCTTTGACCAGCCAATGAGTTGAAATCACAACTAATTTTTCAATGGCTAGCCAAAAGCTAAATGGCCAAAGTGCCGGAAGGGCTTTGAAATCTCGAAATAAGCTAGCCAGAAGGTTGGAATAGGTGTGAAAAAATAGGCATAAAATTTTTTAATGGCTTGCCAAAAACTTGGATTGACTAGCCAAAGTGTCATAATGGCTTTGAAATCTCGAAAAAAGCCAGCCAGAAGGGAGATTTCAAAACCCTTCTGACACTTTGGCTATCCGATCCAGGGTTTTTGGCGAGCGATTGAAAAAATTTCTTGTTATGCCTATTTCTTGCACCTATTCCAACCTTTTGGCTGGCTTATTTCGAGATTTCAAAGCCCTGCTGACACTTTGGCCAGCTAATCCAGGTTTTTAGCTAGCCATTGAAAAAATTAGCTGTGATTTCTTTCAACTCATTGGCTGGCTGGCCAAAGAATTTTGTAACAATAGCTATACGTATTTGGCCAATACCCAATCTGCCCCAAATGAAGGGAGTCTTTTCTATTCATTCTTGACTTGAGTTGCCTGAAATGTCGGAGAAAACAATTCGAAATTTAAATTCCCGCCAAATTTGGCATTGTGTTTAAAGAGGCGGAAAGTCGGCCAAGACGGTCGAAAATGGTCCTGGTTTGCGTTTTAGCTAGTTTTACGGTTAATCCATTTGTCATCACCGCTTTTCATGTAATTTGGATGAGCTTTTCTGGAAATTTTTATATTATCCATGACATTTGTGCCTAGAATTATTTATTTATTTTTTTATTTTTTTTTCATAATGTTTTTAGAACCCGGTCAGCACGGCAACGAAAAGGACCCCACTGTTGATGAAGATGACGTAAAGAAAGACGACAAGAAACTGAAAGAAAGGGAAGAGAAAAAAGAGAAGGAAAAGGAAGAGCAGAAGAAGGAATTGAGAGGAAAAAAGGCGCCGCCTCATTTGAAGAATGGCACCATGCTCAACAATCGAATTCGAATTGAACGTCTGATGGGTGGCGGCGGGTTTGGCCAGGTTTTCAAGGCCGTCGATACGGTAGGTTACTGTAATTTTTTGGATTTGAAAATTTTAGCATCATGACAACCGAGTGGTTGCGGTGAAAGTGGAGCCTTCGGACAAGGAGTCTGGCCGGATGATTCTGGAGCAGCATGTTTTGAATCAACTCCGTGGGACCAAACATGCTCCGTTGTTGGTAGGTGAAGTGTAATATAGGTGGGATAAAGCAAGTATCTTGGCCCTCTGTATGTTGAAAGACACTATCAACTCATTTTAGACCGGGCTATAGTTGAAAATTGAGATTTTTTACTTTTTTGAGGATTGGCGACATTTTATACGGTGAAAAGTTTTTTCTGCGAGAATGACTTGTAACAACAAATTTTGTTCGTTTTGAAAAAGGTGGCTTCGTAATGAAGGAATGGACCTTGTTGATCAATATTATTGCTCTAGAGGACAAGTTATACGAAAAAATGTATTTTGAAAATTTCTTGAAATTTTCCAACAAAAAATCAAAAAAAAATCGGAAATGTAACACAACAATTAATCTCGCTTGCAGTCTTTTGTCTCACCACGAAAATGGAAAGGAGTTTGGCATTCTGCAAAATAAAAGAATTTCCAAAGAATATTTTTTTTATAAAAACCATTTTCTCGCCTTCCAAGTCCCGTTTCCTAGCCAAAAGTTCCTTTAGACGTCGGCAAGTTGCCAAATGACATGGGTATGAACCATCAAAGTCTAAATTATTACATAAAGACACTATAATTGATAAAATATATAAATCTTCATGACTTTTTTATATTTATTTTTCCCATTTGCAGAATGCCAAAAAGTGCCAAAAAGCCGGGAACTGATTTTTGTTATGGGGAAAGATTGATGTTTAACTCCTCAGCCGAGTAGTAAATGTGCCGCGATTTTTTGCATACTGTTTGATAAGAATGTGTCAATGTTGACTTCCAAGTTTCATGCGATTTTTCGTTATTATAAGTCGGCTAGACCACGGGAAAGATTGCAATTGTTGAATACTTAAGGTGGCTATATCTTGCAAACGGTAAAAACTGCAAAAATTATTTTAGGTGGTGCAGATAGAGTTCTATTCCCTCCTTCTTATTTACTATTCACCCAATCACCCGATGTCCTCAAAAGTGAGGGGCGATAATATTTGTTGGACCGTGTTTTTGTAACGAAGTGTTCAAAAATTTCAATCAATAATTGAGACGATTAGCTAAAAAAGCGCTTTTCAATTGGGATTAATTGTTGTGTAATAGATTGGATAAGAGAGGTCTAATTTTCAATGTGTGATTAGTTTGAGGAGACGTTTTATACGATAAATATTGTTTTTTAAAAATTTTTTGAAATTTTTTCGAAAAAAATCTGGATGTAAAACATTGTTTTATACCCCACAACGACGCTAGCTGATGTTTTATAAAAGGTAAAATTATATTAGGCGACAGTTTATACGATAAAAATGTTTTTTTTGAAATTTTTTTCTCAATTTTTGATGATTTCAAGCTAAAAAGATTTGCTTTTTCACCAGCTCCATGCCGTTTCCAGATTGCTAGTGGCTCCATCGACAATTTCCTCTACATTGTGATGGAGTATTTGGGCCGCAACTTGAACGATTTGCGTCGCCGCCAACCGAAACGCCGCTTCTCTCCGGCGACCGTACTCCGGGTCTGCGGTCAGATGCTGAGTGCGCTGAAGGCGGTCCATCATATCGGCTATTTGCATCGCGATGTGAAGCCGTCGAACATGTGCGTGGGATACGGCGACGAGCAGAGCCGACGGAACGTTTTTTTGGTCGATTTCGGGATGACCCGCAAATTTTTGACGGACCATGGCGAGAGAAGAAAAGAACGGCAATATGCCGGATTTAGAGGAACAATGAGGTATTTTATAGGGCGTAGATTGAAATTCAGAAGTTTTAGAGACCAAAAATGATCGTTTGAAAAAAATTTTTAGTTATCACAAGGTATAAAACCGGAAAATTTTCGATTTTTGACATATCAATGTCGCAGAAACTCAAATAAAAACTTCTTAAGGTTCCCAAATTTCGTTCTAATTACCTTGCGATTGAAATTTAGATCCTTTGGAGACCAAATGTAATGTTTTAAAAAGAGTTGTTGGCCAAGTCTGGTCGATAAAATGGTCGGAAAAAGTTGGCTTAGAATTTGGATGAAACTTGGAACAACTTTAGATTGCAGCTTTATATAGTGGCGGTCTGATCCAGAGGCAAAAAAACGTACCATTTTGTATCCTGGAAGTATCAAAAATGCAGCGAAATACCTCCTTCTCCAAGGGAAAAGACTCAGGCTTCAAAAGCGCGCTATTTGTTTAAAAAAAAGCTTTTGAAGTCTGAGTTTTTTCACTTGGGGAAGGAGGTATTTTGCTGCATTTTTGATACTTCCAGGATGCAAAATGGTACGTTTTTTGTCACCGGATCAGGTCCGGCACTGTATAAAGATGTAATCTAAAGTTGTGCCAAGTTTTATCCAAATCTAAGCCAACTTTTTTTCGACCATTTTCTCGACCAGACTTGGCCAACAACTCTTTTTAAAACATTATTTTTGGTCTCTAAAAGCCCGGAATTTCAATCGCAAGGTTATTAGATCGAAATTTGGGGACCTTTAGAGGTTTTTATTTTAGTTTCTGCGAATTTTAGATGTCAAAAATCGAAAATTTCCGGTTTTAGAGTTTTTGATGACTAAAATTTTTAAATTTTAGATACGTCAGTATTACTGTCCACGAACGTCGAGAACAGGGTCCAGCGGATGATATGTGGTCTCTGCTCTACTCTATGATCGAAATTGGCGAAGGCGCGTTGCCCTGGCGACACATCGAGGACGACGAAGACATGGCCTTGAAGAAGAAGAAGACTCCGATTGCCGAAATGATTATGTAAGCGTAATTTTGAATTTTGTTTGCTTTATTTTTTTTATTTTTTTTTGCAATTCTATGGGAAAAATCAAAAAAAAAACGTTTTCAGGCACTTGCCAAAGGATTTCAAAGTCATGGCGGATTATTTGTCCACCCTGACCTACGACTCCTCTCCGAATTACGACTTTTTGATCGGCGTTTGCAAGAAAGCCCTGGGTCCCGAGATCACCGAAGAAAGCCCGTACGACTGGGAGAGTCAGTTTGTGAACAGCCAAAGTCTCGAAATGGACTCGGAGTAGAAATTTCGGAGAGATAAATGAGATTCTTGAAGAAGTTTAGGGGATATTTGAGCTAAAGCTTATGTCAAAAAACTGAAAATATTTAGGCTTGGAACAATTAAAAAATTTTTTTTTAATTAGCGACAAAAACCGTTTTTCGTCTCACCGACTCTCCGCTTTTTGTCTGGTCCCTCATGGACAAAAAAAAATTTCGAAAATTTTTATTTTACAGGGGAAGTACTCCAAGTGCGACGCTCAGATTTTGATGAAACTTGGCACCAATTTAGAATAATTTTTTCTAAGATATATGCGAGAATCCTAGCTCGCGCTTTGCAGAAACAGCCGAGATATTTAGATCGAAAGTTGGCGAAAATTTAGGACTTTTTGCCGAATTTCGGCACGAAAAGTTTCATGCCTATTTCAACCGTAAAGCATAATGTTTCTACAGAAAAATCAAATTTTTCCGCACGAAACTGCCAAAGTTATGGCCAAAAAGCACTTTTCTCTCTGACCGCTCTCCACGTTTAGCGTGCTCTCCCAAAAATCGTTCGATATCTCGGCGGCGCCCGCAAAGCGCGAGCTAAAACTTTCAAGAATTGATATTTAGTCCATACCCGACGTGTGTGCAAAATTTAAAGAAAATCGAGGCGTCGCACATGGAGTACTTCCCCTGTTAGTTTCTGTTGAATTTCATCGAAATCTCAGTTTTTCTGGCAAAGTCTTGATGCATGAAATTTATTTTTTAAAATAACATGTTATTCCGTGGCAAAATTTACAACGTCAAACCGCGGTGCTGTTCTTGAAAACGGGTGGATAAGGGAAGACGAACGGGGGAACTGGGATTGGATATCCCCGTCTTCTCTGCTCCCTCTCAAACTTTTTGCGATAGTACTCCTCGAGAGATTCGCTGGACTCCTCGCTTTTCCTGTCCTTGTTCCCATCCTTTCTGTGCTTCCTCCCGTTCTTCTTTTCCTCCTTCTTTTTGCGACGATCACCCGGAGTCTGAGTGCGTGTTTTAGCGCGATCCGGATGACGATTTCTGGTGAAATGTCGTCTAGTTGTTGAGAGATCAAATTCCTCCTCATCCGGCTCCTCTTCCCCGATTTTATGCGCAAACCCAACGCGCCGACCGCCAATGTCGTGCACAACGCAGTAGGTGCGAAGGAACGGCTCTCCCAGCGTGATGACGTCCAGCATTTCTGAGGCCCGCATAGCGATTTGACACATGTTTGCGCCGAATTTGCGTTGACCGGCCTCCGGCAACGGACGGAGAAGATTGTCGGAAGAGATTTTGTAGAGCACGTTCTCGATTCCGAGGACCACGTCGAGGTCCGTGTTGCAAGGAATGCCGTAGGCATCCTGCAACAAAAATGGAATAAAAAGGATATGCTTAGCACAGCGTCATCGTAAGGTTTTGTAATTTTAGGCCTGCAGCCCTTAAAATTTCTCGCAAAATTCTCGCAAATTTCGCTCGAAAAAACGATATTCCTCACCTCTCCCTCCAGTTTTGTTGCGTTCCAGCGTCGCACGAACACGGACAACATATAGCGTGGCACTCCGACGTATCCACTTCCCGAATCCACACTTGTGGTAATCTTTTTTGGAGCGAACAACCCACGAACCCCGACTCCATCCGCTTGGAACTCCCAAATCGGCGACGTCGGGATGAGTGGGGTGAAATTGATCTGCTCTTGGCAATGCTTGTGGTCTTGACCGCCGAACGTCAGCACTGCGCGATTTCCGCAGCCCTCGTAGCCGCAACCGGCGGTGTAGAGGGTGAAATAGGAGGCGTTAACGTTTGTGTTGTTCATTTGTTGGTGAAGAATGGTACTGTAACTGTGCTCGTAGGGATGGGAGAATTGTTGGGAGGGAAGGCCGAAGACGGCTTCGTTACTCTCCGCGGGAGTTGTTGCGGCTCCGATGAAGACGGGGTTGCGGAATGACAGTTTGGGGCCTCGAGAGGAAGTGAGGATCTGGAACCAATGTTCTTAAAATTAATCTCAAGCTGCGTTATCAGCCTGTCAGGAAAATATAATATTTGTCACGACTTCGCGTGCGAATTTGCATATTCCCACGGAATGACCGACAAATTGGTATAAAAGGAAGAGAAATCGCCAATTATTATTACTACTTTGTGTTTTGTCTTTTCCCGCTTATGCGGTTGTGTCCAATAAAGTCTACTATATTCTCTATTGTCGATTATTGATTGGTCTATGGTCACATCGTCTGGAGTCAATATCGTGAGTTCACAGTTTCATTGCCAGAGTCCTCTTGTTTGTGTCTCCGGGTTATCAGAGGGTAGTGAATACTAGTAGTAGCGGGCAAGTTAAGGGCAATCTTACACCACGACTCATAGCTAAGTCGTGACATAATGAGCTCAATATCGCTGCGCCGATCGCGCGTCGCTGGAGCGAAAAACGATTTGATTTTCGCCGCGACAATTAATTTTCTCGGCGGCGATGCGATTTTCGATGCGACAGAGTGCACATTATTTTTCAGACAGACTGACAAACGATTCTGTCGTTTGTCAGCCTTTCGAAATTGGCGATTTACAGAGCTAACTTCATTGCGAAGATTAGGTATAGCAGGTTTCGAAAAGTTGTTACTAACTTACCGACAGCTTGTCCTTAATGACGTAGCCACGAGCATTTGACTCGTCATAGCCGGTTTCAAAAAATCTGGTCGTATTCTTGAAGGTATTTGAATGGGTTGGGTCAAAAAAGTTCCCCTCAGAACTGCAGGCGCCATTAGTACTTTTCTTAGCGCAACTTCTGGCTGGGACCCAGATCGAAGCCGAGCCGGTGTTAAAAGCCGCCTGAACCAGTTGAGGAGGCGTTCCAATGGCGAGGTTGGCAACGTATTTGGACTTGAGCTGAGTGGTGTGCCCAGTCTTTGCTAAATTGGCAATTAAATAAAGAAATTCCTTATTTGAGCGTTGTCTCGTTAAGACCTAAACTTCATGACAAGCTCACAAAATTTTTTAGCTTACACTCTTTATCGGCCAGCCGCTTCAGCGGCAGTTGAAACGCCTCAGCAACAGTCAAGGGCATGATCAGGAACCCAACAACAAAATAAAGCTCCATTGTTTGTTGGCAGTACTATTTCACAGTTCAGCCGCTCTTTATATCCTTCCGGCTCTCGTTTATTTTGCAGGTAACAGAGGAATGATCCGCAGATGAGCAAACTTCAATTAGACTACGATCTATTTCGAGCAATTTTATTCGCTTGACCACAAGGTTTCTGAACTTGTTTATGACTTTTTATTCATTTCTGCTACCCACCGGCAGTGGCTTCCTTCCCGTAGAAAGCGATTGTTTGTGGACTGATGGCGGTAAATAACGGCATATACGGTCTATGTTATAGTCTTTGTTGTAATCAGAAATACGTCTTGAAAATATGTACAGTGCGGGACCTGATCCAATGGCAAAAAACGTCTTATTTTGCATCCCGTAAGGGACCGCGGCCTTTTCTTCAAGGCGGGCTCTTCCAAGCGGGGTTTTTAACAGTAGAGAAGGGAAGGGTTTGGAGACATTTTGGTCCCTTCCGGGATGCAAAATGAGACGTTTTTTGCCATTGGATCCGCTCCCTCATTGTAGTGAGCCTCGCAGCGCCAGTCGTGTCGCTGCAGTGAAGAACAATTTGACTTTGCCGCGACACAATTTAATCTTTCGGCGGCGATTCGATTTTCGAAGCGACAGCTTGCTCATTATTTTCCAGACAGACTAATATTTTCTCGACGACATACGTCATTGATGCTGTAACAACTTCAAAATATCACTCATCAATGATGACTGCTGTAGTTTATTTTTCACTGCTAACAAAATCACAGATTAATTAAATCACGCTTTAACTTTTGATGGGGTAACATCGAATGTTTATGTTTAAAAGTAGTTGATGTATCCACGATAGTTGTAGGATGGACCTCCATGTTGATGTTGTTGACCGTAGGGATCGCTGGGGTTGCTGTAGGGATTTTGACCGTATGGGTCGCTGGGGTTGCTGTAGGGTGGATAGCCACCATTACCATGATCGTGACCTCCATTTTCATGGTTGTGTCCCCCCTGCCCGTGATTATGACCTCCATTTCCGTTGTCGTAGCCTCCGTTATCTTGATTGTGACCTCCATTTCCATGGTTGTGTCCCTCCTGTCCGTGATTATGACCTCCATTTCCGTTGTCGTAGCCTCCGTTTCCATGGTCATGTTGACCATGCCCTCCATTGCCGCCATGGTTGTGTCCATCATTCCCTCCATTGCCATGATCATGTCCGTCCTGTCCTCTGTTATCCTGTCCTTGGTCGTCGAAACGCTCCGCCGGAGGAATGATTCCGAGTCGACGGTCCTTCATATCGTAGACTTGACAGTAAGAGCGAATAAACGGAGCTCCGAAGATCACTTTTCCGGGTTTTTGGTTGATCAGCACTTCACAATCATTGCCGTTTCCGGTCTTCTTCATCAGATTGGCTGACGGAAGAGGAATCGGCGGATATTCGGCGGAGTCGGCGAACGAGATGTTCAGATAGGTACCGCATGGGACGACGATTTTGCCCTGTGTTTTTCGGCTTTTTAGCTATGACTATTACTTACGTCCTTTTGCGGCTTCACCTTCAACCATCTGATCAGTTGATTGTACAAGGTTGGCGGGAAGCTGAGAGTTGGGGAGCCGGTGTCACTTACGACCGGAATGTTCTGCCCAATCGACCTTGGCCCCACATTGATTGAGGCGAATTTCACAGTCCATTGAAGAGAGTTGTCGGACAATGGAAGCCAAAGAATCTGATCTTCGGGTCCGCAGTTTTCCTCATCGTAACCGCCGAAGGTGATTTTGCCGTTCTTCTTGCATTTGTCATCCTGACAACTTCCCATGTAAAACGTAAAAATGGGCTTTTCAAATACTTTCAACGCATTGAAAAGAAGGGACGTTTCATGGTTGGATTTTCTGTCAAAAGTGCTGAAGGATGGAAGTCCGACGACGGCCTCCACGCCGTTGGTCAATTGGTCGGCTCCGCCGAAAGGCACTGGAGTGGGGAAACGGAAATTGTTCTTGCCGTCAGCGGGACCCAACTAAAAAACTAGCTAAATCAAGGCAAGATTACCTCCACAACGTCTTCGAAGAACGAGCCACGGGCGGTTCCATTTTGGATTTTGACTTGGAAAGTTGCGCTGACATTCCTTGACGTGGAAGATCGAGTCGGACTGTATTGATTGCCGGCGCATTTTCTGTTGCCCTCTTTACATCCTCTCACCGGCACCCAGGTGTACACAGCGCCAGTGTCGAAGCGAACTCGGAAATTTTGTCTCGGAGTTCCAATGCTGATAGTTCCGGTGAATGCGACGTTTTGATTATTGGTCAGGCCTTGGCCGTAGGCGTCGTGTTGAACCATAGGGTCTGGAAGGAGTGACGCCATTTACAGGGTAATCATCAGAGATAGCAACGTGCGAGATTTCGAAGCCGCCTCCGGCTCTTAGCTTTCAGAGCCGGAGCCAAGGCTTAGTTTGCGGCTCCGGCTACCGGCTCTCGTGCAAAATTTGAAAAGGTCTGCGGCTCCGGATGCCGTGCCAGCCTCCGATTTTGGGCTCGGGACCCAAAATTACCGGCTCCGGAGTCGTGGCAATCTCTGGTCATCATTCAATAGATTGATGACAAAAACTGTAAAAATATCTCAAAAATCTTACCCGATGGTGCGGCGGTTTCCTCAAGATCGACAACGATCTGTTTGGCCACCACCAAACTCACTTGAAGGAGGAGAATGAACCACACTTTCGACATGATTGAGAACTTGTGTGTAACAGTTCCGACACTGCTCATTTTATACTCGTAATGCAGTGGATTCGAACTCAAGCTGGACAAATAGCTTCGCCAGAATAGAGATTTATATTGATCATACGTCATCTTGAGTCATTTGTGTTTCAGCGATGATTCGAATTCCACACTACACCTGTATGATGGGCTCGACACACAGGATTCGATTTTAGCCTCAAATGTTTGCGAAACAGATGGTTGAACGTTTGTTTTTGGAGAGATTTTGCGGGATTGGATAAACGCAATGCAGCTGCAGGATGGCATGCGAAGAGTAGAGTTTGAAAATAGAGAAAAAAATAGTTGCCATACTCCATGTTCGTGCATAGTTTGCAACCAATTTTAATTGTATTATCAAAGTAAAATACGCTCATTTATGCAATGTCCCCTTTTTCAATCATTAGAAGGCCAATAAAACCACATTGGACACTCGTTTTTACGGCTTGGAAGACGAACTGTCACAGTATTTTTTGTTCTCCCACGCCATTAAAACAAACTAGAAATGCCTTTAAAACTGTTGATGGTGTATTTTACAATCTATTTGATTATTTTGAGCTATTGTCAATTCCGTTTTATGTCGAGGCGCAGCAAAAATTGCGTGACATTTCGTCGTCCAGGCCGTAAAAGCGAGATTCAAAGGTAGATGTTTTGATCCTTTAAAATACTTTCGGTATTTTTAGTTCAAAGTGCAATTTTTCCACAAAAATTCGTCTTTTTCCGCAACGAAACTTTGCTAATGGTATGGCCCTTTTTCCGCACGGAGCTCACAAAGATACGGCTAAAAGCTATATCATTCTCTGACCGCTCTCCCCGTTTGCGTACTTTTGAATATCTCGGCTGCGCCTTGAAAGGCGTTAAAAACAAATCTTTTTGGACTTGATATGTGACTTATGCCTGATATGTGTGCAAATTTTTAAGAAAATCTGAACGTCGCACGTCAAACTGACGATGAGGAGTCCGGTGACCGGAATAGACCCTTCGCTATCGGTTTTTTACACTTCGTCTTGATTTCGCAGAGAAAGAGAGAAAAAAGACACACAAAAGCGTACTCTCTCGCCCCAAAAATTCCCCATTTCTCCCCCGACAAAACGTTTTTTCGCGTCTTTTTTTGACAAATTGCCAATCTATTTACCGGACTGTTTTAGCTTATCTCAGTTTGACGTGCGTCGGACTTGGGGTACTTGTTGGTTTGCAAAATGTAAAGTTCCAGACGACGAGACTATTTTTATGCGAAGGCCTTGAAATAGATAAATTTCGTAGAGGTGTACTGTAATCACATTGTGTTCTCTTCCTCTGATTTTGTAGTCTAACATGACTCACGTTGCTATGCTCTCAAATTAGTTCAATCGGACAAACCTTGACCAATTCTTTGCATTCGCAGCTGCAGCAACATTCCGACTTTCGTATTTGTTCGACTCCTGGCTTGTGTTGCACCTCGATACCGTAGTCGGCACACTTATTCACTATTTTTGGAGTTGCGTCAATTCGCATTGATTGGACGGGGTCTGTTTGCTGTAGGTCGGCACAAGATACATACGTTTTATTGTGGATATGTTACTGTTTTAGAGGTTCGTACGATTATTAGTTAGCGTGTTCCTCGGCTAAGTGCTAGCGAGGAATTTTGATCGAAGTGTGACGCACGTCAAACTGAGGTAAGCTAAAACAGTCCGGTGAATGGGTTGGCAATTTGCCAAAAAAAGACGCGAAAAAACGTTTTGTCGGGGGAGAAATGGGGAATTTTTGGGGCGAGAGAGTACGTTTTTGCGTCTCTTTTTTCTCTCTTTCTCTGTTAAATCAAGACGAAGTGTAAAAAACCGATAGCGAAGAGTCTATTCCGGTCACCGGACTCCTCAGTTTGACGTGCGTCGCGCTTTGGGCATTTCCTCTGTACAGTAAAAATATTATATCTTCTAGACCATTATAATTTATTCAATTCTTCTTCAAACCACTTAGGTACATTAAAGCTGATTGTGTTGTTGAACTCGTTTTTTCTCCCTTATAAATCCGTCGACCGTTTTGGTGTTTTGTTCACCTGTTTCAAGTCATACTCATGCCATCTCTCGGCCTTGCCATACGGGACAAATCGACTGTTTCTCTTCAGTTTGAGGAGATCTCGCTTGGAATATGGGGCGTGCTTTCGCTTGATGATCCAGAGGTCGTCTTCTATCGACTTCTGAAAAGATTTTGATAAAGAGTAAAAAAATTTTGGGTTAAAAGACGCTTTGAGCTGGCTAAAACATTTTTACACTCACATCGGCGGCCTTGACTTGTTGCCAATGCAGATGTGTGTCATTGTGGACCTGCATCAGACTGAATCCATAATTTGTCGATCGGAACGCACTCCATGGCTCGGGATTTTTCACAAATTGGTCCGTATTCTCATTGCATCCCGCCGATCCCGAGATTATATGCACCGGCGCCGGAGGATCCACATACGGTGACTCAGCGCCATCATAGACCTGCCGATCGTAGGTCGGATATAGTCGTTCGTAGGTGTGTTCGTGCGCCCAGACTTCGAGGTCGACTCCGTATTTGTAGAACAACGCCTCAAGACCGTAATGGCTCTTCCAGCCCACGCGAACTCGGGCTTCCTTGTTGCGGCAGTCGTCGCCGTCGTCCGTCGAACAGTACATGGGACGATGGCCGAGCGTGATGATCCATGGGACGTTTTTGCGATTCGCGTTGGCCTTCTGAAATGTAGACGGGCTTGAAATTAGGGTTTGAATTATTCTGGACTGACTGCTGTCTGCTATTCGATGCTCCGATATCAGTCTGTCGGGAAAATAATGAGCCCTATGTCGCATCAAAAATGGCATCGCCGCCGAGAAAATGAATCATTATAGTTCGTGGCAAAATCAGATTTCTTTTCACTTCAGCGACGCGATCGGCGCAGCGACATTGTGTTCATTATTTTCCCGACAAACTGATATATCATTTTGTCGGGAAAATAATGAGGATTGTCGCAGAATCGCCTCGCCCACCAAATCTCAAGCCGTGGCAAGCCGCCGCAAAGCGACGATGGGCGATTTGAATGCGCGACAAATCCACATTATTTTTCCCGACAGAACTCAGCGAGACTTTACATTTCAAATATGTCAGGAAATCGAAATCTTTTTTGATCCAAGCGACGCCTACAACAAAGCATTACTAACCTGTAAATCATTCTCCAGCCACTCGTATTGTTGCTGCACCAACCCCTTGACAATCCCGCTATAAAAATCGTAATAAAACTCGGTGGAAAAGCTGATGATATGCGCCTTTCCCAGGTCATAGCTGTAGTAATGGTTGTCGTACGAATTGGGCATGTTGTATCGGTAAATGTAATTGTGATACGGGATCATTTCCATCTCGTGATTCCCCGGACTGACCATATATGGGACTGTCGATGCAATCGGCTCGATCATTCGCATAAACGGATCGCCTCGCTGAAAAGAACGGCATCAATTGCTTCGAAAATTGTGGCTGCAAGTAACCTACAATGTCCAGATTATAAGCCATATCTCCAACATGCATGACGAGGTCGATTCCGCCGGTTTGAGCGAGATTCGTCAACGGCGCAATCGATCTGGCGTTCTCGTATCCAAAATCCCCGTAGACGGCCACTTTGTAGCCGCCATCCGGGCGCTCTTCAAGTCCTTTGAAGCGCAGAATGTGGCTGAATCCGTAGTCGGAGCCGACTCGGTAGGCTGGAAAAATGAAAATGTCGGTCAAGTTGAAAGAAAGTTTAGAATTAACAAGGGCTGTGTTTGAAGGGTGAGTGCAACGCTCAAAATTTCCTATTTCTTTATCAGTCTGTCGGGAAAATAATATGGATTCGTGGCCCTTGAAATTGCCCATTCTCACTTTGTGACGGTTAGCTAAAGCTGGAGACTTGTAGGCGAAAGACTCGCCTATTTTGAGGCGAGAAATTTTGCTGCAAAAAATCCGCATTATTTTCCCGACAGACTGTTAAAATAGCGCATGCACTTGGAGCTGATTTCATATATCAATTTTTCAAAATATCAGCTCAGGAGGGACAGCGGAAATAACCTTTGTTAACGAGAGAGTGCGCAAAATGCGGAGAGCGGTAAGAGAGAAATCATATTTTGGCCATGTTTTGGCCCATTTTTTGCGGAGAAAAATGATTTTTGGTAGAAGCGTTGCGGTCTCCAGTAGAAATAAGGCCGAAAATTTTTACTCGCAAAAAGTGCCAAATCTTGGCCAAATTTCGCACTAACAAGGGAAGTCACTTAAATCACGGATCGATTTTGCAAAACGACTGTTACAGCAACGGGGAGGGTAGGACGGAGATATCAAATCTGAAAACGGCTACCTCCACCGGCCTCTGGGAGCCAAGATAATCGACCAAGAAGTTTGACCAAATTCCTCCGAACATTTCTTCCTTTCGAAAGAAGAAAATCCATCGAACCGAATGGTCTGGAAGCGCGCTTCCAGACCTTCACCTTTTCAGGTTCGAATCCGCGTGGGTCTCGAACTTGTGAAAAATTTATAAAACAGTTGCTTTGATCCAGTAAATTTAATAGCAATTTATTTTTATATTTTATGCCTATTTTACGTTAAATTTTCAACCTTGAAAATTCAAATCGTTTGGAACTTTCAAATTATTGCTCTGAAATTTTATCGTAAAATATGAAAAAAATCAAAAATTTTTTCTTACCGGTAAATTTACTGGATTACAGGAAAAGTTTAATAAATTATTTGACCCATGCGGATTCGAACTTGAAAAGGTCAAGGCCTGGAAGCGCGCTTCCAGACCACCGGACCATTCGGTTCTCTCCGCTCCTTCTTTCGAAAAGAAGGGCTTTTCGGAGCAACTCTTTTTTGTCAAACCTTTTTGGTCGATTATCTCGGCTCCCAGAGGCCGGTGGAGGCAGCGGTTTTCAGATTTGATATCTCCGTCCTACACTACCTCTCTCTGTAACAGTCGTTTTTAAAAATCGATCCGTGACTTAAGTGACTTCCCTTGTAAGAGTTTCGCTTGTTTCGAGCAAATCAACAGCTTGAAATCCGTCAATGCTTTTTGCAAATGTGCTCAAAATCAATCTCAAGCTGCATTATAATAAAAGAAAGCAGTCTGTCGGGAAAATAATGAGCACAATGTCGCTGTACCGATCACGTCACTGAAGTGAAAAGCAATTTGATTTTGCCCCGAGACAATTCATTTTATCAGCGGCTATGCGATTTTCGTTGCGACAGAGTGCTCATTATTTTCCCGAAAGACTGATAAACTCTAAGTGTCACACTTCAACCACTCAAACCATGATCGTATCATTAAAGTTGAACGTACTGTAAACCACTCCCGGCTTGATCCCCTCAATCGTGGCATGATGTACATACAGAACATCCAAAATCCCTCCCTTCTCATGGAAGTAGGTGCTCTGCGCTTCAACGCGATTGTCATCGATTCTCCCGTCCACACCGTACGTCACATACGAATGGCCGGGATCCGAATGTGTGGCCCATGTCACAATGTATTTGTCGGGCCCGTGCATCGCCAAATGGACCTGCTCCGGTTGCGCGTTCTTCGGCCCCATGTTGGGGTTGTTCGCCACCACCCAGTCCGGCGTTCTGTCCTTCTGCAAGAAGGTTTTTGTCATGAACACTTCATTGATGTTGATGCAGAACAGAAGGGCGAACGGGAGGAGGTGAAGGACTTGTCGTTCTATCATTTGAAGCTAAAATTGGGAATGATGAGAAAAATTTTGACGGTAAGAAAGTGAGAAAAATTTCATTCCACGGTATAATTTTTTCAAGAATCTTGTCCTGGGGCAACCGAAAGTTGCTGAAAGTTGGGCTTTGTGCGGTAGAAAATAGTGTTACATTGTACTCTGTGATTGATGAAACATCACAAAATTCCAAAAGCTAGAGGTGTAATCACTCCATCAAAAGAGTGATTACACCTTTGTTTACAAACCGAAATATCAAATAATTTGAACTTTTCAAAAAGAAAATGCGACAATTAAAGTAAAAGAACGCTGTTGATGCTCGTAAACGAGGAACTGGTTGCTGTTTTTTCAGCGTGAGTTCGAAAGTGAGTCGTGTGAAAAAAAACATAATAAGATGGGCTGTAAATGACCACGAGGTCCGTTGTAATCAACACTATATTTTGTGTGCGATTAGAAGGTGAGAAAACAACAAAGATCACGATTCATTTTTTACTGGAAATGTCGGTCAGATATGGCCAAAAAAAGTGATTTTTGACGGCGAGAGAGTATGCAAGAAGCGGAGAGCGGTCAGAGAGCAAAACAGTTTTTGTCCATATCTTTGCCAGTTTAGTGGGGAAAAAATTGATTTTTTGCGGGAACATCACCCTATACGGTAGAAATAAGCAAGAAATTTTTCAAGATAAAATTCGGAAAAAAGTTTTACATTTTTTTCCAATTTTTGACCAAAAAATCTTGGTTGTTCCTCCAAACCGCACAAAAATATAATACTTACTGGGGCCAATGCGCTATCTGAAAGTTTGCTGAAAGTTAGCTGAAAATGGAAGGGCGCAGCACGGAAAAAAACGTTTCGCAGCTCGCCGGAGCTAAGTTTCGGCTTGTTTCCGAGCTGCGCCCAAGACGCGAGCTGCGCCCGTGCAAATTCTCCGAGCTGCGCCCTATGATTTTCAGCAAACTTTTAGATAGCGCATTGGCCCCTGGTCGCATGAAAAATTAGTTTGATGTGGAAACATTACAGCAACTTTTCGTGCCAAAGTCCGCAAAAAAAGTGTCACCTTTTTAGAAACCTTTGGCCAAAAAAATCTCGGTCGTTTCGACAAGCTAGGAACGCATGTTGTAAATTATTCTAAATTTTTGCCCAATTTCATCAAAATCCGAGCGTCGCACTCGGAGTACTTCTCCAGTTTGACGTAATTTTAATAAAAAAGTCCAATAAAAGAGGCCAAAGACGACTATAACCCATAAAATCTAACAGGCTTATTATTCAAAAAATCTCCAAATTCTCATGTGAAATGGGCTTTCAAAAATTAATAATCGAAATCGCAGGCAATTTAACGACGGTTCGCTTCAAATAAGAGCGAAGGAATAAGAATTTTTTCTCGAGCTCGAGAATGTTTGCTGGATTCGCTACCAATTTCAAAAAGTAGCGGAAACCTCACATTGCAACCTCCAAAAAAGGCGTCGGAAGCAAATCGGCCATTTTGCGACGGCGCAAAATTGGGAGGTAGCAAATCGGTCATTTTGCGACGGCGCAAAATTGGGAGGTAGCAAATCCATGGATTTGCGACGTCCCAAAATAAGCCCCGCCCCCTCAGTTTTTCAGCCACCACGTGTTGGCTTTTTTGACGAAAAAACACCGTTTAGGGTGAAAAATTTAGCTTACAAATCGTACATTTACGATACTATGAAAGAAAAAAGGTCCCTCGACTCGTTAAAACATTTATTGTAAAATGACGTACATTTTATGGAGAATATATTTTATTTTTTCCACGATTTTGTCCAAATATGGCCGGAGAGTCAATGGATGGGGCTGAAGAAAATTTGTTTTTCCACAATATTGTCCAGATATGGCCCAAGAGTCTATGACTGGGGTTGCAGGACATGGTCGGATATGGATCTTCCTGGAAATCAAAAGCAATATAACATTTCCTTCTCATTTTTAGAAAAATAGACCTTCATACATACCTCATAGTGCATGCGTCTTCCGAGCATCCGAGCATCGAAATGGAGATAGTCTTGTGCAAAAATACGGCCGATGGGAGTGAAATTGATTCCAGGTAACAATTTCAATCTCTAAATTACCTAAAAACAAAGTAATAATACTTATATCAAATCTTACTTCCTTTGGCAACTACCACACGGCTTTTCCTTTGTCCGATTTCAATGTTTCTGCCTCCTGAAAAAGATTTATTAGACATGAATAATGTAGAAAAAATTAGAAATCTCGTCCAAAATCAAAAAATAATAAAAAAAAACAGCTTACCATGGAGTCAAAAAGCCTTGTCGTCCCCGATGGGTATGGCGATCACCTTGAGTCGGGTTGTCTTCTAATTCAGCTTCTCTGCATCTATTTGGCCAATTCAACAAAAGGAAACAAAAAAAGGAAAAAGAATTTGCGAATGTTTTCGCGGCCCATGAAGACGAAATGCCACGCAGTCCGAGAACGGATTTTAGGTCCAATTTTCGTGGGATTTCTGTTCATTCGATCCGAATTGAAGGCAACCGAGGGCCGAATTCCGGGTTGGACAATTACGTAAGCTTTATTCTTGGTATGTTATTGTTTTAGTTGAATAACAAGGATTTCCTCGGTCTTATCAAAAGAGTCTGCCGTCTTTTGGACAGTCGAACCTTTTGAAAGAGCTGTTGAAGCCGATTGCTCCGAAGGCCGAATTTCAATGTTTGGACGTAGTTTATGTAAGCCTTGCTCTTTGTTATTATTTTTTTAGTAATAACGACAAGAATCAGGATGTTTTGGTTTTATCAATAAGATATGGTCCGAGCGGGATGCGTCAAATTGGAGATGTGTCTTGGTCAAACTTGAAAAGAATGGAGTGTGGGAAGATCGATGCATCGACGAGTCGTTTGGAAAAGTCGTTGAAGGCAGAATTGTCCATTACACCCGGCGCAGAAGGCCATATGTTGGAGACCACATGAGGATAGTTATCTAATATGTGCACGAATTGGTTTCTGTCAAGAATTGGGTCTACATCGTGGGTCTACAAGATAGTAAGAAACATTTTTATTTTATTTTCTTGCTTTAGGAGGAGGACTGGCCCCATCAAACGCCGCGGCTACGTCTGTCTTAGCCGTTCAACCCCGCACAGCAGGTCCCAGGAACTCCCCAGCAGATCCAGGACCTCCCCGGCAGTTCCAGGGCCATGTCTCCACACGGACTTGCAGTATTGTCCAGAACACCGTGATTTCAATGCCATATCCTCTGTTGTTTCATCCCTGGCCATATCATACTTATTAGAGATGTTGTTAGTCTTTCTATTGGCCATATGTTAAGCTTTATTATTGTTTACCTGTGTGTTCCCAAGAGGCTGTATTTTTATTTATTTAGGTGTGAATTAGTAGCAAGAATTATTTTATACCGATTTTAATGTAAAATATCTCTGTTTCCTCTCTTACGCCTTGTTATTTTTTAGATTATTAGTTTTAATAAATTGTTATTGTCAAGAAAAATGTATGGGAGTATGAATAGTGCTTTATACACTCGAAATATATTCAAAACCGCAAACCGGAGCGCTAAAAAAAAAATTTCCGCCGGAGTGGGCGGAGTCAATTTGGGAGGTCGCAAATCCACGGATTTGCTACCTCCCAATTCCGCGCCGTCGCAAAAACGCCGTTTTGCTACCTTCTCTCTCGCGGAGGAAGCGAAAACGCCGATTCGCGACCGATTTTTTTCGGAGGTCGCGAAAAGAAGGATTCGCTACCGAGACCACGTCGCAAATAGATCATTTCGCTACTTTTCGAAATTGGTAGCGAATCCAGCAAACATTCTCGAGCTCGAGAAAAAATTCTTATTCCTTCGCTCTTAAATCACCTACAAAATTAAGGAAGAGGCAAAGAATAAATTGATAATATCAGTCTGTCGGGGAAATAATGAGCACTCCTCGCACGAAAATCGCATTGCCGCAGAGAAAATGGGTTGAGCCTGAACTCTCCCCCTTTTTGAACACTCCCCTATTTTGAAAATTGAAAAAACGAGGTGTGACATGTTATACGACGAAAATTTTTTTTCAAACTGAGAAAAATTGGGTGTGACATCTTATACGATGAAGATTTTCTTCAAATTGAAAAGAATAAGGTGTGACATCTTATACGATGAAAAGAATCTCGAACTTGTCGCTTCAGCGACGCGACTGGCGCAGCGACAATGTGCTCATTATTTTCCCGACAGACTGATTTACTGTCAAAAAAACGGGAAAATCTCCCATTTCCCCAGAACACAGTCATCACCACGACCACGTGGTGTTTTGAGCGCCACCCCGCCAAACATACTTCGGACTTTGGCGCGCGAATTTTATTTCCAATTTTTTCGAATCGGAAAAAAACCCCGAGTGAGTTTTCTCGAAGTTTCGAAGCCACCTCGAAACAACGGGTTGATAACGAAAACTATAACAACAAACTTGAACGGGTAAAGCGGATGAAAAAGGGAAGACGTTTGGCTAGACTACTCGGGTTCAAGTTTCGAATCAAAGGGTGGGGCAGAGAAAAGATGTTGCAGAGAAATTCAAACTGTGATTTTTGGACAGAAAATTCAATAAGAAACGATCCGAATTCTAAAAAAGCGTTGAAAATGCAGTGCAACATATCAATCAACCCGAATTCGGCTTTACGTTGCTAACATCTCTGCAATTGTTAGTCATCAGTCTGTCGGGAACATAATAAGCGCTCTGTCGCATCGAAAATCGCATCGCTGCCGAGAAAATGAATTTTGTCGCAGAAAAATCAAATTGCTTTTCACTTCAGCGACGCGATTGGCTCCACCGCTCACAATGTTTCCGGCAGACTGATATTGAGAAGTTTGATTACACGGGAGTTCGCTGCAGAGAGCTTCGTAAGAAAAAAAGCGGATTTTCGCCCGATCAGCCGCTGTTTTGAGACCACACTAGTCGATAATTCTCTAACATTCAAAAAGTTTTCGCTATGTTCTAAAAAGCAGCCGTTATAAAATTTGGGGCAAGTACTAGTCCGTTTGCAAAGTCGCTGTAGTGATTTCCGCGACATGCACTGTGAGAAAATAAAAGTTCACTTTACACAGAGATTTCTTCCAGTATGCACCGTGCAAGAGGGTTTTTTCGGGGTCGCTCGCACCATTCCTTTTCCTGCACAGTGCAATGCCAAAAATTATTCCAGAGATTTTACTGGCCCTGCCGGAAAGCAGTCAACTGATTTTTTAGTGCTTACACTGTGCGAAAAAAGGGGTGTGAGCGACCGCCGAAAAAGCATATTGCACGGTGCAAAAAGCAAGAAATTGCACAGTGCAAAGAAAACTTTTGTTTTCGCACAATTTTCAGTCCGGCGACTTTCCGAAAGGACTAGTAAATGTTTTTTTTTGCCAAATATGGACATGAAAATAAATTTTGCAAGTTTGGAATAAAATTTTTTTTGCCAAGCTTGGAAATTTGCCCAGAAAAAATTGCCAAATTTTGCCACAAACAAGATTTTTTCCAAATTAAAAAATAAAATTTGCTTTGTTAAATTTCAAAGTCATCAAAACTTCTCAATCACATAAAAACAAAAAATACTTTAAAGGTCTTTACCAATCAGCAAAAATGAGAAAAAAAGCAAATAAGTTCGGCCTCCAAACTAGCTGTCTTTATATAATTACCACTTCGCCTAAATGATCAGCCCTTTTATTCCAGCCAAAAACAGCGTGGCTGTGCGGTTATCAGTAATTATTGTTTACCATTCCATCGTCATGTTGTTTCAAAATATCGCAAAACCTTTCAATAACAACTTGATTGCCTTCATTGGTTTCTAACCATCGTGATTACGAAATCTGCACTTAAAATGTCCCGAAACTTTGCGGTAAAATTTAAAATGTATTATATTACAGAGTTGTTGACTGCAAATATGCGCGATCTTCCCGCTAGACTAGAGAAAAATTAGATCAACGCCCTCCAAAACGGTGTAAAGTTTCGGGTTTTTTATGTCTTCTTATCAAATGCCACGCGAAATTTTCATTACGGTCAATCAATTGAGACGCCAAAGAAGACAAAATTGATATCACAAAACATTTACTAAGCCAGTCAAAACACAAGGGACATAGATGTAATCAGCGGGGCGAAGCTACTCGCCATTGCAATCCTGCATCAGCATAAATAAGGCGGTCATCAATCTGAAAACATGACATATGAGAGAAATATTAGGTTGATTCAAAAGTTTTTCCACATTTTTTTGTGACACTTCAAAACAAAATTTCTAGAGCCTGTTTGAGTGTATGTTAAAACTGAAAGCATATATGTATGCGGCTGACCTTTGCAAAATTTTTGACTGGTAGAATTTTATTTTTTACAAGCTTCCTTTCAGAATATTTCAAAAATATAAAAAAATTCTTCGTTTGTGTCATGGTGAATATCCCGGGCCCTAGCCATTTTCCAGCCCATTAAAAAGTCTGGGATTTTGGGTTATTCGTACTTGGAATGGCTGTAGTTTCTTCTGAATTTATTGCTCTATTTACATCTACTCTGGCGTTTTTTGTAGCGTCCCACAAAGTTAGCCAGAGGGCACCACCCAAAGAAATCCAGTCTTGGGAAAATGAAAGGAGCGCGACCTGCGGAAGATATTTTATACGATGAAAAGTTGGCTGGGCTCAGCTTACAGGGGAAGTACTCCAAGTGCGACGCTCAGACTTTGATGAAACTTGGCACAAATTTAGAATAATTTTTTCTGAAATATATGCGAGAATCCTAGCTCGCGCTTTGCAGAAACAACCGAGATTTTTAGATCGAAAGTCGGCCAAAATTTAGGACTTTTTGCCGAATTTCGGCACGAAAAGTTTCATGCCTATTTCAACCGTAAAGGATAATGTTTCTACAAAAAATCTAATTTTTCCGCTCGAAACTGCCAAAGTTATGGCCAAAAATCGTTTTTCTCTCTGACCGCTCTCCACGTTTAGCGTGCTCTTTCGGCGGCAAAAAATCGTTCGATATCTCGGCGGCGCGCGAGCTAAAACTTTCAGGAATTGATATTTAGTCCATACCCGATGTGTGTGCAAAATTTAAAGAAAATCTGACCGTCGCACTTGGAGTACTTCCGCTGTTAGTTGAGGACTTTCCTAAGCTGAGGCATAGCCTTGAAAAGGCGTGGTATGACGAAAATTGACTATGAATCAAGGCCGAAAAAACCGTTTTTATAACAAAAAAAAATCAAAATTTGAGCGTCGCACTTGAACACTTCCTTTCGAAAACAGACGGTCATTTCAGACCATTTATTCGCTCAAATTGACCACTAAATTAATCTCCCGAATTTAAAAACTCTTTTTTGGCTGGACGCAAAAAAATAAAGGTTATAAACAAATCGTTGGTTTTGGAATTTGGCTCTAAATAGCGATGAGAATCTTGCGTTTATCAAGGACATGTGACCTTGTCCAGGAAGATGTCATATTTTTCAAAAATAAAGGGTGTTTTGAAAAAATATTTTTGACCAAAATTGTTAAAATTTTATACTGAAAAAGGGAAAAGTTCCTTATTCTGGCCACAACAAAGCTACTCCGCGAACTACGCCAAAGCTTGGGCACTAAACTTAGGAAAAAACGCTTCGACCTAGCTGGAACGGAATTACTATAATAGCTCTATAGTTTTAAGGGTACCTACGAAGGCTGTGACGACTCATTTAATTACATACGGAGTCAGTAAGTTTAGTTCGGGACATGTTTCATCGTATAAAGTGTAAAATCACAGGCTGCAGCCGTTTTTGAAGGGTAAGGTAGTACGTAAAAAAGAAGGGACCTCACTAACTAAATGCACTGTCCGGGAATTGACAACGATGAATTGAGCGTGCACGCTAAATTTGGGCTAATTCCGGCCAGTTTCCGCAAAGTTATAAGTTGTGGCCAAAATAAGGAACTTTTACCTAATATTTTGACCTATTGACCAAATTCTCTAAATTTTATATTGAAAACAACTATTTTTTCTCAAAAAAAATATATATAAAAAACGCTCACAAAAGCATGACGCAAATCAAGTTGTAGGACTCGTCCTGAACCGCCTCCAACTGCATGAACAACGAGTCCGCGGGCCGAGTCCGATTCCTCTTGCGTCGGAGGTCGCCCCATTGCTCGAACGAATTCCCATCGACCATGTCGAAGAGCGGTCGGCTTGGTCGATAAAACTCCAACGCTCTGCCATCATCGGCGACATTGTAATCGAGTCGGACTTGGAGGGCGGAGGTGGTGGTGGGAAAAACGCCAAAAACGAGGATCAACGGCAAAAACAATATCGTCGACCGCATTTTCAGCGAGAATTGGTGACAAAATATATTTGGAAAAATGTAATTTCGAGCTTTAAAAATTGAATTTTTCATTTCAAAAAATTGAATTTTTGAAATTTTTTTTTCAAAATTTTACATTTTTGATTTTTTTTATTTTCAAAAAATCGAATTTTTGAAAAAAAAATTTTTAATTTCAAAAATTGAATTTTTGAAAAAAAAATTTAATTTCAAAAAATTGAATTTTTTGATTTTTTTTTATTTTCAAAAAAAAAATTAATTTTTGAAAAAAAAAATTTTTTGTTTTTCATTTTCCCCCCAATTCCCATGAAAGTCAGAAAAATTTTCTACATTTTTTACTTGGAGTCGGCGCATTCGGTCGACTTTTTTTGGTCGATAAAGGTCAAGCTCGGCATGTGCAAACCGAAAAACCGTAAAACAAAAGAATCGACCAAAAGTGCTCAAAAAGGGATGCCACGGGTGAGTTAATAATTAATCTTTTTTCGTTGCGACGGATTGCTCATTATTTTCCCGACAAAGCGATAAAAAAGCAACAAAAAACTTTTTTTCAGTCATCGCAAGAGGTTGCCCGATTGGCACGAGAAGCGGCCATGAGTTCGGCACCATTGACTCCGCATCTACTTCCTGGAAAACAAATCACGCCCATGAAAGCGAGAGGCTCCGCACCAGCGGCCAAGAAAAGAACTGTGAGTCAATCTTTTATTCATTTTTAAAAAAATATTTAAATTTTCAAAATTTTTCGAAAAAATTTTTTTTTGAATTTTTCCTAAAAAAATTGAATTTTTCCAAAAAAAGTCGAATTTTCCCAATTTTTTTAATTAAAAAAATCGCATTTTTCCAATTTTTTCAAATTTTTTCAAAAAAATTTTTTTTTAAATTTCTCCGAAATTTCGAATTTTTTCAATTTTTTAAATTACAAAATCTCCTGATTTCCCCTTATTTTTTAGTCCACTTCCCTTCAACAGCCCCCAAACAATGATCGTGAACGCCCCGAAGCCGAGATCACACGTGTTCGAACAGTTACGGCCCGCGGCGCGGATTCCAAAACAGCGATTCCACTCAAGGTTGGGCAGGAGAAAATGATGAAGTCGTCCGGAGAAAATGATGACGTCGTCGGGAGGCCAGGATATCGGCGTTCTTTCAAGCCGTTTGGAGAGGCCTCGGAAGCTCCAGAAAGCAAAATTGAGGTGGGTATTTTTGGAAGCAAAATTTTGGGAAAATTATAGTGAAGTTTTATGGCCAAGTTTGGCAAAAAAAATTATTTCCAAATTTGAAACTTTTTTTGGTAAAAGTTCCGCAAATTGGCCACCATCCAAAAAGAAAATCATAACCGCGCTTAGGCTTAGGCTGGGTTAGGCTTGTTAAGGCTTACAGGGGAAGTACCCCAAGTGCGACGCTCAGATTTTGATGAAACTTGGCACAAATTTAGAATAATTTTTTCTAAGATATATGCGAGAATCCTAGCTCGCGCTTTGCAGAAACAACCGAGATTTTTCGATCGAAAGTCGACCAAAATTTTGGATTTTTTGCCAAATTTCGGCACCAAAAGTTTCATGCGTATTTCAACCGTAAAGGACTATGTTTCTACAAAAAATCAAATTTTTCCGCCCGAAACTGCAAAAGTTATGGCCAAAAAGCGCTTTTCTCTCGGACCGCTCTCCACGTTTAGCGTGCGCTCTCGGCGGCAAAAATCGTTTGATATCTCGGCGGAACCCGCAAAGCGCAAGCTAGAACTTTTGAGAATTGATATTTAGTCCATACCCGAGGTGTGTGGAGAATTTAAAGAAAATCTGAGCGTCGCACTTGGAGTACTTCCCCTGTAAACTTTTTTAAATTATTTTTTTTTCAGCACAAGAAGTTGTCGACTCAACGGGAATCGAACGATCATAGCAACAGCAATGAGTCAAACTCCAAAAAATCGGCAAAGTCGGTGAAGTCGGTGAAGTCCGGAAGAAATGAAGATTCTCAAAAATCAGAAAAAGCATTGTCAGAGAAAGCAGAAGACAATGAACGAGGCGGATCGAGGCGAAGTGTCAAGGAAAGGAAGAGCGAATCGGAGCAAAAAAGCGAATAAACAATTGATTTTGCCTTGAATTTTGGGGATTTTTGTAATCATTCTTCAATTTTTAGCCTCTGCACAATGACTCACAAATCCACATTATTTTCCCAACAAGTTGGAATGGCGGAAATATCAGTCTGTCGGGAAAATGATGAGCAAAATGTCGTTGTTGCGCCGATCGCTGAAGTGAAAAGCAATTTGATTTTGCCGCGACACAATTTATTTTCTCATTGGCGATGCAATTTTTGATACGCCTGAGTACTCATTATTTTCCCGACAGACTGATACAACAAAACCTGCCAAAGCGAACAATTTTTCCCGGCAAATTGATATATCTCTGTCGGGAAAATAATGTGGATTCTGTCTGTCGGGAAAATAATCTGGATTCTGTCTGTCGGGAAAATAATGTGGATTCTGTCTGTCCGGAAAATAACGTGGATTCTGTCTGTCGGGAAAATAACATGTAATGCTTCGCCGCGGCTGCGCACCAAATCTCCAACCGTGGCGAGCCGTTGCAATGATGGGCGATTTCAAGGCGCGACAAATCCACATTACTTTCCCGACAGTCTCATAATATGTGTTTTTTTTGTCTTCAGGCTAATAGTATACAAAATCCGTCTATAACGAACAATTTTTGAAGGCCCACAAAGCGATGTCGGGCAAAAATAATTCTCTTTAGAGCAAAAATTTTTTTAAACGAACAAATTTTTTGCTTACAGTTTATTTGTACATGTTGCCAGTGAATATACTTTTTGTAATTTCCCCCGTAAAAATGTCGTCTTCCAAAAACAAAAACAACAGACCACTGTGTATTCTTTGATGTCTTTCGACTCCTTCTGACATTGTTTTCTCCCCGACATCGTGGCGGGTCCTAATCCCCTGCGGGCGAAAAATGATCGAAAAAACGGGAATTCTCTAATGACGGGAATCATCAGAATTGGACAAGTTAATCTAGGCCTCGGGTCGGCCGTTTTTCAAGAAATTTTGGGGGTGACTTTGTCGTGGAGTATTGTCTATTTCCGAAGCGGTTTTATAGTAGATTATGGGAATTACTGTAGATTTATTCTTTGTTTTTGGCTTGCTTTTTCGGTCGCTAGAGTTTTTCTGAGGTATAAAGCGAAGATTTTTGATCGTTGAAGTATTTTTTAGCCTTTAAAAAATCTTATTATGACGCTTAAAAGATGGCGCTTTAAATTTGACGAAATGTCAAAAAAATTATTGGAATTTTTTTTGACATTTCGTCGGTCGCTGGAGCAATTTTTGGGGTATAAAACAAAGATTTTTGATCGTTGAAGTATCTTTTTAGCCTTTAAAAACCTTTTTATGACGCTTAAAAGACGGCGCTTTAAATTTGACGAAATGTCAAAAAAATTATTGGAATTTTTTTTTGACATTTCGTCGGTCGCTGGAGCAATTTTTGGGGTATAAAACAATGATTTTTGATCGTCTAAATATTTTTTTAGCCTTTAAAAATCTTTTTAGGACGTTTAAAATACGGCGCCTCTAATTTGACGAAGTGTCACAAAAATTATCGGAAAAATTTTTTTTGACATTTCGTCATAAATGCGAGCTCTATAGCCATAAACACGTAAAACTTTACCAATTAACCTTTGATTCTCTCATTTAACTCAGACTTTCCACCTTTCCATTTTTCTATTTACAAAAACACCCAAAAAAATTAGATTCCAAGTAATACAGCCCGCCTATTCTCGGCCCGGTAATCAATTTCTCTTTTAGCGGAATAATATAATCTCCAGTGTGCCCATTAGGCGTTGAATTATGGCGGAAAGATTGGTGCGGCGAATGAACTCGAGGAACGTTTCAATTGATGAGACTCCAACACAGCCGCGGTCCTTCTCTGATGCTGCTATGGTAAGTGATGTCAGAAAAGTAGTTCTCGATGCAGTAGGCGGCTCTTTTGTCTATTTATATACGACGTCTTTTCAAAAGTGCGTAGACTTTTTTTGGAGGCGCATAGAGTATTTTTTTTTCACTTTTTTCACTGTGAAATTCGCGGCGACAAAGTTGAAAACTTTTCGGCCGCTGCGATTTTTCTATTGCACGCTGCAAAAGGTTTTCTGCACAGTGCGAAAAGCTTGCGACAAAAAAGTTTATCAGTCTGTCGGGAAAATAACGGCAGGTCGTCGCGCCTTGGAATCGCCATCATCGCTTTGCGACGGCGCCCGCAGCTGGAGAATCGGTGCGTGATAACGGTGAGGCGAGACATCTTGATGCGACAATCCGCCGTTATTTTCCCGACAGACTGATAATTGTTGCAGCAAAATGTTTCGCCTCTTCGAAAAGGAGGCAGACACGCATCAAATTTCCAGCTGCGGCTTGCCGTTGCATAGCGATAATGGGCGATCCAAAGGCGCGACAACTCACTGTTATTTTCCCGACAAATAAATTATACTGATATTATAATCAAAAAGGTTTGCACTTTTGGAACGGCGTAGTATAGCACATGAAAAACGTTCGGAAAATGGAAAACAATACCCAGACTTGGCCAGTTTTTTGCATTGGGCCTGTTTTTGGCATTTTCTACTGCCCAGCCCAGCCTCGTTGTAGATCCCGGTCCGGGCCTTTTCTACATTTTCAAATCCTTGTCTGGCCCGGATTTTAGGGACCTATGGCCCAGCTCAGACCCTAATTTTTTTCAAAAATAATTTTGAATGGCGATTTTCCCGCGTTTTGGCAATATTTTGGCATTGTGTTTTTTGGCTGAATATGGGCTATCAAATTGAAAATTAACAATTTTACGGCGTCCGCAGTACTTTAATTAGTGTTTTGAAAATTTTAGAAATGAAATATCGATCAAAGCCATGTCTGAAGACGATAAATCTTCTAAAGTTTAGTTTTTATACAAAATTTATGTTTTAAAATCTCGTTTTGAATCATTAAAATTATCAGTCGTACAGATAATTTGTTGCTGGCATTTGTTTAATGTCCCATTTCAACTAATCTACCAAAAAAATGCTTTGAAAATCAAAGAATTCCTCAAAATTTTAATAAATCTTTCTTCCCCGCAAGCCCCTCGCAAACCACACGGTAAACAAAAAAGTTTCGGGATGAGTAATGTTTTGCCTCCCTCGGCGAATGATGCCACAGCTTCGGGGCTCGCAAACAGATAATACTTTGCATATAAAGCAAATATCTTTTATTCGGCATCTCTTTTTTTTTACAATCCGCCCCGAAGGAAAGGGCATCCAATTTTTCCGTCGGCTCTTGACGTTTTTGTTTTCTGTCGGATATAACGCGATTGCCCGCCGGCATGCGTTTTCGTCGTTAGTGCGAACAGAGATGGCGGACAACTTGCGGCTGCCGGAGGTAGCTCCAAAAATAGGGCGACGGAAATTGCTTTATGCACGGCGGTGTTGCAGATTGTTTGAAGACGATTGCCGGGTTCAAGTTCTACATATTTGAAGGCTTTTTTGTCCGGAAATTCAATAGGATAGGAAGTAAAAAATAACAAGGGAAGTAGCTTAATGCCACGTTCGGATTCTCTTTAGATTTTGCACATACGCTGGACATAGGTCAGAAATCATTTTTTGAAAGTTTTAGCTCGCGCTTTGCAGGGGCAGCTGGGATATAGAGCAATCTTTTTTGTGAAGAGAGTACGCCGAAAAGGGTGAGAAAGAAAAATCCACTTTTTTGGCGATAATTTTGCCTGTTTGCGGGGAAAAAGATGATTTTTTGTGGAAACATTACCTTCTGCAGTAAAAATAAGCCTGAAATTTAGAATGCCGAAATTCTCGACTGTCTGTCGGGAAAATAATGAGTATCGCCAGAAATCTACGTTATTTTCCCAACCGGCTGATTTGTGAGCTATATCAGTCTGTCGGGAAAATAATGAGCGCCATTTCGCTGCCGTCACTGGAGAAAAAAGAAACTTGGCTTTGTCGCGACGCAATTCGTTTTCCCCGCGGCGGTGCGATTTTCGAAGCGACGGAGAGCTCATTATTTTAACGACGGACTGATACTTGCCAAGTTATAGTTTAATATTTCTGTATTTTACGTCTCTTTTTGCAAGGCTTTTTTTTGTAAATTTTATTGTTTTATTGTTTTTTTATTGATTTATTATAAGTGATTTTTTAGTTAGCCATGCACTCCGGATATTCCTCGCGTCGCCAAAGCGAGATGATCTTGGATCCCACTAAAAGTGAGTTTTTTTCTTGCATTTTTTTGCGATGCTATTCCGTCCACAAAGTGATTTTTCGCGACATGCACTGTGCGAAAACAAAACTTTGCTTTGCGCTGTGCAGTTTCTTGTTTTTTGCACTGTGCAAAAAGGGATTTTTGGGCTGTCGATCGTAACCTTACTGTTTTCACGATGCACCTCACCGAAGTCACTCCAACTACTTTACGAACGGAATAGTATAGAAAAATGGGAATGTACCATCAAAATAAAGTAAAAATCGTCATTTTTGATCTGCTTACAAGTAGAGATTGCCACGGCTCCGGAGCCGGCTCTTGGCTAAAACATTTGGCATAGGAGCCGGGATTCGGAGCCGGAGGCCTTTTTAGATTTTTCACGGAGCCAAGAGCCGGAGCTGCAAATTTGGCCTCGGCTCCGGCTCTGGGAGCTAAGAGCCGGAGCCGGAGCCGAAATTTTGACCGTGGCAATCTCTGCTTACAAGACAAGTCCATCAAGTGCTCTTTTGAAAAAGCTGTTAGTATTATTACGCCTTTTCAAAAGTGCGCAGACTTTTTTCGCCCTTTTTTTTGCATCGCACAGTGCATGGCGCGCGACGCTATCCTTTTCGAAACATATTTCATTGTGCAATTGGTAAAAGTTCCTTATTTTGGCCACAACTTATAACTTTGCGGAAACTGGTCGGAATTAGCCCAAATTTAGCGTGCACGCTCAATTCATCGATGTCAATGCCCGGACAGTGGATTTAGTTAGCGAGGTACCTTCTTTTTTACGTATCACCTTACCCTTCAAAAACGGCTGCAGCCTGTGATTTTACATTTTATACGATGAAACATGTCCGGAACTAAACTTATTGCCTCCGTATGGAACTAAATGAGTCGTCACAGCCTTCGTAGGTACCTTTAAAACTATAGAGCTATTACAGTAATTCAGTTCCAGCCAGGTCGAAGCGTTTTTTCCTAACTTTAGTGCCCAAGCTTGGGCGCAGTTCGCGGAGTACCTTTGTTGTGGCCAGAATAAGGAGCTTTTTCCCTGCAATTTTTCGCGAGCCCAAAATTGGCCGTTGAGAAAGGTTTGAGCGAACGGTGCGGACGACGGCAAAAAGTCAACGCACATTTGAAAAAACGCAATAACAAAAAAATTCTCAAAATCCTCCGTCGCTTCGAAGAATTACTTTTGTAAATATTTCCGCATGTCATTCCTTGTCAAATGTCAGGAACCGCAAAGTCCGACCAGTTGAGGCATAAAAATTGAAAAAAAACATTTTGTTCGTCGTACTTTTTCGACGAATCCGGAAACTTTCCCGACACTTTTTATAGCCCTTCGAACATGGGAGCGTTCGAAACGTGTTGCTTTTCTTTTCTCCCCCCAATTCTGCATGCATGATAGTTGGGCTTGAAAAAAAGTTCGTATTAAAGACACAGCCCGAAGTACACGGCTGTTCCTTTAATATCATGCTGAAGAGGTGCGGGGCTTCTTGAAATGGGGCCGCAGATGAGACAGGCATCCTCATTCCGCAAGCATTTTAATACGCTTTGCCGGAGGATACGATGTGCCAAGTTGGGGTGTTGGATGGGGTTCTTTTCGAGTTTAATGGAATTCAACAGTAATTTTGGTGGAACTAGTGTATGAGAAAGTTGGCCGCAGTTTCATTTTTTTAGTTCTTCTACATAGGTAAGCAGCAAAAAATAGGGTTTGAGCAAGAAAAACAATGATTTCGCAAAGTTTGGTGCACGTGAGAGTAGAATTTAAAAAATACCAATGCAAGAGTTTGAGCTGTTTCTTTGTTAACTTTCGACCTAAAACCGCAAGGGTTTTTGGAGTTGCATAAAACTAACGCTTTTATCAGTCCGTCGGGAAAATAATGTGGATTTGTAGTGTCTTGAAATCGCCCATCATCGCTTTGTGACGGCTAGCCGTGGCTGGAGATTTGCTGCGAAAATCCACATTATTTTCCCGACAAACTGGTATACTTGATACATCAGTCCGTCGGGAAAATAATGAGCGCAATTTCGCTTGGCCGACCGCGCCGCTGAAGTGAAAAGCAATTTGATTTTACCGCGACATAATTCATTTTCTCGACGGCGGAAAATTTTTGTTTCAATTCGACAGGGTGCTTTGATGCACTCATTATTTTCCCGGCAGGGAAATGTCAGTCTGTCAGGAAGATAACGTGGATTTGTCCCATTGCATTCGTGCACCAACTATTCAGCCAGCCACTTTTTTTATTTGGCGGGATGCTTCATCGATGGGTAGTGGCTTTCACCACTATATGCTGACACACACACAACATACAGTGGGGACCTGATCCAGTGACAAAAAACGCACGATTTTGCATCCGGGAAGTATCAAAAATATGGAAAAATGCTTCCCTTTTCAAGTGAAAAAAATTTCGTTTTGAAGGCCGCGGCCTTTCCCTCGCAAAAAGAGCGTTTGAAATCGGAGTTTTTTTCACTTGAAGAGGGAAGCATTTTATCTTATTTTTGATACTTCCCGGATGCAAAATGGCACGTTTTTTGATACTGGATGAGGTCCCCCACTCTAGGGCCTAGAAACGCAGAAAACCCGGCCATATGTATTAATATGAAGAGGTAATAGTATGAAGAGGTTCTCGGTACGCCGAGTTTGCTGACTGTCATCCAAACAAAATTTTTTCGCTCTCTATTTTGTCCGTAAGACATTTGTAGCCAATCTTAAATGTATCTTTTGACATTTCCGCATACACACGTTATATGTATTATCTACAATTTATCATCATTACTACCAATTTTCACCTCCATTACACTTTTACCCCACTCAGAAACCCTCAAACTCGTCCTCAAGGGAGACTTTTCGCATTTCCGGAGATTTCTCTTTGGCCATATGGCCAGAGGAGAAAACAAGTTCTATACACGATTCGTTCAAGACGATGTTAATCTAATGGCTTTTGTTTTTGAGGTCGTATACTTAAGCCAAATGGGATTTAGTCCCGCCAAGCCACTAGTAGGTCAATCTTCAGATTTTTTATGATGACGAAAAAACTCGTCTGGCATTTTGTATGAGGCCGGCCAAAACGTTTTGACATATTTTCGCATTGTGCGGGGCTGTAGCGCTCCCTAAATTTTATGTCAAGACTTCTTGGCCCCGCTACTACTAGTGGTTGCAGAAAGTGCATAGACTTTTTGCCATGGGCCTCACAAACCCCTTGTGGCGTGCATTTGAACTTTTGCCATGCAAGTGCAATATATTTTTTAAGCGAAATTTGGGTATTTAGCTTGCAGTTTGTAGGAAGATGGAGATTGCGAAAAATCCGAGATTTTTTAATTTTTTTTGTACATATAAAAATTGCGTATGGCAAAAATTTAGAGTATGTATGCTACAGTGAGGGACCTGATCCGTGGCAAAAAACGTATTATTTTGCATCCGGGAAGTATTAAAACTGTGGCAAAATGCCTCCCTCTCCAACTAAAAAAAGACTCCGTTTTGAACTGCGCGCCCTTTCTCTCACAAAAAGAGTGGGCGCGCTTTTGAAATCGGAGTTTTTTCACTTGGAGAGGGAGGTATTTTGCCACATTTTTGATACTTCCTGGATGCAAAATGGTACGTTTTTGGCCAATGGTTCAGGTCCGCCACAAGGTTCAATAACGTCGGGTGTGTGATCTTTCGCACTAATCACTTTTATTTTTGGAAAGAAAATTTTATTTTTGGCGCGGGAGCTATTGCCGGGGCCGGGAAGTTTTTTAAATTTCGCACGGGAGCCGGAGCCAGAGCCGCAAATTTTGTCCGTGGCAATCTCTGGCAGCTACCTCAGGTTCGACTAGACATGGCTCCCGGGCCGGGCCGAAATTTCGGCCCGTCGGCCGGATTTCAGGTCGGCCGGGGCCGGCCGGACCATTTCCGCGGGCCGGGCCGGCGTTTAGGCCCGGCCCGGCCCGGAATAGTTAAAATCCAGAATCTCGAAGCTAAAATTGGGTTTGATAATGAAAATAAACGAAATGTCAAGACACATTTGGTTTTTTTAAAGGTAATTTTGTTTTTAGATAGCTATGGAACACAGTATTTATCCATTTACATGATGATAGAAAAAAATTTGGTTAAAATTTGAAACGGGCCGGGCCGGCCGGAACCCTTCAGGCCGACGGGCCGGGCCAAGATTTTCGGCCCGGGCCGGCCGACGAGCCATGTCTAGGTTCGACGTTCAATTTTGTCATGAAAACTTTCATAGTTATTTTTAGTGTAGAGAGTAGTTTTTCCAAAAAAATCATCTTTTTCCTCCACGAAACTGGCAAGGATTTCCCCAATTTTTTTTCTCTATGGCAGCTCTCCGCTTTTTTACCGCACTGTAACCGCACTTGGATTTTTTTTTTTTTTATTTTTTACCCGAAATTTGGAACCGCCTTTTATCGGGCCTGAAAAGCGTCCACTTTAAGCATTCCAAGCTCTTCAAAACAACCGGCTAATATGTTTTGCATAAAAGTGCAATTTTGGCCTTTTTTCGGGAACATTTTTGCGGCCGAATCGCACCACTTTGGCTTCGAAAACACTTGACGGTAAGCGAATCCGGCAATTTTCCGCCGTCTTTTTTGCAACTCCCGAACAAAAGAAGGCGCCGCCGTTCGTTTGAGACGTCAAAAATCAAAATTCAAAGGGTATTGTCGCCAAAATATGGCCAAGTTTTGCGACAACTCCTCCATCTAACCTCATTTCCGGTGCTTATTGTCGTTTCCTGAGGGAATTTCCGTCGGAAAAAACGCGCAAAACAGGGGGCGAGGAAAAGGCGAAAATTTCCCCGCGCCCCCGAATAATTGCCCGACTCAATTCGAATTCCGGTAATTTCGCTAATGAACGCCTGCAGCGCGCTTTGTATTGGGTTATTCAACAAAAAAAAACGACGAAAGAAAGTCTGGTAGCATGGAAGGAAAAGAGTATTGTTGGCTGTTGCATACACGAAATGACGTTCCGTTTTTTCGAAAAGTTTTAGTACGAATAGGGGTTGAGTCTGAACTCTCCCCCTTTTCTGAATTTTCCCCCAATCTGAACTCTACCCCTTTTTCAACTCTACCCCAAAAAAGGCTGAACTTTACCCCTTTTTTTGATTTTCGCCAAAAAATCTGAACTCTCCCCCTTTTTGAACACTCCCCCATTTTGAAAATTGAAAAAACGAGGTGTGACATGTTATACGATGGAAATTTTTTTCAAATTGATAAAACGAGGTGTGGCACGTTATACGATGGAATTTTTTTTTTCAAATTGAAAAGAATAAGGTGTGACATCTTATACGATGAAAATTCTTTTCAATTTGAAAAATTCATCGTATAAGATGTCACACCTCATTTTTTCAATTTTCAAAATGAGCGGGAGTGTTCAAAAAAGGGGAGGGTTCATTCAAGGGGGAGTGTTCAAAAAGGGGGAGAGTTCTGAAGGGGGCAAGTTCAAAAAGGGGGAGAGTTGAAAAAGGGGGGAGAGTTCAGAAAAGGGGTAGAGAGAGACCCCAAAAATCAACTTTAGCGATTAATTTTGCGACAAACTGATAAAATTTTTAAGACATGTGCAAGGTAGATACATATATTATATAGTATTTTCATAAAGTCCATAGATATTTTTCCGCTTTCGCACAGTGCATTTCAAACCTTTTCCCGCACTTGTCGCCAATGCACAGTGCATTTTCTCCTTTCGCACCGTGCAAACCACAAAAAAGCTGTTTGCACTGTGCAAATTCTTCAGCAAAACCCCGCAGCGACACAATTTGGCTTATCGCGGCGATTTTTCGAAAATGCACGGTGCAAAGCCAAAAAAAAAAAAAAAAAAAAAAAAATGCACGGTGCAAAATGGAGGGGTTTTCTGTGTAGATTACGGACCCCGACAAATGTCCGTGCACTTTATGAAAAGACTATAGGTTAAGACTGCAATTGTATTTTTTCTCAAAGTGCGTAGACTTTTTGTCGCTGGGCAAAAAAGTACAAATTTTGCACCCTGCATTTTACCTTTTTTTGGCATGATTTTGCACCGTGCTTCAAAATATCGTCGCGACGTATGCTTTTTTCGCGCCACGAACCGTGCACAAACGCCTCTTTGTGCACAGTGGAATGCACAGTGCGTTAGCGACAAGCGTGGGAAAGAGTTCAAAATGCACTGTGCGAAAAGGTGGAAAATAGAAATGCACTGTGCGCTAGCGACAAACATGGGAAAAGGTTCAAAATGCACTGTGCGTTTGCCATATCAATCTGTCGGGAAAATAATAGCTAAAGACGATTTTTGACGCCTTAAAAATTGTTCGCTATAGGCAGGTTTTGCTATGTAATAGTATCAGTCTGTCGGGAAAATAATGAGCACTCTGTCGCAACGGACATCGCATCGCCAGACTGAATTGTGTTGCGGAAAAATCAAATTAATGTTTGCTTCAACGATTGGCGCAACTTGTGCTCACTATTTTCCCGACAGACGGATAATTTGTTTTTTTGCCTTCTTGCATTATGCGTTTATTTTGGCCGCCCTAGCACTTAATTGCATTTCCCTTGGTCATTGTTGTTTGTGGCCGCCCACCAACACGCAATTACATCACAAATACAAAATTATGACTGACAGTTTTCGCCTTTCCTCTCTCTCTCTCAGCCACCTTCCAATTGCCGTCTCAATATTACTCGGCTTTCTTACAACTAGAATTTGTGAGACTTCTCGCCAACTTTGGTCCCAATGAAACTCCCCGTAATTACCGCAGAGTCCTGTTTTTCCACCACAAAAACTCCTGCTCTCTTCGGGCCTCGTAATTCCGTGTTATTTTTGGATGAATAACCTTCAATTAATTGGCCCATGTGATGTAATAGGGCCAGAAACAATGGCCATTTTCAACGACTTTTGATGACTCAGTTCAAGTACTTTTTATGACTCATTTCAACTACCGTTTTCAACGACTTTTTTCAGCTTCCCCGGTGCCTTCGATGGACGAACGAGTAGTGTTGAATGTGGGCGGCATCCGCCATGAAACGTATCAAGCCACGCTGAAGAAGATCCCTGCCACACGACTGTCCCGGCTAACGCCTGCGCAGGCCAACTTTGACCCGCTTCTGAACGAGTATTACTTTGATCGACATGGCGGGATTGTTTTTGAACAGGTAGGGCAGAGTAAAAGGTACCTACAAAGCCCGGCGCCTACAAAGCCCGGCGAAAGCACAAGTAAAATACAATCTTTTTCTAGCGTTTTTGTGAAGTGCAATTTTATATATCAGTCTGTTGGGAAAATAATGAGCACTTTGTCGCAGCAAAAATCACATCGCCGCCGAGAAAATTGAATTGTGTCGCGGCAAATTCAAATCAATTTTCACCCGCGATTGGCGCAGCGACATTATGCTCACTATTTTCCCGACGACAGACTGAGAGAATTGAAAAACCTGAGGCAAGTATCAAATTGGTCGTAAAATTAAAACCCAGGCGTCTGAAGGGGTACACATCAACTTCAGATAATCTTGTTAGCTCGCGTTTTGCAGGCGCTTTGAACGATCTTTACGACCGAAAAATCCGTCAACCGAGGAGAAAGTGTCTCGGCCGAAGACACTTTTTTGGCAGGTCTTTCTTTTCGCAGAAAAAAAGATGATTTAAAAACACTACCCTATACGGTAGAAGTAGGCATAATATTATACTTTTTATGTCGATCCTATCGGTCTTAAAATCTCGGCGGTTTTGGCTGCTTCAACCTTTTAGCCCAGGTTGAAGCAGAATAGACAAAAAAAGCACAAGTTATCAGCCTGTCGGGAAAATAATGAGTATAAACATTGCTACGCCAGGCGCGGCTGAAATGAAGAGCAATTTCATTTTTCCGCGATACATTTCATTTTATCGGCGGCGATGCGATTTTCGATGCGGCGGAGGGCTCATTATTTCCCCGACAGACTGATATTATATTTCACACCTTTGACTACATTTCTTTCAGATTCTAAACTATTATCGTACCGGTAAACTCCACTACCCTACCTCAGTTTGTGGGCCCCTGTTCGAAGAGGAGCTGGAGTATTGGGGGCTGGATGCCAATCAGGTGGAGCCCTGTTGTTGGATGACCTACACACAACACAGGTAACATTGGAGGCAGCGTATTTTACCTCCCAAATTTAGAGACACTCAGGAAACTTTGGCGGTGCTGGACAAGCTGGAAAACTCGTGTAGCGCCGAAGATAACCCCCAGGAATTTGAGCAAATCATGATGCGCAAATTTGGCTGGGAGGAGCATTTGTATTCGGGCCAAGTGACTCCGTGGATGAAGATCAAGCCCAGAGTGTGGGCGTTGTTTGACGAGCCGTATTCGTCGACGGCGGCGAAGGCAAGACAATGGTTTCTTATTACGATTTTTCAAAACTGTGTGGACTCTTTGTCCTGGGCGGCAGCATGCACAAAACCCTTTTCTCGGCGTGCTTTTGACCTTTAGCGTTGTGCAAGTCCAAGATCGCAGCGATATTTCGATGTACAGTGCGAGTATCAAAACAAAAAAATTGAAATGAAAGGTACCGTGCAGAAAAATGTGGGGTTTATGCTTATAGTGCGGGACGTGAAAAATGTCCGTGCACTTTATCAAAACACTAATACTATATCAGTCCGTCGGGAAAATAATGGCGGTCCGTCGCGCCTTGTAATCGCCTATCATCGCTTTGCGACGGCTAGCTGCAGCTTTAAATTTGGCCCCTTTCTCGACAAGGCAAAAAATTTTGCTGCGACAAATTCTCATTATTTTCCCGACAGTCTGATAAGTAATTTTTTTCATAACTTCGCAAAATCATGTCCTAGGACTTTGTACTACATAGTACGAAATTTTTTTGTTAGAAATGAACTTTTTGATTAGTGCTGGGTATCAAAACAACATCATTATAATAATAATTTAAGGTCTAATTTTCACCCTGTATTGAATAGTACCACCTCGTACTATATAGTACGAAGTCTTGAAAAAATGTTTTTTTGTACGGTACTGGTTATCAAACCAACCGCAGAAAGATTTTTTGACCTAATTTTACCTCATACTATATAGTATGAAGTGCTAATATTAGTATCTAAATTACTTCGTAGTTTGCACAATAACCAACTCTAATCTAATAAGTCGGTATGTGGGCGAAAATTGGCCCAAGGTTTCATAGAAAAATAATTTCAGGACATGTACAATTTGCCCTCATCAGCGTATTTTAACCTCCCTTTTTTCAGATGGTAGCCGCCGTCAGTGTCTTCTTTATTGTTACGTCGATTGTTTCGTTTTGTTTGAAGACCCATCCCAGTTTCCGGGTGTACAGTTTGGCCTACGAGAATCACAGCGAAGTCATGAATGGGTTCTATCGAATATCGAGGGTTGGGACGGAGCCTATGACCATTTTCTGGGTGGTGAGTTCGAGTTTGAAATTGAGGCAAAAGGTTTTGGGAATAGCAATTCGTCTATCGGGAAAATAATGTGGATTTTGAAATGCCTCGAAATCAAATTGCATTTCCCTTCAGCGACGCGATTTGTACAGAGAAATTGGGCTCATTATTTTCCCAACGGGCTGATATCAGTCAGTCGGGAAAATAATGTGGATTTGTCGTAGCAAGCAAAATGTCTCGATTCTTGCAGTCGCGCATCAAATCTAAAGCCGCGGATAGCCCTCGCAAAGCGATGATGGGAGGATTTCAAGGCGCGAAAAATCCATATTATTTTCCCGACAGGCTGATATTGAAATTTAGATTTTTTCTTCCAAGGAATATACCTATAATTACATGCCTCTTTTTTAGATCGAACTTATCTGCAACGTGTGGTTTACGTTCGAAATTTGCGTCCGCTTCTTTTTCTGCCCGAGCCGGACAAAGTTCTGCAAGAACCCCCTAAATATCATCGATCTAATCTCAACGCTCAGCTATTACCTCGACATGATCATGGTGCGGATATTGCGCAACGAGGCCCCAAAAGACGTCATGGAATTCCTGTCGATGATTCGGATTCTTCGCCTGTTCAAATTGACCCAACATCATCGAGGACTGCAGATCCTGATCCACACATTCAGAGCGTCGGCCAAAGAGCTGTTCCTGCTCGTCTTTTTCCTTGTGCTGGGCATTGTCATCTTCGCGACGTTGATTTATTACGCGGAGAAGACGCAGGTCAATCCGCACAATCAATTCCACAGTATTCCGGAGGGATTGTGGTTCAGCATCATCACTTTTACTACGGTAATTTTTTTGATGCTTAGTAGTGTTTACAGGACCGCGAGGACTAACTTTGAACCATTCTCTTTACACTTTCTACAATGGCGGGCTTGATCAGGCGGTTGAAAAAATACTATTTTTTTTTTATAGTTTATATACTTCCCGGATGCAAAATTGTACGTTTTTTGCCACTGGATCAGGTCCATAATAATAAATTATGTTTTTTTTCAGGTTGGTTTTGGCGACATGGTACCTCACACATATCTGGGAAGGCTGATCGGCGGACTCTGTGCCATTATGGGAGTGCTAACCAGTGAGTTATTCATTCAGGTTAAATTTTATTCTCAATTTAGTCGCATTGCCTGTCCCGGTTATCGTCAGCAACTTCTCCATGTTTTATTCGCACTCTCAGGCCAGAGAGAAGCTGCCAAAGAAGCGAAGGCGGGTATTGCCGGTGGAACAGGTGAGCAAAAAGCTATTTATAAGAGGGTCTGTCGTACAAGATTTTGAGATTTTTAATCCAAGAAAGTGATGAAAATCTGACGTTTTTTCACAAGGTCCCCAAAACGGCTTTTTTTTGACAAGGTCCCCAAAACGGCCTTTGAAAAAGTCTCCGCCGAGCTTTAGCTAATGTACGAGACATCCGCCAAGCTACCGAAACTAATAGATCAGATCCTGCCAGCCGTGGCAAACCAAATTTAATCCGCAGTAGAAATTACTGGGCGTTGTAACAAGGAGTAATTTTCAAAAAAATACATCAAATGTCTCCGCCGAAAATGGCCTCTCCGCCGAGAGAGGAGAAAATTCTTTTGCATATTGTAAAAATGCAGAAATTCAAATTTTAAATACGACTTCGACCTCTTAGATAGCTGTAAACAGCACCAAGATATAACAAAAAAATTGTCCAAACTTTCTTGAAACACCCTGTACTGTAGAGGGTCATATTTCCACAAAACAATATTTTTTTTCACACAAAATAAGCAGAGATATCGAAAATGGTGTTTTTCTCTCTGACCGCATTCTCGTACTCTACATTTTGCCCACTCTCTCGGCCTCAAAGATGGTTGAATATCTCGGAATTTTTTCCGAACTCTAACTTTTTAAAATTTTAGGTCCGTCTACAAGTTCGTCGTCACGCACAAGTCCTTGAAGCCGCAAATACCCAACGCCGGAATGCGATAGCGTCGGTCTTCTCCGACGCTCCCAAGTTGGCTTCAATGAACTGCAACAACAACAACAACCAGCGAGAGAACAGCTTCACCAACCTCAGCGCCAACAACGGAAGTCTTTGTAGTGGGACGCCGATCACTTGATTATGTCATCATAGTCGCTGTTATGTACATACTACACGTTTTGTTTAGATGGAATAAAGATAAATTTATAAATTTTTCTTCGTCTTTCTCCGCCCAAATCTGACCTAAATTACGCGCGGAAATTAGAATATTCAAATCGACTTCATTTGCCTTTTCCGTCGCGATTATGTACGACTCTCTGAAGCGCGATCGCGCGCTTATGATCGTCACCACCGCCATTTCGACCTTGACCCTGATAACGGTCATTCTTGTCATTCCACTGGCTTTGCTTCATGTTCAAAAGCGAAATACTCAATTACTGGAGAATATAGAGTATTGTCAAGTAAGTGGACCAAATAATTGGTGAGCGGAATATAAAGAATAGATCGGCAATTTTGGCAAAAAAAACCCGTAAAAAATCTTTTTGCCGGCGAAGAAATGGGGAATTTTTTAGGCGAGAGAGTACGTTTTGCGCGTCTTTTCTCTAACTTTTCTATGAAATCAAAACAAGGCATAAACCCTATAGCGAAGAGTATATTCTGGTCACCGGGCTTCATAGTTCGAGTAAGATGCACGGCTTGCATCATGAATTTTACTCGTAGCCGTGCGACGAGATTTTCGTGCGACGGCGCACTATGCAGACCTGTCAAGACTTTTTGGCCCACCTATCAGTCTTTCGGGAAGACAATGAACCCTCTGTCGCATCGCAAATCGCAATTGCTGCCGAGAAAAAGAATTGTGTCGCGACAAAATCAAATCGCTTTTCACTTCAGCGACACGATTGGCGCAGCCGCATTGTCCTCATTATTTTTCCGACAGGCTTACAGTAAATACGATATTTTTTGATCGAACAATGTTTTGGTTTATCTTGTATCCATTTTCAGACGGAAGCCAAGTCTTTATGGACTGAATTGCCGAGGTTCTCCAGAAACCGGCCAAAAAGAGCCGAGAAATGGGTGGGCTCTTCATGTAAGTTCTCCATGTTGCCCATCAACTACGCCTTCTGCATTCCGCATCACTATAAATCGTATCTTTATTTAGGCTGCACTTGCCAACAAGGGCCTCGCGGACCTGTTGGTCGCTCAGGAAAGCCGGGAAAAGACGGCAAACCTGGTGAATGCGGGCCACCCGGACGCAACGGTCGGCCTGGAATCTATCTCTCCGCCGAATTAATTGCACAAGAACCCTGTCAAAAAGTGAGTCATGTTTTATAGAATAAAATAAGTCGACATAATAATCAGTCTCTTATTCCGCATTTTTCAGTGCCCTCCGGCGATGGTTGGACCTCCAGGATATCCGGGGCTGAAAGGAGAACGAGGACCGGCTGGGTAGGTTTATACAGTCTATACATCCTTAGTGTAAAAAAAGGATAGCAGCCTGTCGGGAAAATAATGAGCACAATATCACATCGCTTCGCTGAAACCTAAAAGCAATTTGATTTTTCTGTGACACAATTCATTTTCTCGGCGGCGATGCGGTTTTCGACCCGAATTCATGCTCATTATTTTCCCAACAGACTGATATCGTAACCCAAATTTCTCATCACTAAAAAATATCGTTTTTTATTTCTCCCATACAAGGTCATATCGTATGCTCACGTATGGGAGATTATGGCGTATTTTACAACTAACACGACCAGTAAAAATGAAGTCAAGAAATGACTAACATAATTTTCAGCCATCCAGGCCAGCCAGGAATCCCGGGAAATCCGGGCCCTCGTGGCCAGCCCGGCCCTGTCGGCCCAGCCGGCACTCCAGGCGCTCCCGGCTTCACCGGGCCCCAAGGTGATCCGGGACGGGTGATCATCGGCTCTCCACAAGGCCCGCCCGGTCCACCCGGGCAAATGGGACCCCGTGGTCGAGTCGGAAAACCGGGCGTGGATGGAGCACCCGGCGACAAAGGTCCACGCGGCTCGGTTGGCGAGATCGGCGAGCGTGGCAGTAATGGATTGCCGGGAAAGCAGGGCCCACGAGGAGCTCCGGGAATCCCCGGAGTCAAGGGATCGTGTGAACACTGCCCGAGGGAGGAGAGAGATGAGGTAGTTACTGGTGTTGAGATAACAAAAGATAACGCTAATGGCTATGTCACTGGACCATTGCTCGCTACGACCACTACAGAGGCTACAACGACCACTAGGGCAAGTCATGTGCCAATCAAGGTCTACGGAACGAAGACGTTCAGTAAGCAGTTCTATATGAGAAGACGGGGAAGAGAACGAGCCTGAACGAGATACAGATTTCTTTATACAGAATTTTTTAATCCCCTAATAACTTGTGGCTAATAAAACTAATAAAGTTGGACTTAAAATTTCTTTTAGATTGAAGAAAATAAGTGATTCGGGCCTTATTTATGTATTATAGTAAATTATTGTGTGTCCGCTAATCCGTAATTTGGATGACGGATTTTCTGGAATTTGGGTTTTTTGCGGCAGAAGCTTTTCAACGCACGAATTGTTTTGACGTGTTCTGGAGAGTACCAATAGTCATACACAGCCATTGTTTTTAACACTGACACATTTTTAACCGCTGTCACCATGTCCTATTTTTTGAACCATAAAGATTTTTCAGTCCCAACCATATACGATCTATTCTTCGAGAACCTCTCGAATTGGTCTGAATTTCAAAACAAAACGTGCGTTTCCGCAAATTTGCCTACTTTCAAAACCCTCTCTGATTACATGCTCATTGCACAGAACCTTGCAGTTTGGACTTGTCAGCTCAGCTTGTTCATCCATTACAATCGAAATGACCCTTGTGCGGAAAGGTTTAAATTTCTCGAAGGTTTAATTTAATTTGTTTTTTCCAAAAACAGCGCAAAGGTCAGCCGTCATTGGGAGCCTCCTTTTTGTGCGGGAGAAATTGTGTCTTTTATAATCACCTAAAGGGCAGGGGTGTTGGAGCGGGTTCTGTGTTATTCTTACTCTTTTTTTGGGTCTGGAACTTAACGATTTTTCGCTTTGTCACGCCATTCGCTCGTTTTTGAAGTTTTGTGGGGAAATTCTATATGTTTTAGGATTTTTCGGGCCCTAGATTTGCTTTTACCAGCCGCGTCGATTACAGTGAAGGTCCTGATCCAGTGGCAAAAAACGTTGCACTTTGCTTCCGGAAAATAGCAAAAAATGTAGCAAAATGCATCAATCTCCAACTGAAAAACTCCGTTTTGAAGGGGGCGTTTTTTCCCTCACCAAAAGACCATTTTGAAATCGGAGTTTTTTCACTTGGAGAAGGAGGTATTTTGCCGCATTTTTCGATACTTCCCGGATGTAAAATGGTACGGTATTGCCACTTGATCGGGTCAGCCACTGTCGCCGGACCTGCCCCAAGATAAATGCCCTATGCCAATCTCAACCAAGCATGGCTACAATCAGAGATTGCCACGGTCAAAATTTCGGCTCCGGCTCCGGCTCTTAGCTCCCAGAGCCGGAGCCGAGGCCAAATTTGCAGCTCCGGCTCCCGGCTCCGTGCAAAATTTAAAAAACGTCTCCGGCTCCGAACCTCGGCTCCTATGCAAAATTTTTTTGAAACATTTTTTTCAAAAGTAAAATTTCTTAGTGCCAGAGATCATACAGCCAACGTTTTTGCAGCCAAATCACATCCTCCGCAGTGTTTTTTCAAGCAATTTGGTTTAACAAGATCACGAAACTTTTACTTTTCTGACCGCTGGGAAGCCTGGCTCCGACTTTGGGCTCGGGAGCCGGAGCCGCTCAGAGCCGGAGCCAAGAGCCGGCTCCGGAGCCGTGGCAATCTCTGGCTACAATCCGAGTCGTTTCCCCGAGCTGGAAAATCCGGCTCGAAGCCATGCTTATAAATTGCGAAGAATTTATAACGCAATAATTCGTCTCAGATCATTCGTTGTACTTTGTATTTGTTTGATACAAAAGCTCAAAGTGTTCTCCTTTATCTACGCTCGTTTTCTTATACCCAATCAATTTTTACTGACCTTCCATTCACTTTGTTTCTATAAAAGTCCTAAACGTTTTTACGATCGCGTTTTTCTCAATCTTTGCTGTTTTTTCACTCTGGGGATGAATTTATGGGAGAGTTTTCAGTTTGAAAAAACCTTGAAGAGATATATGTAATTGCGGTCATTGATGTTTGCGTCGAAAAATTGAACTGGTTTTTTTGGGCGGAATTCAATGGGGGATTAGAGGTTGAGTTCATCAGGTTTTTTTTTATACGGGAGATTTTTTATTTTGATAAATAAAAAGGTCAAGGCTAGCTTGGATTTACAAGGGAAGTACATCAAGTGAGATTTTTTTTTATTTTTTACACGCGTTGGGCATGGGTCAAATATCAATTTCTGAATGTGCTATCTCGCGCATTGTAGGCGTAGCCGATCAGTGCAGTGCAGTAGGCTTGCACTTTTTTATAGATAAGGGCTCGGCTTGATGACGTCATATCGCTATTGCATTCGCCCCGCTCACGCTATGCAAAGACATACGTCTCCATAAAACCCATTTTTTCCGCACGAAACTGGCAAAGTTATGGCCAAAAAGTGTTTTTCTCTCTGACCGCTCTCTGCGTTTTACGTACTCTTCTTTTTTTTCTTATTGATTTTTCCTCTTTTCCTACAAGATCTCTTAACTTTATATTTGAAACAATCCAATGTCATATCACTTCAGTTTCAGTCTGTCAGAAAAATAATGAGCCCAATGTCGCTACTCCGATCGCGTCGCTGAAGTAAAAAGCTATTTGATTTTACCGCAATAACAAACATCATTAATTCATTTTCTCGGCGGCGATGCGATTTTCGATCTAACAGAGTGTTCATTATTTTCCCGACAGACTGATACTGAAACGATAGCCAGGTTTATTTTCGACAAGAAATATTAAGTTTCATCACAAAATTTCTTCACACTCTGGTCGTTCTATTTTCAAACACTAGACCCTATGGTTTGTGATTGCCGCAAGACACGTTGCAAAGGTCATGCAATGTTTCTTCCTAGAACACCCCCTATTTTTCATTTTATTATAGCTTCGAAGAACGTTGTAAACAAAGCGTAAAAACAGTACAATCTTTGAAAGTGGAAAACAAGTTAAGTCGATGTTTCCGCGAGGCTGCAAAGAAGCCTTTCATCTGACATTCTTTTGCAGCTAACCCTAATTCTTTAATTCTAAATTTCAAAAGTTCCGTTTTTGTTTTTGATGTTGCGGAACGGATATTTAGTGTAGGTGGGTTCGGAGAGGCTTGTCATTTCCTTACTCTCAGTCTGTCGGGTCATCGTGCATTGGAATCTCGTATTATCGCTTTGTAAAATAGGAAATTCGGTGAGCGACTTCAAAAAGCAAGAAATTGTGTCCAGCGACTTTCCTGAAGGACTAGAAAATTTTTTTTTGCCAAATGTGGACATAAAACAGACTTTGCAAGCCTAAGAGCAAATTGCACAGTGCAAGGTACACTTTGTTTTTTCACAATCCTTTGTCGTCTCTTTTATCATACATTTTTCATTAAAGGGCCTGTACAGCTACTTTGAAAAGCGATTTTCTCGGCTTGGGGTGGCTTTCTGATATATCGTTTGTTTTCGTGGCGGGACGCACTGACAAACTCGGTGCGATTTTTTGGATCCAAGATGAAGAATATTACGTGTATAACGTACATTGTTCAACGAAATATGGCGCCAATTTGTAGTTTTTGTGTGGAGAATGGGTAAGTTGTTGTTTTGAAAAATTTTTGAGTTGATTTCTAGGCATTTTTGATGTTGGGGATGCTTTTTGAAGACTTTGGGATAAATTATAACGTAAAATAGGTTTTATGAAGTGGAAGAAGGATAAACTTATCCTAGAAGGTTTTGTTTCTGAGTGGGTGAAGTTATTTCGAATACTCTACATTGTTTTTGACAGATTCATGGATGTTTGATATTATTTTAGGTAAAACTGGTTGTTGCGGAAGTGAAGAAGCCCCCAAAGCGCACTCTTGGTTAGTGGAAGGCTGAACAACAGCAGACCATGCAGGAGTTCAAGACACGCCGGGCCAACGAGGGCCCGCTAATCAGAAAGGTGTTCAAAAACTCTTTCCCTTGAAGAAAGACAACGAGGAAGGTGGAATATTAGCCGAAAAACGCATCACATTGTAAGTTCATTTGACATTTTTCTTTGGCTTTTAGGAACTTCGTGATAAGTTTGAAGAAGCACATAACTTTTTTGATGTAAACTTATATTACACATGTCGTTTCAGAAGTGTCAATTCTACTTCTAACCACCCCAACTGCCGTGATAACCCCGAGGAACACCGCTTCATAACCGTTGATTGATCTCGTTATTATCCCACATTAAACTTGAATAATTTATGGATAAATTCTTGAAAAAGGTCAACATGATAGAAAAAAGGTGAATCTCCTCAATCCAAGATGCAAGAGGGCAAACAAGGCATCGTCTGAAGCTCATGATTCAGGTTCGGTGGTGCAACTTTGCTGGAAACCACAGGGGTTCTGGACCATTTAGCATCTTGCCTTCTTCTTTAGGAGACGATTGACTTCTGGCAACTGGAATTTCTGGAAAACAAGGACAATCATGAACAATGAAATGCAAAAATTCAAAACAGAAAGAACTAAAAACAGCAAATAAAAGCCCCGAGTAACTTTGCCAGTCTATAAAATGATCTAATTGTGAACGGAAAGGCATATACGCAACATTACGACGCATTTTCCACTTATTTCTACCTAAAATAATATCAAAAATTCATGAATCTGTCAAAAACAATGTAGAGTATTCAAAATAACTTCACCCACTCAGAAACAAAACCTTCTAGGATAAGTTTATCCTTCTTCCACTTCATAAAACCTATTTTACCTTATAATTTATCCCAAAGTCTTCAAAAAGCATCCCCAACATCAAAAATGCCTAAAAATCAACCCAAAAATTTTTCAAAACAACAACTTACCCATTCTCCACACAAAAACTACAAATTGGCGCCATATTTCGTTGAACAATGTACGTTATACACGTAATATTCTTCATCTTGGATCCAAAAAAATCGCACCGAGTTTGTCAGTGCGTCCCGCCACGAAAACAAACGATATATTAGAAAGCCACCCCAAGCCGAGAAAATCGCTTTTCAAAGTAGCTGTACAGGCCCTTTAAGCATATGATAAATCATTTCCGAAAAAACAATACATGTAAAAAATTGTTTTTATTTACCATAAGCATCCCTAATCATTTGTAGTGTGTGACCAAAATTTGTTTATAACTTATAACTCGATCTCTGCGAACATAGCAAAAAGCGGCAGACGTTTTGATTTTTCTCCAATTTTTTTGAAAACGAACCTTACAGCTACTGTTTGTCGAGCAGATATCAGTCTGTCAGCAATTTGATTTTGCCGCGACACAATTCATTTTCTCGTGCGATTTTTGATGCGACAAGGTGCTTGTTGTTTTCCCGTCAGATTGATCCAGAAAAACTGTTTTGCTTCAAACTGCCCGAGTAATGGCCCAAAAGCGTTTTTCCCCGTGACAGCTCCCTTTTTTCGACGAGGCGAAGCATTTTGCTGCGACGACCCGCTGTTATTTCCCTGACAGACTGATATCCCGGTTTGTATCCTTGTTGCTAATCAGCACGCACTGAAAAAATCTAAAACTTTCGGAGAGATATGGATCCAAATCTCCTGCTCTACTACCATTTCCACAAAGTGCATAGACTTTTGCCGGTGCATTTCGCTTTTTCCGCCCAATGCTTTCTTCTTCAAAACATTTTTTCATTGTGAAATTGTCTTTCGCGGGCACAAATTTCGCGGCGGCGCAATGGAAAAGATCTTACGTTGCAGCGGTTTTTTTTGAAAAATCAAATGCATTGTGCAAATGACATTTTTCATGCAGAGTACGGCGCTCGACGCAAAGTCTACACACTTTATAAAAAGCTAATATCAGTTTGTCGGGAAAATAATAAGCACCCTTAGCATCGCCGCCGAGGAAATGAATTGTATCGCAGCAAAATCAAATCGCTTTTCACATCAACGACACGATTGTCAGCGAAATTTTACTCATTATTTGCCCGTCATCTGATATCATCACCTACCGTAACCCAAAACTCCCAAAATTCTCATCGCTAAAAACAGCTCTATCTTTTCTTTTTCCCATACAAAATCATTTGACATCATCTCACAGCGCATTTTCCGAACCACTTTATAACCAGAACAATATAACCGAAAAAGCGGTTCGTTCTCCAATTCAGCCTTCTTTTTTCTCCCCGCTCTTATCGCCGTCAGATGACCGAGAGACGGCGAAACGTGCATGATAAAGAGCAGCGTGGCTGGCCGCAGACACGTATGTTCATCGAGGGAAGTCGGAGGAGGCTTTTGAGGGGTAACAAAATTTGCTTCTTTTTGAAATTTTTTTTTGAGGCTGATTTTTCGTTCTAAACTTTGCGGATCAAATTTAGGAGGTCTTATTTTTCGAAAATTTCTTGGATATAGCGGTTTTGGAACTGATAATTTATCAGTAATTAAAGAACTTACTATCAAAGATTATAGCGTTCGTTTTAAAAAGCTTCTTGTTTTTTGATCTTCGATTTCCTAAGGGCATTTTCCTAACTATAAGAAGTGCATTTACTGTATTTGTCTTCTTTAACGGCCTGTTTTGGAAGAGGGCGCAATTCAACCGTAAACTATGCCCAAAAAAAGGTTGTAGAAGGCCTATGAAAGCCGCTGGATGGTCGGCGGACGATCGGCGAAGGCTCCGCGGAGACTTGGCGGAGACTTATGTCCACTTTTTGTACATAACTTTACCTTATCTTTTATCCATATTATCATGTCAATATACATAAGTAAATACTCCAATCTGAAGCTGTTTAGAAGCAAAAACATCTAAAATACCCAATCATGTCTTGGCATTCTCTATTTATTTTTGTTGACCAATCCAAATTTCCCTTTATTTCTTTTGCATAATTTCGAGATAAATCCAAGGCTAATGAGATTTAGCAAAAACACATTTTTTCAGAATGCTCTCGTCGAACGAAGTGTGCTACATCATCACCTTTGTCATCTACGCCGTCTTCAGCACGCTGTACACCGTGTACACGGCGCTGAATTATTACATGGAAGTGGCGGAGTTGAAGTTGCTGCCGCAAAAGCTTAGAGTCGAAATTGAAGAGGATGAACTTAACGCCATCACTTATATGCTGGAGTAAGGATTTGTTTGTAATTTTTTTTGTTGGAAAAATTCAACAGATCGTTTTTTTTTTGATCATTTTTTGTAAGAAATTTGTCGTTATGTATCAGTCTGTCGGGAAAATATAGAGAGCAATGTCGTTGCGTTGAGCCCGTCACTGAAAAGATTTGCCGCGACGCAACTTTCTCGACGGCGATGCGATTTTCGATGCAACAGAGTGCTCATTATTTTCCCGACAGGTTGATACAGCGAAAAATTTCATGGTCTGTCGGGAAAATAATGTGGATTTGTCAGGCCTTGAAATGGCCCATCATCGTTCTGCGACGGCTAGCCGCAAGAGATTTGATACTTCGACGAGGTCGCGTACCAGAAGGCAAAACCTTTTGCTGCGACATATCCACGTTATTTTCCCGACAGACTGGTTTGGCCACCACCCCAAGAAATGAAAAGTTAATGCAAGCTGCGCCCAAGAATCAGAAGACTGTGCGCTCCGCGCATGGTAGAAGAAAGCCTAAGCTCTAATCTAAGGTTAGGCCAAGCTACACCCAGCCTGAACATTGCCAAAGCTTACAACATAGCCATTGCAGCACCGTAACTCCGAAACATTTCAGCCCCAACCGGCCCTCCTACTACGCACATACTATATCCACTTACTTCAGATGTACCTCCTCTGCCCATCACACATCGAACAGTCGGCTCTACAAGGTGATGCAGGCCTGCCGCTACGACCCGAAAACACGGACAGCCCTCTTCTTCAGCACCCGCGCCAACATTTACCATCTGAAGGCGCTGTTGCAGCTGCTGAAGCCGGCCTTTCGGACCTACCCCTTCAATCAGGTCGTCACTGCCGAAGGAATTCACTATGCTATTCTAACGGCGCTGGTTCAAGTGGAGTTGGAGCAGAACCCCAAGGCAATAGGATGCCCGGAAATGGTCACCAACAACATTATGCCCTTCTACAACAGCTGGTGCAAGGTGCTGGACTCGTACACGATTTTCTTCGGCACAACGGATCAAGTGGAGGAGATCTTGTACAATTGCAGATTCCATATGGAGCGTGCCGGGTATTTCCGGAGGTTTCCGTCGCTGCCAGCGGAACTGAAGCTCAAAATTTTGTGAGTTGCGATTTGCATTTTTTTGGAAGTTTTTGGAAAAAGGGGAAAAAAATGGCCGTAAAAATAGACTTTTATATATCTCTTGTATTGTCGACTATTTTTGGAAGGATAATGAAAAGAAAAAATTTCCAATAATTTTTGTGACATTTCGTTAAACTTTTAAAAACGGTTCAAAATTACTCTGAAATTTTATTAAAAAGTTCTTGGATTGGATTTTCAATTGCCTTTTGATTTTAGACGAAATATCGAAAGAGCATTTTTTCCAATAATTTTTGTGACATTTCGTCGAACTTTTAAAAAGCTGTTAAAATTACGTTGAAAATTGTTTAAAACGCTTCTGGACGGGATTTTCAATAGCCCTTTGATTTTAGAGGAAATATCGAAAGAGCATTTTTTCCAATAATTTTTGTGACATTTCGTCAAATTATGGAGAATGACCCCAACGTCTACACAACGACAGCTCATAAACAGTAATTGACACGCATTTTAACGTCATTTTCTGGAACTTTCTAGCAAAATATCAAGATGAAAAAATCCAATAATTTTTGTGACATTTCGTCTAATTACGCGAATCTTTAAAATTGTACTTTAAATTCTTTAAATGTTTATTTGTATGCATTAGGTAAATTTTTTTCTCTTTTTAGGACCAAGGTTCCCCTTCAACAGAACAAAATGCATGTTCGAGAGAACGGCAAGTTTCGTCGTCTATTGCATTGTCATGGCCATAGACCCGGAGTGAAGCCGATGACAGCAAAGCCGTTTTTGTATTTGAATGCTTTTTGAGGCTTCGTGTTGACATGTCCTAGTCGATTAGCCGATTTATTTATTACGCCTCGTATCTTACAGTGCAAGCAAGTGATCTCTCTTTTTTCTTATTTTTTAAACAATTCAAAAATTTGTTAAATGTATTTATTTGTCTTCCGGGTTAATGTACAGTTTAAAATTTATTGGAATAAATCGATAAATCAACGCCATAAAATCACCAAAACGAATTTGATCGTTCGTATAAAATGTCTCCCGCAGTTTGCACGTTAATTATGAGCTCATTTCTCGGTAACATGTCGAACTCCCTTCTTGGCGACCACACATCGACTGTAGGACTGTTGGCTGCGGAAGGCGAGCCGATTGGCATGCGCAACTTTGGCGTCATGTTTTCGTTGCGGGACCCAGGTGGGTTGGATTTGCCACGCCGCCTTGATCGAGTAATGATTGAACCAATTCGTCAGGATACTGACGGTCGGGAACATGTAGATTATACTGAAAAAAAACCATTTTACTGTAAGTTTCAAAAATAAAAAAAAAAAAATTAAAAATTCAAAACAAAAAAGATGTAAAAAAATCATTTTTTCAAAAGTTGTTATCAAACTCACAAAATCGCAGCGATTAGCGTCATATATCCGGCATTTCTAAGTTTAGTGGGGATCACGTAATCCGCCACTCGGCTCATTTGGTTCAATGAGAGCTGACACGAGAAGCCTCCGTAGGCCAGCAACGGGGAAATCGTCAAAATACAGATGAACGGGACGGCCGTGATGAATGAAAGACGAGTGTGCATGGTCCGAATGTCGCTAAAATAAAAAAATATTGACGTCAAATCAATCTTACTGATCACATTTTTCATATTTTGACGAAATGTCAAGAACAAAAAATCCAATAATTTTTGTGAAATTTCGTTAAACTCGGTAAAAAATCGGTTAGGCGTGTTTTTAAGGTGTAAAAAAGATTTTTAAAAAAATTTAATGGTATTTTTGGTAAAATGTCAACAAAAAAAATTCCAATAAATTTTGTGACATTTCGTCAAATTCATCAAAAAGTCACTAGATCTCATTCGACAAGTTCAAAAATGTTTTTGCAACCTCTCATAGCTACGTGAACGCTCAAAAACAACAACTTACACAAAGAATTTGCCTCCGTTATAACAATATGCAACTACCCCGGCCTCCAACAAAGCCACCAAAAACATGACATTGGCCGAATGCTGGACCCCCAAGCGGACAAGAACTATCGACCAGGGCATTGTCAACGTAAACACAAGCGGCAGGAAGAACACAGTGAGCATTAAGAAGAGCAGCAACTTCTTTAGAGTAATCAATGGCTTTCCAAGGGAGAGGAGAAAGCCGAAAAGAGCCGATTCTTTCAGACAGCAAAAGATTTGAGAGAGGTTCATGACCTGAAAAGAATTGAAAGTACATTGAACAGTCAATTTGAGTCAAACTTCAAGTAAAAACACCTTATTTTAGGTAAAAAGCTGCTGTTTTATAAAAAAAAAGTTAATTTTTTCCCTTTTTTTCCAAATACAGCATAAAACTTCACAGTCTGAAAGTAAAATACGTTTGCGCAACATTTCATGGCCTAAAAATCCCCAAAAAATCATCAAAAAACACAACTGCCTCATGCTGGAATCGAACCAGCGACCTTCTGTTTACTAGACAGACGCTCTGCCCCTGAGCCAATGAGGCACGGCTTTTCTTCCTTTTCATTTCATTTCCCGCTTACCAGCGAGGAAAAAGCGATTGCGGCAATGGAGAAATAGTACGCTACGATCAAGTGGAATGGGCCAACAAGGCCAAACGCATTCAGCGCCTCAGGCACCGCCGACCAGGTGAGAGATTGGCCATGCACCATGTATTCGTGGATTCGCAAATCTGTTCCGTTCGCAGAGCCACCATGCGTGTACATTTGGTCTGAAAAAGCAGTGATATAGTAAGTTTTTCAGTAGAATTTACCATTGTGAAAATTTTAATGACAATTTGTATATCTTAAAACTCGAAAAAATCAAAAAAAAATTTAAAAAAAATTTTTTGTTTTTAGTCAAAAATTGATCAAAGATACAGTATCTTTTCAGCCTAAAAACATTCCTAGTCTTCTATTATGTCAAGAAAAGCCCAAAAATTGATGAATTTTGCCCATCTATATGAAAAATTAGAAAAAAATCGAAAAAAATTTCACCGATTTTTGATCTAAAATATGTCCGATCCTTTCTGTAAACCTTCAAAACTTACGAGCCAGCAGAGAAACAGCCAAAGTCAATGTCAAAGTTGACATTACACATGAAAATACAGTGACGATCACCAATGAAAACACCGAAGTCCAATATCGATGACTAAAGTTGTATAGGGCCCCAACTCGATGCAAAGTGCCGTCGCAGATGCTAAAAAGCGGCTTCAACAAGTCTCTAGGTCATATTGACTTACGACATAGTTGTCATGACCATGTAGATTGCGTCGGCCCAGCTTTGACCATCGAATAAGTGGGTCGATTGAAAGGTGAAAAACATCCGCCAACCAGCGTCGATGTTTGGCGCTGAGGAGACTGAAAATGGTCGGGAAAATAATGAAGCTTCTAATTATTTTCATTACTTCCCATTTTGCCCAACCTGCCCAAAGTGCTCAGTTTTTCCCGAATTTGCCCGGAAAGTCCAAACTTGGTCTAAGTAGAAATGTTCAAATTTACAAAATTAAAATTATAATTTTTCCAACTTGTCCAACTTGCCCGATTTGCCCAACTTGTCCAACTTGCCCGATTTGCCCAACTTGCCCAAAATGCCCAGCTTGTTCAAAATGGTCCCAAAATGCCTAAAATCGCATTTAAAACCACAATTTGTCTAACTTGCCCAATTTGCCCAACTTGCCCGGAATGCCCAAATTTTCCCGAATTTTCCCAAAAAGCCCAAGCTTGGTCCAATTTGCTTAAAAAACCGAAATTCACAAAATTAGAAACATCTATTTTCCCTCTTTGTCCAACTTGCCCAATTTGCCCAACTTGCCGAAATGGCCAAGTTCATCTAAAATGCCCAAAATCGCATTTAAAATCTCATTTTTGTCGATTTGCCCAAAATGCCGAATCTGCCCAATATTCCCAAAGTACAATATTACCATCCCTCAAAACTTACAAAAATAATAAAGCCAGGGCAAGACCATCACCGCCATAATCTTCAGCATTCCCAACGGGATCAACCCAATTGTCTTCATTCCAATTCCCATGCAAATCATCGCCAACGTAAACGTGCCCATTGTAATTTGGATGATCGGTTCCGACCCGTACTCGAACCGATTCAAATCCGGAGGAATTGGCCAAACATAAGCGTTCATGAAGTCCATCATAATCGGGTTCACTCCATGGGCGCCGGAGAAGTTCGTATTGCCGAGAGATTCCAGAAACAAGGGGCATTTTTCCCTCTCATACTCTTGCTGACCCACTAGACCTTCAATCGCCATCTCCTTGAGATGCGTGCAGCGCTCTTGCTTACTGAAATTGCGATTATTAGAGATAAAGATGGAAAAAATAAAAAATTCTTGGGATTGCTGTAACTTTTTTTGAAAATTACAGAAAATTTTGAAACTCAGCAAAGATATAGCCTATAGCATCAGTTATCAATCCCCTTTATAAATTTCTTCTTATTTTTAAAATTCATTGCCTTAGGGCACTCCGAAACGCAACTCCACAATTTCGCCCAAAAAATCAAAAAAACTCTTGAAAAAATCGCATTTTCAGAAAAGAATCTAAATTCAGAGGCCACTCACATAAAGTCAAAGCAGTTTACAGAGATATCAGGGCATCTACTCCATTGATTTTCCGATTTATACCAACTCTGCAGGCCAAATGTGAACATGTACACTGAGATCACCACAACCTTCAGATTCCAGAGCGATTTGAGGACGTTGATCATGAGCATGGCCATTCCAATGCCTGAAATGGTAATTGCACAGTGGTAAAAAACGTTTTCGCCATTAAATCTGAGTTTTAGCGGCCTTGAAACGGAATGCCAAAGATTTTTAAATTTGGCGGGAAAATCAAAATTCAAATTTAAACTTTGCGCAAATAGTTAAAAAAACAATTTTAAAATACGAAACAAAAAATAAACTTACCAGTGAAGCTCGGATTCATCGCAGCGAAGATCAACGTGACCGATTTCCCATAATATTGCCCGAGGCCAATTTCGATAAAAACCATTGGAATTCCGAACAAAATCAGCGAAATCAGCCAGTGAATGAGGAATGTGGCTAAAACAAGACTTGAAAATTAATTTTAGAAGTATATTTATGACAAGCTTGTAAGGTAAAATACGTATATTTTCGGGCATCAGGTATAGAAAATTCAATTTTTAGCTCAAAAACTTCATAATTTGCCCCGCCAAAAACTGTGACTTGCCTCCTCCATGCTTGTAGCAGAGATAGGGAAAGTCCAGGATCACACTGCAGCTCAGTGAATACGTTATACAATAAATTATATTGGAAATCATCCTATTGGGTCGAGCAGATTTGGGACGGCTTGATGGATGTTCCAGAGCGATTTCGAAGTCATGCTTCACTTCATGGGAGACTAGGGACTTCTAAAATTAAAACTAAACGCCTGGAAAACATCGAAAAACTGTTGAAATTTTGAGGATTTGGAAAAAATTTAAATATTAGGGTGAACCAAATGTTTTTGCCGTTTTTTTATTAAAACTTCAAACATAATTTTACAACAAACGAAAACTAGTTAAGTTTCGAAGTAAAGGCCATTTGAATCTATGGCTTGAACCCATCTATAGGCAAGTTGTTCGATCCCGCTGCGGTACCACTCCTTTTTCTTAGAAGCGAAAAACTCGCGGCATCCGTCTTCGACATCGTCCAGATCATTGAAGCTACGACCACGCAAAAAGTGTGCCATGGAGCGGAAAAGGTGATAGTCGTATGACACAATGTGCAGACTATTCGCTGGATGTGGAAGAAGTTCAATGGCGTCGAGAGTTTTGATTTTTTCCTTCGTTTTTTTGGCGGTGCGAGGTTTTGCGCTGTCTTGTTGCAGGGGTACGCGGGTTCGATTGATCAAATCGGGATATTTTTTGCCAATCGCTGCATACATTCGATTGAGTGGAGCTAGTAGAGGTCTGCGTCGCTAGTCCGACCATTTGGAACCAACTCGAAGTGAATTACGCCTTCAAAATTGTTTTTTAAGATGTCTTGCCCTCGAGGTCCGTGTCGCCGTCGTTGAATCGTTTGAACCAATCGCGCAGTACGATCTGAGACCACATTGTAGCCTTCAACTTCGCTTATCTTTTTTACTGCTGCAGTTGCGTTGAAGCCTTGTTTTCGGTAATAACGTAAAAAAACACGAATTTCGGATTTTTCCATGTTTTTTCTACAGGTTAAAAGATTTTAAATAAAAGACCAATTAAAAGTTTTAATATATATTATGATAAAGCAGTTCACGACCTTTAAAAATATATATAACACATTCATATAAAAATATTTATTTCGTAAAAAAACAATTGGACAAAAAGAGACCTAAAAAACGGCAAAAACATTTGGTTCACCCTAATAGATTTTTAAAATCTTTTTTAATAAAAAAAAATCGTGGAAATTCTCAAAGGACGGCTCAAAACGTATTTTAAAAACATAAAAATTGCTTACGTGGCAACTTCATAGTTGGACGAAATGTCAAAAAAAATCCAATATTCTTTTGACATTTTGTCGAATTGTTGAAGAATTCGATGTACCGTATTTTAAATTGAATTTTTTGGCCATAACAACCTCCAAGCTGCATTTTTCCCTCTTTACTTACAACAAACCACTCCAATTTCTTTCCCGAGCTGCGCCCTACACTTACCGGTCGGAAGCCCATAACCAGCATTTCCTCCTCAACGACGCCTCTTCCCATGGCCCAGTCCTGCTTTTGAAAGCGGGACTTGACGATTCTGCGGATCTCCTCATCAGCACTGTCGAGATTCAACCTGGCCGAAGGGACCTTTCCGATCAAAGATTTGACCTCTTCCGGCTGTTGATTAGCATCTGTTGGAATGGCGGTTCGTGTACTGCCGTCTTTTGACTGAGAAGTGCCCATTTTTCGGTTGAGAAATTTTATTTGCAGAGCCGACCGACCGGTAAAAAATGCAAAGTTTAATAATTTTTTTTTTTGATTTTCACCAAAAACTTTAAATTATTTTTAAAAATTTTGATCCGTTCGTATTTTGCATCTAATATTCGAGTATATCAAAAAAAATCAATAATTGATTTTGTGGCATTTCGTCAAAAAAGTCAATAACAGATTTTGTGGCATTTCGCCAAAATTTTTGTGGGCTCTATTGAGTCAGCTGCGACGCATATAATCCTCAAATTTTCGCATGAATTCCCATATAGCAATAAGCAATTAGCCATCTTCCCTTTGCTTTTTTATTATACGTCCTTCGTACAATAGAAAAATGCGTTTCAAATGGCAAAATGTACATAACTCGTTGGGTGGAAATACAATTTCAATTGTCTCATGGCTTCCCGGATCTTTCGGAAGATCCTCATGGCTTCTTTTGTAGGGTTAAAGGAGAGTTGGCCGGATAAACATCGCTCTCAACGTGGATCAGGCAACCGTCCGCGTCCGCTCCGTCTTACTGGCGAGGGAGGGGATTCGGATTGGCTTCGGGCTGGCGGGCTGAAGAGTTGAGGAGCAGTTGGACGTTGTGATGAGTGGATATGAGGAATGACTTCATAGTAGAAGGTTTGCTGACAGTTACGACCATTTCAGCAATGGCAATAGTGGATGGGAACATAATGGAAGTTGATGTCATAATTTGTCGAAATATGACGTATGATCATTAGGTGTGTAGCGGCGCAAAACGGCAGTAGGCTGTAGCTAATGTCATTTTATATCGTATTTGTTCATAAAAATTATGTAGTTTGATGACTAACGTTATGACGATTGGCGGCATATTCGTCAGTTATAGAAATATCCAATTCATGTGACGTCATAATAAGTACAAACTCCAAGATCGATTGTAATATGATGCTACCACAAATTTGAAGTAGTTCATGACAAATGACGTCATTTCAGGTCTATTTCGCCCCCGGAAATAATGAATTTACAATGACCATCTTGATACAGACCGCAGATGCCGCGTATTTGTGACAGATGGCCATAAAATGGGGCGTGCTGTCCGAACACGACATTATTTGGCATACGACATCGCAACATAGCCATCTTGGGATAGCTATCATTTTTGCAAAAGTTTTGCAAAAATTGCTGTGGTAAGCGTAACACAATGTTCTGTATGACCACAGCGTAGAGGACGTCATAATCAAGTCATTTTGGGGGATATTCACTCATCAGTTGTCATGGTATACTGTAGATTCTGGATGCTTATCGTACCTGGACTTTTCGCTTTTGTGGGCTCAACTGAAACGGAAAAAAAGATTTTAAAATACGCCGAAGAGAAAAGGTATGCGTTCTTAGCCAATGTGAAAAACGATTCTATGCCAGCTCTACCCGCCAAACGGCAGAAAATCTGAAAAATCTACTTTTCAGTCAAAAAATCTTCAAAATCTCACCTGCCGACGCAAAAAAGGCGCGAAATTGTAGCCGAATCGTCTGAAAACCGCTTGAAAATCCATCTTCATGCTGCTTGAACAACAAGTTAAGACAAGTCAATCATAACGAATAGGGTTGTTCTTGAAGAGAAATGAAGAACAGCCATGAATCACTCCATTTTAGGTCTTTTTTTGGGGTCTTGAAGAGACAATTTGGAGAAGCGCTTACCTCATTTCGAAGTAATGCGAATTCTGCTTCCCCAACGACCTCCGTTCGGGTTTTATAGCCTCCGGGAAAGGTCCCATCGGAAGGGGTTTTGCGAAAATTGGGCGGAGCCTAGCGGGTTAAAGAAGCTAATCCGTTGGAGAAGGGAGATGGAGGGGAATTTGAATTTGAAATTTTTTATAATGAAGGCTTTGTATAACAAACTTTTTTTTAGCGATTATACAATGATTGTAGAAGAAGTAAAATATGTACTGTGCGAATAAAGAATTTTAATTGTGGTAATTTACTGATTGCACTGTGCAATTTTTTGAAAATTTCAATTGGCAGTTTTTTTAAAATTTTTATTGCACAGTGCAGTGTTTTTTCTTGATTGCACGGTGTGTCAGATTCCACGGAACATGGAGTTATCCACGATATGTCAACTCGATGGAATTTATGGAGAGAGAGAGATGTCCCCTGTGTCAACTGTTTCCCCAGTTGTTTTTCCCCGATGTTCGAGAATGTTTGACGGAGAGATCCCGAAGCGGAGAGCCTGAATCACGACACCGTAACCTTCTCTGAGGTTTTATCCCATCTTGATCAGTCGATGAGTTGTTGTAGTTGTGAAGTGTAGTTGTTGTAGAGTTGTGTTTTATTGCTTATTTTATTGTATTGTTTACTTTTATTGATAAATCATTTAATCCAGTCGATCAGTCTTTATTCTCGTGTCCATATTACAGGGGAACGATATCTTTCGATTACCCGACATCCACATATGCAACTTTCCACTTGGAAGGCCAAGTATTTCCAGGTAGAAGGTGCTGAAGGTAGCCGATTGAAGAGACCACCGCAAGACCACTAGCCATATCGTTGTTTTCTTTTCTATCCGAAGGTGGAATCGGACACGGTGCGAAAAAAAAACTTTCATTTTTTCGTTGCACAGTGCAAAAAAAATCTTACGCAGTGCAAACATTTTTTTGATTTCTTGCATAGTGCATAATTTTTTTTGTCCGCACGGTGCAAAATTTACCTTCCATTGCGCCGCGCAAAAAAAATTTAGTTTTTCTTGCGCAGTGCCTATTTTTTTGTCCGCATGGTGCAAAATTTTCTTTTGTTGCACCGTGCAAAAAAATGTCTTTTATTTTGTTTACACAGGGCGTAATTAAAAAATTTTTTTTTTTCAATATTCGTCCCAAGGCCTAAAATTCACCTTTTTTCTTGTTCTAGCAAAAACACGTTATTCATTAGTGCTCTCGCTCATCTTTTCTCTGATGCAAAATTCGTCTCCAAATTAAGGAAATAAATCGGATTAATTTTTTTTTGTTTTTCTTTGGAACAACCGAAAAACAAGACGGCGTTCCAGGGAACCGGAATCGCAGACGAATTTATCGCCTCAGAGAGCGACAGCTTAGAGGAGAAAAATTTCCATAAAAGTCTCGAAAACGGAGACTTTGCATGGGAAGTTCAAAGGGCAGGAATAAAAGGTCTGGGAAAAATGTAAAATAGTGTTGCTGCTGGCAATGAGGGTGAGTAAACATCAGAACATAAATCGTACGTAGGTTTCAAACAAAAAAAAATTTTGAATTGATTAAAACAGAAGCAGCCAAAACATGTGTATCAGTGTGTCGGGAAAATAATGTGGACTTACCAAGATCAATCAGTCGGAAAAATAATGAGGAGTTGTCAATATCAGTCTGTCGGGAAAATAATGACCACGCCGTCGCATCGAAAATCGCATCGCCGCAGAAAAATGAGCTGTGTCGCGGAAAAATCAAATTGCTTTTCACTTCATCGACACGATTGACAACATTGTGCCCATTATTTTCCCGACACACTGATTAACGAGACGTATTTAACAGAGTCAAACATTCTTTTGTGGAAGGGCTTCGTTATATATATGAAGGTTCTTTTTGACCTAACATTGACCATTGCAAGCTCAGATAATGTTCGTTATGCATACGTTTCGCTGTATGAGAGTTTGGTTGGACAGAGATTCCACTGCGTACTAAATGGTTTCATAGGGGTTGAATTTTTTGGCCTAGGTCGAGTCCACGGTGCTTTGGGTCTTCTTGGTTCGTCGTTGCAGGTATCAGGAGGCTTTTAGAAGACGTAGATGCTAGAAAGAACAAGATCAATCAGGCCTTTGTACAGCTTATCAGATACTTTGAAGGATTTCACATGTATCGTGCCGATCACGCGCAATAAAACTTATTCGTATTCGTTATGAATTGCGTCACGGAAAATGAAATTGCTTTTCACTTCAGCGACATGATTGCAAAGCGACATTGTGCTCATAACCTTTCCGACATTTGGTACATTTGTAATCCGAATTTGGATTAAACCTTGACTGACTCATCCCTCAACTGACTTTTTAATTTTCGCTGACCTTTTGCTTTACCTTTTGCACTTTCAGTTCGCTCTTACTTTGATTCTGCACTTTTTATGTTAATCAATTTAAAAAATGTGAGCAAGGTCAACACATTTTCTCATAAAGCATCGAACTGTAAGGTAAATAATAAGTCGAGTGTCCTGTTCGGAAGGATAATTCTACACTGTCCGTAGTCCATTCATTTTATCTCGTCGCCCGAGAGATGCAAGAGAGTGCTCATTATTTTCCCGACAGGCGGAATAAAGCCCATAATACTTAGGAGCAAAGGAACATTTTTTTGTGTTATGCTAATTTTTCATTCTTGCGACTATGTTTTTGTGAGAAAACGTGAAAAACTGATATTGTATGCACCAACTTCTCAGTTCCAAATATTTATGTTTACAGCCTTGCTGATCTTTAGTTGAGTCCCTCACTGATTTGCATATCACCCTCAATCTTGTTGTTGACTTTTAAATAATTTTTGTTGATGAAATCCGATTTGCGTCATCGGAAATGAAGGGTTTCAACGGAATGGAATGCAAATCCATCCAACAGAGACAAAGGTCGAAGCCGCTCCCTCCAATTTTTGCAAACACTGTTTTTGAAGGCTGTAAAATCGAGTAAAGACTTGATGTTTTACCCGCTGAAAAAGTCGATAAACGAAAAACATGTCAGTGATCAAAATTTTGAAATTGTTTTTCAGTTTTATTTATATCAAACATAAATTTGTTTCTGATCTTTAGAATAGGTTTTAGGCAGGTTTGAAGCGTCAATTGTAAGGTAAATTGGATGGAAATGATTGGACAATTGCAGACTGTGACAGGGAAACTAGAAATATAAATTTGCTAAAGAAGCTACAAGCACATTTTGATCAGATTTGGCGCAATTGCAAAAATCGCAAAAAAATCATCGACAGTCCAAAAAAGCTATTGCGGGATGCAAAAAGCAAAAATTGCACAGCGAAAAGTGAACTTTTGTGTTCTCAAAGCGTTTGAGCTCAACGCCCTCTTCGCCGAAATCATCTCAGCGACTTTACGAACGCACTATTAGTCTGTCGGGAAAATATTGAACAGTCTGGCGCATCGAAAATCAAATCGCCATCAAAAAAAAATGAATTGTCTCGCGGCAAAATCAAATGGCTTTTCACTTCAGTGACACGACCGACACAGCAACCTTGGGCTCATTATTTTCCCGACAAATTCATACATAGCTTCAAATCCTTCCAGAAAAAGAAGTCGCTCATTTTTGAACCGGACAAGTTTGCCAAAAATTACAAATGCAGCCTCAACGGACTGCATCCAAACCGACGATCAGCCTGTAGGGAAAACAATGAACACTCCGTCTTATCGATAAATCATTCAGTCAAAATTTGTAAAATTTGCAAATGATACCTTGAATACCATTTCAAAAATCATGGAAAAGACATTTATTTATGGCATAAATCATTCCTAAGTTAGTTAACAACCTCATGTATATGTTTTTAAAATCTCCGTTAGACGCTCCTGTTGTTGTATGCGGCAACCGCATTATTCGGGACCACAATGGATTCAAAGGCTTCGATCGGTGTGATACTGCTGAAACATTAAGCTCGATTAAGCTGTAATGGCTGTGTTACCTCTCAACAATTCCAGAGGTCCCAGAATTTTAGTATTTCAGGAAGTACGGGACTCAAATTAGTTTAGAAAAATTGTGCGTGTTGCAACTCTGAAATTGCGCGGTTTCATAAGGGACTATATCAGTCTGTAGGAGAAATAATGAGCTCAATCTCGCATCAAAAATCGCATCGCCGCCGAGGAAGTTCATTTTGTCGCGGCGAAATCAAATTGCTTCTCACTTCAGCGACTAATAGGCACAGCGGCATTGTACTCATTATTTTCCCGACAGACTGATAATCAGCGCTTTTTACTGGTCCGTTCGTAAAGTCGCTGGAATGATTTTGGCGACACGCACTGCGCACGAAAGCTCAGGGTGCGGGCGACAGCCCAAAAAAGCCTATTGCACTGTTTCGCCTTGTCGAAAAAGGTGCTGTCGCGCATCAAATCCCCAACCGCCGCTAGCCGTCGCAGACCAACGATGGGCCATTCCAAGGCGCGACGAATCCACATTATTTACCCGACAGACTGATAAAAACGGTGCACGTGGCAACAAAATGGCAGACTTACTTTGACTGGAAATTGCTAAACGTGATAATTGGCCGAGAATTGAAGAGCGGGCTGAAGACCACCTCTCTTAGCGACCCAATCGATAAGACGATGACCAAAGCGGGGAAGACAAATTGAGCTTCCAATGTTGGCGGAATAATAAATCGTAGAGTCACGTAGATATTGAAGGCACCACTCATGTAAATGTGCTAAAAACATTTGATAAATTTATTAAAATCTTTCTCTCATCTTTTGCTCAAAATGACGTCATATCAAAAAATCTTATTTATCTTTTCACTTTTTCTTATGACCTTTATTTATACGTATAAGACTTCCGCCAATACTAATTTTGTTACATTTCTTGAGCATGAGTGCATATAACTCACCTGCCCTAAAACTACACAACATTGGACGAAGAATATGACCGTGGAGCAGATAACTAGGTTGGCCTCGCGCTTCCCGGTCACGTATCCTTTCATTTTGTGGCGAATCAGCATGCAGACGTTGACCAAGTTAAGACAAAACGCAAGAACGGCGCAGCCGAGCGATAAGTATAACGTGACCACGGCGTCCATGATCTAAATCACAGCAGATTTGGTTGTAATTTATATATTCCAAGCATACCCCAAAAGTATAGGTGTGGTCGTAATCATACCCACTGTAGTTGAACCACAATGGCGTTACATCGAATGTGAATCCAGAGCGATTCAGGAGGATGTACCAGGCAAAGGAAAATGGGAGGATCACGTAGCAGACAAAGAGAATTGGCTTCCAGTGTTTCCAAATCTGAAATGAACAGGTTAAGAACGCTTGGTTAACAGAAGATGTGTCAGATTCCATTGAATTTGGAGTTATCTGCAATTTGTCAACTCGATGGAATTTATGGAGAGAGAGAGAGAGAGAGATGTCGCCCCGTGTCAACTGTTTCCCCAGTTGTTTTTCCCCGATGTTCGAGAACGTTCGATGGAGAGATACCGAAGCGAACCGCCTGAATCACGACACCGTAACCTTCTCTGAGGTTTGATTAATTGTTTACTATTCTCGATAAATTCATTTATTCACGTGGATCGCTCTTTATTCTCGCGTTGATCCTAGGGGAACGAATAGCATCGACTACCCGCACATCAGCAACCTTCCACTTGGAAGGCCAAGTAATTTCAGGTAGAAGTTGTTGAAGGTAGTCGCCTGCAGAAACCACCGCAAGACCACCAGCCATCTCGTTATTTCTTTTCGGATTTCAGTCTGAGCTGCGATGGAATCGGACAAGATGGGCGCTTCTCAGGCCACATTACTTCCCCGACATACTCTGCGTTAGATCCGACTTCCGCCCTTTTCCCTTTCAATGAAATTAGTCAACATCCATCAGTCTGTCGGGAAAATAATGTGGACTTGTAGCAGCAAAATGTCTCGCCTCGTCGCAGTCGCGCACCGAATCCGCCGCGGCAAGCCGTCGCAAAGATGATATGCGAGGCGCAACAAATCCACATTACTTTCCCGACAGGTTGATAGAGACTTGTATCGGCGCTTAAAGCTTTTGGCCCCTTTTTACATTGTGCACTTTCTGTTCAGACCATCTTTCTGTGCATTTTGCCTTAAAATTTTTATAACAATGAGGCCCACCAGAATTTTAAAAAATTTCGAATAATGTTTTTTATGTAAATTGGATTAAAATTTATTTTATTAGTGTTTGCCGACGTCAAAAACGGCACCTGTGCCCTGCCCACACGGTTTTTAAAAAGAAAATTAAAAATATTTACTAACAAATTCGGATTTCGAAAACCTCTTATTTTTCTCTCGCCCACTCCGTTTTTTCACCATCGAATGTACGTATTTGTCTACAAAATCATGAGCGCAATGTCGCTGCGCCGTTCGCGTCACTAAACAAAAGTGAAAATCAATGTGATTTTGCCGCGAAATAATTCATTTTGGCGATGCGATTTTCGGTGCGACAGGGTGCTCATTATTTTCCCGACAGACTTATGATGCAATAATGATCCTTCCAGAAAGGCGTCTGACAGATTTTTGCCATTTGCAGTGTGCGAAAAAAGTCATGGTGCGAGCGGCAGCCCCAAAAAGCACGGTGCAAAAAAAAAAAAGAAATTGTACATAAAGAATGTGTTTCAAACCCTCACACTTCTTTTTTTGCTTGACATTTATAAAGTCCAATCCAAAAAAAAACGAATCGCTCCTTCTATCCATACAAAAAATTGCGTTTTTAGCCTTTCCCAATAAATTATGCACACCAAAAATGAAACCACTTACCCGGTCATACCTAAGCGGAAAACACAAGCTACACATCCGATTGAAAGCCATGACCAACGGCGAGATCTGCGCCGTGTACATGCAATGGTATTCGAGGTAGATTACGGGCGTCCCGTAGAAGGTGAACTTTTTCATGACTGACGACATGATGTTATTAACAAACCAGTCCGTGTTGACTAGGCGGATGAGGACCAGGTAGAAGGAGCAGCCCAGCACGTCCTGAAAATGGTTTTTGTGATTGAAGGGTTAAATATGCATGTAGATTTTTGAAAAGATGAAAAAAGCAGAAGTATCAACAATCAATCAAAATTATAATGAAACCCGTGCACAGCGGACACTTCAGTCCGTCATGAAAATAATGAGCGTTCTGTCGCAACCAAAAAGTTTTGTCGCAATCGCATCGCATCGCCGCCGGGGAAATGAATTGTGTTGTTTGTGTCGCGAGAAAGTCAAATCACTTTTCACTTCAGCGACGCAATGGGCGCAGCGAAATTTGTGCCCATTATTTTCCTAACAGACTGATAAAAAAACTAAACTTGCCTACGGCAAGCAATTTCAGATCTTCCAAAAGCCGATTGTAAGCCAAAATGAACATTTGAATTGAAAAAGCGCTATGAAAATTTTTTTTATCAGTCTGGCCGAAAAAGAACCGGCCCCCCTCGCGCCTCGAAATCGCAACCTCGAAATTGAATGTTTTCGCGATGCATCGCAAAAGTGCGCGCGACATCGAAAGATCGCTGAATTTGTGGGAATTTTGTTGATTGCACAGTGCGAAAAAGCAGAAAAAGGGCATTTGCACTGTGCAAAACCCACTTTTATCGCTGGCGATGCGTTGTTTTTGCTCTTTCTTTCGGCGACGCCCTCCAAATTTCTCCGCGATGCAAATTGGGGGTTGGAGTGAGTGCGACGGAAGGGTTCGGGGAGGCCGGTTCTTTTTCGGCCAGACTGATAGTTTTTGCAATGTGTTGCACTACAGTGTAAAAAAATTTATTCTAAATCTAGGCCCAGTTTCATCAAAATTTGAGTGTCGCAGTTGAAGCGCTTCGCGTGTGCAGCCAAAACTCTGGGCACGGACCAAAAAAAAAGAATAGACTAAATTATTGCGAAGCAACACACCAAATCGCATCCTAAACAACTTACAAAAACGCCTCCCACAAGCATGATTGTATAGAAATGCGAGGCGAAACTAGCCCTTCGCCTGGCCAACACGTACAACACCCGAATATAGAGGATGAACAACGGAAACGAGCAGAGACAAACCTCGGCCGTCTCGAACCAGAACATGAACCTTTTGCCCTACCGTCCTCCGCATCTGACGTTCGCCGTTTTAATCAAATACATTTTTCGGGAATTAAGTTTTCGCGAAAAGTCAAACACTTTTGGGGGCATTGGTGGGCATTTTTGGATTTGCGAGTCATTAGGCATTCGACAAAAAATTCAGCTGCTGAAGAGTTGAGGTTTTTGTGAAGGAAGTGGACTCGGTTGCAGAGGAATAATGTATAATGTGTGATAGTGGTGTATTTAAAAAGAGAAGCAAAGATTAGATGACGACAGGACACGTGAAGTTAGAGGTTGAAGTTTTGGTTCACCTGCTCCGTTCTCAGATTATGTTAAACATCGTTGCAATTTCACGACTTCGAAGAAAAGGACTCTTCACAAAGACGAACCTTCGTTTGGCAAGGCTCTTCAAGCAGCGGGGTTCTATTTCAGCAAACCGCCGAATAGTTCAAAACCCCAGAACAACTTTGAGTTTCGTAGAAACGAAGTGTCACAACTGACAAAAGCAATAAAATAATTGCGAGAAAAATAGTTTTCCATCGAAAAACCACACCAAAAATTCTGTTGTGACCTTTCGTGTGAATTTGACCGATACTGGATGTGCGAAATGCCGAAATGAGGAGAGAGACTCCCTGGGTTGCCACCTAGGCGTCCCGTCGCAAAGCGATGATAGGCGAATTCAAGGTGTGAAAAATCCACATTATTCTCTCGACAGACTGATACGGTCAAAAGTATTATTTTTTTCAGAACGCTCTCCTGTTTCGCGTACACAGAGCATACGTTTTCTCACGAAATCCATATGCCTTCGTTCACTTGTAACACTATTATAAAATTTCTTGTATTTTTTAATACTTTGTAGTAGTGTTTCCTTCATAAAAGTCCCTGTTTTTAATAGCACCCGTATAAGCTGAAAATTTGCAATTCTTTCTGTAGAAATGCCAAACAATCTTGTTCACATGCTTGTTCTGTGTACCTGCCCACTTGGACTTTGCTTTGTTGATGAAATTTGGAAACAAAGCCAAAGATAACACAATTTCTGGGAACTTTTGGCAGCAGGCTGAAATTTTTTAGGCTGACATTTCGAGTGTTTTAGATGTTGGCACTGACACCTGAATCGTTAAAAATGTATTGAAAATTAGAAGTACATACATATTATACATGCACAGAAAAAATAAAAAAATGGAAGTGGTTCTTGGTAATTTACAAAGAAAAGTGGTCGCAGTGAAACGTTCAGACCTTTACCATATCTCGACAGAAATAGATAAAAATTTCTCAAGACATACGCGGGATTTCCAGCTCGCACATTGCAAAAACAAACGAGATCCTTATTGTTAGGTCGAAAATTGGCTAACAGGGGAAGTGCTCCAAGTGCGACGCTCAGATTTTGATGAAACTTGGCACAAATTTAGAATAATTTTTTCTAAGATATATGCGAGAATCCTAGCTCGCGCTTTGCAGAAACAACCGAGATTTTTAGATCGAAAATCGGCAAAAATTTAGGACTCTTTGCAGAATTTCGGCACGAAAAGTTTCTTGCCTATTTCAATCGTAAAGGATAATTTTTCTACAAAAAATCAAATTTTTCCGCACGAAACTGCCAAAGTTATGTCCGAAAAGAGTCTTTCTCTTTGACCGCTCTCCACGTTTAGCGTGCTCTCTCGGCGGCAAAAATCGTGCGATATCTCGATGGCGCCCGCAAAGCGCAAGCTAAAACTTTCAGGAATTGATGCTTAGTCCATACCCGACGTGTGTGCAAAATTTTAAGAAAATCTGAGCATCGAACTTGGAGTACTTCCCTTGTAAAATACAACCAATTTTTGCGAATTTTGCATGAAAAATTTCCTGTCTTGATTCTATCGGAAAGGGCATCGGAAAAGGCCATCACTGTATTTTGTACTTATTATTTTCTTTCGTTGTCTCACAATTATGATAAATCATCAAAAGTCAGCACTTTAAACTTTTAAAGTCCACAAAAATTTCTGGAATCTCCCCGTTTTCCCTCTCACACTTCACATGAACTTGTGCCAGCCACTGTCGCGACGATTATGTCTGACTTAAAACCATAAATCAGAAAAAAATAAACTGAAATTCAATCGCAACGTCATAAACGATTCAAACATCCCTCGGGGGATCTTCGTTTGACACAAACAGAACGAAAATAGTTTGAGATTTGCATAAATCAAAGCAAAAATCACAAAATTTGGCGCTTTAAAGATACTTCGTTACGAAACTTCAAGGTCGAGTACGTGGGCTAAATCATGGTATAAAAAGAAGGATTGAAGCCACGCTTGGCATCAAGTTGAGTTGCTTGCAATACACTTTGTAAGGATTCTAAACATGAAGTTCACTACTGTTTGTGTCTTGGGCATGTTGGTGGTGATGACAGGTCAGTTTCCGATTATGATATATATATAATAATACGAGGGAAGAACTTTTTCCATAACCATAATTCACAAGGGTACTCCGAGTGCAACGCTCAGATTTTCTTTAAATTTTGCGCACTTTTTGGAATAGGCGGCATGTCAATTCCTGAAGGCTTTAGCTCGCTCTTTGCTGGCACAGCCGAGATATTCAAGTATCTTCGCTGCCCAGAGAGTACGCCAAACATTAGCCCCTCCAGTAGCCATATGCATGCAGTTTTTCATGTCACATGTTTCCCAACTTATGATCTAAAAATCTCGGTCGTTTCTGCACAGCGCGAGCTGAAAATCTCGCATACATCCAGAAATTGCGCCATTTTTTTGTGAACTTTTCTATCATACAACCAGTGGGCAGGGCTTGCTCATATCTTTCGCACCAAGACATTTTCCTGACATCACAGTAACTTCGTAAAATTTCAGCTTCCCAAACCACTGAGGAAGCCACAACCACAGATGCAGTTGAGACCACAACCGTCGCGGCCCAAACCACCACTGTTGCGGCGGCGACAACTACGGCTGCTGCTAACACTACTGTTGCTGACGATACTACGGCGGCTAATGAGGCTACTACCGCCGCAAATGAGGCTACTACAGCTGCTGCTGGCACTACGGCCGCAAATGAAGCTACAACAGCCGCAAATGAGGCTACTACAGCTGCTGCTGATACAACGGCCGCAAATGAAGCCACCACTGCCGCAAACGAGGAGACCACCGCCGCTGATGAGGTTACCACCGCCACAAATGAAGCTACCACCGCCGCGCAAGACGACACAACAGTAAATGACGCTACCACAAGTTCTCAGCAAGAAACTACATCATCTCAGGACGAAACCACTGCCGCAAACGATGAAACCACCGCCGCTGAAAGCCAAACAACCGAAGCGGCCACTGAAACCACTGCCAGCGAGTCTGAAGCCACTACCGAGGCGAGTGCAACCGACGCTGCCACTGAAGCTTCGGAATCGGAGGGTACTACCGCCGCCAATGAAGGAACAACTTCGGAAGATGAGGGAACCACCGAAGCCGAGGGAGAAGGGACTACTTCTGAGGGCGAAGGTACGACTGAAGGAGGAGATGAGACCGGAGCCACCACTGAAAGCGAAGGGGAAGGCACAACTGAAGAGGGATCAGGTGGGTACAATAAGATTTTCCAAGAAACTGTCGCGCTACAGAAACTCCGTTTGCAATTAAATCTCGAGTTGTTGGAAAGATAATGTGGATTTTTCGCAGCAAAATATCTCGCCTTGCCGCAGTCGCGCACCAAATCTCCAGCCACGGAGGGGCGTTGCAAAGCGATGATGGGCGATTTCAAGGCGCGACCAATCCACATTATTTTCCCGACAGACTGATAGAGCCCCAAAAATTACTTATCCACCACAAAAAGCGACAAAATCAAGTTGCTTTTCGCTTTGTTGACGCGATCAGCGACATTGCGCTCACCATTTTCCCGGCGGAATAATGAAAACTTTTATGATTTTTTACACTCTCTTTCATCATAAAAACTCTATTATTCCAGGCGAATCCACCACCGAGAATCCCGCCTCCTCCACGCTGGATGGCACCTGTTCCGATCGCGATCTGTGGATCAACATCAGCGACGACAACACCACCACGTTGACTGACTCCATCAACGACGCTTATGACAATGAGTGGGGCCAGAACATGAGGACCCAATTCTTGCCGTACAAGAAGCGCATCGAAGTGATCCTGTGGAACGGAACGGCCACCGACGACGAGAAGTTGTTGGCGGTGAGCAAGATCTTTAACGCGTGGACCACCTCGTCCACCGAAAACATGGACACACTGATGAATACGGAGATCGAGGACTGGGGACTGATCAAGCCCTGGTGCCATTGTGATGACCTGTGCGAGTTTTAAATTTGATTGAAATGTCTTGTTTTTTACTTGTATATGTGGTGTGAATTGAGAATGATTGCCGTTACATGGCTGAGAATAAACTATCTATATAATTTCTTTAAAGTTTTTAGTCGATGAAATGTGAGTAAAATGAGTCACCTAGAGGAGAACATCTATCAGCACTGTCGCTGCGCCGAATGCAATTCCTGAAGTAAGAAGCCATTTGGTTTTGAAGTAGGTTGGCGAGGAAGTCTTTTCAATCTCGGCGATGCAATTTTCGATGCAACAGAACACTCATTACTTTCCCGACAGACTGATAGGGTCATTTGAAACGCTTTTTGATGTGGACGAGAATATATCGGCTTTTTATGATGATTTCGCATATGTCTCGTTGCGGTTACACCAGCTTGGCAGCAGACGGCGCTATGTACATCAGTTTGTCGGGAAAATAATGCGGATCCTTTCGGCGCACACCTGCGACAAAACGACACCTTTTGCTGCGACAAGTCCACATTACTTTTCCAACTGACCGATAGCAAAAGTGCCCAATGTTCGACGCTCAAATTTCCTCAACATTCTTGTTTTCACGTTGTGCATAGCTCACACACCAACCTTTGAAAATATTAGCCCTCAATTTAAAGAGGTCACCCGAGATATTCAACAATCTTTTCCGCTGAGAGGGTACGCAAAACGTGGAGAACAGTCAGTTTTGTCGGGAAATAAATGTGGATTTGTAGCTGGAAATGTGTCGCCTCGCCGCAGTCTCGCACCAAATCCCTAACGGCTAACCGTCGCAAAGCGAATACGGGCGAATCTATACTGGTTGACAACAATTTCTTTCCACCTCGTATCTCGGGAACCGCAGGGCCTAGAACCTCCAAATTCGGCGTAGAAACATCCTGGGACAATCTAACACCATACCCAAAAAATCATATAATTTGATGCACTTTACATGCACTTTTTATGCAAAAGGCGAAAAAACGGGATGACAAAAATTGAGGCTATAAGCTGCGACGAATCCACATTATTTTCCCGACGGACTGATCTCCTCCGCACCCCTTGGAATATTGATCACATTTGTTTTTATTTTTGTATTTCAAACCTTTTCACAACGATGTCGTCAAGCCTGTCCCTGCCCTTTGCTGCTGCCTGTTTTGGGACCAAACCGTCGGCTGTCATTCCAGCACCTTGTTTACCTTCGCGATATCCGCGTGGTGCCTTAAACCGAAAAGCCGGCGAACCTAATTACGGGGCCGCCCGGCGGCCCCGACGAAGGTAATGCTATTTGGAGGGGAGATTATTAAATATTTATACGTGGCGTAATAGGTTTTTGTCGGCTCATTAGCGGCGGCTGGGAATGGGAATGCCGTCGGAGATTTCGATTATCCGTGCGCCCCTCAGGGCCTCGACAATTCCACCTGCTCGGCGTGGAGGGAAAACACTCGGCAGACGTCAACATTAAGACCGGAGGCGATGAGTTCGGGGAACGGTGTGCGGAGAAGAATGAGATTTTTTGATGGGAAACGCGTTCTTGAAAAAAATGTTGGATTCTGAAAATCGGCGAAAAATTTTAATTTTTGAAATGCACAGCAAAATTTGCATTTTACAGGAGAAAGTTGTAATGATATTATTTATAGCGTATTTTAACACTCCAATTTTACGATAAATGTTATTTGCAACGGAATGCCAATATTTCAAAATTTGATATTTTTGGCGGGAATTTCAAATTTTTCTAAATACGAATTTTGAAATTTCACGCAAAATTTTCATTTTATAGCCTGATTAACCGTCATCTGTTCTACCCTATTTATTTATTTTCAACACAGTCCCCATTTGTTTTGCAATTGACGGGAAATTTGAGGTTTTATCATGAACATTCTGGCTTTTTGGACCTTCATCAATAATTAAAATTTTCGTATTTGATTTATCTTTCGTATCGCAAGCTTATTTGCTGCAAAAAAGCCTCTTGCAAGAGACTTTTTGCAAGAGCTCTTGCAACAGAACGCCAACGCCAAGATTGTATAAAGTTGGCGGGAACCCGCTTCTTTGATTTCCAGAATTGTTCAATACAACCTACCATATATTTATAACAATCCTATCGTATTTTAGCTTTCCGTATTTATACGAATTTCATATTTTTTTTGAGTAAATTGCACTCTAAAAAATGGTTCAGCCGTTTATCCGGATATATCTCGTTATTCGGCGGCTAATAATTTCAAAAAGAAAGGCCCTTAATGGATGTCAAGAAAATTGGCCAAGGAAACGGGATCTGGCCAATTTGCGGGCAAAGAATGGGTGCGCAAGTCGGTTTTATCCGGATATAAACGAACAGATGTATTTTGGGAAAGTGCACAAAATAATATTATACAATATTATTTGACGTTAAGGACAATTAAGCTGGTTCTAGTCCGTTTGTAAAGCCCAAGGGCGAACAAACGAAAACTCCTGTTAAATTGTGACACGGATCGAGAGAGGACTTCTTCGCGAATACAACGATACCAAAATCATGCCTTAGCGCCCTCTGGCTTTTGATTTGCAAACGTTTTTCCAAAGTGGAAAGAAAATTTTGTCATCCTTTTTTTGCCGTTTGCATAAAAAGGGCACTGAAAGTGCATCAAATGATTTGATTTTTTGGGTATGGTGTTAGATTGTGCCAGGATGTTTCTATGCCAAATTTGGAAGTTCTAGGTCTAGCGGTTCCCGAGATACGAGGTGGAAAGAAAATTTTGTCAACCAGTATACGACCTGAACTGTACAGAAAACTCAGGGTCCTTGTGACACCCCAAAAATTGATGCAACCCTTAGCAAATTTAAAGTCATCATTTTTCGGTATGTCGGGAAAATAATGTGGATTCGACGTGCCATAAAACGGCACACCGACGCCATCGACGACACGAGACATTTTGCCGCGACAAATCCACATTATTTTCCCGACAGACCGAGAAATGATGACTTTAAATTGTTGCCCTTCGAACGAGTCTATTTTGCGCCTCCTTTTCAATTATTAGTCCGTTCGCAAAGTCAAAGAAAGAGTGCGAGGGACGCCGAAAACAGTCTGCGCGATGAAAAAAACAACAAAATGCACAGTGCAACGTGCCCTTTTGTTTTCGCACCGTGCATGTCGCAAAAATCTTTCTTACTTTGCAAATGGACCACTAATATAAGGAGAGGTTTTATCGCAGCAATTTTTTCCTACAATTATATCCGCTTGCATTCAAACCTCTCGAATTTGGGGCTGGGAATAATAAAACCCCCCAAAAGAAGCGGGGCCGAAGAGCGGCCGAAAGCCGGCTTTATCCGGTTTTGGCGGTTCAAGGAAATGAGTCCGGTGTTTTCCTTTCTCCCCCGCTCGAGGCTCTCAAGGTGGAAGAGGCGCGGAATGAGAAGGAACCCGGGATTTCTGACAAATCTGGCTTTCGTTTTTTCTGCTTCAAGCCCTACGGGCCATTGGCGGTGGAATTTGCAAAACTGGGAGTGTTTGGGGTTGTTTTTGCTTTATGATGACATTTTTTGATGAAATTTTGACAACATAAGATAAATTGATATAAAAATTTTATGCACTGTCTGAAAAATTCAAATTTTGGCACCATGCAGAAATCAGCGGGAAGTGCACAGTGCATGATTTGATAATTTTTGGCACTGTACAAAAATTTTTTTTTGGCAAGTTTTGGCACTTCACAGTGCAAAAATTTTTTTTTTTGTTTTGCACAGTGCAATTTTTGAAAATTTTGTCGCAGTGAGAAATATCGGTTTTGTCGCACAGTGCTTAAAAATAAGTTTGTTGCACAGTTCAAAACCCCAAACTTACCGCACAGTGCAAAATTTTTTTACCACTAAAAACTGCACTGTGCAAAAACTGTTTTTCAGCACAGTGAAAAATTCGACTTTAATTTTTCAAAATTTTAGCACAGTGCGAAAAGTTTCAAATATTGCTGCACTGTGCAAGGCTCCAAACTTTTCGCACAGTGCAAAAATTTTTTCTGCATGGTAAAAAAATTGATTTTTTGCACGGTGCAACTTTTCAAAATTTTAACACAGCGCGAAATACCATTTTTATTCGCAAATTGCATAAAAATAATATTGCTGCACAGTGCACAAATTTTCAAATATTGATGCACTGTGTAAGACTCCAAACTTCCCGCACAGTGCAAATTTTTTGTTACCTCTACAAACTGCACTGTGCAAAAATTGTTTTCTCTGCTCAGTGAAAAATTTGATTTTTGTACGATTTTTCATGCACTTTGCACAGAGCAGAATACGATTTTGGTAGCAAAATGCATAAAAATAATTTTACTGCACAGGGCAAAAAATTTTTAAATATTTATGCACAGTGCAAGTTTCCAAAATTTCCGCACAGTGCGAAAAAATTTTCTATCCAAAAAATGCACCGTGCAAAAATTTTTCCTTCCAAATCTGCACCGTGCAAGACTCCAAACTCTCCGCACAGTGCAAAAAATTTTATACCTCCAAAAATTGCACTGTGCAAAAATGTCAACCCCAAAATTTGGAAAAAACTGACGTTCCGAGACACCGTTTTCTGGTTACTGTTTTCGAATTGTCGGCCAAACAAGTCGGTAATTAATTCTGGATATGTTTTTGTCGCCCCAAATTATGCATAAAATTAATTTTGTTTCGGAGCGTTTTAATGAGAACCCTGGAGGATTTGAGATCTCCGTCGCGTGCCATTGTGCTTGAAATTCTAAACAGCCACTGGCGGATATGAACTGGGTGCGGAAAAGTAAAGGTTACATGTGGATGTCTTTCTTTTTAATTGGGGCTTTTTATCGCCGAATTTTGAAAATAAAGATTTTATTAATAAAAATTTTTCTTTCTCCAATAGAGTCGTATTTTATCCAAAAAAATTAGGTTTGAAATTAGTCAATTTATTGTGGTTTTTGTTGTTTTTTTTTGCAATTTTTCGTTTTTAAATCATTTTTGTCTAAAATTATGTCGATTTTCGAATTTTTAGGCTTAAACAACATTTTGCAAAATAAAAATTGTGTTTAATATAAAAATTAGTAAATTATCGTCAACAATTTGTCAATATTCAAGACAACAATGGCCACAAATGACAAAAAATAAATAAAAAATAGACAAAAAATCTAGTTTTCGTTTTAAAAAATACTTTTAAAATTATTTTTTGCTACTCAAAAACACTTTTAGCACCGGGTTAAAGTCCTTGTCGTATTTTACAATGCCTTTTTATTGGTCTGCTTCTATGCACATATATTTGGCACAATAAAATAAAATGTAATAATGACTTGTTGTCGGGGTTGTTTATGGCCTCCAATAATGTCAGCGGCTGCGTTCTTTGGCTTTTATTGGGAAGTAGGAAATTTGGAAGGTATGGTGCGGCTAAATTGTTGCTTTTTGGCAAGAAGGTTTTGCAAAAAATGTGGTTAATTTTGCGATATGTTATAGAAGAAAGTCACAATATTAGATTTGGTTGAATTTCCTAAGATATTTGCAAAAATTCCAGCTCGTGCTCTGCAGAAACGACCGTGATTTTTAGGTCGAAAATTGAAAAAAATATGACAGTTTTTTTTTTTTTTTTTGAGAATTTTGGCATTTAAAGTCTTGTGCCTATTTCTACCGTAGGATGTGATCTTTCCACAAAAAATGATTTTTTTCCAAGCAAAACTGGGTAAAATACGGCCAAAAACGTTTTTTGTTTTTGCGCAGACTTATTGTTTTTTTTTTTCTTGCACGCGCATTTGCACAAACATCATTTTCGGAGTTTGCACTGTGCGAAATTAGCGACAAACGGATTCAAATCGTTGCACAGTGCAGGTCAAAAATCGACATTCGGTTTTTTTTGCACTGTGCAGACAGCTTCTTTGGGGGTTTGCACTGTGCGAAAGTAGCGACAAATGGTTTCAAATCGTTGCACAGTGCAGGTCAAAAATTTCTTTTTTTTCTTTCACTGCGCGAAAAAAAAAGAATCGCCGCACTGTGCCAATTTTTTTCACCCCAAGTTGGTTCTTTCGGGTTTTCACCTTTTTTGACGCACTGTGCGTTTCTCTTTTTGCTTCCATTCCCTCACCGCACAATGCAAGTCGCTTTGTGTAAAGTTCGCAAATCGCACAGTGCGAAAGACGAAAATGCGCTGTGCCGCTGCGAAACAAAGTCTACGCACTTTATGAAAAGACTAGCATAAACAACTTTGCTGCACGGTGCATATATTATACCATAACCTAATCTGAATACTTCGTATCCCCTCCAGATTGCCCAAACCAGCCGTCTCGGCTATTATGCGGACATCATGCGGGCTTTATGCCCGGCCCTCGCAGGTAATAATAATAAGAACTTTGAGAAAATACGGCGGCGGCCGAAAAAAATGCGAGAAATTGGATTTTGGGTATAGCGCCTTTCCCTTAATTTCCTCCTTAATTTTCACCGTGGCAACCGCGATGCCCGCTTCTTAAGGCCCCGGAGGGCCTGTTTATCCGCCAATATCCACAATGCCTCTTGTGTTTGTGTACTTTGCGCACGGGCCGGGCTGATCGTTTCGGGAATCGGGAATTTTTTTTATGAATTTGACATTTTTAATATCAAATTCATGGGACTACGGTAGTTTTAGTTGTATTATACACTTCTAGAAGTTTGAAAAAAACGTATTTTACAAACTCAATTTACTGAAAATTAATAATTTTTATCATTTTTTCAAAAAAAATTTTTCGCACCGTGCAGATCTTTTTTGAAAAAATTGCACAGTGCAACTCAAAAATCAAGATTTCTCTTTTTTTTGCACTGTGCGAAAAACAATTTGCGTTGCACCGTGCAGAAACTTTTTCATCTTGGATTGTTAAAAAAACTGCCCGAAAATTTTTTTCTATCGCACTGTGCAAAAAATGTTCCTGTCGCACTGTGCAATAACTTTGTCTTTTCCAATTTTCGGCGCACCGTGCAATCCGCCTCCCGCTTTCTTTCTCCCACCGCACTGTGCAAAAAACTTGTTTTGTCGCGTCGCTAAAAAATTGTGTTTTGCACTGTGCGAAATACAATTCGCGTTGCACCGTGCGGAAACAATCCTTTTCCCGTGCTCTTCGTCATGCCGCACTGTGCAGAAAATATTTTCTTATCGCACTGTGCAAAAAAATTTTCTTGTTGCACTGTGCGTGAAGTTTGTCTTTCCCCTTTTTTGGCGCACTGTGCAATCCATTTCCCGCTTTCTTTTTCCCACTGCACCGTGCAGAAAATATTTTCTTATCGCACTGTGCAAAATATTTTTCCTGTTGCACTGTGCGTGAAGTTTGTCTTTTCCAATTTTTGGTGCACTGTGCAATCCGTTTCCCACTTTCTTTCTCCCACCGCACCGTGCAACATAGGCGTGCATTCTACCTGCGGGGGGCTCTCGGAAATCCCTTCAACCTAATTTTCGTTGGGATCTCATATTTTGGCGGTGGTGTGACGTGCGGGCTTGGAGTGGGGCTGGAAAAATTAAAATTCGGAAGAAGGCCCGAAGACGTTTAAAGAGCCGAGGCCGGCATTTAGCCGTGAGGCGAAAAATGGAGGAATGCGGATGCCCGGCGGGGAGAAACCCAACTTATTATCCACCAAAAGCCGGGTAAGAGGGTTATGTTACATACCGAAACGAAGAGGTTGGCTTTTTCGCGCACTGTGCGGCTTGAGTGCGGGATTTGGGGTAAAATGCCTGGGGGTATTTGCCATTTTTGAAGAGTTTATGGTGGGTTTTGGGGGAAATGGATCAACTGTTTTTCATCGTACTTAACAACACTGATTTTGGCTATACGCCCTAAGGGAATATTCGAATTTTTTGATATTTTCAAGCATTTTTTGGTTGAAAAAATTCGCGTTTCCTTGGGGCACTAATTGAGCTAAATTTTAGCAAAACAGCCTAAGGGCATTTTCTTAAATTTTTAAGTAAAAATAAAAAATTTTGAATACAAAATTTTTCAGCGTATTTTGAATATTTGCTCAGCTAAAATTTGGCCTTAATACCCTTACGGCGTTAACTAAATATGATGCCAAAATTGGTCATTTTTAAGAAATCTTTTTTCCGATTTTTTTTTTATCTTTCCGGACAAATTCGGCCAAATTTCCCTAAGGCAATTTCCTTCCAAACTACCTGTTGGACAATATATCCGGCCCAAAAAAATCCCAGATATAGCCGAAATGGCCGATTTCGGCAGTCTTAGCCCCCAGGATCTTAAGCGGATATTCCCACTAATGTTTGATTAAAGAAAGCTAACCCAGATTTCCACGTACGCCCAAGACATGCCGAGGATTTTCTGATTAGCTTGATGGACGGCCACATCTCGCGTTCATCTGGCTTTAATCGACACAAACATCAACGAAGAGGCGGTTTATTTCATTTTGGGGAATTTTAGAACAACTATACATATATAAATGTCATGGTGTAATCGCATTTTACAATTTTGGCTCAAATTTTGTTTTTTGGTTCTTTTTTGATTTTTTTTGCATAGTGCAGTTTTTTTTTGTTTTTTTCTCCGCACAGTGCAATAAAAATTTTTGGAGAATTTTTATAGGTTGCACTGTGCAATGCATTTTTTTTCCACAGTGCACAAGGTTTTTTTATATTTTCACCTCAAAAAAAAAAAAGAAAAAAAAAAAATGAAAATTTTTTTTTGTTTTTTTTGTGCACTGTGCAGAGAAAAAAATTTTTTGCACTGTGCAATGATTATTCTTCGTTGTTATTTGTGCACCGCCCGGACAAAAAATAATTTTTTTGCACAGTGCACAGGAGCTTTTTATATTTTTGCTTGCACCGTGCGATTTTTTAGATATTTTTTCTGCACCTTGCAATAAATTTTTTTGTTTTTTTTTGCACTGTGCAGATAAAAAAACTATTTTTTTGCGCGTTGCATATTTGGGATTTTGTAAATTTTTTGCATTTGCAATGACTATTTTATTCCAAATATTCGATTATACTGTAAAAAAGTTTTCTTCAAATTTTTGAAATTTAGAAATTTTATATGTTTTTCGAACATAAATACCCCTATTTTCCAACCAATTACATCATTCTCCCCCCGCAAAACAGTCATTATTTTATCTATTAGATTTCGCCAATTTATCCGCCAAAGTCCAAAAATATCCGCCTCATATCCATTTCGCAGCCCATATCCGCTGCAGCGAAAAAATCTCGGTTATTCGAGCCCCCCACCAAAAAAAATAATTTCCAAAACAAATATTCTTACCAACAATCTTTGGCAGTTTTCTGACTATTTTGTGGCCATTCTCGTTTCCGTTCTTTTATCCTTTCAAATCCTTATAACCCTTTATCCGGCGCCGTTTTCTCCTTTTCATGGGCGTAAGAAAGAAAAAAAAGTGCACTCAATTCTTCGGCTGGTGCCCGGAGGGTGAATTATACGACTGGGAGAGGTCGATTTTCGGGTTACAGTGCAATTTTCGCCTTTTTTGGGAGTTGCGATTTTTTTGCCAGATTTTCTTTAAATTTTGCACATAGGCCGGGCTTAGGGCACATATCAATTCCTGAAGATTTTAGCTCGCGCTTTGCACGCGCAGTCAAGATATTCAACGATCTTTGCGGCCGAGAGAGTACGCAAAATGAGGAGAGCGGTCAGAAAGGGAAGATACTTTTTGGCCATATCTTTGGCAGTTTTGTGTGCCATAGGTTGTTTTCATGCGGAAACATCACTCTCTAACCTAGAATAGGTCACAAAACTCTTCATGCCAAGAATCGCAGAAAAATGGCGCATTTTTGCCAACTTTAAAACACGATTTTTGAGTGGTCTTAGGAAAAAATCGATTTTGAGATTTTTGGCTTAAAATAGTCGGTAGCACTTGTGGAAGAAAAGCTAAAAATATTTTTGCCCAATTATGCCCGGAAGGGATATTTTTTTACAAAATACGTTTTTATACTTCAAAGCCTCTGGAGACCGATGTGATCCGACCACTGAGGTTAAACCTGGCATACAAAGGTTTTTGAACCCAGGGATCTGAAAATCGTAGCCTTTTTACCGTCAGATTGCTGTAACATGGTCATACTGTAATCCGGTGGATAAAAATCGACCACAACTTCTTTAGATCAAAAATTTTGTTTTTTTTCAAAACGTGGGCTAGGAAAATCGCATTGAAAGAATTACTCTAAATTTGTGTCTGGCTTCATCAAAATCCCAGTGTCAAATCCCCGAACTTGCTATGACAAAAAAAATTTAAATTTTATTTTTTTAAAGACTACTGCTTCTTTGATTTTTTCACTTTTTTTATTTTTTTTTTTAGTTTTACTTTTTTTTGCCTTCTCCCCTTGTTTACTAGTCCGTTCGAAAAATCGCTGAAGTGATTCCCGCGACATGCACTGTGCAAAAAACAAAAGCCCATTTGCACTGTGCAATTTTCGGCTTTTTGCACCGTGCAATTGCCTTTTCGGCTGTCGCTTGCACCCTGACTTTTTCTGCACAGTGCATGTCGCAAAAACCACTCCAGCGACTTTGCGAGCGGACTCGCATTTGTTTTGGCACCGAAGGATTATAAAAACTTGATTTCCTTATTCAAAAAATCAAAAAAAGGACCCAAAAAAACAAAAACAATGCCCTTTCATTGTGTTGATCCGGAAAGCCCATAACATTTAGGAGCAAAGGAGAGCATTTTTTTGTTTATGCTAATTTTTGACTCTTGCGACGAATTTTTTGTTTCTTTTTGGGCTAATTCAATTAGTTGCATTGTTTCATGAGATACGATCATGGTGAGAAAGATTGGAGAAATTTGGGAGTTCGAATTTTTAGGGGACTACGGTAGGAAAAGATTTCATTTTTTCGTTGCAACAGTGAATTTTTTAACTTTTTTCATTTGTTTTGGAATAAAAATATAAAAAATGAAAAACTTGCAGTTCTATAAAATTTTGTCACACAGTGCACATTTGCTTATTTTTTCAGTTCTTAGGATGGTTTATCACGTATTTTGAGGTATTTTACATGCCCTCATATCAATAATATCTTGACAAAAGTAATGGATCTTCGTTTTTTGCTGCTAATTTTAGTCTTTTATATGTTACAGTAACCCAGGACAGAGAAAACTGAATTAGTAATAGTCAAAATTAGAAAAAATGGGCATATTACAAGCCTTCGCCAAGTCTCCGCCGAGCCTTCGCCGAGTGTTCGCCGACTATCCAGCGGCTTTTTCAGACCTCGTGGGCACTTATTGCAACCTTGTTTTGGCTGTCTGCTTGCCTTACAATTTGAATCGATCGATTTTTTTTGTTGACCCAAATTGTCATCGTCCCAAAAAGTCGGGACGCCAAAAAATCCAAATTCATAAAATTTACAGTGCAAGTAAAAACAAAAGTCCCTTCTTTCCTTCTTTTTTTACAATCTTTACTCCGCCTACGGTCAAAATTTGAGTTTAGACATTTTTGGCCGTACTTTCGGCTGTCAGAATAGCTATTATCAGACCCTCCGATGCCATAATTAATGGTTTACGAAATCCGTCGTATAGGACGCGGGTCGGCGGCTCAAGATAAACAAGAAACGAGAGACTGCCATTATTTATTTCCGACACCTGTTTACTTTTTTCGCGCAATCCTCTTTTCGTTTTTGCCTGGATTTGGCTTCTGAAAAAAATGGGAAGAGTGATTTGAAAAGTTTTGATGGCTAAATAAAAAGATTTTTAAATTTAAAATAGTTTTTTTCAAAATTAGTTTTTTGCGTTTCTTTGGGCTTTAAAAATTATGAAAAAAAAGGAAAATCTATTTTTTTGTTGTAAAAATTGCAAAAAAGTGCAATTTTTCGAATTTTTATCCTTAAAATCTCTGTTATTTCTGCAAAACGCGACAAGAACCTTTCCTTTATCCATGAATGTTGTGAATTTGTGACAACTACGGTCAAAACATACGTTTTGAGACGAAATGTCAAGATTGAAATTTTTCCAATAATTTTTGTGACATATCGTCAATTTTTTAAATTTTTATAAAAATGCAATTACAAAGTTGTGGTTGTAATCTGAGGCCAGTTTGATGAAATTTTGAACACGTATATTGGTCTATTTTTGTTATAAAATACCATTCTTTATTGATATCTCTTGCGTAATCCAGTCTTCCAATAACTCCTATTAAACACTGAAAAGCTAATACAAGCCTTTCATAACTCCTCCTGCTACAACTTGCGTTCACCAGTCAGGGTCTCAGCTCGTTTTTTAATTAGAGATCCATCCGTCTTTGATAAATCCCAGCCAACCTTGGGGAATCCAATTCCACAGCCGAAACAACGGACTTCCAGCTGATCTCAAGTTGAAACAGCGAAATTTTTTGCCCATTTCGATCCTCACTCTTATCTACCCTTTTGCCGCGCGCCTTTTGTTGACGGGACGGTGAGGTTTTTAGGTTTTTTATTGCCTTACAAGAGTATGGCGGGCAAGGAAATGTAATAGTATACGATGAATTCAGGAGCTATTTTTATTTGCAAAGAATACCGTTACTTTTCTGCGGACAAAGATGAACACTATTTAGCTCGCGCACTGTCAAAATAAGTTCGGGATTTTGAATAATCTCTTGCGGCCGAGAGAGTACGCGAAGCGCGGAGGGCAGTCAGAGAAAAAAACACTGTTTGGCCATATTTTTGCCAGTTTCGCGCGGAAAAAATCGATTTTTTTGTGAAGATATTACCTTCAGGATTAGGAACAAGTATGAAACTTCTTTTGATGCTAAAATTCGAAAAAAAGTATAAATTTTTTTAAAATTTTGGACCTTAAAATCTTGGTAGTATCTGCAAAGCGCGGCCTAGGAGTTTCGTTTGTCGCAGAAAAACTGTTCTAAATTTGGGCCAAGTTTCATCAAAATATTTGCTAGGGAAGCGGCCACAACGATCTTTGTGATCGAGAGAGTACGCGAAACGCGGAGAGCAGTCAGAGAAAAAAAAACACCTTTGGCCGTACCTCTGGCAGTTTCGTAAAATTGATTTTTTTGTGAAAACATTAGTAGAAATGGGAATGAAACTTTTGATGACAAATTTCGCAAAAAAATTTCGCATTATTTCCAAATTTGGCCTAAAAAACTCGTTTATCAAAATCTCAGCGTCGCACCGGCTCTTTGACTGCGATTTTCTAAGCCTTAGGCCATTTTTCAGCAAACTTTCAAGTTGTTTACAATTTTTCTATCTTTTTTCTATCAGAACGCGTAATTCCCCCATATCCGCTGAGAATACGGTGCGCCGACCTTGGCTTCACCTTGGAAATCATTTTTTGCGCCCCGCTTTTCAAAGCTCCACCGATTTTCCGACAAATTGGATAAAAAGCCGCTAAACGACTGTGATGAGCCCTGTAACGAGCGCCTCGGACAATGCACGATCTCGGCACACCTCAAAACAGCGGCTTTCGGCCCGCAAATGGGATAATTCGGCTGTCGGGAAAAAAGTAATTCGAAAAAGGCGAAGCAAGGCGGTTTTACGCGATTTTCTGTTACTTTCTTTGTTAGCGTACAGTAGGAGGAATGGAAAAAAAAATGCGATCATGCAAAGAGTTGAGTATTTTTTGTTGAAATTTGAAAAATTTCGCAAAAATTTTGATGATTTTTCTTTCCCATTTTTTGATTTTTGGTCCTCACTCAAAATAAAGGTCCGTCGGGAGAATAATGAGTGTATTGTTGTGTTTTTGAAAGCAGAAATTAAACTTTTTTATTTTCAAATTGCAAAAAAGAAGGAAAAAAATTGATTTTTTGGTATTTTTCGAACAAAATATTGCCAATTTCTGCGAGGCGCAAGTTAAAAATATTGCACACTTCTCATATAAATCTCAATTCTCAATTTTCATAACTTTTTATCAAAATTTTTAAAACTTTATTTTTGATGACTTTTATTTTTTGTCACATTTTTTCTGATTTTCTGGTTTTTTTGCTTCATGCCTTTAAATCGGCGTAATTTCCCTTAAATTTACTCAATAGTCCGTCCGGAAAGTCATTGGAACGAGTTTTGGCGCTTGCACTGTGCAGAAAAAGCCAGAGTGCGAGCGACAGCCCAAAAAGCCTTTTGCACGGTGCAAAAAGCAAGACATTGCACAGTTCAAAGTGAATCTTTGTTTTCGCATACTGCATCAAAATCAATCTGGCGACCTTCCAGGCAGACTAGTAAAAGACAGATTTTGCTATTTTTTGATGACTTTACACTTTTATTATATATTTTGTGCAATGCAAAGCTTTGTTTGACGTAAATTACAAAAATTTTTGGGGAAATTGGCAAAAAATGTCATTTTTATCAGTCTGTCGGGAAAATAATGAGCACTCTGTCGCATCGAAAATCGCATCGCCGCCGAGAAACCGAACTGTGTCGCGGCAAAATTAAATTGCTTTTCACTTCAGGCGATTGGCGCAGCAACATTGTGCTCATTATTTTCCCGACATACTAATAACATTTTTTCCCTCAAAATTTACTCTTCTTTCTTACCAATCACTGCCACTATCCATGTATACACTCAGAAGGTCCATTTGCAATCCTTTCTCAACCCCAATTCCCCTCCATTTTCGTTGCACAAAGCCCGCGAAAAGCGAATGTTTTTCGCCCCATTTTTTACGTGTTTCCTGGATTCGAGATTTCCCGAACAATTGTCCTTGGAGGCGTCTGAAGAAGACTTGGAATAGAGGGCTACCCCGAAAGGTCGATCGACAAAAGACGGATCAATGGCTCGCCTCGGATTTTGCATCGGGAGTTTTCACTTTTTGCGCCCGGCTTCGGGAAACCCTTTCAAAATTGTTTTACGTTTGCTGGGTATTAGCAGATTAAATTTGGCAACAGCATCTGATTTATTAGCTCAGGTTTTGTAGCAGAAGCCGAGATATTCAGCGATCTTTGCGGCACAGAGAGCACGCAAAATGAGGAGAGCGGTCAGAGAAAAAAACACCTTTTGGCCATATCTTTGCCAGTTTTGTACGGAAAAATATGATTTTTTGAGGAAAAATTACCCTCTACGGTAGAAATAGACATGCAATTTTTCATGTTAAAATACGCGAAAAAAATTTCAGATTTTTCAGCTTTTGGCCTAAAAACCCCGGTCGTTTCTGCAAGGCGCGAGTTTTGAGTCTCGCATATGTCTTAAAAATTTTTTTTTACAGGGGAAGTACTCCAAGTGCGACGCTCAGATTTTCCTTAAATTTTGCATACACGTCGGGTATGGACTGAATATCAATTCCTGAAAGTTTTAGCTCGCGATTTGCGGGCGCCGCCGAGATATCGAACGATTTTTTCCGCCGAGAGAGCCCGCTAAACGTGGAGAGCGGTCAGAGAGAAACACGCTTTTTGGCCATAACTTTGGCAGTTTCGTGCGGAAAATTTTGATTTTTTGTGGAAACATTATCCTTTACGATTGAAATAGGCATGAAACTTTTCGTGCCGAAATTCGGCAAAAAGTCCTAAATTTTGGCCGACTTTCGATCTAAAAATCTCGGTTGTTTCTGCAAAGCGCGAGCGAGGAATGTCGCATATATTTAAGAAAAAATTATTCTAAATTTGTGCCCAGTTTCATCAAGATCTGAGCGTCGCACTTGGAGTACTTCCCCTGTTAGTTTCTGCCAAGTTTTATCAAAATCTGAACATTGCCCTTGGGATACTTTTCCTGTTAGAAAAACTACGACCACTTCAAACGCATCGAAGTTTTTTCCAACAAAATTTCTGACTTTTACCACTTTCAATCAGGCAGCCTCTCTGTCCTTTTTTCATCACATATGGGTGTCCAAAATCTCGGATATGTCTTTGGAGTGTCCAATTTTATTTAATTTGTTTCATGTTTCGTTGCAATTAGGGCTTTTATCAGTCTGTCAGGAAAATAATGATCACAATGTTTCTGCGCCGATCATGTCGCTGAATTGAAAAGCAATTTGATTTTGTCATTCATTTTCTCGGCTGCGATATGATTTTGGATGCATACTCACTATTTTCCCGACAAACTGATACAAATTTTTTATGCGCTGTGCAATAATTTTGCAACCAAAAAACCCGAAATTTCTAGAAAAAAATCAGAAGCCTCCTCCAAATTTTAGGATCCATTTTTTTTTTGCATTTTCCTCAGCCTTGTCCCCTTAATTTGGGCCGCTTTTCCAAATGAATCGAAGAAAAGGATTAGGATCCTAAAACTCGCCGAAAATAAAAGACGGACTTGGCTTTCTCTCTCTTAATTAAAGATATCAAAAAACCCCTCCGGAAGTGCGTTCCTTCTAAGTAAATTACGAGAGGCGGAATCGGGTTATCTGATGGCCAGATCTGGCGAAATTTAAGAGAGAGCGAGAAAGATCGGCGAATTTGAGATGGACGAATGGGATTTACGGTAGCTTTTGGCCAATGAGGAGGATTAGGGGATAAAAAAAGTTTTTTTTCAGCGGAGAAAATATTTGAAGTGGGACTTCGTAAAAATTTGTGGGTGGTTTAAAAAAAGAAAATTTCTTAAATTTTAGCCCTTGCTTTCCAATTTTTCGCATTTTTTCATCTCAGTCTGTCGGGAAAATAATGAGCTGGGCAATTTCTTGTTTTTTGCACCGTGCAGTAGGCTTTTTTGGGCTGTTATCGCCGGCAAATTGATATAAGAGATTATGCAGGTTGAAGAGACGGTTAGAGAAACAAAATATTTTTGACGATACTTCGGCGAATTTTTCGATTTTTTTTTTGATTGAATTTACTGGGGAAGTACTCCAAGTGCGACGCTCAGATTTTGATGAACCTTGGCACAAATTTAGAATAATTTTTTCTAAGATGTATGCGAGAATCCTAGCTCGCGCTTTGCAGAAACAACCGAGATTTTTAGATCGAAAGTCGGCGAAAATTGAGGACTTTTTGCCGAATTTCGGCACGAAAAGTTTCATGGCTATTTCTACCATAAAGGGTAATGTTTCTACAAAAAATCAAATTTTTCCGCACGAAACTGCCAAATTTATGCCCAAAAAAGGTTTTTTCTCTCTGACGGCTCTCCACGTTTAGCGTGCTCTCTCGGCGGCAAAAATCGTTCGATATCTCGGCGGCGCCCGCAAAGCGCGAGCTAAAACTTTCAGAAATTGATATTTAGTTCATACCCGACGTGTATGCAAATTTTAAAGAAAATCTGAGCGTCGCAGTTGGAGTACTTCCCTTGTTAGTTTGATTTTTGATTTTTTTGATATTCCATGTTGTTGACTACTTACCGGGTCAGTAAACGGGGAAAAAGTAAAGGCAAAGAGTCGATCTCAGCTGTAATAAAACCCGTTCTTCTTCTCGATTTCTTGGGATCAAAAATGGGAGATTTTTTTTGTTGATTGCGCAATTCGGATGAAATTACGAACAACGTATTTTAATTTTTTTTTATTTTACAATTTTTCCAAAAAGATTATTGTTTTTATATAGCCAGTTTACGTCATATAAAATACGATATTATCCATCAAAAAGCGAGCCGAAAATATGTGGAATTTGTGGGCATTAGTCACCGAGAAAATCTATGAGACATCACAAACAATAAAGCCCTCATTCCGAACACAAAAGGGGATCTTGTGAGTGGCAGAAGTCTGTGTTCTTCAAAACTTTTTTTCTCCGTGATAATGGCTGTGATTTGGGCCAATAGTAATATGGAAGATTTGGGGAGGGTTTTTGGATGTTCAAAACTCTTTTTTTAATAAAAAAATATGTTTTTTCAAATTAAAAAATTTTAAAAAATAAATTTTTTATGCGATTTTCATAAAATTTGAAAATTTTTTTCCAAAAAAAGTCTCCTAAAACCGCTCCCTACAGCGACATCTCGCTTTTCTTCCAAATTCAATCAAAATCTCGCGTTTCGAAAGAATTGCAAAGCCATTTCGCCCATGAGTTCCCCCCTCAGGTAACCCTTCTCGAAGTCCCTTCACTTGGAAACCCGTCTTCAGCCCGAAAGAAAGGGACAGATTTAGCGGGTTACCTTTTGTGTTCGGACCTTTTGATGGGATGTCGAGAGTTCTGGAGAGTAAAAAACAGAGCGCCGACTTCTGAGGGCCTCTTTTTTTTAGATTTTTTTAGGTTTTTTCTTCGATTTGTTACGTTTAAAATTGAAGTTTACGTCGTAAAACTTCATTGTGTGGAATTCCAACAATTTTTTGACGGAATGCCAAAAGAATTCTTTTTCCAATAATTTTTGTGACATTTCGTCAAAAAATTTATTTGATTCTCTAACCGTATCTGAAATATTCAGAAGTGTTTTAAGCCCTTTTTAAATCCCCTTAAAACATTTTCAAGGTCTTTTTTCGCATTTAATTTTATCAATTTTACCGTTAATTTCAAGCTTTTTCAATTTCCTTCCGTTTTTCGCCCAAAAAATCACCAATTATCCCCCCGACTAATCGACTACTTTACAACCGCACCCCGCCTTACTTTCTCCTTTTCGCTTTCAATGTAAAATCTTGAAGATCTTTACAATCTCTTGACGTTTGTGCCCCCCTCTTCCACCCCACACTTGTTTGTTTCGCTTCCATTTTGGGGCTGGGGATCACGCGGAATCTTTTGATCGGTACCCGAGATTATTGTAAAACTTCCGAAAGAGGGGGGGGGGATGGCTGAAGACGCCTCTTCTTTATACAATTCTTCAAGACGTGGAGAAGGCGAAAAAGGAAGCAGAGAGGAGACACGATGAGATCTATCAGGCCTCGGACCCCCACTTCTTCGGGACGCCCGGCCGCTTGATCTCCGGCGAGCCGATACGGTACCGTCGCACGGCGTGCAAGGGCAGAGATTGATGGATGGTGACTGTTCGGAGATTAGGAAACCCCGCGGATACCTGGGCGAGAAAACTTGGGGTCGGGTTGGGAGGCAAATCGGACCCTACTTTAGGTTGGGATGACTGTTAAAAAATTTTTGAAAAAAGTTTCGTGGTATTCGCTCCTGTGGAAAGTTGATGGCCAAATAAAAATTTGGACATTGGAAAAGCCGGGGCACACTGGGCAAAAATTTTGAATTACATATAGCGACGGAATCAGACTTTATTTATGCATAAGGCCAAGGAGAACAAAAGATATCAAAAGTCACTGTGTAAGCCGAAATTGTAGTATAACAATAGTCGCAAAGCATTACAAAATTACGTGAGATATCTAGAAAATTCCATGGTGCTTTGAATTTTCACTTTTCTTTGGCCTTTTGAATCAAAAATTTCAAATATCCCGCCATGACACGGAATGCCAAAAAATAAATAACTTTTTTTTATTGTAACTGCTTTTTTGCCAATCAAAAATTATTTTTGAGACTGTTTTTTTTGGCCAATTCAGCGTATTTTATATCATTTGCCCCTTTTCGCTTTCAAAATTCAAATTTCCGCCCAAAAACGGAATGCCAAGAAATCGATAAAATTCAATCTTTTTTTATTTTTTTTTGATCTTCGATTTGCTGGAAATTAACAAATATAGCAACGTTATGTATTACAGCATAGCGTTATATCAAGAAGCGGTCGATTAAAGTTCAACAGCCCACCTTCCCCACCTACTGTAATGTCATACCCCTCGGGTTTCGCGAAAGCCAATTTTGACAAGTTTATGACTTTTCTTATGCTCCAAAAAACATTAATTATCGCCGGGGAGATACCTTTGATTTCTCGCTCGGATCCGGTTCCTGCCCTCCGACCCCCAGTTTTTCTTGTTTTTGTCGAGACTCTCGAGCCAATCCAATTCCCACCCGCCCGGGGCTCTCTTTTCAATCATCTCTTCTGGACCAGAAGTCTTCTTCTTCTCCGTCTTCTTCTGCTCCGTCTCCTTCAGCGTTTTATTGTTATTGTGTCGAGATTACGTTACGATGCGGTCTGTACTGTATATAGTAATTATTCATGTTTCTTGATTCTCTGTGGAAAGAAATTTTTGCAAATTTTTGAAGAGGTTTGTCGCGTTTTCTTTGGTATAAATCAACGGAAAATAGCGAGACAACCGCCGGCATGGGTCTAAAATCTCACCAGACAGGAGTTTTTTTCAAATGTTTATGTAGGGAGCTTCAAAATAAAAAAAAAATTTTAGTCATCAAAAAAGTCATTTTTTCAGCGGTTCATTTTAAAAATTATGTCATTTCTCGAAGCCTGTTTGTCTTATTGACCTCAAATTTTGCCTGTATACTACATTTGTGTCACATTTTAAAGCCTGAAAATTTTAAGTTGCGGTTTACGAAGTCCACTGAAGTATTCTGCAATTTTTGCAGGATAAGGATGAGAGACTATCAGAGAAAATTTCGTCAAGGTTGATCCTTTGTATCTCCATCAATTTCCCTATAAATTATCGCTACACCAAGCCCTATATACAGGCAGATTTTTCTTAGTCAACGGTGCCTTCAACAAGCTCATATCTCTTGCGCAATATCAGCCCTAACCTTGAATCCGTTCAAACAAATAGCGCGCCGGCTTTCCATTTCCTTTCGAAAAAACATGAAAACGCGAATTAACGAGTGGTCCAGGTGATTGGCGCCAGCCGATAAGAAGCCGATTACATTCCTCGTCGCTCGGTTTTTCAAAATGTTTGCGAAGAGTTTGGCTTGAGCTAATGAAAATTTCGACTGCTCAAAACGGTTGATTTAGATGGATCTTGAAGCAATTTGAGATTGTTATTTTCTACATCCCATTGAGCTTTTTTATTCGCGCATTGCAGAAACAGTTTTATTTAGAAAGCGTTTTGATTTTTTTTTTGGATTTTGATATCAAAAATTGAAATTTTGTTAAATTTAAAGTCGAGAAACGCAGTTTTATTGCAAATCTAGGGTTATAAGTATACTATAAGGGACTTTTCACTCATTTTTAATGTCATTTCTGAATTCATTTTGAAGAAAGACGAAAAAAATCGAAAATTTTCTGAATTTTTTGACTTCGAAATCTCAATTGCTTCTGCAAAGCGAGAGCTGAAAATCTGGAGTATAATTTGAGAATCCCTAGTCTTATTCTGTGGCAATTTTCAACAAAATCTAACAGCCAGCTTTTGAGAAATTTCAATTTTTCCCCAAAAATCCTCAATTTCTTCAACCTTTCCTTTCAAATCCAAATAAATCCTCGAGAAAACACTCTCCCCTCGCCAATTTTATTGTAGTTTTATTCGCGTCGATCTCAATGCCGGGCAAACAATCTTCACACGTTCTATTTGAGATGCGGGGATTGGCTTCAATCCCCGCAGAGCCATTTCCGCCGCGCGATCATCGCACCGTGCAAACAAATCGCCGGGCTCACTTTCCCTTTTCTCGGGCCGCATTTCGCGTCAAATCGAGATCTCCGCGAGCGCGGGAACAGCTTATGGTGTGGGTTGGGGGATGTGCGGCGAGATGGGTGATTTGCAGCGGTCCGAAATTCATAGGGACCTACTTGAGATCCGATCTCAAGCAGAAGATGGGCCGAATACTGTAGGAAAAGGTGCTTTTATTGGGCGATTTTTGGGATCAAAATGTAGCTAACGATATGGTGGTGCAAAATATGAGCAAAATGTCTCACAAATTTTATTTTAAAATTGAGATTTTCTCAGAAGATCTCAAAATCCCCCAATTTTTGATGACTTTTCCTAGATTTTCTTAAATTTCTTTAAAATCCGGCGATAAAATCGTATTCTTTTATACTCAAGATTACTCCCTATGCAATTAGGTTACACTGCATACATTTTGCTCCTCAAGATTTACTGGGATTAACCGGATATTCCACAAAATCCATCAAGGCCTCGCTTTTTTGGCCCTCGGTCAATTTAATCCCAATTTTGCCTGCGGATGTAAATTTAGAATTCCAATTGCGACGCTTTATTACATATATATTTATTCACTTCCCTCCGGAAGAGTTCTCCGATTTCCGAACCTTGATTCTGTCGCGGTAAATCGCATTTTAAACTCGCCCATCTCCCGTCTTTTTTCTGTTTGACTTTAACTTTTAAGGACAGAGCCAGTTCTTATCTTAAGATGAGTTTAAAGTCATCCGGAAGAAGCGGGGGGTTTCTTCTTGACGGAAAGTCTTGTTGATTCATTTCGTTGCGAAATCTGTGCGAAATCATCGACTTTCTATATTGTAGTAGACATCTGATGACGGAATGGGTAATCTAAGGTCTTTTTTAGTGCCTTTCTCGTACGGAAAACAGTCTCCTTAGCTCTCAGATGAGTTGTTTTTACATCAGTCACCTTATTTTTGACTTTTAAAGAATTTTCCAAAAAATCCGTCATCATGGCATATTAAATTTTGCTAGTTGACTGTTCGTGGATAAGATAGATGGGCTCTACTGGGTACACTGACTTTGTGAAAAATATTTTTCAACATTTTTTATTTTTTAAAATGCGATTTTTTAACTTCATGACGTATTTTTTGGAATTTAAAAAAATTTTTTAAAAAATCCATAAAATCAAAAAATTTCCGTGAAAAAATCAAAAAATTCTTAAAATTTCACAATTTTTGACTTCCAAATCAAGGGTACCTTTGTGATTTTCCCCCAAAAAATTTCAAAATCCAAGTTGAAAAGGCCACTTTAATCTCGGGCGCAGCAAATTTTACTGCTCCATCGACAGTAATTTCACTTTCCGTCCCCTTCTTCTCGTCGTCTTCCCGATTAATTTACGGGGCGAGCTTTTGGAGGGCCGATTCTCTTCTTCTTTTTTTTTTGCATCTGATTCCCGATACCCTTGAAGAAGGAGACGAAGATGACGCCGGTTCCAGTTCGATTGCGCAACAGGCTCCGCCCATTTCTTCTTTTTTTTTTGAAATGCGTACAGTAGGACAGACATTGTTCTAATAACCCGATTTCTTATTCATTTTTTGCTTGTTTTTTTTGCGGAAGAGCAAGTCTTTTTTGTTGTTTGAAACATTTCTTTGAAGGTCAACAAGTGGCATTGCAGAGACTTGAAGATGAATGGAGTAAAATGCAGCTTCTGTGTTGCGACAGTAGGCTTGGAAATGCAATTTTTGAGACCGGCAAAAGAGATAAGCATCAAAAAAAAAAGATTTTTTTTTGAACTTTTAAACCTGACGCATTGACAAAAAAATTTGCTTTTTTTCGAAAAGCAAATGCTAAATACCCTGCGCAAACTGTTAATAGGACCCCAAGAATTTCATCAATAAATCATTTGAACCTTCTTATTCTAAATTCTCCTAACAAGGGGAGTACTCAAAGTGCGACGCTCAGATTTTCTTTAAATTTTGCACACACGTCGGGTATGGACCAAATATCAATTCCTGAAAGTTTTAGCTCGCGCTTTGCTGGCGCCGCCGAGATATCGAACGATTTTTGCCGCCGAGAGAGCACGCTAAACGTGGAGAGCGGTCAGAGAGAAAAGCGCTTTTTGCCATAACTTTGACAGTTTCGAAAAACTTGATTTTTTGTACAAACATTATCCTTTGCGGTAGGAATAGGCATAAAACTTTTCGTGCCGAAATTCGGCAAAAAGTCCTAAATTTTGGCCGACTTTCGATCTAAAAATCTCGGTTGTTTCTGCAAAGCGCGAGCTAAGATTCTCGCATATATCTTAGAAAAAATTGTTCTAAATTTATGCCAAGTTTCATGCAAATCTGAGCGTCGCACTTGGAGTACTTCCCCTGTAAGATTCCATTACCTATCAATCTGAACCCCATCTTCTAAAGTTCGCGCTTTGCGGAAACAACCGAGAGTTTTGGGCCGGAAGTTAGTCGAATCCGACAGCTTTTTTACGAGTCTGTTCACAGATATTTCAGTCTGATTGCTGCAAAGAAATAAGCGTTTCTAAAAGAGTACCTGTCTCTGACGGCTCTTCACATTTCATGAACTATCTCGTCGCCAAAGATCGTTAAATATCTCGACTCTCCCTGAAAAAGGCGAGCTAAAATTTTCAGAAATTAACAAATGCCCTAGGACTGATGTCTGAACAGAATGAAGAGAAAATATGAGCTTCAAATTTTGAACACTATCTACATTGGACCTTTGGGGTTGGAAGGTCGCATGGACCGCTAAGTATCAGTCCGTCGGGAAAATAATGAGCACAATGTCATTGATTGCGTTGATGAAGTGAAACCCAATTTGATTTTGCCGCGAGACATTTCGTTTTCTGGCCGCGATTTTTTTGTTGCGACATTATTTTCCTGACAGGCTGACCAGAAATTTATTTTTTTTGAAACATTTTTTTCTTGATCATCTTCAAGTTTCTCTGCTCTACACTCTCTATTTGTTCTGTAGTTCAAGTCTACGATCACTTCTTCCCCCCTCTTCCCTGTTATTTCTTCATATCCCCCCAAAAGTCATCATCTCAGCCCCCACTACTGTCTTTGTTTTCGTCCCCCGACTCCAGAAGTCGGTCCGTTTCCCCCCGCATCCTCCTTTCCCTGAGCCCTCTCTCTCTCTTCAACGTGAGCGGACGTGAACAAGTCGCAGCTTGAAGACCCTGAAATGATGTAATGGGATTCATTTCCCTTTCTTCAGCGTCTCTAATCTTCCTCGAGGAGAAAGTGAAAGTCATCTTTTTTTTCCGCCCTTCCCTTTTTGTCTGCAGATTTTTGATCAACCAACGGCTGCCCGAGGGGAGGTTATGAAACTTTGGGATGATCAATTTGACATTTGCTCGATGGAAACATCAAAAAAAAAATCGCTGACATTGAGCTTTCAAAGATTGATTTTTGATGATTTTTGATGAGTTAGGGGCCGATTTTTTGGTTGGAATTTGCCAAAAATGGAAGATTTCGTAGGTTTACAACCTTTCTAAGACTAGTAGGGGTACTTTTTCGAGATTAGTCATCATTAAACTTTGCGTTGTTTTTGAGATTTTTCATGATTTTTTGACGTCGAAAAAATGTGAGAAAACAGATTTTGATGAAACTTGGCAAAAGTTTAACTATTTTCTAAGGCAATGCTACACTTTTTATTCCTGGAATTTATTTTGAGCTGGTAAAAAATGAGTAAAAATTTTCATTAACACTGATTTTTCGGTCGAAAAATAAATTGAAAATTTTTTATTGCGAAAATTTCAAAAATGTGGTCAAAAACGAAATTTTTGTATTTTTCGACTTTAAAATCTCGGTAATTTTTGCAAAACGTTTGCTGAAAGTCTTACACAGGCCTTGTAAGACATTAGTTTCCATTTGTACAAAGTTCCGTCAAAATCTACGCACTTTTTTTATAACTTTTACTTTCTGTCTCATTTCCCTCCATTTTCGTCTTTTGCCCTTTCAAATCGCTGTAATCTCGCTTGAATTCCCTTCTCAAACCAGCACACTACATTTACCATCATCTGAAGACTCTAAACCTTCTCGGTCGCCGATCCCCGCCTCGCCTTGTGACTTGTAAAGCTCTGTTTGAGCCTAATTAAAACAATTTTTGGATGGGGGCGACGTTCGCGCCCTTTCGTTTTTCTCGATTTTAATCTATTGGTTCGTCGAGATTTTTTTTTGTTTTTATTTTCTCCGATTGCGCAAGGTCAAACGAATTACTCAACCCGCCGGGAAATTCCAAGGAAATCTCGCCTACAACAACAGCGGGCGGGCGGCTTTAAAGTCTTGATTAGCGATTTTCAGCCGGTGATTTTTTTGGGCAGAGCGGCGAGATGGCCCGCTGAATGGGTGTAATGGGTTGTGGGGAAATTTGGGATAATAGTTTTTTGATTGGAATTCGAAAAGAGGTGATTTCGCTATGTTACACTAGGCATGATGACTTTTGAAAAAAAAGTCATTTTCTCGAGAATCGTAATTCGTCATTCAAAGATATTTGGGGCAAATTAAGAACAGATTTTTTTAGGAAAATGCCGAATTTTTGGCTAGGAATTTACAGAAAAAATTTACATTTTTAGATAACAAAGATTGAAAATTTGATTTTTTCGAAATTTTCAGAAAAAAATTGGTATTTTAGGTAAGCAGTCGAGAAAAAATCCTCTTAGAAAGTTGTTTTAGGCGTTTTTTATGGTCCCTACTTCAAAAACATTCAAAAAAAACTTTTTTCTCTGACCGTCTCTCCTCATTTCTCATAGTCTCTAGACTTGAAACATAGTTTAATATCTCGACGGTACTAAGACATTTAGAGATAAATTTTGTGGCATTAATTTTGAGTCAAAATAGAAGACTTTTGCCAAGTTTGAAGGAAATCCGAGTATTGTGCCTCAGGCAATTTAATTTTCAAAAAATGGGCTTTTTAGTGAAAAATCATAATTTTTCCCAATCTTTTTCCAAAGCTGATGATTTACTAGTTTTTTGATACATCTAGAACACTTATTTTCCTTTGAAACCGCTATTTACAGCCATAAACAGTAACTTTTCCCGATTTTTTGTATTAATTCATCTCCCCAAAAATCCCCCAATTCTCCCAAGAATCCTCATTTATCCCCTCCAAATCACCTTGCACATCTCATAATTCAGCTCCGTGTCTTCTCACCTTCGCTTTCATTTTCACCTTCGTTACGCAGAACGTTACAATTAAACACCTTTTTTTCGCGCGCCTCGCGGGTTCAAAGGAAATCGAAAGTTTCAAGGGTTCGCTTGATTTAGCGCTTGCAGATATCGCTGGATATCTTAATTCCGTGGGGCTTGAGGCTTGTCGTCGTGGAATTGCGGGCTTTCTTTGGGGTTTTGGTTGTTTCTGAGCGTGGATTTTTGAGATTTTTTGGGATTTTTTGGGATTGAAGTGGATTTTTGGGCAATTTTATGTTGTAAGATGAACAAATAGGGCATAATTTTTTTTGAGGTTTTTCGTGAGAAAGTTTTTGCGCACAAGAAATCAATTTTTATCAAAATCTGGAACTTTTTTATATTACACTTGACATCAGATCAAAGAGTTTGATTTTTCCGTTAATTTTGGAAATTCTGTTGGCCAAGAAGCTAAAAAACCAACCCCTCAAAGTATATCCAATATTTTGAACTAATAGAATTTTTATTGATTAAAACAAAAACCTCATTTTTGAGTAAAGTCATCATTTTTGGCCGACATTAATATAATCTTGTCGATAAGACCCCAACCCTTGATTACAGCAGTCTAATTTCCTCTCCTACTTTTACTAATTACCCTGCAACTTACATCATCCCGTCGAAACCGGCCCGCGGTCCTGCAGAACGCCTTGCAGAACCAGTTCTGCTAACACACATCCACTTGACCTTGATCCACATTCTCGTATTATCCAATTCCAGACAATGGAGGTCAAACTGAGACGGGAATTGGGGCTCAAGACCCAATTTCTTTGTCATGGAACTGGTTGAACGACGTGTTCCTCTTCGTTTTCCTGCAGGCTTTACGCTGACGCCGCCCCCTTTTCCCGTTCCCCTCCACAAATCTCGCCCGAGGCGAATGGCGGAAATTGGAACAGGTGAGAGCCGTGCGGGAGCCAGGAGCTTTCCGTGAAGATGTCTGGATGATTTGGAGTCGGGGCTTCTGGGTCGACTGGGTGCGTCTTAGTCTAGACGTGGTAGTCTTGCTTGGGAGGTGAAAGAAGTTGGGTTAAACCAAATTTTCTTTTGCAACAAGTCCTTGAGTATATTATTCATTGGGTTTAGGGTCTATATTTACCATTCACACTCATTCACTTTAGGCACTTCCCAATTTTTTTGACTAAATTATCTTATACTACCCAATTGATATTGAAGATGCTCAAAATTACTATTCCACTCTTTCAGACTTGTTGCTTTTTACATAATACCCTTCCATCTATTACTTTCTTTATTAAATACGTAACAAAATTATGTAATTCCCACATTTCACACTTTGACATTTCGCATCGATAATTTTGTGACATTTGGTCAAATTGCGGGAAACTTTGCGGAAATAAAACTTTTCAACTAAAATCAAGTTTACTAGTTGATAAGACGATCATTTTTTTAAAATACGTTCAACTCTCTTGTGTCTTCTAAATTTTTACATCAATTTTACCTTATTCTAGGTAACTTTTTACAATTTTTGCGAAAAATCGATGTTTTTTTAAAGAATTTGATATGAATCTTGTTTCGAATTGTTGGTCAGGGATTTTTATGAGTTTTTGAAGCCATGCGGATTCGCAATTTACCTTGTTTTCATTCTTTTTTGCACGATTTCCCCAAAATTTCCCTTTCTTTCTTGACCTTTTATTGCGTCGCTCCTTTCCCTCTCATTGATCTCGCTTTTATCGGCTCAGCCGTCTGTATTCATAAAAACCCTCCAGGGTGGTGGAAAAAAGTAAAAAAAAAGCCGTCTTCGGGCTCTTCTTTTGTCTCCATTCCCGAGCCGAATCCCCGCGATCACGTCGCCCCGCAAAAAAAGGTATCGAGGCAGACGGGAGCGAATCCGAATCGGGCCCCAAGAATCTCCAGACGTCTTCCGCTCCAGGTGCGCGACATTTTTTCCCCATTTTTTGGGGGGATTTTTCGACACCGCTCCGACCTTGACAGAGGCTTCTGAAGAAAGGAGTGATTGTGTGCTATAAGTCCATTGTTTATGCAATTAATTTCCGCGGTTTAACGGTCTTGCACGCTGGAGCGGGAGCGTGGCTTGTCGAGACGCTCTCGTCCGCGATGATTCTCGGGGAAATCTTGCGCAATATTTGGGGATTTTTTGGACGGATAATGTTGGAAAGTTACTGAAGGGAACTTGTTTTGTTTGTATTTATTTTACAGGGAAGAGCGCCATGTGCAACGCTCAGATTTTTATGAAACTTGGCATAAATTTAGAATAATCTTTTCCAGTATATATATACGAAACTTCTAGTTCGCGCTTTGCAGAAACAACCGGGATTTTTAAGCCGAAAAAGTTGCAAAAAAATGTGACATTTTTTTCGCAAATTTTGACTTGAAAATTTTCATACCTATTTTTACTGTAGAATGTAATTTTTCCACAAAAAATCTATTTTTCCCCGTGAAAATGGCAAAGCCACGGCCAAAAAGGATTTTTCTCTGACCGCTCTCCGCATTTCGCGTACTCCCTCGCCGTCAAAGATCGTTGAATGTCTCGGCTGCGGCTGCAAAGCGGGGGCTAAAATTTTTGGTAATTGATATGTGATATAAGGCGGGTATCTGTGCCAAATTTTAAGAAAATCTGAGAGTCGCGCTTCCAGTAGTAAACTTTTTAGTAATTTTCACCTTTTCAGGGTAAAAATTCAGATTTTTGATAGAAATTTGAGGTTTTCTAACCAGATAAATGTAAAATAAGCATCCTGATGCTGTTTTTTCGCTCTAAGTTTCCTTCCACTACTACCTTATATAGAAATTGAAGAATTTTTTACCTTATTCATCCCATTTTCAATTTCTAATCTTTTCTTCGCAAACATTTCCGTGATTTCCGCGAGCTTGCGAAACGTTCGCCTTCTCAAACTTATCTGTTCACCGTTCAGGCAAAGATATCACTTGGGAAGTAAAGAACGATCAGGAACTTGGGAGTTGTAAACAGTTCTCTCTCCCTTCGCTGCCCCGTAAGTTTCTTTCACAATCAGATTAACTTCAACGCGGTTTAATTGCGTCTGCTGGGCTTAGGGTGGGGCTGGGAGTCGGGTCGGGATCAGGTCATGCGATTGGACTCGGGAATTTGGGACCAATTTATATTGTGGTATATGAGGGAATTTTTGATGATTTTGCGCCGGAAGCTCAAAAAAAAATTGTTGGGATGGCCGTAAAATTAAAGACTAGGATATATTTGTCCTGTAGCTTGAGTTATCAATTTTTGAAATTTTTACAATTGCCATTTTTTACAATTTTTTTGGCAAAGAGATACATACTTCTAAGCCTAACATAAGTTGAGCGTAAGATAAGGTGAAAATAGATAAAATACCAAATTTTTTTGTATAATTAGTCCATCCTATAAACTTGTAGATACATTTTCCATAAATTTTCTATCTCAAATCCCTATGTATAATATAAAACTTTTGCATTCTATCCAAATGTTTGTTTATAAACACCCAAAATTTGTCCAAATCGCGATTTAGTTCCATATCCCGACTCGCATTGCCACATTCGCCTTGTCTTTTTGGCTCTAATCTCATCTAGACATTGTTTATCGACCAAAAATCCCGGCACTTGAGGATTTGTGGACCGAAAATTCCGAATAAATTCGTCTAGACCTCGAAAACAAAATTCCTGCTCCAATCCCGGAAAACTTTTGTCCCCCATCCCAGAAATCAGCGGCGGAAATCGGGACGGGAGGGATTATGTTAAGCGGCCCCCGGCAGCGCTTTCGCTCGCTTCAGGCCCCACACTTGATCTGTTTATTCGTTTAAAGTGGTGGGGGATTCCGCCGATGCCTTTCCCAAAAACAGTCATCCCCCGAATATTTATCGTGCCTTCGGGGTGGCAGTGGGCTTTTTGAGGGGCTAAATGGGCCTTGGAGATCATTTTGGGAAGTTTTGGAAGTTCAAAATTCAGGGTTAGGCCGTGAAAATCGGGTTCGGCCGAAATCGGCCGCGAGAAGAAATCAATAAAAAAGTTTGAAGAATGCGATAAATAATAGTTCTATGATATTTCAGAAGGCTTCATGGTGTTTTAAAAAATTTTTGGACCAGTTTTTTTAATAGTTTAGAGGCCTATGTTATAGTAGGTACTATAATATAAGTTTTGCCCATATTTTTGGAATTTTTCGATTTTACAGGACGGCTCTAAATAAAATACGTTTTGAATAGAGTGTGTTTTGAAATGTATAGCATAGGAATTTTACTGAGGACCTAGATTGCAGTTAAAACCGCGTTTGAAAATTGAAAAATCATCATTTTTTGGGGGGTTTGAGCTTTTTTTTCAGTGGATTTTTTTTTAAAGATACGGTTTAGTAAGTCGCTAGTTGTCTTCAGAATGATGTTGATCCCACAATAAAGTCCAAAAGGCTTTTTGATTTTTTTGAAAATGAGATTTTTCGCCACTTTTTGCGATTTTTGACTTATTTTTTCAATTTTTGAGGCGCCGTACAAAAAAAATCGGGCAGTAAACAAGCTTTGTAGCCCCGTGAATGCACTGTTTGAGATATCTACATCATCTCCGGGGGCCGCTCGCGCTATTATTTTTAGGGCCAAAGTAATCACGATTGAAGGGATTAGGGCCCTTCGTTTCATTTCTTCTCTCTCAATTCTCCGTGCTAGAAGCATTGAGAGTTGGGCCGATGTTTGGGCTTTCCGCAAGCCGGAGATTGGCCCCGCCGCCCCGACGGAAGGGTTAGATTAAAATGGCGGCGGCCAATCGCGTCTAATCTATCTATCTTATTTGAGGCCTTCTTCGAAATTATTTTCGCGGAAAAAGGGCCGTGGGTTTGGGCCGCTCTTTTCATTTTTTTTGCAAAATCATCCATGGACTTTGGGCTTAATTTTGAGAGGGAATAGAGTGGGTTTTTCAGGGGGAAGTTATATTGTACTAGGCAAGGGTGATATCAAAAAATATTTTAAATATTTTTGGATTAAAATTTTTTTCTTCAATTTTTTCTTTTTCTAATCTCAATTACGCAATATCCATGTCCACGAAACCGAAGAAAAGAGTGATTCGATAAAAATAGATAGATTTTTTTCCACCATACATTGATAATCACGGGATTCGTCTCTCATTTTCCGGGATGAGCGCACCGAGTTTAGGCCCCCCTTCCATTCCGTTTGCGGTCGGACCGCGGCCTTATCTTATCAGCCCAAATCGGGCGACCACAGAGTTTTGGGGGGCGAAAAAGCCGCAAAACTGAGAGTCAAGCGCTTTAACGGGCTTGATCACGGATTCCGAGTGATTGCGAGGACTCGGTGTGGGTCTGGTGATATGGAAAAGACGTTGGGAAATGGTTGAGTCAATGATTTTGAGGAAAGGATGGATCAGATGCCTAGTGTAATATAAAAATGTTAAATAAGCCCGGTTGGGATCAGATATTCAAATGTAACCTTTGTAAATTGACGGTAAAAGGCTTGTTTATCATTTTGGAAGCAAAAAACATGACAACGGAGTCTGGCAAAACATTTGTCAGGTCAAATGACTATAATACATAATTTTTTAAAATTAATCTTGAAGTAGGTCAAGTATCAGGTAGTTTTTGATGAAAATAGAAGAGAGCTTCTTGATTTGGTACTATGTTAGTTTTGAGGGCGATTTCTATTATTTGAATTGGGCTTTTTGACAAAATTCGACATCAGATGCCTAGTATAATATAACTTTTGTCATCAAAAGCGGAAATTAGGTTGTTGGCTATAATAAATAAGTTTAAAAAAGCCTAGTAGCCCTTGACTTTGACTTTAGACTATGGCCTTTGATTTTAAACACTAATTCTTCATAAAATTCAAGGTTTTTTGTCATCATTCCATATCTGAAGTTGCTCATGTCAATTTTTTGAAATTTCTCTGAGCCCTTGATGTTCTAGTGTAAGATCGTGGGTAGTTAACATACAACAAGCCCTGTTGAAAGATGCTGGACTATTCCGCTCTCGCCTTTAGTCCTTTATCATCCCCTGAAATTCGCCCGATTCTGTGCTCCCCTTCTCCTTCCATCTCAGTTTTCATACGGTGCAGCAAACAAGTCCCCTTTATTACCCCATATTTGCAATCCCTTATCTATCTATTTGTCGTTTCGCGATCCTAAAGCCCCCAAAAATAGGCGATGGGGCCGTGAGGAAGAGACGAGTTGATAACACAGCCATTAGATTTTCGACTTTAATGAAGGCGGCTTTCGGACGTCAATCGAGGTGTGGCCACCCGAGTTTTATGCGCCTGTTGTCGACTACCATGCTCGCCGAGGCTGCGTGGAGTCCGCCGCCCGCCTCTGTGCGGCTCTCCGGCTTCGCCGCGATCCCTCTTTTCGCGACCAAAAATTCCCATTTTCGATCGGAAAATGGCCAAGAAAGGATTGGGCCAAATGGATGCGAATATTCATTGGCATCCCACTCCGAAGCGGGATCGAAAATCATTAAAGGCGGTTGATTCAGATCCAACACTCATCGTCGCCACCACCCCCCGATCTGAACTTTAGCTTCACACGGGAAATCTGGCCGCGATTCTGTCATGGATAAGGTAGTAGGAGGGGGATGAGGGGGTCGGGTACGGTAAAACCCAAGTTTTAGAGAAATTTGTGGAAGATTAGGAATATTTAGAGATGAATTTAAGACAAAACTAGTAGAAGAGAGCAGTTAGAAGGATTCTGGATCAGGTGTCTAGTGTAATATAATTGATGTCGCTAGGGCCAAATTTTTTGAATATATTTACTAGAAAATGAAGTATAAGACCTAAAAAGGTGATATTTAAAATTTCGACTCAAACATAGAGATTTATAACGAAAAAATGACAAAGAAAGTCATCAGATACCTAGTCTAATATGTCGAAAAAATTGAGGTTGTTGGTTAGAATCAGCTGTGATTTGGTTTAAAACGAACTGGAAAGCTTTTATTTTCTTTTTTGATTGTCTGATATTCGAATTAAAGGGAGTATCGGCCGTATTTTTTACAGTTTACCCCTTGATCATCAGACCTCGATACCTTCCCAATTTTTTTCCTCTTGCCCATGAGCCCTTATCACCTGAAAATCCGCGTTATTCCCCTCCTAAATTCCCCTATTCTCCGCTCTGAATTCCATTAAAGGCCCTCCAAAAAACAGAAACACCCAAAAACAGGCCAGACCTTGCAGCTCTCGCCGGATTACTCATCATGCACGCTCGGCCTGGGCCGTGCAGCCGATCTCCAATGATATTGATCCCTCCATTGTTGTTCCGCACAGGCTCGGCCTGATTTCCATGAATTGCGCTACATTTTTGTTACGAAAGGAGATCTCGGAATGGGGCCCAAAAGTGGAGCGGAGCGCATATTTTGTGCGGTTTTATCAGGGATCGTCTTGCATTTTTAATCATATCTAATCTGGGGGCGAGCGATGCAAGTCCATTTGAGGTCGTTCCGAGGGGTTTTATGGCGTCGGAATGGGACTTGATTATTTTTATTGCGGAAATCGGTCCGGATTACGGATTTTCGCGAAAAATTGTGTCATGATGACGGAGATTTTTGAATTTTTTTGCGGTTAGTGATTAACTAAAGTATTAGCTATCGAATGGGAATAATGTTTAATAAAAATTCTCCTTAAATGTGTCAGGGCGACCGATTTTTTGGAAGCTGGCCGCATTTCTTTCGGAGTTCAAAAAATATGTCATAATGACGGAATTTTAATATTGATTTCGATGACTATGATAAAATCAAGCCTTATAAGTCATAGCCAATATGAATTTTGCTATAATAATGACGAAAGTCGTCATTACGACCGATTTTTCGGAAGATCTCAAAATTTTGCCGCTTTTCAAATTTTTCAAAAAAAATATGTCATATTGACGTATTTTTTTGATTTTTTGACTGTGATATAAGACTTGGCTCCTATTCAAATCAAATTCAAAAATCCGGCATCCCTCGTTTTATTTACTTCCCCCCACAAAACGACATACCTTTCCGATCGGTGCGCGCCCCCTCCGCTTAATTTAAAACTGAACAAAAGGCGGACTCGAAGACGACTGAATACATAATAAAAACGATTTGGATTCGAAACGAAGCAATGTATTCAGCAATTCAATCTGGGATTTGAATTTGGCCAAGAAGCGCGAGAAATGGCATGGCCTTTGTGCTGGCCAAGGGATCCATTTTCCTGCGACATTTTTTCGGTTTTAAATGGGAGTTTGAACGGTAATAAGAGCTGATATTGTATTCTAGACAGAATAAAAATACAGCTTTGTCGTACTGACTCCTAATTCATCGGAATTCCATTAATTTTTGACTTGATATTCGGAAATATCGACGTACCATATCCATTATAGGTTCGCAAATTTCTTAATCTCTCCACAAGACCCCCAAAAGTCTCCGTCCGACTTTGTGGCGGCGCTGATAATCAGCCAATGACGGGCCGACGCCGCTGCAGTCCCGGAAATAATCTGTTTTCCTTGGGATGAGCGGCGGAAAAAAGAGATAAGCGCTGATTTCCTACGATACCTCTGAGCGTGTTGGGGGAGAGGGGACACAGCTTGGGGGAAGATCCGTCAATAAAAGTGTTCTTCTTGCACCGTGCGTTCTTAATTTTTTATTGCACTGTGCGATTATCGATTGCACTGTGCAATTTTCGGTTGCACTGTGCAGTTTTCGGTCGCATCGCACTGTGCAAAATTTCCGCTCGCACTGTGCGATTCTCGATTGCACGGTGCATTTTTCAATCGCACTGTGCAATTTTTGATTGTATGGTGCAATTTTTATCACACTAATTCTCGATCGCACTGTGCACTTTCCGTTCGCACTGTGCAATTATCGATCGCACCGTGCGGACTCCAATTTGTAGCTGCGCTGTGCCATCGCTAGCGATTTTTTTTTGAATTTTACACATGGTTTTACTGCACTGTGCAATCAAACATTCTTTCTGAAAAAGTAATTTTTCTTCGCACTGACCCTTCTCCAACTTGGCGCTGCACTTTGCGATCTTCTTCTGCACTGTGCGATCCTTCCATTGCACTGTGCGTTCTCCTATTGCACTTTCCATCCGCCAATTGTCCCATTTCTCCCCTCCCCTCCATCCCCAATGAGGCAGATAAGAGATATGCAAAAGAGGGTGTGGATATTTTCCATTCCGAATTTTATAGCCGAGCGGAATGTGCATTTGATAAGAGATAGTCCTCTTTTTTGCTCTTTCCCGATGATTTGAATCCCCTCCCCGCTGCCTCTTTGCCCCACGTTTGGAATTTTGTATAGCGGGCTCAACGATCCGCTCGCTGTCTTTTGACTCATCGGCCGTGGCTACGTGGAACGGGCTTTCGGGGCTTGGAGATCTTGTGGGGTTTGTTGTGAGGGCATGGAATGTTTGGTCTTGTGGGATAACTGGGGGAATCGTGTGATCTTTAGTATGTTTCTGGCAAAGTAAGGTTTTTATTAGAGAACAGAGTCTATTTAGAGTTGATTGTGCCATTGAGAGTGGAAGAAAATTCGTCATGATGAGGGATTTTTCCTATTCTAAGACTGATAGCCGTCGCTTTTGGAATTTCAAGAAAAATTTTATATTTGTCATCATTTTTTGACTCAAAACCTCTCAAGAATGACCCTATCTACTAATCCAATCGACCTTTTTTTTGAGCTCCCAAAGATTCTCCCCAGAACGCTATGGCCAAAGATTCGGAACCCGACGGAAATCCCCGACTTCTGGAGCGCTTAATCCCAATGATGTAAGCTCATATGTCCCCGGGAAAGTAAGCTCATATGTCCTCGGGAAAGCCTTTCGGGCTTAATATAGCGCCGCGCCTAAGGCCTTATGACATACGACAATTGGGGGTTTTAATCTTCAAAGTCCTCGCGATCTTGCGCCGCGGCTCCGCCCACTTTCTGCCCGTTCTACGGCATGGATTGGAGCCGGCTTTGTGGGGAATGGCTAAGCATTTTAGTGACCTTATTTTGGACGAAATGGAGAGATGGGGGAAAGGGGCGGATCTGATATTGGACTAGTGAGGTTTTGAGGAAAATTGGAGGGCAATAGACCCTAGAAGTCTTTGTAGAACGAAAGAGTTCATGATTTTTTGGGAGATTGGTTAGGAAAAGGTGAATTTTGCACTAACAATCTTGTTTGTGTGTATTGAGGTTGTTTGCTAGAACAAAATTTTGTTGTCTACTGTTTTATTCTACTCTATACAACATAATATCTGGTTAGCAAGCAAGTTCAGCAGGTTTCTAGCAGTTTTTTTGACAAAATCATGATTTTTTCGCCGAGATCCCACTATAAAACACCCGTTGGCCAAGTAAATGCATCTAACGGGGTCGTCTGATTAGCCCTGGCCCCCACGATGCGGACCAATGCGTCCGTCGCCCTTCACGCTTAAGCCCTCGCATCAAGATCCCGCAAGAACCGCGAGAAGCCCGCTCCTGTTTCCCGGGGACAAGACGCAGCATCCTTAAGTCGAGGCCGCATCCTCTCTCGTCCCCCCACTCCCTCTGGTCCCTCTTGCTGCCCCCGCTCCGCTTTGTCCAGTCGGCTTTGAGGGAGAGAAGTCGGCGGGGCGGCCCGGCTTTTCTCCCTCCTCCCGCCTCTTGCTCGTCTTCGTTTCGCGTGTTCCGTACCGTAGTAATCCCCAACTCATCCATCCCGCTTGAATCCCCCCTCCGGCCTTTCTGCCTCTTCGTTCGGCTGCTTTCTCGTGTCATCCCCGGTTGTCCTCTCGATTGGATGAGGGCGTACGGTAGCGGAGATAAGGGATATACGAAGGAATTGCCGAAAAATTGCGGTTTTTTTATATTGTACATGATGTCATGGGGGAGTTGAGGAAATTAAGTTAAAAATCTTTGGTTCTTAGGAGTTTTAAAGAATTTGAAAGGCGCTGAGAGAATCTTAGAGCTTGCTGAAAGTCCTACAAGTCAGTAGGCCAACAATCAAGATTTTTTGAGTATTTATTTGCACTTATGTTACACTTGATATCAACTTATCTTTAAACGTTTATGATACCTTTATGGATGTGTAATGGCATTCAGGCTAAGGATAGAGGTCTTTAAGGTGTTTTCAAAGTCAAAAATCTGAGGTGCTACCTGTTTTGCCCACTTTATGATCAATATTTATATTATACTTGATAACAATTTGACCTTAATGCCAGAATCAGGCGTTTTCGAAGGTGCAGCTCCCTAAAAAGTATTTTAAATTACACTTTTAGGCTATCAGCTGCCCAACGAACAAAAAAAAAGTTCTTGGCCGCGCTTCGGCCGCTCCAAAATCACCTTCGAAATGCATGATATACCACCGTAAACGGGTGAATATCACTTTCATATCGACTTCTTTTGGACTCTGCCTCACTCCGATCTGCTCAACAATAGCCCCAGCGATCACGTCATCATAATTGTGCTGCTCGTTTGGACTGCAGCGCGCTGCGGAAAGTAGGCCAAACAGAAGGCCCGCATGTGTTTATCCACGCGGGGATCTTCTCATCCCTCCCGAACATGGACGTGTGTGTGATTCGCACTTCCGGGCTGTCTGTATTTACACGCGCGCCTTCAAGAGGCGCTGGAGTTTTTTGTTGTGGACATCCGTGCAAAAGTCGGTCATGTTTGTCGAGCAGCCACTTACAATCTGGACTACTTTTTACTGTATTTTTTATTGGAAGAGGTGCTGTATTGAATGGTGGTGCGTTCTGGAGTCTACAGAGGTTATAATTCATATTTTTTACTACTTTTTTGATTTTGAGACCTTTTTTTGCCTAGTCTAATATAAATTGATATATTTTTTTGCATTTGACCTTCATAATGGGTTGTATATAATCTTGAAGGGCCTAAAATTACCTCCTTGACGTATTTTGAGGCTTTTTATATTGTTTATCAATCAAAAATCATCATTTTTTATAATGCACATGACATGTGTAAGATAAAAAAATGCTAATTTTACTACTAAAAAAGCTTCTTAGATTTTCCTCTGTCCTTTTAAATCTATTTAGAGCTAAATTCAGCATCTTTTAAGTCATCATAATTCGCATTTTTAACCTTATTTTACCATGTGTAATATCCAATTCTCCTCGATTTTCCCCTCGATTTCCCGCCCTCTCCCCCACAGATCCTCGATTATCAGGGTTTTTATGGAATTTGCCAACGTATTTTTTATGCCCCGTCGTCCACACGGCCGACCGTTTTTTTGTATTTTTGAGTCAAAAAACCGGGTCCAGGTCCCCATTTTTTTGCGCCCTGGATCCCATTCTGCGGTCCGACTTGGGCCCGACGGAAGCCCAGATCAGTGGGCGAAGGTGTCTTTCATCAGAATTTGCGCGATCGCTTTGTTACCGGTGGGGTTTTCGGGGATTTGGGTCCAGTATAATATAATTTCGGACGCTATTCCCCACATTTAACCGTTTTGCTGGGTGATTTGTTGATTTGTTTGCGTGATTTGGCCTTTAAAATTTATTTCAAGGTGTTTTTGTATCAAAATTAGTATAAATTTTGGCCAAAAATTAAAAGTTTTTCGAGGTGTAACGAGTTTTTAATGTCATCCGATGATTTAAAGGTTAATTGAGACGAATTCCAGGTGATCTTGCCCTCAAAATTTGGACCCGAGCCCCTTGATTTGGCCCAGAAATCAACGGAATCCCCCACTCAGCTCCCACCGCCTTCAAACTGGCACCCCACGACGCCGCCGGAATTGGATTGGTGAACGAAAACAGCTACTCCGTGTCGGCCTCCTCCGCCTCCTCCACGAAGGAATCGGTCATCGAGTCGAAGACCCTCGAACTCCTGGCCAACTCCCTGCCAAGCATGGCGCAAATGTTCCCGGTTCGCGTGCTCGTCGAGACCGTTCGCCCGCAGCACTGTTTGAGTTGCGCGAACGACGGCCAACTCGTCGCCGACACGTACGCCATCATCTCCGGCGACACGCAATTGAACAACATTGTGGACACGGTCCTCAGCGCTCTCGGAATGCCTCAACTCATCGCGGATTCGAGGGGTAGGTCGGATTTCGAATGTGGAAGAAAATGGAGCGCTTTTGAGAGTTTTGGATACCATTTGAGGTATTTCATTGGAAAAATTGCAGTTTTATCGTATAACATGGCACTAAAAATACATTTTGTTGTATGAAATGCTCTCTCAGCTAAAAATTTTTGCATTTTACAGGTTGAGAAATTAAAATTTTTCAGGGCGACATTTTATACGACAAAACATATTTCTTCGTATAAAATGTCTGCAAAACAGATTTCAACCCAATTAGATATTTTATTGGCAAAAATGACATATTTTACCCGTTAAGAGATCAAAACGAGTTACATTTTATACGATAAAACATGTTTCATCGTATAAAAAGCGCTTATTATAATCTCATAAATTTCGTTCTCTCTTTCGCTTCCTGGCTGTATTCGACATGCATATTTTTGTCGCCGGCGATTTTCTCAAGCCCTATCGCATTGAATTCCGTATCCAAATTCAAAAAGTCTCATTCATAATCCGGCCGCCTTTCTGGCCAGATGTTGATCAGGGCGCGGAAAAACGAAAACAACCTGGGCCAATCGGACGCTGAATGTTATCTGCGGGTGATTTGCATAAAGCGCATTAAGAGATTGCGCAACGGTGAATCGATTTGAATTTGAAAGGGCGAGAATTCAAAAAAGTGCGATAAAAGGAGTCAAATTAATTTGTGGGAGGTATCATTGACAGAAATGTACTCTCAGATTATAACTAAGGGTTTGAAATTTAATTTGGGCGAATTTTGAATTTTAGTGACGTTTTATACGCCGAAACATGATTCATCGTATAAAACATCCTTCGCTGGTTCGTTTGGGAGAAAATTAGGATCTAATGAAAGGGTTTTTTCGTATACATGGCAACAGTAAAGAATTTTTTCAAATTCTTTAATGTGAGACATTTTATACGATAAAATGTTTCTGGATACATTTCATCGTATAACACGTCCTCCGCATGGAATTTTAATTAAAGCTTGAGATCTCAAGGACGGTTTACAACGTCACTTGCCAACGCTTCAATCCATACGCCCTTAGGAAATGGCATCTCTGGCCGGTTTTTCGTACTGTATCCCCCGAAATCCCAAGAAAATAGATTAATGGATTAAATTACAACCATTAATTCACATCGTCGCCCGCGACATTCGAGCCGGATTTCCCTCGGCCCTTGGCCAAACATATCTGCCAATCTCGGCGCTTTTGTCTCGCCCCGCGTCTGTTTGGGCCCCGAAAATCCCGTCGACAAATTTAGTGCGCGAAAATGCGGCGCAAAGGATCAAAAATGTCTTTTGTTTAAGCCTAATAGATTCGGACAGCGGATAAGATTGGATGGGCCGAGCGGCCCATTTGTTTATTGAGGGGATTTGGAGGACAAAAGAGAGATTTGAGAAGACCTTTTGTGATGATTTAGGAGAAGAGATGAAGAGATGATGGATAATATAAAAAATGTTGATTTTTTGGTGGTTGAAGGTGAAAAAGGCAAAATTTTGAGTGGAATGGAGAGCATGAGCTTTGGAAAGTTTTCTTGAATAGCTTTGCGAGCATCTAGAAGTCTTTGGGAATCAGTTTCAACCAGTTCTTTGTAGATGACATAGATAAAATTTTTGCTGATTTTTTAGAGGGATTGGTTTTCTGCTGCCTAGAACATGTTATAAACAGCTTACAAATGATCTGGATGACTCAAAATCATAACTGTTTTTCCAGATTTGGTCGCCTTTTATGAGGATGATGTTGTAAAAACTGATTTTTTTCAAGATCTTTCATTCCCCTCGAAATAAATTTTCAATCCCTTCAAAACTCCTTCCCAGCTCCTCCAAATACCGTAATCCACATTCACTCCGGGCCAAATCCCTTTCTCAATTCCCCCATCTCTTTGGTTAAAGAGACTTTTCAACCCCTCTTTCGGTTTTATCCAATGGAAATAAACAGATCCCATTCGGGCCTCCATTCCGCTCTCTTTTGTTCATCTCGCCCCTTAATCCAAGCCAATAAAGCCGTTTGGCCAACAAAAACATTTCCGTGTCATATGGGCCCCAAATCGAAGCAGAAATTGGCCGAATAAAACGAGGAGAAAAAGAGATAATGGATATACACAAAGAGTTGTACAACATTGATTATAACTGGGTTCATGCCGCCTAAGAGCAAAGGAAACTTTCATACAGAAATTAGAAACCATGAGAACCCAATTTTTCAAATTTTTGATGTTGATGACATTTAATACGATGAAATATGTCCAAAATGCTTTTTGAGGTATTTTGAATCCAAGATACGAAATTTTCAAAAGTAATTTTTTATTTGGGTCTATTGGAGTAGTCTGCTTTAATGATAATAATTTTTCCGCCCTCAGGGCATTTAGTGCAATTTTGTGCCCAAAAATTTGAAAAAATCAAAAAAAGGTGCAACAAAGAAGTCCGTATTTTACAAAAGAAAGTTTTAGGCCTGATCCAGATCAACAACTGGAAACCCCTCTCCTTTGAACAAATCACCGACAATCAGGAGGAGTCCGCATCGACGTTATTCAAAGAGATCTCCAGCAACATTACACTGAAGATTCTAACAAGACAGTAAGTTTTAGTGTCAGTAAAGTTATTCGAAATGAAATGAAGAGGTCTGGATTTTAATGGAAGACTGTATTTAGCAATTTTTTAGTGGAATTTTTGGGATTTTTAAAGATTTTTTGTGGTTTTCGCCGGTTTTTGGTGAAAAATTTGAAAATAACCGTCGTATTTTAGAGGGATATTGTGGGAAATAAACGAAATGTATGCTAGAAGGACTGAGGGTTATCTTACACATTTTTTATGCCTTTGGAATATCCTTTTTCTCACTTATTTGGCCAAAAATGAGTTAAAATTTCAAAAAATCCCGAAAGATTTGATGAAAATCGCTCTTAAATTGCTTTTAAATGTTTTTAAAATACGACTCTTCTTCCATTGGCCCCTATAACTTCATCCTAAAAAAAATTTACAAAAAATCCTAATTTTTGGTCTTGTTTTAGTGGTTCGGTCGAAGCCCACAGCTCCCAATGTATAACCCAGCTGAAAGACCGGATCCTAAAAATGGCGGTGGAAAAGCAGCCGCAATTCCTGAACAAAATCTACAACCAAGAAATCAAAGGGATCGTGCAGTCGGTGATTCAAGGGCATGACGTCACTTTGACCGAGAGCCAAATCAGCGCCATCAATGATTGGATGGACAATTTGAACGAGAAGGAGGCCAGAAAGAGGTGAGAATTTGGGAAAATGAGGTTCAAAATTTAATTTTGGGACAGCTAGAGGGAGTTTTGGCATGACATTTTATACAAAAAATTGTGAAATTTTCGAAATTTTTCAAAAATTTTTTAGAAAAATGTTAGAACAAAGTTACCGATGCCTTTAAAAATTCCGCAGTGCCTCTAAAATTATATGCTAGAAGAATATTTTTATTAGAAGCACTCGTTTTTGAGAAATTTCAATTTTTCTTATATTACACTTGATGACTTGTCGAAATTTTGATATTACACTTCAAAAACTGATGATTTCTGGAATTTCTCTTATACAATATTGTTGAATATGTCCCGTTGAAGGTCTATAACGCTCAACTTTGCTCACTACCCACACATTTTCCACCAGTTTTTCCAATTTTTTATATTATCCATCATCAAAATCCCTATTTTTTCATTTTCGATTCTAGCACCCAGTTTGACCTTTATAAACACAGAATATACTTGCAGACCATTGTAAGCCCCTCCAAAATCCCATTAGCAGTCCGCGAAAGTGGCGTTCCATAAAGACATTAAAGTTATATGCGAAAGTTTTGGCACATCCATCTCTTCTTTTTTAGCCGCAAATGCCCTTGAAGCCGGCTTTTTTGCGCGCCGTTAGGTGGCCTTGGACAAAGAAAGTGAAAGCTACAGTAGTTTAAGATTAGATTTGGCTTGATTTTGCCAAAAAAATCGGGGGTTTTGAGAAAAAATTAGGGTTTTTGAGAAGAAAATTCATTTTTGCCTAGTGTAATATCGAAAATGATTTTACATAAAAAAATCAACTCTAAACCCTCCAAATTTTCAGCCCTCTCGCCGAGCAATGTCGTTTCTCGCCAGTGTCGGAGATCCCCCGCCTTGAGCGCTGGTTCCGCGCCGACCCCAACCCACCTCGCCAGAAGCTGATGAACTACGTGAATATGCTGAATTCCGCCGTGTACCGCAAGAACAACCCGAAAGTTACGTATCAGCAGATCTGCAATTGGTTCACGAACCAGCGCGCCAAGGAGCGAGAGGAGCGGCAACAGAAGGACACCAGTTCGAACACGGCTTCGATTCTGGCCGCCGCCGTCCAACAGCTTACAAACCCCTCCGGCAATTGGTCGAATCAGATCGCCCAACTCTTCGGAACCTCGCTGAATGGAGCTACAAGCCCTATTAACTTGGCTGGAAGCTCTACGCCAACCCCACCCACCACCTCGGCCTCAGCAACCGCGATCCCAATGTCAAGTCAGCCAGTTGACATCAGATCGAAATTCAACGGATCAAACGGATACAACCCACTCAACGACGAGTTCCAAAGAATCGATGGAGGCTCAGAGTCGCCCACAGCCAATGATGATGTCAGCGAACACAGTGCAAGCGAGAATTGCGGATTTGATGGGGATATTAAGGTAGGTGTCTAAAGTAATATAAAGTCATATCTAAAAGTTGGAACTGATGAAGTATTTTTGGTTCAAACTTACTTTCAAAGACTGTAGAATATCACAGAGAGAATGAGGATGTTCATTTCATCTCAAGCTTTTCTAAAATATTGTTTTAGATGACTTATTCATGATTACTTTTAATGCCCATTTTTGATCGAAAAAGTTGAATTAAAAACAAGCTCTATTACTATTGATTTGGCCTCAATAACCTCGCAACTTGTTCCAGGACTCCCTCGTCTCCTCGCCCGACCCCTCCATCGACATGAACGACTGCTCGCCTCAGCATGGTTCCCAAGCCCTCGCCACTTCTACCTCATCCCTCAACTCCCAAGCCGCCGCCGCCGCCGTCGCCGCTCTCCAATCCCTGATGCCGATGGGCATGAACAACTTCACCATGCCCGACTCTAACCAACTCGCGCAACAGTTGGCCGCCGCCGCCGCGCAGAGCCAAGTCTCGCCCTCTTCGGCGCTGAACAGTCTAATCTACACGTCGACGGCGAATTCGACGAGTACGTCGTCGAGTGCGCCTCGCCAATCGACGCCGGCTGGCTCCAACAACGCCTCGGGTCAGACGCAGGCCCGCTCGCGGCTCATGTTCGACCCGCTAAGCGAGCTGCCCATTCTGGAGCGCTGGTTCGAAGAGAACCCGCATCCGGGCTGGCTGCAGATCGAGCAGTACACGGAGAGCCTGAACGGCCTCCCCTACCGCCAGAACTACCCACCCATCTCGACGCACAACGTCAAGATCTGGTTCAAGAACCGACGCGCCAAATGCAAGCGGCTGTTGACCGCCGGCAGTGACCCCAAGTCCGAAAGCCGCATGGACATCAGCAGCGACATCTTCAACGAGGTGAAGCCGGTCTATTAGGCGCGTTCGAGCGGTCGATTCCATGTCCGACGACCTCCGCAAAACTTCTCAGCCATCCGTCCATGGTCTGCCAAATACAAATGTTAATCAAATTCGCGATTTTTCGCCCATTTACGCCAATTTCACATGATTTTGGGTCGATTTCGACCGTTTTTCGTCTATTTAAGCCAATTTTAGGTCGATTTACTAGGGAATTTATCGGTTTTATATCATTTTAAATCGATTAAAATTAATTTAAAAGCCTTTAAAACCGATTTCTCCCCAAAAAATTTCAATAGATTTCTCTCCAAATTTTTGACTAGGAAATCATGTAGTCCAACTCTTTACACATTGTAAACCATTTTTCTGCTCTTGTTTTTCTCCTCGATGATCCCATTAACGAAACATCTCAACTACCTTAATCACTCCGAAAGTTGTAAACAGATATTTTCATAGCGAGTTTCCAAAAACAAATCGATCTTTTTTCGATTGTTTTTTTTTTGTTTTTCCATCCAAAATCACTCCGTCTTCCGTGTCTACGTGTTTTCTCGAATCCGGTGCATTCGGTTTTCACTTTTTGTTTTGTTACCGTACTCTCCCCCCATACTCATTTTACTACCTTCGCTTCGTCCGATTCTAACAAATTCCTTCCGATATAACGTCCAAACATTTATATCTTGTAAAGTTTTAAATATTTTTTCTTTGTTTTTCAGTTGTGCTAAAGATTTTATTGTTCAATGATAAACTGTTTTCAAATGTAAAAATTGATGATGAAAAAGTGAAAAAATAGTTTTTTTTGTAGGAAAAATTGGTGACAAATTCGCAAAAAAAACGTCAAGATCATGACCAAGCTCACGACCTGGGTCGGAATTATATGTACAATTTATTTGTTTAAACTTTATTATAAACATAAAACAAGACAAAAAGTTTATCGACAAGGTTCCAAGAGCGCGACGCTCAGATCTTTTTTGAACTTTGCACACACGTCAGGCCAAGGCCCCATATCATTTACTAACAGGGGAAGTACTCCAAGTGCGACGCAAGTTTATCGACAAGGTTCCAAGAGTGCGACGCTCAGATTTTCTTTAAATTTTTCACACACGTCGGGTATGGACAAAATATCAATTCCTGAAAGTTTTAGCTCGCCCTTTGCGGGCGCCGCCGAGATATCGAGCGATTTTTGCCGCCGAGAGAGCACGCTAAACGTGGAGAGCGGTCAGAGGGAAAAGCGCTTTTTGGCCATAACTTTTTCAGTTTCGTGCGGAAAAATTTGATTTTTTGTAGAAACATTTCCCTTTACAGTAGACATAGGCATGAATATTTTCGTGCCGATAATCGGCAAAAAGTCCTAAATTTTGGCCGACTTTCGATCTAAAAATTTCGGTTGTTTCTGCAAAGCGCGAGCTAGGATTCTCGCATATATCTTAGAAAAAATTATTATAAATTTGTCCCAAGTTTCATCAAAATCTGAGCGTCGCACTTGGAGTACTTCTCCTGTAAGTTTTTAGCTCGCGCCATCTTTGAGAGCACGCAAAACGCAGAGAGTCCATAATCCGCCAGGTTCGTGTGAAAAATGTTTATTTTTTGTGGGAAATTTATAAGCTACTGCAAGTCGGTACAAGACTTCTCATGCAAAAATTTTCAAAAATTTCTCACATTTTTGCCAATTTTCTCTGTAGAAAACCTCCGTCGTTTCTGCAAAGCGCAAACTAGGAATCTCGCATTTCTTATTGAGAAAAAAATTTATTCTGGATTTGTGCTGTTTTATCAAAATCTGAGCGTCGCACATGGAGCACTTCACAATAATAAAAAGGTAAGATTCGGCCAGGGATTTGTGGGAATGCATTTAGAAACCTGTTAATATAAAAATCCCTGTTAATATCACCAAGTTAGCGGGTCGAAAAAGGTTAGCCAGGCCGCCTAAATTCATAAAGTAATAAAAATAATCGGGCTTACGGACTAAGTCATTGCAACCGTCGGTGGTGCACATTTCAAGGATGTAAATTCGGCTGACATAAGTGTCAACTATTGATTCCTAAAAAATTTTTAATCAAAAAAAAAATAATATTTTTTTTAATTTTAATCTTTTGGTTTTTTTTTCACTCACTTCTCGAGTAATTTTCTTCGCCGCGCATCCAGCAATCACTGTTTCCTCGGTAATATTGTGAATAGTGGCAATTGCACAGGAAGTTGAGCAACTAACCAGCAATTCTTGTGGAGCTTCTTTGCCTCCTCCACAATTTTCGGAGCGCTGCTTGAAGGCTACATTTCGAATATTTGATCCCAAATGGACGTTAAAATTGTCCATGAGCTCGTTCAGATCTTCGTCTTTGCCTTTGGAGCAGACAAAACATTTCGGAGAGGCTTCAAGGTCTAAAATATGGGGAAATAAGTTAAAAATTTGTGAAGAATTTGATTTTTTGCGATTTTTGGCTTGAAAATTTTACTCTTTTTTAACTCTCAGCTTGTCGGAAAAGCAGTCCTTGCGCCATGGTATCGCCTAACATCGCTTTTCAACTGCTAGTAGCTGGAAATTTGATGCGCGACTTCACCACTTTTTCGACAAGTCTTAAGCATTTTGCCGCGATGACCCACCGTTATTTTTCCGACAAACTGAAACTTGAAGCAAAAAGCAAAAATCGCGAAAAATCAATGCTTTTTGAATTTTTCGCCTTACGCCGCGGATTCCCAATTTTTTACAGCGACAAATCATTTTTCTGCCAGATTCGGGGCCGCGGTAAATTCTCAAGACATTTTTGCCACGAGTTGCGCAAGTGCTGTGGAACATTTTCCCACCGCCGGCCTCCTCATTTCCCTTGCTCTCTCGCCAAAACAGCTGCTGAATTTCTCGGCAACGACTGCAAAGTTAACGCTGAATTTTTCAGAGATTAATACGTAGTCGTTTCGCAGCATGTGTGTATAATTTTTGGCCAATCCAGAAATCGTAGTTGCAGAAAAACAGAATGCCAAAGAAGCCGGGAAATTGAAAAAAATCGGATATTTTGATCTTAACGTATTTTAACCAAGATTTTGAATGTCTAAGCCGATTTTTAAACCTATTTCAACTCAAAAAAAATTCAAAACTCACCTTGTGAATAAATAAGGTCCGTAAAAATCGCAATAATCAATAAAACACAAGGTTTTCGCATTTCACAAACATAAACGCAAAATTTACGCCATAAGAAAGGTGGAGGGAATTCCGTTCTCTTTTCTTGTTTTAGCAAAAAAAAACTCAAATTCCTGGGCTGGTTGGATTAGTCATATCGGAGAGGGAAAAAAGGCAAACAGTCACTGTCGAGTTTTTCCTTGAGGCTTTATTAAAAAACGTATACAATAATCAAAGCGAAGAAGTGGTACAAGATAAGTAGAAAGAAAGAAATGATGACTTGAAGAGGAGCATGGATGCCAGGCAAGAAATTGCAGCTTTGCCCGGTTTAAATTGCTTTCGGAACTGCCCAGTCGAAGACAGACCTGAGCAGGCCCGGTAAGATCGGCTGGTGTATTCTAATATCAGTCTGTCGGGGAAATACTGCTCGCAATGTCGCTCCGCCAATCACTCCGCTGAAGCATAATAAGCAATTTGATTTTGCCGAGGCACAATTCATTTTTTCGGCGGCGATGAGATTTTTGATGTGACATGGTGCTCATTACTTTCCATACAGACTGATATAGCACTAACAAAATAACCAAACGGCTGGTCAAAAAAATTTTTGTGAATGAAAATAAAAAAACTTTTACGAATCCGATACAACAGAGTGGTTGGTAAAGAATTCCTTTTCCTGGCCAGCGCTTCGCAGCTTGCGCCCTGGTTTCCCTGCCCACGAATAAAAATGGGAAACAACCTAAGCCTAAGGCTTAGCCTAACCTGCTTAAGCCTGACATTCCTTGCAACCGGTATTGTTCGGGCGCAAGCTGCAAAAACTTATTTTTTCTGGGGCCGGAAAAAGGAAGTTTCACCAGCGGCTGACATTGACACTTTTAGCGGGAAACCTGTCGAGTTTGAGTGCTTCTTGATGTTTTCACAAACCTTTTTTCGAAACCGACTTTTATGTCGAAACTTTTTTTAAGATTAGCGTTGATTATGGTCACAATGTCTCTATACTAACGACCATACATTAGGAATCTCTAGATGAACAGTTCTGACGTCTTTATTGATAAAAGTACGGAATGACTCGAGTCAACGGATATTTGATTTCAAAAAGAAACTTGATCACGTAAAAAAGCGAATGATCGGTCTGTCGGGAAAATAATGTGGATTTCACGTCAGTATGCCCCGGGTCTTTGCAATGACTTTTCAAAGCCCCAGCCGGACTGAACCGTCGCAAACAAAGATGGGCGATCTTAAGGCGCGATGAATCCACATTATTTTCCTGACAGACTGAAACTAGTGAAACCTCTTGCTTCCTCCTCCTTCTCCTCTTTTTGTATCTTGTATTCTTGTCACATTTTTTCATCCCGACTGTCAAAACAACGGCTAAAGTCGTTGTTATCAGTGTATCACACTTCCAAGTTCGACCCAAGTTGATGATAACGCTGGGCACAAACTAGTGTGCGTTGGGTTGAACACTTATCACCAGAATAACGCACCGATCACAGCGAGCATCGATCACCCTTCGCGGATTATGTAAATGGCCCACAAAATACGGGAAACCCCTCGAGGCATGCGGGTTTAAAGCGGCGTGGCGGCCCGTCTGCACTAGTTCCCGGGAGTCGAAGAGTTGAATCCGGGAAGTTCGGAAATTTTAAAGGTAGATTTGGGATTTTTTTTTATTATATTGCGATATGACATAAGCATCTGACTTGTAAATCTTTGGGTTCCGGAAAATATATCACGATGACACACTTTTAAGAAGTCTCAGTGGTATAAACAACCGCTGTTTATGACTTCGAGTACTTTCTAGAGTACCCACAAAAGAATTTAGGTTCAAAACTTTTGCAATACGAAATTTGGATGACGGATTTTCTGGATTTTTTAAAAATTTTTCCATAGCGAGAACCTTTACAGCGCCCCTAATTTTTTTCTTGTGTGCTCTAAGGAGTACTCCTAGCCATGTACAGCCATTGTTTTTACCACTGGCTCATTTTAATGAGTGTCATCGTGACACATTTTCTGGACAAACAAAGACTTGTAAGTCCCAAGCCACACTTCGCGACCGAAATAATTTCTAGATAAATCTGTAAACACTAATTAAGCCATTTAGATTTGAAATTTTTGATCCACAATGGCAATTTCGCATGATCCGGATGTTGACCATCAGAGCATCAGATCCTTCCGGGACTCAATTTGCAGTAAACAGTCTACGTCCCAATTCACCGACAAGACCCCATGGTTATCCATAGGACTTGTTGCGGCGCTAACAATGTGCACGGCAGCCCAATTCAGCGTATATTTCAGCTCGATGTGGCCGTATCTGCAGAGGGTATGTTGCAAGTGTTCTTGGTTTTTGACAAGGGAGGTGTTCAAAGGGCGGCGCTTAGATTTTTTTTAGACTTTGCACACATCTCGGGTATGGACCACATATTAATTCTTGAGAATCTCAGCTGGCGCTTTGCATAGGGAGCCGAGATATTCAACGATCTTTGCGGCTGAGAGAGTGCACAAAATGCCGAAAGCGGTCAGAGAAAAACACCTTTTGGCCGTATCTTTGTCTGCTTCGCATGGAAAAAAAATTTATTTTTTGTGGAAACATCACCCTCTCGAGTTGAAAAAAGCATTAAACTTTTGAGAAAAAATCGCCAAATCTTTGCCAACTTTCGGCCTAAAAATCTTGGTCGTTTCTGCAATGCACGACCTATAAATAAATACCTCACTTGCTATAGAAACAACTTTTCTAAATTTGTGCCAAGTTTCATAAAAATCCGAGCGTCGCACCTTGAGCACTTCCCATATGGGCCAGAAGGTCAAACATGATGAATTTTTCTGGGCAGACCGGGTATTTGACGGTCATATAGCTTAGTTTTTCCGGTCATATATGGCCCACTTGACCGGTCAGATTGGGCTTTTTGACCGGTCAGATTCCTCAATTTGACTTATAAAACTTACCTTCAATGACTTATTTTCAGCTAGACCCCGACATCACGGAGCCATTCTTCGGCTTCTCCGTGGCCATCTACTCCTTCGGCCAGATCGTTTTCGCTCCACCTCTTGGCTGGTGGAGCAACAAAATCAAAAGTATCCGGCATCCGGTTGTGGTTGCAATCTCATTGCAAATGGCCGGAAACTTTATCTATCTTTTCGCTCAAGCCTTCCCAGCGCCGCATGGCAAATACGCCGTGGCATTCAGTCGATTTTTGTGCGGGCTTGGAGCTAGTGAGTTGGCGTTGTAAAACCCAAAATTATTTGATTGTTTAGGCAACATTGGGCTGCTCAAGACGTATGCAGCGACGGCTAGCAGAAAAGAAGACCGGTCGCGGTCGATCGCGACGGTTACTGGAGGACTGGCATTGGGACTAATTGTTGGCCCAGGTGAGATTTTTTTGATTTTTTAGGGTTTTTTATGCTGTCTTTGGCCACAAGATGCTTATTTGGCCAAAAATTTCTTATTTTTAGATGGAAGGTCGGGAAATTTTATGATTTTTTTGCGAATTTTGAGAGGAAAAATGGAAAGTTTTACGCTTATTTTAATTGTAGAGAGCAATTTTTCCACAAAAAATCTGTTTTTACCGAACGAAATTGGCAACGATGTCGCCAAAAATGCTTTCTCTCTGAGCGCTCTCCGAACTTCGCATACTCTCTCGGCCGCAAGGATGGTTGAATATCTCGGCCCTCCCTGCAAAGCGCGAGCTAAAATTTTCAAGAATTGATATAGGCCCTATGTCCGACGTGTGTACAAAATCTAAAAAAGATCAAAAAGTTGGACTGGGAGCACTTAGCTGAGCAAGTTTTACCTCTTTTTTGGGTAAAATTTCAGATTTTTGACAGAAATTTACAATTTTTATAATCGAAAAAGAGTAAATTACTTCCCATTGTGCAGTCTAGGAAAAAAATTTGCCACAAAATGCAGAGCTATACGTTTTTTTAATCTTTTTTGACCCACAAAGACTTAAAAATTTGGTTGCTTAAACAAGCTCGAAAAAAATTTATTTGACTGTTTTCAGCCATTCAGCTCATTTTCACGCCAATTGGTGAAAAAGGATGGAGAATTACCTCTTGGTTTGCTCTGAATATGTACACTACTCCTCCATTAGCTGTGTGCTTGGTCAACATCACTGCAATGTGTTTGATGGGCTTCGTATTCAAAGAGGTCTACGCGGGATTGTTGGATAGCGTAAGTCATCCGAAGAAAGGCTAGAAATTTTTAGGCTGTATTTAATTTTTTGGAGGCGATTGTTCAGTGCGAAATTTTTTACTTCTTGCGTTGTGCGAAACGATTTTTTTTATTTTTTTTTCAGCGTCCAAGTTTTATTGAGTTTTTGGACACAAAAAACAAAAACGGATTTTTTTTATTTTTTGCACCGTGCGGAAATTTTTTAATGCAAAAAATTTTTTTTTCAATTTCAAAAAGTATTATTTTTTCCCACTGTGCAATTTTTGGCACTGTGCGGAATATTTTGTGCAAAAAAAATTGTTATTTTTTGCACGGTGCAATTTTTCTAATTCAAAAAATTTTTTATAAATTTGAGAAAAAAGTTTATTTTTCCCCTGTGCATTTTTTTCATTATGCAAATTCAATGTTGTTTCCGGATAAGGCAAAAAAAAATTTTTTTAATTTTGCACTGTGCAAAAAAATTTGTATGCACCGTGCAATTTCCCAAACTCAAAAAAATCATTTTTATAAAATTCCAGAAGTCCAGCCAGAACCTGAAACTCATCCCAGCCGACACTCGCGGTGTTTGGATGTGTTATTTCACGCGATTCGCTCAAATGTTCGCCTTTAGTTCGGTGGAAACCCTTTCGGCGCCCATTGCAATGACAATGTTCGCGTTGTCGCGAAGCGACGCCGTAACATTGATAGCTCTTGTTCACGGGGCAATGTCGGTCCTCGAGCTGTCCATGTACATCAGTTTTGTTGGGTGCAAATTGGATCGGTTTATCAACAATCGGCTGGTCTGTTTGCTGGCATTCGTTGGGATCGGACTTTTTTATGTCATCAGTTTCCCGTGGCCCTTCTTGCCGAACAAATTGGTGATGTACAATGAGACTAGTAAGTGGATTTTTTTTTATATATTTTTTTTTAATTTTTGAATTTTTTTATTATTTTAATTTTTTTTTTTTTTGAAAATTGAAAATAAGATTTTTTCCGCATTTTACAAAAAAAAATAATTAAAAAACTAGTTTTTTTATGATTTTTTTTATTTCTAAAGTTTTTTGTCATATTTTTTTGTAATTTTTAAAAATTGAATATAAGATTTCTTCCGTATTTTACAAAAAAAATAATTAAAAAAATAATTTTTTTTTGATTTTTATTTTATTTTTCATCTCAAAAAAACTTTTATTTTTCAAAATTTTTCGATTTTTTTTATTATTTTTTTTTATTTTCGACACTTTTGTGCAAAAAAAAATTTTATTTTTTCCACAAAAAAAATTTTATTTTTTACAATTTTTTTAAAAATTTGAAAATATTTTTTTCTAAAAATAGAAATTTTTTTTACAAAGAACTTTTCCCAATTTCCTCTTTTTTCAGTGGCAAAGGAGATGGAATCCCTTGAAATCGAGCCATTAGGCTGCAACGTGGACCATCTTCCGTGGTGCGAATACACTCCGCAAGTCAACATCTACCTCTACTACATCATGTTCGCGCTTCTGATGACCTCCTGTTTCTGTCTGATCAACATCACGATGAATACGATCTTCTCGTCCGTGATTGGCCCTCGTCGGCAGGGAACGCAACAAGGCATTCTGCAGATGATGGGCTCGGTCGGGCGACTCAGCGGGCCGTTGTTGATCAGCAATTTGTACAGCTATTTGGGGATTCGGTACGCTTGGGCGACGGAGGCCGCGATTTGTGTGATCTTTGTGGGGTTGTGGATTTGGAATTATCCGAATTTGGTACCGATCGAAGAAAAAATGGAGAAAATGCGCTTGGAGGAGGTGAAAAAGGACAGCGAAAAGGATCGAATCAATGTGAAATTTTGAGAAAAAACGAGATTTTTTTGATTGTGAAATTATTTTTTGTTGTGTAAATAGCAATCGTTGTTAATTTTGAGAACGATTTTTTTATAAAAATATTTAAAAAAAAGTCGGGTCCTAGGATAGCTTATCACCTATAATATTTTGAGGTATATTTTACATGTTCTCACATCAATAATATCTAGGCAAAAGTTACGGATCTTCGTTTTTTTGCCGCAAACTTTGTTCTTTTTTCCAATAACTCATGGTAAAGAAAACTAACGCTCATAATATCCAAAATCAGAAAAAGTGGACATATACTGCAAGCCTTCGCAAGCCTCCGCCGAGCCTTCGCCGAGCGTCCGCCGACCATCCGACGACTTTGCCAGGCCTCGTGGGCACAACTTTTTTTTGGCATCCGCCTGCTCTGCGCTACGTATCGGTAGATCTTTGATTTTTTTACATTTTCTATTTATGTAAATTTTTAGAATTTTTCAAATAATAAAATTTCGGTAAAAGTTCCTTATTTTGGCCACAACTTATAACTTTGCGGAAACTGGTCGGAATTAGCCCAAATTTAGCCTACACGCTCCATTCATCGTTGTCAATGCCCGAACAGTGGATTGAGTTAGCGAGGTACCTTCTTTTTTACGTACCACTTTACCCTTCAAAAACGGCTGTAGCCTTGATTTTACACTAACTAGACTCATTGCCTCCGTATGGAACTAAATGAGTCGTCACAGCCTTCGTAGGTACCCTTAAAACTATAGAGCTATTATAGTAATTCAGTGCCAGCTAGGTCGAAGCGTTTTTTCCCAACTTTAGTGCCCAAGCTTGGGCGCAGTTCGCGGAGTACCTTTGTTGTTGCCAGGGGCCAATGCGCTATCTGAAAGTTTGCTGAAAGTTAGCTGAAAATGGTAGGGCGCAGCTCGGAAAACAACGTTTCGCAGTTCGCCGGAGCTAAGTTTCCGCTTGTTTTCGAGCTGCGCCCAAGACGCGAGCTGCGCCCGTGCAAATTCTCCGAGCTGCGCCCTAAAATTTTCAGCAAACTTTCAGATAGCGCATTGGCCCCAGAATAAGGAACCTTTTCCAAAACTTCAAAGAAAAAAATTTTTTTAATAATTTTTTTAAAATAACAATTTTTTTAATAATTGATTACACTTTGTTGACCTTTTCATCAAAAAAATTCATCCAAAATTTATGCAAATTTTATTTTGAAAATTTCAAAAATCCAAAAAAATTATTTTCGATCCCAAAATTTTATCGTGTGGTATATTCTCTTCGAAAAAATGAGTAAGTTGCCTCTGTTTTTCACCTTTTTTCTCTCTACGATTCATCACCAATTTATCAACATTTTTGTAACAAGATAAGAAGCGGTCAGCCCATAATTCGCCCCATTATTCAAGATTTTTCCAGCCTTATCACGCGGCGTTTTGGAATGGGTTTTTCCCTCGCAAGTCATCTGTTGTGCCCGCTCTCCCTACTCGACTGGACGACCGCTGGGAGCGGGATTGGTGAAAATGAGCGAATTGAATGACCTGAAACGACTGCCGGAATGGGAGAGGGAGACTGTGGTGGAGGAGCATGGGGCCAAAGAGGCGATTTACTATGCCATTGGAAGTGAGTTTAGAGAGGAAAAAGTGGAAAAATCAAAAAAATTTTTTAATTTTTTTTTGGTGAAACTTGATAAAGATTTAGATTACAATTTTTTAAGACGACTCTAGTATTTTTAACGGTCTTTACAGATGTAGCAATATGTATTGACTTTATAATTTCCGGTTTTTTGGCCAGAATTTTAAAAAAAATTTTCTCCGAGCTGCGCCCTACGTTGACTTGAAATTGGCTTATGAGTCTAGGTTTGGCCCTAAATATCGTTGAAAAAATTGTCTCTGCCTAGCAGAGCTAAGAACTTAAAAAAAAATAAAAAAAAATTTCCCAAATTTTTTTAAATTTTTAAATTTTCGAATTAAAAAATCTCGGTTTGTTTTGGCAAAGCATGAGAGCGAAATCTCTAGTGTGTCTTATAAAATCCTAGTCTAAGAATGTACCAAGTTTCATCAAAATCTAATCAGTTTCAAGTTGAAGGTCGGGCGCAGGTCGAAAAAAATTCAAAAATTTATTTTTTAAAATTATCTTACTTTTTGATTTTTGACGCCCCAATTTCGTCATTTTGGATCTAACATGACAAAATTTTGAACTTTTAATTTTTCAATTTTTTCAGTCGGAGCCCGCCGTTCCCGCGAGCTCCATTTGATCTACGAAAATCACCCAAAATTCCAAGTCTTTCCCACATTTTGCGCCCGCTCCTCTCTGAGCGCCTTGGATCTGGAGAATTGCCCGGGAATTGGCTACGATTTGAGGAGAACTCTGCATGGCGAACAATATATCGAGTTCTTCAAGCCGATCCCCAAAGAAGGAGGGATCAGGACCGAGTCGCAAGTCGTGGACTTGCTCCAACGCGGAAGACACATGGCCATTTTGTGTGAAGGTAAAGTTAAGGATCTCATATTGAAAAAAAATTATTGTTAGCCACCTGCTATGACAATGAGACCAACGAAAAATTGGCTTATCTTCAATTCCTTATATGGCAACTCAATCATTACAATTCAAAGGGATTGATTTGGTCGAATGACGTCATTCCAACTGAAAAAACTCCCGAAACGGAGCCGGACAAAATTCTCGAGGAGGAATTGGACGATAATTTGGTGAGAAGGACAAAAATTTTAAAATTTCTCTGACCGCTCTCCTTATTTTTAATGGTCACTCGCCGGCAAAGATCGTTAAATTTCTCCGCTGAAACGGCAAGTCGAAAGTAAAAAAAATTGAAGTCGATGAGAGCCCTATTTAGATTGTGTATGCAAAATTTTAGCCAAATCCGAGCTCTACAGTTCGAGATATTCACCTAATATTATCCATGATGACTATTAAACATTTTGTCTCTACAATAATGTATTTTGCATCGTTTCAGCCCTCCATTTACCGTCTAGCCTCCGGAGATTTAAATCCACTTCATATTGATCCGGAATTTTCGCAAAATTTGGGCCTAGAAGAACCAATTATGCACGGATTTTGCACTCTCGGCGTGGCCGCAAGAATGATTTTAAACGAATATTCCGAGCAGGATTACTCAAAAATGAAGTCGATCAAAGTCAAATTCAGTGCTCCACTCCTCCCTGGAGCTCATTTGGCGATCAAAACGTGGAAAGGGAATGCTGGCCGCATTCATTTTGAAGCGGTAGTAAGTTCTGCTAGTGTAACATCATCTTGACCTTGAATTTGAAATTTTTTGTAACTGATGTTGATCTAAATCGAGTTCTTTCAGGATCTGAAGACCGATTCAGTCGTTCTCTCCGAATCCTACGTGGATTTGAAACCATAAACCCGGAAAAGGAGGCAATTTTCGGAAGCTCATTCAGATGTATCTAGGTTAATATAATTTATTGTTTTTCTCCCCAAACCCCAAAGAAATTGTCGAATAAACTTTGAGATTATAAAACCCTGCTCATATTCGCACTATTAATCGCAAAAATCTCGGTTTTCATCAAGGAAACAATCAATATTCCGCGATCTTATTCATCAGCATCTGATCTCGAAGAAAAGGGTGGAACCCTTGCTGTCCAGGCGTTTTTAGCGCTATGATTCAACAGGTGGTCACTCTCCCAAACTTCCTCCTCGTTGGCTCTCACCATCCGACCTTGCGCACCCCCAAACCGAGTGAATTTGCGCATTCGACATTTTGGCGGGATTCGCGCGATTCGAATCGGCGAATTTTCGCTTTTTCCCGCTTTTGGCTCGAAATTTTTTGCACAAAAGATTTCCATCAGTCGCACGACATTCGTCTTTTGTCCCCAGAATGGAGCTCCAACCAATTTGTTTTCGAATTCCGATCAGATTAGGGATTTCGTCTTGCACTTGAGATCAGACCCCTATCACTTTGGAATCGGCGGGTTTTGCAGGGGTTCGAGTGGATATTCATGTTGTTTGACGCAGTTTACAGCTGACCCAGACTGTTTGCAGACTATATTTACTTGGTTCGCGTCGCGATTGTTGTTTTTTGCGTGGTTTTGAGGCCAGTTTTCTTACACTTGACCATGTTTTAGGGGATTGCCAAGGCTTGAATGGACAGGTAGAATTTGAAGGCGTAATCGACCTGAACATGACCCACGTGCAGCGGTTCAGGACGTCGCATTTTGTGACACATCACATCCCCACAGGTGAGAGTTTAATTTCATTGTTTTCCGGTTTTAGGTACAACATCAAGGTGAAGGTCCACGAATCGAGAGGTTTGCGGAAATCCGGAGCGAATAATGCTTGTATTTGTCGGAAGTATAGTAGAGAATAGCTGGGAAATATTTACGGCTTAGCGGGCGTTGTAAATTTTGTTGAATCATATTTATTCGGGTCTGAGCCCACAAGACGCGAGGGAATTCGTCGGATGGGTGCTAATTATTATCCCCGACAAAGACAACATCCTTTTTTTGTTTGCGCATAGCTTGCAGATGGCGATTTATCAGAGTTCGGTTTGATTTCTTGCTTGTTGTTTTAGTCTTCCCATCAAATTTGAATAAAATGTAGGTGAAGATTTCGAAAAGGTTTGAACTCTCTCCGAATTCAGGGGCATTCGTTGTCAGACACGGTGAGGTGAGTGGTGGCCTCCGGAGATGAGTAGGCGCAGTTTAATGAGATGGAACACGTTGCCGAGTACGATTTTTTTGCCATGGATAATATAGGTTCTCAGTGCTAAAACGAAAATTTTCCAGCTTTTGCTTTGATGTTTATAAAGTGAGTTTTTTCAGTCCTAGAAGAAAGTGGTGAGGACAATTTGGATGTGGATGTCAAGCCAAAGGTTTGTGTGGTTGGAGTTATGCCTCCAAACGGATCAATCGTCCTAAATGTATTGGTAAGCATGGTTTTTTTTTGTAATTTTGCAAGTTTTAGAGAAATTTTGGCTTGTCTTTGGTCTGGGATGAGTTTTTTTGACGGTGACTGAGAAAAATTTATATTGTAGTAGGTGAAAAATGACAAATTTTTATGTTTTTTAGCATGGGTTTGATGACTTTTTGTGATTTTTGAGTCGTTCATGGCATATTCAAGCTATTTGTTAGCTTTTGCGGCTATGAACTTGAATTTTATTATATTATACTAGGTAAAAATTGGCAAATTTGACCTTTTTCGGAGAAAGAAGTAGTTTTTCGCGATATTTGCAGGATTGTACGACTTCTCTTGACCAAATTTTCTTTCAAAATTTAAATGTTTTGTATTACACTAGATAAAAATTTGACTAAAACCTTGAATTTTTCAGAACAAGATGGACTGCGAAGTTGTTTATAGTGACACGGGCGCGGATCACGTCAACGACTCTAATGTGACCTTTCTCTGTTGGCGTTTCGACGATCCGATTTTCTTCGCTCTCTCCGAAGCCGACTGTCTGATTTTGGGCCCCACATTGATTCTGCAATGTGCCGGCGATAAGAAGATCCCCACCATCGAGAAGCGACGTCCAGTCTACACGCAAAGCCTTCGCGGAATGCGGTTTTCGATGAGTGGGTTCTCGGGTGATGAAGTGAAACGATGTGTGGACCTAATTCACTTCATGAACGGAAGCGCACGCGGAAAATTCACACATAAGGACATTTTAGTGGCAGCCAATGTCACCTGCACCAAATATCATGCAAGTTTGGAGAGGTTGAGGAACAAAAAATGTTGATTTGAAAGAAAATGGCCATTTTGACCATGTGTTAGCCTAAAAATAAGGTCATTTTGGTAATTTTTTGGATAAATTGTTCCGGGTTTTGGGTATTTCCGGAGAGTATGTGGTCTGGGGTTGCTTATAACCAAAGTTTAAAGAGTCATGAAAGAAATTTTTATTTGGAAATTCAATTTTTTTGGCTTTGCCTTGTTTTGAACCTAAAATAATGTTTTTTTGCTGGCTGAAATGCCATTTTTTAGATCGATTTTGATGATAGTTTTGATATGAATGCCTTTTTGAAGGTAAATATTATCATTTGAAGAACTGGGAAGCCTAAATATTGCTTTCATATCCATTTCCATCAAGAAATAGATAGATTTTCAAATTTTTCTCAAATTCAAGCTGATTTTTCAATATTTTTTGTTATTTTTCTCGGTTTCAGGACGCCTGCAGTGTTGACTCCACCATCTTATCCATGGATTTCTTGGAATTTTGCTGGTCGAAGCGGGATGACGAGAATTTCCAACCCCGCGACGTCATCGATCAGTTCCGACTCCGATGTTTTGTTGGCCTCAAAATAGCGTTGAAAGGATTCAGTAACCCCCATGAGATTGGAAAATTGAAAGCCATGGCGAAAGACAATGGTAAGCGAGGTTAAATTCGGTTTTTTTGGAGATTTTTTCTTATCCTTGATGTGTAAGATAAGTTGTGGCGAAATAAGTTTTATTTTGCGTTTTATTTTCAGGCGCCATTATTGTAAATCAAGTCGAAGCCACACACGTCCTGTTCCCGGACGAAGAAACCGCCATCCAACATCGACGGCCCGGGGATAAGGTGTTTTATGTTAGTCCAGAGGTAAGCACTCGAAAAAATCTTGATTTTAATGGAGTCTTTGGTATTTATTGGCATTAAAGAGGGCAAAAATGAGAATTAGGGTGATTTTTTTGACTTTACCATACATATTTTTCTAGAGTTTAGTCGATTTATATCGATTTTTGATACTTTTATAGTGTTTTAAGTAAAATTTTGAAAAATTCAAAAAATTTTTGTATTTTTAAAGGGTAAAACAATGTTCTTTGGGCGCGACATGTTTGTAAATGGAATAATTGTTTTATTTTTGATCAAATGAAGGGCTGTTTTGGTAATTTTTACCTTGTTTTAGCCATTTTTTGATGAAATTTTTCATTTTTTCTCAATTTTTTCGCGAAATGTCAAAATTACGGCCTGTTTTTTGTTGCGAAAATCGTAATATTCGGTTTGCCGTTGGCTGAATAACGCTCAGTGCGCTCGAGCATGCAATAAACAAGCCCTGAGGGGTTTTCTCACAATAAGACGGATTAATTTGCCCCAAAAAATGTTATGGAATACCTAAACGGCCTGTTTTTTCGCGTTTATCCGTTTGTCATCCCTCTCGGAGATTCGCGGCATGACGGGATGTTGTCAAAACTTTCAACCCCGAAGGGGTTTTTTTCGATTTTTTTGAGCCTCAAGGTTTGAAAGATCAAAAAGACGAAAAATGTCTTGATTACCTGAAAAACGAGCTTGTTTTTTTGAACCCTGAGGTTGTGACGGGAGAATTTTGGCGAGAAAATGATAAATATGGGAGGAATTCAGCAGGATTGAAGGGAATTTTGAAGTTTTTTGTCGATTTTTGTCTAGTATAATATATTTTTTTTTTTGGAATTGATGGAAATTTTGGTGGTTATACGTCTTGTTTATTGTTATTATGGCGTTTAAGGAAATCTTTGAATGTTTGTTTACATTTTTTCAAAGGTTTTGAGGCATTTTTATATTACACTAGACATTTTTACCAATTAAAATTTGGTGTTTTAGACGTTTTTTTCGGATTTTTTGTGTTCCCCCCGGACATCACGATGCAGACGGTATTTGCTTAAACCGAATTTTTGAGCCTTTTGGACCGGATTTTTGTTTTTCTCAAGATTATACTTTTAAAAGGGCATTTAAAGGGTTTCCTGGCATTCGGGAGTATTCGTCTTACATAACTGAAAACATCATTTTTCTCTAATTACAGGGGTTCCTTCAAAAATTTTGCGGGTTTTCCGAAGTTTTTGTGTTTCACATTGCTTTTTGAGAGATCTTTAAGTTAGTTTGGAGGTTTTGTTTGTGTTTGGGAGGATTTTTGTGCCATTTTAAACGTTTTTAATGGCTACTCGAAACTGACAACCTTGTGTCAGGTATTTCTCTACCAATAATGCACCAATTTTTATAAAATTTATACCAAATTGAAGCTGAGACATTCTCCATTTCTTGTCCACCAAGTATGATGTGTTTACGTTCACGGAGGCTCCCGTATTGACCTTTGACATCTTCATTCCAAGTTTTGGAGCCCGAAATCTGCTACATATATGAGGTTCGCTATGTTTCTCCGATTTCGGGCTCAAAAATTTGAATAAAAAATGTCAAAGGTCAGTACGGGTGCCTCCGTGAACGTAGACACATCAAACTTGGTGGACAAGAAATGGGGTGTCTCAGCTTCAATTTGATATAAATTTTATAGAAATTGATGCATTATTGGCGGAGAAATACCTGAAATAAGGTTGGTAGTTTCGAGTGGCCATTGAAAACGTTTAAAATGGCACAAAAATCCTTCTAAACACAAATAAAACCTACAAACTAACTTAAACATTCCTCAAACAAGCTATTTGAAACACAAAAACTTCAGAAAACTCTCAAAGTTTTTAAAGGAACCCCTGTAATTAAGGCAAAATGATGTTTTCAGTTGTGCAAGATGAATTGTATAGTATTATGTTGGTTTTTTACTTTGGTTTTCAAAAATTTTTTAGTGGTTCAATCGCTCGATCAAGATTGGCCGCCGCGCCACCGAATACATCCACCCCAACCCTATGCCCATCTCACCCAACAAAACCCTGACCGCCAACTCACAATTCACGGAGCAGTCGGCCAACACCCTCAGCGCCCAATCATTCCAGCGACGCAGAGCCTTGAACACGATCGCAGACCCCAATAACTCGCCCATGTCGGCCGCCACGGCGCCCTCGACGAATGTCGCGAGCACCTCGGCCGCCTCGTTTGGTCAGGTCACCGGCTCATCTCATTCCAAGTGAGTATTTTTGGGGATTTTTGGAGGCTTTACGGCGATTTTCTTTTTGTTTTTTATGGTAGGATCGAAAAAAGAGGGCAAAATAGCTGATTTTTGAAGTAATTCTTAGAAAAAACAGTAAATAAATATTTGGTATGATGTCTACAATATTTTTTCTAGTATGAAAATTTGGTCTCCCCTTGCCATATCACAGATTTTTGAGTTTTTTTTTGGTCCGAACCAGCTTTACAAGGTCCGAAAACCCGCCGTTTGTCTCTTACTCGGAAAGAAAGAGCCTTCGAACAGGTGCCTTGGTAGCGCAGTGGCAGCGCGTCAGTCTCATAATCTGAAGGCCGCGAGTTCGATCCTCGCCCGGGGCAGCAAATTTTTTTGCGATTTTTTGATAAAATATAACGCGAAGTTGGGGTTAAAATTGTTGGATAAGGTTATTAAATGTGTCTAGGATTCATTTTTGTTGTTTTAGGTCGTCTTTGGACAACCTCGAGAACAGCGGATCCGGCCTTCTGGACCGATCGGCGGATCAGCTGGATGGGAACGGCCAGCTGCCCAAAACTAAAAGATTCAAGGTGTTCACGGAACTGCTGGACACGGAGCAGAACTACGTCGACATTTTGAGTCTTATCATTACGGTAATTTTTTTAAATTTTGATTTTTTTTTTTGGATTTTAGGTATATTGCTCGATTCTTGATAAGAACCGTCGAAAATTCTCAATTTTCAGAATTTCAAACAGCCGTTGGAGTCGCGACCGGACGATCTGGTCTCGAGACGCGATCTGAACACGTTGTTCTCGCGAATAGAACCCTTATACCACGTACATTCCAACATTTTGGGCTCGCTTAAGGCGCTGGCGGGCCGCGACTTCCGAGAGTGGCGCGAAAACAAGCTGGTGGGCCAGGTGTACGCCACCCCCAAGGATGCACTGATCGACCATTACGTGTCGTACATGAACTCATACGACCAAGCGAAGGCGTCGTTGGACACGATTTTGCTCGACCCAAAAGTCGCTAGTTTTATGAAGGTAGGCGAATTTTGGAGACTGAAAAATGGTGGAAAATGTGGGTGTAATGGTTTGGAATTGAAAAGTAGAAGCGTTTGAATGATGCTGCTTTAAATTCAGTCCATTCCAGGAGCTGGAAAGCAACCCAGCATGCAGGAAATGCAGCCTGCGCGACATGCTGATCCGGCCCGTCCAACGACTGCCCTCGGTCATACTGCTTCTGAAAGAGCTGCGCAAAGCCACGGACAAGAACAACCCCGACTACCAATGGCTGGAAAAGGCCATCCAGTCCGTGGACGAGGTCCTCACCAAGTCCAACAAACGCCGACAAATGACCGACCAATACTCGGGATTCATGCAGATTGCGAACGATATTGAAGGATTCCCGGTCGGTTTTTTGGGTTGTTTTGGGGATGAGGAGGAAGTGTAGGGCTGGAAAAAGGATGTGATGAATGGTTGGCTAGTTGGTTTTGAGATTTTTGGGGGAAAAATTGGAATTTTATATTGATTTAGGTTGTTTTGGCGGGTTTTTGATAAATTGTGAAGATTTTGGTCAAATGTTTTGGTTTTTTCGATGGAATTGAGGTGCGTGGAGAAAGTAGAAGACAGAATTAGTCGGTTTATAGGTGTGCATCGATTTTTTAGCGAGAAAATGAAAAAAAATTTCTCAAAAAAAAAAATTTTTTTTTTTGGTTTTTTTGCGCCGAAAGTAATTGTAATTAAAATTTCAGACAACTTATGTCCAATCGTCCAGAGAGTTCATCCAGAAAATTGATTTGTTTGTACTGGGCGCCGGCGGAATGATGGCTCGATTGAAGGGGAAGGTGGTCAGCTTCTTCCTCTTCAACGACACGGTTGTGGTGAGTAAAATTTTTTGTTTTGAGTTGAGATAGGGTTTTTGGGTAAAGTACGGAGTATGGAATTCAGAGGGAATTATTTTTTTTTGATTTTTCGATTTAAATTATTTTTTTCTATTTTTTGGGTTTTTTTATTTTTTATTAATTTTTTTTTGATTTTTCGACGATTAGAAAAATCTTTTTTAATTTTTTGACAATTCATTTTTTTTTCAAAAAATTAAGTTTTTTTTGATTTTTCGATTTAAAATTTTTTTTTATTTTTTGATTTTTTTTTTTTTTTATTTTTCGACACAATTAAAATATTTTTTTCAAAAATTAAATTTTTTGTTTGGTTTTTCGACAATAAAAATATTTTTTTAAGGTTTTTTGACGATTAAAAAAAAAGTCTTTTTTGATTTTTCGACAATTATTTTTTTTTTCAAAAATTAATTCTTTTTGATTTTTCAATTCTTAAACCCATTTTTTCACCGAAATGATTTTTTCAGGTCGCCAAGAACCGACGAGCCAGCCTGCACCGCGACTCCACCAGCTCCATGGGCCTCTCGAACTCGACGCAGAACCTGAACACCACCACGGCCTCCAATCTGACAATGTCCATGTCGATGAGCGGGAACAGAGCAACGTTGGCGCGAAACAATTCGTTCCTCGGTTCGTTCCGAGCACCCCAAAGAAAGCCGTACAAATACATTGACGCCTTGCGGTTCAGCTGCTTCCGATTGTTGTTGCACACACAGGATCGAGGTGGGAATTTTTTTGGGGGTTGTTTTGGCTGTGTGGGAAAATTTTGAACACACAAATTTTTTTAAAAAAAAGCGAAAAAATCTATGAATTTTTAAAACTTTTTTTTGGATTTTTAAGATTTTTTAAAATTTTTTTTAAAAAACTTCGTTTTTTTAAGCTCGTATTTTACCTTGGTTTATCTGATATTTTTAAAAAAATTTTTTTTTTTGATTTTTCGATTTTTATTTTACCGATTTTTTCAGGAGTTTTCTTCATGAAAATCCGCGATCAAAAGGCGGATGAGATGTGCGCCTTCCAAGTGGCCGGTGAAACGGACAGCCGCGCCGCAATGGTGTTCTTGAACGAACTGGTCCATGTCATCGGGACCAACACAACCAGACAACTGAACCTGAATGACGCGTTGGAAGTTCTCGACAGAGAAGGAGGCTACTTTCTAGACCCGGAGGACTTGGATTTTATGAGAAGAATGATGTAAGTTGAGATTTTTTTAAAGTTGGGGTTTTTTGGAAATTTTAAATTTTTCTGCGGATTTTTGAGGGTTTTGGAGGGAGAATAGGATTTTTAAGGGTTGTAGAGGCTATTACTGTCCAGTTTGAAGTTTTTGACATCTGCATTTTTTTCATTTTTCGACCAATTTTATATTGTTTTAGGTAAAAATTGAGTTTTTTTTTTGAGGAATTCGGGATGTTTTTTTTTTTTGATTTTGCAAGTACTAATTCACGCGAAGAATTAATAGAGATGTAAATGAAGGCATAAAATTGCCAATTTTTTATTGATTTTACCTTGTTTTTGGCTAAATTGATGTTATTTTAGAGATCAATTTTTTTTCTTTTTTCCGGGATTTTTGAGGTGTTTTTAAGCTTGTAGATGCTAAATTAAATAAAAATTACTTTTTTCTAATATTTGGGATAACAAAATTGCTTTTGTGGAAATTTACCTTGTTTTAGACATAAATTTATGGCATTTTTTATTAAAAAAAATTTTATTATTTTAAAGTTTTTCTCTGTTTTTTCGAGGGCTTAGGTAGAAATTGGAGTGAAAATTGATTAAAAATTTTTTTGAGTTGTGGTTTTTGCTGTTTTTAGACAATAATTTGCCTTGTTTTTATGCTCAATTTATATGATTTTTGATTAAAAAATTTAATTTTTTTTACATTTTTGCTGTTTTATATGACATTTTTAGGTAGCAATTGAGCTGAAAATTGATTAAAAAAATATTTTGAATTATTTTTTTGGCTCTCTGTTAGATTAATTTTTCTTTGTTTTACAAGGAAAGTACTTCTATGGGGTATGGAGTTACAGGTCGAGTCATATATCAAAAAATTCGCAAAATTTTTCCGATTCAGAACATGCAAAAATTAGCTGCCTAATTTCTAGTAAAGATACCAGAGTTTACTGCAACTCAAAAACAAGCTTTGTATTTGGTAAAAACTTGGTCAAAAAGGCATTTGCGTGGTGTTTCGAGAAAAGTTCCGAGGGTTTTTTTTCACCCTTACATACCAAAATTAGGCAGCTAGTTTTTACATATTCTGAATCAGAAAAATTTTGCGAATTTTTTGATATATATCTCGACCTGTAACTCCATACCCCATAGAAGTACTTTCCTTGTTAGACTAAATTTATTTGATTTTCGATAAAAAATTTTTATTTATTTTTTCACTTTTTTTGTATGTTTTTCGCGGGTTTTAGGTAGAAGTTGAAGTGAAAATTGATTAAAAAAACGTTTGAGATATGTTTTTTGCGGTTTTTAGACTATAATTTTCCTTGTTTCAGAAGCCAGGCGGACCACCAGGAAGCGGGCAACGCGCTGCGCCGCTCCCACTCGCAACTGCGACGCGCGGTGTCGTCGGTCTCCATCCACCTGCACCGCATGACGTCGCGGTCCAAGTTCAACGACAGCGTGTCGGCCCTGCCGCGCTGACCGCCCCAATAATGTCTATATATTGTTCATGTCCATTGCTCTCTTTTCACACCCAAAATGAAACTAACACATCCTCGTTTTCGTACTTTCAGATTCGTTGTTGACTCTGTTCGCCTGTTGACACAAGTTTTTTTTATATTTTTCCCCGCTCTCCTCCTCAACTCATCATGATTATCACTTTTCCCCTCTATTTTTGTTGATTTTTCCTCATTTTTTCTTAACTCACCCCGTCGCTTTACCCATTTCGCGTAATTGATAATCGTATAATCGTATTTTAAGCCGTTCTTATCTGTTTTTTTTCGACCCCCGCCGAATCTCAGCCATTTACCTAACCTATTATGTTTTTTGTAATCGAATTCATAACTGTAAAGTAAGATAAATGGATTTTTACAATTGGAATGTCGGATTTTGATTTGCTTTCCTTAAAATAAGGGTTTTTGAAGACTGCGATGATCTACGAATGTCTCAATGAAGGTATTGGAATGGAATTTAAATTTTGACATTTTGTTATTGGTTTTTTGCGAAGTGTCAAAAATCGCGTTAGACCAGTAAAAATTCAAGTAAACTTATTTTCAAACCAATTTCATCTATAATCAGTTCTTTGATTTGTTTTTTCCTGGATTTAGGAAGGTATTTTTTGCATTTCGACGAAATGTCACAAAATTTATCGGATTTCTTGGAGGCTCGGAATTTTTTCAAATTCGGTTTTTTGGGTAAAATACGGTGAGGTTACTCCATTGATGGGCTTAACAACATTTTTTTCAAGATGTTTTAGAAGTTTATTGGCATTATATTACACTAGAGTCATCACCAAAATTTTGATGATTTATGCCCTGGAAATTTCAATATTTTATCCAAAACAACGAAAAAAGTTCCTATTGACTTTGTACATTCATTTACACTTCATCAAAACCGCATCCTGCCCATGTTTTCCAAGCTCTGATAGCTTCTAGTTTTCTAGTTTCCGAACTTATGTGTAATATAAAATATGCAGAGAAATTGAAGAAAACTACAAACCATAAAAAATCTTTGTTCAATACAACCTTCACAGACCACGCCGATCCTGTTTCCCATACGAAACCCGAGGATTGAAGCGTGTATTTAACCGGATCTGCATATAAATTTAGATGATGATGCAAGGAGAATTTTTTAGTCTGCAGCGTTTTTGGAGGTTGGTTAGCACTTATAAGCTCTTCGAGGATGATTAAAAGGCTGTTGTGGGCTGTATTTTATCTGTGAAATTTTGATTTCAAACATTTTTTGGATAGAATTGAAAGATTTTTTGTTTTTGATCTATTGACTAGTGTAATATCCGTTTTTATCTAGATTTTTGCTTGATTTTTGATCTTGTTTTTTGGTTTTAATATCCGCTTTTTTAATTTTATAGTTCCTTGAGCACAAAGCGACAAAATTTCTGCCGATTTTTTGAGCGAAATTCACTGATTTTTGAAAAACATCCTAAATGTAAAAAAAAATATTTTTTTGGTTTTTTGCTATTTTTCGCATGGCTTTCGATCGAAATATCTGATGTGCAGGGTTTTAAAAGTCAACTCTTTCCAAATGACCTCAATTTTCACCGATTTTTTCATTCAATTTTTGGCAAATTTGCCATTTTTCGTCTAAAATCATCGAATTATTGCAAATTTTTTGTCTAATTTGTCTAATTTTCGCTTAATCCATGTTAACGCTGCTACAAACAGTCTTTTGCAGGATGTTTTCCAAGGCTTTGAACAAACTCGGCAAACACGATGACGTCATTCGAACACCATGGCTCTCAATTTGCATCACAACGACGGTTCTTTTCTTCCAAGCAGTCCAATTTTCTCTATTTTTCAGCTCCATGTGGCCTTATATGCAACTGGTAGGACATTTTTCTCAGTTTTAAAATCAGGTTTTACCAACTTTTTTATCAACTTTTCAATTTTTCGACCATATTTTAGTTGGACCCTCGGTCCACCGAAACCTTTTTTGGCCTAGTTGTGGCCTCATTCTCATTTGGCCAAATGATCGCCGGCCCGTTGTATGGGCTGTGGAGCACGAAACGCGGCAGTATAATGTTGCCGATCCTCGTTTGCCAGTGCTTTATGTTGTTGGGGAACTTGGTGTATTTCTCGGCACCATTGCTGCCCTCAAATCAACGCTACGCCCTGCTGTTTGGACGGCTTTTTGTGGGGATTGGAGAGTGTGAGTGGCAGTGGGATGAAGTCCCCGTATAATGTACTTAATAGCAGAAAAAATATTTTTTTGATTTTTAGATTTTTTTAGAAAAAAATGTCATCCATTTTAAAGCATATGCCTTTGGAAAAAAGGCAAAAAATCATCAAAAATATAGTGCAAAATGATTTTTTATCGATATAATTTGCGCTTTTTGGGTTCATTATTGCAACGTACCTTCTCAAAGATGATTTTGACAAGAGTTTTCAATTGTTTCTTGTAAACTTTTTACCGATTTTCGGCCAAAAAATTATGATTTTCATCAGTTTTTTGGATTTTTATTTTGTTTCTCAAAACGAATAAATTTTACCATAAATTTTCATGAAACTTGAGGCCAATCAAGATCAAGACTTTTAGAAAAGCTGCATTATTTATTCCCTTGTTTTCAGCCAGCATGGGGCTTGTTCAAAGCTATGTTTCCACGGCCAGTCTGGAGAAGGACAGAGCTCGGGCGATTGCTGTTTGCACTGGTGGTTTGGCGCTTGGATTAAGCATAGGACCGTGTATGTTGCCTGTGTTAACTATTCTTCAATTTTTTTAGATTTTCGAGGGTTTAAAAAAATCAATAATTTTTGTTACATTTCGTCGAAAATCTGAAAAATGGTTGGATATTGCAGTAAAAAGTTGTCGAAAGTAACCGCGCCTTGTAAACCAACACTTTTTTCCATTTTGCCTATGTTTTGTCATATTTTTGTCATAACAATTTACCCAACAGTTTTTTTGACATTTCGTCTAAAACTCAAAAATCGGTCAAAAATAAAAAAAAACTGATCAAAAAAAAGAATTTTCGTATTTCACAAAAATTTCTACTCTTCAATGGCATCTTTTAATCGAAATTTATCTACTATGTGTTGTGACATTTCGCCAAAAATCTGAAAATTCCTCAACAACTTACATAGTATAATACCCCAGAAATAAGAAGCTACCACATTTTAAGACACTTTTCAGTGTTCCAACTCTGTTTCATTCCCATCGGCTATCCGGGAGTTCACTTATTCGGCAACCTACATCTCAGTATGTACACAACTCCGGCCTTTGCTTCGGCCATCATCAACATTCTCTGTATTGTTTCTGTGATTCTCTTTTTCGACGAGAATTACAGCGCAATGAAGTCGCAGACGAGCGATGAAGATGGGAATGCGGTGGAGATTCCGCCTTACGACAGAGTGGCGGTGGCGGTTTGTCACATTTCCCGGGCCATGCAGCTGTTCGTATTCACGAATTTGGAGACGTAGGTGACTTGAGAGGTAAAATACGCGGTAAATTCTTTCATTCTAGACTTGGAGCCCCATTTTTCATGGCTATGTTTGCGATGAGTCGACCGGAAACCGTTAGGACCATGTCTCTTGCACATGGCATCGTTGGATTGGTCGCTTTCACCAACTATTTGTTCTATATTGTCTTCAAACAAAGGTGAGTTAAAGCGAGGATTCAAAGGCTAAAAAATCTTACATCTTATATGATGGAACAATGTATAGACAAAGTGCACAAAGATTCACTTCCTTGAATATGTTTTGTAGTATTCGCCATGTTGTAGTATTCGTCATGTTGCAATTCCTTTTTAAAAAAGCTTTCGTAGTCAAATCTTTTTCAAAAAATACAAAATTTAATGTAATGTGACGTACAACTCACAAGGATTCTTTCCCTCGTACATTGAGGGCCTGATTCAATGGTGAAAAATGTGCCATTTTGTATCCGGGAGGTATCAAAAATGTGGCAAAATGTCTCCCTCTCCAACTAAAAAAAGAGCTCCGTTTTGAAGGTCGCGCCCTCTCGCTCACAAAAAGACCGGGCGCGCTTTTGAAATCGGTGTTTTTTCACTTGGAGAGGGAAGTATTTTGCTGCATTTTTTTGATACTTCCCGGATGCAAAATGGTACGTTTTTTGCCACTGGATCAGGTCCCACACTGTACATCAGAAGACCTCAAATTTATATAGGAGTGATCAAGACTGATGCTCGGATTTTTCTCAAACTTTGCACGCGCCTTGAGCATGAGTCACAGCGCGGAAAAAAAAATTTTGTGGAAATATTTCCCTCTACAGTAGAAATATATAGCTTAAAATTTTTATGCCAAAATTCGCAACAAATTGCCATGTTTTTCAACCTTTGCCAGAGAGGTCTCGATTGGTGATCAAGACCTCCTAGACGCCTTCGATGGGCCTATAATCTAACCCAAATTCCTTTCAGTCCAAACCACCGCGTAGGCGTGTTCACCGCGCTCGCAGCCTACGTGCTATTCCACGTCGGCACCTTCTCCTACCCCTTCAGCAACGACCACATCAAGACGTATTCCAACGAGGATTACGAGTTGTACAGGAATGGGACCGTCGCCGAGGAGCCGGTGGGGTGTCCGCGCGACCTGATGTCTTGGTGCGACGAGGTGCAGCCCGTCAACTTCTGGCTGTTCATGTTCTGCTTCTCCGGCGTGTTGGCGTTCGCGTTCTCGACGCTGAACGTGCACGTGTCCGCGCTGTTTTCGCGGATTTTGGGGCCAAGGAAACAGACCAATCAACAGTCCATTTATCAGGCGTCGGGATCGTTGTCGCGGTTGATGGGCCCGATCGTGATTAGGTGAGGGATTTTGAATGCTATTGGCGTCAGTCTGTCGGGAAAATAACGAGCACTCTGTCGCATTGAAAATCGCATCGCAGCCAAGAAAATGAGGTGTGTCGCGACAAAATCATTGTTTTTCAATGCAGCGACACGATCGGCGCACCGACATTGCACTCATTATTTTCCCGACAGACTGAGATTTTCACCAAGTACGTGGACATCTGGCGTAACGCACAAAAACATTTTTGCAACGTGCATAAAATATTTCAGATTTTTGCCAAGTTTAGGCTTAAATATCTTGGTTGTTTATGAATGCGATCTAAAAATTTTAAAAATTATAAAAATCATATTCTCAATAATATGGCTGAGTTTTTACCAAAATCTGAAGCCCACAGACCCTATTTCATTTTCCAATAATTTTTGTGACATTTCGTCCAAAAATCGCTATGCCATGAAATCTCATTAGAAACTGTTTTTCAAATCATTCACTTTAAATTCGTATATTATTTTTGCCATTTTCAGTAATCTCTATTCGAACTGGGGTCCCAGAGCGGCATGGGGTCTGGAATTGGTGGTGATCTTCTCGGTGATCACATTATGGATAGTGTTTTACAAGCGAATGGTGCCATTGGAGATCCCAGTAGCGGAAAACAAAGACCACACTCATGTGATAAAAGTCAGGAGAGCCAGCGAGGTCAGCGAATGTATCAGTTTATATTAATTTATCGACACTTATTCAATAAATCTAACTTAATTTTTTTGTAGGAAAATGAAATTTTTTGAGCACGAAATCTTTTTTTGAGATACAAAATTTATATATGTGGGGTTTGTGTTGAGTTGTGGCAGATTTGGCTACAAAGCCACGGAGCTTTTTCTTGTGTTATGTCATCATTCGAAACTTGAAGGGACGGCTAATGAGGCGGGCGCTTTTGCAAAAGCCTTTCGCAACTTCTTGTTACCTGCTGAACCTAGAAAAATGAAGTGTTGGAAAGGAATATCCACCCATAAAAAGCCATTTTTGGGTTTCTAACTTCTCTTTAGATTACAAAAAAAAAAATTTTTTTTTTACTCGGCCAAAAATGAAATTTTTGCATTTTTTTTCAAAAATTTCACTCTTATTTCTGCCGTATAGGGCGATGTTTCCCACACAAATAAAAATCATTTTCTCCGCACAAAATTTTTCTTCGAAAATAGACAAAAAAATTTCCCGCCTGGTACGGCCAAAAAATGTTTTTTTCTCTGACCGCTCTCCGCGTTTTGCGTACTCTCTCGGCTCTTGTTGAATATCTCGGCCGCGTCTGCAAGTCGCAAGCCAAAACTTTCAGGAATTGGCATGCAGAGCAGCGTCGCACTTTGACAATTCCCCTTTTTAATCGAGCCTTCAACGTGACCGTTTTTTAAAGTTTTCTTGTTTTGCTCTTGTGTCCGTAACGGTTTGTCAGGAAAATAATGTGGATTTGTCGCTCCTAGGAATTACCCAAAAAACAAAAAAATTTTGCGATCTAGCCAAGCTAGAGATCATCTGCGACGAAAGGAATTTTCTGCGACAAATCCACATTATTTTCCCGACGGACTGATACAAAACAAAAACATGGGCAAAACTGTCCGGATATGTCGGAAAAATAATATGAATTTTTCAAGAACGCTGCGAAAAATCATGTTTTTTACAGTACGACCGAATTCGGCGCCGTGACAAATTCTCAGAACTTTGTAGCATCTCTTGGAGTGTTTTTCAACCCTTTTCTCGTTATCTTTGGTCTCTCCAATGTCACATTTCCTATTATTTACTTCCGGCGACACTATCCCTCCCAGTTTTTTGTCAGCAAACACGAAGCCCGAATTCGTGCCTCCCACTTAATTTAATTGCAAAACTGCAAAGGCACAGTCAAAACAATTCGAAATTCGTAGCATAATTTTGCTTTTTTGTTGCTTATGGATCGTTTTTTAACAAGCTGTAGTATTCAAAAGCGGTTTTGATGCACTGTGCGAAACTTGTGAAGAAGTGAAATGCACCGTGTTTAAATTGGGGTGTACGAAAAGTCTACGCACTTTATGAAAGCATAATAGTTGATGCCGTTTTTACTAGGAGGGCCAAAAAGTCTTGACACTGCGCTTGTATTTCCCTATTCAAAGCATTGTTTTTTGACACTGTTTTTAACACGATGTAAAACATGTTTGAGGTGTGAAAACTACCTTGGTCTCCCTTGAATGTCGCGCACCAAATCTCTAGCTGCAGCTTGTCATCGCAAAGCGATGATGGGCAATTCCAAATCGCGACGACCCGCGTTTACTGTTTTCCCCGCTCTGATATTCCATTCCCTCCCTATTTCACCTCCATTTGCAATTTCAAATTCCCCCCGGAGAATGAAACTCGGTAGTGCCGCGTATATTAACTGTTAAACGAATTACGCCTATACATAATTCAGTCACCTGTTCGCGGAGACAAAAGGTTTAAGACATTAGAAAAAACCTTTTTATTAATTATTATACGTTTTATGGGCATGGAAGTTATGTGATGGAGGCATCTGATGTCCTCGTGTTCTCAATTTTCTTCTTCGCTGTGGTTGGTGGCTTCGGCAATTTGAATATTATTTTTGCGACGTATCGGAGCAAAGCGTTGCGGCACAAGTGCGGTAAGTCGTTTTTTGAATCGAAAGTTCTGTAGAAAACGTGACGTTTACTTCACAAAGAAAGTGCCAGAAATGCGAAGCTCAGATTTTTCTAAAATTTTTCATACACGTCAGACATAGGCCACATATCAAATCCCCGGAATTTTAGCTCGCGCTTTGCAGACGCGGCCGGGATATTCAATAATCTTTGCAGCCGAGAGAGTCTGTGAAAAGCGGAGAGCGGTCAGAGAGAAGAAATCCTTTTGGCCATATTTTTGGCAGTTCCGCGAGGAAAAAACTGATTCTTTGGTAGAAATAACAATGAAACTTTTGATGCCCAAATTTGCAAAAAAAATGTGAAGTTTTTGCCTACTTTCCATCTAAAAATCTCAATGGTAATTTTGCATATGAGCCAAAAAAAGTCGAGCTAAGTTTGTCCAAAGTTTTATCAAAATTTAAGCGTCGCACTTGGACCACCTTTCTTGCCATTTCATATGTTTCTTCATGATCTAGCGACATTATAACAACTTCTCTATTCAAAAAAAATGATGACAAAGACGCATTTGTTTAGGTATTCTTTTGTCAATTCTTGCTTTCTGCGATTTTTCCTGCCTAATGTTCGAAGGGATCTCGGGGATTCGTGTGGTTACAAATACTGCCAGCATGAAGAAATCAAAGTGTTTTTGGCTGCAATCTGGCAATATCATCATCGAGAATGCGGAGGTCTACATGATTTTCGCGGTCTCTTTGGATCGGCAACTGGCCATTCAAGAGCCTGTGAAGTAAGTTTTCGAACACACCATATTTCGATATCAGTCTGTCGGGAAAATAATGAACCTAATTTCACTGCGCCAATCGCTTCGCTGAAGTGAAAAGCGATTTGATTTTGCCACGGCAAACTTCATTTTCTCGGTGGGCAATGCGATTTTCGATGCGACAGAGGGCTCATTATTTTCCCGACAAATGGCCCAAATGTCCCCAAACGACGAAAAAAATCAAATTTTTCCAGATACCGAACCTGGAAGATCCAAAAATACGTGATATTGATGACAATTCCAGCCGCAATTTACGGGTTGGCCTATTGGCTCTGGTCATTTGCGACGTTGGTGGACAAAAATTTGGAAATTTGCAATCTACCCACATCGATGCCCGATGTGGTCAGTGAATACTGGAATTACACTTCAACTTTTGCCTGTTTTCTTACTGTTTTTTGCTACGGCTGCACGTTTGCCATGCTCTACAAACTAAGTAAGTGCTGTTTAGCTCCGAAAAATCGCATTTTTCCGCGGCAAAAGCTTCGATTTTGCTGAAAAAATCCAATTTTTAGCTCCCAAGGCCCTAAAAGGACAACAAGGTCAGTTGGAGCAGCAGAAAAGGATCGCCAAAACGTTGAGCATCAACGTGTTTGGATTTTTTATTTCGTCCGTCGCCAGTTCGGCGATTATCATCGTTTTTCGGAACGCCGGAGTCAGCGAAGAAATTGTTGGTGAAGCCGAAACCTACGCGGTTATACCAGGTAAATTGCATTTTCGCATTGTAAAATACGCTGTCTTTTTTGGCGGGATCGAAAAAAATCTAACATCAGGCCAAAAATGAGTCAAAATTTGGTATCTATTATAAAAGTCTATAATAAAAGTGTCACTGATCTCTTTTTGACCTTTTTGTTTGCTGAACCCTAAATTCATTTTTAATTTTTTTTCTGATTTAAAAACCATTTCACCTGTCTACTGTGAGTACTCAATAAACTTTGGTCTGTAAAGCTTAAAATAAACTTCTTTTTTTTCAGGCCTTCTCAGCTACTCTCTGAATTATTACATCTACTTTTGGCGGAGTAGTGAGTACCGTCGGGCCTTCGCCCAACAGTTGGGTCTCAGTGAAAACTTTTTCCTTCGGGGCCAGGAGACAATGTTTGGTCCGCAGGTGAGCTATTACCGTAGTTTCGGAGGAAAAAATTGAAAAAATGAGTAATGGACACTTCTGTGGGCTAGAAAATCACAAGTACATATTATATTTAGTATTATATGTATATTGTAACCTAGTGACTCCGAAATTGGCGATTTCTCAAAGATAGCCCGTATTTTCTCAAGTTTTTGGCTACCTCAGGCGCTAATTGCCAATATGATGACTCAGTTTTCATATAAGAGTTTGCAAAACCCAGGTGGAAAAATAATACCAGTTTGTCGGGAAAATAATGTGCAGTCGTTGGGATGTCATATCATCGGTTTGCGACACTAGCCACGGTGGGCTAGTGTCGCAAAGCGGCGCGAGACTGCGGCAAAGTTCTATCGCGACAAATCCACATTATTTTTCCGACAGACTGATATGTACTTATAACTTTTTTTTGCCGGAAAAACATGTTAATTTTTTTTTCACAAACAAAGGAAAGATAATTAAAAGTCGGAGTTTCTGGTCGAGAAGTGCATATATGTCCTCGACCCAAAAATCGATTGTTTCTTTTTATAATAAATATTTTGCCTAATATTGTAATAGATGTTTTCCAGAACTCCCAAGTCACGAGGATCTCCGGAGTTAGCCCGTTTAGTGTGAGTGTCAGCAGCTCTGTGATGACACGGATATCGCAAACCCCCGTGGAATGATGGTCAAGAACTTTATTGTTGTTTATGCAAATAAAATTTGAATAATTTAAAAATTTATACAAATTTCCTTTATTTATGAATTTATAAATAATCTCAAACTTTTCCTCTCATCTTTACACACACCATTTACTGTATTTATCCTCGAAATAACCGCAAAAATTTGCGGCAGCTTGCGCCCAACTGCTCCCCTGCAGTCTGCGAGGGACATTTTATACGATGATTGAAGAATTGCACAAATTGTACATATAGAGATTTGTCAGAAATGTTTATTGAAGCTCTTTTTTGAGATATTTCAAGCAAAAAATTTATGAAATTTAATGATTTCCACTGCCCGGTTCGTCGCTGGAACTAACGTTTATCCTCAACTTCGAACACGGCGCAAATTGCTTAACGATTATATTCCTCATTGTTCGATTGAAAATTAGATAAATATATGGTGCACACGCTAAATTTACCGGGGTTATCACTGAATTTTTTATAAAAAACGTTCTTTTTTGAGATATAATATTTTACCTTGAGACCCAAAGTAAGTCATTCCAGCGCACAAACTCAACACAAATCCCAGCTCGTAGTGTTGTTGGACAAGAAAAATGAGGCCGGCGGAGAGCTCGAAGAGGCCGATAATGAAGACTTGAAGGCACATCTGAAAGTTTTATTGTCTTTTAGAGTGGATAATAACAAAAAAGAACAAAAAAGTTTAGAAAAATCTAAAAAAAAATCCGAATTTCAAGCAATTTTTAAGATTCCGTTTTCGTTACTTGATACAAACACAACACCTGCATGTAGCTAAAGACTCAGTTTTTCTAGTTTTAGTTTATGTTTTGCACGCATACCCAAGATATTCAACAACCTTTGTTGACGAGAGATCATAGAAAAAGAGGAGCGTAGGCAGAGAAATAAATGTGTCTTTCTTCTCAAAGAATCACGGTGATGTTTGCCAAAAAAAAAAAAAAACAAACAAGCTTTCGAAAATTTTAATTTGGCCACGTTTCAGCTGGATAAAAGTTTTTAAATTCCCGAATTTTAAATTTTTTTTACTATGATGAAATTTCCTGCAAAAAATTTGTTTCCAGAATTAATTATCTCCCTCGGGTACTCTGAGCTAAAACTTGTCCTATTTCTATCGTATGCCATGCAGATTCCATGTGCTATTTCAAGAAAATCCGACATCTGCAAAGACGACTACTCACCAATTTATCGGTCCTTGTCATCTTGGTCTTGCGACTTTTGATCCGCCCAAAATACAGGATCGCAAACGTGAAACTTAACACAAATTGTGTTGCAACAGTAACAGTATTGTTCAAGGTGTGTAGCCGGTTGACATACACACCATCCACGTCGTCGATATACTTGTAATGCGGGTTGAAATACCAAGACTTTCCGATTCCGCTGAACAAAAGCGGGAGGTTGAAGATAAGGCCATATAAGAACAAGGTGAACGGGAAGGCCATCCAGATGAAGACACGGTAGCCGGCGAAAAGCCAGTAGGCAAGGATGTGGTCGTACATCTCGCAGCAGCGGTTGAAACTCAAGATTGTGCTGGTAATCGTGCCTCCGATCCAGGTCGCTGAAGTAAAAATGTTAAAAAGGATTTTTATTTGAAATCCTGCACACACTTCGGGCATGGACCACATATCAAATCCTGAAAATTTTTAGCTCGAGCTTTGCAGTGTTGTCCGAGATAATCAACAATCCTTGTTGACGAGAGGTCATAAAAAAAAGAAGAGAGGTCAGAGAAAACAACATTTTTTTGCCGTATCTTTGCCACTATCGGTAGGAAAAAAAATAATTTTTAGTGTAAATAATACCTTCTACGGTAAACATTAAAAAAATGTTGCATCATAAAAAATGCATCTTTTTTGGCCAACTTTCGGCCTAAAAACATCGGTTGCTTCTGAAAAAACGCGAGCTAAGAATGTTGTATGTCTCATGGAAAAAACATTCTAAATTTCGACCACGTTCCTTTAAATTCTGAGCACTTCCCAGTGAGGAGTTTTTTTAGTCTGTCGGGAAAATAATGAGCTCTCTGTAGCATCGAAAATCGCATCGCCGCCGATAAAATGAATTACGTCGCGGCAAAAGCAGTTCTTTTCACTTCAGCGACACGATCGACGCAGCAAAATTGTGTTCATTATTTTCCCGACAGACTGATATTTCCGCACTTACCAGTGCCATACGACCCCACCAAATAGATGAAGTTCGGGCTCTCACAGTAAACCGGCCCTTCATAGAACAAGTACGCCATAAAAGGCCCTCCCAAAGTGCATCCATAAAGATGAAAGAAGGCCATGAACAACATCAACTTGTACGTTGGCAACTTGATCAGTTGTCTTTGCAACATAGCGAAGATGCAGAAAAAATAGAGAACAATTGAGAAGATCCCGGAGAACAAACACATTATCCCAATCACTCGCAGACGACGCTCTTCTCGCGGAAATATCTCCGTATCGTACAGACTGCAGTTGTAGAGCCGGTTGAACTCGTCCGGCTTGAAGAGGTAGACGTTCATCTCAGAAGATATTTTTTTGGTGCAGAAATTATACTTGCGAGGCAAGGTTACGCGGCAACAAACTGTTGTTTAAGATTTTTACCACGATGCAATCAAAAATTCAGAGCGCGCACCTGTCCTCAAAAAACGGGGAATTTTGATTTGCAGGGGAGAGGAATAATCCACGAGGAACAGTCCCACAATTGACCAAATACATACTAGAGTTTGAGCAGCGGCAGCCGCCGGGATATTCAACAATGTTCACGAACGAGGGAGTATGCGAAATACGCTGAGCGCCCAAAGAAAAAATACAGGGTGCGGCAATTTTTCGGCCGGATTTGAATCGGCTATAACTTTTTTAGTTTTTATCCAAATGTTAAAATTTTTTTTTTCCCTGAATCCTCAGACAACCCCATTTTGTTTAAATACCAAATATGTTATTCATACAGGGACCTAGTTCATAGTTATTGGCATTTCGGTCGTTTTCTCTGCTTTTTCGGCGTGTGTGAAAATCGCCAGAAAAAATGGCTTTTTTTACGAATTTTGTCGTAAAAAGTTTCGTGCCTGTTCATGCCATGAAGAATACCGTTTCCACAAAAAATCAGCTATCTCCGCACAAAACTAGCGAAGATATAGCCAAAAAGTTTTTCTGTGTTACCACTCATGTGCCCTCCTGACAGCAAAGAATCGTTGAATATCTTGGTCGCCCCTGAAAGGTGCGGGCTGAAACTTTCATTTGTCCGGCCCATGTGCAAAATTTAAAAAAAATCTGAGGGTCGCACTAGGGGTAATTCCATTGTCAGCTATGAAAATTTGAGCTTTTTTTTGTCTCGAATTTTTACTGTAGTCTAACGAACGGGTATAACATATTTGGTATTAAACAAAATGGGGTAGCCTATGGATTCAGGGAAAAAAAGAATTTTAACATTTGCCGAAAAACTAAAAAAGCTATGGCCAATTAAAATCCGGCCGAAAAATTGCCGCACCCTGTACAGTTTTACGGTCATTGCTCGGTGAAAATGGGAGGTTTTGAAAGCCTGGTCATCTACTATCAAACTGTCGGACAAATAATGAGCATATTCGAAACAACTATCATCAGTCGGGAAAATAACGGCGGGCCGTAGCAACAAAATCGAAAAAAGAGAGCTGTCGCGCACCAAAATCCAATTTCGGCAGCCGTCGCAAGGCGATAGTGCGGATCGGATTTTCCCGACAGATTGATATCATTTGGTTGTTGCGTCTTGCAACCGCCCGAGATCGCGTTGCGGTGGCTAACCGAGGCTGGCGTTTTGGTTGCGCGATTGTACCCCTTTTTTATGAAGCTTTGCGACGATGACCCGCCTATTATTTTCCCAACGGACTGATAGATAAAAGGTAAATTATAGAATCGCGCGGCAGGTACGATAACTCTGAGATGGACGCAATATTGATTGCCGAGACTTCATGGCGCGAGCTCATTAAAGTGTCGCAGTCAAACCCTGCTTCCTCATTTCAAACAACGCGGCTTGGCAATCTCGTTTTACGAACATTGATGCCTAAATGTTGTATGATTTTGGTTTAATTGAGTTAGGAGCAAACAAAATGAATTTAAACAGAATGTTAGCATGTGTGTTCGGAAATCGTATTAAGCTTTCCCATTGAGCCTGTTTGCTTACATCCTGCACAGAAAGTTTGCTGATACGTCACGTTTTGTACTAGGCGGTTCAAAAAGTCTTGACATGTTTTTGCACCGTGCGGGCGCATGAATTCGGCGTTGCGACGAGGTGTCGCGCGATAAAAATTTGACGGGAGCGCACTGTGCGTCATTTACCCTTTTCAAAACAATCTTTTTGCATTGTGCGGGGTCGCAATTCACCGTAAATTTTGTTTGTCGCCGCGCGAAAAGTTTCTTGCACGACGCAGACATGTCAAGACTTTCTGGCCAGCCTAGTACTATTGACTGGTATTTCCAGGCTTTTGCAAAGTCGCTGGAGTAATTTGTGCGACATGCACTGTGCGAAAACAAAGGTTCACGTTACACTGTGTAATTTGTTGCTTCTTGCACCGCGCAATCGCGTTTTTTGAGCTGTCGTTTCTACGTAACTCTCTTGCAATATGCAAGCATCAAACTAATTCCATCGTTTTCCGGACAGAGTCACCGAATTTTCTATAACTTTTTTATGTTCAAGCGCCACAAAGAATCATAAACTCCAAAGTTGCACCTGTTTTTGACGAGACATGCGCTCGAACACCAAAACAAACCCCAAAACTCAGAGAATGTTAACATTTCGTCGTGAGCATAGATACACGAGAATTTTATATACACAGTAAAGAAAATGTCGACGTTTTCGCATTCAAGAGTTTCCTAACACTACGTATTTCTACTGTCAATGCAATCAAGGAAAAACGCTACTGAGGATTTTTTCGTTTAGCGTGAAAAGTTGAGGGTATTTCGCTGACGTTGAAGTTCACCTTTCGGCCGCAGCATGGGAGGAATCGTCGCAGCACAATGTTTCGAACTGTCCGGTTGAACGTGAGGTAAATGTATGGCGCACACGCTTAATTAGAGATGTATAATTTACATTAGTTTTTGGGATTTTGAAAAATAATTTTTTTTTTTTGAAAATTTACCTTGCGATCCAAACCAACTAATTGAGGCGAAGAGGCTCATCGCCAGATTAAATTCGTAATGCTGTTGAAGCAGGAATGTGGTGCCGGCAAACAGCTCGAGCAGGCCGATCAAAAACACTTGAAGGCACATCTGGAAACCTAATTTTCATTACTGAGATTTTTTGAATTGTCATCGGGAAGTTCATACGGCAAAAGGAAGAAGGGGGTTCCCTTCAATATTTATATTTTCTGAAAGCCAGCTTTTTACTCTACTGCCATGCCAAATTTCAGCCTCCTAGCTCAAACGGCTAGCGAGATATACTAGACAGAAAGAGCATGTCCCATGCCTTATCAAAATCTGTGTGTGGCACTTTGAGCACATGATATATTATATATGTCACTTCAGATTTAATTTATTTTTTTGTGAAGCCTCCAACGACGTACGCCCATAGTTGCGAGGAAACTCCTCGTTTGTCAAAGCCATTACTTACCAACTTGTCGGTCCTTGACATTCTCGTCTTATGACTTTTGACCCATCCAAAATACAATACCATAAACGTGAAACTCAACACGAATTGTGTTGCAACAGTAACCGTGTTGTTCAAGGTGTGCATTTTGTTAACATACACACCATCTAAGTCATCGATGTATTTGTGATGGGGATTGAAATACCAAGACATGCCGATTCCGCTGAACAAAAGAGGGCGGTTGTAGAAAAGGCAATAAAGGAATAAAGTGAGCGGAAAGGCCATCCAGATGAAGACACGGTAGTCGGCGAAAAGCCAATGGGCAAGCGTGTGGTCGTACATCTCGCAGCAGCGGTTGAAACTCAAGATTGTGCTGGTAATCGTGCCTCCGATCCAAGACGCTGAAGTAAAAATATTAAAAAGGATTTTTGCTTGAGATCCTGCACACACTTCGGACATGGGCCAAAAATCAAATACTGAAAATTTTAGTTCACGCTCCGCAGGGGGAGCCGAGATATTCAACGATCTTTATACAGAGCATTGAGAGAGTAGTGGGTCTCTCTGGATCCAGAAAATCCGGCTAGGACGTTTTTCAGAGAGGGAGAATTTCAAAACTCGATGAATTACGCCAGAAATTTTACTCGGGACGACAGGGCCGGATCCAAAAAATTTGCAGGCCTGGTCGCTTCAGCCCATGCCGCATTGCAGCACGTGCTTAACCAAGGTGAGCTAAGCCTGTGCTTTGGGCAGCCGCTTGCATTTTAACTTTTTCTGCACAGTGTCAACGGTTTTGCGAACAGACTAGTCCTATAATGTGAGGCGGAACGACTGAATTTTGAGGATTTTCCCACGAGGAACTGTCTTCATTTATTCAAATTTGATTGTACTTTCCCACGTGGGGCTTCCCTATAAAAGGCCTCCTTTCCACAGAATAAATCATTTGTCTCTTGAGCTCTCGTCTTGTCTGGTTACTGAGTTGTCGGATATTTCGACATATGACTTGCGCCGCATAGAGCTCGCGGAGAATTTCCTCTTTTTTTTTCACTTACCGGTGCAATAAGCTCCCGCCAAATAAATGAAATCCGGGCTCTCACAATACACCGGTGCCTCGTAGAACAAATAGGGGATGAAGAAACCTCCCAAAATACATCCATAAAGATGAAAGAACGCCATGAATAGCATCAATTTGTACGTTGGCAGCTTGATGAGTTGTTTTTGAAGCATGGCGTAAATGCACACAAAATAGAGAACGACGGATAAGATTCCAGGAGGCAAACACAATAACCCAATCACTCGCAGACGACGCTCTTCGCGAGGGAATATCTCGGTGTCGTAGAGATTGCAGTTGTAGAGACGGTTGAAATCGTCCGGCTTGAAGAGGTAGAGGTCCATTTCTGAACATGTGTTGGGGCGGAGAAATTATTCACAAGCCAAGGTGGTAAGGCGACAAATAAAGCAACACCTGAATTGTCGATTATTTGCGCTTATTGTTTTCCACCGCCCTCAAATATGTATACATATATAAATCTGTCGGGGAAATAATGCGGATTTGTCGCGTCTCGAAATTGTCCATCATCCCTTTGCGACGGCTGGCTGTAGCACAAATTTGACTCGCTATGGCGATGAACGAGATATTTCGCTGCGACAAATCCACATTATTTTCCCGACAGACTGACCCCCGACAGACTGATACGTATTTTCATAAAGTGCATGGACATTTTCTCGTGGTCCGCGCTGTGTACAAAAAATCCGCCTTTTGCACCGTGCATCGGAAATTTCGCACGGTGCAAGCTTTCTTGTGGCTTGCACTGTGCGAAAGGTGAAAAATGCACTGTGCATTCGCGACAAGCTTGGGAAAAAGTTCAAAATCCACGGTACGAGAAAGAACAAAAAAGTCAAAGTAAATACTATCAGTCTGTCGGGAAAATAAAGTCATTGTGTTAACGAAAATCGCATCGCCACCGAGAAAGTGAATTGTGCCGCGGCAAAATCAATTTTTTTCACTTCAACAAAGCGATTGGCGCAGCGACACTGTGCACATTATTTTCCCGACAGACTGATAATTTTCATCAGGCAAGAAGACGACCCTTTAATAGGACCGTACCACAGTGGCGCAGACTGCTAAAAATATCCTACGAGGGTACAACATCCCTCCACGAGCCAAGAAGCCGACAAGGTAAATGTTTCTTATTTTATTCGACACCGAGCACGGTATATAATTAGGTCAATACCTGTTTATAATATAATAATATGGGAGGACCGAAAGTGAAAGGGACGGTCGACCGAGCTCGCTGCCACAAGGCTGTAACTACACTCCAAGTGTGCAATCCAAGCCTGTGTTGAATTGAAACCACCGGAATAGGGGGCCAGAAAGCGGGGGTGCTTTGCCAAGCCTGTAGCCTAACCCACTTATTAGCCAAACGAACCCAATATTTATTACGTTAAACAAAGGGAAACACTATATCTTATGCTCCCAAAAAATGTGAAAAATCACGGAAATTGCATGGTGGTATGTTTGGGAATGAAATTAACAAGTCATGTGGTAGGGGTGGCTCTCAAAAGGGAAATCTTTGGGAGTTCAAAGAGGAATAATATTTTTATTTCATCCAGAAGCAACCGAAGCTCTAGGCAGAACACTGGTCAACACGCGACACATTACAGTGAGGGACCTGATCCAGTGGGAAAAAACGTACCATTTTGCATCATGGAAGCATCAAAAATGTGTCAAAATTCTTCCCTGTCCAAGTGAAAAAAAACTTCATTTTGAAGGGCGCGTCCTTTTTCCTCACAAAAAGAGTTTTTTCACTTGGAGAAGGAGGCATTTTGCCACGAGAGAAAAAAGACACACAAAAGCGTACTCTCTCGTCCCAGAAATTCCCCATTTCTTCCCGGACAAAACGTTTTTTCGTGTCTTTTTTTCGCAAATTGCCAATCCATTCACCGGACTGTCGTAGTTTATCTCAGTTTGACGCGCGCCGCTCAGGTGAAAAGCAATAAGATTTTGCCGCGACATCGTTCATTTTCACGACGGAGGTGCAATGCCAGTACATAATGTAGCCAAAAGGTTTTTTTCTATTGTTCATGCATTTGTTGGTTCTCTCGCTGACGCTGCCGCTGCAAAGCTCGAGCCGAAACCTTCAGGAATTGATAATACTCAGGATATACTCAGCCTCATAGTATTTTAATAAAAGATATATTTGAAGACGGTGGAAGTTTGAAAATCCTAAACATTGACAATTCAGGTGGTGCTCTACTTGTTATAGTACTGTTTCTCTACTTGTTCTAGTACTATCTCCAGTATTCAATGCGTTCCAAAATTGGCGCCAACAGCTAATTTAGGGCTCATGAGTAGTTGAAGGCATCTCGTTGACATTGTTCTTTCTACCCCAACAAGGCAAGAATTTTCGTACAACGATAGTCCGAACGGTCCGGTTGAATGTGAGGTAGATGTATGGCGCAATGGCTAAAATTCATCGTTTATTTCGCAACGTTTGCGACAGAAAAATCACCTTGCGATCCAAACCAACTGAACGAAGCGAACAGACTCATCGCAAAGTCCAGCTCGACGTGCTGTTGAACAAGGAATGAGGTGCCGGCGCACATTTCAAACAGACCGATCAAAAATACTTGAAGACACATCTGAAGAGCGGAAAATTGTATTTGCAGAAAATGTATTTCGAACTTGTCAAAAAACGCGCTGCAGTGAGGGACCTGATCCAGTGGCAAAAAACGTACCATTCTGAATCCGGGAAGTAACAAAAGATGTGGCAAAATGCCTCCCTCTTCAAGTAAAAAAACTTCGTTTTGAAGAGCGCGCCGTTTCCTTCGCAAAAGAGCGTCGCACGTCAAAGTCCGGTGACCGGAATAGACTCTTCGCTATCGGTTTTTTACACTTCGTCTTGATTTCGCAGAGAAATAGATTAAAAAGGCACGCAAAAACGTACTCTCTCGCCTCAAAAATTCCCCATTTCTTCCCCGACAAAACGTCTTTTCACGACTTTTTTTGGCAGATTGCCAATCCATTCACCGGACTGTTTTAGCTTATCTCAGTTTGACGTGCGTCGCGCTTTTGAAATTGCGTTTTTTTGCTTACTATTAGAGAGGGAGGTATTTTGCCACATTTTTTGATGCTTCCTGCATGCAAAATGGTACGTTTTTTGCAATTGGATCAGGTCCGCCACATTAGGCTAATTATCCGGACTTCATGGGGCAAACAGAAGTACCTCTTTGTTCGAAAAGCCGGTAGAGTGATTTCGGCGACTTGCACTGTGCAGAGAAGTCATTCGAGCGATAGCCCGGAAAAGCGGAAAAAGAATTGCACGGTGCAAAAATACAGAAATGGCGCAGTGCAAATTAAGCTTTAGTTTTCGCATATTGCATATCGCAAGAATCACCACAGCGACTTATCGTTAGCGGACGGACTAGCAACTTTGTTATAAATGTTGCATGCTCCTACCAACTTGTCATTCCGCGTCATTTGCGACTTGCGACTCTTCACTCTGTCGAAATACAGAACGGCGAACGTGATGGTCAACACGACTTGCACAGAAACCGTGAAAATGTTGTTGAAGGTATGCAGCTGGTTGACATATTCGTACTTCACCTCGTCTATGTAATGATAATGCGGGTTGAAATACCACGACTTCCCGATCCCACTGTACAAAACGGGAGGCTCGAACAGAAAACCGTAGTAGCACAGAACCCCCGGCAAAATCATCCAAAGGTAGACGCGATTGCCGGAGAAGAAGAAGTACGCAAGCGTTTGGTCGTACATGGCACAGCAGCGGTTGAAACTCAGGATCGTGCTGGTCACCATGCTACCGATCCAGAAGGCTGAAACCGGAAGTTAAGATACGCTAACAAAGGAGATATTTATTGGTCAATCTGTCTGGAAAATAAAGAGCGCTTTGTCGCATAGAAAATCGCATCGCCGCTGATGAAATAAATTGTGTCACGGCGGCAAAATCAAATTGAAATTGCTTTTAGGCGCACGTCAAACTGAGATAAGCTAAAACAGTATGGTGAATGGATTGGCAACCTTCCAAAAACGAGATGCGAAAAAACTTTTTATCGGGGGAGAAATGGGGACTCTTTTATGGCGAGATCACGGTTTTGCGCGTCTTTTCTCTGTTGTATGGTCCAGCACAAGCCCCCTACGTTTTAGATCAAGCCACCTACGTTTTAGATGAAGCCCCCTCCGTTTTAGAAAAAGCCCCCTACGTTTTAGGTCAAGCCCCCTACGTTTTAGAAAAAGCCCCCTATGTTTTAGGTCAAGCCCCCTACGTTTTAGATCAAACCCCCAACTGAACTACCGAAGCCCCGGGAATTCTAAGGGTGATTCGCAAAATCTGAGAAGTCAGATTTTGCGAATCAAGCTTCCTTGTTGCCAATGCAAAAATTTGTTTCACACAATGTAAAGCAATAGAAAAATCGTAATCCTAATCGGTAAATGTCGGCTCTCCGCAAAATGGTAGCTCAGTCGCGACACCGAAACAAACTAATCCAAAAATCCCACCTGTTCCCAGTTCTCCCCCAATGAAATCAATGGTCGGATGCTCACAAAAAACAGTGCCGTCGTAGAACATGAACGCCATGAAGAAGCCGGCAGAGAGGCAGCCATGCATATGGAAGAACGCCATGTAAATCATCAACTTAAAGGCCGGCAATCGGATCAGCTCCTTTTTGGTCATAGCATAAATACAAGCGAGGTAAAGGACAACCGACACGATCCCGATGAGAAGGCATATCAGGCCGACCAGCCGAAGGCGTCGCTCTTCGCGCGGATGCAGCTCCGTGTCGTAGAGGTTGCAGTTGTAGACTTTGGCGAACTCGTCCGGTTCAAAAATGAGAGCCTCCATTTCTGAAAAAAATTGCAACTATGTTTTAGCCTGTCGGGAAAATAATGAGCACAATGTCGCTGCGCCGATTGCGTCATTGAAGGGAAGACAATTTGATTTTTCCCCGACACAATTAATTTCCTAAGCGGTGATACGATTTGCGATGCGACAGAGAGCTCATTATTTTCCCGACAGACGTGAATTTTGAAAATGTTTCAACTTTCGTGATGGCCGAGAATCAAACTTTTAGCCGCTGTGGAGCAATCAATGATCTCCTCTCAAAGCCCGACGAATCCACATTATTTTCCCGACAGACTTGCTCCAAAAAGTTCAAAAGATCATAGACTTTTCGTCACGGCGCACAGGGCATTTTGAAAAATGAAAACGCACAACAACCTGTCAGTAAAAGTAAACGGCGTTTTTAAACAGCACCGTACGAGCAAAACATACTTAATATATTCGAAGAAAACACTCGGCACGGGACGCACATATTTCACAAAAAATTCGGCATAAATTTTTTATAGAAATGGATTTTTGCTTGCAACGTCGATGTCGTGATTTTGGCGACATGCATAGTGCAAAAACAAAAAATATGCCTGCCCATTTCTGCCGCATATGTTAATATGTGTACCAAACATTAGTTTTCCCCACGAAACAGGCAAAGGTAGGGCCGATAAGGGTGTCCTTTCTGTTCGAACTCTACTATTAGGTTGGTAAAAAAGTATTCCCCATAATTTTCGGGTTAGTTATGAAAGTTGTGGAACTTCCCAAAAAATTCTATCGTGTGACTATGTAAGGGTGATGTGATAATTCCTTCCGTTCACACCGCGGTGAGCGGTTGGGTTTCCTGCCGACGATGCCGTTGCTGGCAACAACCCCTCCGGAGGATGGCAGAAGCTCAACCCGTGGCAGGACCTTCTTGAGGATTGGCACACTGGAGAACCGACGTGACATCCCCATCTTGGCCCCGAATCATGGCCCGTTTCTCTACTTTTGATAGATGATCAGCGGAAATAAATTGAAATTGAAATTGATGTGATAACGTGTAGACTGATATGTAACTTGTCCCCAACAAATGTTATTCATTCACGACAACGCTTGCTCCCATATTGCAAAAATGGGAGCAGCTCAAAACAGGTCTTTCTGACTTTTCTGATCACAAATACCGCAGTTTCTTGTCGGGAAAATAACAGCGGGTCGTCGCAGCAAAATGGTTCGCCTCGCCGAAAAGAAGGTGCATTTGTTTGAAAAATCAAATGCACTGTGCAGATGACCTTTGCTTGCGACAAAAGTCTACACAATTTTTGCAGTGGCGTAGTATGAGTTTCAGGAATTCAGTGACCCATACCCCTCGTATGTGCAAAATTTGAAAATATACGTGGAACGTCTCATATGAATTGGTTCTCTACACGTTGCATTTCGACCAATTCACCTGCTCATTTTAATGTCATACCAGCCGCCAAGCGTAATACCGTATCTGTAACGCACACTTGCAGTTCAATTTTATTCCCTAATGCATTATGAAATTAATTCCGAGGCTCACAAAATTTTTAATTTTTCGGTGTACATTTTTTGGGTTAAAAATAATTTTTCGTCGGCATACATGGATACTATACAGTAGAGTATATACAGTAGAGTTTCCAATTTTCTCAAAGTCAATGATCACATTGTGCGTAGTAGGTTTCGATCTGTAATTAACCCAAAAAGGGCAAGAGGTATTCCTTGTACTGGCAGACGATGTATAGTCTTCTACGAATAGAGTTGTAAAAAGGACAACATTTAGTTTTAGCGAATTGCGTACTGTTGTCCTTCCGGAAGGTCGTCGGACTAAAAACGACAAGAAAACAAAAGTTTTTTTTCGGCTATTGCGAGAACGCTGACTTTTTTTACCAAAAATCAGTCCGGCGACTTACCGAAAGGACCAGCATAGTAGTGTCAGTCCGCTTTGCGTGCGACTGCACACTTTTTTTAGCGAAACGTTTTGCTGCCACGACCAGCCGTTATTTTCCCGATGGACTAACTTTTCAGAAAGTGTATACGCTTTTTTCGGCCTTCTTCATGCCGAGATTTTCCTTTTTCCTGCAATCCTTTATGAAACATTTTGCACTATGCAATTACCACAGAGCGTCTCACAACCGATGGTCCAAATCAGTGGTTACAAAATTCCTTCCATTTTCATTGTTTTGCACTTGCTGTATTGCAGTAAATACCCATGCAAACTTTTACTTGTTTATGCAGCTCAACACGCGCCATACCGAAATATATTTCCTTTCAGATTGCAACCGTAATTTCCCGTTAATTATAGACCACCCTTCCCCGTATGGTGTTTCATTACTCTTCATCGTATAAAATAATATTATACAGATGTTTTCCAGCAGCACAACCACGAAGGGAGCAGACGAGTAATTGTAGCGTTGGCGCTGTAACGCAACTAATAAAAGGAATAATTGCAATAAAGTTTTTTTTTTGATATTTATTTTTGAGATGAAATTTTGGAGATTTCTTGGGAAGATGACGGTGATCGTTGAACGGCTGTTCTATGGTATAATATATACTTGAAAAGTACAACCGCGAGGAGTTTGGACCGCCGCCGAGTCCCGAAGCGATCTGATTGAGGACGTTGGCATTCCGCCACAAACCGTTCAAACGAGGATTATGGGGACAATCTGGACAGTTATTGGGTTTGGCACGTACGAAACGGCCGAGGATCGTCGAGGACTACTCGGGCCAAGATATTCGCCGGTGATTGTATATCTGTTACGTGTTTATTTGAGTGATTGTACACAGGTTGAGGCGGATAAAGGAGTGTGTTATTCATTGTTGGGAATTGTTGTTTGTGTTCGGTATTTTAGGAACAAGTCGAAGGATTTACCCGAGACTCTTCCGGCTGAACGGTGTCCGAACCTGTGAGTGAGGAACCGAGTAATTCAGTAGTTGGCGACCACGGCAGGAAGTTGGCGACCACGGCTTAAAGTTGGGAAACGGCGTTTTATATTTTTGGATGTTAACCCCAAGGACAAGAAATTGAGGAGGATTTTCAGATACTACAGTATCCTTACCCCCTTCCAGTAAGCCTTCTGTTTTGCCTACGGCCCAAATGCATGCCAAATTTATGCCGGACCACACTTGTGACATAATGGGACTCATTTAACTCCCGGAAAAAGTTTATCAATGGGGGTTCTTGGAGCATCCTAATGTCACACAAACATATTGCAGTTTTTTTTGTTCGACAGAGCCAGACAGAAATTTAGCAGAGAATAATCAGAGATCCGATGGGATTTTTTTACACGTCTACAGCAGTTTTTATAACTAGTGTTTTCATAAAGTGCGTAGACTGTTTTTTTGACGGCGCACTGTGCAATTTGCTTTTTTGCACTTTTTTCAAAACATCGGCCCTGAGCTTGTAAGGGCAAGCCCATCAAGAAAACGTTTTGAATAAATTTGAATGAAAATTTTTCCGCCATTTTGGAAATATTTTGGCATTGTGTTTTTGGCTTTATGTGGGCTATCAAAGCGAAAATTAAGAATATTACCATATTCGCAGAAGTCCAAATTGCCCTTTGAAACTTTTTTTAAAAGTCACGTATCGGCCCACCTCAATTTTTTGATTCGATGCGAAAAAAAATTTTTCTGGGCGTAAAAAATGTCCATGCACTTTGTGAAAATGCTATTATTACTCCCATCAAGGAAAATTTTTTGGCTGTTTTAAATTTTCTGGGACGAAAGTTGGTCATCTTTGAAACTTCATAAAAACCGCTATGATAAGCCTGACCATACAGTGCATGTATCAGTAGATAGTGTTTTCAACGTACTTTCATGTGATATTAACAGTATTATCAAAACTTTTACTCTACCTGTAAAAAATACGTAACCAAAAAAACGGCACGGTCATACTTCTACGCCTAATCTCCATGCGAGATATCGAATTTCCATTAGATTTATGGTCTTTTTTATCATGTATCCTTAAAAATACATCAGTTTTAGATCCGTCAAACCTGCTAGGATATATATATATATATCTACATATATGTGTATGTATAAGAAACAGGAATTAAGATCAAAAATTTTTTATTCAAATTATTGCCAGTTATTTACAACAAAAAGGCCAAGGATAATATTAGAAGACCAACAACATATATTGTCACGAAAGGAAATTAAATTCAACCAAAAAGCGTCATGAAACGGCAACTATTACACCGATTCCAGTTATGAGATCCGGGAAATTACACTTGGTTGTTGCGTTAGATACCTTGTTTTAAGTCGTGGGAAATGATGGGAAAAAATGGTGTTTGAATTTTGAAAGTGTTTGAATCGCACTTTAGCGGGAGAAAAAACATTTTTTAAGGTTTTTTTGGGGCCTTGAGGCATTTTTGTTTTAAAATACAAAAATTTTATCTCTGATTTTGTAAAATACCTTCGTATATTCAAAAAAATTTCTTGCTAAGTTTTTTCCCAAAATTTTTTTTGATTAAAACAAGGTAAAGCAATATAAAAACATAAAAAATAGAGCAGTTTGCATCTTATCCCTTTCCACTGAACGCCGACGAGCCGTTGCTTTGCTTCGCCTGCGACAAGGTCGTCGAAATTTGGGCTCTTCGCTTATAACAAGGGCAGAACTTGTCCAAGACGATGTTCCGAATGGTCCGGTTGAAGGTCAAATAAACGTATGGGGCACAGGCTAAAGATTTTTTAAATTAGATTTAATTGAGGGCTCAAAAATTTTTATTTTACTTATTATTTTTACTTTATTTTTTTTTTACTTTTTTTTATTTTTTTGTGTTTCTTAACTTTGCTATGCAAAAATATAAAAAAAAACTTTTTTTTAATGATTTTAAAAATTATTTACCTTGTGATCCAAAATAACAGACTCCAGCCAGCATTGTGAGCGCGAAACTCAGTTGAAATCGTTGCTGGAGGAGGAAGGTCACACCAGCTGTGATTTCAAAGAGACCAATGATAAATACTTGGAGGCACATCTGAAAAAATGGAAAAAATATAAAGATAATTTTTAAAATATTTATCGTTTTCTTTTATATTTTATAATTTAAAAATTTTTTTGTTAAAAATCCCATTTTTCAAAATCATTTTTTCGGCAAGAAATTGCGAAAATAAAAAAAAATGCGACATTTGCAATAAAAAAATTCCGAAAAAATGATTTTACGGATCAGTCTGTCGGGAAAATAATGAGCACAATGTCGCTGCACCAATCGCGAAAAATCAATTTCATTTTGCCGCGACACAATTCAGCGATGCGATTTTCGATGCGACAGGGTGCACATTATTTTCCCGACAGACAAATTTTTCATTCATTTTTTGTATTTTAAGTTTTACTTTTTATAAAAATGTCCGAAAAGTCTTCAAGCTCACCAATTTATCATTTTTGCTCATCTTGGTCGCTCTGCCCTTGATCCTCGAAAAGTACAGCACCACAAACGTGAAACTCAGCATCAACTGCGTCATCAATGTCAACGTGTTGTTCAGAGTGTGCAGATCATTCACATAAGTGCCGTCCAGATCGTCAAAGTACTTGTAATGCGGATTGAAATACCAGGACATGGCGATTCCGTTGAAAAGCAGCGGTTTCGTGAACAGGAAACAGTAGAGCCACAAGGAGAGGGGCAGAAGCATCCACACAAACACCTTTTTCCCGCCGAAGAGGGCGTCCGCCAGCGCGCTGCTGTACATCTCGCAGCAACGGTTGAATGAGAGGAGGGATCCAGCGACAGTCCCGCCGATCCAGGTGGCTGAAAACATTTTGAATTTTCTGAGTGTTTTTTTTTCGAAATTTTGGCAAAATTTTTTTTAAACATTTTTAATAATCTCAGACATTGGGTTTATCAGTCTGTCGGGAAAATAATGAGGACAATGTCGGATGAAAAATTCGTCGCTGAGAGAATGAATTTTGAATTGTGTCGCGGCAAAATCAAATTGATTTTTTCAGCGACATGATGCTCATTATTTTCCCGACAGACTGATAAATTTTGAAAACTTGAAAATGTTTAAAAAAGCGACAAAATCAATATTTGAAAGCAAAATTTCAAATGCAAAAAATTTTTTTACGGTACCTTCTGCAGTGAGCGACCTGATCCAGCGGCAAAAAACGTACCATTTTGCATTCGGGAAGTATCGAAAATGTGGCAAAATGCTTCCCTCTCCAAGTGAAAAACCCCTATTTCAAAGGCGCGCCTTTTCCCTCACAAAAAGAGCACTTCAAAACGAAATTTTTTCACTTGGAGAGGGAAGCGTTTTGCCGCATTTTTGATACTTCCCGGATGCAAAATGGGACGTTTTTTGTCACTGGATCAGGTCCCATACTGTACATTATTCAGCCCATAAAGTCCTAAAACCCCTTACCTGTTCCATACCCGCCCATAACATAGATCAGCGTCGGCAGTTCGCAGTAAACCGTGCCCCAGTAATAGAAATAGGCAGTCGTCATTCCACTCAAAACGATTCCATACAGATGGAAGAATGCCAGCAAAATCATCAGCTTGTAGCTGGCACGCGCCCTTGTATCGCGCTGTATCATCGCGTAGACGCAAGCCACGTAGAGAAGAAAGGATAGGGCGCCGCTGGGAAAAATGAACGCACCCAAGGCTCGTTGGCGTCGGTTCTCCACCGGAATTATGTCGGTCGAGTAAAAGGAGCAGTTGTAGAGACGGTTGAAGGTCTCGGGCTCGAAGAGGAGTACCTCCATTTTTGCTGTGGGGTACTGTAATTTTTTGAATAGATGAAAAAATCAAAGAAAATCCAAAAAAAATTGAGAATCGCGAAAAATTGAAAAAAACGCTGGCTAAAATACGTCCAACAAACCTCTTTTTGTGAAATTCGTAAAATTTCTTAACTTTTGTGAAATTCGTAAAATTTCTTTAAAAAAAGATTGTCAGCTTAGCCGGGCAGATTGGCCAACTTAACCGGACAGTTTTGGTAAATTGACAACTCAGGAAAAACAGTACGAAATTTCAAAAAAAAATCGAATTTTTTCGATTTTTAAAAATCCTCAGTACCCAGTCAAATTAAAAAATTAACTAGCCCCCTATCGCAGTTTCCCATGGTTTCGAGTTGGCCAAGGATTGTGGGCCAAAGATGCGAAATAAACAGGACGCTCACCCCTAATTACCCATCTCCCCCGACTTTAAATACATCGCCATACCGTAGAGCCCTAATTGCAACACCCCCCTTGGCCAAACTCCGCCCACTTTTTATGTCACGAAATTTTTGGAATACCGAAAAAATTTCGAATACCGAAAAAAGCTTTGTGGCTAAATCATTTTTACCGCGAAAGTTGTAACAAACAACACAAACGGGAATTAGTAATACTTTGGCTTGTACGATTGTAACATGTTTTCCCCGAAAATTACAATTTTGAGAAAGAGAATGCGTGCGACGCGCAGATTTTTATGAATAGGCACAAATCCAAAAAATACGTTTCTCCCGAACGTTCGATGTTTTGGAAGTACGACCTTTCGGTTAAAGAGTTCAGGTCGACAGTACTATGGATCGTGTTGGTTTGTTGTTTCATGCATGGGTAGGCTAGCAGAAGGCTTAGTTAGAATAAATAACAAGATTGATCGGGTTCTAGGACAGTTTATCACCTAGTTTGAGGCATTTTACATGTATTCGCATCAATAATATCCGGATAAAAGTCACGGATCTCTATTTTTTGCCGCAAATTTCGATTTTTTAAATGTTACAATAGCTCAGAAAAGAGAAAACTAACGTGAGAAATAGCTAGAATTAGAAAGAGTAGCCATATTACAAGTCTTCGCCAAGTCTCCGCCGAGCCTCCGCCGAGCATCCGCCGACCATCCAACGGCTTTTCCAGCCCTTGCATGTACTTCCTAGAACCTGTTTTTGGGCATCCACCTGCTTCGTATCGATCGATTTTGATTGTTGAAGCTCAACGGTAACGACCTGTCGAACCCTCCAGTTCGACCTTTTCAACTGGTCAAGCCGGATATGATAGTAGATGCAAGGTCAAATTTCCCAACAAAGTTTAATGACCAAGTTTTTTGCAAATTTTCCCACGTCATGGCAAACCTCCGGTTTCACCCAGGATCTTAGCATACGAATTACGGAACTGACTAATCCTTGCCATTTCTCGCCGTAAACGCGAATTGTAACATGTAAATGTCTGTCGAAGAAAATTTTGAGAACGATCCGAATAACCCTACGCACTTCTCGCGACAATTCGTGAGATTTTCAGGAGTTTAAAGCCATGAAACCAGGATGTGTAGTTTTGTGGACAAAGTGCAACTCGAATTGGAATGCGAACTGGAACCCGGTGAAGTTTAAACCTATTTTTTTGGTATCAACAAAAAATAAACGAACATTGATGACTGAAAATTCGATACTTTTTTATAGGTTTACATATTTATATATGACAAGTTACACTCTCATTTTTACAGTAGACTGTAAGATTCTTGCAAAAAAATTAATCTTTATTCGCACAGAACTGTCAAAGATATGGCCATCTCTGACATCTCTCCGCTTTTCCGGTACTCTCTCGTCGACATGACCGTTGAATATTTCTACTGTTCCAGTAATAGGCGAAATGAAATTTTTGGGAATTGACCAGGAAAAAAATTGCCCTTTTTTTATAAACCTTACTTCCTCGGCACTGCTTGCGTCGCAGCGATATTGCACTTACTCTGAAAAAGGTCATATGCTTTTCCAGCAAGTAGAAATGGGCTTTGTGAATGGTGCGGTCCACGACAAAAAGTCTACGCAATTTCATGGAACGACCAGTACTCAACGATCTTTGCCGAAAGGTGCAAAAAGCGGAGAGCAGACCAGATTCAAACGTACAGTGTGGAGACCTGATCCAGTGGCAAAAAACGTACCATTTCGCTTCAGGGAAGTATCCAAAATGTGACAAAATGCTTCCCTCTCCAAGTGAGAAAACTTCAGTTTTTAAAGCGCACCCGCTCTTTTTATGAGGGAGCCCTTCAAAACGAAGTTTTCTCACTTGGAAAGGGAAGCATTTTGACACATTTTTTATACTTCCCGGTAGCAAAATGGTACGTTTTTTGCCACTCGATCAAGTCCCCCACTCTACTTTGGCTGTAAATTTGGGACTGAAAAAAGTTGGTTTTTTGCGGAAAGACTTTTTTATGCGTAAACTGGCAAAAATTGTGTGAAATTTCCACCGTTTTTTTTGAACAAAAAATCTCGGTCTAATCGCAAAATTTTCCAAATCCCTGCGAAAGCCTAACAAAAATTTTGTTTTTTATCATGTTATTATGAATGCTCTACAGATAAAGGGCCCCGTTATTTACCGGCAGCGTTCTCGCGTCCCAGACCTGTCGCCACCAACTTGTAATCAAGCCGCCTTTCGTGCCCTATCGTACACAAAATCTCCCCTCAAAACCCCAAAATAGAATTGTGCCAGAGAAATTTGAACAAACAACAAAACTAAAGGGTTATTGCCGTTTCGAAAAACTTGATCATTGCCACAACAAAAAGTGGTAAGATATAGCAACAAGATCGTAATATTCCGTGGGGAAAGGTAGGTTTGTAGCAGCGTCGTCGTGCAGAAAAAACGTATTTCGTCTGAAGCTTTGATGATAATTAGTCTCGAGCTTTGACGAACCTGAGCACAATTTTTTCAGCACCGAACGTGTCGCTGTCATTGGAAATGGAAATTTAGGTCGCAGCGACCTCAGTTTGCACTTTAAAATCTTGTTATTTCATAGGTAAAAATTAATGCCGCTTAAAACTACATATCCCAAAAACGAAGTCTCTGCGCCGCCTCCGCCTGAAGTTATAGTCTCCGACTTTCCTTCACGTTTCTTGAAAGACCCTGTACATTTTCTCGGCCATGATGCTGTTTTCGGATGCGATCGGGTGCTCGTCATTTTCCCGACAGACTGGTGATAAAGAAAGTCATACTTTAAGAGAATAGTGGATAGAAATGCGAGGCTCTGTGCTCTGTGGAAAGCTACCTTCTGTAGTATCAGTCTGTCGGGAAAATAACGGTGGATCATTGGATCATCGCGCCTTGGAATCACCTATCATCGCCTTGCGGCAGCTAGTCGCGGCTGGGGATTTGGCGCGCGATTGAAGCCTTTTTTTGACAAGGCGAAACACTTTTCTGCAACGACCCGCCATTACACATTTTCCCGGCAGACAAATAAAGAGAAGAATCTTTCAATAAAAAGCTCAAAATTTTGCGCCATTATGATAATATGTAAATGCGTGTTATATTCCCAAAATGTTCGCCAAAGGTGAGGAAATTCTTCCCCGACTTCCCTTATTAACCAGGATTCGGTAAAAAATATATACTTAAAAACTGCAGCATTACTTATTCGTTGAGCACGTTTCCGTCTGCAGCCCCACTCCGGCCGACTATTCAAAAGAGCGTCTTGTTTTTTGGTCAGCAAAGATGAGGTGAAATAAAACCTAATTTCCGTGCGGAACACTTTCGGACTTCTGAAACAGAGGAGGCATAAAAAAATGCCGGGAAAATAATGAGCACAGCGTCAACGCGGCAATCGGGTCGCCGGAGTGAAATTTGATTTTGCCCCAAAATAATTGATTTTCTCGGCGTCGATGGTGCTCGTTATTTTCCCGACAGCCTGATAAAAAACTTTTTTTGATTTTGAAAATCGCTGCTTACATTGAATATGTGGAAATTTGTAAAGCCAAGGCCCTCCAGGCTCACATGTAAAAGTTGCAAGTGAGAGATTCATAGGTAACGAGAGAGTGTGCCTTATGCGGAGTGTGGCCAGACAAAAACACGTGTTTCGACCATGACACGTTAAACTGAGGAGTCCGGTGACCGGAATAGACTCTTCGCTATCGGTTTTTTACAATTCGTCTGGATTTTTTTTAGAGAATACAGAGAAAAGACACGTAAAAGCGTACTCTCTCGGCCCAAAAATTCCCCATTTCTTCGCCGACAAAACGTTTTTTCACGTCTTTTTTTTGCATACTGCCAAAAGAAAGACCGGACTGTTTTAGCTTATCTCAGTTTTCCGTGCATGGCTCTGTCAATCTTGCATGGAAAAAATTGATTTTTTGTGTGAACGTTGCAGACATGAGGCTCAAAAATTTTAAAATTTACAGGGGAAGTACCCAAGTGCGACGCTCAGATTTTCTTTAAATTTTGCACACACGTTGGGTATGGACTAAGTATCAATTCCTGAAAGTTTTAGTTCGCGCTTGGCGGGCGCCGCCGAGATATCGAACGATTTTTGCCGCCGAGAGAGCACGCTAAACGTGGAGAGCGGTCAGAGAGAAGAGCGCTTTTTGACCATAACTTTAGCAGTTTGGAGCGGAAAAATTTGATTTTTAGTAGAAACATTATATTTTACGGTAGAAATAGACAATAAAATTTTCGTGCCGAAATTCGGCAGAAAGTCCTAAATTTTCGCCGACTTTCGATCTAAAAATCTCGGTTGCTTCTGCAAAGCGCGAGCATTGCAGAGAGCTAAGATATATCTCGCATATATCTTAGAAAAAATTATTCTAAATTTGTGCCAAGTTTCATCAAAATCTGAGCGTCGCACTTGGAGTACTTCCCCTGTTAAATCATAAAAAGTGTGAATTTATTACCAACTTTCTGACAAAAAAATCTCGCATATTTCCGTACAAAATCTCTGTCGTTCTCTTCAAAAATCTCCGCTCGTCCTGTATAATAAAAATCTCCGTTCTTTCTGTACATGCCCTTACAATACCGTAATCTAAATCTACGTCACGTTTTACGATGACCATCAAAGGTTCCTAGGCAGATTTCGTCAAACTGTATGAATCGTATCTTAACGTATCACTCGTAGAATAGAGCCGATAATTTTCAACTCATTTTTTTCACATTCAAATTTCATCACAGTTGAGCTTATGTCATCAAAAAAAAATTACTCCGCAACAAGTGCATCGCACAGAGTGTTTTGAATGCGCTTGCTACAGCCGTAAATTGCAATGTAAACGAACGACATCACACGCACTATCCACCTGATTAGGCTTGTCATCGCCTCATTTTTGCGATTATTGCAGCTTGTTTTCCGAATTTGAGCATAAATTCTTGTTATGTCTCGATACATTGAATCGCCGCAATTCGAAAATCAGGCAAATATTCAGAAAGTGCAGCGACGACGGAAAATAGTCTGCCCCCTTGAGCTTATGAATATGGAATAACGAAAGGAAAGTACGATTGATCTTTTAACTTGGTGGCGTCAAAATTACAGTGGGATCTGCCGACGAAAAGTGCAAACAAGTCTTGGAAACTTCGGTCGAAAGTGCGGAGGACGAGGCAGTCTTTGACCGAAGAACAAGGGTGAAATTGGCAACCGAAACAAGGTGCTGTATGAGAGCAAGAGTCATATTTCATTGCTACTTTGGAAAAAAGTCTGTCGGGAAAATAATGTGGATTCGTCGGGCTTTGAGAGGCAATCATCGCGGCTGAAACATTGATTCGCGATCATCACGAAACTTGAAAAATTTTCAAATTTTCAGTCTGTCGGGAAAATAATGAGCACTCCGTCGCATCGAAAATCGCATCGCCGCCGAGAAAATGAATTGTGTCGCGGCAAAGTCGAATTTATTTTTACATACTTGAGCGACGTAATTGGGGCGGCAAAATTGTGTTCAGTATTTTCCAGACAAGCTGAGAAAGTTTGCAGGACAAAAAGCCGAAAATCTTATATAAAAAAAGAAAATTTGAATTTGGCCGGTCAAAAATTATGCAATGTGCCCGATTTGCCTACTTTTGACAGTCCAGGATGGGCAACTTGACCGGGCAAATTTGAAAATCAACATTTCAGAAACTTTATCTGAAAACCTAATCCATGTATTAAAAAACGTTCCTTTCACGCGAAAAAACAGCTCCATTATTCATCGTCTATAACAATGTGCAGAATAAACTCAGTGAAGTACGAGGGGAGCCATAAACGCTTTACTACGCTCCGGGGACTCATTACTTATAAAATTAAGGAACTTTGCTCTCAACGTTGCACATAGCATGTTAAAAATGCAAAATTATCAAAGCAGAAAGGTTTACTGCAGCTATTTAAGCTTCATATATATACATATACAAGAGTTTGAGGATGTGAAGCCAGCTGCATCTGGATCCTCAATTGGTCCCGCAACGATAACAAGCAGCCTAATGTGAGAGAGCAACGTGGACGGGAGGAAGAATCAGAGGAGGTTGGTTGGAATGGAAGGTTAGGAAGCGGTCGTGCGTTTGGCCCCGCTGGGATATTTGATCTATTGGTGTCTCATTTGTATTGTACTCGCGGCCTATCAATAAACTATCGACGGTAATTGTCGGATTCGGCGGTTGGAGTTGATCAGTTGGGAGGTTGTCCCACTGATACCAGCGGAAGTAGTAGGGACCTGGAATCGGCTGAAGGAAGGACCCAACTGCGTTCCCAATAGGATGTGTGATGTTACTAATTGTCCAGAAAGAACATATACGTATTTTACGTAAGGTTTTTTTGGAGGCTCATGCAAAAAATCTGAGTATGTAGAGTCCGGGACTAGACACGGCAGTCGTGCGAGGCCGAAAACGCTCGGCCCGGCCCCGGTCCGTTTCCAAATTCCCGAAAACCATGTCTGTTCCCTACAACAGACAAGAACGCATCAACTGTGTTCTGGATACAAAAATATGCGCCCCTTCCTCTTCAAATACATTTTTTCCTATAGAAGATTGCATGGTCATTATTACATCGTTGCTAAGCGCTTTTCCTACCGTAATTTTTTACATCGTTTTCCAACTCTTTGCTCTATTAATCTCGTCTTACGTGGCTTTTTCTGGACCCCTTCATTATTTATGAAAATTCACAAAAAACTTCGCATTTCTCCTTACATAATTACAATGCCTGAGGCTCGAAAAAAGGACCTAAAATTACCAGTAATCTCCACTCATGTTGCCATCTGGATTTCTCGTCACTCGTACTTTGGTGAACCGTAATTTTACGAACTGACCCTCAGGGCATAAACGGCTAATCGCACACTTCAAGGTTCAATAAACATGAAAGATACGGAAAAAGTGGAAAGTAAGGGCTAAAGCAACAAAGATCTGTGTGATTGCAACATCGGACACGAGATTATCGTACACTTCAAATGCGACTACGGTAGGAAAAGTGTAAAAGTGAGGGAGAGATTTGCAAGTGGAAAAGGTCAAAATTTTTTTTTTTGGATTTGTGAGTTGAAATGAAGCTATCTGAAGAAGTATACACCATGTACGACGCTCAGATTTTGATGAAACTAGACACAAATTTAGACTTATTCTTTCTAAGAGATATGCAAAGCTCCAAGCTCGAAATTGTGTTTTGAATTCTGGCATGAAAAATTTCCTGCCTATTTCTACTGTAGAGGGTATTGTTTCCACAAAAACATCATTTTTTCACCTGACAACGACATTTCTAAAAGGTGTTTTTCTCCAACCGCTCTTCACCTTTTGCGCGCTGTCTATCTCTGCCGCAAAGAAGTTTTAACACATCGGCTGTTCCTGCAAAGTGCGGGCTACGCATGGGTGCAAACTTCGACGGAAAATGTCCCACTTGGAGTACTCCCATTGTAAAATAAACTAATTTCCAGGAAAGAAAAGGGAAAATGTTTCCTTTTTATAAATGCAACATCTCCCTAGCCGGCCCCAATGATCTTTTTAATGGCCATGTCTTCTTAAAAAGGCCAAAGAAGATGGCGTTTTAATAGCCTTAAAAGGTCCTCGCAACTTGGATGAGCCGTTCTCGAGACGAGTTCAAGGATGCAGAAGTTATTTTTTGTACTTTACAGAGCATTTGCAAAGAATCAAAGAAGTCGAATTAACAGGGAAAGTGCTGAAAGTGCAACACTTACTTGTTAGATTTAATGAACCTACTAATTTTTTCTTCACGATTTGCAGAGGCCTCCAAAATTTTTAGTCCAAAAAATGATGAGAATTCGGGACTTTTACAATATCAATCTGTCGGGAAAATAATGTGGATTCGTCTGGGCTTAAAATCGTCCCGTTTCGCGATGGCTAGCAAGAGACTCTCGCGACGAGCCGAGAAATTTCGCTGCGACAAATCCACAGCATTTTCTTTTGGATTACCGTGCAACCCGATCGTATCTTAACAACTAGTTTTTCCAGCTACAACCACATATCATCATTTCCTCGCAACCTTGCATATATCCCGTTATACGTAGGCTCCCAAACAACCTCTAGAATCGGTTGATTTCATCTCAAAAAATCTTAACGTGTATCCCAAGAATTCTGCCCCCAAAGTTGGTTCATAAATGACTGTTTAGGTAAACGGAAGACCTTGGAACTCTCATAACGCCCATCTCGAAAAAACCGAGGGTTTTTTAACAGTTACTTTTTGCGTGCCTTCGGCATCCATTCCAGTTAGTCTCCGTTGTTCAACGACTTGGGTGGCCGGACCTCGAGCTGGTCGTTTGCAAGCAAAAGGCCAGGGATCGCTTTTGGGGCACAGGACTTAGAATGTCAGCTATTTTTGGACTTGAAGTTTTTTAGAACTTAAAAGCTTTTTGAATTTTTTAGACCGGAAATTGTACTAGCCGAGCTATTAGCATTTTCACAAAGTGCCTCGACATTTGTCGCGGTCTGCATCATGCACAAAAATCCCCGATTTTTGCGGCTTTTTGCGAAGGAAGGCGCGCGCCCTTCAAAATGAAGTTTTCTCGCGTGGAGGCATTTTGCTACATTTTTGATAATTCTCGGATGCAAAATGATAAGTTTTTGCCACTAGATCAGGTTCTCCACTGTATAAAAAATGAGCTAGAAACAATTAATACGCTTTGCAAGGGGAGCTACTGAAAGTCCTTTGCCTACGAGAGATCAGCAAAATGGGGAAGGAAAGCTCTTTGAAAATAAGAGCTCTTTGACGTATGTAGCTCAAACTGAATTGGATGAGAGTTGGTATCTCGGCTGACTGTAGTAAACTCCGTAACTTCCTCCGGGCCCTTCGTACTTTAACTCGCAACACGACCAATTCACAGAACTGGTGTTGTGCCTTCGAACCCGTACCGATCGTGCCCCGTTTCCAACCGTTGTTTATTCGTAATCCCTCCTAATTCGGTCGGCATTTGCGTGCTGCGGGAGGTCGAGAGAAAACAATTCCAATGCAGTCGGCGGGTCGTGCAATTCAGCCGGTATTTACACGTATTTGGCTAGCAGTGAGCGAGGCAAAAATTGAAAACATTTGAGGTTACGGTTGGAAATGGAAAATGCATGAACTTGCATGTTGTTCGAAAAGGCAGTTCTGGGAATTGGGAGGGTTTTGTTGTTGACCAAATTTATGTTAGAAATTGCTTTGAATACTTGAAATTCAACAACAGTATATGCAGTGAAAATAGCGAAAATTCAAGCTCAGCCGAGTGGATAATTGCCTACTTTTCGATCTAACTATGCCTGCAAATGTATTTACACATAAAGTACGTTCGTTTATTACGACATCGTTTTGGCTAAAATCGGGCTAAAATAGGTCTTAACGCAGTTTCCGGCACCTCCTTACATTGGAGCTCGACTAAAAAGGTAAAAAAAATAAAAATAAAAGTTGTGTCCAATTGGCCTAGCTCCAATCTCAAAAATCAACCTTTTTATAGCTAATTTGTTGCCCCAACCTTTGGTGTAAAAAGCGGACCACCCCTGCACAAAACATGAACCCGCTAGAGCAGAGCCACCGCTGAATTTGGAAGTTATATTTCCCAAATGCCTGACGGTCTGCAGACTAATTGCGGTCATCGCCGAAATGCTCCACACTCATTTTGAGTCGAAATAGCGGCGGAACTATTCAGACCGGGACTGTGGTTTCATTGCTCGAGTACAGAGATCATTGTTGTTATTGTAACCATGCTGAGGCACAATAAAAAAACTCTAAAAACGAGCCTAAAACGCAATGCAAGAGTGTTGCCAAAATGGCCTGAAAAATGCTGTTCACAATTATTCGAAAAATTGTTGACTAATCAAAATTATTCAAGAAAAATTTTTTTTTGGTGGCTCCGGTTCTGGTCTGGCCTTTGGCGGGGGCTGGACTAACCTTTTGGCTGACCAAAAAGGCTAGTTCCCACTCGTCAAAAATCACCAATTTGGAGATGCCACACAAAACATCCTACCGTCGAGTTCCGAGCCCTACATTTGGAAAGCATCGTACATGCACAACAAAAAATAAATATTCATGTAAAAGCCCCAGTCTAGCCCAAAACACTCATTATTAAAAACGAAGACGGAATTCAAGCATCAACCGTCTACGTGCTCTTCATTGCAGTCGTAATTATTATATTATAATATGAAGAATGCCAAATTTGTAATATAATGTGCGAAACCCACGTTTTTTGACATAGACATTTTAAAGAGGAAGTACCCAAAGTGCGACGCTCAGATTTGTGCCCATTTTTTGATGGAGACAAATTTAGAATAATTGGTTTTACGACATATGTTATTTCGACCGTAGACGGTAATGCTTCGCCAAAAAAATATTTTTTTGTACGAAACTAAAAAATGGTATGGACAAACAATGCTTTTCTCTCTGCTCTCACCGTGCAGCGCTCTCTGTCGACCTCGAAAATCGGTGAATATCCCGACTGTAAATAGAGAAATGTTGCAAAAAAACAGTTTTTTTCGGACGCATATTCCAAAGGTTTCCCCACTGTGAGGCGGAACGACCGAACTTCGAGCCGAATTCCTACGGAAATCATCATTTATTATTCAAATTTGATTGTACTTTCCTACGGGGGATTTCCCTATATAAGGGCCGCTTTTCACTCAATAAATCACTCGATCACCAAACTACTCGGTTTGTGTAAGGTTGTGTCCTAGGAGACTTCAACACCCACAAAGATCGTTGAGTATCTAGGGTACCCCTACAAAGCTCAAGCTAAAATTTTGAGGATTCAATCCGGCCTATGTATGAAGTTTCCGTAAAATTTTTGAAAAATGTAAGTGTCGCACTGGAAGTACTCCTTTTGTTCCTATTTGAACTGTTTTTGTGTGTTTTTATGGCTGTTTTTGCCTGGAACGCTACAAGCGAAAAAAATGTCGGAAATTTTCTATGGCACCGCGTCATGCATTTTGTGCGATAATTCGACAAAAAAAACATCTTGCAAATTGCATTTGGACCAAAATGTGAGTGAAAACACCACTTGCACAAAAGCAAGTTTGCTGTTTTTGCACTTCGTCGCACGCGATTCCCATTATTCTCAAGCGACAAACCATTTCAGAGTGCAGAATTTGCGGGCAGTAGTATCGGTCTGTCGGGAAAATAATGAGCGCTCTGTCGCACCAAAAATCGCATCACCGGCGAGAGGATGAATTGTGTCGCGGAAAAATCAAATTGCTTTTCATTTCAGCGACACAGTCAGCGCAAACATTACGCTCAATATTTTCCCGACGGACTCATAAACCGCACACAGTAGAAATCTTTACGCAGAAAGCACAAACTCCAGCCCAAAAAATGCAAAAACAAACTTAATTTTATTATCTCATGAGTCATGTGACTAACAGGGGAAGTACTCCAAGTGCGACGCTCAGATTTTCTTTAAATTTTGCACACACATCGGCTATGGACTAAGTCTCAATCTCTGAAAGTTTTAGCTCGCGCTTTGCGGGTGCCGCCGAGATATCGAACGATTTTTGCCGCCGAGAGAGCACGCTAAACGTGGAGGCGGTCTGAGAGAAAAGTGCTTTTTGGCCATAACTTTGGCAGTTGGAAAAATTTGATTTTTTGTATAAACATTCTCCTTTACGGTCGAAATAGGCATGAAACTTTTTGTGCCAAAATTCGGCAAAAAGTCCTAAATTTTGGGCGACTTTCGATCTAAAAATCTCGGTTGTTTCTGCAAAGCGCGAGCTAGAATTCTCGCATATATCTTAGAAAAGAAAAATTCAAAATTTGTGCCAAGTTTCATCAAAATCTGAGCCTCGCACTTGGAGTACTTCCCCTGTAAGTTAATTTGAAAATTTTCCCTTTTTTCGAGTCCTCAATGGTCTTGAAAAACCATACACGTGCGTGCTCACAATGCGATTTCCGTGTTTGTAATCAGCGGAAAACAATTTTTATTTATAATAAAGAGGAAATAGCACGAGGCAGGCTTACAGTGTAATGAATTTGAGATTAAAAATGGCCAAAAAAGTATGCGAACTTAATGTCGGCAAACTATTACAAGTAGCGCCGCGACAACTAATATGTGCGTATTAATTTGTTTAGTTCAAAACTCGACGTAACGACATGTGACATGCCCTGCAAGTCATCAGAAACCGACGACAATGATTGCTGGCTATGCGGATTGGTGGGAAGAAGGGAGGTGGAGAAAGTGCCAATTTAGCGTCGAAAAATGGTAGTTGGAAAGGCCCGCGCTTCGACGAAAACAATCGAGAGTTTTGGGTTAAAGGTTGTGAAGAGTTCAACTTGTGTTGCCAAGAAAGGATTCAGCTGTTGTCGTTTGCTGGAGATGGCAACGGCTTAACAAAAAATCAAAATTTTCCGTTGGCAAAAACATGGCCAAAATCATGTCTTTTTGCTTGTAATTAAATCTACTGAAGGCCTTTGTAAACGAGGTATTTATAGGTACCAATTTTTCCTTGCGAAATTGGAAAAGATCTGAGACTGTCGGGAAAATAATGAGCATAATGTTACCGCGCCGAGCACGTCGCAGAAGTGAAAAAATTTGAGTGTGCGACAAACACAATTAATTTTCTATTTTTTCGGATGTGATTTTTGGTACCATAGTGAGCTCATATTTTTCCGACAGACCGACATTTCGTTCCTTATCCAAGAATATGATTACTAACACAAGAAATGAGACGGCAACTCCTCGTGTTAATACATAATTATAGCCTTCGCTTTGAGTAAAGACAACTTCCCTGTGACGATTATTCCTTCACATTGTTTTTCGCAGACTGACAGTGGGATTAAAAATCATCCAAATTCGAAAAAAATTTTAAAAGGGTAGTGAAAATATACATAAATTCTCAAAACTCGCTTTACAAATCCTGCACTAAATTAAATTGTAAAATTGACCGAAAAACAGACCAAGCCGAGGCTTGCGTTCTTTTCTTAAGTATGGTCAAAAACACCCTAGATTTTCTGCACTTCTCCTAATGTCATCTCGCTATAAGAGCAACAGACTACTTGGCCCAGAATAGAAGGGCTGCTGTACTTCCAACGGAAGTACTCCAAGAGTGACGCCTTGATTTTTCTAAAATTTATCACACAATTTATTTATAGGCCAAATATCCATTCATGAAATTTTTAGCTCGCGATTTACAAGCGGTGCCGAGATATTGAGCGATCTTTACCGCCGGGAGAGCACAGGAGATGCGGAGAGCGGTCAGAGAGAAAAACGCTTTTTGGCCATAACTTTGCCAGTTTCGTGCGGAAAAAATTGATTTTTTTGTGGAAACAAAAAATTTTTTTGGAAAAATCACCCTCTATGGTAGAAATAGGCACAAAACTTTTTGTGCCGAAAGTCGGCAAAAAGTGTCAATTTTTTGTCAACTTTTGACTTAAAAATCTCGGTTTTTTCTGTAAATCGCGGTCTAGGATTCTCCCATATATTTTATAAAAAAATTATTCTAAATTTGTACCAAGTTTTGTCAAAATCTGAGCGTCCCACTTGGGGTATTTCCCCGGTTAGCTAAAAAATTTGGGATTTTTACAAATTTTAGGTTCAAAAATTAATCCATTATCCTTTCAAATCATATTCTTAACCCATCAGATATTTTGTTATAACATTGGCAATGATCCTTGAATATCTCGGCTCCTTTTGCAAAGCATAAGCTAAAATTTTCAGGAACTGATGTGGCTTGTGCCTAATGAGTTATCAAAAATTCTGACGCAATCTACGAATATTGAATTAGTGCACTTTATCTGTAAAAGTAAAGCATAGTAAGCAACGAAAGGCCTATAATTAATGAAATTTATATAATTTCATTTTTTGCAACTTTTTCTTCTTTTTATATCCAATCAAGTGCAGGAAAGTTGAAAATTAAAAAACAACCGACTTGATTGCCGGTTACAACCCCGCACAACTTACTATTTAAAGTTGCATTCTGCGAAATATAAAGCCCACGAGGCATGACCTTTACCGTTGACATCGATTATATGTAATTAGCGGGGGGAAATGATGAAAAGTAGATATTTTGAGTGTTGTCGATAACAAATTACTGTAACTCATGCAGAGTTCGAACAATTATTTCACATCCTGCCAAAAGAGTAAATATAATTCGTGTCAAAGGTAAAGGGCAGAGCATATTTTTTAACGCATATACGTATATGATAATATATTATGTACAGGGTGGGGCATCTTTGTGGCCCGATTTGAATTGACTATAACTTCTTTAGTTTTTGGCCAAATTTTAAAATTCTTTTTTTCCCTGAATCGTCAGCCAACCCCATTTTGTTTGATACCAAATATGTTATACATAGGTGAGCGTCATCTACAGTTATTGGATTTATTCTTGAAGTTCATTTTTTTGGTTGTTTTTCGGTTGTTTTTTCGGCCTTTCCCGGTGTGTCCGAAAATGGAGTCCGGTGTGGAAGAAAAGGCTTGGTCTGTGGTTTGGTATAGAAAGTACGGTTCGGCGTTAAATTTTCAAATGGGGATACCGCATGAAATACGGACGTAATGCCTAACCTCCAGATCGCAAGACAATTCGACGTTCGTGGAATAAGTTTCTTGAGACTGCCAGCGTTAACAGGAAACAAAAAAAGCAGGAAAGATGGGTATGAACGGATTTGAAAATTGAAGAAGTTTTGTCAAAATTCCGAGAAAATCCGCATATGAGTACACGAAGTTTGGCCAGAACCGAGGGAATGCCTTCACCATGGACCATTCGACGAACTCTGGAGGTTGATCTTCACTTTTTGTTCTTATTCTCATCGTCGATTTTCGGGAGGGTAAATTCCACCGTATTTTTCTTCCGGACCGTACTCCATTTCTGGACACACCGGGAAAGACCGAAAAAACAACCGAAAAACGACCGAAAAAATGAACTCCAAGAATAAATCCAATAACTGTAGATATACACTTACTATGTATAACATATTTGGTATCAAACAAAATGGGGTTGGCTGACGATTCAGGGAAAAAAGAATTTTAAAATTTGGCCAAAAACTAAAGAAGTTATAGCCAATTCAAATCGGGCCACAAAGATGCCCCACCCTGTATATTATAAATTTGAATACAATATCGCTTGGTCTGTAAATAAACTTGGCTCTCGCTATGAAAATCTACTGTAGACCGGTCTAGAACGCGTGTTTTTAATTGACCGAAATGCGACTAATGACCAAGTAAGCATCACGCAATAGGGCTAAAATAAGCCAGATTCATCTGAGGATCACAGATTGTTTATTTGGAATTTCTCATTTACCGAGAAAATTCTCAAAGTAAGACGCACAGATTTTTATGAAACTTGGTCTGAAAGTTTCATAAATTGTAAGAGAAGGCTTATAAGTTTAACACTCAGATTTTCTCTACATTTTCCATACACGTCAGAAATATCCCGCCTATCAATTCCCCAAATTTTCGCGTCCCGAGTTTTCGAGTCGACGACAGTTTGGGGCAACACAAAATACGATCGATACGAGCTTAGAGGAGGTTCATGCCTAAGAAGGGTGTAGGAAGTGCCTTCGAATCCTGGCAAAGCCGCGGCATGGTCGGCGGACGCTCGGCTAAGGCTCGGCGGAGACTTGCCGAAGACTTGTGCAGTATGTGAAATATGTGATTTTTTCTATAATTATAGCTATTGCTAACGTCAAGTTTCTTTACCCTGAGTTCGCTCAACGATCAAAATTTGCTTCAAAAAACGAAGATCCGTTTATTGATCTGGGAACACGTAATACCTCAAAAATAGATATGAATAAGCTTTATTAGGACGAAACTTTAAATATTAGGCATCCGCGCGACCTTTAGCCCGCACTTTTTTAGAACAAACTAACAGGGGAAGTACTCCAAGTGCGACGCTCAGATTTTCTTTCAATTTTGCACACACGTCGGGTATGGACTAAATATCGATTCCTGAAAGTTTTAGCTCGCGCTTTGCGGGCACCGCCGAGATATCGAACGATTTTTGCCGCCGAGAGAGCACGCTAAACGTGGAGAGCGGTGAGAGAGAAAAACGCTTTTTGGCCATAACTTTAGGAGTTTCGTGCGACAAAATTTGATTTTTTGTAGAAACATTATCCTTTACGGTAGAAATACGCATGAAACTTTTTGTGCCGAAATTCGGCAAAAAGTCCTAAATTTTGGCCGACTTTCAATCTAAAAATCTCGGTTGTTTCTGCGTTCTCGTATCAGTCTGTCGGAAAAATAACGGCGGATCGTCGCGCCTCGGAATCGCCCATCATCGATTGCAAGCAGCGGCTTGGGATTTGATGCGCGATAGCGGCGAGGCGAGACATTTTGCTGCGACGATCCGCCGTTATTTTCCCGACAGACTGATATATATCTTAGAAAAAGTTTCTTTAAATTTGTGCCAAGTTCCATCAAAATGTGAGCGTCGCACTTGGAGTACTTCCCCTGTAAATTTAAAATCGAAAGATGGCAAATCTTCGACGTTATTTTTGTCCAAGAAGAATTGAAGAATGTTCTTTGTTTCTACTATGCAACATAGAGTTGACAAACGCTATCTTGCAAGATCCTTACAATTAGAAAAAACGTGCGCAAACACAACACAGAATGATGCAACAAAAGGCTTGTTTACAAAGAATTCTTTATTACGCAGTATTTCGAATTCGTGCCAAATTAATTTGGCATTTGAAATTGGACTGAAATTTCGATCTGGAAATGACACAACATATGAATCAAACAACCTTTATCCGATTACTTTTTACCGTATGGTTTGTAACTCGCAGCATTTGTTTCCGCTTCCTGATTAGTCACAATGATCACCGAGTTGTCGCGTGCCTTCCGAGAAAACGACAATTTTTTGCAGGCATTTGGAATTTTGGAAAAAAATTATTGAAAAGAATCAAATTATATGTTTTTTTGTGCATGTTTTAAGAGTAAAAGCAATTAAGACATTGTTCTACATAATAGGGGAAGTACTCCTCAGATTTTCTTTAAATTCTGCACACACGTCGGGCATGGACTAAACATCAATTCCTGAAAGTTTTAGCTCGCGCTTTGCGGGCGCCGCCGAGATATCGGACAATTTTTGCCGCCGAGAGAGCACGCGAAGCGTGGAGAACGTTCAGAGAGAAAACGGTTTTTGGCCATAACTTTGGCAGTTTCGCGCGGAAAAATTTGATTTTTTGTAGAAACATTGTCCTTTACGGTAGAAATGGGCATGAAACTTTTCGTGCCGAAATTCAGCAAAAATTGGCAAATTTTCGCCGACTTTCAATCTAAAAATCTCGGTTGCTTCTGCAAAGCGCGGGCTAGGATTCTCGCATATATTTTAGAAAAAATTGTTCTAAATTTGTGCCGAGTTTCATCAAAATCTGAGTGTCGCACTTGGAGTGCTTCCCCTGTAAGAAGGCAACATTTTTTCAAATATAAAAAACCTTTTTTTTCTTTTGTAAAAAAGACATGCCTTATTTGCGTGCCATTAAAGTCAAACTTGGACTTTAGGTCACAAACTCGAGAAACAATGTATGTAATTGAAAATTTATTTGTTTATTACAAACAAAAAATCGTTGTAAACGCTGCTTACGCTGATGTCTAGTCATTAAAATGGAGACTTTCCTTTGTTGGGTTCAACGTTCTGAAAAATTAACAATTCATTTCTAAAAATGCTGACAAAGACTTGCCTCTCGCGAAATGAATTCCCTGCATTCTGAATGGGTGTTTATAACTTCAGTAAAAGCGCGCCGAAGTTGTCTGTTCTTTTGCAGCGCATCAAATGGTGAGTAAAGCACCTTCTCCAGTCCATCACCGGCTCCGTCACAATGACCATTCAACGTTTCTTTTACGCATTGCGCCATACAGCCGAGTCCGCTAAAGTCCAAAAAAATGAAGAGTAAAAATGCGTATCAGTTTGTCGGGAAAATAATGAGAACAATGCCGCTGCGCCGATCGGGTTGCTGAAATAGAAAAAAAGTTGCTTTTGCTGCGACACAATTCATTTTTCCAGCGGCGAAGCGATTTTCAATTGTGCTCATTATTTTCCCGACAGATTGATAAAATAAAATAAAACACTCTCACCGGCAACCCTTCTCATTTTCCCTCCTGCCGTGGGCATTGTACGGATTCCAAGCGCATTTTTGATGACACTCTTTCATAACCCTGTCGGCCAATTCTTCATAGCATTGTTGGTGTTTGGCCCATGCCTCTTCGCTGGACGAGGAGCAGAGTTTGTTGATTTCTTGGGTGTCAGTGCGAGCGCTGAAGCAGCCGTTAACACAGCGTTGAACTTGCTGATAGCGTCTGAAAGGTTAAAAAAATTGTAGTTGCAGAGTTTAAGAAAGGAGACGGAGATTCTGAAACTAACAGGGGAAGTACTTCAAGTGCGGCGCCCAGATTTTCTGATTTTCTTTAAATTCTGCACACACATGGGGTATGGACTAAATATCAATTCCTAAAAGTTTTAGCCCGCGCTTTGCCGGCGCCGCCGAGATATCGAACGATTTTTGCCGCCGAGAGAGCACGCTAAACGTGGAGAGCGGTCCGAGAGAAACACGCTTTTTGGCCATAACTTTTTCGTGCGGAAAAATTTGATTTTTTGTAGAAACATTATCCTTTACGGTAGAAATCGGCATGATACTTTTGGTGCCGAAATTCGGCAAAAAGTCCTAAATTTTTGCCGACTTTCGATCTAAAAATCTCGGTTGTTTCTGCAAAGCGCAAGCTAGGATTCTCGCATATATCTTAGAAAAAATTATTCTAAATTTGTGCCAAGTTTCATCAAAATCTGAGCGTCGCACTTGGAGTACTTCCCCTGTAAACCTAAATTAAATGTTTCCGCATTGGCATTGTGTTAAACAAGAGTTGGATTAAATTTTAGTTGGAGCACTTCCCTTGTAAAGACATTTTAAAAAATGTGGGGCTTGTAATAAACGTTAAATTTTTAGCATTGTCTGTAACGGCGATGACTTTTTTAAGAACCGACCATTGACCCACAAAAGCGGTTGATTTAACATAATCTGTCGGGAAAATAATGAGCACAATGTCGCTGTGCCGGCTGCATCGCTGAAGTGAAAAGAATCCGATTTTGCCGCAACACATTTCACTTTCTGGCCGGCGATGCGATTTTCGTTGCGACAGGGAGCTCATTATTCTACCGACAACGTGATATCTTACCCCAAATGTTAAGAAAATTTTACTCACTTACCTGCAAGTCCCAATGAACTTCCTGTCAACGGACTCTTTGGCCAGGTAGATCGTCAGATCCACGCATTCTCTCAAACATTTTGTTGTTCTTCTATGTTCTCTATGATCGCCAAAATCGACATCAAATCTGTCGTCATGCCCTTCGACCGGCGGCTTGCCCGTGTCTCCCCTAATTTCCCATCGTCCATTTCGACTGCTTGGCGATCCCATTGGAGGGCTGGATGGATCCGGACCATCTACGGAGACGTGCGGATTTCGCGGCTGCTCTGCCCCACGATATCCGACGCTTTCGTCGCCGAAATCCCCGTTTCTCAGACCGATTGCGACATTCCGACGGACTCTGTATGCTACAGTGGAGCCGTAGATTACTGTAGCAGAGAGGAGAATGAAGAAAATGAAAGTTTTCATGATTTAGAGCAAAAATTAAAAGGGAAAATTGCTTAAATATTGCTAAAAACTCATCGAAAAGTCAGAAATGACTCAGAAATTAGCTGACAAAATCGTGTAATGACTAAATAATACATCTTTTTATAATCCATTTTTATCAATTTCTTGGATTATTCTACATATAAAAGTTTGTCGGGAAAATAATGAGCACTCTGTCGCATCGAAAATCGCATCGCCGCCGAAAAAATAAAATGAATTGTGTCGCAGCAAAATCAAATTTCTTTGACAGACTGATACTTGAGTAAAAATATCAAATAAATAACGATAAGGGTATATCTTCAACTTTATTTACAAATATTATGCGTATTTAGTCAGTGAAGTAATGAATATTACTCCTGTGGTCCTTGACTTTCATTCTTGAACTCTTCAAGAATATTCTCCAATATGTCCTCGTCTCTAACGTCCATAAATGAAGCCGGCCTCAGTGCTCCGGCCCATCGATTCATAAGAGCTTGACTGGCTGAAAGAATAATCTCTGACAAGAAGAAACAAAACTCAAATTTTAATGAACCATGAGGCAAATTTTGTTTCCTAAATTATTGGGTAAAGACACGGTCGAAACGCATACTTTTCTCTGACCGCTCTTCTGATTTTGCGTACTCTCTCGTCGGCAAAAATTGTTGAATATCTCAGCTGTTTGTGCAAATCAAGAGTCACAGTTTTTGGCAAATAATACGCTACCTAAACCCGGCATGTGTGGAAAAATTTTAAAAAATCCGAGCTTCACAGTTCAAGTCATGTCAATTTTGCTGAAATCCTGGAAAAATGTCGAAGTTTTCGAACATATCCTTTTGAAATCAAAATTAAAAAAAATCTCAAAAGCAACTTACAAATAGATCTTTTTACGACCAATCTGCCAAGGCCTTTCCCATACATCGGATACGAATCAATGAAAAACGCCATTAGTATTACCAAAAGTACCGTCAAAAGCCATTTCGTCCCCATTCTCTTCAAGAGCAGCAAATTAGGTGAACCTTGTATAAAAGACCGATGTAAATAGTAAATTCACGGCGATAAAGCATATTTTTTATTATGCTGACTGGTGTGTGAAGACCGGTGAATCAGAGAATTTTTAATTAAAAATATGCGTGGGAAGTGTAGGGCACATTTGCGTGGTGTTTGATAGCGCCCGCAGGAAGGAAAATTTATGTCCTTTTATTAGGGAGGTCTATTTTTGAAACGAAGAGGGAAACAAGACAGTATGTAATATCATAACAACAAATAAAGATTTTACGACCGAAATGTCTGACGTCAAAAGGCGGGCGTTCATTTGCGGGCAAAATTTTTGTGGGCGACCATTTCGCGGAGCAGTGGCAGTTGCGGTCGAAGCAGAATGGCTAGAAAATCGTCAAGCCTAAACAAGCCCAGGCTAAGCAGGCTTAAGCAAGGTTATTGTCAGAAAATGTGGGTTCCCGCAAAATTTTTGCTCTCAAATTTATATTTCTTTCTGTGACACGTTCGAGACTCATAACTCGCTCTTTGCAGAAACAAACGAGATTTTTAGGGTGAAAGTCGGCGAAAATGGGCGCTTTTTTACGAGTTTCGCTTTGCAGAAACTGTCAAGATTCATATGAAAATGTGGGCGTAAATTCAGCAATCTCTGCCAAACAAAGATACCGCGCCGGGCCTTACAAATTTTGCAGAAACTTTAACCGTCGTATCTCTAGCCTTGTCCTAATATTCTTTAAAGGGCATCCAAACAACCCTCGGTGCAATAATAAACCGTTTGGAAATTCTTGTTTATCTCCACCAAACTTCGGTTCCTTATATCCATTCGCAGTACGAATAGAAGGAAGAGAAAACTCGATCCAGGGAAATTGTGGGAATGTCCCATAAAGGCGGTTTATTGCAGCTCTGCCTGTCCGAACCTGGACCTTTTTAGGCGTCAGTTACATCACTTTTTCAAAGCTTTATTGGAAACGGATGGCGGTGACATCTCGAAATGGTATTAGTTAGTCTGTGCTCAACACAATTATGACGATTTGTCTCATAAAAAAAATTTATTTTGGTAAACAAAGGGTACTTGTTATAATAGAACACTACAGAGACTCTAGTGTCATTCTTTGTCGTTAATAATCTGAGTACGTGCAGGACGTCCCTGAAAAATCAGCATCAATGATCCAGTAACCGCTCACCAAGCCAGCGTACAATCCTTGACATGACTTTGGCAACTCTGGTAAAGCCTTTTCCAAAGCTTCTTGTACATGGTCATTCAATCTTACCGCATCGTATGGGGAGTAAAATGTCTTCTCCAACGCGTCACCAGCTCCATCGCAATGCTGATTTAGCGATGTGCGGGTGCACTCTGTTACGCATGAAAGTTTGCTGAAATCAGCGTTAAATTCGAGCTCCCTATAACTGTTGTACGACAACTTTACCTGCAGAAATCGCCCACAAAAACGTTTTCCAAGTTGGCCTCCACTCCGCAGTCTCCTCGGCAACGCTGCACAACGTCTTCGGTATGCCGGTCATAGCACTTGCGGAAATTTCGCAACGCAAAATGACTGTTGAAACGGCAACGATCGCTGACTTCTCTTGCCACGTTTTCCCATAAGGGACGGCCACAGTGATGAAGACAGGATGGATGGTAAGTTCTGAAAGTTAAGGTACAAGTTTCTTTAATTATTATGCCAAAATAAATTGGGGCATTCAATCCGTTTGTCGGGAAAATAATGAGTATAACGTCGCAGAGTGAACGCGTCGCCAAAGTGAAAAGCAAATTGGTTCTGCCGCGATATAATTCATTTTTCGGCGGCGATGCGAATTTTGCGACAGAGTGCTCATTATTTTCCCGACAGACTGAAGATAAAGGATCTCGGAACTAAAGAGGAGTGTGACCAGAAATGCAAAGCTTAGGGCTTTGCGGAACGCTACACGTCAAACTGAGGAGTCCGGTGACCGGAATAGACTCTTCGCTATCGGTTTTTTACACTTCGTCTTGATTTCGCAGAGAAAGAGAGAAAAAAGACACGCAAAAACGTGCTCTCTCGCCCCAAAAATTCCCCATTTCTTCCCCGAGAACACGTTTTTTCGCGTCTTTTTTAGCGAATTGCCAATCCCTTCACCGGACTGTTTCAGCTTATCACAGTTTGACGTGCGCTGCCCTCTCTAACGTCAGTCTGTCGGAAAAACAGCGGCGGTTTGTTCGCCCTTTGAAATCGCCCATCATCGCTTTGCGATGGATAGCCGCAGCTGGAAGTTTCATGTTCTCCCTTCTTCCGACAAGGCGAAACATTTTACAGCGATGAAACGTCACTATTCTCCGGGGATTAAATCTATATCTATCATGCCTACCTGCAAGTTCTCTCAAAGTCGTGCTCAACAATTTTCTCGGACTGCACGACAAAGTTCAATAAGCAAGCACTCAGACATTCAGTTTCCTTGTCCAGTTTTTCAAAAGTAGTAATGTTTACAGCTGCAGTGGTTGTTGCCGCAACATTTGTCGCAGTGACAGTCGAATTTCCATCGGCTTCTGTTGAATTAACCGTTGTTGAAGCGACCGTGGAGGGGCTGACGGCCTCTGTCGTTGTAGAATTCTCACCAAGAACAGAATAGGCAATAAGAGACAAGAGAAGTGTGGGGTACAATTTAGATGGGCCCATTTTTACTCTCTACTGGACTGCTTTGTTCCAGAGACCTTGCAATTTATATAAGGCTTATTTTTTGATGACTGGCAATAAGTTATTAGTCTTATAACAATCTTGTTCAACTAAAAATCATCGTTTTAAGAATACTGAGTCACCACGAGACGCAGTGTATTCACTTGGGAAAATTTGGACGATCTTGGTTATAAATATGTAATTAAGAAAGTGTTCTTATCGCTTGCAAACATCTCAACACCGAATCTGAAAACGGCGCGTTAAATGCCCGAGATTGAGGAAAAGACCCTTTTTGATCAGCCTGAATACGAAGAAGTCGAGAAAGGAGATTCTGGAGACTTGGACTTCAGGAATGCAACAAGGATGAGGAAGAAAAAGTCAAGGAATGAGATTCTGGAGATTAGGACATGAGAAAAAAGATGAGGATGACGGGTAGGAAGAGAAATATAAATTTTGTTGACTTTTGCCTAAATTTTTGTTGATATGATGTTTTGATTGGACTTCTGGGCCGTGACCAAGTTCTCAGCTATTCCCCTGCTCTCGCGCAAGGCCAAGTTACAAGCCGGTCAAACTGTGCGAAGATACGTTATGATTTTTTGCCCGCCTAGTATTTAATAGTGTAAATTTGCCGGAATTTGGAAGAAAGTTATTCGTTTTTAGGGAACAGCTGATAAGAAGATTGTACTTATTTTACATCATTATGAAAAGTAAACTTGTGAGTAATTTTTTCCTTCAAATCTTTTACAGTAGCGGAGGGAAGGATTTGTTGCATAAGAGTTCATGGGCAGAAGTTTCTGCGTTTCCACAAGATAATTGAAAAACTGTAAGAAGCGGAAAAATGTTTTGAAATTTGTTTAACTTCACCGAACACAACAGGCCAGATTGAAGCGGAAGTCACGCAAATTCGTTGCGTTTTTTATCTCTAAGCCATGCCGTTGTCTGGGAACACGCCATCCTCCCGGAACCTTCGAAGTTTTGGTTGATGAAATTCGAATTAAAATTCATTTTGATCTTTACAAGGTGGGTAACAGCATTAAGTTTTTTATTTTGGGGGTTTTTTAAAGGTAGCGGTCTGTCGGAAAAATAATGATAACAATGTCGCTGCGCCGATCGCGTTGCTGAAGTGAAAACAATTAGAGCTTGCAGCGACACAATTAATTTTCTCAGCGTTCGCGCGATTCTCTATGCCACAGTGACCTCATCATTTTTCCGACAAACTAACTGTACATATGAAATTATTTAGTCCTACGCATTAGTTTCCGAGAAACCCCGTGCAAAATAGTATTTCGAAGCCATTCTAACACCTGTCCAACTTTTAGTCAGAGCTTTTTTAGGTGAAGAAATGTTTGCTACCAACAAAATGGAAGGAATTGATCAGAATTTGTTGGAGGAATCCGAGGAGTTGATACCAAAGGAGGCAAGTGAATTTTTTTGGTGATATTTTTTCGGCAGCCAAAATTTTTTCATACGAAATTTTTTATGAAGACTTTGCAAAGTTGTGGCCATAAAAGCTTTTCTTTTTTTCTAAAATAACGCGTCTGTCGGGAAAATAATGATCTCTCTGTCGCACCGAAAATCGCATAGAAAAATGAAATGCGTCTCGGCAAAGCAAATTACTTTTACTTTCAGCGACGCGACCGGCGCAGCGACGTTGTGCTCATTATTTTTCCGGCAGACTGGCAATATGAAAATTTTTATTTCTTAAAAAATCTTTTCAGAATGGCTCACAACTCCGCGACGAATCCGGAAAATCACGTGTGAAAACAGTGGCTCAAACGATGGATCGGCTTGTGGCTGCGGGCTTGTTTTAAACCTGAATTTCAAAGAATTTTTCCGATAATTTCAAATCTGTAAATAAATTTATTTATCCGGCACACAATCCAAGATAAATAACCGTAGCATTTTTGCTGACAATTTACAACCTTGTCGATTTTACTGTATCATCATCTAGACTTGCTAAACTTTCCGTGCTAGTACTTGTTGAATTGCCATTCAAAAAATTCTTTGACGTTTTTAGCGGGACTAGACGATCGTAATATAAGATCCATAGGGCTATTGTCGCTAACAAAGCAATAAACTCAATTTGCCAAGAAACAGTCGGCCCATAAAAATGGTAGATGTTGCTGAAAGAATAAAGATACGCAACTTTTAGTCAAGCAAAATCAGATATTCTTAAAATGTGGCATGTATCTCCTGCCTTGATAAGATTACTCTGTCGGGAAAATATTGAGGATCTGTCGCGCCTTTAAATCGCCCGCCATCCCTTTGCGATGGCTAGGCATGGCTGGAAGTTTGGTGCGCAACTGCGACGAAGGGAAAAGCTTTGCTGTGACAAATCCACTTATTTTCCCGACAGACTGATATCAATTCCGCAAAATTTTGCGTTTTAAGCGCTTTGCTTCCAATTTTAGGCTAATATCGATCTGTCGGGAAAATATCGCTGCGGCAATCAAGTCGTTGAAGTGAAACGTAATTTGATCTTGACACAAGTAATCTTCTTGCGACGTTTGATGCGACAATGCGCTAAGTATTTTCTCGACAAGCTGATAGAAATTCCTACCATGTGCGTCAAAAAAATCGTCCTTACCTGATCATTAACGGCCCCGTAAACCGAGCAGCACTTCCAAACATTTGCTGGATCCCTTGAAGCGTCTCTTGTCTTCTCGGCCCAATAATCCTCGAGTACAACGTGTTCATGGACAGGTTTATACTTGGGAATGCAATCCCAATACAGAGTGCGTAAGCCACGTAGAAAATCCATTTATTGACCGGCTTCACCGTTGCGCACCAATCAAATCTGTCAATGTTGCAACCGACTGGCTCGGAAGTTCCATGGTGAAGGTCCGTGTTGTTGTATAGAGCAAGACGACCATTCAGGAAGGGCCACGGGTAAGTCAGGACGTGGAATAGGACCAGCAAAAGTAGGGCTGACATACAAAGGAGACGGCTGTTTAGGCTGAAAAAAGGTAGAGAGTTCCAAAGTTACAGTAGAAGTGGTCAGTGCTCAGATGTTGACGAGCATGGGTGCAAGTAAACAGACTTGCCTAACCTAGACATGGCTCGTCGGCCGGCCAGGCCCGTTTCAAATTTTGCGTCGGCCCGGCCCGTTTCAAATTCGCTTCGGGCCGGGAGCCAAGTCTAGCCTAAACATAAGGTGGACTTCCACTGCAGTGCGTGTCGAATCATAACACACCTTTTTTATTAAGATTTCCTAAGGTTCCTTTCGACATTTTATCTCGCAGTTAGGAGAAGTCATTTCAAGCTACGATTATTTCGAAATTAGAAGGTGAAAATTTATTTCCTAAAAATTGCTTTCACAATCATGAAGAAAAACCCAATACAAAACAACTTTGGGACAAAAACTTCACGATTTTCGTTACGAATCTCAGCGCCAGCATTGTGCGTGGTGCCAATAGTCGCAGTCTCCATCTCCAAAGCCATGAGCTCTGCAACAAGTCGCAACATCGCCACCGTTCGTGCAGGTTTCGTCGCATGGAATCACACGTCGGCCAAATGGTGGGTTGCTGTTGTCCTTGGCGTTTGGGCTTGGCGCAGTGCGGCGATCTTCATCTACATCGACATTTTTCTTTGCGGCGTTCAGCTTCGGATGGTTTGGATTCAGGGCCAAGGTAAGGCCAACGATCAGAAGAAGGACGAAGAGGACTCTCATTTTCAAACACCACACGATGTGATCAATCCAAAGATTGTTGCTGTACGTTGCATGCAGTTGCGCTTATATACTGCCAAATGTCTTGATAAATAATCATGGCAACCGGATTTAAAGCCGGATCCAGTCTCAAATTGATTTCCAGTCTAAATGAACCATGTGGAAAAACGACATAAGAAAGAAGGGTCTTGTCTTTGATAAGCGTTATCATCGTGATAAACGCTTATCGGAACAATTAAATATTCGTAGAAGTAAAATTTTCCGGTTTGTTACAGTAGTGAATGGTGCTCTTTGGACGACACCCTTTTTGTGATTATTTGTGGGTTTTTTCAGAGCACGAGGCTGTCTATTGGAAAACCCCGTTCCGGGCATCATGATATCCCTAAGGTAGGACAGACCCTACTCTTGGTAACTCCGTACGACAAAACAGATATTGTTGGAAAACTGCAGTCGTTATCGGACTGAATTTTGGACCCGATAAGCACTGCCGTTCCGTTGATCTAGATTATCAAGGAAAACTTCTCAGAGTCGACCCCTTTCCCTACTTGCAACTCTTGAGATAAATTCCCGAGTAATTTCTAAGTTCGTTGCAGATGGATTCGTCGCAATTGAAGAAGGATCTCGAGCTGAGTCCCTCCGGCCCCGAAATTTCCGACTCCTCCAAACAAGACCACATTATTGCGGTTGATCTTCTCCACGCCCGAAGGCTCCCCAAGCAAATCAGATCATTCACCCAGTCCCAAGACCGAATTTATCCTCTCCGAAGCCATCTGAGAACCATTGTCCAATTCATCCGATCTCAACCCTCCTTTGTCGCCGGATTTCTCCAATCCGCCTTGGCCGCTGTTCCCCTTGGAGATCTGGCCAGTTAACTGGCTCTTGACGAGCGAATCGAAGAAGCCGTCAGACCGCCCAGAAGCCAGCTCATGGAGCCGTTGAAGCCACAAAACGACCCAAAATCACCAAAAGTATCCCCAAAGCCCAGACATCCAACAACCATCCGATCAATCCATGGGCCGATCGGTCCTCCCGGGACCTGAACATCTCGGCGCCTCCACATTACCGCCCTCGGTCCTCCAAACCGTCAACCCGGCCCGTCGACGTCCTGGCGCGACCCTGAGCCCCCAAGGAAGCCGGCATGTTGGCGATAGTGCCAAATTTGCATAATATATTTGCCTATAAAAGCCGTAACAATACACTTTTATCTCATTCTTTTCTCGTACTCGACAAATAATTAGTATGTTCCCTGTTTGACCGGTCTATTTTGTCTGCCGACTCCCTTAGGCATGGCTCCGAGCCGGGCTTTCCAAAATTTTCCGGCCCGGGCCGGGCCGACTAATTTCTCGGCCCGACCCCGGGCTTCGATTTTCAGGCCCGGGCCGGCCCGGTTTTTTTGAAATCTGGATTTTGCCCGGAAAAAAAGGAAAAATAGGGTTTTCATTAGATTTTTTCATTTTTTCGAACACAATGCTGATAGCGAACGTAAAGTGATCTTATTTACCACTCGCCCAAATAAAAAAATAATTTTCCAGTCAATTCGAAAAAATTTTCAGAATTTCTTAAGTGCGACCTCATAGTTAATACGCTGGCAAAACCAGAAAAAGGAAAAATTTTCAAAAATACGCAATACGCTTGTAGGTTTTTTCAGATCCGACAAAAGATCTGTGATAAAATATTTTTGCTAAAATTTGGGTGACTCTACACAAAAGCTTATGATTTTTTGTAACCATATGGTAAGAAAATATATGGCGACTTAGTAATTTATAAAAATAGTCAAGCGGCAATTGCACTATGTATAGGTTTTGCTAAATTATTGTTTACATTTTGCGAAAATGTGCCATAATTTTCCCTTCATCTCCTGCTTTCTTTCTTTCCAACCTAGTACAAAAATTTTCCGGGCCGAACCGGGCCGGGCTTTCCAAATTTTCCAAGCCCGGGCTTGGAGATTTAGGCCCGGCCCGCAGGCCCGGGCCGGGCCGGGCCGGGCCGGGCTGGCCCGGTTTGCAGCCATGCTTAGACTCCCTAACCTCCTCCTTTCCGTGCTTATCTTGTATAGACATGGCTCTCGGGCGGGCCCGTACCTATTTCTAGGGCAATGTTTCCACAAAAAAGCACTTTTTTTCCGCACGCAACAGCCAAAGTTATGACCAAAAGGCTTTTTTTCTCTGACCCCTCTCCGCGATTGTCAATATCTCGGCGGTGCTTGCAAAGCTAAAACTTTCAGGAATTTGTATTTAGTTCATGCCCGACGTGTGTGCAAAATTTAAAGAAAACCTGAGCGTCGCACTTGGGATACGAAATCAGAAGGTGGAAATTTATTTCTCAAAAAATCGCTTTCACAATCATGAAGAAAAACCCAATACAAAACAAGTTTGGGACAAAAGCTTCACGATTTTCGTTACAATCTCAGCGCCAACATTGTGCATGGCGCCAACGGTCACAGTCGCCATCTCCAAAGCCATGAGCTCTGCAACAAGTCGCAACATCGCCACCGTTCGTGCAGGTCACGTCGCATGGAATCACATGTCGGCCAAATGGCGGGTTTTTGTCACTGTTGACCTTGGCGTTAGTGCGGCGATCTTCATCTACATCAACATCTTTCTTTGCGGCGTTGAGCTTCGGATGACTTGGATTCAGGGCCAAGGTAAGGCCAACGATCAGAAGAAGGACGAAGAGGACTCTCATTTTCAAACACTTCACACGATGTTATCAATCAAAGGATTGTTGCTGTACGTTGCATGCAGTTGCGCTTATATACTGCCAAATGTCTTGATAGATAATCATGGCAACCGGATTTAAAGCCGGATCCAGTCTCAAATTGATTTCCAGTCTCAGTGAACTATGTGTTGGAAAAACAAAGGAAACAAGAGTTTTGTCTTTGATAAGCGTTATCATCGTGATAAACGCTTATCGGAACAGATTTTAATATATTCGTAGTAGTAAATTTTCCGGTTTGTTACAGTAGTGACTGGCGGTCTTTGGACGACACCCTTTTTGTGATTATCTTTGGTTTTTTTCAGAGCACGAAGACGTCTATTGGAAAACCCCGTTCCGGGCATTGCGATGTACGAAAAAAATAGAAATTGTTGGAAAATTGCAGTCGTTACCGGACTGAATTTTGGACCCGATAAGCACTGCCGTTCCGTTGATTTAGATTTTCAAGGAAAACCTCTCAGAGTCGACCCCTTTCCCTTCTTGCTCCTGTTGAGATAGGTTCCGAAATTTCCGACTCTTCCAAACAAGTCGACGTATTGCGGTCCTCGCCCGAAGGCTCCCCAAAAAAACCCGATCATTCACCCAGTCCCAAGACCGAATTTATCCTCTCCGAAGCCATCTGAGAACCATTGTCCAATTCATCCGATCTCAACCCTCCTTTGTCGCCGGATTTCTCGAATCCGCCTTGGCCGCTGTTCCCCTTGGAGATCTGGCCAAGTTAACTGGCTCTTGACGAGCGAATCGAAGAAGCCGTCAGACCGCCCAGAAGCCAGATCATGGAGCCGTTGAAGCCACAAAACGACCCAAAATCACCGAAAGTATCCCCAAAGCCCAGACATCCCACAACCATCCGATCAATCAATGGGCCGATCGGTCCTCCCCGGACCTGAACATCTCGGCGCCTTCACATTACCGCCCTCGGTCCTCCGAACCGTCAACCCGGTTCGGAGGACCGAGGTCCTGGCGCGACCCTGAGCCCCCAAGGAAGCCGGAATGTTGGCAATGGTGTGAAATTTGCATAATGGATTTGCCTATTAAAGTCGGAAGGTGGAAATTTATTTCTCAAAAAATCGCTTTCACAATCATGAAGAAAAACCCAATACGAAAAAACTTTGGGACAAAAACTTTACGATTTTTGTTCCGAATATCAGCTCCAGCATTGTGCATGGTCTGCACCGTCGCAGTCTCCATCTCCAAAGCCATGAGCTCTGCAACAAGTCGCAACGTCGCCGCCGTTCGTGCAGGTTTCGTCGCATGGAATCACATGTCGGCCAAATGGCGGATTGCAGTCATTGTAGGCCTGGGCGTTTGGGCATGGCGCTACAGTGCGGCGATGGTCATCTACAGCAACATTTTTCTTAGCGGCGTTGGGCTTCGGATGGCTTGGATTCAGAGCCAAAGCAAGGCCAATGACCAGAGAAAGAATCATAAGCGCTTTCATCTCGCGTATTTTGCTACAATGGACCGTTGAAGGCGTATTTTCCCTTGCTGGTTGACTTTCAAAACGCTGACAGAGCTTATATAGTGAGTTATTTGCCCGCTGAAAACTTCGAAACCGGATCTGAACTCATCGCAAATCTATAAGTTTAGGTATGATAAGATACCCATCACTGATTCTACCTAAAACTGCACTGATACTTCAAAAGTCATCTGAAAAACATCCGTATTGTTGTTTTGACCGCCGTCTGCAGCAATAGAAATCAGCGGCCTCCGCAGCTCCAAAGAAAAGCAAATATAAAGATAAAAACTACGCACCATTTTATCGACCAGGAGCATTTGTTGAGCTATTGTTGGACATGCTACACCACGGCAAACCGGAATAGAACAAAAATGTCTCTCGCCCAATTTTGAGTTTTGTCCAAACGAACTGTCACAACTGACAAAAGCAATAAGATAATTGCGACTTGGCTCAGAAACGTTGGGTGTGTCATCTCCGGCACTAATAGCTTTTACCTTTGGAAAAATATTTAAAAAAAAATTGCAAGGGAGCCGGTGCCGGACCCAGAGCCCTTTTAAAATTTTCCACGGGAGCTAGGAGGATTTTGAATATGACTTAGCATAGAGCCAACACTATTTTTAAAATGTTTTCTAGTTTTATTACTACTCCGTGTTACTGGCTTAGCTTGACTTACAATTTCCCAACTCTCGTACAAGCTACAGTTGCGTTGACCGAAAATGCAGTGGCACTGAGGAATGTGTGCGCAATCGCGACCACCGTAACGGCTTGGTGCTTATTGAAGCCGAACATTGTCATTGCTAATGGGCTTCCGATTCTGTAAAAAATAAACGTAAGCGCTTACACTTACAACATCAGAGTTTATGTCAAGTTTTGTGTTTCTACTTACGTCTCCACATTGGTGAAAGTAAACATTTGCGTGAACTTGGTAACACAGCAAATCAGGACTGCAGTTTTGTCATACGGCGGCAGATCTTCGTCTTGCTTTTCTAACTGCATTTTTTTTAGGTTATGATATTTATCATTATGTCGGGAAAATAATGTGGACTTGTCCCAGCAAAATGTTTCACCAAATCTCCAACCGCTTCTACCCGTTGCAGGACGATGGGCGACGACAAATCCACTTACTTTCCCGACAGATTAAAGTATATTGAAAATTTTACCTTCCCACTCTTCTCTAAAATCCCGGCATATCTTTCTTGGAAAACGCAGTTTAGCACCAATATTCCCAGCAAACTAGCCAATAGTCCGAAGAGCGCCGGAGTTGTGTACATGTTGAATAACAAGCCGGAAGTAATGGGGATTCCAGGGTAACTCAGAGGAGTGAAGAGAAGTTGCAGAGCTGAAATACAAGACAAAATAAAACCAGGGGTATCTGAGTTTCCACATGGCTTTTAAAATACGAGATGCATAAAGGTGTCAAATTCTACGCGTCCCGACTTTTTGGGTCGATGACAGTTCGTTAACACAAAGTCGGTTGATACGGAGGGTAGGGCAGGTGCATACCTCAAAAATAGGATGTAGGAAGTGCCTACGACACCTGGTAAGGCTGTTGGATGGTCGATTGAAGGCTTGGCGGAGACTTGCAACATGTCCACTTTTTCTAATTTTAGCTATTATTAACGTTAGTTTCCTTTATCCTCAGATATTGGAAAATACACAAGACCAAAAAATTTTTAAAAGAAGATCCGTAACTTTTATCTAGACATTATTGATGTGAGTATATACATGTAAAATACCTCAAAAAAGGTGATAAGCTATCCTAGAACCCGATAAATCTTATTATTTATACTAACTACGCCTTTCCTAGCCTCTCCCATGCATACAACGACGAACCGAGGCGATCCATAGTATAGTTCACTCGAATTGTCGCTGCCCCGAAAAGTCGAGCGTCAAATTTTAATGTGGTAGATACAATCGCAAAACACTAAAAGAATACGATTTCCTTATGAGTTTATTATACCTGGTCCAGTGGTGAGTCCAAGAGCTCCACCACCCGTAATCAGCGCTATTGCCCGAGGGCGATCTTCTATCGTACTGGCCATGACTGCATAGCTTTGGAAGAGCCCGATAGCTCCTAGAATTGAGATCAGTGCTATGTGAAAGATATTGATTTGGCGTACCTGATCCAAATCCCAATGTTAGTCTTGATATCAGCACAATCAACCGTCTTTTAGCGCCAGTTTCAGCGGCTTGAGCGCAAAAGTACATGCAATTTCCGATTGCCGACAAAGTATGACAAAATACCAGTGGAATCCTTAGCCCTTCGTGCCTGTTGCTCCAGTAGCCAACGAGGGGACAGGCGATGATTTGAGCCAAAGAAAATGCCGATAAAACAACCCCAAAATATTGCTCTGTAGAGGCCTTATCTAGCTGAAAAAAACCGTCTATAGTAGAGCAAATGTATGAAAAATTAAATTTCGTCTCTTTTGCCACCACTTACCACCTGCAAATATGGCCACAATGAGCTAAAATACAGGCTAAATTGGATGAAATTACAGTAGTTTAGAAGAGCAATTACAACTACCGACTTCCACGGGGTACCCGGCTTTCGGTCAAAATGTTGCAGCTCACTTGGAAAGGCTCGTATTTTAGTCATTATTTCAGAATCAGAGTCACTTAGAGTGAAGATGTTAAAATTGAAAACGGAGAGATTGAAAGAGTTGATCTCTAATGTTCAGACTGTATTTTATGACTCAATCGTGGGCCAAATTCATGGTTTTTTGATCGTCATACGGAACAGACACCTTAATTATCACATTAAAATTTTGATTGTATGGTTATTGCACGACTCCGTGCAGTCGTTCAAATATTTGGTCAAGTGAAACATCAGATATTAAAATTTTTCGCTAAAGTCGGGTTAAGCGTTCTTATTAATCATCAAAGGTCTCATAATTGTCAGCTACCGCATCGAATACTTTTTTGTAGAAAACACTGACGTCTGCACCCTACCACGAAAAATTTCGCAGCGCCAAATGGCCGCTTGAATTTTGGCATTCTGTTTCACCTGAAAAATGCAAACTTTTTTCGAAGAAAAATGGACAACTCGACAAAAATACATTGTAAACATTGTCCAAGGGACATAAAATATGATTGTTTCCATCTTTTTTGCTTTAGACACCAACTTTTTCCGTTTTTTAGTCAGGGATATTATACTTGACCTTGAAATGAAGACTCAGTAGGACAAATCTGTAGTCTTTTCTGTCGTTGAACTAAAACAAGGTTCTTTAGAGAATTTACAAGGTCTTAAACATTGTTTGCAGCCTTTCGTATCTTAGGTTTTTATCGTATGATCAAAGATATTATCCTTGACAAAATTTTCTCATTTTTGTTTTTACCTTCTGAACTAAACTTTTTGACCTTCTGAACTAAACCTTTTTTGCTGCACGTATTCATAGCTGTTCCTCCATTTCCAGTAATGTCTAGTACTTTTTCGCTTCGATTTGTTTGCTTTTCTCGCGATTGCGTTGCTTTTGGACAAGTTTTGTCCGATTTGGTATTTGTCCTCGAGTGGTTATTCCATCTCTGTTTTCAGTTCAAACCATGGGTCGACTAATCCTCTGTGCAACTCTTTTTGCCCTTGTGGTTGTAAGTTTTGCACATACGCACAGTCACGAAGCTCCACACCTGAAGTACAGCCGGGAGGTGAATGAAGCTGTAAGAGTCGATTTTTTACTTGTTTTTGGATGTTTAGGTAATCGAATTAGTATTTAAAATGGTCCCTATCGAACGGAAAAAAACGTTCAATGCCAAATTGATTCAGTTTTTGTTATGGCACGAAGTCTATAATCGAAAATAGCAAACAGGCGGAAAATTTCCCATAGTTTTGACGAAAATCTCGACATTTTTGTCCAAGGCCGCTGCAAATCACTTCCTTTTAGGCTGCCCGTGGAGAAGACACTGTGCTAGATCATGGACATTCACATGGGGGTCATGACGACCATCACGATTATCATGATCACCATGACCATGCTCACGAACATCATGGACATTTGCATCATGATGACCACGATCATGACCATGAGCACGACCACCATCATGAGCACGGCCACCATCATGAACACGATCATCATCATGAGCACGACCACCATCATGAGCACGACCACCACCATAAACACGATCATCACGACCATCATGGGCATGATCATGACCACCATCATCATCCCGTGGTTTCGGACTTCAAATTCTCGGAGACCGGGTAGGATAAATTAATTATATATGATTTGTTCTACGTTTAGTCCTTTGGCTTTCCTAAACGACCCGAAACAGCGATTCTGGACGTTCTCCATTGGCTCTACGATCCTCATTAGCTTGTTCCCATGCTTCATTTTGACTTTTATTCCAATCAATGTAAGCTAATATAATTTTTGATCGACGCAGTTTCAAAAAATAGGTCGTTATGGGTATTGTTTTAGGTATAAAGGCATATTTTTGCATTCAAATTTATTTTTCAGTCGAATGAAGACGAAAACAGCAGCAATAAGCTCAAGGTTCTCCTTGCGTTGGGAGCTGGAGGTCTTCTTGGAGATGCCTTTCTGCATCTAATTCCACACGCTCAAATGGCTCATGGTGATGGACACGGTCACACACATTCCCATTCGCACTCCCATGCCTCTGGCGAAGCCCATGAGCCCCATGATCTGAGTGTTGGAGGATGGGTTTTGGGAGGTAAGCAAGTGCAATATAAATTGAATCTTTTTGTGTTTGTTGTGTAAAGTATGATGCGGAAAGATGCATTGCTTAATCTTGGATTTATTTCAGGTTTCTTCATCTTCTTTGTGGTCGAAAAGTTTGTCCGAATTGTTCGTGGCGACGAGGGACACGGTCATTCGCATGGTCCAGCCAAGCCAAAAGACAAGAAAAAGCCCGTGAAAAAGGCTAAAAGCTCAGATACTGATCACACCGATGATGAGGAAGATCATCACGAACAACATAGAGCTGCAATTGAAGCGGCAAGACTTCAAGTGGCTGCGTATTTGAACTTGATCGCCGATTTTATGCACAATTTCACTGATGGTCTGGCGATTGGAGCGTCATTTGTGGCTGGGGAAAAAGTCGGAATTGGTGAGCTTGGACTTTGAATTGTTGATTATGTCTTTAGTTACTATGATCACCGTCTTGATCCATGAAGTTCCCCATGAGATTGGAGATTTCGCAATTTTGGTTCAATCCGGGTACTCCAAGAGAAAGGTGAGGAGAATTTTTTGATTTTTGTTTGATTTTTAGGTGAAAAAAGACGGATTATGAATGTATAAAGCTGAAGGGGAGCTTTGAAATCATTTTTGTCCGGATTTCAGACGTTGAGATCGTGTTTTAGAGATTGATTTACCTAAAATTATATTGTACTACCTTCAGGCCATGTTGATCCAACTTCTCACCGCTCTTGGTGCCCTAGCTGGTTGCATTATCGCCTGCTTGTCCTCTGACCCATTCTCCTTGGCTGAACAAGCTCAATCTTCATGGGTCTTACCATTCACAGCAGGAGGATTCATCTACATTGCCGCCGTCTCAGTGATCCCAGAGCTCTTGGAGAAGAGCTCGCTTCTTTTGAGTATTGCTGAAGTCTTTGCAATGACCCTAGGGGTGTTTGCGATGTACCTCATCGCTTTATATGAATAGAACGGGAGAAAATTGATATTATACATCAGAAAATTTTCCCATTTTTCGCCAAATCATGTCTTCTCTTGGAGGAATCTTTTTGTAATATGTCTTGAATATCAGCTACGGTCAATTCTTTGTGATTTTAGATAGTCAATTAAATTATTTACATTGTTTTAACACAAATTTTGGTGGTATAGGGATCTAATATTATTATTTATTTTTATATTTATATTGTTGAATAAAACGGAAGAATGAGCCCTTAGAATGTCCTTTTTTTGTTTTTTTTTTAGTTTGATTGGTTCAAATCTAACCAGTTTTTGTACCTTCTCTAACTTTTGTTTCGCTTTTTTTACAATCTTTTTGTTATTTTTTTAGATGCCAAATGTCATCGCATTGCAAGTCGGACAGTGCGGAAATCAGCTTGGTCAAGCCTTCTTGGCTGAGCTTTGTCAACGCCACGGCATTGGGCCAGATGGAGTGGCCGAGGAAAAAGAATTGGATCGTCGTGATATGAAAGACGTCTTTTTCTATGAAGTAAGCGGATTTTCTATTATTTTTCTGAGTTTAGAACAAGATCTGGAGGATTTTCAAGATGCTACGCAACTCTTTATAAAGGTTTTAGTTGCTGCCAATTCTTTTTTTGCTTCCTTCTGCATGTTTTTCCTTTTTTTATTCGAAAAATTTCAGAGCGACGCGAAAAAATACATTTATCGTTGCGTGTTGGCCGACTTGGAGCCTCGAGTGCTAACGAAGGTCCAAAACAGCGAATATGGATCGGTCTATAACTCGGAGAATGTGTACACGGCGAGCCAAGGCGGAGGCGCCGGAAATGCGTGGGCCAGCGGCTATGGCCAAGGAAGAGAAGCGATGGAAGCGGTCATGGAAATCATCCAGAAGGAAGCCGAGGCCTCGGATTGGCTGGAATGCTTCATGCTGACCCACTCGGTCAGCGGTGGAACTGGCTCAGGAATGGGATCCAAGTTGTTAGAATCAGTGAGGGATTGGTAAGAAGCTTTGTGGAAAATGGATTTTTCTGAAAATTTTTTTGATGTTATTTGTGTTTGTTATGCTCTAAATTAATGGTGAATTAAGCGAGCTTCATCAAAAGAAGTTAAAATAAGGAATTATCGGCTAAAAAAAGGTAATTTTTGGCCAAAATCCCGATAATTCTGGTTTCAAACCCTTCTAATTTCACAAGAAAAATACTTCTATAAGATATGGAGTTACAGGTCGAGACATAGATAAAAAAATCGCAAAATTTTTCTGATTCAGAATATTTAAAATTTAGCTGCCTAATTTTGGTTTGTAAGGGTGAAAAAACCCCTGTACACCTTAATTAGTAGTTCCAATATAAAACAGGGGCATTTGCATGGTGTTCCGAGAAAAGTTCTGAGGGCTTTTTTTCACCCTTACCAACCAAAGTTAGGCAGCTAACTTTTAAATATTCTGAATCAGAAAAATTTTGCGATTTTTTTGTTGCATGTCTTGACCTGTAACTTCATACCCCATTGAAGTACTTTCTTTGTTAAATTAGAAAGGTTTGAAACAAGAATTATCGGGATTTTTGGCCAAAAATTACCTTTTTTAGCCGATCATCCCTTATTTTAGCTTCTTTTGATGGAACATTGAAAATATTTATTTTTTTAGTTTTTAAAGATACTTTTGACATAATCTAACACTAGAAGTGATTGAGACTATTTTGCGTTCGATTCCCCACCAAAAATTCCGTTTTCAGCTATCCGAAAAAACTTCTCCAAGCCTACTCCGTCTTCCCGGTGAAGGGTGAATCGAACGTGGTCGTAGAGCCCTACAACGCCGTCCTCACCACCTGCCGGCTGGCCGAATACGCGGATTTGGTCATGGTTGTGGACAACAAGGCACTGAACCAGGTGGCGGTGGGCAGCGGCATGGAACAGGCCTCCTTCGAAACGATGAACAACATGGTCGCGCAGATGATGGGACTCGCGACGGCACCGCAACGCTTCGGCTCAACGTCCTGCCCAACCTTCCTACAACAGGTGTCGGAGCTCAGCCCCTTCGGCGCAATGCATTTTATTGGAACTGGTAGGGTTTTGGACATTTTTTTTAATTGATTTATGTTGTAGTAGGTGAGAATTTCAAAAAATTTGGAAAGTATGTTTTTTTTTGGTTTAAATTTGTAATTTCAGCTCTTTTCCCCTTCAATATCCCTGGACGACCCGTGATTGCCCCGAAAACGACCAGTTCGGACACGCTGAGACGTCTTCTCCAACCGAAATCACTTATGATTTCGGCGTTGAGCCAAGGTCCCGAATATATGATCTCGGGACAAGCCATCTTTGAAGGCCCAAAAGAAGATATCGATGTTTTTAGACTCAAGATGGATATTAGAAGCAAATACAGAGATTTGTGAGTATTTTCGGCAAGCCGGGTTATTGTTTTATATGGTTTTAAGGGAAATTTTAAATATTTTTTGTTTAGTTTTTTATATAAAAATTTAGAAAATGACGGACCCGATTCAGTGGAAAAAACGTATCATTTTGCATCCAGGAAGCATCAAAAATGTGGCAAAATGCTTCCCTCTGCAAGTGAAAAAGCTTCGTTTTGAAGGGCTCTTTTTGTGAAGGAAATTTCAAAATGAAGTTTTTTCACTTGCAGAGGGAAGCATTTTGCGACATTTTGGACACCTCCCGGATTCAAAATGGTACTTTTTTGCCACCGGATCGTGTCCGTCACTGTAGTTTTTTTATATAATGTATGCATTCTTTGCTTTCAGATTCCCGTCATGGCATGGTATTGGCATCCGCTGTCTGTACGCCCCTCCTTCTCCATACCTCAAGCGAAATCATCGGGTCTCAGGCCTCCTTCTGGCCAACCACACCCGTTTCCTTAATATCCTCGACGAAATGGCCGATGGCTACGACAGACTGTACGCGAAGAATGCGTACATCACGCAGTACGAGAAGGAGTACGGCATCGACTTTATAAACGAAATGGGAGAGTCCCGCAGCAAGATCGAAACTCTTCGCGAGCTGTACAGAGAAGTGGCCGACGGCACCTTCATGACCCCAAAACCGGTGAAAAGAGAGGGCTCCAGCATGCAGAGCAGCGCTGAGAATGTCAACGTTTCGTGAAAATCCAACAATATGGCTGATTCAGATACACTTCAAGTTTTTGACAGATATCAAATGTTTTTTATTGATCTCGTGTATTTTTGTAAATAAAACAGGTAATTGATTCTAAATGTGGTGAGAATTCAGTTGGCTTGGATTGAAATGTCTTGATCTTGCTTTTAATATCTTCTGTTTGGCGATTTTTTAATGATTTTGGTGTTTTTTGACATCTCGGATATTAATCATGATGACAATGGAAAGGGATAAATGAAGGCGGTTTGATGCCGGATAATGCCTAGAATTATGTTGTTTTGTGAATGTTCAATGCTTTAGCAGTGGTCTTGAGTGGTTTTTAAAAATCAGGAAAGGTTTTGGATGGGGCGTTTGCCAGATATTATACTTGATGACTAAGGCAAAAGATTTTTAATTTTTTGATCGATACATTTCTAAAACAAGGTAAAAAGTCATATTATTCCTCGAAATTCCTTACTGAAGTTTTTGTGTCTTTGAAAATAGCGGGGTTTTGCCAACCGCTTGCTCTAAAATTTCAAAAATATTAAAAATCGCCTTCTTCCGGACCTCGTTGCGGAAAAAGAGTCATAACGTAAAAAATAATGTAGTAATTGGGCCAAAAATTTTTGCTCTACTGATATGTAGTATAAACTCTGAATCTACCGAATTTCAGATTTTTACAGTGATGCCAAAAATTTCTACAACCGTGAGAAGATTGATGCCAAGTGTAATATAAAATCTACTCAGAAGTCAATTAAAATTAATTTTTCCCCTATTGTTTACCCAAAAAAGATCTCAAAAGCCCCTACGTGTATTTCAGTTTACCATCAAGCCCTCAGGTTTCTGATTTTTGACGTCAAGATTTGAGGTTTTGGCCGAGTGATCGTTCGTTTCTCCTCTCTGGATGTTCATTGATGAGATTTTTGCGTGAAAAAACGCTGAGTGTTCATTGCACGGGCGGCGTGAGATCGGGAAATATATTCGGGCGTGTTTGGAAATGAAACGAACAGACAAAAAGACCGAATTAAATGTTTCTCGAAAGGTTTTTACATTGCTTTAGGTGAATTAATATTTCAACCTTAAATTTCTACTCATTTTATTTAATTTTTTGTATCTTATGACTTTAAAAAGGGCGATCACAGATTTTCTGATTAAATTTGTGCTCGAGAATTGCGATTTCATTTATTTTCGGTTGATTTTTTGGCGAATTTATATTGTTTTAGTCATTATTTTCGTATTTTTAGTCGAAATCTGGCCGTAAATCATGTCGAACAAAGCGGTCCAAGCCCGTTCGCTGCTGAATCTCTTCTCCAAGGCCAAACTCACATGTCCGCATCACGATCACAGTCCAGCCGCCGGGCATGGAGGCCTGATTCGGCATCATCATGATGATGGAGGTAAACATTTTTTGGGTTCTCAATATTTTTTTACTTGTTTTCTGAAAATATAGATAATTTACTATGTGAAAATGCCAAAAATTTTTTGATGGACCGTATTTTAGGCTGTGAGTATGCTTTCGAAATGATCAGTTCGACAATCCGTTTCGGGCGCGGCGTCACCGCCGAACTCGCACACGATGTGAAGAATCTCAAAGCCAAACGCCCACTGGTCATCACGGACAAGAATGTCGCGAAGACAAGGGCTTTCGTGTAAGGTTTTTTGATGATTTTTATATTACTTTAGGTGTTTAGATGACCGATTTGCAAAAAAGTTGATTTTTTAGATGTTTTTGATGAATTAATAAGTGATAAGCTAAAACTACATGCATTTTATCGTATCTGACTTCATTCTAAAGTCGAATTGACTTGAGTTTCTATGGCAAAATCATCAATTTGGACCTTGTTTTACAAGGAAAGCACTTTTATGGGATATGGAGTTACAGGTGGGGACATACATCAAAGAAATCGCAAAATTTTTCTTTTTCAGAATATGTAAAAGTTAGCTGCCTAATTTTGGTTTGTGAGGGTGAAAAAATCCTCAGAACTTGCTTGTCTCGCAGCACCACGCAAATGCCTTTTCGACCCAGTTTTTGCTAAATCAAAAGCTTTGTTTTGAGCTAAAGTAAACCCTGGTATCTTGAAAAAGCCTTACAATATCAAATTTGATTAATAATACGCCTTAGTTAGTAGTTCCAATGTAAAATAGGGGCATTAGTGTGGTGTTCCGACTAATTAAGGTGTAGTGTTAATAAAATTTGATATTGTAAGGCTTGCCAAGATGCCAGGGTTTACTTTAGCTCAAAACAAAGCGTTTGATTTGGTAAAAACTTTGTCATAAAGGCATTTGCGTGGTGTTCCGAGAAAAGTTCTGAGGATTTTTTCACCGTTATAAACCAAAATTAGACAGCTAACTTTTACATATTCTGAACCAGAAAAATTTTGCATCTTTTTTATGTATGTCTCGACCTGTAACTCCATACCCCATAGAAGCACTTTCCTTGTTAGTTTCTTTCACATCAAAGAGGTGCTTTTGCTTTTTAAAAACGTTTTCGTACGTTCTTGCTCGTATTTCACTTAATTTTCCGCAATTTCAGTGAAGTTGCCAGCTCCCTGCAACGAAACAATGTGAGCTACGACGTGTTCGACGACGTTCTCTGCGAGCCTTCGGACGCCTCCATGCTGAAGGCCATAAACTTCGCGCGCTCCTCCCAATTCGACTGCTTCATTGCGGTGGGTGGGGGCTCGGTTATCGACACCTGCAAGGCGGCCGCTCTCTTCGCCAGCAACCCCGAAGCCGATTTCCTCGACTTTGTTCAGCCGCCATTCGGAAAGGGCAAACTCCCCGAGAATGTAATGAAACCGTTGATTGCGGTCCCCACAACCGCCGGCACTGGCAGTGAAACCACGGGTAAGAGGGTTTGGAATGTACGGAATGAGATTTGATCTTTAGCGGTCTCAATTTTCGACCTCCCCGACAGGGAATGCAAGGCCGGAATCCGGCTTCGCGCCATCAAACCCCTGCTCGCCGTCATCGACCCGCTGAATGTGCTGAGCATGCCGCGCAACGTGGCCATCTACTCGGGATTCGACGTCCTCTGCCATGCGCTGGAGTCCTACACGGCGAAGCCGTATTACGAACGACAGCCGCGTCCCGCAACCCCGATGGATCGCCCGGTTTATCAAGGCAGCAACCCCATCAGTGATGTCTGGGTTCGCGAGGCCCTCAGGGTAAGCGGAAAGGAGGTGGTGAAAAAAATTGTTGAGAAATTAATAGTAGGGTAATTGAGCTTTATTGAGGATGAAAATGGAGTTGTTTGGAGGTTGGCTTCGTTTTGAAAATATTGATTTATGTTTTAGAGAGGAAAAATGACAAAATTTTAAGGCAAAAAATTTTCATCCATGAAATGTAGGACTTACACGGTCCTGACGGGCGACTTGACGGATTTTACAACTCGCAATAAATTTTTTTTCAGATTATCCGCAAATATTTCCGCCGTTCCATCTTCGACCCGGAAGATGTGGAGGCCCGCACGGAAATGCTGAAAGCCTCTTCGTTTGCCGGTATGGGCTTTGGAAATGCTGGAGTCCATCTTTGTCACGGTCTTTCTTATCCAATCAGCTCTCAGGTAAGTGTTGTTTGGCACAATTCCACTTTTGACATTTCGTCACGTTTTTATTGATTTTTTGTTTTTAAGGAAATTTGTATTTTATATGATGGAACACAAGTTTTTTTAGAGTCTTCTAGACATTTTTGTTTCATTCTTGACAAGAAAAATGATTTTTTGACGAACGCTTTATATTGTTTTACCCAAAAATTTCAGGGAAAACGCTACACCGACCCTTGCTATGCCCAAAATCACCCACTGATCCCGCATGGACTCTCCGTGGTCACCACTGCGCCTGCTGATTTTCTATTTACCACTGATGCATATCCTCAACGGCATCTGGAAGCCGCGCAATTGCTCGGAGCCGACCTCAATGACAATGCGTCGCCGGATTTGATCGCCAAAAAGCTGGCCGACGAGATCCGAGGCTACATGAAGGACTTTGGATGCCCCAATGGATTGAAGGTGAGATTTTTAGTTATGATTTTGGTCAAAAGTTTAAAAAAAAAAATTTTTTTTTTTTTTTGAAATTCTGATTTGAAAAAAAAATTTTGAAAATTCGACCAAAAAGTTTACAGGCCCTGGGATTCGACCGCGGAGACGTCGACAAGCTCGCCGACCGCGCCACTGGCTCGCTGAAAAAGGGTGGAATCGCGCCGAAGGACCCGGACACGGACTCGTTGGCCAAGATTTACGAGTCCTCCTTGGAATGCTATTAAGCCTGTATCATACGCTTAGTAGAACGTAAATTTATTCCGTGCAGTAAATATTTGAGGATTTACTGGGAATTTTTGTGATGAAAAATGTCTAAAATGTGGATTTTTTAACAAATTTTTGGGTTCATTTTGAAAAAAGTCTAGTTTTTTGAGGAAATTACGAAGCTGAATGCTTTGTATTTTTGTTAGCTGAGTTTGATACACACGTTCTTCTGCTCGGTGTAGAAGTGAATTGAATCTTCGAGCCCTTCGCGGCCCAATCCGGACTGTTTTGTCCCACCGAAAGGCATGGTCAGATCGCGGACCTGGAAATTGTTATGTAAAGTAATGTTATGATACTCGAAAGTAGAAGAAGTAAGATGTTATCAGCCAAAATTTTAAGGTGATTCCGAAATTATGACGGATTTTATGACGATTTGAAAATCGTCATCAATTTTGGAGGTCTTTTAGAAAAAGTGGAAGAAATTGCCCTTAGGGGATTGTTACGTAAACCGATAATTTTACAATTGGGAATAGAGATAATGGCCAGTATTATCCCAAAAAAGTTTTAATTTCCCATGTGAAAGACGAGTTTTATGGCCACTTTAAAATTTTGCCGAGTTTTTCAGAAATTCGAGGTAAAATTGAGAAAAACTCGATTTGAGAGCATGCCCAAAGGCCGAAATTACACGTAGGTGGTCTAGAATTTACACTGCCATCACTTACCAACCAGCAATTACACCAGACAGTCCCAACTCGAACTCGGTTTGCCACAAAAGTCACATTATCAATGGAATCGCTCCAAACCGTGGCCGAAAGCCCGTATTCGCTCGCGTTTACGCGTTTCACAACTTCTTCGGCCGTCTCGAACGGCGCCACAACCACTACGGGGCCGAAGATTTCCTCACGCATCAAGCGGCAGTCGTCGGAAAGCCCGGAAATGACTGTCGGAGCAATGAAATAGCCCTGCAAAAGTTTTGTAATGAGCGTCAAACACCGTTGTCCTTTGAAGACCACGTATTTTACCACATTTTATTTATAATTTGAAAAATTTCTGGCTTACCCCAGTGAGCGGCCCATTCAACCTGGCAATTCCTCCACAATTGATCTGGAGGCCTTCTTTTTCGGCCAGAGCAATGTAAGAAGCGACCTTTTCGTAATGCGCCTTGCTGACGAGAGCTCCAATGTTTGTTGAGGGGTCCGTTGGACATCCGACTTTTAGCTGAAAAAAGGGTTGGGTCCGAACAGACCATTTTCAGTTCACCATGAAAATATGGGCTTGGTAAGGGGGGACCAAGGCTCGATCGGGAAAAAATGGGAGTGGAAACAGTTTGTCGGGAAAATAATGAACAATGATGCTTCGAACGATTGCATCGGTGAAGGGAAAAGCAACTTCATTTTGCCGCGACACAAGAATATTCCGTTGAATTGCTTGGTAGCTTTTGGCATGACAGATTTTGCTATCTTATTATTCAACAATTAATCAACCTCACATTGTCCTTTTTCTTGCCGAAACAGGTCGGGAATCGAGGCCCCTCTGTTTGACATTCAAAGAAAGCATGTCAACCAAGCAATATGGGATGAAAATAAAAAGCCTAGGGCAGAAAAGTACGGAGAATTTAATGGTAAAAAAATTATTTGGCTACACCGCAAGGTTTTCGCGGCAGGACCCATGGAAAAAAGTTTCTGTTTTTTGGGCTACCCTGTAATACACTGTTCGGTTCAAATCAAAAAAAAGCGCAATTTTGTCGAAAAACATCGATTTCACTCACCTCCTTCGCCAACGCCGCAAACTTCTCCAGGAAATTTTTGTAGATGGCCCGTTGAACGAAGATCCGACTGGTACACAAACACACCTCTCCTTGGTTGGTAAAACACGACCTGACCAGCCCAGGCAACACGGTTTCCATATTCACATCAGCGAAGATCACGGCCGCATTCTTGCCGCCCATTTCGAGCGAGATTTTCTTGTTTAGTGGGGCGGCTTTGGTGTTGATCATCTTGCCGACTCCGGTGGAGCCGGTGAAGGAAATTAGAGGAACCTAAAAGACAACTTTTTAAACCTGTTGGAAGTTGGAATACTAGGCGGGCGAAAACTTGAAAAACAGCTTGCGCTTTGCAGCTGGGAAGTATCAAAAATGTGGCAAAATGCTTCCCTCTCCAAGTGAAAAAAAACTCCGATTTCAAAAGCGTGTCCGCTCTTTTTGTGAGGGAAAAGGCGCGCCCTTCAAAACAAAGTTTTTTCACTTGAAGAAGCATTTTGCCACATTTTTGATCCTTCCCGGATACAAAATATTACGTTTTTTGCCACTGGATCAGGTCCCTCACTTTGTTGGCCCGTCGAATCGGCTTACCTTTTCACTAGTAATCAACGGGTCGCCAACTCCCGGCCCAGTCCCAATGACCATGTTCACAACTCCCGATGGGAATCCGGCATCCACCAGGCTGTGCATTAGGACCCAAGCAGAAGCCGAAGTCACTTCACTCGGCTTGCAGACCACAGTATTTCCGCAGGCCAGAGCTGGGGCCAATTTGAAGATAAGCTGAAAGAGGCTGTCTTTTGATTACAGTGTGCTCATTATTTTCCGGCAGAATATTAATTTATAATAGAAATACTGATGTTTTACCCACCAAATAAACCGGAAGATTCCATGGGCAAATCAGCGCCGCAACGCCGACCGGATCATTCTTGACAAAGCTGACGGTGTGGTAGCGCTCCTGCATGATATGGCTTCTAAACAAATTTTAGTTTGCGAAGGTTTCAAAAGACTTGTCAGAACTCGAACCCTGTGAAGCAACGCTTCTTCCTTGACTTACGGATTGGTTTGGGTTCGAATCGCCGCGGCGAAGAAACGGAAGTTATGAACAACTCGGGGGATATCCATAGTCCTTGAAATAAGAGAGGTTGTCAGTCCGTCGGGAAAATAATGAGCGTAATGTCGCTGTGTCGGTCAGCGACATAATATCGCTGCAGTGAAAATAAACTTGAGTTTGCCGCGACACAATTCATTTTCTCATCGGAAATGTTTTTCGATGCGCCAGAGTGCTCATTATTTTTCCGACAGGATAATTTTTGACTTCATTTTTTAAATTATTCTTTTTATTTCATGGCTGAACTTACCGTGCCAACGTGATGGGCTTCCCTTGATCCCTAGACTCCACTTTGGCGTATTCGTCGATATTTTGCTCCACAATATCAGCCAACTTGTTCATAAGCGAAGAGCGATGCTCTGCCGAGGTGTTGGACCAGCTGAACAGGCATATTTTAAAAAATTTGTTAGTAAATATTTATTTTCATAGCTCATGGGCATCCATCGCAGGGCGCATCGTGCACAATAAACGTGTTATTTTGCACCGTGCATTTCGCATTTTTTGATAATTTACACCGTGCGTTCACCCTTTTATTGAGTTTGCACCGTGCACCCGGAATATCGCCGCGACGTAAGCTTTTCGCTCTGCACAGTGAAAACGGCCTTTTTGTGGGTTGCACTGTGCGAAGAGAGAAAAATGCACTGCGCCTTGGCGACAAGCGCGGGAAGAACTTGAAAGTGCACTGTGCGAAAGTGAAAATGTCCATGCACTTTATGAAAGTTCTATTGTATACTACAATAGTATAATAATACTATAATTTATAGTATTATAGTATGTTGGCGATTTCAACTCACTCCTCGAAAGCCTTGCTCGCCGCCTCAATAGCATCTTCAACATCAACTCTGCTTGAGTCCGGCACCCTCAACCAACGCTTCCCAGTCGACGGATCAACACTATCCAAGTACGCGCCATCCGCCGGCGGCACGAATTTATTTCCGACAAAATTGCTGAGCTTCATATCCGTGTCGTTGAGAAGATACGACAACGCTTGTTTGGTCAGCGCCATTGTCAAACAGTTGGTTTTTTGAGCGACAAAAAACAGCAATGTTTACTATTACAGCGAATGATTTGGCGGACTTTTATAGAGCGCAGATCTGCCCCGTTCCCGTTTGTGCTATGAAGCTTGATCTTTGCTTGCGCATTAAGCAAGTTAAGGGTCGGCGGAGACAACAATATTTTCGAATTTGACGAGGCTACGGTCATGTAATTACATCAAGACGGTTGGCGAAAATTTTTACGGTTTTTTCTACAAATCGCATGCTAGAAATCGCGCTGATTTCTTGGAAAAAAATTTTCATATTCTGTCGGGAAAATAATCAGAACAATGTCGCTGCGCCGATCGCGTCGCTGAAGTGAAAAAACGATTTGATTTTACCGCGAAACTATTCATTTTTTCTGACTCATAATTTTCCCGACAGCTGTGCAGAGAGCTTTGTTTTATCCCTACATGTATACGATATGCGATCTTTGATCAACTTCCTTTGCGTGACATGTGTTTTCAACAGCGCTGTTAAATACTTTACAGCAAATTTTGACAAAACGTGAGCATTACTTTTTACCCTTTTGCACAAAACATCTTTAAAAATTTTGATAAATTTTTTGTGCAAGCCCGTTTTAATTGAATTACAAACTACAGTCAAACTGATCAACAATGTTCGTTGATCAAAATCTCTCAATTTTCATCGAAATCTGAGCGTCGCACTTGGGGTATTTCCCTATTATATTAAAAAAGTTTTAAACGATTTATTCATTGATTTCGAAAGACTACATAAGCAAAATTCTATGTGAAATACGTTGCCTCATCGTCCAAATGCTTCACGGAAGTTTGATGCAGACAGTTTTCTGTTCAGTGTAGAAATGAAGCGAGTCTTCGAGACCTTCTCGACCGGAGCCGGATTGCTTCGTGCCGCCGAAAGGCATGGTCAAATCGCGCACCTGAAAATTGTAATGTAAACTCGTGTTGTGGTAGTCGAAAGTAGAAGTAGTAGGACGTACTCAGACAAAATTGTATGGTGATTCCGAAAGAATTAAAGATTTTATGGCGATTTAAAAAATCGTCATCAATTTTGGGAAGTCCTTAGAAAAAGTGGAAGAAATTGCCCTTAAGGTAAAGTTATGCAAATCAGTATTAATCTATCTAAAAAATGAAGTAATAGCCAGCATTATTTCCAAAAAAGTTTGAGATTGCCCTTCGAAAAACGAATTTTTGGGTCATTCTAAAACTTTGGCCATTTTTAAAAAAAATAAAGCCAAAATTGAAAAAAAAACTCGATTTTATAGCATGTCCTGACGTCAAAATTGGAAATAGACCGTCTACTTTCTACATAGCTACCGCTTACCAGCCAGCAATTACACCAGACAGTGCCAACTCGAAGACGGTTCGCAACAGAAGTCAGATTATCAATGGATTCGCTCCAAACAGTTGCCGAAAGCCCATATTCGCTGGCATTCACCCGTCGAACGGCTTCATCGGCCGTATCAAACGGAGTCACAACAACGACGGGTCCGAAGATCTCCTCGCGCATCAATCGGGAGTCGTCCGAAGCGCCCGAGATTACCGTCGGAGCAATGAAATAGCCCTGTAAAGAAATTCATGTGGAAACTTTGGATTAGAATTCATGGAGTTCAACATGCCGTAAAATGCCAAATTAGGTGATGACTTACCCCGCTGAGTGGTCCGTTCAGCTTGACTGGGCCTCCGCAATGAACTGCGAGGCCTTCTTTTTCGGCTAGGGTAATATAAGAAGCGACTTTTTCGTAATGAGCCTTGCTGACGAGGGCTCCAAGATTTGTTGAAGCATCCGTTGGACATCCAACTTTTAGCTGAAAATATAAGAGCACTGTAAGGGCTATCTGAGTCTGGGCAAACCCCAAAAGGCCAAAAATTAAGATTCTTCTTGTGTCTTAAAAATTCGCGTTTTTTCAAAGCTACTGGAAGCACTTTTCAGCTCAACAAAGCCCTGAGATATATCCTAATCTCGAGCTTTACTCACTTTAGAGGCTTGTGCCACAAACTGCTCCATGAAAGAGTCGTATATGGCGCGTTGGACAAAGATCCGACTAGTACACAAACAGATCTCTCCTTGATTGGCGAAACAGGACCGAACCAGAACGGGCAACACTTTCTCCGGACTCACATCCGCGAATACTACAGCCGCATTTTTGCCGCCCATTTCGAGTGAGACTTTCTTGTTCAAAGGAGCGGCTTTCGTGCCGATCATCTTGCCGATGGCCGTGGAGCCGGTGAAGGAGATTAGAGGAACCTGAAATGCGTGTTTTTGGATATTATACGTATCAGCTGTCGGGAAAATAGTGAGCACAATGCTAATGGGCAGATCGCGTCGCTGAATTGAAAGGCGGCTTTTTTTACCGCGACACAAGCCATGTTCTCGGCGGCGATGCGATTTTCGATACGAATGAATCCTCACTATTTTCCCGACTGACTGATATATAAATATATGTATATACGGTGGGGATCTGATCCAGTGGCAAAAAACGTTTCATTTTGCACCCGAGAAGTAACAAAAATGTGGCAAAACCTCCCTCTCCAAGTGAAAAAACTCCGATTTCAAAAAAAAAAAACTCCGCGCCCTTCAAAACGAAGTTTTTTCACTTAGAGAGGGAAGCATTTCGCCACATTTTAGGTACTTCCCGGATACAAAATGGTACGTTTTTTGCCACTGGATCAGGCCCGCCACTATAGTATTAAGATGTCTTGCTTTTGAACTCTACCTTTTCATTAGTCACTAAATGATCGCCAACCCTCGGCCCTGTCCCGATGACCATGTTGACGACTCCCGATGGGAATCCCGCATCGATGAAGCTGTGCATCAGAACCCACGCGGTGGCTGAAGTCATCTCACTCGGCTTGCAGACCACCGTATTTCCGCACGCAAGAGCTGGAGCCAACTTGAAGCTGAGCTGAAAAAGGCTTTAGATGATGCAAGAGGTTTTTTGAACGACCCCGTGGAAAAAGCGAGATTTTACCTACCAAATAAGCCGGCAGATTCCATGGGCAAATCAGCGCGGCGACTCCAACCGCATCGTTTTTTACGTAACTCAACGCGCTATAAGGCTCGACAAGAAGTCGGCTTCTAAAAAATTATTTTTTTTAAATCTGGTTTACATCATTCATGCTGAAAAAACGATTTTTTTTTACCACTTACGGACTGGTATGGCATTGGATGACGGCCGCGAAAGAACGGAAATTTTTCACTACTCGTGGAATATCAATGGTTCTGAAAAAAAATACTGTCTGAATTTTTCAAGTGAAGTTTTAATAATATTATCTCTAATATTAGGGGTCCCATAAGTCCTGTGTAGTTTTGGGTCGTCGATTTATGCGAATTCCAGTGAGCTTTGAGATGCATTACGAGAAATGTTGAACATACGGTTTTGAAGCTCAGAAAGTGCGCTTTTAAACCATGTATAGCAAGGCTGCAAAAAATCCACCTATTACCCACCCTACCCCAATATTGTACTAGATATTTTTAAAAAATTTGCTGAAACCAGCACCTTCGAAAACCCTAAATCCAGTATTTTTGGAAAAATTTCAAAAAATTACTTTTTAACACTATTGCTTAAGGAAAGCTAGTAAAGTTCAGAAAAAATAAACATGATTTTTGAAATCAGCACCCTCGAAAACCCCTATATCCAGTAGTTTTAGAAAAATCTCAAAAAGTTACTTTTTATTTAACACTACTGCTTAAGGAAAACTAGTAAAGTTCAGAAAAAATAAACATGATTTTCGAAATCAGCACCTTCGAAAACCCCTAACCCAAGTTTTTCCCGAAAAAAATCAGAAAATTTTCACCCCGGGGCCGCCCAGTACGTCGCAGCGACTTTCGAATAGCACAGTTCAAAAGTGGGATGCACAATGCAAAAAACTTTGCGAAAAATTTTGCGACAAAAATTCGACGCTCTTTGGAGAAAGCGAAGAAAGAAGTAATGCACTTACCTAGCCAATGAAACCGGCTTTCCTTGATCCCTCGACTCGATCTGCGCGTACTCCTCCAAATGTTGCTCCACAATATCGGCAACTTTGTTCAAAAGCGCGGCTCGATGGTCTGGCGAAGTCAAGGACCAACTGAAATTTTATTGGCATCATTGTAAACTATATTTCGAAGACCACACTCACCTGTCGAACGCCTTATACGCCGTGTTCACCGCGTTTTCAACATCATCTTTGGTCGAATCGGGGACTTTCAGCCAAGCCTTTCCAGTTGCCGGATTCTCACTCTCCAGATACTCGTTCTCGGCCGGAGGCAGGAACTTGTTCCCAATGAAATTGCTGATTTTTGGGTCTTTCTCGTCCAGCAGGTAGGCTAGCGCTCGTTTTGTCAACGCCATCGAAATTGCTTACAAAATTTTTGAGGCAAAATCTGGAACAAATCAAGGAATTATGGCTGATTGTTGTGCAACACCATGTGTGTCACCTTCAAAATACGAAAAGGCTCAGTAAAAAAAAAAGGGGGGGGGTTAATGGGCCATGTTCACATGCATTTCTGAAGATTAGAGTGCAAATTTGGCCATTTCCGGGGTTTTGCTGCAAAATATCTTTGTTTACGGACAATTTAGTTTGCAAGGAATATCACTCAAATTGATGAGGGCATTCAATTTTTGGTTGTTTATTGAATCCATTTTTAATAGTTGGCTTCTTTTTAAAAATAGAGGTTTTTGTACCAAAATAGGCACGTTCTCGAAATGACAGGGCTTGGGGTACTATTTTCCGGCCTTGTGAGCCGGAAAAATAAAAAAGAAATCGGTACACAATTCCCAAGGGCGACACTTATAATAGGGGGTTTCCCAGCTTCTTCCGTTGTTGGGTCGAAGTTGTACATTGGGGGACCCGATCCAGTGGCAAAAAACGTACCGTTTTGCATCCGGGAAGCATAAAAAATGTGGCAAAATGCTTCCCTCTTCAAGCAAAAAAAAACTTTGTTTTGAAGGGCGCGCCCACAAAAAAGCTTCCCGGATGCAATATGGCACGTTTTCTGCCACCGGATCAGGTCCCCCACTTTAGATTTTCTTTGAATCAAATTTTTACATATATATACTCGGACATAGGCCTTACAGCAATGCCTGAAAGTCTTAGCTCGCGCTTTACAGGGACAGCTGAGATATTCAACGATAATCGCGACCGAGAGAGTTTGCGAAACGCGGAGAGCCGACAGAGTTAAACCCACTTTTTGGCAATATCTTTGTCAGCGTTTCGCGGAAAAAATTGATTTTTTGTGGAAACATTACTTGCTACTGTAGAAATAGGTATGAAACTTTTCATGCCAAAATTCGAGAAAAAACGTCATATTTTTTCATTTTTTGACCTAAAAATCTCGGTCGTTTCTGCAAAGCGCGAGCTCGGAATCTCGCGTATGCATCAAATTTAGAGAGAAAAAATTAATCTGAATTTATGCCAGCTTTCATCAAAGTCTGAATGCCACTCCGCGAGCATCTTTTCCTGTGAGTTCCAGCCGCAACAGCTATTGATTACAACAACAAACCATCGATAAATTTGAAGAAAACAGCTTATTCCACGCTACTTTTCCGTCTCGAACAGAAACAAGACCCCTCAAGATAAATAAATATCAAATTTCCTGCTCATACCCGAGATTTTTTGACATGTGACAGTCGATTTTCTAATGTCACGAAAAAATATTTTCCCTAAAAAAGAATAAACAAAAATATGGTTTGAGACCCCAAATCGTAAAATTAGTCTCTGAAAAGCATGAGAACCCGTTCTCAAGACTTTTCTCGACCCGCGTGTCCAGCTTTTTATACAAACCCTCCCCTTTATATCAGTGATGCGCGCTGGGAAAGTTTTAATTCGACCTTTGCCCCTGATCAAGGTCTTGGCTAGAGTCTACAAAGTATAATCCAAGGCTACATACGTCAATTTGGAGGAAGAGACTTGAGTTTGCTCCGAAATTTGTCCCTTCAGCCACAGATTTTGTAGTTTTAGGTTATAATTAGGTTTTTCTGAAACAATGTCTTTTCTCAACATCAAGGGTCTTTTCTCAACCGATCATCTCCGTATCTTGCGGATCCAACCCACACTGCTGCTTCAGTTTTTCTTCTAAACTGTCGTGATCCGGGGCTTCTAATAGTTGCTGAGCCTCTTCTTCAGTCATAGTGCCTGCCAAATCCAAGAGGTCTTGTTCTTGAACATCGAAGTCTTCCTCTGCGTCCTTTCTTCTTTCCACTGAATCAGCTATGTGCTCGCCCTTCTGCTTTCTCTGCGATCTTCTCTCAGCACTAGTTCCTTCGATTCTTCTTTCTTCCGTCGACATTCTCCCAGCTAGATTTCCTCGGGAACTTCTCTTCTGAGATGTATTGATATCTAAAAACAAAAAAGAATTAAAATTATTACCGTCTATTATGTTATCTCGAAGAAAACACGAAATATCTCCAACAATCTCGTTCAATTCCGTTGGCCTTTCCAAATCCGATTCGAGTTGCGGAAACTTCTGGAATGTTGCCGAAATTCGTCGGCGGCGGTTCGCGCCCATACCGTACCCGGTTCGCGGTTTCGTGCCGAAACTCAAACAATTGTTTGAATTTTCTCCAAATTCGATTTTTTCTTCGAAATTATCAATCAATTGCACTGGTAAAACTACATCTTGAACATCTTCATCAAAATTCTGATTCGCATCTTCTTCAACATCAAAATTTTTCAAGATAACGTCCTGTTTCTCAATTTCGAGCGGGTATAACGACTGTATCGGAATCCGCTTGTCCACAAAGTTTTCATATTTCCAGTTTGACTTTCTTTTGGTGTTTCCGTCTTTTGCTGGCTTTCGAAATCTGACTATGGCTGTAATCGGCGGTCCGTGTCCTCTTGGTTGGAGGATCTCCTTGACGATTCCTGTTTGCCACTGATCTCTGGCTAAAATCGAGTCTTCTACAATAACTGCTTCTCCAACTTCTGGAGTTTTTCTTCCTGACTTCTTGTTCCGTCGTCCCTTCTCAAATTGCCTTAGGGCTAAAAGGTATTCCGACGTCCATCCGGTCCAAAGTTCATCTAATATTGATATCATTCTCAAATGCATCTGATGTAATCTGGTTTCTGCTGGATCTCTATGTGATTTTTGTTTTCTTCTTGCCTCCTCTGGCACAAAATCTGGGTCATCCATATGATTCTCACCTAAAAATGGGCAGTAGTAATAAGTTCCAGCGGGTCGCAAGAAATCTACTGGCCGTAAACACGTATACTGATCTCTGACATCTGATGACCTTAGGAGCGGCCTGTTGTTGACTGCATCTTCCAACATTTTGAATAAAGTTGCGAGTTCCACGTCATCTATTCTTCTCAATTTCTTAGCACATCGCGTGAACGCTGACTTGACTATTCCGATGAGCCTTTCGTAAAACCCGCCCTTCCAAGGGCATCTTGGGTCATTGAACTTCCAGTATATCGTTCTCTCAGGAGCATAATACGCTCTGATTTGATCTTCCGCGCCCACAAAATTCGTCCCGTTATCCGTGATGATTCTCAAAGGTACTCCTCTCGTTGCAACAAATCTTTTAAATGCTCTCATAAAGGCTTCACTCGTCATATCTTCCAGAACTTCAAGATGCACTGCTCTCGTCACCATGCAGGCGAATATACACCCCCATCTTTTTCTCAGTCCTGCCTCTGTTTGAATTCTGTATGGTCCAAAGGCATCAATTCCTACATTCTCAAAAGGTACTGCTTGTGTAATTCGTTCTTGTGGTAGTGCATCTGGATTCGGTTTCTCAAATGGTTTCCGGTATTTTCCCAAGCATTCTGGGCATCGGCGAATCTGACTCATCGTGCTTCTCATTCCTTTTGGAATCCAAAAATTATTTCTCAACCAACACAATGTCGCTCTCGGTCCTTGATGACACACTCTTTCATGCGCATGCTGGATCACCAGTCTCGCTAAATCAGACTTCTGATGAACAAACACTGGAAACTTCCGATTCTTCGACACGTTGGCTGAACCGATTCTTCCCACTGATCTCCAAATTCCTCTTGGGTCTTTTCTCAACATCAAGTTCTCGATTTGATCTTTCGTTGGCGGGTATTCTTCTTGCGCAATTCTGTAGATGGTGTGTTGAGCTTCTGATAACAACTCTCCTTCTCCTCGTTCTAAGTACTCGGGGTTCTTCTTTTTCTTCATTTTATCGATAAACTTTAGGATCTTCATCGTGACTCTGACAGCGAATCTAAAAGAATTCTGATTAAATAATCTTCTCAACACATTCTCGTTCCCATCTGGCTTGACGTTCTGTACTGGTAGGATGATCTCTTGTTTCTCATCATCCTCTTTATTCTCAGGTTCTCCTTCTTGAATAAATGTCAATTTCGACGGCCATTCTTCCGGTTCTTTTCTCAAAAAATCCGGACCCTTGAACCACAACGTCAAAGTTCTCAACTCTTCTGGTGTTGTTCCTCTACTGGCGATGTCTGCTGGGTTCTGATCTGTCGGTACATGTCCAAAGTTTGCGACTTCTGACTTCCAAATTTTTCTCAGCATGTTTCTGACTGCAAGCGGCTGATCTGATGCTCCATTTCTTATCCAATTCAAACATATCGTACTATCTCCCCATAAATAGATCTTCACATTCTTCTGTAACTCTCTCTTGACATTCTCTGCCAATCGACAAGCGGTCACTGCTCCTGCTGTTTCTCCTTGGGGTATAGTGAATTGCGGTTCATCTAACCTTATCTTCTTCAGTTTTCCGTCATCGCCTTTCTCAGTTGCTGCCTTCCTTGGTGTGATCAGACTCTTTGATGCCAATAACGTTCCTCCTGATACTCTGTTCTTCACATTCACTGCGTAAATCGCCGCTCCAAAAGCGTATTCTGAAGCGTCTGCAAATACATGTAATTCATCGCCGTCTTCAATCTGAGTGTATCTCTGAAATTCAAACTCTTGTTCATTCCATGTCGACACTATTTCTAACCAATCCTCTACAAATTCTGCTGGAAACTTCTTCGTCCATCCGTATTCTGGGTATTTCCACATCTTCTGAATATATCGTTTCACTTCCACGAACAATGGCGATAGCAATTGTAGTGGATCGTAGCCCGAATGAGCTAGACTCACGAAATCAGCTCTCGTCTGTTCTGGATTCTTGTTGACCTTCGGCAACTTTATTCTCAATGTGTCCTTCTTGACGTTCCATGGTACTCCAAGTACTTTAGCCTTCTCCTGGTTTCCCATCAGCTTCTCTGGCATCTGAATTTTCCCATTCGAAATAAATTCTCTCAAGTTCATTTGGGCTCCTTCCAGTATTCTTCTCGCTTCTTCTGATTTCCTCTGGGCTTCCACATCATTATCCGCCCCAATGTTTACATTGTCCACATACAAATTGGACAATATTTCCTTTCCAAGAGTACCTTCTGCCTTCTCAAACAAGTCCTTGATTGCTTCCTGTAACATAAATGGTGCTGGTCTTAAACCAAAGGGTAACCTCTTAAATTCGAACACTCGCAGATTCTCAAAAGTCAACGGTCTATTGACATTCTTAGGCATCAACCATCTGCAAATCGCTCTGTGTGTTGGTGCAATTCCAATCTGATGAAATGCTTTCTCGACATCACTCAGTACCAGGGTCTTGAAGGTTCTGCATCTCAACAAAATTCCAAAGATTGTAGGCAGATCTGGCTTTCCTTTGTGCAGGCACTCATTCAAACTCTTGTTGAGTGTGTTCTTCTTTGACTTTGCTGTCGGATCTAATACCATCCTATGCTTGGTCGTCTCTGAATCCTTCGTCACAATATGATGTGGTAAATAGTGTGGTGGTAATGAACCTTCTGGTAATTCGTCGTTCAGCCTCACCTCTTGAATTATTCCTGCTTTCAGTTGATTCTCAATCGTTTCGTTCACTGTTCTCAAAAGTTCTGGTGATCTCTTCAACTTCTCAATAGTTGGCTTTAGTCTCGAAATTGCTAACATTAACTGGCTATCCAGTTTCCAAATGTCTTCCTTAATCGGATATTCTACTTGGTATCGACCTTCTTCATCACGATACATCGACTTTCTGTAAGTTTCTACCACTTCATCTTCTTCCGTCTTTTCAAAATCTTCTTCTGAGATTCCTAAATGCTTTAATTCTCTTACTCTGTCGCATAGATCCTTGATATCCCAATCATCGGTTTTCTTAAAATCAAAATTCTCATCCTTCGTTACCATAACGATTCCTTCCTCGATCTTCTTGGACTTCTCTACAACGATTATTCCACTGAGGGCGTATCCTAGCTTTGTTTTCACCACGCTCAAGTTTGTTGGATGCTTCTCGTCGGTGTAAGCCATCTCCAATTTCGCTACTTCTCCTACTCCGAGCAACACATCGGGTTCTCTTTTGGGGAGCGGTAATTGTATCTTATACTTCTTGATCTCCTCCATCGTTTGTGGAATTCCTGTGATCATCTGGTATGGTTTGACAAACTGATCCACTACCAAAACGTCTACTTTTATCTTCGATCCATCTGTTAACTGGAGAAATATCTGCGCTTTCTTTGTCTCCACCATCGTTGACTTCGCTCTAAAACCTGACATTTCTGATAGCTTTGCTTCTTCAGTCTTCAGTTGCATTCTCTCAGCAGCTTCTCTAGTGATGAAGTTCAACGTTGCATGGGTATCCATCGCCACCGTCAACTTCTCAAATTTCTCAGCCGTTTCCTCACTGCTAGCGTTGACATCAACCGTTGCCATTATAGGAATGTTCCTCTCTTCTGGTTGAGTCTTCATCCCTTCTATTGCTAACATTCCGTTAACATTTCTTTTACTGTCTTGCTCTGCTTTCCTGGGTACTACACATAATAATGTATGGTGATCTTGGCCACATTTAGCGCAACTTGGCGCGTCACATCTTCCTGTGTGTTTCCTCAGGCATTTCTCACAAGCTTTTAATTCCTGAATTCTCTTCCGTCTCAAATACGCTGAATAATGCATGGTGCACAACTTGGCTCTAGTTTTTTCAGATTCCACGGAACCTGGAGTTATCCACGATGTGTCAACTCGATGGAATTTATGGAGAGAGAGAAATGTCCCCTGTGTCAACTGTTTCCCTAGTTGTTTTTCCCCGATGTTCGAGAATGTTCGACGGAGAGATCCCGAAGCGAAGCGCCTGATTCACGACACCGTAACCTTCTCCAAGGTTTTATCCCATCTTGATCAGATATAATTTATGTATGGGTTGTTGTTGTGTCGTGAAGTGTAGTTGTGTAGTTGTTGTGTCGAGTTGTTGTAGTTGTTATTGTAGTGTTGTTATTGTAGAGTTGTGTTTTATTGCATATTTTATTGTATTGTTTACGTTTATTGATAAATTCATTTATTCGAGTTAATTTGATCTTATTCTCGTGTTCATCTTTTAAGGGGAACGAATACAATCGATTACCCGACATCCACATCCGCAACCTTCCACTTGGAGGGCCAAGTAATTTCAGGTAGCAAGAGTGCGGAAGGTAATCGACAGGAGGAACACCGCAAGACCACTAGCCATATTGTCGTTTTCTTTTCTGACCGAAGGTGGAATCGGACAGACGAAAAGTGGGGGCTGAGCTTGGTTTGGAACGAAGACCAGGATTATATCAACGACAAAAACAGGATTGGCACTGAGAATAGCTGAGACGTCAGCTTTTGAGAATCAACTTGAAAAGATGAGTGAATCAACGAACGTGTATACGGATGCAATGAAGAAATGGATGGGAGCGCTCGAGAAAAAAGAAGAGAAGATCAACCGCGTCAGAAAAACAGTTAGCCCAGTCTTGGACGATTTTGACTATTCGAAACCGGACACAGAAGAGGAACTGGAACGTTGGATTGAGAATGTGAAAAAGATGCAGATGTACATTGACGAGATCCCAGAAGTGTTGAATCAGCTGAAGAAACTCACAGGACATCTTGAGAAAGAAGATGAAGACCTTGTTGAGAATATTTTAGGTAGATATGATGAACATTATACCGCGAAGAACCTCGAGAACTTTGAGAACATCCAGGACAAGATGAGGCAGTTAAAAATCAGTCCAGAGATGATGGCCCGCCAAGGATTACGGCTTGAAGACGGCATCATAAAGTGGGACTTGCAGTTGTCACATGGCAGGAGAACCAAACGGGAAAGCGAAGGGAAGAGAGGTAAGGGAACCGGACGTGGAAGAACCCCCCAGGAAGAGGTGCCCGACGGACAGGGACGGGTCGGTGTCCCACCTGCTCATTCGCAGGTGTCTTCTGAAGAAAGTGATGGAGAAGTTGAGTTGGAGATAGAATTGGAAGGCGAACGCAAAAGATTCACCCAGGAAGAGGTGCCCGACAGACAGGGACGCGTCGATGGCCAACCTACTCACTCAAAAGTGGAAGACCTCAGGTATGGAGCAGAGAAGTTCTGGGAAGGTAGAAGCGGAAGAAAGGAAAAGCATCAGAAGGCAATTGAGAACGCAACTTACACAACACGACAACCCGAAGATATCGACGTTGAAGATCAATTCCTGAAGTCGACATCATGGAACAAACACCATGATGAACCGGATTTGAGAACACGAAGATTGAGTAAGTCTCTGCGGAGCAACGAAATCAAGTCTCTGAGGAGCAAATACGAGAAGTCTCTGCGGAGCAAATGTGAGAAGTCTCTGAGGAGCGAACAAACGAAGTCTCTGCGGAGCAACGAAATCAAGTCTCTGAGGAGCAAATGCGACAAGTCTCTGCGGAGCAACCAAATGAAGTCTCTGAGGAGCAAAAGAAGAACGGATAGCTTGGAGAGCACCGAGTCAGAGGAAGATGTGGCTAGGATGAAGGGAAGGACCCCGAGCAGAAAGGCGAGGTTCAGATCATATAGTAGTACATCAAGTGAAAGCGGAAGAGACCGCAAGTCGATTGTGTTGAGGAGAAGGGCCGAGAGTCGATGGGCAAGGTCTGGATCAAGCAGTCGAGATGGCGAAGAGGATCGTCATGTGGAATACCGAAGATTGAAAAGGGAAACCAGTGATTGGAGAGGAAATCAGCGTGGTAACTCAAGTAAATCGAGGTATGGATCAAGCAGTCGAGATGGCGAAGAGGATCGTCATGTGGAATATCCAAGATTGAAAAGGGAAACCAGTGATTCGAGAGGACATCAGCGTGGTAACTCAAGTAAATCAAGGACGAACGAAAGGAGACGTTTGGAAGGACAGAGCCTGCGGACACGTTGCTATCGCAGGTGTAGTTCAAGCGAATCAAGTTCAGAATCAGAGTCCGATGGAGGATCTGATAGCAGTACGTCGCAAGGTAGTCGACGATGGAAAAGATCGCAGAATCGTGCTTCACAAGGTAAGAGAAGACGTAATAGATCATTTAGAGAGAGTTCACCCGACGAACGAAGTCGACATGGACGGAATCGACGTGAGAAAGAGAAGAGAAACACTCTTAAGAAGTCAAGAAGACACTCATCGTCGAGTTCATCAACTGATAAAGATTATGGAAGACGCCATGAAGGAAGAGAATTGGATACACTGTGCTTGTATTCAGTATTTGAGAAAGGGAAATTACGATGTCGATGTCTGCAGTTTGAGAAACATTCACATAGGAAGTCGCCGAATGTGACAGAATCGATGATCCCAAAGTTATATGAAAAGAATTACACTGGATGGAAGAGATTTATTATCCAGTATAACTCATTGATTGGATTGAATCCCAACTACTTGCCTATGCAAAAGAATGCATTTTTGAGAGGAAGATTGGGAAGAGACGAAACCAGAATTGTAGAATCGCTGGATCCTGGAATGGAATCGTTGAGAAGAACATTGAAGTCGCTGGAAAGACACTTTAGCACGACCAAGACGAGTACGATGAAGATGTTAATGGATTTGTTCGATCTCCCGACAATGTACCCAGCATATGAAACGCCGAAGAATATTCTGAGATATTATGAAGCTGTGCTCAGGCTGAAAGATGCCAGATATGATATGCACGATGAGTCTTTATTTGATGCATTTTTTAGGATTCTTCCTGAAGATCAAGCCAACGTATTGGAGTTTTGTCATGGTTACGACAGAGCATATGACCGTGGAGCGGACCATTTTGCACAGTGGGCACACGATGTTATTGTTCAGAGAATGAAGAGGCGAAGATTTGAAAATTACCGAAGAGAATCATTTGGCACTGTTTCAGAACATTCAGAAGATGAAAGCGTTGAGAATAGACGAGTTGACGAGATGATAGAGAATGGCAGAGAACTTGTTCCTTTCAGAAGACCCTTTGAGAACGATGATGCCCGAAGGAGAATGGAGAAGAAAGAGTCAGAGCCGATCAGGAACGACAGAGAACATAAGCAGGCTATAAGATGCTACTTTTGTCAAGGAAAGCACAACGGAAGGATGTGCCGGATCCATTACTCAGCATACTTGAAAAGAAAAAGAATTCAACAGCTGAAAGCATGTGAGAAATGTTTGATGAACCATTCAGGGAGTTGTGATGCTGAGAAATGTGAGAGATGTGGAGAAGATCACCACAAATTGATATGTCTATCGCCTAGAAGGAGAGAAATTGAAACTCAGAGGAACCAAGGAGCAATTGTTATGATGGTAAGTGATGAGAAGGTTGATTGCGAGAAACCAGATAAGCTGAATGAAAAGAATTTTGATGAAGTACCAGGAAAGTTTGAGAAACCTTTTGAGAACTTTGTGCAAAGAAGAATACATCGTCAAGAGTTATATCCGATAGAAATTGAGAAAAGTGATGATGATTTGAAGAATTTCGATGTGGATATTGAGAATGAGAATCTCGAGAATAAGTTTGATGTATTCAGAGCACAGAAGATTTTTGGCCGCCGGCAGGGTCCACGACGAGTCGCAGAGACACTTTGTGTCATGACTGATAGCTACGCATTGAGAAAGAAGTACGTGAAAGATGATGTAATTATCTTTTTTGATAATGAAATTGAAGAGAGAAGCGCCAACGAAATGTTTTTGAGAAGGAAGAAGAAGAGGAAGAGGTACACCTTGAAGAAGAACAAGAGAGCTCATTATGATGTGATCCACCCATTGGAGAATTTTATGACATTGATTCAACCAGATGTGACGAAGGTTATTGTAGTCTTGATTTTGACCGAATTGGAAGATGACGCAGTAGAGGGATTAAACAATGTCATTGAACCTTACATGTTTCTGATGAGAGAGAATTTGAAAGTAGACATGCTTCAAACTGATAATGATGAAAGATCGGGATGTGAATTGAGAAGGAAAGCTAAGGACCTGAAGTATGATGATTCTGCCATCGATGTGATCAAATGTATAAATGAAGAAGGATGCAAACTTGATAACTTTGGACAAAGAATGATTGATCGATGGGCAGGATTGATGAAGGGAACGATAACGAAGCACTTTGTACTTGGGCGGGCAATGTCAGATTCCACGGAACCTGGAGTTATCCACGATGTGTCAACTCGATGGAATTTATGGAGAGAGAGAAATGTCCCCTGTGTCAACTGTTTCCCTAGTTGTTTTTCCCCGATGTTCGAGAATGTTCGACGGAGAGATCCCGAAGCGAAGCGCCTGATTCACGACACCGTAACCTTCTCCAAGGTTTTATCCCATCTTGATCAGATATAATTTATGTATGGGTTGTTGTTGTGTCGTGAAGTGTAGTTGTGTAGTTGTTGTGTCGAGTTGTTGTAGTTGTTATTGTAGTGTTGTTATTGTAGAGTTGTGTTTTATTGCATATTTTATTGTATTGTTTACGTTTATTGATAAATTCATTTATTCGAGTTAATTTGATCTTATTCTCGTGTTCATCTTTTAAGGGGAACGAATACAATCGATTACCCGACATCCACATCCGCAACCTTCCACTTGGAGGGCCAAGTAATTTCAGGTAGCAAGAGTGCGGAAGGTAATCGACAGGAAGAACACCGCAAGACCACTAGCCATATTGTCGTTTTCTTTTCTGACCGAAGGTGGAATCGGACAAAAAATTAATCTGAATTTATGCCAGCTTTCATCAAAGTCTGAATGCCACTCCGCGAGCATCTTTTCCTGTGAGTTCCAGCCGCAACAGCTATTGATTACAACAACAAACCATCGATAAATTTGAAGAAAACAGCTTATTCCACGCTACTTTTCCGTCTCGAACAGAAACAAGACCCCTCAAGATAAATAAATATCAAATTTCCTGCTCATACCCGAGATTTTTTGACATGTGACAGTCGATTTTCTAATGTCACGAAAAAATATTTTCCCTAAAAAAGAATAAACAAAAATATGGTTTGAGACCCCAAATCGTAAAATTAGTCTCTGAAAAGCATGAGAACCCGTTCTCAAGACTTTTCTCGACCCGCGTGTCCAGCTTTTTATACAAACCCTCCCCTTTATATCAGTGATGCGCGCTGGGAAAGTTTTAATTCGACCTTTGCCCCTGATCAAGGTCTTGGCTAGAGTCTACAAAGTATAATCCAAGGCTACATACGTCAATTTGGAGGAAGAGACTTGAGTTTGCTCCGAAATTTGTCCCTTCAGCCACAGATTTTGTAGTTTTAGGTTATAATTAGGTTTTTCTGAAACAATGTAAAAGTACTGCTAGACTGGACTTTTATACTTTGCAGAAAATGTTGTTTAAACTACAACCTTTGAGTATAAGAAATTGCAATTTGTTTGTTACAGTAATCGCAGATTCCCCGCGTAAAATACGATAAAAGGAATAAAAAATTTCTCACAAAATTGTGTTTCTGATATTAAGAAAGTGTAAAATTACTCATTACAACATAAGATATCATCTGATATATAATTCGCAACATTTCCGTCACTTAATGCAAAAACCAATAATTTTGTGACACTTCGCAACAAAATAAAGTCAATTGTGGAGTTCCGTCGAATCATCAAATTTATTATTTTTCTTGCAGACGAATAACTTTTTACTTACATCGATTTTACTGTCAAATGTCGTGGAAATTTTGTGTAAATTGTATATCAAAACACATATCGTCTTTTTCTTAATTTTCAGCCGGCGAAAATGGACGTTCTCAACAAGAATGAGGTAAAAATGGACTGGAACTCGTTCAAAGCAGCCATGCACGATGCTACTGCAAATCCACCATGGCGCGCCAAGAATACTGTCCACCAACAGAGATGGAATCCGTATTCCATGGAGGGAGGGTAGGTGTTGGTTTATATTTTCTTTTTTTAGGCAGAAACGGATGAGAGTTTTAGCAAAGTTAATTTTATTAGTTGTCTCACATACTCATCGATGTTGCGGGAGTATTTTGAACCCAAGTCTTGGACTGTTTAAACCAAGCAAACAGTTTTTATTAGCTTAGGGCTAAGCTTACCATGGGCAATATAGTTTTTTTGATTTTTAGTACCGCATGTGCCTTGGCTGGTTACAACTTTGTCGTTGCGGCCAGTGACACTCGTATGTCTGCCTTCGAAGTCAGTGTTATGAACCGCGAAGCGGAGAAAGTTAATGTTTTGAACGATAATATTATCCTTGCCACCACTGGGTTCTATGGTGATGTTATTCAGCTCAAACGTGTTCTTGAGGTGAGTAAGGCTTTTATGAGTCTCGAATTGATTGAATTGCCTTTGCAGAGAGATATGGTGGTATTTTTGATCACTTTCTTTGTGATGTATATTGTTTTAGTTTGCATGTCTAATATCATAAAATAATGCTTGTATTTCAGTCTCGCCTTCACAAATACCGCTTTGATTATCGATGTGACATGACTGTCGACCTTTGCTCGGAACTATTAGCCAGGAACTTGTACTATAAACGATTCTTCCCGTACTACACTGGAGCTATTCTTTGCGGAATCGATGAAAAGGGTAAATTATTTTTTTGTTTTCTGTCTGCTTTTAGAATCAAAAAGAATCTTTATCCGAAGTAATAGCCTTAAATTGGCCTCTGTCATAAAGAAATGGCATTTGCAAACTGGAAGTTAGGTCTCATGAATAATATTTCAGGCTGTGGCGCCGTCTACAGTTATGATCCCGTCGGTTGCATCGAACGTCTTCCTTATTCTTGCAGTGGCGGCGGTGAGCCCATGATGCAGCCTTTCCTCGACAACCAAGTCGGCCACATGACTTTCTCAGACCAAGCCGAAAAGCCCCAACTCACCATCGACAGAGCCATATCCTTGGTGAAGGACGCCTTCAAGTCGGTAGCGGAACGTGAGACCTCTACTGGTGACAAGATTAACATCGTCATCGCCGAACACAACAGGCCCATCCGGCGCTTGACTATCCAGCTCCGCGAGGATTAAGCATGTCTAATATAACGGTTGATTTCTCTAAATTATGGTCTGATAAATAAATTTTTGAATGTGTGAAAAGACGGGGTAGACTGTTCTACTGGTTATTTTCCATAAATACTACTGATTTAAAGTTTTACTTATGGTTTGTGGTCAAATTTGAAAATGGTGTTGAGAAGCAAGGATAATGTAAATAATGGCTTTGAACTAAAAGATCTTGAACGCTGAAAAATAAGTCAAAAGGTGCCATAAAATTTTGGAGGTCTTGGCCAAATTTAACCCAAAAATCTCACCGATTACTTCAAAATTCGCCGAATTGTGGGTGAAAACTTCCGCATCCTTTTTTTCTGGTCTCTTTCTCTAAAAAATTATTGGATTTTCCGCAAAAAATGGCTTTTACAAAGGTGAAAGGAGAATCTTTTTTTTGTTTTCATACACTCACACGCGATTTTAGAACAGCAAACAGAGGGTTCGCTTGCGATAAAATTTATTTCTTTACTCTCCGATGTTTGATGCGAATGGCTGACGTAGAACAGTTTGATTTGCGTATGATAAGGTCACCAGGCATTCAGGAAAAATTCTCTTTGTTTCGGACCATTTGAACTTCGCTTTTTGGCTCTTATTACTTTTTAGGTATGCATTTCGTTAGACTCAAGTTTTTTAGGTATAAATGTGGTAGTTTTTTTATTTCTTGATGTTTCCAATGTTATTATCGTTTTTCTGAAATTTATTGTTGTTTTTTCGCTTTTCGTGTCAAGTTGAATATTTTGAAAGGTCTTTCGAATAAATCGGCGTCAATATTTGACTCTTTTAGCTTCTCAGCACTTCGACCTCATGTTGACGTAGAACCGGAAAAGCCGCCGGAGCAATGCGAATATCTGACTCTATAATTTATTCACTCACAATTATAACAACCTGGTAAGTAATTTTACTATTCTTTTCTTGGATTTTAGGTGTGAACACAGCGGAGAGGAAGGGAAATTCACAAATTTTACTTCGACTTTTGATTTCCGTAGTGAATTTTGATGGAGTCGAAAGAATTTTGCTGCGAGTTTATTAGAATATTGCCGAAATTTTATTTACGGGTAGTTTTTGCTTATACTCACTGCTAGTCAGCGCGTTTTTAAATAGAATATATAAAATTTATCAAGTGCAATATCTGGTCCCAACATTTTTTTCGAAAGCCTCACCAAGGTCAATATTTGTCGGAAAAGGGATTATATGTTGCTTGTTTTGCAGTGTGATCTCACTATCGACGACGACGACATGGAACCATCGCCATATCCTCGGCCTCCACACTCTGCGACCCACCATTATTCAGACGAAAAGGTCAGTGATTTGCATATTTTGAGGCATTTCGGGTTGTTTTGAGTGGTTTTCAAGGGTTAATAGATTTAATAGATTATAAAAAGGTATAATCCGCATTAACTGGGTCTAACAAAATAATAAAAAATGGATTGAAAGCATCTATAAAGTAAATTTTTATATTATACGAAGGGGCTTGATGATTTTTTTGAGTTGAATTTGAGAGCGGTTGGAAAAAAAGAAGGCTTTTTGGTCATTATTTGTAAAGACATTTCAACGGAGAAGTTTATGGCCGTTCGGGAAAGACAGCAGCCAGGTGATTGGGGATAAAAACAAGGATTTTTTAAGAGATTTATCGGGTTTTATGGCTAGGATAAGGTTATTTTTAGCGGATCTTGTGCAAAAATTTATTTTTATCGCAGCACGGACACCGTTTTTATAGTCTCAACAAAAATTTTTAATGATATTTGTAAATGATTTGACCTTAAAATGACGTCTTTCGGCTAAAAACGCCTTGCCTTTAGTACAAAAGGTGTTGAAAGTAATACAATTTCTTGTCGGAAGGAGAAATTATGCTTCGAAATTGTATTTACAAGGTCTAATTTGTTGGTTCAGCTGTTCCGTACATTGTCGTAGTGGGCTTTTGGACGAAAAGCGGTGAATAATATAGAATTTTACTAGATTTGATGCGCTAATCATTTGGTTTTTCGGGAATCAGAACGGGCGATGTGGCCCATGATAAATTAATGAGATTTTGATCTGGTTTATAAGGAAAGGGAGTGATTTTTTTGGGTGATAAAAAGTATAGACCTTTGCTAAATTGCTAATTTTGAAACTCGAAGAAAGTTTTATAGCGATGTGAGGGTAGAATAAAGATTTTGTGAAGTTTTGATATCATTTATGGTGTATTATACCTACCCATTTTTTGTTTGATAAGAAGATTTTTTCCTAAAATGCGCGTGACCTTCGATTTGGAGACAAAAATACAGTAATATTTGCATGGATTTTTCTATCCTTGTCAATTTTTTATAAGAGATTGAATAAAAATTCGGCTACTGTGTGGGACCAGATACAGTGGAAAAAAACGTACCATTTTGCCTCCGGGAAGTATCAAAAATGTGGCAAAATGCTTCCTTCTCCGAGTGAAAAAACTTCTTTCCTCGCAAAAATGCGGGCGCGCTCTTGGAATCGGAGTTTTTTCACTTGGAGAGGGAAGCATTTTGCCACATTTTTGACACTTTCCGGATGCAAAATGGTACGTTTTTTGCCACTGGATCTGGTCTACACTGTAGCCGAATTTTTAAGCAAGCTTAAAAATTCGCAATTGAAGTACAGTATAATTGATTGAAAAACGGAATTGCGATTGAAATTGGGGTTGAATGAACAAAAATGAGCGATGATTGAAGTCTCGGAAGACACGAAAAGATTTAAAACCCCTCTCTTCGCCTCTCCAAAGAAAACGTTTCTTATGGACAGGAATGGAGGAGGATCCACGTTGCAGCGCGAAAAAATGTTTTCTCTCCTCGTCGGCTAATAACCGATTTGACTCGATTTTTTGTTTTCATTAGATGGAACAGTGGAAACTGCTGATTTTTCGGTTAATCTCGGTGTTTGTTTTTGAATGTTGACCTCGAACGGGGGGATTATTAGACTTATAAAAGGTTGATGGAAACGAACGTGAAAGTTTTTTTTTTTGTTTTTTACAGTTTTCGGTAGAGGTTTGAGCGGTTCTTTGATGGATAGAGGCTGTAAATGGAATTGTTGGCCGTTTTGTTCGATAATTACGGTGGTTGTCCCGGTGCAGATTGTACAGTGACGGACCTGATCCAGAGGCAAGAAACTTACCATTTTACATCCGGGAAGTATCAAAAATGTGGCAAAATGCTTCTCCAAGTGAAAAGACTTCGTTTTGAAGGGCGCGCCCTTCCCCCCAAGGGCCCGTTTTTGAAATCGGAGTTTTTTTTCACTTGGAGAGGGAGGTATTTTGCCATTTTTTTGATACTTCCCGGATGCAAAGTGGTATGTTTTTTGCCATTGGATCAGGTCCGCCACGGTAATTGAAATCATTTTGAGATGTTCTGTGTTTTTCTTTCGAATTTGTCACGTGAAGCTCGAACTAGGCGTGTGACGTCCTCTGTCTGACTTGTGGTCCTCTTTTTGATTGGAATGAAGTGTTTCCAACACAAACGGTTATTCCTTTGACTCTTGAATTTTTGCTGACTTCAATACGATGGGCTTTTATCCATTTGTTGTAGGCTTTTGGCCTTTTCGTCGTTTTTCTCCAGCTGCACTGCTTGGCTGTGTTGTATAGTTGTCGTTTCGGTTGTTCCTCCAAATGTGTTGCTCATTTTCGTTCCATACAAAGTTGCTTTATTCAAAAGAACGCCGACTTCTCTCGCTCATTGAAGTCACTTCCCTCTTTTATCTCAAGTCTGTAAAGCTGAAAAAAATACTCGTTTATTTGTAAACTGTTTACAGTCCTTCGAAACTACTGTAAATTTAGTTCTGAACACGTTATTCATAGCGAGAGATTTTTTTGTATTTGCTCAACACTTGAAATTCAAATGGGATTGTCGTTTTGTGCAGCCACAAGACCTCGCGTTTGCGTACGTGTGATATTGGCTGAGAAAATGTAAATTAAAATGATAATTGTGCATAAGACGTTCGAAAAGAAGGGCGAGAACGGAGGTATTTTTTTCAAAAAAAGGATACTTCTTTGACCTACTTTGGCGGAATAGGTTGAAGTTTGCGAGAAAAGATTAAATTGAGGGAGTTCTTGGAGGGATTCTCGGTGTGTTTGCGGGGATAAGCTGCCGTTTTTGGAGTATAGAAGGCGGTCTTCTTGAGATATAAGTGTAATAATTGTGTAAGATGTCTTATAAGAGAGTTTATAAGCGTGTTTTGGCTTTCTTACAAGGATTATTTCGAATTACAAACTTTTTTCGTCTTCTACGGGGTTGTCGTTGTCCATTTTGTACAACGAACGCCTTGCCGAAGGAGCGGGGTGTTTGTTATACGAATTTCTTCTTCTGTAAGACCCGGGTAAGCTTGTAAGATCCTGTGAAGGTCTTTATTGCCTAGGATTACACACTGAGAAGGAATTTTGATGGTTCATCTTGGCTCTGTTTTCAAAACATTTTATGAATAATCAAGGAAATGGCTTTATCGTCACTTTTTTTTGTCATCCTAACATTGTTATTGTGGGGTAAATCTGCTGTCGGATTTGCGATGAACATCTTCCATTTCGCCCCACCGTGATTCCTCTTTCTTCGCCCTTGAAAAGTCGCTGTGCTTTTGTAAAGAACCCCATCCTTTTTGCAGTAATTCTCCTTCCTTGTTATTTTTGGATGCTGTTCGTCTTCCCCGGGATGGGCGTAGGAGGCCTGTAAACGGTTCATTTTTACACGTGTAGAAAAAGAGATAAACTTTCTGGGAAACCCGTAAAACCGGTAACACCATTTTACTTTCCTTTCTTGATTGGAATTGTAAAGTTTGTGATTTTTTCAGTTGCGCCTTGCTTGTTATTCATCAAATTTGTGGGTCAGATTCGTTTTTTCGGACAAAGACTTTTCGCACTTTTTCTGCAGCCCCCTAACTCGTTTATTCACGCTGAAGATTCATATCGAAAAAGCAAATCGTTTTTGCTGATCAGGAGCGGGCTTGTGACTGACTCCAGTCTGTTTAACAAAGTCATTTTGTTTTTTTGAGATTTGAATTTTTCGATAAGAGATTTTTTTGCAGAGTTAGCGGAGTTTGAGAAGAACTTGGACCCTTTGTACCGCTTTTACGCCAACAACGAATTTTTTACGCCAATAAAGAAGTTTTGAAAAAAACGAGCTGCAAAGACGGCCGATTTTTAATAAGCATCAAATTTTGCATTTTTTCTTCGACCCTTTTGAACTTTACCTTCGAGTCTGGTCAATAATCGATGAGTTACCCAAAATTGATTTCGTAAGCTAATATTTTTTTGATAAGAAATTACCTTGTGATAAAGTTAACAATATTGTCGGATGCTCGTCTGCGATAAGAAGTCATCAGCAGCTCCTACATGCTACGAATCTCGTGTTTTTTTCCATTCATTTCATAGATAATTTGTTTTTTGCAAATTAAATATGTTTTGTTTTGCAAGCAAATTATTTGCACTAAAAGTGATGAATCGTGTCTGTTTTTTCAGAAAGTCTGACGGACTTTTTGTGTCGAGACTTAATGGTCGCTACTTTTTATTACTCCGCTAAATTTTTTTGTTTGAGAAATGAAGCTTTATTGGAGAAAGATTTTTAGGTTGTTGCGAAATATTATACTTATCAGCAAGATTTTTTTGTTCACTGTATTTAAAGGGCATACAAAAAATATTGAAATGATCGGAAATTTAATGTCGAACCCGTGGTTTAACTTATGGCGTCACTATTTTTTACATTTTTTTAACACGCTTATGTGTTTTCACCACTTTCTCGGCTCTTTTCTCGGCTGATTGACAAGTTTGCATCGCCAGTTGGACCCTCTAGAACTGTCATTCCTGCCAATCACGTTAAAAAGTGTCTCAGGACTCTCTGACCCCACTAAACTATGCGATAAACTCCTCCCCCACTAGTGCCTGAAACTCCCTGCTCAAAGAATTCCCCCCCACATGGTTTCGCTCGTGATTTGCGCTTGATTACAACGATCCCGAAACTTTTTACTCATTCTTACAGTACAGTTATTGCTGCCTATTATTTCGGCGGGTTTAATGCTCCCCCACCGACGATTCACGCTTCATGGCAGCGCAGAAGGCTAAAGTCCCAAATGCGAGAACGGAGCGGTGCTTCCCATTCAACGTGAAGTCCACGAAAATTCGAATGAAACTCCCACAGTTACGAGTGTTTTATGTTAGTGTGGTGCTTGGTCTCGCGCTCTTTTGCGCAGTAAATGCGTCCAGATACTCTCTAGTCTACGTTCTCTATGGGTAAGAGGAAAAATGGGTAAAATAGGGTTCGAGGAAGAATTCGTATTACTTTAGGTGAACAATTGAGATTCTCGCTCATAAAATTGAAAAAACGGATGCTTGTTGACTCAAAATTGATGCAAAATCAAAGATTATAAGCTAGTTTTAAGTTACAATAAGATTTTTTTAAGAGAAGTGTCCTTGTGGGTTCAGAACGACACCTGTTTGGTATAAACTATAAAAAAATGAAAAAATCTTGAGTTTAGTCTGGCAAAATAGGTTCGAACTCACAAAGAAGATTACAAAGAAGAACTACAGTGGGAGACTTGATCCGGTGGCAAAAAACGTACCATTTTGCATCCGGGAATTATCAAAAATGTGCCAAAATGCTTAACTCTCCAAGTAAAAAAAACTCCGTTTTGAAGGGCTCCCTCACAAAAAGAGCGGGCGCGCTTTTGAAGTTGGAGTTTTTTCACTTGGAGAGGGAAGCATTTTGCCACATTTTTGATGCTTCCCGGATACAAAATGGTACGTTTTTTGCCACTGGATCAGGTCCCCACTGTATTACGGTGATACGATGAGTAAACTTGCGAAAAAATGTAATTATTTTTGAGTGTAATCTTACTTTAGACATAAAAATGCAAGTAAAAAATATTTTTTTTATAAAATTTTTGATAACTTCAGACATGATCTCAACAAATGCTCGTCTAGTCAAGACCCTATCAACACCCTGGAACCTTCCACGGAACAGGATCTAGCCACGAATTTCACCGAAATCATCAATTCCTCCTTTGAAATTGAGCAAATTCCCCCGAAAACTGTAGAAGACGAGTCGAAGAAGGCTCAGGAAAAACTAGAATCGGCCGATAAAGGTGAGTAAATTGACAGGGGAAGTACCCCAAGTGCGACGCTCAGATTTTGATGAAACTTGGCACAAATTTAGAATGATTTTTTCTAAAATATATGCGAGAATCCTAGCTCGCGCTTTGCAGAAACAACCGAGATTTTTAGATCGAAAGTTGGCGAAAATTTGACACTTTTTGCCAAATTTCGGCACGAATATTTTCATGCCTACTTCTACTGTCAAGGATAATGTTTCTACAAAAAATCAATTTTTTCCGCACGAAACTGCCAAAGTTATGGCCAAAAAGCGCTTTTCTATCTGACCGCTCTCCACGTTTAGCCTGCTCTCTCGGCGGCAAAAATCGTTCTATATCACGGCGTCGCCCGCAAAGCGCGAGCTAAAACTTTCAGGAATTGATATTTAGCCTATGCCCGAAGCGTATGCAAAATTTAAAGAAAATCTGAGCGTCGCACTTGGGGTACTTCCCTTGTGAGTTGTGTTGTTTGTTCGGAAGTTTAGGTAATTTAGAGGAGATTTTTCAGCGTTTTGAGTTTGTTGATTGAACCGCTTTATTTTAGCCCAACAAACCGATCAAAAACCTTCGACGCCCCCTCCGATTGCCACTTTCGAGGAATGGACGAAAGAAAAATTGATGCACAAGGACAAGAAAAAGCGTCAGCAGAATGGCACGGACAAACGGAACGACCAAATCAATGTGAAAATCAACGAATCGGCGAAAAATGTGGAGGAAAAGTCGGAACATCCCGAAAAACCAAAGTCAGAAGAATCCCCAAAGCCCGAGGACAAGCTGACAACAACGGAAAAGAAGGTTGAAACCACCACAAATCCACCGGTTTTGCCTGTGATCCAACCCAAACGGAATTACGCCTCCAAGGAATGCGGCGCCAAAGTAATTCATGCAAATGAAGAAGCGGAACATGTGAAAGCAGTGTTGAATGATCGAGAAAGAGACGAATACGCAAGGAATCCCTGCGAAAAGGCCAAAAACAAGTTCATTATCATCGAACTCTGCGAGACTATTCAGGTGGGAAAGAGTGACTTTAATTTTTACGAGATTTTTGTAATTTTTTTGATTATTTTTGATGAATGTTTAGATTTTTTTGATGATTTGTGTCTTGAAATTTGGCTTATGGTGTTTAAAAACTGGGGATTCAGTGATTTTTTTTTTGAATTTGGATTACTGTAATTTTGTGGTTTCCCAGTTTCTTACGTTTTCGGGCTGAAGATGTACAGTGGGGAACCTGTTCAATTCAATTTATTCACTAATCACATGTATAAAAGCATGGAGTGAATCAGTTTGGTTTCCATTGTCTGGTCAGTATAAGATCCCTCCATCGTGGGCCATGGTGTTTTCGAAACTCGTCGGTCCATCTCGTCCGTGGGCGGCCAAGTTGTCTTGTGTATGGGGGTGCCCATTCCAGCAGTCTCTGGTACCATCTTCGTTCGTCTTTCCTAAGCTCCATCTTTGTCATGTAGTTCCATTTTCGCTTCTTTGCTTCCATACATACATCCTTCAATCCAGTTCGAGCTCGGATATCTTCGTGGTTTATATGGTCCCTCAAAGATATACCCAGCATCCTTCGTTCCATTGAGCGTTGGCAACGCATTAACTTTTCCTGTGCATTTTTGGTCAGTGCCCATGTCTCGCAGCCATATAATAATACCGGAAGAATGCACATGTGAAAGTATTTTCGCTTTATGCTAATGTCGGTTAGCCGGTGAGTCAAAAGGCTGCTTACTTGACGGTAGGAATTCCAAGCGGAAGAAATCCTCCTTGAAATTTCCGTGATGTGTTGTCGTCTTAATGTTATCTCATGCCCAAGGTATACAAATTTGTCTACCTTTTCAATTGGTGTATTTTGAAATGACATGTCAAAAGGGGTTGAACACGTTCCCATCCACTTTGTCTTTGAGGCATTGATTTTCAATCCAATTTCTGTCGCTGCTGTTGCCAGTTTTTCAACCATCCTTTTAAGCTGGGTTTGTGTGCTAGATACGAGGACAACGTCATCAGCATATGCTAGGTATTTCATGCGATTATCGCCGACAATAATACCATCATTTCCCCAATCTATCCGATCTAGACAGTACTGCAGTGTCATAATAAACAACAGCGGCGAGAGGGAGTCACCTTGTCGGACGCCTCTGTTTACGTCAAAGTCTGCTTCGCAATCACCAAGAATCACAGACGCAGTTCCACTTAGGTACAGTTGTTGTACCATTCTTTTTGTACCTGGATCGATCTGGTAGTAATCTAATGCCTGCCAAATTGCCGAGAATTCAATGCTATCAAACGCTTTTTGAAAGTCAACAAAAAGCATTTGAAGAGGCCGACTCCATTCCGCAGTTTTTTCTATTAGAAGATTCACTGCGTGAACGTGATCTACCGTGCTGTATGCCTTTCTAAACCCAGCCTGCTCGCATGGGATCCGACAAGTTGCTATTAGGTTGTATAATATGTTATGACCATTTTCTTGCAAACGTTTGAAGTCGATTATTTCCTAGCTCAGATCCCTACTTAGTTCAACATACTTATAGACTAATAGAGGGCTTATCGAAGTTTCATCTAGTGCATATTGCAAAGTCTTACGGCATAGCCGCGATTTTCTATTGCTAAAAACTCGGAAGTGCCCCGATTTTGGCGGGGTACGAAACAACTCAAGTCACGTCTCTCTGCCAACCGCTGCTGGTCTCAGATTGGTGTTATTATAATCTTCAAGGGTCGGAAAAGACGCTGACACAGCATCGTTGCAAGGTAGCAGTGACAACTCATTTTATGAGCTGTTTTTCCGGAAGGTTACCGAAGCCGTCGCCTGAAAAAGCGTCTAAAAAGTTTAGCGCCCGGGGTTTCTATTGTCTATTGTTATAACTCGTAGTAATACGAGATCACATGCCTGTTGTCACACCAGACAAATTTTGGAGCATGCAATAATTGGAATCTCCAGAAAAATCTAAGAATTAGCAGAATTTTGGATCATCCAATTAAATTTCAATTTTTTAGAACTTAACAGCCGCAAACTCAAAGAACATATACTGTCGTTTTCGCCGAGGTATGTAGTGTATATAACCGCCAAAGACAGTTCCTCAAAAGATGGCGCTAGCGCGTACTCAATAAAAGTTTTGAACTCTAGTCCAGCGGCCCTCAAAATGTAACGATTTTAAGGAAGTTCCTTATTGTCACCTGATACAAGCAGTTTCTGATTTGAGTAGGTTATCAAAAAGCAACTCATAAGTGACTCTTTACAGCTGAACCACGTTATTTGAGGTGGGATTAATTCGAAACGAATCAGGGTGCATAACAATGAAGGTATACCTCAATTTATATTTTGAATAGTAAAGCTCAGGTAGGGGAGGTAGAGTTGATCCAGCACAGCGTATGTAAAAGGGACGCCTCGAATGTCCTACAGAAGCATTGCCATTACTAGCCTCTCAGAATTCTCAGATTTAAGGCGTATTTTTGTTTTAGCTCCTTGGGATGCCCTCATTTCTTAATTTCTTTTCTCCGATGTTTTAGCCGGAGGCCGATGTGCTACTGGTTCCTGTAATCTACTGTCTCCACCCTACCCAGCGGTATGCTATTCAACTCTGAAAAAAGCATCATTAAAGTTTTAGGAATTTTAGAAAATTATGGTCATAACTTATTATACAACCTAATATTTCTGCTATCCTTGCGGCGATGACTCTTGTGACAACCTTATAGATCGTTGATAACAGAGAGATTGGCCTGTAATTTCCAAGATCACATGGATCACCTTTTTTGAATAGCAAGATTTTTTTGAATAGCAAGCCATGCCTTCCGACGGTAAACCTGTCGGCGGGGTTTTGGGTTCCAACCGTGGCATTCCAATCCCCAAGGACAATATCCCAAGTTACGGGGTCATGCCTGGTCAGACAATGTTCAAGGGAATCCAGGAACAAGTCATACTCCGAATCATCATATCCGGTGTGAGGCGCATACACCTGTGTGAGGCGTAAAATGCGGCCTTTCAGCTTCAAATGAAGCTGGATGATTCTGGAGGATACATAGGTCACACCAGAAACCATCTTGGGAACCTGATCCAGTGGCAAAAAACGTACCATTTTGCATCCAGGAAGCATCAAAATTGTGGCAAAATAACTCCTTCTCCGAGCGAAAAAACTCAGATTTCAAAAGCGCGCCCGTTCTTTTTGTGAGGAAAAAGGCGCGCCCTTCAAGACGAAGTTTTTTCACTTGGAAAGGGAAGCATTTTGCCACATTTTTCATACTTCCCGGAAGCAAAATGGCACGTTTTTTGCCACTGGATCAGGCCCCTCACTGTAATTTTGTTTCAATTTTTTGTTTTTTTTTTATTTTGATAAGAAGGAGTAGGGCTTACCACATACCCCGTATGGTCTGACAATGATAATGGCTTGGTGTATTTTCAGCCAACGCTCTTGGAAATTGCAAATTTCGAACTTTTTTCATCCGGCCCCCGGGAAATCCAATTGTCGATCGCCGAACGCTACCCGACCATGGAATGGCATTCCGTTGGCATCTTTGTGGCCGAAGATACACGAGAAATGCAATCGTTCAACTTTGAGTCACCTGGGATTTACGCAAAATTCGTCAAGGTAAGAAGAAATGTCTGTGCAATATCAATATTAAAAAATGTAAATTAATGTTGACGTTTTTCAGCTAGACCTCCTTTCTCATTATGGCCGTGAACACTATTGCACGCTGTCGACAATACGATTGTCCGGCATCTCGATGGTCGACGAATATGAAGCCGAAGCCATCTCGGAGCAAGTGCAGACGGAAACTCCGGAGAGAGAAGAAAACCTGGATGAAAGTGCGGTGAAATCAGCGCCGGAAGAGCCAGAAAAGAAGGAGGACGTTGTCGAAGAAAAGGAAAAGACAGTCGAAGTTCCGGTAATTGGAAAAGTGGTGGAAACTCTGGGAAAATTGGGATCGGTCATCATCGGACGACAGGAATTGAAGGATGCTGATCTTTGGGACGAAAAAGAGAAACGAATGTGAGTTATTGTACGCCAATATATGTGTTGAGGCCTGATATGGATTTACAATAAGACTTGAGAATTTTGAACCTTGAAGATTACTGTAATTTTTTAAATTTTTCTTGATGTTGACAATTTCCTTTCAGAATTCGAAATCGTCCCTGTTTTGATCAGTCCAACATCCGTAAATCAATGGAAAACACTACGAATTACATGTGTTTCCTGTTCGGCGTTCGATCAAAACCTCATTCATCCAATTCGACGGGGAAATCGCCACGAAAACCTGTGAAAAAGCCAAAAATGACGAAGACTTGCCCAAATCCCGCCCAACGGGCCCTTCTTCGAGCCATATTGAGCAGCAAAATATGCCCAACGGCTATGAACAAGCCTCCAGAGGCCGTCAAAGAACTTTACATTGTGGTTGATGAGAAAAACGAACCTGAAGTCGCGATTCCGGAGCCGGAATATCAAAAGAAAGAGGAAAAAGTGGAGGAAGTTCAAGCAACGCCGACAAGTACCACCGTGGCGCCGCCACACGCAAGTCCGGCTGCTCCGCCGCCTCATCAGACCCAGCAGAATCTAGCCAATCAGCAGGCTCAGCAGCAGTTTGCTAAAAGTAGGATTTTTTGAGACTTTTTTTGTTTTTTGAGAGCTTCGATGTAGTGTTATATAGAGAAGTGTTAATTTTGAAAAAATTTGGGTTTCTGAATGGCTAAAAATGAGCTATGTGGCGTTATAGATGATTTTTGAACAGTTTTTACAGTGGGTGACCTGATCCAGTGGCAAAATACGTACCATTTTGCATCCGGGAAGCATCAGAAATGTGGCAAAATGCTTCCCTCTCCAAGTGAAAAAACTCGGATTTCAAAGGCGCGCCCGCTCTTTTTGTGAGGGCTCTTTAAAACGAAGTTTCTTTTCAGTTGGAGAGGGAAGCATTTTGCCACATTTTTGACACTTGCCGGATGCAAAATGGCACGTTTCTCCCACTGTACTTCAAAAATAATTTTTTTGAACCGTTGTGAACTAGTATAACTTATTGTTTCAGATCTGAATTCCCTTCCCGGAACCGCCTCCACTCACAAAGAATCGGTCTTCATGAAGCTAAATAAGCGCCTCTCAGCCCTGGAGTTGAACATCTCATTGTCAACAGAGTACCTTAACGAGTTATCGCGCCGTTACGTCGCCCATCAAGAGGAATACAACAAACAGCGAGAGAGAGATCAAGAATTCCTAAAAGAGCTCGTCCAACAAGCCAGCCAACACATGAAAATGGCGTATGAGACGCAAATTTCGGATATCAAACGCGACCTCGATGAGATTACCCGAAAAATGAGGACAATCAGCCGGGAGTATCGGCAGTTCGATAGCTTCTGCCAAAAGGCGTATTCGAATTTTGCGAACTTCGGACCGTTCGAGAGAAGCCTCAGTGTCCCCGAACAGAGTTGTGTGAAGCGAGAGGAAGAGAAGAACAATTTGAGGATGCTTACGGAGACAAAAGAGGACGAAAATGGAATCGACATCAATAGCAAGGTGATGGAAATCGAAACGGAATTTGTCGATGGGGATGGGTGAGTTAATGAGCGTTTTGGCGGTTTTTGGCAAGAGTGTGGGATGAGGTTTGAGGTGAGAGAAAAGAAATTTGGCAAGGGAGACGTGTTTTCCCGAAATTAGTGATTTTTTATATTGTACTTGAGGTTCAAGTCAAGTTTTGGCAAAAAGTTTGTTTTTATAAACATTTTTCCCTGTGCAAAAGATATTATGAGCTTTTTTGAGACTCTTGATGTCTTCTGAGAGTGTTTGAGTCTAGTCATAGTTTTTTTTGTAGTACTTAACTACACAAATTTTTACTTGAAAATGTCGTGTTTTTAGCACCTGGTCGAATATGGAAGTGATCGCCTTTGTGTTCCTAATTCAGTCCCTAACCGTCGGCGTGGCGATTTTGCTGGTCGTCGTATACACTCGTGCCTACGTAAAGGAACCCTTCCTCCCATCGAAAGAGCCTACGCCTGCACCAATGGAAAGGGCAACGTCTCCATCGATCGATGAAATTCGACGATTAGTTAGGGAGGAGTTGCGGAGAACGCCGGTGACGGTACCTAGATTGGAGGAAAACAACAGAAGGAAACTGAAGAGGCCCAGTAGATTCAGTGAATGCGATGCAATCGAGGCAGCGGGTGTTCGAGAAGGTATTTTTTTTTTTTTTTTTGATTTTTGGGAAATTTTTTCCATGAAAATTTGAATTTTTTTGATTTTTTTGTGGGTTTTAGGATTTTTTGGGTTTGAAAATGGCTTTCTTAGATCTAATCATGATTTTCAAACCCCAAAACTTACTTGGTGTTACGAATTTTGACGACGTTTTGATAATTTTTTCCATTTTCAGCACTCCCCTCAGAACCGTCGAATTTGACCCCGCTCCGCCGACGACGCTCCACCATCCAACCGGCGGAAGTGGGCTCGGAGGAAGAGCTCATGGAAATGCGCGGCTCCACCCCGTCAATAGTCGACTCTTCGTTGGCTGGCACATCGATCAGTTCGAGAAGATCCTCGACCGACTCGATGATGGAAAAGAATTCAAGTCCGGAACAACAAAAAGTCACCTCCCCGCCATGGTTAACCGTTCGGAATCCAAAATTCAGACCGAAGAAGAGGAGCAACAAGAAGGATGTATAGGAATTTTAAAATACGTTATACATGATCAATTTTGTGATTTTTATGGTCTCCTCGATTTTACGGGGAGCTGGTTCGTAAATTGGATTATTTATAGTGCTCTAGTCAGCATTTGGGTGTGTCGTGACCATTCGTAGCGAACGTTTAGGGTGGTTTTTGAACATAGTTTTTTGAAGCATGGGCGCGAGCTGCCAAATGAAGTGGTTTTTTCGGTATTTTTTAGTGGCTTGTGGTCACGATGAGCTCAAAATGCCCCCTGTTGGATTGTTTCCGTAGAATTTGGCGTTTCAAAACGTTCTTTCCGGGTATTCCTTCGGTTAGTTGTATGTTGTAAGTGTAATAATCATGTTTAGAACAAGTCTTTTTTTTGTCTTTCCTTTGGTACTCTTTCCCTCCAATTTGGTTTATTATTTGTACTATAAAACCGGTGATTCATTGTGTCGAACCCAGTTCATGCTCAGCTCTTTCCACTTACATTACATACTATATTTTTTAATCTATTTCTGTACAAACTTGACTTATGAAGAATGAATTAATGTGAAAATTGTTGGTATATGTTGAAGAAAGTGACAGTAAAGACGTTTTGAGACATAACAAATGGTTTGCGATTCTTAAAACAATTTGCCAGGCTTTTGGATCGTGCTTGGCAGAAGTGGCCAAGATTTTTTGCATTTTTTGATCAAAAGTCCCCAAAAGATGTTGTGTACCAAGACGAAGCCTACGATTACTGTATTGGCATTCCGTTTCATTCGAGTCTTGGAAGGAAATAGAATTTCCGTTGTTCGAAATACCCTTACAAGGAACTGAATTTGGAGCAAAATGCGAAAACTCCCAGAACCCTTTGGGCAATAATTGCATGTGCAAAAATGTTCTGGAAAGGGGTCGCACGAAGAAAGCGAGATTCACACTGCAGGCACTATACATAAAATACTAATAGTAGTAGAAAAAACTTCTTTTTTGTATCATCAAAATTTACAGTTCTCCGACTTTTCTGGCCTAAGATTGATTGTGGCAGAGTGCGTATGTGGGTTCCATGTTGAACAGTTTCGTGTTTCGTGAGTTGAACTGTAATTTTTGTAGCCGTTATTTGAACAGGAGCTTTAATTTTTCAAAAAGACAATTAATTATAAAAAATTTGTCAAAAGTTAACATGATATATTTACAAAGTTGAAAGCAATGTAGTCTTACGATTTTCATAAATGTTTGGACAGTTGCGGGTTCGTAAGATCATTTTTGTACATGTTAATACAAGGTGATCGTATTTAAGAGCTCCACGTAAGAGGGTTCAACATAATTCAGGATGCGTTCCGTTATTGTACTCGTGTTGCTGGTGCTCGCTGTTGTAGTGAATGGCGAGAAGTCTCATATCAATTTGAAGCGAGTTGCAAGTCAGGGATGTGAGTACTGCACTCTCCTGATGCTGTGATTTTACAGAACACCATTTTAGCCGGTCTTTACAACAACTTAAAAGCCAGCTACGTTGCCAAGGCCGTTGGAACTCCACCCCAGAAACGTGATGCCGCCTTTAACACCGCTTCAAACGAAGGTCGTGAAGGCACTGGGGCTACAACTACTGACGGCGAAGACAACGACGATCTCGAAACCGACTGTCATGGGGACCTTTAAATCAAAAACATTTGGGGGCTAACATAGGGTAGTACCGGAGTTGGACGATTGGGGAAAAAGACGATTGGGGAAAGGGACGATTGGGGAAAAAGACGATTGGGGAAAAGTACGATTGGGGAAACCGAAAAGTATTATTTTTCTTCCATGCAAATGTCGAAGTTAGGATGATCGAGGGTGCTCATTTCGAAAATGACATTCATTTTTTTGATTCTTACTTTTTTCCTTAAGTAGTACTGTAAAGTAGTAATTTTTGATTTTTTTTTCACAAATACTCGATTTAGGGGTTTTCGAGGGTGCTGATTTCGAAAATCATGTAAATTTTTCCTCTAGTACTACATAGTACTATTCTGATACTATATAGTACGAAGTGAAAATATGGCTTTTGACGTTAATGGTGTTGTTTTGATGCTTAGTAGTCTTCAAAAACACGTTTTAAAGACTTGGTGCTATATAGGACTGTCTGATACTATGTAGTACGAAGTAAAAATAGGCGTACTAAGCACCAGAACAACACCACGAACGCCTAAAGGCCAACTTTACACCTCGTACTACATAGTATCAGGTAGTACTATATAGCACCAAGTCTTTAAAACGTGTTTTTGAAGAGTACTAAGCATCAAAACAACACCATTAACGTCAAAAGCCATATTTTGACCTCGTACTATATAGTATCAGAATAGTACTATATAGTACTAGAGGAAAAATGAACATGATTTTCGAAACCAGCACCTTCGAAATCCCCTAAATCCAGTATTTTTCGAAAATTTTAAAAAAATTGGTACTGAGCAGTACTACTTAAGGAACACTAGTAATGTTCAGAAAAAATAAACCCGATATTCGAAATCAGCACCCTCGAAAACCCCTAAATCGAGTATTTATGAAAAAAAATCAAAAATTACTACTTTACAGTACTACTTAAGAAAAAAAGTAAGAATCAAAAAAAAAGAATGTCATTTTCGAAATGAGCACCCTCGATTATCCTAACTTCGACATTTGCATGGAAGAAAAATAATACTTTTCGGTTTCCCCAATCGTACTTTTCCCCAATCGTCTTTTTCCCCACTACGTTTGTCCCCAACATTTGAGACATTACGATAAGGCCATTGCCGAAGTGAGAAGCTGAAACGTTTTTTAATAAATCAACTCTCTTCCAAGCTGGTTTATTTGTACTAGAGCCGGCTCTGGAGCCGTGGCAATCTCTAGTTGGCATGAAATGTGTTATGTCTATTTCCACAGCTCACAAATTTTATAAAAGTCTCGGCTCTCAGTTTTTCGGCTATTGCGTTCGTAAATCCACAAGCGCAAGAAACGTACGTCGGGTTCAACAACAGGATGCTAATAACTTCCTCGACTGTGTAATTTGTTGCGCAGTCCATCTCGGTTTGTTTTCCGATCGCAGCAGCCCCTATAAATTGGGATATTCCCGTTCACGCGAGGAACTATTTGACCAGGAATAGGGATGCGGATCCGTGGGCGAACGGGAGTTGCTGGCGAGGCTTTTTCAGTGCGGGGAATTTTGTAAACTAGGTACTGTATTCTTCATAAATAGCGTGTGTTCACCTCCATGCGAAGACTGGAAACCATTCGTTGCTTATTGTTAGTTACATACGGTTGATCTTTCTTTGACATCCCTTTTTGGGACATACGTATACTCGCTTGGTACCGAATTTTTTGTGATTAAAGTCATCAAACTCCCGATTCCCACTCACATTCCCCGGCTTATGCATTGTAAAATTGAGTAACTGCAACAGCTCTAGACATGCTCTTTATCATTTTCAGCCCTCATTCTCCATTTTCATGTGGTAATGTCAACATTAAGATGCCAGTCGAGACACATTGGTTGTAATCTCTTCTCCACCACCTTTCTCCTAATACTCCCGAATATTTGCACCGCCTGGCTCAACGGCTACAACAATCCATACAACAATTTCGCGCCCCGCTTCCGAAGTGGAGGAGGCTATGGTGGCGGGTCTTACGGTAACACGCCGTACGGAAACGGAGACGAAGAGAATCGAGAGATCATAGATGAAAGATATGGGGCGCCCTGTAATCCGAATGCATTCTCTGTGCCCACAAATTGCTTGGGAAACAACATGGTGAAAGCGTTGAAGAATCTAGCGCATGTTCCGCCCGGTTCTAACAGTAAGTTGCCGCTCAATCAGTTTGGCTTTCACAACCACTAAACGTAGTCGAATTTCTTTGCTTTAGCGACGTTTATTCCACTTGGACAAGTCCTTATTCCAACCGGCAAAGAGATGACTTTCTGCCGACCAAACAACAACAACTGCGGCTCCTTCCAAGGCCCCTCGAATGGAATGCAGCCGGGCCCCGACTGTTGTCCCGACTACTGCCCCAATGACGGATGCGGCCCCGACTTTGACGGCCAACAATGCTGCGGCCCCTGCTGCTATCGCCGCAGGTATTTCGCGCTCCATCGGCGTCGGCGCTCACTTCACATGCAACGGAGATTTTTCAAACTTGAGAATTCGTTGAAAGGCTTAAAGAAGCCCAAAACTTTGTCACGCCGAAGGCTTGTATAAGGTGTTGTGAGTGGTTATTGCCATTGTAATATTTTAATAATTCATTTTTAATAACGATTAATAAAAATAAGCGAACAGAATTACAGAGAGGTCATTCTTACAAAATTATGAACTGAGAAGCCAAAACAGCCATCTTTAAGTTGTAGTGTCCGCATCCGTATATGTGGCCGTGCCCAAAAGAAATCGTGAATCACTGATAATGGAAATACCTTCGTGAAAAAATTCCCCAATTACCGATCATATTTAAACCCCGAGGCAAGTCTGCCAAATAACACTGGCGACTTAAGCATGAGCGGGCATGAAACACCATCAAATAAGCGTTGATCGGATGAAATTTTGAACTATTTCACGTGCTTGACATTCTAAGCCACAGAATTTATTCTTCAATAAAAATTATGAATCAAAACAAGGTTTATTTCGAACCCCTGCTTGGTCTTTGGTTCGCTGGCAAAGTCGGACGGCTCTGGCCTCCGGAACCGGAATCAGCGGGAATTAAAACGGAATTGATTCCAACTCCATCCCCGCCATTGTTTCCAGTTCCCGGTTGTTGGTCGTAAAAGTAGGGACGACACCATGGCTCGACGTCTTCGGTCGCATCGTTGTAGATGTCCCACAGGACCGGAGAGTTGTAAATGGTGTCATAGGGGGAGAAGAAGACGTTGGCGAGGTCGGTACCGGCGGTTCCGCAAGCGCGGTTCAGACTGGAGGTCAGACAGTCCATAAAGCAGTTGTTGGCGCTGAAATTGACTTTGTTTGATACGATACATGTTCATATTTTACCACAAAATACCTGATCAATCAAGGGCTAGAAGACAGTAACAAAATATCATATTCAATCATTCCGACTTCACCTATATAACTTACAAACAATAGCGATCTTGATTCTGATCGTCCCAGAGGCTGACTCCGTTCCCCAAAGAGCACTTATTGTCGCAACTGCTCTGAGCTCTCTGGAGATTTCGCCTATAGCAAGGTTGATTTTGGTTGATCGCAGTGTTCAACAAAGCGTTGCAATTGTCAATCAAATCGCGCCCAACTTGCCACCAAGCCCGACTGCTGGGATTACAGCTGTTGATACACTCAGCGGTTTCTTCATAGGTTCTGAAATGATTTCATAGGAATACTATATCGCGAATGTTCAGAGGATAACTGACAAGTTTTTCTATATTTTTTTCCAGCCCGAATCATCGTGCCCTTTGATCTGTAAAATCCAGCAAATTTATGGCTCTAAACGCACCTGCAGATGCTAGTGAATTGATTCGATTGAACCTGCTGAGAGTCGCTGACTGCTAAATCCATACAATCACTGAGGCATGAAGCCAAGTCGTCGCCGTCGCTGCTGTCGTCGTCTTGCGCAGCGACTGCCGCGGCAAGAAATACCAATCCAACCACAAACTTCATGGTCGAGAGCATATAGAAAATTTGGGCCTGGTCTCATTTATATAGCAATTCTTTGACCTTTAGTTTCGCCGGCTTTCCTGGACTCGACCTCTTAGTCAAGCATCTACGTGTGATTTTCAACTAATGTGAGTTGGCTTCAACACTCACCAAATTATTAATCTTTGAAAATGAATTGTAGCCTCTCGTGCTGATTAACTTGATTGCGGATTTGGAAGTCAAATTTTGGACACGCGAAAATTTGAAACTTGATAAATACAAGCGCCGCAAAAGCAATTAGAATTTGAGACCAAGAAAGCCGAAGATATCAGTCTGTCGGGGAAATAATGTGGATTCCCGCAGAAAATCGCAAAACGTGGCAAAGCGATCGAGGCGCGACGAATCCACAATATTTTCCAGACGAACTGATAGTAAGCTCTTCAAACGACTATGTCATCAGAGGCCTTGTTACGCCCTTAACAATAATCGCCATATATGGCAAAACAAAATTCAAATTTATTTTTCATTTTATCTGGCCAAACAAACAAGATAGAGAGAGCAAAAAAATGGAAGGAGGTTGTTTTGGTCACAAGAAGAGAACGGCCGAGCACGTTTTGCGTCTTTTTCGAGGACAAAAAACAACTATTTTTCTGTTTTCCCAAGGTTTTTTTGCTCCTAAAATCATGAGGTTTTGGGAGCAAGTTTTCGCAGTTTCGGTTGATTTTCAAAAGTCGACAGCACCCTTGCCTTCAGGTAACGTTGAACTTTTCCTATACCTTTGCTCTTCGCCAATGATTTTTGAGTATTCTGGGCCAAGTGTTTCATTTGTTTTGAGGCCGAAAAATAGGAGGAAGATGGAGCGAAAACACGTGGTGTTCCGTTTGGCTGGGGGAATTGGTCAGAGCGTCACTTTGGAGGGGTCGGAAAGCAATGTTTTGCAGATTAAATCAGTGAGAATTGTTGTTGATTGGAGTTGAGGATCCGTAATTTTAAATTGGGATCAAAAAAGTTGCCGCTTGCCTTAGGGAACTTGGGTCAAAATTAGGAAATTGGCCCAAAATTTCATCAAAATTTTAGCGTTGAACATTGAGCATTTTCCTCCTCAAAATTCACAATTTTTTTGTTCAAATTGAGTCTTTATAAGACGACTTCTCACTATAACAAATGCAGATCCGAATTTTTTAACTCATTTTTTTATTATTTCTGCAGTTTTTTCCCCCCAAAAGTACTATTTTTTTTACAGCCAAACACACCGAAAACTCACTGAACTCGCCCTGATAAGGTTGCCCTTTGCTTATTTTTTCTCCCAGTCACATGGAAAACCCCAACATTTTCTCTCTGTCCACTCGTTTCCCCTCGATCCCAACTGTTTGTTGTTTGATAGCTGGCAAAGAAGGGAGAACTTTGATCTTTTTCTTGTTTATTACTCCCCGAAAATGGCGAAAATAACGAAGCGGCGGTTATTTTTTGGGCGAAAAAAGATTAGAAAGGTTATTTGAAGGGATTTTGCGAACGCGTTTTTGATGAAAGATTTGTGGGTTTCGATCAAAAATTATTATCGTTTAGATGATTTTTTTGACGCTTGGATTTTGATGAAACTTGAGAAAAATTGAGATTTTTCGAAGATTAGCTCGCGCTTTGCCAAAATCATCGTGTTTTTCAAGTCGATAATTGACAAAGGTGCGATTTGTTTAGCATAGAAAAGAATGTTTCCTATGCTAAATTTTCGTTTTGTGTTGTGTGCAGAATTCTCAGCACGCGCTTTATAGAAATTTCCGAGACTTTTCTATATCAAAACTCGACAAAAATCGAAAAATTTTTGCATTTTGCAGAGCCAAAAAAAAGGTGCATTGTGGCCTGCAATATGTTCACAAAACCTATTTTTCCACAAAGATACGGCCACAAAACGTTTCGCTCTCTGACCGCTCTCCTTCTTTGTGGTACTCTCTCGCCGACAAAGGTCCTTTAGTACCTTCGGCTGCGCTGCAGAATGCGAGCTTGAATTTTTGGAAATTTTACGCGTGACTTACAAGGGAAGTACCCCAATTGCGACGCTCATATTTTGATGAAACTTGCCACAAATTTAGAATAATTTTTTGAAAAATCTATGCGAGTATCCTAGTTCGCGCTTTGCAGAAACAACCGAGATTTTTGGATTGAAAAATGGCGAAAATTTGACACTTTTTGGAAAATTTCGGCACAAAAAGTCTCATGCCTATTTCTACTACCATAGAGGGTAATGTTTCCACAAAAAAAAAATCAATTTTTTTCCGTGCGAGGCTAGCAAGGTTATGATCAAAAAGTGTTTTTCTATCCTCATCAGATAGCTCCCCGCGTTTAGTGTACTCTCTCGGCGGCAAAGATCGTTCAATACATCGGCGGCGCTTGAAAAGCGCAAGCTAAAACTTTCACGACTTGATGCTTAGTGCATGACCGACGTGTGTGCAACATTTAAAGAAAATCTGAGCGTCGTACTTGGGGTACTTCACTTGTTAGCTATAACTTATAAGGCAAAATTGTTACAAAATCTGAGCACCTTCAGAAATTTGGTTAAAAGTTCTAAAAGGTTTCTCAACCTTCTAAATTTACATATCTTTATCAGCTTTTATTGGTACTTGAAAAAAAGACAAAAGTTTCATGCTTTGTGGTTTCGGAGCGATTTGCTTTGAGTTTGTGTGTTTTGCTTCTAAACAAAGCAGTCAATGTTCAATGGTTTTGTTATTTACTCACATTTTTGCATGTTTCTTTTCCCATCCTGCGAATATTTCTGCGCTTTTTCAAAATTCCTGTTTGTTCTGCGGACTGCTAATTCTAAATTCATCAATTCTCAGCCTTATGTTGCCACGGAAGCTCAAACTCCAACACTACCGAAATGTTTATTACGTACTTGCAAATCGCCAGTTTGCTTCAGCGAATCAAGTGCCCTACAAGAACTTGGTGGTTGGAGTTGCCAAAGAGGTTGTCGAAGGTAATCTTAATGGCGTTGTATGGCCTTCTAACGGAGTAGCAAAGGCGATGAAGTGATTTTTGCGACATGCATTGTGAAAAGACAAAAGTTCCCTTTGCACTGTGCAATTTTCGGCTTTGGCTTTTTTGGGCTGTCGCTTGCAACCTGACGGTCTTTTTGCACGGTGTGTGTCGCCAAAATCACTACAGCGACTTTGTAAACGCACTATCAGTTTGTCGGGAAAATAATGAGGCCTCTGTCCGCTGAGAAAATGAATTCTGTAGCAGCAAAATTAAATTGCTTTTCGCTTCAGCGACGCGATCGGCAGAGCGTCAGAGTGCTCATTATTTTTCCGACAGGCTGAAGGAAACAATATTATTTCTGTTTTTCAGGAGAAACCCGAGTAGCGATCACCCCCAGTTCCGTGGCAACACTAACACAAAAGGGCTTTCAAGTGGTCGTCGAAGAGAATTCCGGCGCGAAAGCCTCGTTTTACAACGAAGAATATGACAAGGCGGGGGCGAAGGTCACCAATGTCAACGATGTTTTCAAATCCGACATTCTTTTGAAGGTAAGTTGAGAACTTTTTGTATGCCTATTTTGATGAAACTTGCAGAAAAATTTTATTGAGATTTTAAGGCATCTTCGGATAAAAAATTGAAAAATTATTAGAAATTTTAATTTAGGGGACATTTTATACGATAAAAAAAGTTTGGAGATATCTTATATCAGTCTGTCGGGAAAATAATGAGCACATTTTTGGTGTGACGACCCCGTGGATGAAGTGAAAAGCATTTTGATTTTACCGCGCCACAATTAATTTCCTAAGCGGTGATGCGATTTTCGTTGCAACAGAGTGCTTATTATTTCCCCGACAGACTTATAATGCTTATAATGCCTTTTTAAGACCCATGTAAAATCTTACGAAATTTTTTTAAGCTTTATGTCTCGAGCATTACATCTAATTACGTTTTTAGCTTATTGAAGGAATATTTCACCCAGACATTTGCTTTTTTTACTTTCGGTTTTAGGTCAGGGCCCCAATTATCAAAGAGACTGGGCAGTTTCGTCAGGAGGGAACGTTGATTTCATTCTTCAATCCTGTGGCGAATAAGGATGTTTTGGAGGAATTGAAAAAGAAAAATGCCACTGTTTTTGGAATGGAACTTATTCCGAGAATTTCGAGGGCGCAGGTATGGTTTTTAAAATTTTTTGATCTATAATTTTTTGGTTATTTAAATTTTTTTATTCATTTTTTTCTCAATTGTTTATATTTTTTTTTAATTTTTTGATTTTTTATATTTTTTGGATCTAATTTTTTTATTTTTTTTATTTTTTTATTTTTTAATATGTTTTTTTTCATTTTTTATATTTTTCAGACCTAAAAATATTTTTTCCAGATATTCGACGCCCTCTCTTCCATGGCCAATATTGCTGGCTACAAAGCCGTAATCGAGGCCGGCAATCATTTCGGTCGCTTTTTCGGCGGCCAAATCACCGCTGCCGGCCGGATTCCTCCAGCTAAGGTGCTGGTGATTGGTGCCGGAGTGGCTGGACTTAGTGCAATTGGAACGGCCAAGAATTTGGGAGCTATTGTGCGAGCGTTCGATACAAGACCAGCGACAAAAGAGCAGATTGTCTCGCTGGGAGGGGAGTATTTGGAGGTGAGAGAAAGTTGATTGAGCACAAAAAATTTTAAAAATAAAAAAAAAAATTTTTTAGTTTTAGAAAAAAATTAACAAATTTTGCCTCATAAAAGTTTTTTTTCTATATTTTTTTTATTTTAATTTGATTTAAAAAAAATTGGAAAAAATCGGAAAATAAAAATAAAAAAAATTTTTTTTTGAAATTTTCAGGAAAAAAATTAACAAATTTCGCCTCATAAAGGTTTATTTTCTATATTTTTTAACTTTAATTTGCTTTTTTTCAGCTAAAAGGCCTCGAATTGGACGAGGGCCAAGGTGGATATGCCAAGGAAATGAGCCCTGAATTTTTGAAGGCCGAGAAAGAATTGTTCGAAAAACAATGCCAAGATGTCGATATTATCATCACCACTGCCTTGATTCCCAACAAAAAAGCTCCATTACTGATTACAAAGGTAAAAACGAGACTTTTTGATATTTTTTCAGGTTTTTTCGAAAATAATCGGCCATTGTTTTTAAAAATTTGGTGGTAATATCTTTTTGAAGTCTTTTGCACTCTTACACATTCATTTTTAGTATTTTCCCTCAGGCAAAATAGGAGAAAACTCTCTTTTTCCAAAAAAGAATGCATAAAAACCCTCTCTCTTTCCGAAAAAAAACGGAGGAACACCGCAGTGGAAAGGGCTGTGGTCACGTGTCTGTATAGCCGAGTGGTTAGCGCGTCGGTCTTGAAAACCGGCAAGTTGCTGAGCGGCGCGGGTACGAATATTTTGCCCTTGAAATGGATGGAAATAGTATTTTTTGTTGGAAAAGTATTACTTTTTGAAATATTTGCTTATTATATCATGTTTTTAAATGTAATTTATCTTATTTTATGCCTTTTTTTCACATTTATTTGAGTTTTTTTTTCAATTTTTTTCATTTCTATTAATTTTCTTGCAGGACATGGTGAATATGATGAAACCTGGAAGTGTAATCGTCGATTTGGCCGCTGAAAATGGTGGCAATGTGGAAACAACCAAGCCCGGAATAGTATACACTTCCGAAAACGGGGTTACTCATATCGGATATACCAATTTGGCGGCTAAACTTCCAACCCAAAGCTCAACTTTATACTCAAATAATATCACAAAATTTTTGCTCAGTCTAGGTAGGCAGCTTTAGAGATTTATCGGATTTTTTCGAAGCATTTTTGGGAAATTTTCAAAATTTTTTGGATTTTTTTCGATTTTCTTCGATTTTCAGGCGACGGAAAGGAGAATTTTTACGTGAATTTGGACGACGAAGTCACCAGAGGCTCTATTGTTCTTCACAAAGGCGAATTATTATGGCCAGCACCTCCAATTCAGGTTAAGAAAGTCGATAAAAAGTCGGAGCCTGAAGTGAAAAAAGCTGAAGTTGTCCCGAATCCGTACAGAGACACGCTGCGAAAGGCGTTTTATTACACTGGAGGACTGACTGGAGTCACATCTTTAGGTGCAATAAGTCCAAATGCCGCGTTTAGTCATACTGCTACCGTTTTTGGACTTTCTACGATTGTTGGTGGGTTTTGGAATTTAAAAAATTTATTTTTGTGTGTAAAAAAACTTTGTTCGTCGTATAACATGTCGCCTGAGATTTTGTTCAATAAGATGTGTGAGATTTTTTATCGTATAAGATGTCCCCCAAGACGTTTTTGTCGCATAAAATGTCACCAAATTTTTTTCTTATAAAATGTCGCCATGTATTTGTCTCATCGTATAAACTGTCTCAAAATTCTTGGGCTTATAAAATGTCATCAAAAATAATCTGTCGTATAAAATGTCTACAAAAATTTCTTCGTCGTATGAAACGTCTCCTACAATAACTTTTCGATAGAGACAGTGAAATTTTTTATTGTATAAAATGTCCTGAAAAGACATTTTTTATAGTATAAAATGTCACCAAAGTTTTTTCGTATAAAATGTCACCACATGTACCTTTTATCGTATAAAACGTCCTCCAAAAGTTATTATCGTATAAAATGACCACTAAAATATTTCCATCGTATAAAACGTCCCCAAAAGAATAGCACCGTATAAAATGTCACCCTCAACTTTCAGGCTACCACACTGTCTGGGACGTGAAGCCGGCTCTGCATTCGCCACTCATGTCCGTTACCAACGCCATTTCCGGTCTCACCGCTGCCGGCGGGATTTGCTTGATGGGCGGAGGGCTTCTTCCATCCACAACGGCTCAATCCCTCGCATTGGGGGCCACATTCTTATCCGCAGTCAATATTGGCGGAGGATTTGTGATCACAAAGAGAATGTTGGACATGTTCAAGAGACCGAGTAAGATTTCTTTGATTTTTTTGGTTTTTTGATTTGTAATTTTGTGAAAACTTTTTTCCAGCCGATCCTCCCGAGTTCAACTACCTCTACGGACTGCCGGCAGCCACATTCTTGGCCACTTATTCCCTGGCCGCTAGTCAGGGATTCCCAGAAGTTCATCAGTTCGCTGGCCTCGCGGCTTCTCTCTGCTGCGTTGGCGCGCTCGCCGGCCTCTCAAATCAGTCCACAGCGCGTTTGGGAAACGCGTTGGGAATGATTGGAGTTGCTGGAGGGATTGGCTGCACTATCGGAGCATTGGCTCCCGGAGCGGAGCAGTTGGCGCAGATTGGGGCCGCCCTTGGATTGGGAGGGCTGATTGGGGTTGGTAAGGAATTTTCATGGTGTTTTTAGGGTTTGTGAAGATTTTGGAGACATAGGGGGTTAATTTTGGGACGATTTTTTCACGAAAAAGATGAGAGATTTTGATACTTTTTGCAGTTTTTTTTTCAAAAAATTGTTTTTTTTTTTGCTTTTTCTTAATTTTGATATGTTTTGAGACTTTTTTTTGTGGAAAAATAGTCTGTAGAAGGTGATAAAAATAATTATTTTTATTTTTATAATATTAAATTCTATTTTTGATTTAAACTTTTTATTTTTTTTATTTTTTTTTTCAAGTTTAATATTTTTTTTCTTATTTTTTGGCCTTTTAAGGTATTGCCCGAAAAATAAATGTGACCGAGCTCCCACAACTGGTCGCTCTCTTCCATTCGTTCGTCGGAGTGGCCGCTGCAACGACCTGTATCTCCGAATTTTTGGCGCATTCCTCCGATTTCTCGGATCCGGCGGGAACAGCGGTGAGAACGGCGCTGTTCTTGGGCACTTTTATCGGTGGAATTACCTTTACTGGAAGTCTGATGGCTTTTGGAAAACTTCAGGGTGAGTTTTTAATTGATTTGAAAACGACATTTTTTTGATGAGATTGGAAAAAAATTTTTGGTCGATTTTTTCTCGACATTGAAAACAAAATTTTTTTTTAATTTTTTTTTAATTTTACAATTTTTTTATTTCAAAATGTGTTTATAAGCGCAAAAAGTCCTCGGTTAAAAAACACTGTTTATCGTATAAAATGACCCCTAAAAGTGCGTATAAAATGTCCCCTTCGAAAAAATCGTTGTACAAAACTTCTCTATTTTCTGTCGTATAAAATGTCCACTGAGAGCCTTTTCGTCCTACTAGTTTGTCGGGAAAATAATGAGCACTTTGTCGTATCGAAAGTCGCATCGCTGCCGAGCAAATGAATTGTGTCGCGGCAAAATCGAATTGCTTTTCACTCCAAAGACGTGATGCGACTATGTGCTCATTATTTTTCCGACAGACTGATGGAATGAAAGTAGGCTTCAGTGGTCATTTTATACGACAAAAAAGATTTGAGAAATTTTTTACAATGATTTTTTTTCGAAGGGGACATTTTATACGTACTTTCGGGGGACATTTTATACGATAAATACTATTTTTTAATCGAGTAATTTTTGCGCTTATAAAAAATAAGATTTCTCCAAAAATTTTTCATCGTATAAAATGTCCTTTAAAAATAAATTTTCTAATGATTTTTCAGTTTTTTATTTATTTTTTTCAACCTTTTTTATGTTCAATTTCCGATTCTTCCAGGAATTCTCTCCTCTTCCCCCACCCTTCTGCCCGGCCGCCATTACATAAACGGCGGCATTGGCCTCGCCAATCTCGCTGCGTTGGCCACCTATTGCACGACCGCGGATCCGTCGACCGGTCTGGCCATGCTGTTGGCGACGGCCGGCCTTTCCTCCACCATGGGCACCACGCTGACCATGGGAATCGGGGGAGCGGATCAGCCGGTTGTGATCACCGTTTTGAACAGCTATTCCGGATGGGCGCTGTGCGCCGAGGGCTTCATGCTGAACAATGATTTGTTGACCATTGTGGGCGCGCTGATTGGCAGCAGTGGGGCGATTTTGTCGTATATCATGTGCAGAGTGAGTTTTTGGAAAAAATTTTTTTTTGATTTTTTTTTTCAAAGAGGTCTGAAATTTATGGCTTGTAACTCCGACGCTTAGATTTTGATAAATCCGTCGCGAATTTTGATTAATTTGTCCTTTACAGTTAGAAGTAAACTTATTAGGTCGAAAAATCCCAAGAAATCTGCATTTTTGTCCTTTCCTCGGCTGTATTTGGGGTAAAAGTTAACAAAAGATAGCAGAAATTACTTACCACGCTCTATACATCATTTATTTCTACATCTACACTTATATTTTTTTTATTTTAGGGGATGAACCGCAGTTTGGGCAATGTGATCCTTGGTGGACTTCAAGGCGGTCCAAGTAAGATGAAAGCGCAAGAAGGCGAGGCCACATTTACAGCTGTCGAGCAAGTAAGTGGTTTTCATTCTATTCTGAACAATCTCCACCGATTTTTTGAGCGAAATCTTGAGAGTTGAAATTTTCCAATAATTTTGTGACATTTCGTCCAAAACCCGATAATGAAATATCAATTTGCAGATACCATTTTCTAACATTCAAAACCTGATTTTCTAAGTATTTTAAAACGCGTTTCACTACACTTTGGAGCTTAGCCTAACGGAGGCCGGACATTGTTAAAATCGATGTCTCAGAATTAAACCAAAATTGGTCAACTTAATCACCCCGGGGCATAGAATATTCGCTTTCTTTGTTTTTGCCCAAAGTTACCATATGACGGATTACTGTAACTTTCTTCCTCAAAAAAGATATGCCCTAATCGTGAAAACGAAGCTGTATTTTAGTGCAAATTGAGTTTAGGTGTATGTTTTCGAGCATGTAGAACATTTTTGTAATTATCACCAAATACTAAAAATTACATCTAAGCGATGTTTTATCTGCGGTAACATACCATTTCGGACGTAAAATGGGCCATTGTAACCAGTAGCACTTTTAGATACGCTAAAAAGAAACTTCAACTTTTATCCAATCAACCATGGAAATTTCAAAAAAATCAAATATATAAGTTTTGAGATACAGGGAGTTCAATATCTCATGTACAAGGTCATCAGGGTCCCAAAAAAAGCTGGCATTCTTGGGGTTTCGACGTGTAGCACTTTTTCAATGGTTTTTGTACATTCTTAACCTTTGAAATGACGATACAGCGAGTTTCAGGAGAAAAAAATGTATAAGTTTTGAGAAAATCGCCAAAATACCTTATTTTAGGTCATCAGAACCCCCAAAAAAGCTGGCATTCTTGGGGTTTCGACGTGTAGCACTTTTTCAATGGTTTTTATACATTCTTAACCTTTGAAATGACGATACAGCAAGTTTCAGGAGAAAAATATGTATAAGTTTTGAGAAAATCTTTTTTTGGGGTTCTGATGACCTAAAATAAGGTATTTTGCCCATTTTCTCAAAACTTATACATTTTTTTCTCCTGAAACTCGCTGTATCGTCATTTCAAAGGTTAAGAATGTACAAAAACCATTGAAAAAGTGCTACACGTCGAAACCCCAAGAATGCCAGCTTTTTTTGGGACCCTGATGACCTTGTACATGAGATATTGAATTCCCTGTATCTCAAAACTTATATATTTGATTTTTTTGAAATTTCCATGGTTGATTGGATAAAAGTTGAAGTTTCTTTTTAGCGTATCTAAAAGTGCTACTGGTTACAACGGCCCATTTTATGTCCGAAATGGTATGTTACCGCAGATAAAACATCGCTTAGATGTAATTTTTAGTTTTTAGTTATAACTACAAAAATGTTCTACGTGGTCGAAAACATATGGTGGTTGATCGATCCGACTAAAATACGGCTTTATTTTTGCATAAAATGCAATGCTTTTCTCAGAAAGAAAGCTACAGTAATCCTCCATATAACGACTTTGGGCAAAAAAAATTCAAGTGATTGTTTCATACCGATTGGTGGTTCGGTTGACCAAATTTGGTTTGATTCTGAGACATCGACTCAACAATGTCCGGGCCAATCTACGATTTGTAGTGAAACGCGTTTTAATTGAAATTTATGCAAAAAATTTTCCAATAATTTTTTTGACATTTCGTCAAAAACCCGATAACGAAATGTCAATTTTTAAAAAATCTCAGAAAAGAGTAAATTACATTAAAGGTAGTGCTGAGAGCTTGTTTTAGCTGCATTTTTCAGGTAGTCAACCTCATGGACTCCGCCAAAGACATAATTATTGTCCCAGGCTATGGGTTGGCCACGGCTAAAGCCCAGTATCCAGTGGCGGAGTTGGTCAAAGTTTTAACCGAAAAAGGCTGCCGGGTCCGCTTTGCCATTCATCCAGTTGCCGGCAGAATGCCGGGCCAACTGAATGTTCTGTTGGCCGAAGCTGGAGTACCTTATGACATTGTGGAAGAAATGGAAGAGATCAATGATGACTTCCGTAAGTTTTAGAGCCCTTTCTTGGCCGGGGACGTGCTCAAAGTGCGAAGCTCGAATTTTGATAAAAGTTATCGCAAATTTAAATTATTTTTTTTCTAACACATAGAACAATTTTCTAACCGGCGCTTTGCAGAGATGACCAAGAATTTGTAGGTCGAAATTTTGAAAAAGTATTACAACGTTACGCAAATTTTGACATGGAAAATTTGATAGCTATTTCTACTGTAGAGAAGGTAATTTTTTCACAAAAAAATCATTTTTTCGCCCGAAACTGGCAAACATTTGGCGAAAATGCTTTTCTCTGGCCGCCCTCCACTTTTCACATACTCTCTCGACCGCAAAGATCGTTGAATATCTCGGCAACGCCTGAAAAGCACAAGCCAAATTTTTGTGGAATTAATATGCGGCCTATACCAGACATGTGTAAAAAATTTAAAGGACCAGAAAAGGTATTTTTTGAACCGATTTTTTTATCGGCGTAATCAGGCAATTTCGTGGCGGGACCATCAAGGTATGTATGTGTTCTCGATTTTTAGAATGGAGAATAAACTTCTCCTGTGGATTTTAAATGGCCGATTGGCCCAAAACTATTGCTTCACATGTTGAATGAGCTGGGTTATTCCAGGAACTCGATGAAAAACATCAAAACCGTTCATGTAAGTTGTTTTTTTTCCTTCAGTTACTTTTTTAGGTATCTCTCCGAACAAGAAGGGTTGGACGATTAGAAGCGGTTTGAATCCGGACTCGTGGATGGGAATGGTCGAGGGAAACATGTGGACGGGTGAGAATTTGACTTCTTTTGTGTTTATTTTTTAGACAGACCGAGATCATGAATAATGTTTTTATCAGTGAAATTAGTTCTCTAGCTTTAGTTAATCACTGCATGAAGTAGTCCAGGGGTTGACATACGTTTTACAGAACAAAGAATGTTATTAATACTCCGTTTTTATCAGAACTATGCACTTTTGCCATGGATAATATCAAAATTTGGGCTAAAACTTGATTTTTGGGTAATAAGCTTGAACTTTTGGGCAATAATTTCTTTGTAAATGTTCATTTTGTTTCAGATTCCTGTTACGTCGGGAAAAAAGTACGATGCAGACCTTGGAGACTAGAACAATGCCATCAACACGGAAAATTATCTTCATGAACGTTGAATCCCTTTTGCTCTATTTCAATCTAAATATATTTTCTCTGTTTCAGTCTAATATTAGCAATAAACCTTTTCTTAAGATCTGTGAGTTGTTTTTGAATTCGTCAAGGAACTTGACGCCATGTTCAGAGTTGCATCAATGGAAAGAGATACCTAAAATTCAAAAAAAAACGGATAAAACGGAAATAATTGAACTAAAAACGGAACATGAATAGTAAATGCTAAACTTTTGCCATCTTTCTGAGCTTAGGAGATCAAATAGAACCTGAAAGACGAACACAATCAGTAATTTTCCAATTTTTCATGAAGTACAACATAATTTTTGAACTTATATGACGATTTTCGATGGAATTCCTGAAATTTCACATCTTATTCGGCACGAATACCAATCTTTCTGAGCCAATCGGCCATTTAAAATTCACAGGAGAAGTTTATTCTCCATTCTAAAAATCGAGAACACATACATACCTTGATGGTCCCGCCACGAAATTGCCTGATTACGCCGATAAAAAAATCGGTTCAAAAAATACCTTTTCTGGTCCTTTAAGGAAGATCTGAGTGTTACACTTGGACTATCCAAAACTGAAATTTTAAAGATCAAAGCTTCGAAAGAACTGAAAATTTCCCGTCTTTCAGCCCAAGCCGATCTCGCCCTCGTGATCGGCGCGAACGACACCGTCAACAAGTCGGCTGAAGACGACGCTGACTCTCCGATCGCCGGCATGCCCGTTCTGCAGGTGTGGAAGGCCAAGAATGTGGTCGTGATGAAGCGCACCATGGGCCACGGGTACTCGGCGGTCGACAATCCGCTCTTCTTCATGCCCAACACTCAAATGCTGCTCGGCGATGCGAAGTCGACGTGTGACGCGCTTCTGGAGGGCGTGAAAAAGTTGTAACGCCCTGTTTGGTTGCCTTAGGATTGTAAAAATGGGATTGTACAGAAAATAAATAAATACTTACTGAATTTTTTTTATTTTGAAATTGTAAAAATAGTTGATTTTTTGCGAATAAAATGATTTTGGATTTCTTCGATTTTTTCGATTTTTCGACCGGTCGGGAAATTTGTTTGTAAGGCTAGAGAAAGATGTAGATTAGATAGAAAATCTGTGACACATTGATGACATTTTTAGCTAGCAATTTGAAAAAAAACATGTTGATTTTGCGACCGAAAATTGAACTTCTTCCAAACTGTGGAATTTCCCAATTTTTTCGATCCATTTTGAATTTTTTCATACAGCATTTTACAAATCATGCCCTTCTTGCCAAACCGTCTTCCAGGAACTTCATTTCTCCTCCAGAAAATCCTTGACCGGCTCATTTTTCGTTTTCCCGAAGAGGCCGCCAAAGAGTAAAATAATTGGTCAAATATGGAGAAAAAGGGATCGTCAAATCCTTCAAGGCCGTTGTAATTAATCCTCTCGGCAATACAGTATCTAAACCGAAAAAATATTTTCATTTTTTATGAAGAAAAATTGGGAAACCTCAAAAAAAATTTTTTTTCGTATTTTAGGATTTTTCAATTTAAATTTTTTATATGTAAATATTTAAAAAACATTTTGTCGACTAAGATTTTTATTTTTTTCAATCACGCCCTCAGGCTATTAAGATTTCTTTGGAAATTAAAATCCATTCAAAAAATCTCGTTCTCTCGCCCGTCTCCAATATTTCCCCGCTATTTCGGCGACCCTCAATTTTTTATTCCGTAAATTTTCCGTGAATCCGTAATCAGGCGGCTTTTGTTCGCGGGAAATACCTAATGAACTTTCGGCGACCAACCGCAATCCTAATGAGCTCATCGTCATGGTTTGGAGGACCCGAAAACATCAAAATATTCGAGTTGAAGACGAACATGTACTGTAGAATCAGAAGGGATCCGTTTTGAGGGAATTGCGGAAAAAATCCCGTCAATACGAGCAAAAATTTTTGCTAATTACGAGCTTTTTAAAGGACTTTTTTATTTTAAAAAAAGTTAGTTTGTAAGTACCGCACTGTAGCACTTAAATTTAAAAGATTTACCGTACCCTAACCCCGAGAAATTTGCATATTTCTCTCGCCGACCCGGATTAAAGGGGCCACCAAAGGGGAAGGCGTCGCGCCGAGACAATAGAAGTCGATTATAAGCAAGTGGTCGGAAGGAGCGAATTATAAACGGACATGAATAATAATAGGCGGCAAATTGGCTTTGCCGCAGAAATTACAAGATGGGAAATCCGCAGGTGGTTCCGGGGCATCTGCTTCGAGGATGACACAACAAACTTTTGGGTGGTTTTTGAACAATCTAAAGCCAGATGAGGCTTCGAAAAGGAGTCTGAAACTCTTCCCTCCTGATAGCTCGATTTACAGTGCAAAAATTTCAAATTGCCGCACTGTGCGGACTTTTCGAAACCAGCGCACTGTGCGGTTTTTATGAAAATTTTGCACAGTGCAGGCGGGCCAAAAAGTCCTGACATGTTTTCGCACCGTGCGGGCGGATGAATTCGGTGATGCGACAAGATGTCGCGCGATAAAAATTTGGCGGGGTGCGAATTAAGAGCGCACTGTGCGTTGTTTACCCTTTTCAAAACAATCGTTTTGCACTGTGCGGGGTCGCAGCGCACCGTGAATCTTGCTCGTTGCCGCGCGACAAATTTTTTGCACAACGGCGCACTGTGCAGACATCTCAAGACTTTTGTTTTAATTTTTGTAGAAAAGAAAGTTGTGTTAGACCCAAATAATCACAAATGTTTCGAAAAAAATTTAAATATCATTTATTCCACATAATTTTCATCATATAATATATCAAAGTGAACGAAAAATTTTGAGAAAAAAAAACAAAAAAAAGGGACACTGTAGTTTACAAGGTATATATGTATATAACAAACGTACACCCTAAAAATCGAAAAGCGATAGTACGCAATTACAGTACTACTTGCACTAAAAGTGAATGGGACCGATGGGGGGAACATTGTTTTTTTGGGGGATTTAAAGCTCTGACGGCGCCATCGCACCGTGCGGTTCTTACAATATTAAGAAGCGGAGAACTCGCTGTATAACAAAGTAAAATTTGGGACAAAAAATTTCGGGAAAAATAAAATGTCAGGGCTGATTTTATGAGCGAAAATTTTTTTTTTTGTCAAAAAATTTTTTCGACAAAAATGTAAAAAATTGGTATACAGTGAGTTCTCCGCAATAACCACAAGACATTGAGAAAGATACATGGCCAAGTTGGTTATTAAAAAACAGTATTTTATATGGGTAATTTCAAGTTTCTTTCCGAGTTTTGAGGCAGATTCCAAAAAATGCGTCAGCGTGACTGTCTTACTATCGAATTCGGAGAGGTCTAAAATACGAATTTTGGATCGGGAATTTGTCAAAAACCTTTGAAAAATGCGAAAATTCAAAAAAAAAAATACTTTTTTGAATTTAAATTTTTTTCGTATTTTAGAAAAAAATCGCCATTTTCGACACCTCCACATCACGCCAACGCAATTTCACAACATTCTCAGGGTTTGGGATGCAAAAAAAATTAAAAGTTTTCACAAGAAAAAAATCCGGCGCCTACGGCCATATTACTGTAATTGTTGATGGTGCAGCTGTTGTTGGAGTCCGTTCATGCCATCGAAGCAATTCAGGCCGGTGTAGCCCATCATGGCAGCGTAGTTGGGGGCGAAGAAGTCGGGCGCGTCGAAGAGGCCGGCCGGCAGCGCGGGCTGTGTGGGCGCGTTCTGCGGCTGCACCGTGTTCGAGGACGAGTTGGAGGAGGCGGATGGGGGCGCGGTGGAGTCGTCGGTGTTGCCTGAAATTGGAGGAAGTTAGTCAAAAATTACGTTTTGATGTTTTTAGGGGCTTTTTTGAAAGATTCATAAATTTTGACGTTTTTCATCCGTAATTATGGATCAAAACGTAAATGTAAAAAATACAGTAAGCATTTGCATATTGATTTTGAAGTTGATGCCATTCAAAAGGAGTAGTATAAAAACTCAATATTTATCATTTTTGCTCAACGTTTTTTAATTTTTTTAGAAAAATTTTTAGGAAAACATGTAAAAAAATCCTAAAAATTTTCCCCTCAAAAAATCGCCCCTCTTACCCGGTGATTTCAGCGACAATGCTGTTGTGAATCCATTCTGATTCATCTCCAACTGGGCCATCTGATTCTGCTGATGTGCATTCTGGTTCTGCTGTTGTTGTTGTTGATGGAAGTACCCATTCACGGGGCTGCCCGCCTGAGGGTAATGGTTCGCGAGGTTATAATACATTCCGAAATCGTAGTTGGCCGCTGTCGTTGGGGTTTGGAGGTTGTTCCAGGCGTTCGGGTAGGCGGAGAACTGAAAATTTTGATGATCAATATGCTTTAGTCATCAAAAAAGTACTTCAATTTCACTCCAATTTTTTCGTGTAAAATTGTAGCAGAGTTTGAAAAATTTGGTCCCTGTGGGCTCCGTCTTCAATCTACAGTATATTTTGTGCCGAAAAAAATCCGAATTTCCGAGCGAATTTCGAGTTTTTTCGACTTTTGTCGGCCCAATTTCCTTAATTACCCAGCCGAATCGAAAAGTAATGCCATATGTGCGTAATCTAACTAATTTCCAAAACTTTTTCGGACCAAAAACTTTTTTAAATGGATTAAAGAGAGAGGCCGCCATGGGAGGCCAAGAATTGGACTCGAAAAAATTGGTTCCCGATTACGGTAGAAAACAAATTAAAAAAGTTTGGGGAAAAACTTTTTGGGTGGTTTTTTCGGTAAAAGCGGGTGTAAAATCATATAAAAAAAGTTACCACACCAATCTATTATCTCTAAATTTTTAGGTAAATCTCTTTTCAAGGCTCCAGAAATCGAAGAAAAACAAGAATTTTCCAATACTCACATTTTGATGTTTCAGCGCGTCAAATTGCAAATGCTGGGCTGCGTGCGCGTTCGCAGTCATCACTTTCTTCTGCACATTGCCCTGGGTCTTGCTCTTTCTCCGTGGGCGATATTTGTAGTCGGGATGGTCCTTCATGTGGATGGCCCTGAGGCGTTTCGCCTCGTCGATGAAGGGCCGCTTGTCGGCCTCGCTAAGCTCCTTCCACTCCTGCCCGAGGCGTTTGCTGATCTCGGAGTTGTGCATTTTCGGGTTCTCGGTGGCCATCTTCCGCCGCTGCCCCCGGCTCCACACCATGAACGCGTTCATTGGCCGCTTCACGCGCGAGTCCTCCAGCTGCTGCTTTTTGGCGGCCGCCGATTGGCCCATCTGATGATCCTGCAGCTGGGTTTGCAGCAGGTTCGGCGAGTGTTTCAGGTGGTTCAGCACCGCCAACCCGTCGCGTTGCCCGTGCAGCGAGTTGTTGGTGGAGGTGGAGCCGGGCGAGTCGGGCTCCTGCACCTCGTTGTGCAGGTTGAACTGGGGATGGAGCGACTGGAGTGGCGGGTTGAAGTTCTGAAAGCCGGGGAAGGGCGTCGAGAAGGACGGGTCGAAGAAGACACCCGACTTGGAGACTTCCATCATCTGCTCCATCTTCATGGCGTCCGTGTCCATCATGGTTGGACGCTGGAATATGCAAATTTTGAATGTTTGAAAATGTCAATTTTAAAAAATTTAAGTTGGAAAATCGCGTACAACTCGAAAAAACATAATTTCACAAAAATTTCAAAATTTGAATATGCAAATATTACAAAAAAATCAAGTATAAAAAATGATAAAAATGGTAAATTTATCAAGATTATGCAAATTTTCGAAAATTTCCATATGCATGATTATCAAAAAATCAATCATAAATAACATCTCTAAAGGCTAAATATGCATAAAATATCCTTTTTTCGGAGAAAAACATCCCACAAAAATCCCAAAATAGCAAACATATTCAAGTACAACAAACATTCAAATTAATCAAATCCCCTATAAACTTTTGGAAATCCCAAAACCACTCTTCCGAAGGCCTAGTTTGAAGAAAAACATTTCCCGAGGATTAGGTTTATTCCAACGGCTTTCCCAAAAAGCCGAGAGAAATTGAGATTTCCGAGAAGGTTTAGCCAAAAATTCAAGGTATAAAGGCAAAAAAGAATTTACAAGGTGAGGGTTGAGGGGCCACCTGTGACCAAAAGGGAACATGGGATTTTTTAACGGGACAAATGAAGAAGGATTTTTGGAGAAAAAGGGGAAAATTGAGATTAAAAAATCTTGGATTTTTTCAAATTTATCTTAAAAATATTTGTTTTTAGTTTCGAAAACGTCAGCCTGATAGTCACAAAATCAAAGAAAAATTCAAAAAAATTGAGGAAATTGCATAAAACTGGTAAAAATGGGTAATAAAGAAGATGTCACAGAAAGATTTTAGTGAATCTTTGAACACTTCTGGTGGCACGTTTATTTAGAGGAGTTATTCAGCCTTATTTCTTCAAAATTTGCAAAGCTTAGGTGAAAAAACGCATGGGACATCGGTATTTCAAGAATTATTGATCTGATCTCAAGTGTAAGGTAAAAACGGCTGTTTTAGTAAACATCTCGTTTATATTCTTAATTTATGCTATTTCTAGTGCTATGAGCGATCACTCAAGATTAATTTTAGCCCGTGCTTTTCCTCCATTGCACGTCAAAACCATAATTTTATACTGTTTAGGCAAAAATGATGACAATTCGGAGAAGACTCGAAAAAACAGGGAAGATACGATCCTCACCTACTTATTTGAATCTCTAAAATGGTTGGGATTTTCTCTCACTGCCACCCTTGAACTCTTCCCAATGCTTGGCCCACGAAAGGCAGGAAAAAAAGGAGAGAAAGTAAGCCGACTTGGAAATACCGAAATTTCGCACAAAAAATCCGAAAAAGTGGACCCAAAAAAATTTTGTGGGCTTGGGAATGGAAATGCGCGGGTGTCGCCATTCCTTCCAGCTTCCAGCCAAGTTTTTTGGCGCGCTGATTTCGAAAAAAATTGGCATAATTAGGCCAAAAATTGGGATTATGCTAATCAAGGGCCTCTGAATTTTGATTCTAGACGGGGAAAATTTTCCGAATCAACGCATTCGCGATGAAATGGGCTTAAATTTGCTCGAAAGTATTTGAAACTCACAACGAAAAAGGGGAAAGCAAAAATAATAAAGAAAATTGTGGGATCCCTTGTTTATAAACTCTTCTTGCACCGCTAATTCTACCGTATGCCGCTGCGAGCAAGCGGCTTATTGAAAAAATTCGCTGAAACTCCCGCATCTCGACGCCGATTGCCCTATGAGGCCGGGGCGGAAGACGTTGTAAACATACAGTTCGTAAAATGCAAATTAGTAGAGTACCGGGAGCGCCGAATAAGCCGCATCCGCAAAACATGTTGACGAAAGAGTTGGGGCTTTGGGGAGATAAGGATTTTTGTAGAGCGTTAGAACGAATGGCACGGGAGCAATGTTTTCTTCAGATTTTGGTGGGAAGTGCTCTGGAGTTTCATCGATTCTATCGGCGCAAAATTTCGTTGAATAAGTAGGCGTTGAACTTACAAAGCAAAACCCAAAATTTAGTAGAATTAACCGCCTTACAAACTGATGATCACAAGCCCCTAAAACTTGTTGCGTACAGTATGTTTTGACAAAATTTCTTTGTGTTTTTTAGAGAACAACCGTAAAATGTAGCCGGTAAAGGAAGATTTTGTATCCGACTACGGTAAATTTCCTTTTGTTTGTGACGAAGGAAGGATTAGATCTACAATACTGCGAAAGTTTAGAGGGTTCGAAAGTTGGGATTGCAAAAATAATATTTTGAAAAGCATAGGCAAAATACGACATTTCGCTTGACATTTTGGAAATTGTGTCTATTTTTTGTAGGGTGTACAGTACTCTATGTTTTTTTTCATGAACTAAATAGAGAAATATGGGCAAAAAACTGGTTTCTTTCGGACGCATATCCGAAAAACTCCTACCCAAAGATCGTTGAGTATCTAGGGTATCCCTGCAAAGCGAGTGCTAAGACCTTCTGGAATTACAAAACGAACTTCGCAGAAGAGGGTTGCAAAATTTGAGAAAAGTAGAGAAGGTCCCCTTGGATAAAACCCAAATTTTTTTGTTATAAGCCAAGTTCCAAAAAAAGGATTCTCTTCCTCATAAATTCTTCACCCTACTGTAATATGCACCCAGTCCTTCGTCACAGTCGATTAGTACCAGTAATTGTCTACAAAAGTCCTCAAATTCCGCAAGGCTTCGGGCCTTTGTGTGTTGCATCATTTGCACCGTGCAGTCGAACTTCAAAGCCACCTTCGCCCGCTCTGCTTACGCCATTCCATTGTGCGCGGTTTCAAAACACGATTATCTGCGAAGCCGCCCAACGCCCAAGGGTCGGCTGCCCAAAAGGGCTGTTGAGTTACTATTTGCGATACTACAAATAAAGTTGTAAGGTTTCTGAAGAGTCTTTAAATGTTTTCGGGAAATTAATTGAAATTGGGGCTGTAAATAACAGCTATTTGGATTAGACAAGTGTTTTACGTGTGCGGGATTAGTGGGCAAAGCGTATTCTTAATTGCTGGGTTACTGTAAGGCGAAATTAAAAAAGTTTCTAATTTTGATTTTGGTCTCGACACGAAAACTTCTCTTCTAGTAAAAAATGGCCGTGCAGTAAAGCATTCAATATAAGGAGTCCCTGAGCAAAATCACGCAAAATTTGACTATGTAAATCGGGGTTTTTCAAAGGCAGTTGGGTCCCGCCACGAAAACTTGGAATTACGAGATAACTCCTGAGAACTTTTCGGATATGACTAAAACCCATTTGGGCAACGTGTTGATGCAAACCACCCTTATCTTTGTCTCGATTTCGTTTGGGTCGTACCAGGAAAACTTGGCAACAGTAGACTGACCTCCGTATTGTCCAAAAAGGCATTTGAGACGTTTCTAAATCCATTACAACAACAATCATTGTCTCACAACAATCTATTACCAACTACAAACATCTTCAAATAACAAAACCAAAAAAATTGTGGTCCCGGCGCGAAATCTTGGCATTTCGTCTAAGCTTCAAAAACAGCACCACAACAATCGGCACAAAGCGCCCTGACTATTTGTATCGAACAAGAAGCGTACAAACTACATTCGCAAGTCGAAATTGTAACACCCTTACATAGAGAGAGAAGAATTAAATTCAACTATAAGCTGGACACTAATCCGAAGGCCAAGCACTTGGTCCAAATGCCCAAGCGCTTCGACAAAGGCACGGAGCCAGAGGGCATTTGAAACGGCAAGCATTAGAGATTACCAGAATTTACATAGATCATCCTACAGTAAGCCGGTACGTGATTATTGAGCAACCAAACTTGTTTACATTCCGGTGTAAACCTTATAGGCATAATCGGATTTAAATGTATCCCCCCTCCCCGAGCTAGCGGAGATTGAGAGGGCACGGATATCAAAACTAATTTGCATAGAGAATGTCACAGGTTGAAGGCGTTGGGAGTCGGCGGAAAATGATTAGAAGGGAAAGAGAAAATTTGGGGAAAATTTGGTACTATTAGTCTGTCCTGAAAGTAATGAGGACAATTTTGCTAACACCGATCAGTCGCTGAAGTAAAAAAATGATTTTGCCGCGACATAATTCATTTCTCGGCGGTGATGCGATTTTATATGCGACAGGTGCTCATTATTTTCCCGACAGACTGATAGTTGAGCCAAACATTTGATATGTCCACAAAGTTCACCTAAAAAGTTTATCACAATTTTTCAAAAAAGCGACCAGTAAAATCCAAGCCGAAACTTTACTATGCCCAGCCAGAATGTCACCTCTAGCGACAGTAACAAATCAGAGATGACAATTTCTGCCTGCTCTACCTATAAGCTCATAAGAATATTCTCAGAACTCCTCAGACTACCTATTTTTACTCTCCACTTTTTTCCGCCAAATACGAATTTCTCATCATCTACCGTACTCACTCCATTTCCAATTCATTTACGTCGCAGAGAGAAAAAATCTCAAACGAAAAGAAATACAAATGCGCACCATACAAATACTCAACATATCGCACACAATTTTGGTAGCATTCCGACCACATGTCATGTTGTGGATGGCGGAAGTTCAAGGAAGTTTAACCGGCTATCCATTGACAAACTACAAGATACGGTTGGAGTATAGAGTGCAGGACGGAACAAAGTTGTGAAGAAGCCATAAAGCCTAGATGATGAGGGCTTGAAATTGAAAAGTGCGGGAAAAAAGTCGACAGAAAGCTTTGGTAAGCTTGGAAAAAATGGTCGAAAAATAACAACAAAGAAGATTAAATTAAAATAATTGTTGTTCAGGGCTAATTTTATGGAATTAACAATATAAAAACCAAAAAGTTTTGTCGATAGTATCTACAGTCTTACTGTAAAAATTAATTTACGAAAACCCCTAAAATTTTGAAAATATTGATTTTTTTTGAAAAATTGCAAAGTTTATCGTGTAAATTTCGATTCAAAAATATAAAACTGCCGTTAATGTAAAAAAGAAACCCCATGACATCAGCCACAACAAAAACAAACCTTACAAGGGAAGTACTCGAAGTGCGACGCTCAGATTTTGATGAATCTTGGCAAAAATTTAGATTAACGTTTTCTACGGCATATGCGAGATTCCAAGCCTGCGCTTCGCAGAAACAACCGAAATTTTAAAGTCGAAATTTGGATAAAACACGTCATCTTCGCCCTCCCGGTTTCGCATACTCTCTCTGCAGCAAAGTCTATTGAATATCTCGGCTGCGCCTGCAAAGCAAAAGCTAAAATCTCAGGAGAATTAATATGCGGCCTATTTCTGGTGAAGATTGCTTGCAAAAACAGGGAAAAAACCTTGAACAAAGAGGAATTTTTTTTTTGAGAATTCAAAAATTTCTCCAGAAAAGATGTAAATTAAAAGGTCTTTCATCTCCCACCCATCCAGAAATCCATCTCGTGCCGAACCGAGAGATTTGCACGCTGAAATATCCGTTATTTCATCAACCAAAATTCCTTAAAAAAGAAGTGGAGAAAGGCGGGCGAAAAATTTGGATTGAAACAGGAGTTTGTAGCGGTCTGACGCAACAGTACGTAATAGAAAGCACTAAAATATCTCTTCAAATGCTTGGGTTTCTTCGGGAAATCCGTGGAAGAGTTCCTTTTCAATTTGTTTTGAGAGCCGGAAGTCTGCGGCCGCTGAAATGCGAAGCCCGCCAGAGATCAGGGCATTCGAAACACCATGAAATACGGACTCTTTCGGGTTCAGGCTTGAGTCTCGGCACTAGAAAGTAGAGAGTTTTATGATGAAAAATCCAAAAAATGACGTATTTGTCATTTGCGAAAATTACGGTGAAAATTGATTAAAAGTGTTGGAAAATAACAAAAAAATGTGAAAGTAAATAACTTAGACGTTGATAGAACTTGGCACAAAGCAAGACCAAGATTTCCAAAGACAAACTCAAGATTTTTGACTCAAAATTCACAGAAATCATCAAGGTTTTTAGGGCAAAAACCGCGAAAATTCAAAAAATTTACGGCGACATTCTAGATGCTAAGTTCAGGCTAAATTTTGCAGAAATTTTATATGTAGCTTGTACAAAAAAAACCGTCAAAACTGGAGCAAAATCGAAGAGTGTCACTTTCAGAGCCTTTCAGGTTGTTGGTCAACGAAAGAAGTGCCCAAAAGAAGATCTCATCCTCAAATTTCGCTCGTTTGCTGTGCCTAGCCAGCGTATCTATAGCTGCAAATCTTGGCTAGCGCTCTACAGAGGCAGTCGTAACATTCAACGAGCCGAGAGAGCATGGAGAGTGAGGGGAGCGGTTAAAAATTATTTCCTGACCAGATATTGGCGAGATTTTTGTGAAAAAATTGGATTTAAGTAAAAATGTTCATCACCGCGCAAGAAGACAGAACACTAATTGATTTGCAACGGTTCTATCGCTAAAAAAATATAATTTTTGCCAACTTTCGAGCTAAAAACCTCGGGATTTTCCGAAAATCTAGAATTGAAAATATCAGAATTTTCTGAAAAAATCATAGTCGCAGTTTGTGCCAAGTTAGGTCAACATTTCTTCGTCGAAATTTGCTGTCTACTGCCTTAGGCCAAAACCTGAAACTCACAAGAAAAGATTGACCATTACAATGCATTTGTCGCACACTATTTCACCAACCGTACTACATAACTGATGTTGATTCCGGTGGCCAACAAATCCACAACTCTCCTGTCTGGTCCGCTATTGTATGAGCCTTATATACACGGCGCTTACAGTGGCCTTTGTGGTGTCTTCCGGCCGGGACAAGGTTGCGATACGATTAGGCCCAAATGCCTCCCCGAACTGAGACCCCTGCCACTGTGTTCTCGTCACTTTCTGCAACAAAAACTTATTAAATTCTCTCCCCAACGGGCCGAATTAACATAAAGATGCGAACATGGATAATGGGCGAGGGATTAGCACGGAAAAGGAGCTGATATTGAAATCTTTGGCCGAGATTAGGCCACAAAACTTAACCGAAAACTTGGATTACAAATATATGAACGGAAATCGTAAATTATCGGAGGAGTGACGACTTCTCCGGAGAAAAAGCGGCTGAAATCGCACGGCAACGGCATTTCGGGGAGTTTGCGTTAACAGAGTAAAGTTGTACACGATGAGAAATGTATATAGCGAACGATTTTTATATATTTAGCAGTGAATAGCTGAGAATTTGGGGAATTTAAAAAAAAAAGATCGTAGCTCAAGAAGTATCCCAAAAAAATTGAATGAATTTTAGGAGGTATGATCTACGGAGAGCACGGATCAATTGCTGAAAATCTTAGTCGGAAAGATTTAGCAGCTGCCGAGATATGATAAAAAAAAGTCTAGGTCGAAAAAAAAACTTTACCGCAAATTTTGTTCGAAAAAAACCCGGTAAAAATATCAAAAAAGTCCATGTAGTTATCAAAGAAATATCTTTCAACAAAATAATTAGTCAACCAGTAAAACAAATTTCGGATTTTACCTTCTAAAAGCATATCTTTTCTCTGAAAGAAACACTTGACCTAGCCCTTAAACCGGTGCATTTACAACTTATTCAATATTTACAACTCATTTAAATTGTACTCTGCACACAAAGTAAATAGAATTGTAAGAAAAAACGGTTTTGTGATCAAACTACTGTCGAAAATTGTGCAACCACTTAACAGAGTAGAGTACAGTACAGAAAGATGATTAAAATTAGAAACTCTCGACATTTTGGAGACAAAACTGCCCGCGGAAAACTATAAACGGAGTAGAATAGGGATACAGGAGAGAAATGTAAGCATTTCCAATGGATTTTTTGGACAAAAAATTAAGATTTTTGAAATTTTTTGGGGAAATTTTCGAAAAAATGGAGAAAAATGCGAATAAAATGATAAAATATTCCTTTTTAGTAGCAATTCCTTATTGAACAATATATAACAGGCCTCAATATAAGGCTGAGGACAATTTATAAGACAATTTATTCTACTAGTTACCCGATTTTTTGCAGAAAATGGTCAAAAATCGAGATCTTTGCGTTAAAATCAAAATTTTTCTGCTAGAATCTTGTGAAACGGGTAAGCTTTGTAACTCACTGTCAACTACGGCAATCACGAGTGCCAGTCAATATAGCGGAATGCCACTTTAAACCTTCAAATAGTGTAAAAATACAAATCTTGAGGGAAAGTCTTAAAAAATGGGAACATTTTCATAAAAACGCCAAAAACGGATGATAAAACAACTTCACAGACGCTTAAAAATGAATGTCAAGTGTAGTCAGAGTCTTGTTCTATTCAAAAAAGTTGACAAACTTGGGAAAATATTATCCTGTAAAATGGGTTTTCCTAAAATTTCATCATCAATTGTCATTTGGATTATCGAAATGTCAGAGGCCGAAAAATCACCGCAAACCAAGCGAATTCCGACCAAATTACTGCTCTTTCGGAAACGGACAGTTACATTTTATAACTAAAAACGCAGTGCCTCGAGGAAATTTGGGGCTCTCGGAGGGCCTCGGGAGCCCGCAGCCAATCAGTGAGCGCACGGGTCGAAGGGCCGTTTTTTGCGAATTTATAACGACTACGCGTGTAACGGCAGAGCGTATTGTAGCCGGGGAGGTGGAAAATGGCTAGGGATGTAGGAAGTCTAAAATATTTTTTGGAAATTTGAGAAATTTGCATATTCAAAAAATTATGATTTATGCAAATTTTCAGCAAATTAATTGGGAAAATAGGAAATATTACCGAAATATGTTGTTATGAGATCTAACCTGAATGTTTGGTACGGTCAGTAAATCATGACGACTCTACATAACGCGGAAATTTCATAAAACGCAAATTTTTGAATGTTCGGAAAAACCGTATTTTAAAAGTCAAAAAATATGAACAAATTAATGTGAAAACATGCTAGTTTTGTTACAACGCAATAATTCTACATAACGCAAAAATTTTTCCAAAAATTTAAAAATCATATTAATAATTTAAAATCGTATTTCATCAAAAAAAAAATCGATAAAATCATCAAAAAAGACATTTAAAAAACAATTACAGCGCTGCCAACTGTTCACAATGTTGACTTTTTGTAGCAAAAGCCCTTATAAGGAGTCATAAGAGCGCCGCACAAAAGGCCAGTTATGACTTACACTGAGAAATGACATTCAACGCCGCTTGTTTTGCGAAAAAGTTGCGTAATTCAGGCGACACTTTGCTCTACATTCTCTGTACTGTAATAAATTCAAATATGAAATTGATTAAAATTAAGAATTTCAAAACTTTTAAAATAATGAAAAAATCAAAAATTAAAATAAAATCGAATTGAGTAATTAGCCAAAATAAGTCGTGTGAAGAAATTCAAGTAATTTAAGAAGGAAAAATAATACGCCATATTTTACTTTCCGCACAAAAGAACAAGCTCATTTAATCTAATTTCCCAATTTGTCATCTAATTTTATAAATGTTTTTAAGCCGATACCGCGCATTAAGCTCGCCATAAGGAGATAAACGAAAGCGAAAGCAAGCGTACGGTATTTTTAGCCCTCCCGATGTCAACAATAATATTCCAAGAAAAAATTTGCATAAAATTTGAATATGCAAATTTTTGATAATTCCAAAAAAATATAAAAAAATTGGTGTAGATTACCAAGGGTGTTCTGAAAATTAATTTTTACAGTTTTTATGGTCATCACTATTACTGTTTCACAATATTTTTGCTCTTTTTTTGGTAAAAACCCAAAATTTTTGATGACTTTTGTATAAAAATCTCGATAGAAGAGATAGTTTTTCGGATAGCAAAAAACGTCATAAACATTTCAAATTTCTTTCACAGTAATTTATAATACAACTCAACACAAAAATTCGTTGCAATTTCGCAAAATTCGCCAATTTACCCGGGTCCATTGGGTTCAACTTATTACTGCTACAAATTGAAAAAAAAACTCGCCGCCATATGTGCAATTGTACCGCACTTAAGACTTGTAGCGGTATGCAGCGCCGCGTTACACCGGCTACGAAACAATTCGACGTGTGGCTCAAATTTCGGGTACAAATATTATTTTAAGGGCCTGCAGGGGTTAAATGTAAGAGTGCGGAAGGGATGTAAATTGGGGTAAATTTCGATTTTTTTAGCAATTGTGGTAAGTGTAAGTCACAAAATATCCTATAAACTACATTCTAAATTTCTAAATTACAAGTAAGTTAATGAAAAGAAGCCTTCAAGATAGTCTTTCAAAATCATCAAAATCCCCAAAAAAACTGAAATTTCCTCAAAAAATCACAATTTCACTTTGCATAAATTCTTGCTATGACACTCTGAGCCATTCTACCGGCATACACAACATTTTTAACAAAGATAATTTACAATAACACCCCCTTTTTCCCCTATTACCAAAAAAAATTCCGCTTTTCAAGAGAAAATTTTAAGTTCAAAAATATTTTATTTTACAATGCAGTAAAAGCAGAAATTTCACTATACACATATCAAGAGAGGTGTCAGAAGACTGTACGAGGGGATTAAGAAAGTTCTGTCACAAGGATTCAAAGTTATGATGAGAAAAACCCGACAAGGTGATGAAAATGGGGGTTTTGAGGTAAAAATTGTAGAATACAATTAGCTAAGAGTGAGAGAAATAATCGGGACGAACGTATATGCAGTTGACAATCTAAGTGGTGTCTTAAAACGTTCATATTTCAGTTACGATTCAGGTAAAATTGCGGTTTTTTAGCAAAAAACGGAGAAAAATTGGGAAATTTTGGCAAAAATGCTTATAAAATAAAAGAGAAGGATAATCCTAAACCCCTTAGAGTTGATGCTGAAACTTCAGGGCAGCGTCAACAATTTCGAAACAATTTTGTATCCGTAAATCTCCGTCATACGTGTCGTTTTCACGAAGATCTTTAAAAAACACCAAAATTTGGGATAGAATTAGAAATCTTCGCGCTTAGCCGCCTAAAAAGCTGCATGGAACTCATTTTGAAAACATGTTTATCCGCTGCCCCCAAGGTTTCAAACCTTATCCGTTCCCGTAAATCCTTCTTGGAATCTCTGTTTTGCAACCCCTAATCCGCGAGAATTGGTAAATAAACAAATTCCAGTAATCTATGAGCCGCAACACCCCATAATCTTGTCGCAACAACAACGGAAATTAATCGACCAACAATTGAAACAAAGAACGAAGCGGAATCGGGCTCTCCCCGCGCCCGCACCCATTCAGTTTCGTCGAGCAAAGGGCTCCAAAGTCTAGTATAATATGTCATTGTGAGCCCCAATTGTTAAAGCTATTCACATCGAGAGTGGAGAAGGAAAAAAGATCCCAAAAAAGTCCCCCCAACGCTTCCCCGAAGGCCTCCCTTGAATGGCGCCGCGAAAGGGGGCGGGGCCTCGCCGCAACACGGCAAAAGCGGCGAGAGAGCGCGCGGCAAGAGGAGAGTGGGCGAGACCGCGACAGAGCGGAGGGGACGCAACAGGAGGCCCCGGCCGTTTTTTTGGGGCGGAGTTCAAGAGTGGGGAAGGCAACGGGGCATACGGTGGAATATGGGGCAGATTGGAAGAGAAAGGGGGGATTTTCGGGGAGGCTTGGGTAAGGGGGGACTAAAAAAGTTTTGCTTAACAGATGGTGAAAAGTGGGGGTAAAAATGAAAGACCGGGGAATTTTTTGTTCTTTTTGAAAAAATTTGAATTATTGCTTTCCTCTGAAAATCTAAAATCAGACATGTCCTTTAAAATACCACAAGTTGTTTGTCAAAAAAAAATTCAGGTCTATAAAACGTCTCTGCAGCCGGAGAACCCGGGTTTTCCCCAATTTTAACCCGAAAAACCTCGTTTTTCTGACCCTCACTATCCGCTAGCCTCACCTACAACCCCGCATTGACTTTCAAAATTCATATCCAACCGGGATTTCTAACTTCTAGCAACAAGTAATCCAACGGATACCATAAATCTTTGGGCTTGATCTTATAACCATTGTTCCGGAGCAAGATCGAGACTCGCTTTATCTACAGCTTGTTGACGCTGGGAAAACGAGGTGGGGGAGTTTTCGGAAGCCGGCGGTCGTAAAAAATTATTATGGGATTTTGGGCTACGGTAGGCGGAAAAGTGCAAATTTCAACTGACGGCAGATAGCGGAAGTAGAATATTGAGTTGATTAGCGTGTTTGGATCCTATAGAAGAAGGGCAAAAAGACGAAATCAAAATTTGTTTTCTTTGTGGGAGTTAGTCTGGAGAGATTTTATCCGAAAATAAGGTGAGAAAAATCAAAAATAATTTGTAAATTACAAGTAATTAACATTTTTTTAATGCATAAAAAATAATTTACACTGTTCTGAATTTGCTCTGATTTTTTCGTAAATCAAAAAAATAGCCTTAAAGTTTTATGAACCAAATTAAAAACAAATATTTTTGGTGTACAATGCAGATGTCAAAACTCGAGATTTGAATAAAACAACCCCGGAACCCACAATGTTTTATATGTCGGCTTCTGCAAAGATGCGTATTTTGCCTTCATTTTTGCTGATTTCTCACGTTCGAATCAAGTCCCATGAGTCGGCTCTAAGCTCTCTAAACCCCACAACTCCAAATATAGGCGGGGCAAATCTCGGACCCCCCTCCTCTCTTGTGCCCCCGTCCCCCGCTTTATGCCCCCGTCCCTACTTCTCCCCATTTTCCCAAGGCTTCCAACTTTGCCGGCCCTTTCGCGGATTGGCTGCTCGCCCTCCTCGCCTTCCCTTTTCGGATCCCCCCGCTCTCTTCCTTCGCCCACATTAATCACACTCTCGACATGCATGATCACACAAATCGGACTCCGAAAAAATATGTTTTTTGGGGTACATAAAAAATTTGGTCGCCGGAATTTCTGAATAGCGGCGTTAATTGGGCGCTAAGGCCCTACGGGCGTGCGGGGTTTCGCCAAAGTTTGTCTTTCCGGATAGACAAGGATATACGGAACAGATCGGCCAAAGAACAAATTCGGGACGGAGCCGTCAAAGGGGAAATATCAGTTTCTTATTGTAGTAGACAAAAAAATAAAAATTTTGGAAAAAGTATTTAAAAAACGCATAATTCTATCAAAAATCAGCTCAGAAATGTCTTGCAAACGTTGCAAAATACGGCGTGTGTATTTTAAATCTGTATTAAAAATCCGTAGCACATCACTAAAGACCACAGCGGCTCTATTTCCAATCAAATCCGGCCTAATTATTCCGAAAAAAATTTCATTAAAATTTCGCTGAAAAAAGACGAAAACGCTGCTCGACTAATTTCATTATGGATACTACTTGGCAACAGAAGGCTTTTCGAAAATTCCGGAGTAACCGAAACCTCCGAAAACACGCCTTAAAATTATGAATTTGGAGAGTCGGCTTATTAACCAAGGCCATGGATAACATGGATTTTAAGGAAGCAGATAAAAAGATTAAAACAAAATGTATGTCATCTGTAAAACTACGCACAGAATCAATAAAAATGTGTTTGAAGGTGGATCCATAACATCAATAATCATCGAGATATGATAACTTTAAAATGGGACCCAAAAACGGATTAAAAGTCTCAAAACTTTCTAAAAACGACGTAAAGCGTAAAATAGACGACAAAAAATACCTGTAACGTCTTTACCAGACACTACACGGCATAACCAAATTATTCAAATTTCAAAATTTGCCAAAAGTCATACAAAATTTGCATAAATTAAAGATAATTGAAATGCCTCAAAATCCATAAAAACACTTCTTAAGCGATTTACAGCCCCGCCAAACACGCATTAAACCCTCAAAAACAGAGGATTTCCACCCTCCTCTCACCAATAACCTCATAACACCATCGAACACAATGACTCTTGACAAGTGGATTAAGCCCGCCAAAGAAGATTCCCTTCGGCTTATCGACAAACTCCTGCATTTTTTCCAGCGGCTTGACAGGTCATACGGCTGCTGCGCGCCGTCGGTGGGGGCCCCCGGAAAGGATGACGACGGGGGGAAAAAAGGAACCGGTTGGTTGTCAGCATTTGTCATGGTTAATATAATCAATTTCGGACGAAATTGTTGCAAGTCACGGTCCGAAAAATGCGCACCGGACGTTTTGTTTTACGGTAGAAAAAAGATTTATAACTTGGGAACTACTGTAGTACAAGCGATTTGCATATTTCAAACTTGACTCTTCAAATCTGAAGTTTTTGTAATTTACTGTGAAATTATGCAAATTTTCAAAATATTCAAAGCGTTTTCGCCTCTATTTTGTTGTGGAGGGCCTTATTGAAATTTATAATGCCTTAATTATTACTGTTATTGCGCAAGAAAGGATTAAACATCTAAATATTGTACTTAAGGCCTGTACAACTTTTGACGGCCAGAAGGCTAATTTTTGGCTTTCAAATCAAAATTTATTAAAGATATGAACTACAAGATAAACGTATTTTACATAGAAACCACGCTATAGCGCATATGGCAAAGGTAGGTTCGGAAAATCTTTAGTTTCCGATATTACTTTAGCTATCAGCTATCACTTATCAATTACTCATTCCAATCCGCACGGATCCGGAGCCTGCCCCGCCCAGAGCGGGGCGGGGTCATCCCAGCATCCGAAAGCTCAAGTCCCCCCTTTTGAATGCCCCATTCAAGGCGCACAACGGCCGCCTGAAAGGACCGGGCTTGGAAACAAAAAACCGCAATTCCTTCAAAGGACCGAATTTTCAAAGGACTCCCCAACCCCATGAATGGAGGGCTGGGCGATTGTAAAGAAACGAATTTCGAAAAAAAGAGGAGAGCGGAACACAAAACACCGATGGAATGCCCGATTCCGAATATATTCAACCGAAAAATGTCCAAGACCAGTCGGTAACTCCAGAAGAGAGGGTTTTCAAAGAATTTTCGCTCATTTTTCCGGATTTTTGGGGGCTTTGGACTAGATTAGGGAATGTAAGATAATAACCTTCTATTTATTGGTAACTAGTAGTCTTGTGAACTTCCGTAGACCTTTAAAAATCTTAATTTATGCTAATTTTGAACAAAAATATGCCGTTCAGAGCTGATCTGTATATTTTTCAATATTCATGCAAATTCTCTAACATCTACAGTATCCGGTAGCCCTCAATAGACTTGGCAGACATTAATCTGCACGTAGATACTGTAATTGTCAAGTTTACTTTATTTGGAAATGGTTTCTAGCACTTTTTGTATATTAAAAATGACCTAGTCATGAATTTCCAAACTTCACTACGGAAACAGGTTTGCACGTCAAAACGCACAAGGCATAAAAACTGTTTGTGGTCTGTGGTATTTATTATAGTATTTCGTATCAATAAAGTATCGGGTTTCGACCAGCACGGTTCTGGCTACAAAGTTATGGCAGTTTGAAGTCAAGCTACCCATATTCTCCTAGAAGGTTTGTCTGTTGCTAACTCTTAAGTGATTACAGAGTTATTTAAAAACTTAGATGCTCATTATTGCATTGAGAACAGTCTATTCTATCTAACTAACTTATGCTTTTCCAAATTTCCTAGAATTTCAATCGATTCTGCCGCGAAAATTCAAAAATCCCCCTTTCCCTCGCCCTTCGGTAAACATTTGATTATAGGCCATTAAAAATCAACCTCTAACGCGCGTTTTTATGTAATACGAAATAAAACTAATCATTTGGCGTGTGATTCAGCTGGGGGATATTATGGATTCGAAATCTTTGGACATACCTTCGGGATGGGCAAATATTTCGGAAACCGAGGGAGAAAAAGACAAATTGAGAGGAAAATCAGCTTTAGATAGTAGTAAACCCCATTAAAACAAGTTAAAAATTTTTTTAGACCCTTTAGAGCTACTAATAAAAACTTTGAGTCCTAAAATACGAATTTTGAAATTTTATAAAAATCGTATTTTAGGGTGAAATATTGTCAAAAATATAGGTTAATAGTTACAAGAAGGTCAGAAAAATCGCATCGAGATGCTAGAGACTTTTTTGACAGAAAAGCGCGTGAAAATCCAGCATTCTCAAGATATCCAGGCACCTTACCCATGGGCATCCACCTCCGGTAAAATAAATGGCCGAGTTTCTCGTATTTTATGCCGAATGTGAAAAGAAGCCACTTCAAAGGCCTTGCAAAATAGCTTTTACAACTTGCCGAGTCATATCGCCTACTGTTTCCTAATGTTTTTTGAGCTAATTTACTTAACTCTCCGCGAAACAGGCCGCATGTCTGTGCACTATGCCTAATGAAACCACACATTTGGCAAGAGTTCCTGCTGGGAAACAGTACGAACCAGTTTACCATGCTGTTTACGACATTTACATTGCCTCCGGGCGTCTTGGGGAATATATTTTTGGGAGCGGTTCATTATGAATTTAGCGTGATATAAAGCGCATGGAGAAGATAAAGGCGCGGGGATTCCCAGTCCAGGAACTTTCACAACTTTCTCAGTCCATTGTCTTCCTTTATGGGCATGGTAGTGGGCTGGAATTGATGATTTGAGCGTCTGGACCGGAAATGCGCAATATGTAGTTTGGATGAAAATATCAAAAAAAATCTCGTTTTGACTTGAAAAATCCATTTTTTGGCTGTCGAATCTGAAAATAATTTGAATTAGAGAAAATTTGAGGAAGTTTTGGGGGGTTCGTGTAAATTATTTATAATTTCCGCGGATATCAAAAAAAAGTTAGATTAATGATGAAGTGGTTATCGAAGATGATTTATTGGGCTTAATTCGGCCAAAAATAAAATAGAAGATCAAAAATGGACAAATTTAGATATTACACAGTACTGTGAACCTATAATTTTTTGTGGTGACATATTTTTTTTTTTAATTTTATTGTATTTTTTAAAAAGATTTTTTGAAAATTTCGAAATTTATGAAAATAAAAGTAATTTTTTTGGGTTAAAAATTGTTTTAATGCATTTAAAATTTTTTTAGATATCCTATATGCAAATTTTTCAAAAAATAATTTGCATAAATTTAGAAAATTTACATAAATTTCAAAATTAACTTTCCCTAAACCCCCATTTCTTCTCAAAATTCTTCCCTCGAAAATTTTTTGATGCCAGTAAATCCACCAACCAGTGGGAATATAGTAAAATAAACAGCATCATTCCGACGGATCCCCCCTTCCTCCTCAAAAGGTCATTGGATTTTTTTTCACAAGAACGTTCCAAAAATGGGGGGAAGATTCTGACCTCGGAACCGCACTCCAGGGAGCGATTATCGGCCTGATTGGCGGGTTTCTAATTCCATTTTTTGCGCGGCGACGAAAAATCATAACCTTTTGAGACTTTGAAAACGGATTTTTTTTGAAAAAAAAAATATTTGAAATTTTTGAAAAAATTAATTTTTCTTTTTTTTATAAATTGTATATTCCTTTTTAACGGTGAAAACGTGTTATTCCCACTACGTAATTACTCGAGATTTTTTGGATTCAAATTTTCATGTACCCTGATAATGTATGTACTTTTCTCCTCAATAGGGTGCTAATTTGAGGAGATCCGGGCCAAATGGCTCGATCGGAGAGAAACAAGTGGCTCATCAAGGAGTTGGGAGTGCTAATGCACTCGGCTCAAAGGCGCTTTGCCGCTGGGCAAATGGCTAATTTGAATGTTGTGAAATTAATAATTTGAATATTTAAAATCGGTACATAAACCGGCAAAAAAATTTTTTTTGTGTTTGAAAAATCAGAGAAATTTCGTTAATTTTTTACAGAGACTTTCTAAATTTGAATATTCAAATTACAAAAATTTGAATATTCAAATTTCAAAAACTTGAATATTTAAGAAATAAACAAAATTTAATTGACGTATTTTACCTCCTATTAATCCCTCACCCAAGCCACAATCCTGTTGACCTTCTTAACCTCACAACTAATGCGTCGCTGACCTTTATTTGCATACCAAAGTGGCGGGGATGGCTCGCAGATATGCATCCAGCAAATTAATTTACACACCTGTGGATGCCATCTTATGCAATTGTTGTGTAATGCGCCCAGTCAATGGGAAATGACCGTATTTGGTTATTGAAAACGGCAGACGCAGTTTGTATTAAATCTGTATTGCCGTAGATTTTATATTATACTACTTATCAGAAGGAAACGCTTAAAAAATCGGCCAAAAAGCGGCCAAAAGAAATGTCTTGTGCCATAATCCAGCATTCAAAGGTTTGCCAGTTGTCGTTGTGCAACAGACTACATGCCCATGCAGCTTTACTTGAGGCTATCGCACCCTGGAAATCTAATTGCCACCTGAAACTATGTGTAATATAAGGATTGCAAAATCTTTCGTATAACATGTCTCCATTACAGAAATTTTTACTCCATACGAATGAATGAGTCTTTGGGCATGTGCAAGAAGCGAGCGTTGTGTATTCAAAGAATCGCTGTGGTTAGTCAAGATCAATTTTTCCAACGGAAAATGTTTTATAGTAAATTTTTTCCATGGTCTAATCTTGCGTATAAAATGTCTCCTTAAGTAAACTTTGACATGCCGGTTCGAAATTGAGTATCATGGAATTTTTTGAACCCAATGTCTGCTTTGTAGGTGCGCCAACTTTTATAGGCAGGATAGTTTTTCTGAGGATAGTATATATTTTTAACTTTATTGTTCTTTTCTTTGCCAATTCTCTAAAATTCCAAGCTCGGCTAGACCACAAATCCCCTGAATGCACTCATTGCACATCCATCTTGCATTACAAGCCCTGTCTGAACTCCAACGGAGCGCGATGTTTTGCAGGTCGCCACTAATTTGACGCATATTTGTTGAAACAGAGCGGACCAAACAGGTGTGCGAAAAGAGCGCGAAAACAGATACTTTATGCAAATTAGTCCAAATTCTTTTGTTGAAATTTGAGGGAAAGGGCTTTGAGTGAACCGGAAATTTAAAAATTTACGGAATTTCTAAACACCCTGGCAAGTTATTCGGAATATTATACATGGGTCGTCAAGTGAAAGAGTTTTTAGAAAATTGCTTGCTTTAAGTAGGGTTTGGGAGAGACCTTTGTAGTTCTTAGATGGTCGAAAAGCATTAGGAGCAGTGGTGCTAACAAGCCCAAAAACATCCTTAAATGTGCATTATCCATTGCGCTTTTACTTGATATTATAGTACCCACCTGATGAAAGAAACATGAAAACCTAGGTTAATATCCATAAAGATCGGGTGTGTTGGCATGGGATAAACAATGGGAGAGGGTGAGAAAAAGTATAATAGACTCAGGTTATGCGCGAAAAATTTGCATAAGATCAGATGGAAACTGAATAAACATAAGACACCGAGAAAGGTGGGGAAGGTGGCGGGAAATGGATAGTATATCAGATATACAGTAGAAACGAGAGCTGAAATTGACCTTTTTTGGCGGCACGCTGTAGCAGCACTGTAGCGACACCATCAAAACTTTATTCTAGAATCATTAAAAATAATTATGGCAAAATGAATGCCGTCATGTATAACGTGGTTGATGACAATAAATATCTAAAAATTTTCCTTAGTTCTACAGCGTCGCTGAAACTACGGGTTAACCCGTCTTTTATCAACCTCAATCTTACTGTAAGCATCCATATATCTCCACTATATCCGAATATTAACCTTCTTCTTACCTAGACTTCCGTTGCTATGCATGACTCACCGGTTCTAATCTCACAACCGCCCTAAGATTACTCGGTAATTAAAAAGACATAGCCAATGAGAGGTAGGTGGCATCGTGCGGCCGCAGCGAATTTTTCAAGTCCCAAGTCATGGGATAGTTCATTTTATAAAGCAAAACAACCTGACTCTACAGGGTCTAATCCGCTTTTCTTACTGTCGCTTTTGCAATTTAGGGAATTGGCTTATGTAGTAGATGTCCTTCCTGCGTAATTTTGAGGATTCTAGAAAGGTCCTCTACCTCTTTGCTGACTAATAAAACTCGCGGAATTTTGGGATTTTTTGAATTGAAAAATATATAAAATATCAACCGGTCATAGCTTAGTATCATATTGTGACGTAGAGCTAAACTAGGCCCGTATCTTGATGCTATGTAAAGTAAATTAATAGATAAGTCTCTAACCACCGTAGTTCCCCATTTTCTTGATTTTTAAAGCCTTGGTTGGCTTCGAGTTTCAGCAACATATGTTCCACATGTTGGCCGAAATTAGAGAGGCAAAACAAGATTGGCCCGGAATTGGAAAAACAGAGACGTCTTTGGAAAACAAGCCGCTTTAATAGATACAGTATTCTCTAAGTCTCTAAAGCCGTCTTGTGACGGCTATATCGCTAGCAGGAATTTATTTGGAGACCTTGTAAAAAATCCCATTAATTTCAATCTTCCTCCCAGAGATCCTGCAAGTTTCGGCTGAGCGCAAAAAATTCCTGCCCAAGACTTTTGCCAACTACCCAGGGAAGAGTTTCCGGATGCGACCCCGTCCTTTGAAGACGTATTTGAAGACAGTTCACCCCACAAATTTCACGCTCCGACGGCCCAAAACACCGGAAATCGGAACTCGGCCGTTTTTGCGTCGTTTTCGTGGGGATCCAACTCAAAACCTCGTAGTACGAGGAATTACTCGCACAATGAAACTTATTGAAGTGTAGGTTGTGATTCATTTGTCGATTTAAATGTTTTGTTTGACACGGAATTTTAGCTGGATACTACTTTACAAAAATTTTTTGGCGAAAAAAGTTTTGAAAGCATATTTTCTAATGAGTTTACGACATCTTGTTGACCGTTACCGCATTTGCAATCAAAGAGAGTCCTCTACGTAAAGCATTGAAATAGTTGTGCCTCATTTTTTTGGCCCTTTCCCAATCATTGATTGTTTTGCGATTCCTCGTATAAAATGTCGCCTGCTGTCGAATGCTCCAGCAATCCGGGCAGTCCATAAATTTCCCAGAAAAAAAGTTTCACGCGGCGTTCTCGGGCCTTTCGCCCTCAAAATTGGGCCTCTAATTTTCGGGCGGCGCTTATAAACGCGCAATTTAACAAAAATAAGCGCCGCACCGTTTACGCAGCGATTATAACGAATAGTCCCATAGAGCGCGCAATGCGAGGAGAGTGGTCAGAGAGGGTTTTCATAGGCACTGCAAATGTTTTCGGATGGGATTTTGCCCGATATTATAATTGGTGTTTATTCGGATTAGGGAGCGTATTAGAACAGGACGGCATTGCGATACGACCGGTCAGATGGTCATCGCAGATAGGGCAAAGTGCAAGGTGTTGAATTTCAAAGAGATTGTAAAGATTGGCGTTTGAATTTACGCGATATAAGACAAAGATTCTAGGGTAAAAATATAAATTATGATTAAATCAAAGAAGTTTCGTTTAAAGACCTCATATCTCGTAGCATTTTAAAAATACAAAAATGCAAAAGACAGCAAATGAAACCTAAGGTGTTAGGATACAAACCAAGTAAAAAAATATTTTTCAAAAATTTGCATAAGCCTCCAAAAATGTCAAAAATCAATTTCGCGCTGGCCAAAAATCTCGGAACCCGAGCTTTGGGCTTTTCGCCTCCGGGCGTCCCGCGCATTTTCACGTCGATTGCGTAACAGTAAACGCGAACGAGCGGCTGAAAGTTTGCGTTGATTTCTTGAACAAACAGCCCGCCAACGAGTATTTTACATGAACTTGTAGACAAACAAATTCTCCCCTCTCCTTTCCTCCGACGGATGGGGTTTTACGAATTCGAGGAGGACGCGGCGACGCGACGTCATTCAACCCAAGTTGGAACTGAAAGTTGATAATGACTTGGTCGGGAAGGATAGTAGATTTAGCGCGACGTGTTGTACCCTTCAAATCACCGGTAAATTTTCAATTTTCGCCAAAAAATACCCGTTTTTCCTGGCTTTGCCCTACTTCTCTAATTTGCACTCAAATTTTACCAACGCCAAGTCTAGCCGCTCACCGATTCGCTACTGTAAATCCCCTAAAAACAACTGCCGCCAAAATAACCTCATTTCCCGCCGGAGGCATAAATAACAATAAAATCCGCAAAAAATGAGCGATCGAGTCAAATAACAAGGCACACGGAGGGGGCAGATTACGGTATGCAGGGGAGTCGAGAGTGGGGGGAGTGCGAATTGGTGCGGTCCCTTCCTTCTCTCTCCTCTTGCCCCCTCCCCCTTCCCTCGTCTTCATTGCGTCGTTTTTCGGCAGCAAAAGCGATTATCTCGGACCATTCTCGACTCCTTGTTATGAGGTGGATATTATATTGTTGTAAGAGGATCCCAAGTGTCGGCGTGCCGATGCCCGCACAGTTTCACGCGAGCTCAAGGTGCGAAAAGTCAAATGCGATTTGAATGGGGTGTGAAGATTGGGAGGGAACGCCAAAGTTTCAAGGGGGTTTTGGAGACCAACGCGGGCTAGTGTAATATAGAAATGAAGGAGTTGCAATGGAAAATTCATGTGTTAAAGCTGGGAGAACCTGTTATAAGTGGGACTGTTTGAAGGCTATCTACATAGTCAAGCCATTGCTGTTTGTAATGGTAATAGTGTCCGTATAAAGGTACTTTCTTAAAATCATCAAAATTTCACTTTTTTTCAGAAAATTTCGGGAAATTCGGTAGAATTATGCACAAACTAAAATCAATTTTTCTAGCTTATTCTAAATTCCTTAAGCCACAAAATATCCAAATTTTGCCAGATTTTGCCTTAAGGCGTCTCTATTTTTAAGCAACTTTCAATTTATCCCTCAAATCCAAAAAAAGTTCGAAAATCCCCAAATTTCGCATAAATGCATTCCAAGCTCTCTCAATCATAACTTCCTTCCCCTGTTAGGTTCCCTATTTTCCTCTCATGTGAACATCTGAGCGTACGTAAAAATCAGAAGAAAAATCACCGAAAGCCCTAAGCCCTGCGACAAAGTGGGAAATAAGATAGTTTCGGGGCTCGAAAAGAACTCTAACAGATGGGGGACCTCGGTAAAATTCACGGGGACACACGCGAGCAGACGTGGGTAACTTTTTTCGCTCATCCGAACAGCCGAAAAAAATTTAAATTCGAAAATTTGGTGTTTAGAAAAATGGAAGATTAGACGGTTTGCGTGGAATTAAAATGCCGAAAATTGTCTCAGCCAGCAACCTATTGAGAATTGGTTGGTAATACTTGAAAGAACGACCCTTATACTACAAAATATGGCCAAAGTTTGGGTCAGGCTTTAGTCACAATACTAGTTTCTTGGCTTACAAGTTAACCCTGTTTTTGTTCCAACTCCAAAAAAATCCCATTTTGAACCGCTGACAGCTCCGTTATCCCGAACGATCATGGTAATTCGCGGTCAGCACATGGTGTGATAACCGTCTCGCAGCCAACGAGAAGCCAGCCGCGGAAACAGGGCGGCTGCAAGCAGCGCTGAGGGCTGGAAAAGACGTGGCGGCGGCGAGAAGACGTCGGAATGCAAACACTGGGCCTCCGAAGACGCGAGGGGTCTCGGAAGGACGAGCCGGGTGACGGTGATGACGTGGAAAACAGAGGGATTTTCCAATACAAGGTGTAAAATGTTTGTGGGCGCTGTGTTGGAGGGATTTGGCAGCGTCAATGGGGGTTTGTAGGTAGGTGAAAATATTGGTGTTTTAAGTGGGAAGGCGGATGTGATTTCTGAATTTGAAGGTGTTTCGTGATGACATATGTCAACACAATGCGTCTGCGACATTTTAAAGCTATTGTGGAAACAATGAGAGTTACTTTTTTTTATCAAATCTCAATGATCGCCGGAAATTTAGGATTTTTCCGAAATTTTTTGGCTTATTGCTTTGAGAGACTGTAATTTACAGACCAAAAAAAAGCAAAGAATAAAGTGCCATAATCTCCGTCGTAATTTTGAAAGAGTAAAGCTATTTACCTCAATTTTGCCTGAAGCGTATACGTATCTCATGTCAACTACAATACATCCAGACCTATTATCATCGTTTTTTTTGAACGTGCTTTGTAGCAAGAGTCGTCAAGAACTTGTGCAACATTACACTTGCCAACAAACCACAAGTGAAAGCATTGTGAAATTACAGTAATCCTACGACTTCAATTTCTAGCAACAAAATAGAGTCAACTACTGTAAATGCCATGAAAATCATCGAAATGTAACTCTTTTGTCTTTTCGGGCGGCAGTTTTTGCACTACAAACTTTGAAAGTTTTCCCAAACCCAAAAATATTCGCGGAGTTATTTTGCCAACACAAGCTTGTCTACATCGCTGACAACTTTATTTTTGTGTGGATTGTAGTCAAGGGGTCAAGATTCACGTATAACATGACATTGCGTATGTAAGACTTCAATTTGCCACATCGTATTTACAATTTTGAGGCCACCCCATATGGCACTACATTTTTTGCCTGTTTGTGGGAAAATTGATTTTACAGTAACTTGTGTATGAAAAATTATTTGATATTCGATACCACCAGATCCCACAGGGTTCCCATTACAATTTCCAGCTCATTTTTTACCCAGGAAATCTCTGGTTGACCGAAGATTTACCTTTTGCATAAGTAATCCACAAAAAAAATTTTTTGTCTTTTGTCAATAAATTTGTTTTCAAGGCCAAAAATACAGTATGAATGGCTTGTTTTGCATGTGAATAGAATTTATCATGTTAAAGGAGAGGATCCCGAGGGTTTTATGGACTAAATTCGTCTGGCTTTTTGAGTTGATAAAGATTAGAGGGCTTGAAATTTAAAATTCGAAATTTTGAAGGTTTGGAAGTGATGTAATTCGGTAAAGGAAATGTAGATAATGCCGTCATTCAAAGTAAACTAGCAACGGAAGTACCCCAAGTGCGACTCTCAGATTTTCTTTAAATTTTGCACACATGTCGGGTATGGACTAAATATCAATTCCTTAAAGTTTTAGCTCGCGCTTTGCAGCGCTACCGAGATACTCAACGATCTTTGCGGCCGAGAGAGTACGCTAAACGTGGAGAGCGGTCAGAAAAAACACTTTTTGTCCATAACTTTGCTAGTTCCGTGCGGAAAAAAATTGATTTTTTGTAGAAACATTACCCTCTATGGTAGAAATAGCCATGAAACTTTATGTGCCGAAGTTCGACAAAAATTGTCCAATTTTCGCCGACTTTCGATCTAAAAATCTTGGTTGTTTCTGCAAAGCGCAAGATTCTCGCATATATTTTAGAAAAAAATATTCTATATTTGTGCCAAGTTTCATCAAAATCTGAGCGTCGCACTTGGGGTACTTCCCCTGTAAATAATATGAAATTTGTATTATATTTCGCTTCAAAAAATGCAAAAAAAAGTTATTTTTGTTGTTTTCTAACCTCAAAACTCAACCTATTGTAAACAGCCAGCTAAGGATCCCTCCTATGCCTTAGAAAGTTCTATTATTCATTTGCCCACGTTCCTGCCAGACCTAGGTTTCCAAATTCCCAGCATCTCGCCTGTAGTCTACCGACCTACCGTAGCCCAAATCCGGATTTCTCGCGGGATCCCCGGTTTATCAAGCCGTGAAATTTTTCCCACGCCCCAAATTGACCTCCTCGCCGCAGGCACAAAAACGAATTTATCGCCGCCCGTCCGCCGAACAATGGGGCGGCAAAATGGACTGTTTGATGAACTGCGGCGGCCCGGCTTCACGCTGCGCGTGAGAAAAAGTTTTTTGTAATTGGCAGCGAAGCCGGCGTCGACGAAAAGGGTTTGTCACAGAAGGTCAGCGGATAATTTGGTTGGCGGGAAAAGGGGATTTTCCAAAACTTGATGAGAATTTTGAAAGAACTGGTATTGAATTTGAAGCAGGAGATAAGAAAAAGGAATTTCTCAAAGAACAGCTTTCGAATTTTTTTCAAATCTGGTACAAGTGTTGTGTGTAGACCACATTTGAAGAATTGAGAATCTTAGCTCACGCTTTGCAAACAGAGCCGAGATATTCAATTCTTTATGCGGCAAGAACCGTCACAAAAAAGTTTGAACCTATTCACCCAAAGACGTCTTTTGTTTCTGAAAAGAAAAAGCTAAAACTCTGGTAATAACCTTATGACCTTATTGTATTTTCATCCCCTTGCTGTGCTTCTGTTTGTATCAAAATCATACCCAAATTAACCCAGTTTCAATCATCAATCCATGCTCTCTTCCTCCCTACCATATTCAATATGGTCAATCTAATTAGAGGTCGAGATTTCCTTCCTCCTTTTAATAGCTCCTACCTCAAATTAACCATCTCGAATGACCTAATCTCGTTTTTCTCGGTCCTTTTGAGAACAAAGGCGAGCATGGAGAGGATGGGTGTGTGTAATTTGCAATAATTCCCCGAAAATACCATTCCCCGCCGATCACCATATGGAGCGGCATTTTATACGCTCAAACATGTATTGCATTACTTTGTGGATTTGAATCGGGATTTTAGGTTTAAAAAGCAGGATAAAGATTGGGAAACCCTTTAAATTTATATTTTTCGGTAATTCATAATTTTGGTGACATTTTATACGATCAAAAATTTTTTGAGGAAAAAAAGATTTTGAGATTTTTTGGCTCAAAATCACATGCTTTTATCGAGTTTCTTCTACTAAACCAAATATTATTTACTTGTTGTCTCATCATGTTAAATTTGATCAGTATTTACCAAGAGAAACATAAACAAAATCAAGAAGCGTCATCAACGGTCATTACGGAAAGCATTGAAAGCAATCAAAAAACATGGTAAACAAGAGTCAAGAATCGACAAAAACCCATCACGCAAAGAGTAAAATGCATAAATAAAAGCAGTCTACAAAGAAAAATTTAGAAAAAAAATTGAAGCAAAAAAATTTCAAATGCAAAAAAATCACAAATTCAAAAAAATTAAAATTTCCTGAAATTCAAAATGCAAAATTAAAAACCAAAAAATCAAAAAGCAAATTTTTAATTTTTCCTCAAAAAATTCAAAAAATGAGCTGTTGCCTTCAAATAGTAAATTACAGTATCCCGCTCCCCGTTCCCGATCCTTAGGGCTCCTGTTTGAAGATTAAACATTGGCGTTGTACAAAGTCAAACAAAAAATTATTGAAGTCATTTTTATGATCCGCAAATAAACGGTGAGTTGTTTACGCTTCGCGCTTACTGTGGGTGATAATGTCAGCAGACGAAAAGTGTGTCGTATTATTTTTTTAGGGTCGTAAAAATTTTCTTTGCTGGTTTTGGACAAAAATAAAAATAAAAAACTAAAAAAAAAAAATTTTTTCTGCATAACGCGATTTATAAAAAATCATATAAAAAATTATTTCAAGATTTCAATGGATAAAAAAATATTTCGAAAAAGTAAGAAAACACTAAATTTGTGAAAAAAAATTGTAAAAATTCCCAAAAAAAATTCAATTTTTCCCCATCAGATTCTCCCTAACTTAAATATCGAATTTCTTTTCCAATAATTTATGTCTTCACCCTCTCATATTTCCAAACTTTTAATCGCCGGTTGCGTTATCGGATCGAAGAGGGGTCAACAATTTTATGACGATCAGCGGGATCGGATTCTCGACCCATAAATTAACGGATTTGCGGATCAACAGGTATCGGTGGCTGGCCAATCGGAGATTAATCCGAGGTTTCAGCAAAAATCGAGAAAACTGAGGGCGCAAAAAAAAAGATTTTTTTATTTGAATTTTGAATATTTTAAAGTTTAGTCCACAAAAAAATTAGTGCTACGATGCTACGACTTTTCGGGTCAACGACAGTTCGGGCAAAGATAATATGGATCGCGTCGGCTCGCTGTTGGATATATGGCCTACTTACAGGGGAAGTACTCGAAGTGCGACGCCCAGATTTTCTTTAAATTTTGCACACACGTCGGGTATGGACTAAGTATCAATTCCTGAAAGTTTTAGCTTGCGCTTTGCGGGCGCCGCCGAGATATCGCATGATTTTGCCGCCGATGGAGCACGCTAAACGTGAAGAGCGGACAGAGAGAAAAACGCTTTTTGGCCATAACTTTCGCAGTTTCGTGCGGAAAAATTTGATTTTTTGTAGAAAGATTATCCTTTACGGTAGAAATAGTCATGAAACTTTTCGTGCCGAAATTCGGCAAAAAGTCCTAAATTTTGGCCGACTTTCGATCTAAAAATCTCGGTTGTTTCTGCAAAGCGCGAGCTAGGATTCTCGCATATATCTTAGAAAAAATTATTCTAAATTTGTGCCAAGTTTCATCAAAATCTGAGCGTCGCACTTGGAGTACTTCCCCTGTTAGTAGAAAAAATAATATTGATCGGGTCCTAGGATAGCTTATCACCTAATTTGAGGTGTTATTTTACAAGTACTCACATCAATAACATCTAAATAAAAGTTACGGATCTTCTTTTTTTGCCGCAAATTTTGGTCTTTCGTATGCCACAGTGACTCAGGGTAAAGAAAATTAATGTTAGGAATGGATAAAATTAGAAAAAGTGGACATATTACAAGTCTTCGCCAAGTCTCCGCCGAGCCTTTGCCGAGCGTCCGCCGAATATCCGACGGCTTTGCCAGGCCTTGTAGGCACTTTCTACAACCTTTTTTTGCTTATCCCCTTCCTCGTATCGATCGATTTTGCCTCGGCCCGAACTGTCATCCACCCTAAAAGGCAGGAAAATTTTGCAAACCAAAAAAATCAAAACTCAAAACACTGAATTTTTGAAAAGCTTTAAAAAAATTTCCCCTCATCAAGCCCTGCAATTTGATCCAGAACCCTTGAAATTCCCGTACTCGAGAAAAGATTTCCCCCCTCACGTCGTTTACACGTCGATTGGAGCGCAGAGGAGGGGACCGCGTCTCGAAAGGTTTCCGAATTTACAAGAACAAATAAACATTCAATTTCACTCATTTCGAGGCTGAAATCTAAAATGGAACTGAACAAGATACGAACCTTGGATCTCGATGAAATTTATGCTGATTGATTGTAATTTAAAACTGCAATTTTTTTTATGCATATAAGAAATTTTTAACTTGATTTTTTGCAAAAAAACTGGAATTTCCTTGTACTTTTTTTATTTTTTCATATTTAAAAATGCATTTTTTAATATAAATTGGTGCAAAATTTGAAAAAATCACAAAAATTTTTCGTCGAAATACGAAAATTAAAACATAAAATATCCTAAAGCATTCAAATATGTCTCGTAAATTTACAGGGTAAACACTCTTATTTTGCGTCGCGTAAAGTCTCCAAAGGTGCGAATCGCTTGGGCAAATATTTAAATTCATTAAATTGGAGGCCTGTCGAGAAAGTTCAAGGCGCAAAACGATGAATATTGCCTAAGGGATTTTTGCAAAATTCCAAATTTTTCCACTAAAAAATTTTTCGAAAGTCTGTAATTTTCAAACAATATTAATTATCCGATAAATAAAACCAAGGCTAGAAACAGCCAAAATCTCCGTAAATTCTCCTTTTTTCCAAAAAAGTTTCCTTTTCAATGGGAACATTTCGGGTCCTATGACGAAAAAATGCCAGTCCGAACGGGTTTCCATTCACACGCGAGACATGGGATCTTACACTTGCTCTTTTACTTCATTTGTCTAGATTTTATGAACTTTTCAGGGTTGAGCATTTTAAGCTGGTAATTTGTGTTACATTGGGAACTCAAGTTTTCAAATTTTCGAAATTAAACACTTATTTTATCCAAAAACCTTACAGGGGAAGTACTCCAAGTGCGACGCTCAGATTTTCTTTAAATTTTGCACACACGTCGGGTATGGACTAAATATGAATTCCTGAAAGTTTTAGCTCGCGCTTTGCCGGTGCCGCGGAGATATCGAACGATTTTTGCCGCCGGGAGAGCACGCTAAACGTGGCGAGCGGTCAGAGAGAAAAGCGGTTTTTGGCCATAACTTTGGCAGTTTCGAGCGGAAAATTTTGATTTTTTGTAGAAACATTATCCTTTACGGTCGAAATAGGCATGAAACTTTTCGTGGCGAAATTCGGCAAAAAGTCCAAAATTTTGGCCGACTTTTGATCTAAAAATCTCGGTTGTTTCTGCAAAGCGTGAGCTAGAATTCCCGCATGTATTTTAAACAAAGTATTCTAAATTGGTGCCAAGTTTCTTCAAAATCTGAGCGTCGCACTTGGAGTACTTTCCATGTAAGTTTAAAAATTTACTTGAATATTTGTTTGTGCATAAAATTTAATATTTATCATCAATTTTTAAGCCCTAATTTTAATTTAATTTTGTTTAAAAATCAAAATAAATTCTTGACTTAAAGATTTGCACTTTTCCACGCATCATCGCCCTTTTCGATTTTGTAAAACCGGAAATATCGCTGACAATAGGGGACTATAACAGGTGTCAAGCAGCCAGATATTGCTCTATTGTCTTTCGGAGGATTACCCCGAACAACAATGGCGGGCGATGAGGGCGAGAGTATTAATTTGGACTTTGAAATTTGGGAGCAGAAAGTCTAAGGGATAATAAATTGCGATCATTGGCTTGAATATTAACATAAATATACTGGTTGACAAAATTTTCTTTCCACCTCGTCTCTCGGGAACCGCTGGGCCTAGAACCTCCAAATTCGGCATAGAAACATCCTAGGACAGTCTAACACCATGCCCAAAAAATCATATCATTTGATGCACTTTACATGCCCTTTTTCCAAAAAAGGCAAAAACCCGGATGACAAAACTTTCTTTCCACCTTGGAAAAAACGTTTGTAACTCATAAGCCAGAGGGTCTTAAGGCATGATTGTGGTATCGTTGTGTTCGCGAAGAAGTCCTCTCTCGATTGGTGTCACAACCTTACGGGGGTTTTCGTTTCTTCGCCCTTGGGCGTCGGCTCATCGTTGCCTTGTCCATTTTCAGCCAAATTCGTGGCCAGAGGAGCTCGCATAAGGCACAAGGAGATGAAAATGGCTTTAAAAAATCTGGCATTCATGTTTGCAACATTTTTTCCTCCGGCAGAAGAATTCGATTTAATTTAAGTGCGTTGCAAGGGAAAGCGCGCGCTTCCAGGGTTCTCGTTACCAGAAAATTACGCTATTATGGAAACACTGCAGATAATTCAAGTCACTTTTCCTCCTTATATATTTTCTATGATACTACAGAGTTAAAAAATAGTGACTATTTTAATCACTGATGTCGCGCTTAGATGTGAGCAGAAGAAAGGTTCCAAACGCCCCATGTACAAAATTTGCGACTCTATGCTTCCTGCGCAAGCTATTCGTCGTGGAAAAAACGTTGAAGGCCTGTCAAGGTTGATGCATTAAAGTAGTCTGGTAGCCAAAAGTCCCAATATACCTAGCTGAAGTAATGCCAAGGCCTAGTGCAACAACCTGCGTTACTTGAGACGACATAGACCAGAGAGGGGTAAGATAAGCTGGTAGATTTCAACACATGCTGTCGTATAAGCCCTAAAGTACGCCGTATGTAGCGAAAATGGATGTAATTTGGACGTTTCCATTCTGTACAGAAGTGATTCTTCGGTTTTGCGGACCCAGGCAGCGCTCATTTTCCCCTGCAACGCACTTAAATTAAATCGAATTCTACTGCCGGAGGAAACAATGTTGTAAAAATGAATGCCAGGCTTTTTAAAGGCATTTTCATCTCCTTGTGCCTTATGCGAGCTCCTCTGGCCACGAATTTGGCTGAAAATGGACAAGGCAACGATGAGCCGACGCCCAAGGGCGAAGAAACTAAAACCCCCGTAAGGTTGTGACACCAATCGAGAGAGGACTTCTTCGCGAACACAACGATACCACAATCATGCCTTAAGACCCTCTGGCTTATGAGTTACAAACCTTTTTTCCAAGGTGGAAAGAAAATTTTGTCATCCGGGTTTTTGCCTTTTTTGGAAAAAGGGCATGTAAAGTGCATCAAATGATATGATTTTTTGGGCATGGTGTTAGACTGTCCTAGGATGTTTCTATGCCGAATTTGGAGGTTCTAGGCCCATCGGTTCCCGAGATACGAGGTGGAAAGAAAATTTTGTCAACCAGTATAGGTGATGTATAATAACAAAACTTTGAATTGATAAAAAATTTCAAAAAAAATTTCTACACTTAAAAATGGTATGGTATGTTTAAAAATTGCAGTATATTTTTGCTTGTGCGTAATTTTTTTTTGATATTTTTTTGTAAAATACGCTGGATACTTCCTCCAATAACTTTCTTATAAAATAAGCAGTGCTCTATAAAACTATGCTGCGTTAAAATTACAGTAAGACTTTATTTGTATAATTATTACACGAACCACATTTAACGGCATCTTCAACTCCCGCCAAATGCAACATATGTGGGCAATTAATTTTGACAGAGGCGTTAAGTGATTGCGCAACGCTCAATCTCGACATGCATTCGCGATTAATCGGTGCGATCAAAAATTAGAAAGGAATACGGTGAGATTTGGGAAACCTTAATAAAAAAGAATTGAATTATCAGCCAAAAAGTCATCAAAATGAAAAGAAAAATCGACACATGAGTTGTCAAAGAGGCAAAATAAATAATTTAAAAAATATTTAAGCTTTTCCAATTTCAAAGATCATTAAAAATTGCATACGAACTTCGGAGGACTCTTTGAATTTCGTGCCAACAGCTTGTTAAGACTGGTCTAGGTGGAAAACAAAATATGATGAAATTAAAAATTCGGTAAATTACATTCGGACCTCTCAGAAAGCAACTGATTTACTCGGGTCTTTTCCTTTACGCAATAGAATGTACGAGTTCAGTCATCAAGGCAAAGGAAATAAACGACTGATCTTTTAGTCATCTGCATTTCAACGGGATGTTCTTCATGTTTGAACGCTCCAACGGCGATATGAGAGCCGGCTCGAATCCTGTTCGCTCAGCTACCGTAACATAGCATAGTCGTCAGCTTTTACAACTTATTTAAGAAACATTGAAATTTTTCCTCAGTGCTCGATGTAAGGCGTTCATATTTGCTTCAAATTCTACATTTGTCATAAGCAAATTTGCAGAAAAAATTGTGCTTGTTATAATACAAAACGTAGGTCGATTTTCTTTGAAAGCAAAATTGCCAAAAATTAATCTCAATAAGTTCTTTAAAGCACCAGCTAAAACTCCTCCAAACACCATAGAAAGCCGTTATCTTAATGTCTCCCACGTCCCATCAAAATCAAAACTTCACACCCTGGTTGTCAACTCTTGAAACATGCAAATTTTCCCCCTAAGCCCTTTCCTTAAGTCCTTCGCCCCATGGAACAACAACATATTGCACAACGCGCACTTGTAATCCTGAGATTTTTAATTCGTCCGCTTCTCTCTCGGCGCTCTCTCAAATCCGCCAGCCCTCTCGTGCATTTTTCATAACCATTAATTTGTCTCTTGAAGAGATTGGTTCATTACGAGAAGAGCTGTAAAGAGTGTGCCGAAAAGACGAATTTCGAGTCCTTATAGCGCACCCTCCAAATACTTGAGAGGGAAATAGTTTTTCCGATCAAGTGGTGACCATCTTTCGAGTCCCCTGCTCCCGACGAACACGGAGAGACGCTGCGGAATCAGCAACTTGACATTCTGGACCTCGGCGACAAATCAGGATCGAGCATTTTGGTGGGGAAACTGGGGCAGAATGTGCTGTGCTGTTGCGTAGTAGACAGATTAAGGGTCCACATAAAGAAGCTATGTGGACCGAAATTACAGCCAAACCTCGGCACAATGGCCTTACAGAAACAAAAAACTCATGTGAAAAATCTTGTTATATGGAGGTTCAATTGAAACCTCTAAAGTTGTTCGTTATAGACAGATTTTTTTCATGCATTAGTTCCAATGTACAAAAATGGCAAAAATGATGACTTTAGCAAAAAAAAGATTTCTAATTTCACAATTACTATAAAACATCGACTTTGTATTCTGTTCAAACTTTAGTTGCATATTCTAAAAACGCCACCAGTTATTGGTCAAAAATCTTAGCTCATGCTTTGCATTCTCAGCCAAGATATCAATCTTCTAGAAGACATACACAATGAAGGGGGTTGGGCATACAAAAAACAGCTTTTAGCTTCTAACCCAAATCGCGGAAAACACAAATTTTGGCCCTATAGTCGTCGTATAGCGATCTGCTTTACGAATATGAAAACTTTGATAGTTATAAAATACGGTTATCAAAAAAAAGCCAACTTCAAAAATTAAAAAAAACTTAAAAATTCCATTTACATCCCGAAATCCCGAAAAGTTGCGCAATTTCATTTGCACTTCTCGCAGCATGTGGTCCCATCAAAAAACCTGATCTCTAATGTAATTTGCTTTTCTCGACGAATCAACTGTTGCGTAATAAGCGCAAAAACGGATTAAAGGCGGATCCGCCTAATTTGAACGCTGCTGGAGAACAAAGGGGTCGGGATTTGGGCCAGATGAAGGAGATATGGATAACAATTTTGGAAAGAAATATTTCGCAAACATACTGTAGAGATTTGGTAATGACCTAAAGAGTTTAAATATACAATAGAAACTTTGAATCTCTAGCATCGGCTATAATCATCATTTTTTGCCAATTTCAACGATTGCTCAAAGAGGAATTGCTGGATAGCCTTGAAATTGGGTGGAAATAATCTAAATAAGATGCTGACTAATTCCTAAAATCTTCAGCTTCTGTTTTGCAACATTAGCTGAGACATTAAGCCAAGAACCTCATATATTGAGATAAAAAATCTCAATAATTTGAACACCTTACTGCGAAATTTTGACATCGTCACAGTAATCCCAACCCTGAAAAAACAAGCTTATTGTCCCTTCTAATTGCTCAAGCTCAAACCTCAACCCGCAAATTCCGCCGAACAACGCTTCAAAAGCAATTTTTTTATTTTTCTTTAAGTTCAAGCCCATTAGCACCATTTTTGATCACTGCCCAACAAAAAATCATCGCCCGCTTTCCGCCCACTTTGCCGCGTTTTTGCTTGACGTCAATGTGGCATACGAAAATAATCGGGCCGTGCCAGAGCGTCTGCTTCGTGCCGGCGACCGAGACCGCGCGGCGTCGTCACATCAACCGGCCCGCACAATGGGAAAAAACTTTCCGCACAAGGGTTATGGATTTTTATGGGAATATCAAAAAACCCGAGAAGGAATCGGATCGCACATTTCGACCATTAAACTGCGAACATGGTCAAAGGGCAGGCGAGGCAAAAAAGTATGTCAACTAGAGTTTTTGCAAGACTGTGACAATTTTTTTGGAACTTTTGGATACGGTAGAACAGCCTGCGATTTCAAAAATTTGAAGCTACATTTAGGGAGGTCAAAATGCAACATCTCTATTTTTTGTATGCATTTATATATATTATAGATGACATGTCAATTTTCTCCCTTTTCTCTCGCAGTTCCCGTTCTCTCTCGTCCAAAAAAAAGATCGTTGAATATGGCGGCATCTTCTGCAAAACGCGAGCTAAAGCTCTCAGGGAATTGGTGTTTGCCCTATCAGACCCACCATTATCAAATTTAAATTTATTCATTTCTTCGATTATTAGCAATGTCAATACTATTTCACACGACAAAAGGCATAGTTTAAAAAAATAATTATAACAAAACTTGACTAAAATCAACACAAAATAATTTGATATATACAGGAGATGCTATATAAAAAACGAGTGGTTATGAAACATGGCAGTTTGGGGGGAGAGTAAAAAATGCAAAAATAATGGAAAGGATTCAATGGAAAGGGTGAAAATACAATTTCACAATAGTATACCGAGTCGAGGGCTTTTTAACTAGACTTCAAGTACGGCGTTATAAACAGGGTCCAAAAATTCTTCACACATTTTTAGAGACTATTTGGAGGGGAAGATCTCTCAAAACGTGCAAGAGAATCTGGGGCACAATATAACCCAGCAAAAATTTTAAAAAATAAAAAAAACGTCAACAAAAAAAAGAAAAAAATGCAAAATATTTGCATAGAAGACTTTTAAATTACACAATCCGTCAATAACCAACAATTTTAGCGGTCGAAAACAAGTTTTTTCGACCAAAACTTTGCATCTTTATCGGGCAGATTCCAGTCAACAAAAAGGCCAAAAAACCTAAAATCAATGCCAAATTTAATATCAAAACTTTCAATTTTGTTACAGCTTGTTTTAATGAAGCTTGGCAGTGCCAAATAGCGTCTCGCCATACAGTTCCCGACTAGTTTCAGTCCATAAAAAAGCCGGAAAAGACCAAATCAAGTCCAAAATTTTAAATTTTAGACTCACTTGCTATTTTCAGCCTGTTTATCGATTAAAACCTTTCTGGAATTGCATGAACAGAGAATATTAGGCATTACCACCAAACCACACAACACTCAAAAAAATTTTGATACTAAATTCGGCCTTAATTTTCGATTTTTTGACCTTCTTGTTGACTGATAACGGCCCGGAAAAGATGCAAACTTTGTGGTGTAAAAAACTCATTCCGCACCACCAAAATAAATCGGCTCAAGAAGACAACATCGTGAGTTAATGGGTTTTGAGGAACTCGTCCAACTGTTGGCCAGGTTTGATCGAAATTGGGCCGTACGCCTCCAGCTGGTCGATGTCGATTACATGCGCCTTGTGGAGCTCGAGAAGTGCGTAGAACTTTTGTGCGCGCGTTTTTGTAGTCGCCTTGTTGGAGAGGAGGTCATCCAAGATTATCTAAAAAATTTTCCGATAAATTTCGTCATCGTGACTCAATTTTTGGATTTTTTCACAAGGAAAGTACTTCTATGGGGTATGGAGTTACAGGTCGAGACATACATCAAACAAATCGCAAAATTTATCTAACTCAGAATATGTAAAAGCTAGATGCCTAATTTTGGTCTGTAAAGGTGAAAAAATCCTCAGAACTTTTCTCGCAATACCACGCAAAAGCCCTTTTTTAAATTGGAGCAACTGATTAAGGTTTATCATTAATCGAATTTGATATTGTAAGGCTTTTCAAGATACCAAGGTTTACTTTAGCTCAAAACAAAGCTTTTGATTTGACAAAAACTTAGCGAAAAAGGCATAATTTCTTGCAATACCACGCAAATGCCTTTCTGACCAAGTTTTTACCAAATCGGAGGCTTTGTTTGGAGCTAAAGTAAACCCTGGCATCTTGACAAGCCTTAAATATCAAACTTGAGTAATACTACACCTTAATTAGTAGTTCCAATATAAAAAGGGGAATTTGTGCGGTGTTGCGAGAAAAGTTCTGAGGTTTTTTTCACCCATACAAACCAAAATTGGGCACCTAATTTTTACATATTCTGAATCAGAAAAATTTTGCAATTTTTTGTTTGATATACGTCTTGACCTGTAACTGCATACCCCATAAAAGTACTTTCCTTGCCAGGCATAACAATTGTCTCATTTTACATTTTTAAATCCACTATTTTGCGCAAGCGCTCTTAAACTTGATCCTGCTTTTTTTTGATTTACAGTGCTTGATGAAAACCCAATTTCTTACTATTACTAATACCAAAACGTTACTTTACTATTACTAATATCGAAATTTTTCCGTTACGGTTGCTGAGTCAGGGCTACAGTACCAATCGAGTCGGCATTTGAACCAATTTTTGAATGCGAAACTCCGTTACTTTCACACATACAATGGGACTACGGTTTTGGGGGGGATTCGATTTGAATTCAACAATGGCCGAAGCGTAATGTTTTTTCAAGTCACATCTGACTCAGAGGGCAAGTGGTTTCGACTACTGTAGCCGGGGTACTCTGATCTTATTATACCGTAGACGGAAGTTGCAAAAAAAAATATTTTTTTTTTGATTCAAGACCAAAAATCACTAAAATTTTTCACTTATTCGTACACGATTTCCCCCCAATTCTTGGTGACCCAGGGTAATCGGAATGCGCAATCAGGGGGGTTTCCGCTAATCCGGGCCGTAAAAACGCATCCAGGCATAAATAATAAACATTCTCGGGAAAACGAGTAAAATTAGCCGGATCTGCGAGCAAAAATCAGGGGATAATGACACCAGCAACATCTGGAAATTGTGGTATGGTATCTGAGGGGGTCATGGAGAGCTTAGCAGCACTTTAGGACCCCAAAACTTTGGAAAACAATAGTAAAATTATAAATTTCAAATTTTTACAATAAGGAAAGTACTTCTATGGGGTGTGGAGTTACAGGCCGAGACATATATCAAAAAAATCGCAAAATTTTTCTGATTCAGAATATGTAAAGATTAGCTGCCTAATTTTGGTTTGTATGGGTGAAAAAAAATCCTCAGAACTTGCTCGCAACACCACGCAAATGCCTTTTTCACCAAGTTTTTATCAAATCAAATGGTTTGTTTTGAGCAAAAGTAAACCTTGGTATCTTGACAAGCCTTACAATATTAAATTCGATTAATAATAAACCTTAATCAGTAGCTCCAATTTAAAAAAGGGCTTTTTTAAGGCTTGTCAAGATGCCAGGGTTTACTTTAGCTCCAAACAAAGCCTCCGATTTGGCAAAAACTTGGTCAGAGTTTCCGTGGTGTTGCAAGAAAATTTCTGAGGGTTTTTTTCACCCTTGCAACCCAAAATTAGGCAGTTAATTTTCACATATTCTGAATCAGAAAAATTTTGCGATTTTTTTTTGATATATATGTCGATCTGTAACTCCATACCCCATAGAAGGTACTTTCCTTGTAAAGGAATTCCAACAGCAACATAAAGAAGCTAACTCCTCTTCAAAGCCATGTAAATGGACCAAAAATCATTTGAAACCTCAAATTACAGTACTCCCAGTCCCAGTGCATCCTCCAAAATGTCTCATTTCGGATTCAGATTTTTCATTTTTTCATTCGGATCCCAATTTTCCCGCGCACTTTCCCATGGATTGGGAAACTATTGTTCCAAAAAAAATGAATCAGGGACGGGACCGCAAAAGTCTCGGGCCCACTTTCTAATATTCCCATTATGACAGTCGGATATTCGTCACAAACACCCGCACTTATATTCGAATATGTCGTTCCCAGGGAGCACGGGATCGGGAAAAGCGGAAGGAATTTGAATATTAAATTTTTTTGAGGAAGGAATTTGAATATTCAAAAAAAATCCATGATCACAAATTTAGTTTCGTGTCAAAAAATATATTTTTAACTAAAAAAATATTGCTTTCAAAAATTTGCATAACAAATTTCAAAATCTGAATATTCAAATCAGAGATTAGTAGACTTACATGATTATCATTAGTCTTGAATTTCGTTGAGATGCTGCTCAGTACACCCAGTGTTCGTTTACTAAAGACTTGATCGTCATTATCCACGGCGTGATCTTCTTCATCATCTTCTTCCTCTTCATATCTCTGAAAATTTTAAAAAATTAGCAAAACATGGCAAAAAATTTAAAAAAAAATGAAATTATCTGTTGGTCCGTTGCTTCAAAACTCAACGTTATATACCTAAATGACTAACAAAACTTCCCGTAGTCCCAAAAATAGAAGCCGTTTTTCCTACCATAACCCCAAAAATCCAAAAAAAATCTTTTATATCCAATTATTCAAATTACCCAATCCATTAATAATATTTGTGTTCAATTGCGCAACACTCTCGCCAGCTTATTACTCATTGTTGTTTTCATGGATGCCGACATCGGAGTCGTAATATCCGCTCGCTTTTGTTTTCGGTTTTTATGAATCGGAAATGCCGACAAAATCAGGTCCAAAAAACCGGGATCGCAAGTCGGGAGGGGGGCTAAATGGTTGGGAAACAGGGTCAAGCCGGCCATAAAAATTAGACGTTGTGGACATTAAATCATTTTAGATATCAAAAAATTATGTAAAAACTTTAAAAAATCAAAAAAAAAATCAAAAGAAAAATACAAATTTTTGCCTCCTAGATGGTTCATTTCTGAGTCCGAAAACTAATGAAAAATTAAATTTTCAAAAAAAAATTAAAAACACAGTTTTGTAGAGGAGAAAAACCTGTATCAAATAAATATATTCTCTTTGCAGAACAAACAATCCTTGTAAAACAAAGAAATAAAAAAAACGAACGAACTTTCTGGACCACCTATATTCCCTTCAAAACCCTCAAATTTAAATCCCAATCGCCTTCCAGAACTCTTACAAAAGCTTCACAGAATCCAATATAAACTTACTTTTTTCGGTGAGGACTTTCCGTTCGTCTCGGGGACTCCATTTTCTCGGGGCTCATCGTCTTCCGGGTAGTCTTCTAGGCCTTGATCCAAGGAATTCTCTTCGAAAACGGCTGGAAGATCGGAGTGGCTTGATTCGTCAACCTGAAAATGAACGGTAAAATACTCAAACACCGAAAAAAATAAAATTTTCAAAAAAAAAATTCTTAATTTCTAATTGTAAAATGCCTAAAAAGATCAAGAATACATTCTAAAATACGAAAAAAAATCTTTTTTTAACTTTCAGCAACATGTTTTACTACCGTAATTTGCATAAATTTCCGGTAAAACAAACAAAAAATTGTCCAAAAAATCCGTTGCGCAATTATGTGAATGAAAGTGTGGAAATGACCGGGTAATGGGCATATTGCATTTCCGGTTCATTATTCCCAACACATGTAATTGGGTCAACAAAATCTCGCCATATTATTACATTATTCATGGTGTTGCGCAATTTTCAGCCCCATTATAAAAAATTTCTGGGAAACAAATTTCTCCCGGCCCTCTGAATTAGATGTCAACCTACATTATCATCATCATCGATGGCGTCGCTCATCCCGAGCTGAGTGCGGATATCAAACGCTGTCTGTTCACCGTTATCTCGGAGTTTGGGGACCAAATGACGTTGATACATCTGAAAATGGGAAATTAGAAGGCGCCATTTCAGTTCTCCGGAAATTCTTACAATCACATCATCCAATTTAGCCCCTAAAATCCAAGAAACAAAACAAAACCTTCACCTACTTTGTTCAAATTTTTGTTGAGGTAGATATCAGTGGCGGGGTACGAATAAATATGCTCCATAACACCAATCTCCTTAATCTTCATCAATCGCTTGGTCGGTGGTGCCAATTCCAGCGGTTGCATCGTATCACTGTAATCCGACAAACAGTCGCGGATCTCTTCCGCCGATATTACATTAGCATCGTCCCAGACCAGCTTCCTCCTCCGCTTTTGACGTTGCGGCTCTTTTTCCGGTGTGTGATTAGTCAACGGGGCCAATACAAGGTCGTCCTCAACTCTGGGCTGGTCTACTTCCATCACATCGCCACTATCGTAATCATCAAACTCATTATCAATATGATTTTCGTTTTCATCCGATGCCGCAACCGAGCCGTCTTTATGGATGCTGGCGGCGGCCTCTGATTGCACGTCATGGTCGCTAAGGAAGGATACGGAACGACGCGAAAGTTCAATATCTAAAAATCAACAAAATTCTAACAAAAAGCTCACCGTCAGACACATTTTTGTTCAAAAGTTCGTAATTCTTCTTTGTCCGTTCGAATTCTTCATCAAAATTGCTTGCGCAATCATCAAACTCGTCGTCCATAAGGTCTTCATTTATCAACCCACCACCTCCGAGTTCAAAATTATCTTCCTGAAGGGTAATATCGTCTATCCGACTCTGCTGCATGGGTGCCGGCGCGTAATCAAACTCACTGATATCCGGCATTATCACATCCATTTCGTCTATGAGCTAAAATCGGACATATTTTGGGTAATTTTTACTTTACATTCTTGGACTTACATCAAGTTCTGAGGTATTTCGATCCTTTCTAACCGCATTTTGAAGCATGGCCAACTCAGCACTGCCCGGCTGGAAGGCTTGTTTGATCCTTACGAAGGCTTCGTTACAATCTGCGAGGACGTATTTTGTCTTTTTCGAGAATATCCGCACAATTCCGAGCAGAAGATGACCGGTCGTTCGAAGAGACATTTTTGACTGAAAATTTTTGCTCATAAGAAAACTATGTTTTTTGACTGATCATACATCAGAAAAGCTCTATTAAAACTCGTATCCAATGCATAAGTCAATATTCAACGTTTTTATACAAATTTCCCTTTGGTATTACCTAAAACAAGAACAAAAAGTGCTAAAAACTTACTTTTGGTTGTAAAATTTCGTTGACTGCATTCGAGACATCAGTTTCGAAGACCTGAGCCTTTGACAACTTCCTTTCCATGTGCGCTGCCAGCCATATCTGCGACAACGCCGACTTCTTGGCTAACACAAATTGAGCGTAAAACATGGCTAAAATAACGTCGTTTAGGTATTTAAAATTATAAAAGACAGCGTATTAACAATGAAAACAGGAAAGATCGAAGGAGCGTTAGCATTGCGTAAGTTCTGGGGAAAATTATCTTCTCCTTGATGGCAAGGTCAAGGATAAGGTCAAAAAATGGTAAAAACAGCAAAAATCAGTCGCATTCCGTAATAGAATCAAAAAGAGTTAAAATTCGAATAAATAAGGAAAGGAAGTTCTAGGCGGCCGAAAAACTTTGATAACCTTGAAAATCCTCTAAAATTCAGCGAAGAATTAACAACGAATATCCAAATCCATCTACCATCCAAAATCCCTTGAAACTTTGCAAAATTTCGACAAAAATCAGTAAAAAATTTTATTTTTGGCATCGGAGAAAAACAAAGTGCGGTTTTGCCCCACCTTTCTCTCTGTTCTCCTCTTCCCCCGCACTCTCTCGCTGTCATACGCCCGAGCGCGCTTGTGTCTTTGGCAGTACGCACAGAAAGACTCTCCAATTCTTGTGTGCTGTCTCGGCTGTCAATTTTCGGACGCCGACTCAATTGTCGAGTGAAGGTCGAAGAGAGAGCGTGAAAGAAGGAAGAGACAAGAGAGAAGAGAAATGAGTGAGAGGTATGTACGCACAAGAAAATGAGGCTGGAGCTCGGTCATAATGACCAATTGAGGAAATAAAAGTTGAATAAATTGAAAATGCATCAAAGTTAATGAGAAAGAACTAAAAAATTTCGAAAAATCACCGCTCTTATAACCCTTTGAGCCCTTCTCCTGTTTCAAACATCAAACCTTTTGTTGCAAAATTTTCACTTCCCATTCGGAAAATTAGCCTTATTTTCTTTCAAAAAAACAGAAAACAACAACAATTTTCGCATATTTCATGCACATTTTCTCTTCGAGAGGCCATTTTTCATGTGTGTTTTGACGTGTAATGGTATATTTGTGCCTCAGATGGTAGTCATAAACCCGATCTAACTCCGAGTTTTATGATCTTTTTTCAGCCCCAAAACTATTAATCTCTTCAGTTTTAATCCAGAGGCAGTGATTCATGAGAGTAATCCAGTGAAATCAAATGCACATATAAATTGGACTGACGGTTGGTTTTGGTTTCAAAACTTGCTTAGGGGATTTGCGTAGCGAATTTCAAGGCAGTCGAGATTTCGTGATTCAAATTTCGACAAATTCGGCACTGTTTTGCGAATTTCCGCCTGTCGGGAAAATAGCGTCTGCAACGAGGCGCGACATCTTGCTGCGACCATCATTTTTTCCACATTATTTTCCCGACAGGTTTATAGATAGACGGCAATACAGCTGGTGTTTTCAACGATCTCGCAGACAACGGTAGAGCTGCAAAACTTTCTTAGGGATGGCCACAATGACGTGTTTCGGGCCTTTATTACTTTTATACAGTGAAGGACCTGATCCTGTGGCAAAAAACGTATCATTTTGCATCCGGGAAGTATCAAAAAATGCAGCAAATGCCTCCCTCTCCAGGTGAAAAAACTTCGTTTTGAAGGGCGCCCATTTACTCACAATAAGAGCGGGCGCGCTTTTAAAATCGGAGTTTTTTCACTTGGAGAGGGATGTATTTAGCAACATTTTGTGATACTTCATGGATGCAAAATGATACATTTCTTGCCACTGGATCAGGGCCTCCATTCTATCATCCAGTTTCCTAATGATCCATTATTTTTGCGATTTTGCATTTTTTTGTTGATTTTGAAAATGCGGCCATTAGTCTTCTGGCCGAAAAATATCAACGTAAAAAATTTTCTTGCTCGAATTCTACCGCAAACACATTTCAACAACTTTATAGATTAAATACAGCTGTTTTATAGGTCAGTTCGCACAAATAATCACAATGTCTTTCGTCTAGTGCAAGTCTGAAAAGTTGAACCCAAAAATTTGTACTCTAATTTTTTATGGAATTGAAAAGTTAAATTTTTTCTCACAACTTTGAAATCGCCGTACATTTGGAGTAGATATTCATCCTCTTAATTGTGCAAGCCATGTTTTTTTTGACCGCCGTAATTCAATACAGTTCTATAAAAAAGCTTCGGGTATTTTTGTCAGAGACTTTGTGGAGGTGGTAAAAAAAATAGAGCAAGAACGAGGAGTTTGTAAGGTCCGCGGGGCTTTCGAATACGACCTTATGTTCATCTTACTGATGGATTTGAGGCAAATCCGTTTAATACGTCAGAAGATACTATCCTTTTTATAGAAATCGGACCTTTGTGATCAAAGCTGTTTATAGCGACTGTACAAAATAACAATATTTTTAGAATAGCAATGCTCTATAGTTCTATAGAGCATCCACTGACGTGTTGTCCGCATGGAAAATTGATGAAAACAGGTGTGAAAGTAATTGTTAACTTCGGTTTCAGTCAGATTAAAAAACAATTTTTTTTTGTTCGAGCTAACCTTAATTCTGTAACCCCTAAAGTTTTTGTTTGCGCTGTCCTTGCAAAAAAACACGCAAAAAGAGGCGAGTAGGCCAGACTATTTTTTGTCCATAACTTTGTTTTTCCCTCGGAACATAAAAGTCTGAGGTCTTGTTGAAGTGCTGTAATGCGTCATCTATGAGCTAGATGCAAAATATTTCCAAACATTTGAAGCAAATTGTAAATTTTTTTGACAAGGTCGGACTACATAATTTACAGAATTCTAAAGAGCGCGAGTTTCAAATATCTTCACATGACTTAAAAACGTATGCTCTAAATTTTGCCTTTTATCTAGTTTTGTTCCATCTACGTCAAGGAAATTTTTGCTACCAAATTCTACATTCTTCTGCTTTCATTTTTTGTTTTTTGCCACAGCAACTTTTAGTACCACTTTGAAAACCCGTCACTTTTCTTTACCGAGCATTTTGTTTTTGTGTTTTTTTCACTCCCACCCGACCCGCATCGGGCATTAGGTAATCACATTTATTTATCCTGAAATATCACCCGTGGCAACGCCTCTCTCTCTCGATTACGGAAACTCGTCTGCAAGGTATTATATCCGAAAGACGAGGGAGAAATATTTTTAATCGGCAAAAGTCAAATTAACGCGAGTTTCGGCCGTTTTCCTCTGACTGAAGAGATTTTTTGCAGTAACTTTTTCCTGCTTGCCAAAGACAGATTAGATTAAAAGTTTTATTACTGGGTTTAACGTCTTTTTTTTGGAGTTGACATGCCATAAAAGCTTTTGGCAGGGCGTTCGCTAGTCGTATTTTTCCAGACAAACAAAAATTTATGTATACCTTTTCATTGCACCCTCGCTACCTTAATTACAACCGTCTCCACAGTAATTTTTGGAATCGTATTTGCCGACTTTTGAACTGAATTTGCTCCACTAATTAATCAGGTCAAAATACAGTTCTGGCTAGCATAATTGTAGTCTATGTTTGTGAGTGCGGAACTTTGCCGGCCCTGGCATTTCGATTACACGCGTTTTGTTTAAAAAATTGCTCGTTTATTTTGAAATTTCACATTTTGTAAAATTATTTTTCCGTATTAGTTTTACAGTTGCCACATTAGGATTAAAATCCAGCATCGGCACGCACGAAATTTTCCGGGAAGCTTGTGCGGGTGTTGCAGTCCTTGTTTTCTGATTACAGAAATCCCTGATATCACTCCCCTTTTCTATGTACTCATTTAGAATCTGAGTTATAAAAATATCCTGCGGATTTTTTTAGTTCCTGGAAAAATTTTGTTATGCGCGATGAGATGTTTTTGACGTCTTTTTTAGTATACGAATGACGTCATTATCATTTAGGTATCAATCTAAGTGAGAATATATTGTCAGAGGATGTAATGTCAGAAATTTCAACATCTGTAAATGCACTAACCCTCGACTTTCCCCTTTCACAGGGCTAAGCAGCCCCTGTTTTGTTGATAAGTGGGGGAGTACGGCCTTCTCACATGAAGGTCCAAAAAAGTTACTGAACTTTAGAATGTTTTATGAATTGCTCTTGAGGCAAACGTTGGCTAAAAATTCGTTAGAAGTTTCATCGTGTTTTTCCTGAACGCATGTTGTTTCGGCTGATAGATGAGTAGACGGTGGACTAGTTGCCGTCGACAAAGGGGTTGCAAAAAGATTATTATGTGTCCAAACTTGATATTAAGAAGTAGATACAGACCTGATTGTGAAAAAGCTATTATCATTTTTTTAATGATATTACAAAGGCTTCGAGATTTATCTCAACAGCCTCTTTGGTATTGCGACACGTGCGAATAAACTGCTTGCGGGAAACGACTTTCCGAGAAGGAGCAACATTTAAAAGCAGAATAGGCATTTGCGGGAATGCAAGCTGACAAACTGTGAACCGCCATTCTAAGACTAGGCTTGCTTAGGCTTAGGCTTGCTTGTGCTGAGGCTTGCTTAGGCTTAGGCTTGCTTAAGCTTAGGCTTACTTGTGCTTAGGCTTGGTAACGCTGAGGCTTGCTTAGGCTTGCATAGGCTTAGGCTTACTTTTGCTTTTGCTTGCTAACGCCGAGGTTTGCTTAGGTTGCTTAGGCTTAGGCTTTCTTTGGCTTAGGCTTGTTTAGGCTTGCTTAAGCTTATTTGTGCTTAGGCTCGCTAACGCTGAGGCTTGCTTAGGGTTGCTTAGGCTTAGGCTTTCTTAGGCTTAGGCTTGCTTAGGCTTGGGTTTCCTTAGCTGCATGAGATTAAGTCAGTTGTCAGCTCCGAGTTCTTTCATATGTCAGGCAAATTTCTTCTGTCCGCAGATGTCGGTGTTGGTTTTAGCATTCATTTATACCCGTAAATATCGTCTGCCTGCAACATGGAATGCTGATTCCCGCCGCTACCTCTTCAAAGCTACTTTTAATATCTTTTTATGCTGTTTCATACCTTATGGCCATAAATTTGCTCCAAAGCGTTCAAGAATAGCGTTTGATCCCACAGTAATCGAGTTCTTACTTGGTTTAATTGTACTTCCTCTTCTTATATTACAGCCAAATACGGCCACACTTCATAGTTATAGATGACATTTCTCAGCTCTGACGCACGTTGTTTTCGTGCTATTTTTATTTTGAAAAAACGTCGCAGTGAAAAAACATTTTGATTTCGAGTAAAATGCCGTTCTATTTTTTCAGTTCCCTTCCGTCTCATTAGAAGCGCCATTGTTATAAAAAAAGATTCTTGGGGAATTCAAAAAAAATTCGAGGAGCGGGAAAGAAAGCAGATGTGACGTTAATTGTGGCATATGCCCATGGTATATCGTCTAAATTGAGGCATGAGTTTGTAGTTGAGGCACGCTAAGCAAAGGGAAAAAGGTGAAGTGGATAGGGCTGTTTGCAGAGAAGGTGATAGACATGGGGAAAGACTTACATCAAGATGTTCTTTAAATTTTCCCAGGTTTCTGGCGGGTCATACTTTTTTTTCTTTTCAAAGGCTTTCTGCCGCGACGGTACTTCTCCTGTTAGTCCGAAACAAAGATTTGAATGTCAAATCTTTGGACTTTCATCTCGCCTAAACAACCTTGACTGTGTAGGAGGTAAGCAGCCGGGTTCGGTAGGATTCATAAAACAGCTTCATTATGAGGTTGAATTAAGTCCACAAAGTCCAAATTTAAACAATGTTCCGGCTTGAAATCTCGGTTTTAGCCTCAAACTATGGCCTAAGACTTATATTAACATAATATTTGTCCTGCAAAATGAATAAAATTGTTGCCCTTTTCCTTCGTTATAGTTCGTCATCCGTGTCTACATTTCCTTCATTATCAATCTTCATTTTCAACATAAAAATTCTTTTGAATCATGATGACAAATCCCACAAAAATATGTACTTTCGCTTTTTCTCATTCTTTAGTTCAATATTCGTAGGCCAAATAATCGAATTCAACTTCAAATTCCGCACTAATTACCATTTAGACTACTGGTAATGCCCTCTTTCAGACATTTTTTTATTTTTGAATACTTTTTTCTAGCTAAAATCCTCTTTTTCCAAGTCTTTTTTGGGACGCAGTTTCTGAGCCCGGAGGCGGTTTTTCGATAAGGGGCAAATTTTAACCGACTCTTTTTAAAAGAACACCCGTTTGTGGCATTTGGGGTTAAAATTAAGTGGAGGACTCAGAAGGAATGATAAGGAAAAGGTGTTCTTTTCGCGTTTGGTCGGGGTTTTTTGAATTTCCCTTCGCCGGGAATCGTGAAAAATGACGGCTTTTGGCCAGAGATCAGTCAAGGTTTGACGGGAAAAAATTGATTTTTTTGAAGAGAAAATTCATGTTGATTTTGCAAAGCACGTGCTAAACTTTTTTCAAGTTTCTTAGAAATGCTCGTCAGAAACTTCACAACGCATTTTCTCCACTTTTTTTATAATTTTCACCTTTTGTTTACCCAAATTTTATTATCCTTCATAAAAGCCTTTATGACTCTTGCTCACTCCAACATTCCGACGTGATTAACCATCCAAATGTGTATTTACTGACCGCTTCCCTAATTAGTCACGCATTTCACCGTTGAAATGGCCGTTAACCACGGTGGCGGCATAAATACAGGGTTTAGCATTCATCTAGACCATGCAAATATAATTTGTTGATGGCACGGCAAGGGATTCTTTTTCTGACTTCGGTACTATTTTGTGCCCAGAGCAAGAAGTCAATTGGCGGTAAAGTCGGTCTGTACAATGCTATTGCTATTTAGAATGCGGGGAAATGTTTTGGCGGAATTTTTAGGCATTTTTCAATAAGGAATTGTCTGAACGCGGTGCAAAGTGTTTGATGGAAATTGCCACTTCTTTGGATTTATTTTTTAAAGACCGGCCGCGGCGGTTGAAGAACAATGAACAATGATTGACTTGACCATCGTTGGGTCAAATAAAATGATTTTTTCGCTTCTTTTTGCCGAAACCATGCTTTGTTAGCCCATCCTATAAAACTTTGTTTACACACAGTGACGGACCTGATCCAGTGGCAAAAAACTTACCATTTTGCATCCGGGAAGCGTCAAAAATGTGGTAAAATGCCTCCCTCTCCAAGTAAAAAAACTTCGTTTTGAAGGAAGTTTTTTCCCTTTTCCCTCACAGAAAGAGCGGGCGCGCTTTTGAAATAGGGATTTTTTCACTTGGAGAGGGAAGCATTTTGCCACATTTTTGATACTTCCCAGATGCAAAATGTTACGTTTTTTTGCACTGGATCAGATCCCTCACTGTACCGTATAGTCTCTTTCATCCTGACATGCCTTTACTTTAACCGTACAGCCTCTGAAACAGTGAACAGTTTATTGTCTCAACGGTAATGCAAAAAAAGTACGAGCTAAAACTTTCTAAAATCGATAAACGCCTTATGCCCGAGGTGTAGCAAAAATTGAAGCAAATCGAGGCGTCACACTCCGAACACTTCTTTTGCAAATTTCTTAAGGATGGTATCTTTTCATTTTCAATAGTCCTATGACATTTGAAATTCGCCTATGAATTGCCTTGTGATTCTTCACTTGTTTCAGTAAACTTTTCACCGTGTGATTCATCTATTTGTTTTGTTCAATTATTTATAATCAAAAATTACAAAATTTTCTGCTTTTGTACGCGTCTTTAAGTTACATCCGTCTTTCCAAAAGCACTTATTTTTCCCTTTTTTCCCACATGTTCTGCGTGCCAAATCCCAAGATCTTAACTAATCCTTGTCAACGTTATTTATTTATAAACACCTTTTCCCCCGTTTAACGCTCTTGGACTTTGAATTGGCAATTGTTTTGTTTTTCAATTTCTTTTTATTTGGCCTATTACTCATCCTGCTCCGAACGAAAGGCCAAGGAAGACGGATTGGGTTCGTTTTTTTTGAGGTTGACTTGGGTTGTTTTTGCAAGGATTGTTTCTTAACTCCGTTTTTTCAACGTTTTTTTAAACGACAAAAAACCGTTACATATAATATTTTACCACGTTGTAAAAAGCAAAAAATGTGGGTTTTATGGCTGTTGATGAGAAGTCACACATTGTACAGATATTTTGGTCACTTTCCATCTATAATCCCTTTGTTTATCTGGTAATTGCGGGTGTAATCTTGAAATTGGCTATTCAATTATTTGCTGGTCAAAATACCTTTTCTCATTTCTTCCCATTTTGCGGTCTAGAAGTTTTTAAAGTTATCGGTTTCCAGTTAATACAATCGGCAATGAACGACACATCAGGTCTCACGGAACTAGACCTTTGGACACCAAACTTATACAGTGAGTTTTACGACCATTATTGTTGCTTTTACGGGCAGAGGGAACTTGTGGACAACGAACACAAGTTCTCTTCAGAGCTAACGGCTTCCAAAGCCTGTTGAGGATCAGTATCTCAGGGAAATAATGAGCACCATGTCGCTGTGCCAATGCTGAAATGAAGAGTATTTGTTCTTGCCGCAACACAATTCATTTTCTTGGCGGCGATGCAATTTCACAATGTGCTCATTTGTCGCCATGCAACAAGTCAAAGGCTTAGCTCATAAAAATTGCACGAAAATCTTTTTTTATAATTTCAAAAATCGCCGTTTCGCTGTCTTTCTAGAGGTGGCAATCGGACCCTGACCGAGCCAGCCTTGCCACCTCTATGTCTCTCTAACTTTATCTCAACTTTTTGACAAAATTTTTTTTTACAGATATCCACACCTACGCCTCCACATCAATATGTGCTCTTGGAATCATGTTGAACGTCATCTTTCTCCATTGCATCACAACGGCGGATTTTGAGCAATCCGTTGGAATGAAGGTTCCTCTCACAATAAAATGCATTCTTGATCTCGTGTGTGCTGGCAGCAGATTTTTCTTGGAGCAGGTAAAAATTCAGGAAATAAAAGATTAAAAAATTTTTTTGAGTGAATATCTGTTTACCATACACATCGTATTTTACAAATTTCAGACGACAATAGTGCACGCCGGATATTATTTACAAGTCAACGACGGGTTCTCGATGATTGGAGAGACCGGAACCTTCTCCATGACTTATTTGTTAAATTTGTTCCAAGATTTGAGCCTCGGATTCACGGTAGTGCTCTATGCAATCCGAGTGAATACAACTAAAATGTAAGCTGATGTCCCCCGTACGCGGAATTTCCAGGTCGTGCCCTGCCTATATCCTAAAATTATATTTAGGTTCAAAATCGAGGCCCTTCTGTTTGACATCCTAAAAAACATGTTAGTTAATCGATATGGCCATAAAAATAAAACAAATTGGAGAGAAAAAAACGGAGATTTTTTTAGGCCAAGAATTGTTAGGCTACACCCAAATATTTTCGCGTCAGGATCAATGAAAAAAGTTGCATTTTTTGTCACCCTGTAATCTTTCAGGGCCGGTGCTTCCAACCCTCTGCATTACCTCGTTTACTCATTATTCTACTTACTTCTCCTCATACTCACAGTGTTGCATGTCTACTGGTTTACTTTCAACATCAAAACGCAGCATTTGTCTTCAAATTTGACCATTTTCGACGAATTGTTTGAATATGGATGTTATTTCAATCATTCCTACATTAACTACCAGAAAAGCGATATTTTCCAGTTTGATAACTTGCTGTTCTACAATTTCATGCTATTTGTTTTTGTGATTTTATTGACTTTCTTGTGCCTTCGACGGATTTCTGGCAATATGGACAAACTGAAGTTGTTACTGGATAAGGATTTATTGAAGATGCATGAAGAAGTAAACTACTCGGTTAATTTGGCGGTAAGTGTAAATAACCAAAATTTATCACATTTGAGCATTGTAAAAATGCAACCAGTCAAAAAATTTTACAATTTTTCTATTTCAGACCGCGATTTACACACTGATATTTGGTTGTAATTTGCTGGTTTACCTCTACACTGCCGTCAACCTGAATCGCTTTTCCCCCACACAATTTGCCCCCTCAATTTTGTACGCCCTGCTTCCGTGTATAATGCCTTTGGTGGTGATGAGTGTGTGCACCGTGTACCGGCGATTACTCCTCGGAATGTTCAGCTGTGATCATAAGAAGAGCCTTTTCTGGCCGCAGAAACAACGGGTTACCCGGGTCTACTCGATTCAGGATTCGAGTATTGGCCCGAACAAATTGGATTGCTATTCGAAAAATGTGCAATTGAGAATTTGAAATTTGAGATTTTACGTTTTTCATTGCTGATTTTTATGTATATAATAAAAATTTTGTGCTCTCTTGTTTTGATGAAATTTGGCAAAAAGCTGTACGGTAAATTATTAAAATGTGATGCTTGCAATTGTTAGATTCTCTTTAAATGTTAGACATCTTCTCTAGCACTTCACTCCCCTTGCTGAAAGCAATTTACATTTATGATACATCCGGATTTATACGCACGTATTTTACCAGCCCCTCCAATCTCATTGTTAATTATTTCCTTTCGCCCAACAAAACACGCATCTTCAAGCATGATCTATAATATATTCCTTCAAAAAAAGTAAAAACCGATATCCTATTGTCGGAAAGAGCCCTCCGGTAAGTACCACTCTTCGGTCGGAGCAATTTCCGCTGGGCCGACAAAAGAGTTGTTGAGGATGTGTAAATCTCTCATCGGTAATTGCAGGAAACCCGTGCCAGAACCCCAGCGTCGTGCATGCCCTAGAGAGTCCGAAACCGGAGTCTTAAGAGGGCCACTGGGAGATCTGGAATGGTTGTTGACAATGGACAGTCTTGAGGGCAGTCTTGACTAAAGACGTTGGGGAGGACTGTGTAATTTGTTTGCAAGGGTGGTGTTTGAAGCTCCGACTTTACAGATTTACAAACTGTTAGTCACAGCTTGTACTTTGGCCACAAATCAATCCTTAAAAATTTCAGCTCGCGTTTTATGGGAATTTTGCTTGGATTTGCTTTTATACCGACAAAAAAAATAAAAATCCACAACCCGAAATTGTCTGACCGTTTCTCATAGCATTCTGTAGTCTCCCTTCTGAAAAGATCGTTGAATATCTCTGCTGTTCCTGTAAGCCGTAAGCTAAAATTTTCAGGAATTAATATGCTCTCTATACAGCTCAAGTAGTCAGAAATTTCAATAAAATCTCCGTTTGCTGGATAGAGTAATTTCAGATTTAATTTTTCTCATTCCTCATACCGTTCTTCGTTTTTTAAAAGCTTCTGCAAAATCCTCCTGCAGTTCAACTGCGCATATAAAGACCACATTTTGTGCTATAGTCTGCCCTCGCATTTCCGTCCGAGTATCCATTTCCGTTGAACGCAGCGTCGGCGAACTGTCATTTTCAGGCGCATCGTCACTTACACCCGTCGCCACGTTCAAAGCCGCCTTCCCCGAAACCATGGGTAAGTGGCAGTATAAATAAGCCAAAGTGCGTCAATGCAAGGACGAATTTTGCTCGAAATTTCGGCCGAATTTTTCGGGATTTTTGAGATCTTTTCGATCTTTTTGCACTGTGCACTATGCATTTACTGTAACAATATGCTTATTGTAATGTAAAATTAATTATTTGTGTGTATTTCGAATCGTCAATCTCAGATCGTCATGTGACAAAAATTAGAGATAATTTAGATATTTTCATAATTTTGAACAATTTGAAGAAGTTTCAAAAATTGCGAATTTTACTTTTTTTAACTATTTGAATGTCTACGTTTCGTAAAAATTTTTGAATACAGTGTGAATTCAGACTTCGAACTTTCAGAAAACTTTCAAATCTTACAGATTGCTTTTTGTTGTTGTTATTGCACTTTAATTCGCTGACAAATGCCCACAAAGCCGAAGAATTGTGTGCCAATCAACACGAATGCGGAGAGGAATCTGTTCCGACATATCCCCTTGAATTCGAAGCTCATCGAGAACATGAACATGGGTTTGTCTTTTTGCACTGTGCAGTGATTTTTGTGAGCACAAAACAAGGTGATTCTATACCAAAAAGTGGAACTTAAATTTCAAGCACTTCACAACCAAACATAGACCGAAATTCTAGTTGTTGTAAAATTTTTTTCCACAAAAACTTCTAAACACACTCAACTTCCCCGAAAATAAGGTAAATCTCGTATAACTTTTGATTTTAGCTCTCTTCCAAGAAGTGAAGGCCCGCCAAGAAGAGTTCATGCAAGCCTTCAACGCCGGCGATGCGCACAAGGCCGCCCAGGTCTACGACAAGGACGGTTACTTCATGCCGAACGGGCATTCCCCGGTGAAAGGGCGCGAAGGAATCGAAAAATATTTCAAACAAGACATGGCTGATGGCGTCACCTCTGCTCAAGTAGGTCCTATGGTAACTATAGAACACTGCAGTGACTTGATAGACATTAAACATACTTTAACTCTGACGTTTTGGCTAAAAATTATATTACTCTAGATCATCACCGAAGAGGTGAACGGAAGCGGTGATTGGGCCTTCGAACGCGGAAGCTATCACCTGGACGGGAGTCGTGGGACCGAATCCGGCGCCTATCTCCAAATCTGGAAGAAGATTGACGGTGTTTGGTTCATCCACAACGATTGTTTCAACGTCATCAAAGCCGCGGAATAATGGCTCGGAATAACCCATCAAAACGCACAAGACTTCCCGCTTTAATAGTCCAATTCGTTACTTGAAGTGTGGTAAATGTTGCCAAATAAAGTTTTCTAGCAGAAACCGTGTACATTCCTGCCATTTACAGCAATGTTTATGGTCCCACCACGTGAAATTGAGACGCCAAAACATTCTTGGCATTCTGTTGCAAGCAAAAAAATATTGTTGAGCTCGTGAGATTTATTTGCGACGAGGAGGTTTGACCCCGAAATGACATTTGAGGGCTCAAAAAAATGACCGACGAAGTATCTACAACAAGAAGGTTTTTATACGAACTTCAGAACGATTGGGGCAAAGGAGATTTGTACAGAGATACTCCAATTCGATTTCTCGGTAAGGAGTTCATCTTTTTTGTTGTTTTTTAGACTTCATTGAGAGCTCAAACAATTTTTGTCTCATCTCAAAAAGGCGGTTCTCGACAGTTTTTTCCTTTTTTCACCTACTACAATATTGCAGGCTATGCAAATGAGATTGGAGAAGCCTTTAGAGCATGGATTCCGGTCGCAGCTGTCAAAGCGACGTACGTAGTTGCCTCGAGCTACGTCATAGCGGATGCGTTTGATAAAACACACAAAGTTTACAAAGTAAGAAGCATATTTTGATCAGGGATTATATTGCTAATGATTGATAATGGAAATGACAAAATTCGGGTTCCAATATAATCAAGAGAGAGAAAAAAACTATGTAAATTATTTTAGAAGCCTTTTCAAAGCAAAGTGGAGCGGCATAAACAACTGGGGATCACTTTATTGGATACCTTGGCTTGGCAAACCTTCGCCTCCGTAATAATCCCTGGAATGACAATAAATCGACTAGTCGCAACGAGCACATTCGGCCTAAAAAAGTGAGATCGCCTCTTATTGTTGCTCTTGAGCCGTTTTTAGACATACTTCGACATAATTTTACATGGAGTTTTTAGGTTTTCACGGCTTGCGCCCACTTCGATAAAATTAGTCTCGACTGGACTTGGATTGGTCACCATACCCTTTATTGTCCGGCCAATTGACGCGTTTGTGGAAGTCGGCATGGAGCATAGTCTCAGAAAACTATATAGCAATTAATTTTAGTCAATAAAAGATTCTCGGGTATAGTGCAGTAGAGATCGGGTACAATTAGAAGAAAAGTGATGCTTTCCAAAATTTTAAAGGACGAGATGGAGTTATTACGATAAAGCCAGGCCTGATGCAAGACTTACAAGGGATCGGCAAATAGTTGCACCCTGCTTTCTTAAGGCAACCTATATCATTTGAAAGAGCATTAAAAATAGTGCACATCGCAAAAAAAATTAGCTGCCCAATATATGTTTGAGCAAAGTTATGGCCAAAATACAGATTTTAGCCTAATTTCCGCCTCACTTTATAAGCTCTCGGAATTGCAACGGAGTTGTGTCCAGTTGGCCGAGTGGTAGTAACCCCACTTCCGGCGCAACAAGTCGTGGTTTTGAATCCGGGTTCCGCAAATTCTTTGCATTTCGTCTCGTATATGCTACAAAACCATGGTATGTTGATATTTCAAAGTAATTTTTGTTCCTTCGCGGACAAAATCCGTATTTACGGGATTTTTCTGAGTTTTTGGTTTTTTTGAAACGACCACAAATTTGATGGTGATGAGGATGGGGATGCCACTGTCGTATAATTACAAAGGTATCATGCCAGTAGCCTGACTGATTATGATTGCTGGGCGATAATTCAATTTATAAGGGCCTATAAATATACATTTTTTCGAAAAAATACGAAGACAAAATTGTAAAATCGGCCAAAGACACTATTGTTGACACAGTGGACCAACCATTGGTAAGGCTAGGACATAAGAAATTTTCGATTTTGAGATTTCGCTTGTGAATGACCACGACAATCATATAAATGTATTTCGAAAACTTTTTGCTCCAATTTTCCCATTAACCTAGTTTTATATACAATTTTTTGCCACTAGCAGTAATGTCTAATAACTCACAATCAAGGATTCGTAAAGCCATAAAACGTCCGTCATAGACGTTTTGGGATACTAGGAAATCAATGGAGACGATTTCAAGCCTCCAGGATTACTGTAACATCAGAAACCGGCGTTTTGGCCACATATAACCCCTTTCATAAAACGGCCATAACTTTGCCAAAACATATATTGGGCAGCTAATTTTTTTTGCGTTGTACACTATTTTTAATGCTCTTTCAAACGATATATGTTTCGTTAAGAAAGCAGGGTGCAACTATTTGCCGATCCCTTGTTACATGCCCTCGCTACTTTTTTGCACCTTCAAAATGAAGCAAAAAATATCGAATTTCTTCATTTCTATGCAAATTTCTGGTTATTTTGCCCTCATTTTTACGAGATTTCGTTTTTGAAGTCTTCCCGAAGACAGAACGCGGTCCACCAGCTTCCTGAAATAATGATGAGTAACCTGCGAAGCAGTGAGTCGTCTTGTTACAGCACCACCTTCTCGGAATCGACCTACGAGAGCCATGGAAGCGAGGAGCCAATATCTTACGGTAAGGTTGTTGCAAAAAGTTCCGTTTTTTCCTTTTATTCTAGCTGAATTTATACTACTAGGCGGGCCAAAAAGTCTTGACATGTTTTCGCACCGTGCGGGCGCATGAATTCGGTGTCGCGACGAGGTGTCGCGCGATAAAAATTTGGCGGGGTGCGAATGAAGAACGCACTGTGCGTTGTTTACCCTTTTTCAAAACAATCTTTTTGCACTGTGCGGTGTCGCATTGCACCGTAAATTTTTCTTGTCGCCGCGCGACAAATTTCATGCACGACGGCGCACTGCACGGCAACCCAGGGAGTCTCCCGCCTCGTTTCGGCGCTTCGCCCACCTAGTATCGGTTGAATTCAAACGAAATGTCAAAAATGAATTTTCGTGTGGTTTTCCGACCGAAAAATATTTTTCTCGGAATTATTTTATTTCTTTTGTGAATTTTGACACTTCGTTTGGACGAAATTCAAAAGTGGGCGGGAGACATTTTTGTTCTATTTTGGGTTGCCGTGCACTGTGTAGACCGGAGTTGGACGATTGGGGAAAAAGACGATTGGGGAAAAGTACGATTGGGGAAACCGAAAAGTATTATTTTCTTCGATGCAAATGTCGAAATTAGGATAATCGAGGGTGCTGATTTCGAAAATGACATTCATTTTTTTTGATTGTAACTTTTTTTCTTAAGTAGTACTGTAAAGTAGTAATTTTTTGAATTTTTATCATAAATACTCGATTTAGGGGTTTTCGAGGGTGCTGATTTCGAAAATCGTGTTAGCTTTCTTCTTTATAGTACTATCTGGTACTATATAGTACGAGGTGAAAATATGGCTTTTGGCGTTAATGGTGTTGTTTTGATGCTTGGTACTCCTCAAAAACACGTTTTAAATAATTGGTACTGTTTAGTACTGTCTGGTACTATGTAGGACAAGGTAAAAATGTGGCCTTTAGGGGTTAATGGTGTTGTTCTGTTCCTTAGTACTCCTATTTTCACCTTGTACTAAATAGCACCAGACAGTACTAAACAGTACCAGTTATTTAAAACGTGTTTTTGAGGAGTACCAAGCATCAAAACAACACCATTAACGCCAAAAGCCATATTTTCACCTCGTACTATATAGTACCAGATAGTACTATAAAGAAGAAAGCTAACATGATTTTCGAAATCAGCACCCTCGAAAACCCCTAAATCAAGTATTTATGATAAATATTCAAAAAATTACTACTTTACAGTACTACTTAAGAAAAAAAGTAACAATCAAAAAAATGAATGTGATTTTTGAAATCAGCACCCTCGATTATCCTAATTTCGACATTTGCACCGAAGAAAATAATACTTTTCGGTTTCCCCAATCGTACTTTTCCCCAATCGTCTTTTTCCCCAATCGTCCCAGTTCCTGTGTAGACATGTCAAGACTTTTTGGTCCGCCTAGGATTTTTTTGACTGATTTTTTATCTCGTTTTGTAGATTCCGAACTGACTTCGGATGAGATCCAGCTGAAAGGCAAGGAGAAGAGCGAATTGGCTGCTGAAAAATTGCAGAATCTCAAGATTACTGTCCCGTAAGTGCCCAGTGCAATATAAAAGTTTGTGAATTTATGCTAAGTTTTGGAAAATTTTATCCTTTTCTGGTATTGTAGGATAAATTAGGCGGTTTTATTTCATTCACGATCTCTTGGTACACCAAGGGCAGAGTTTTCATAGATTAATGTAAGCTGAAGCATTATTTTAGGTAATAAAGTTCAGATTTCATAATTTTCGCCAATAATTTCTCGTATTTTAGCGAACAGAATCCTCAGACCGCTCAGATTCTGCGCAAATATTTCCTCGGATTTTGCACTCCGTCCAGAGCTGAATCTTTGGTCCGTGAAAATAGCGACTTCCGCCTTTATATGAGAAACTCCGCTGATCTGACTGGATTAAAGGATTGGGACTTTCCTGAAATTGCTGACAAGATCCAACTCACCATGATTCATCGCCATTTCAATGGAGTGTACAGGTGAGGAGACAAAATTTTCGAAATTAGTACAACTTTAGTCATGGATAATATAAAAAGTTGCTGGAAATGAGCTAAGATTGACTTTATTTGACATTTTTGACTCGCTAAGATATTCGAAACTTATTTGCCGACATTTTCCACCTTTTAGAACAGAATGCCAAAAATGGCGGGAAATTTTTAATTCAAAAATTTTTGACTTGATTTGGTGACTTTCAGCCATTATCCGATCGAACAAGCGGATGTAAATGGTAACAAGCGATTCTACGTCGATTATGGAGGCCAAATTGATCAAGTTTTCCCAACGATCTTGTCCCTGATCAAGTTTTATAAAGCCAATTACATCCTGGCCAGGGATTTCTGCGATGTTTTCCCCAAGCCCGAACAGCTCAGTTCTGTCTCCAGCAGCGAATAGAGAGTCATTAGACGAGCTTAGATTTGAAATTTAATTGTATTTTTTGAGGAAATAAAAACATTTTTTATTTCGGAGTTTTTTCGTTTTGCACTTTTTTATTTTCATATTATTTTTCACTCTGAAATTTGCCCATTCTGGTCGATTTTCGTACATACGCACGGTCCTCAAATGGTGGTTCTCGACAACTTCTCATTGGGTTTACTTCTCAATGTGATGGTCCGGTTTTTCAACACCCATTTTGATTGTCCCGATTGCGGCGTGTATGTGACGACTTTTGGTGAGTTTTGTGCACGGTGCGGCCGACGACAAGAAGTCTACGGATTTTTAAAAAATTCGGCCAGATCGATTCGGCGACTGTTCACTTGAGAGTTTCTCAGCCGTCGCTAGGCCAGAAGCCGTATTTTGGGATCTGCGGTTATGTCTCAATCTGCGATTATCTCATCGCCCCTATACCATATGCTATGACTCGGCTCAGCGGGTCAAGTATCTCGGCTGAGGGCACAAGTACAGTGGGGGACCTAATCCAGTGGCAAAAAACGTACCATTTTGTAATCGGGAACTATCTAAAATGTTTCAAAATGCTTCCCTCTCCAATTGGAAAAAGTCCGATTTCAAAAGCGCACCCGCTCTTTTCGTGACAAGGGATCGGCAAAACCGCGCATCCTGGTTTTTTCTTGAAACATACACCATTTGAAAGAGCGTAAAAAACTGGTCTAGGATCACCTTTTATTAGCTGCTATTTTTGCTCTACGCCCTAGCTAGCGAGCATTTTTTAAAAATTCCCAGTTGGATTTCACGACTCTTTGTTTTTGAGAGGCTAAAGAGATTGAAGAATTACTTGTCATATGTCTTATACCTACCTATGACATCCAACGCTTCACCCAATGCCAAAAAATACATACTTTTTTCGGACCTTGAGATACCCAAGTCGATGTTCACAATGTGTGATCACGCGATCTTTTAGGTACTGTAACCCAATGCAAAATAGCAGGTAAAAAACACAGAAACCGTTTTTAGAGTCAATTTTAACGTACTTTCCGTTACCGGGCTTTACTCGTAAAAATCTTGAAGCCGTTGAAAGTTTCAGCCATAGAAGATACCCACTAGTGGCCAATTCAAGGGCAAGGACTACAAATTCGAAAAAATAAAGAATAAATCTTTTTTTTCTTAAAAAACGGGTCCCGTTATACTACAAATATCTATACGAAACTCAAAAACTACTTCCAGATTTTAATTTGGTTTGTAATATTGAAAAAATCAAAAAAAAATCAAAAGAGGTTTCGAACCCGGTCCGCAGGTTCGCCTCGTTCAGCGCCTTACCCCCACTAGGCCACCGAAGCACTGCTGCGCCTTGCTTTGGAAACCGTTCGGATTTGTTTCCTCGGAAAAAGGGTGAGATAAGCCTAGAACTAAGGAGTGCTCGCTAGCTAAGGCGTAAAGCAAAAATAGCAGCTAATAAAATGTGACCCTAGACCAGTTTTTTACGCTTTTTCAAATGGTGTATGTCTCAAGAAAAAACCAGGATGCGCGATTTTGCCGATCCCTTGTGAGGGAAAGACGCGCCCTTCAAAACGAAGTTTTTTACTTGGAGAAGGAAGCATTTTGCCGCATTTTTGTTACTTCCCGGATGCAAAATGGTACATTCTTTGCCATTGGATCAGGTCCCCCACTGTACAAACTCTCAAGCCCGGTTCAGCCAGAAAGTCTCGCAATTCTCTATCGCCTCAGGGCGAAAGTATTTGTCTGCCTAATAATGCTTAGGCGGAATCTGAATGTTGGGCCGGGCCTGCCTCCCAACTGAGATTTCTAAGGCGAGTTATGGTCCTATATGACCCCACAAATACAAGGCCAGGTGCTGGCCCGGGCCTACCTGGCGGCTCCGGCAACCCGAGCGCCTGCGACTTGACTGTGTCAAAACTTTTTGTCCCGCCTGACAGCCAACAAAAATTTGAAGAGAGATACTATTCCAAATAGAGAAATACATATAGACAAAGAAAAATGAAATGATGATTTCTTCATTTTTTCAATTTTTTTTCAGTTATCCATCGTGGTGAATTATCCTTTGCCGACTATAATTTGCATCGCGTCGCCGACCAACCAGTAACTTCAGTCCGAGAAGGGGCATTTGCGATTAATCTTGGTTGTGAAGATTACAAGCCTTCCGAATCTGTAAGCACGGACATCTCGTCTTATCATGACTATTCTGTTCATGAACTGCTCTTTCAGTACGATATGTAAGAATTCGAAAGTACATTCTTTTTTTTGTTTTTTTTTATTCTTACCGGTTTTTAGTGAGCGTAAGCAGTATTGTCGTTTAAAATTCCCGTGGCCTATTGAAACGGACAACCCACCGAAGGCTGAAACAGGCAACTCAACAAAAGCGGAAGGCAAAACGACAAAGGTTGACGGTGTGATGTCGATACGAAATTATATAAGTGTAAGTCTGATTTTATTCGGGTTTAGTGTGAAAAGCATATTGTAATATATCGAATTTTGTCTTTAGGGGACTTCAAACATCGCAATCGCTCAAAGTGTTCCATCCGAATCGGGGTTTGGTAAGTGTGGCATTTCGTTATTGGTTTTTTCTTGAGAAGTTTTTTTGAAGTGGGCACATGTAAAATACATCAAAATAGATGATAGGCTATCATCGGTATTATTTCGTTGCCCACTAATTGCTAAAAACAAAAAATTGACGGAATGTCACAAATTTTATCCGATTTTTTAGATCATCAATCAGAAATTCGCTTGCCATTTTCCGGCGGCTTCCTTGATCAGTGCAGCGGGAAAGTGATAAGGTCTTTTGGAGGTATTCAATGGGTAAGTTTGTTGAATCTTTTGGCTTCAAATTTTTCGAAATTTTCAGGCCGGTTCGATTTACAGTCGGAAGGTGGAACAGTTGAAGAAACATAAGATGAAAATGTGTTTTAACGATGGGAATAGAATCCAATACTCGCAAGTGTTTGATATTGTAAGCTTTCTTTTAACCTTTTTGAAACTGTACGCAAAATCAGGAGAGCCGGTTAGAGAAAAAAAGGGATTTTTACCTACTAAATTCACGAAAATCCTCGACGCGGAAATCATGTTTTTTTGTCTAGATTTGTCTCGAGCCTCAGTAGGAACATTTTGAAAATCGTATGCTAGGCTTATCCCCACTTTTTTCAGTATCAAATGAACGCCCTTTTGAATTACGCCCATTCCGAAACGATCCAAAAAATCCAAGAGAAATTCCCGGAATCGCGGATCACCATGGTCGCCCGGTTCCATCGAGGCCAGGGAGAAGGGGGAGGAGAGAACCCGTTCGTCCATTACTGTCATCATTTTCTCCTCGAACTCGAGAACGTGGAGATATTCGTCATGATCGGCCTGTTGATCCTGATTTTATTTGGCGGCCTGATAATCAATGGGACGTTGTTTATGATTACATTGGATCATATGTTCTTGGACTTGAAGAGAACGTCCGGGAAAATGGAATCGAACGAGGAGTAAGCGTTTGAAGGTTTCCGTGGTGGGACCCAATGTTTGGTTTTTTGGTTCCTTTCTGTATTGCAGGAGCTTCAAAGGGCATTAGACATGTCTTAAGATCACTTCCCAAGCAAAATCTTGATTCTTCAGGGTTTCGTGGTGGGACCGAAGTTTTTCGCAAAAGGGTATTTCTGAAAGTTAAAAATTATATGAAGATACATATTTGTCAAATTTTTGGACTGTAGTAGTTTTTTTAGACCCTCCGACTTTCCATCAGTTTACAACGCTAACACACAGGATATGACTATGTTGACGGAAGCTCAAAGTGACGTTGAAGGGCCTACTGTAGTGGGCGGGAAAACCGTAAATCAGGATTATACAGTAACCAAGGACACTCATCCTCCCACTAAAATCGAAGGAGACCCGACAGACGACAATTATGAGGCAGATCTGACTTCTACTAATTAATTTGTGCGAAAAGTTGGATTTGAATAAAAATTTCTGCTGGAACTTTTGAAAAATTGATTTTTTATCAGTCTGTCGGAAAAATAACGGCGGATAGTCGCGCCTCGGAATCGTCCATCATCGCGACTGAAAGCCGCGTCTGGGGATTTGGTGCGCGATAGCGGCAAGGCGAGACATTCTGCTGCGACAATCCGCCGTTATTTTCCCGACAGACTGATATGAGGTTTGGGAAAATAGGGTCTTAGAAAAGATTAATTTAAAATTGTGCCCGGTTTCTTTAAAATCTGGGCGCTGCACTTGGAGTACAAGTTCACAAATTTATTTTGAATTAAAAAAAAATTTTTTTTATATTTTTAGCTTTCCGTTTCTCTCCACTTTGGTCAATTTTCACTTTACAAAGCGGTCGATTGTCGGATGGCCTTGGATCCTCGTTCATTGAGCTTTCTGTTCGATCTGATTTTGAGCTTTTTCAAGCAGGAGTTTGACTGTTCGGACTGCGGGGCTTTTATGACCACTTTCGGTGAGTGTTGGGCTCTAATTCGCACGACTTTCTCAACGTGTGATGATCTCATCCAGCTGTTGCTTACGCCATTTTTGAGGAAAGTCTGAGACATAGATTTGAGCAATTTCCCTGAAAAGTCAGCCTTATTTCAGTTGTAAACAACATGACATTGGAATACGCTGATTACGCCTTTCCTAAACTTGAGGAATCGTTTTTAAAGGTGCCAATCCGAGAAGATTCGTTTGAAATTCCGATGTGTGAGAAACTTGCAGACATGAAAGCTATTGACTTTGCAATGGTCCCGTACCACGACAACAACGCCCAGCAAATGATTTTGCAATTCAAGAGGTGAGCGTTGATCCCAAACTTTTTCAACCCAATGACGTCCGTTTTAGTGGCATTGGTAGACTGTGCCAATTGAAATTCCCTTGGCCCATTGTGGACGACAATCTGCCAAGAGAAATTAATGTGTAAGTTGGCATGTGTGTAAAAGTAAAATATTCGGTTTGAAGGGCTTCGGTGCAATTTTAAAGTTTTCGCGCCGGGAAACTGTTAAATAAAAGTTTCCGGAGATTAGTTAGTGAAAAAATCGTAAACAAGTCATATCCATCGTTGTTTAACCTAACGGTCATCATTCCGTCGCAAACTAAAACAACAAAGGTTTTCGTGGTGAGACCCAAAAGTTGAAAGAATGGGACCAAAACTATCGCTTAATAACATACGGCTAACGAATGTCGCTAGGACTCGTTTAAAGCAACTTCCTATAGCCGTCTTTGAACAGTCAGAGGTTTTCGTGACGGGACCCATAGTTGGACAGCAGTTTTTATGTATTCGGCGGAAGATCATTGTGGTACTCGTTTCAGCGGCGCTAACCTGGTCCGTGTAGACGGTGTCCTCTCGAATAAGCAATCAGTGTTAGTAAGTTGTGTAATTACGGCATGAACAAGTTTTTTTTCCAATTTTGTAATATTTTTACGACTCTTGCAGGAAAAAAATTTCGACAATATTGTTAAGGCCTCCAGTCTACCATCTGAAGACTTTTGTAAGTAAAAATGACGCATTTTCAAAGGTTTGCAGCCCCAGAAACAGAACTGTACTTGCCGTTTCGAAACGACATTATGATTGATCAATGCAGTTTGGAGATGATTTTGCCTCGTAACGGTTTTTTATGGGCAAGTTACCATATAAATAGTATTTACATGATAAATTTGCAAAATTTGCTATTATCATATTCCGGAAATTTATCCGTTCTCCGGCACTTGCAACAGATGGCCAGAGTGTAAAAATTTTTGGCGGGAAGCTGAAATTTCAAATATTCTGGCTAATTTTTTTGTTGTAATCTTTTGATGTTTCTACTTTTTTTGGGATTTTCGCCCTTTTGGAGGGAAGAATATAATTGAATTTTTTGTGCCTTTGAGGCATTTTCTTGAATTTTATTTCTGTTTTTACGTTTGTTGAGTCACTTGCAACAGAAAGCCAAGATTTAATTTTTTGGCGGGCAAATAAAAATTTGAAAATTTAATTTTTTCGTACTTTTTAGGAGGGCGGGAAATTGCCTAGAATTGCTTCTGCGAGATTTTTCGATCGTCTCCACACTCTTATTTCGCCGCTTTTACAGTGCCTTTATCATTTTCAGTCGGGTTCGATCTACAGCCGAAACGTCGAACTGTTGAAGCGAAGGAGGAAGAAATTGTGTTTGACCGGAGAGAATGGGACCCGATACTCACAGGTGTACGACATGGCAAGTCTTGCAATTTGATTTAAAAAGTTTTTTGACCGCTTTGTGAAATGTTTTCTTTAGCACCAAATGAACGCCTTTTTAAAATTCGATTACGATGATGACATCCAAAGAATTCAAAAGAGATATCCGAATTCCCAAGTCTTAATGGTCGTCCGTTTCCACAGACGCCCCAAAAATCCCAATGGAACGGCTTCGATCAACGAGAGGGAAGAGTATTTCAACACGTGTCATTACTTCTGGCTTGCACAGGAATATGTGGAGGTCTTTTGTGTGATGGCGATTTTGGTCTTGGTTTTGATCGGCGGGTTGATGGCTGCGTTGGCGTTGTTTGTGATGACTTTGGACAACATGCTCAAGGAGCTCAGATTATTGGCGGAGGGTGCTCAGAAAGAGTAAGTTTGTGGAGGGTTTTGTGGTGTGACCCTAAATGGTGAAAGCGATGGAAAAATGGGTAAAAAATTAAAACCAGCGAAGCATGTGATATGAAAAGGTCACTTTACGTCTATTAGCGTAGTTCTCACACTAGAAGTCGACAACTAATGTTTTCGTGGCGGGACCCAAATTTTCGAGTAGTTCATTGAGAATTGCGTAAAGCGAAGCCGTAATAGTGGCTGTTGTAGTTACTAGAAGGCATTCAGAACAATGAAGCGCTTTTCTAGCACTTTGAACGATTATCTTTATGCTACAACTTCGCATTGGACTAAAATTGAAAATCTGTCTGCCGTTATAAAAATGTTATTGTTTGCCCCGATTTGAGTGTTTTTTGTTTCAGTTCTTTCCCCAGTTTCCGATCGCCCAATATCAGCCTGAAGGCTGAAGCTCAGAGCCCGGCCTACACCCCAGCAGGAGGCGGCCGAACCCTGAGGGAGAGAAGCTTCTCGAGAGACACTCACGAACCCACCATGATTGAAGGAGACCCTACCGATGATAATGAGACGGCTAACGAAGACACGGATCTGAAAACTTTGCAATTTTCCAGGAAAAGATGACCGAACTTTGATTTGAATAAAAATTTGAAGCTCTTTGTATCAACAAGGCTGACTTTGGCATCAGAAACTGCCACTCTGTTATATCAGTTTGTCGGGAAAATAATCAGTGTAATATCGCAGTGCCAGCGCTGAAGTTAAATTCAAATTTCCCACATCACAATTCATTTTCTCACCGCCGATGAGACTTTTGTTTGATTCGCCAGTGCCATTTTCCCGACCGATTGGCTATTTATACCATGCAAAGAGAAGTTTTCACAACAAAAAGGCTTTTATCCACTCAAAACGAGCAAAGTATATAGCATAAAACTCATAGTATACGATCTCTAAACTGCTACAAATTTGGAACTTTTTGAAACTGGGTTCTAAAACGACTTTCAAGGGCTCTTGAATATGTCGCCGATTTAAAGTCCACTTCTTCAACGAAATCATCGATGGCCTTCTGCTGTTGAAAGGCCTATTTAAGGAGGCCAGAGACCCAATTGTCAAAAACAGGTTAAATTTTTATTGGATTTTTCCTCCAAAGTCGCTGTCAACCGTAGTTAAATTGTTGAATCTGATTAGGCCTATGACTTATGGCTTTTAAAAGTGCTGTAAACAAACTTCAATTCACATCATTTGTGCGTTTCCTAATCTTTGATACTTCTTTTTTTCAGTACTTTTTTTCAACTCCTCTTCTGCCTTGTATGTTACGGCAAATTTTGGATTATGGTCTCAAACACGCAAGTTGTGCTGTATTTTAAAGCTCAAATTGTCATAGAACCACGGCGGTTTAATGAAGCGATAAAAGTCTTGAACCCATAATTTAGCGATAAAAGTCTTGAACCCGTGACGTAAATTTCAAATTACTGAGACGGCAAAACTTTCCTGGATGTGCTACAAGAGTCACAGCAAACCCCAAGCGCGACGTACAGAAGTACGAATCCTTCCGGAAGGTCTCACTCTAACTGAAATCGGCCACATGTTCTGTGAAAAAAGTCCGGAAGAACTAGTGGCTCCTCCGTGAGCCTTCCCGGAAGGACTAGTGCATCCCTCTGTTAGGTCAAATTACAGTCCTTTTCTTAATCCTTTTGGTACGCTTTATTGGCAATGACATGTTTCGTGTGCATTGTAAGAGTAGTAGAGCTCATTGCTAGGCTTTATGCTCTTTCTTTTGTTAAATTTTTTTAATTACATTTCGCGTTAAAGACTGTCATTCGACTCCTTTCACAATATAATAAGCTGTTTTTGTGTATTATGCGGCGGATTATCTTGACCACAATATTAGCTTGCAGACCTCTCTGTCCGAGTAATTGCACGGCACAGCAAACGTTCTTATTAGGGAAGTGCGTCTCGAAAATTTTTTCATCAGATTCGTCTGGACTGGAGAACGTCAGACTAGTCATTATTACTCCTTTAATAAAGTGGCTGGAGTGATCTCTACGGCCGGCACTGTGGAAAAACAAAAGTTCACTCTGAACTGTGTAATTTTCGGTTTTTTGCGCCGTGCAATGCGCTTTTTTGGGCTGTCGCTCGCACCCTGTCTTTTTCTGTGCAGTACATGTCGCCGCAGTCATTCCAGCGACTTAGCGAACGGCCTAGTACGGTTTTGAATGTGTAGGTGTAGCTGGCGTGAAGTGGTTTGAGAGAGCGCGAAAGACAAGCTTTATGTTTACCAGTATCAAGTACTAGGTGGGCTAAAAGTGCGTAGACTTTTTGTCGTAAGCTTTGCTGTGTAGTCGACCGTTTGCATCGTGGAATTGAAAAATCGCAATGTTTTTTACATGTGTTATAGGTCATAATGATAGGCTGAAGGTACGATACTCACGCAGATTTTTCTCAAATTTTGGGTACCCGCTCATTCGAGGATATCAATTCCTAAAGATTTTATCGATTTTATCCCCAAATTTGTAATCGGCCTAGGCAGCCAACAATTTTTCGATGTTTTGCGGAACAAATTTGTTTATTGCGTCATCGAACCACTTACCTGTGCCGGCCCTAACTTTCCAGGCCCGTGGTAACAAAAACGGGTGAATTGCGCCACTTTTTACTCTCCCACCCATACAAAAAATCTATTTTTGTTGAGAGAATACAGCACTGAAAACGTGTTACTGTGCATGTGCGGCTTTGTTGTATGATACATGGTGTTGAAATTGTCAACTCCAATTTCAAATTGTTGAACGCTCACAAGTGCGTTCTTGATTCATTAGTGCAGTTTATGTACATTCTCTTTCTCGTTGGCAGCCGTGAGAACTTCGAGAATTTGGTCCCTTACATCGCGGGGGTTCAAACATTTATTTAGGGTTTGGTCCTTCAAACCGCTATTTAATAAAACCGCAGGGTCCATTTTTTGCAGATCCTAATTCTACCACATTATGGAGCTCTTCCTTCTGAATCCGGTCGAGTACGACCGTCTCTACAACTGCTCCTTGTATCAACAAGGATACTTTGAGAATGTCAAAGTGCCAAGCAAACTGATCGGCTCACTGTACATCGGTTGTGGGATCGTCTACGAAAGCCTGTATCTTCCAATTTTGTATGTGATGGCGCAACGCAAATTCCGAAGATTTTCCTGCTACAAAATAATGTTGTTTTTGGGTAAGAAACCAACACTTTTGAAGGGAATACCGGACCAAAAAAAAGATGGATGACTGCATTTGGGATGCATTTCAGGTATAATCGATGTAATTTGTCTGGCATTCTTGACCATTTTATACGGAATTTTCGCCTTCCGCGGGATGGTCTTCTGCGACTCACCGCGACTTTTCTATATTAGTGGATGCATCGCCACCTGTAAGTTGGATGACCGACTTTTTACAGGATCAACCACTTTTGTTGGATATCTTTTGCAGTGGCGGACCTGATCTATTGGCAAAACACGTAACATTTTGCATCCGTTTAGTATCAAAAAATGCAGCAAAACACTGCCCTCTCCAAGTGAAAAAATACCGATTTCAAAAGCGCACCCGCTGTTTTTGTGAGGGAAAGGGCGCGCCCTTCAAAACCATGTTTTTTCACTTGGAAAGGGAGACATTTTGCTACATTTTTTGATACCTCCCGGATACAAAATTGAACATTTTTTTCCATTTGATCAGGTCCCTCACTGTACCCAAAAACGCAGACAGAAATTGTGTTTAAAGCAACATTGAACCTTTTTTCAGCGCTGTGGACATCAACTTGTTTGACAGTAATAATCTTGGCGTTTAACCGGCTCTGCGATCTGATAAGCAATAATTTATCGAATACGTTGTTTTCGGGCGCTCGGGTTTACATCTGGATCGCAATTCCCATTTGCTACTTCTTATGGTTTGTCTGGTATGCGCCCGTCCTGCTTTTCACGTCCACATATTACTCGGAATTCAGCAATCCGTACGTTGGGACGATCTTCGAAGAGCAGGCGGAGGAGCAGGTAATTTCGAGCAATTAGATTTTGATGAAACTTGGCACAAACTTAGATCAATTTTTTTAAGATCTGCGGGACGTCTACAGTGGAGGACCTAATAGAGTGACAAAAAACGTACCATTTTGCATCCAGGAAGAATCAAAAATGTGGCGAAATGCTTCCCTCTCCAAGTGAAAAAACTTCGTTTTGAAGGGCGTGCCCTTTTTTCTCACAAAAAGAGCGGGCGCGCTTTTGAAACCCGAGTTTTTTTCTCTTAGAAAGGGAGGCATTTTGCCACATTCTTCAATGCTTCCTGGATGCAAATGGTACGTTTTTTGCCACTGGATTAGGTCCCCCAATGTAGCTCGAGCTTGACGTAAACGACCGAGAATTTTAGGTCGAAAGCTGAAATAATGCGGCACCTTTTTTGCCAATTTTGGCTTGAAAAGTTTAATGCATATTTCCACCGTATTTTCACAGAATTTTTTTTTCGCGCGTAACTGGCAAAGTTACGGGGAAAAAATCTTTCTCTCTCGGACCGCGTGCGAACTTTAATAACTTATTCGCCAAATGAAATCAAACCTGAGATTTCAGTACATCAGTTGGCCAATGATCGCTAATGACACTGCAACGCCGTTGATAATGGTATTCCTATACACCATAATCTGTATTGTAATCGTTGTTCGGAGTTACCGACTGAAGCGGGCGGCGCGCGCAAGCTCGGCGTTGACTGATTTTCAGAAGACTGTAAGTTGACAATACTTTTAAAAGAGGATGACATCAAAAGTCGGGCTACCATATTCCCGATTGTTCATGTCAAAAATAGCCTAAACTCTACCGGGCATGTTGTAAAAATTGGATGTGGTATTTTAATAAGTAGACTGGTCAATTCCGACCACTCAAATTGCAATCTGTAAATTCAAAAAAGTGCTTTTCAGACAGTAATCCAATCGTGCCTTATCTGCTGTTTGTTTGTGCTTTGTGGCGCCATCTACAATTATATGGACTATTGCGGTGCTCCTTTAGCATTGGTAACGCTGTCTACGATTATTTGGCAGGCTTGTCATGGTAACTTCATTTTTTTGCCTTCCTTTTTTCCGTTTCCGCCGCTGAACCGACACTTTCAGGTGGCACCGTTATCATCTATCTTATTTTCAACAAAACTCTTCGCAGAGAAATCCTGCGGCTGTTCGGGAAGCGGCACGTCATCTTCTCAACGGTCTCACTTTACACCAATGATGGAAAAACCCTGGGCAAAAACTCAATTATCCAGTAGCATTGAGATTTCGCTAAATTAACTATGATTTTACCATTCTTCATGTCTAATATAGTTTTTAAAATAAAAAATGACACTGTTCTCAACTGAAATACAGATGTCACTTATTGCATTATACATCAACTTTCATCAACAGGATTTTACAATGACGGACCTGATCCAGTGGCAAAAAATGCACCATTTTGCTTCCAGGAAGCATCAAAAATGTGGCAAAATGCTTCCCTCTCCAAGTGAAAACACTTCGTTTTGAAGGGCCTTTCCCTCACAAAAAGAGCGGGCGCGCTTTAGAAATCGGAGTTTTTCCACTTGTGGAGAGAAGCATTTTTCCACATTTTTGATACTTCCTGGATGCAAAATGGTACGGTTTTTGCCACTGGATCAGGTTCGCCACTGTAAATACCGAAATTTTTTCCTAAAGGTCGAAAATTTTTAAAAAAAACCCTGTTTTCTTTTATAGTTCGTTTAGAACAAAAGCGACTCTATTTTTTGTAAAACACAGATGTCACAGTGGCCTATTCTGCCACCAGAAACCTTCAAAAACTTGAGCTCCAATCTTTACAATTTATCAATACTAATATGAAACCTGCAAACATAATACCTTAGGATCTATCAATTGCCGATTATGAATAATTATTTAGCTGGCAGTCCAGTTGGCCTTCCTCTTTTCGGCAAAGGCGGTCATTCCTTCTTTGCGGTCGTTGGTGCCGAAAGTGACGTGGAAGAAGCGACGTTCGAACAGAAGGCCTTCTTGAAGAGTGGTTTCGAAGGCCCGGTTCACCGACTCCTTGGCCAATTGGACAATCAGAGGGGAGTTGGCCGCGATTTTCTCGGCTAATTCGATGGTTTTGGGGACAAGTTGATCAACTGGGAACACCTGATAATTTTTTCAAATTATTTAACGGTTTATGTAAATTTTAAATTTTTGGGAAGATTTTTGATGAATAACATGTTTCGTTTCATAAACCTCACTTCCTTTCTAATAAAATTTCAGGATTTTCCAAAATTTTCCCAATCGCAACCAAAACCTTCATTTTTCTTCAAAAAAATCAAAACCTCCACTCTTCGAAACACCATCCCTTCCCCTTCCAACAACCTACTTTTGAGACCAATCCTCTCTTCAGCGCTTCTTCGGCACTGATCTGATCTCCAGTCAGACACAGCTCCATGGCCAAACTCTTTCCCACGGCTCTGGTCAATCGTTGGGTGCCTCCAGCGCCGGGAATGGTTCCGATCAGGATCTCGGGCTGTCCAAAACGGGCCTTCTCTCCAGCATAGATGATGTCACAGGTCATGGCCAATTCGCAGCCTCCTCCCAGCGCGTACCCATTGACGGCCGCGATGATTGGCTTGCGAAGTTTGCCGACCTGCGCCCAATTCTCGAGGAAACTTTCTTGGAAACAGTTGGCCATGGTGTTGGGGATCATTTCCTTGATGTCAGCGCCGGCTGGAACGAAAACATCGTAACAAATTTAAAACAAACAAAACTTTTGTCAAAATTCGAGCTAAAAGTCAAAACATTTCTGTAAACCAAAGCAAAATACGACACCTAATATCAACTGGAAGATTTAACTCACCAGCAAAAGCCTTCTCCGATCCGGTCAGGACAATAGCTCCAACGGATTTGTCATTATCAAACTCAACAACTTGCTCGGCTATCTAAAATAAGGTAAACAAATTTCGTAACTCTCTTCTCTCAAAACGCTTTTCAAAACTTCTACAAGACTAAACACCACCTAAGCATCATCCACTTCCATTTTCAATTCAAAAAAACAAACCAAAAAGATCAATTACATTACACTTGACTTTACCCTTGCTTACCTCGTTCATAAGTCCTCGATTCAGAGCATTCAAGGCCTTAGGGCGGTTCAGGGTGATGAGTCCGACATTTTTCTTCTCTCCCACCTTCTCGACCTTGATGAATTCGCGGGTTCCTGAAGAAATATTCAATTTTTGTCCAATTTCCGACGAAACTTCTTGTCCAACGCTCATTTTTTCAAAATTATGTGCTTCTTCAGCACCTTCGACAATAAACTACTAAAGACAAAGCAAAATGACCAGTTTCGAGAGCGGAATCGTTAAGATTTGAGGTCCCTCTGAAGGCTCTTATCAGTTTTCTTCGCGAACATGCTATACTCGTTCGATTTACGGGGATTTTATGGCGCAAAAAGACTGTAGAATTATCAATAATTACCGAAACGACCTCCTACTTGAACTAATACTTCAAAATCCTGATAAAAAGCGCAAAAACTCATAAATTTTTGCGCTTTTTATCAGGATTTTCGAAAATCTTCCAAAGCTGATACTCTTACATTAATTTTTTCTCTCAAATTGACAAAAACCAAAACAAAAATAGAAAAAAAGCATACCCGAGGAAGCGAAGGCGACTTGGTTGTATACGAAGCCGTTCTGGAAGCCACGGCCAACCAGCTGGGAGACGCGGAACACTTTGTTGGAGAGCATCTGAAAGACAAAAAATCAAGGATAATATTAGCAAAACCACGGGGAATGAACAGTCACGGAGGTTGAAGATAACGTAATTTACCATAATAATAGCAATAAAGTCCAATCTACTTAAAAAGTCGACTCAACGCCACCAGATTTTCCCAAAATATCAGGGAATTCCCACAAAATTGAAAAAAAATCTAGATCCATGCAAATTCGAGCAAAAAATTATCCCAAAAAGGGCAATACTCAAAAATGTTTCCAAAACCTCCTTCAACAAGTCGATTTCTACTCGAAAATGCGATCAAAAAGTGCCCGTTCATCTAACGGGCGGGCGCAAAAAACCTTTGGACCTTTGACCATCAAACACTCGCTGCTCGGCTCTTCGCTTTCTGCCACCGCATTTTCAGTGATATTTTCCCCCATCAAAACAGTGGGGGGAGAAAAAGAAAAGGGAATTTGTTGTTTATTCGACAGGAAAATGTTGTAAACATGTTATTTTAGGTTGCAAACTCAAGAAAACTTGATGTAATTTATGAATCGAAGGGAAAATTGTTACATCATCTGTGATAAAAGATAGATTACAGCTTACGCTACGAGTTGTGCCTTGAATTTACCTAAAACTACGCACGTTTCTTTAAGAACACCACAAACTTCCCCCGGTCTACCATTAAAAATACGTCAAAAAGAAACCGCATTTTACCTTCCTATGAAAACTCCAACCCTTCTAATTCCCATAATACACCACCCTCAGGAAACATGTTTGAGTGTCCAATATTTCTTTCAAAGTTCGGAACAAACAACGTTCGGCAAAAACGTGATCTGTACCTTGTACTAAAATTTTTTCCCATCTCAAGAAATCGGTCAAAACAAGACGAAAACCGCTCAAGATAAGGGCTGATTGATGGTACCCCACTAAGGAGAGGGTGCACAGGGCATAAAAGTATACCGGTATAGGGCATAAAACTTTTAAAACTCGATATATGACTTGACATTCACCATGCCCCAAATTGAAGCCTAAAACAACAAAAATCGAAATGAAAACAGTAAAACTCACAAGGATCCAACTTTTTGTGGCATTCAGGGCACGCATGTCCCATGCTCCAAAAAATATTCGAACTCAACTCAGGACCATTGGCGCGCTTCCGTAATATCTTATCAAATGTGTACTTGGCGGTAATAAAACAGGACGGGGAACCTCACAAGACATTGCCTAACTAAATCTCTCCCCCTGCGCGTTATCACCGGGAATAAACGAGAAATAATCAGTCAACAAACCTGAATATTCCAGAAAAACGTGAGTTTTCGGGCACCACAGTGTGAAAAGGGGGTCTTTGGGTAAAATACGACATCTGAGGGTCGTAAAATTTTTATAACTATATACTAAAATAATAACATTCAGCAAGTTCGTTCGTCCTAGACACTCAACCGCGGCATAAACCGGCAAAAAAGTGATTCATGGAGAAGGCTTTGCAGATTTTCGTTTTTATCTAGAAAATTGTCATCATGACGGATTTTCCGGACCTGACAATAACTGACTCATTTTACAGATGACAAAGCTTTGGTCTCGTCGAAAGCACCAAATCAGCCCGTTGATCGAAGACCAAGAAACTGCTTGGCTTCTGGGATCAAAAATGAGCACCGGGTCCAAGAGTCCAGCCTTCGGCCAAATGGGGAGGAGATCAGGTATGATACTTTAATTTTTCCTATGTTTTCCTAAATTTAGGTCTTGTTCTTGCAATAAATTACTGTTTTCGCCTAAAATACACTCTAAGCCCGCAAGCCAGGGTCAGCATCTCCTCGATTTCACGTGCATTGCAGCAAATCTTACACAATTTCTCGGGAAATTACCTAATTTATGCTGAATTCGTCGTTTATCGGGGGCCTTGCAAAATTGCATGGTTTATCAAGTCGTAAACGCTGGAATACTTACTATGCAATTTCTGTAAAGGTTCTCTGTGTTCGTAATCAGCCATTTTTTTATGGTTTTAGAACAGTTTGTTTCGTTGTACGTTGGTGATAAGGACAGTCTGGAGAAGGTCGGAATCAGTATGAAACTCAAGTTTCGTTACGAATAATTCGATTGATAACCGGGCTGCGGGTCCAATGCACGCGTTTGCAAGAGGTTTTTGGTATGGTTTCGATATGATTCTGTAGTTTTCGGACCTATATATTTATGCCTGCTGGGTTATATCGCTTAGGTGGTCTGGCGATAAAATTGGGCTCTTATCAGGCACTCCTACTTTCTTTATTGGATTAGGACGCCGACGGGAGTTAATTTCTCAGGTTTTGCAGAGAAAGAGTTGAATTTTTTGAAGATTATATTATCTATGATGGTTTTGACCTCAAAATAGACATAGATTCGCGAATTTTGAAGATGTTCCAATGCGTAATAAGTTTTTTTCAGGGTCGATGTTCAAATGCACATACTATCTGAGCGTGTTGGCAGTCACAATCGGGGCTAGCACCCAATTTTACTCCTATGGAATTGTAAACCCAGAGCAAGAACTGATCATGAAATGGATCAACGAGACCTATGCAGTCCGCTGGAACACGACGGGTCTAACCGAGACCGAATTGAACGTTTTTTGGTCGTTTGTGGTCTCATCCATTGCGATTGGAGCAATCCTTGGTGCCCTTTTGGTTCGAGTGTTGGCCGAAAAGGTCGGACGCCGCAACGGTTTGATCCTAAATGGAGCTTTCAACGTATTCGCTGCGTTTTTGGAGTTTGCGGCCAAGCCGCTGGCCTCTCCGGAGTTGCTGATTGTCGGAAGATTGATTTTGGGGGCGAATATGGGCTTGACCTCAGGATTGGTGCCAATGTATTTGATGGAGATCACGCCGGTCTATTGGAGAGGAGCTGCTGGGACGCTACATCAGGTTAGTTCCGTTTTTCTTTTGTTTTTCTTGGCTTTAGGCAACTGTTTGGACAATTTTTCAATTCAATCTTCATGTGTAATATCGGGGATGTCCAATTTTTCAAGATCTTGCCAAAATTCTTAGTACCAGGAACTTTTGACCTACAAAACCCTCTTCTTTCAGGTAGCTGTCGCCTTTTCGGACTGGTTTTCGCTATTCATTGGGCTTCCGGAGATCCTCGGAAGCGAGAATTTGTGGCCGATCGCATTTGGATTCCCAGGACTATTAGCCCTATTTTTAGTAATAGTATTGCCTTTCTGTCCAGAAAGTCCCAAGTACTTGTTGGTGAGTCGAGGAAAACGCGAAGACGCGCGAGATGTTCTTCGGAGACTTGTTGTTGAAGAAGAAGCTGAAAGAATGTTCCAGGAGCTGATGAGTGAGAGTGTAACCAATGAAGTAAGTGGGTTACGTCATTAATTAAGCCTTTCCCTTGTTCATCGTTTTGATTTCGAGGATTTCCAGGACGGACTAGGTTCATTCCGCGAGCTTTTTACCAGACCGGACCTTCGCATCCCGTTGGCTGTCTCTGTTGTGGCGATGCTGGCCCAACAATTTACTGGATGCTCCACGGTCTTTGCTTACTCCACGGACATGTTCTTGAACGCCAAGTTGTCCCCGGAAGCGGCACGTCTAAGCACATTGGCAGTGGGTATCGCCTACTTTTTATTCGCCCTATCAGCTCCTCTCTTGATCGAGAGAATCGGCAGAAGAAAGTTGGCCCTCTTCCAGTTGTCGATGGTCACGGTGTCCTTGACGATGATGTCGACGTTCACCTACATCCAGAGTACGAATAGTCAAGAATGGGCGACGTACGGGACCATCTTCTCCTTGGTCTTCTACATGTGTGTGTACGGAGTTGGGTCGCCGATTCCGTGGATGATAACCAGCGAATTGTTTGAAACCAAGGTAAAACAAATCGTAAATTGAACAGTGAATAGAATTTTGGCAAATACCAATCTTTCTTTCGCCATAGAATATTGGCCTTGATGTTTTTCTTCGATTTTGCCCCAATTCTTGAAGTAAAATCAATAATTTTCAGTTTCGTTCGGCCGCCGTGACCCTGGCAGTATTTGTAGCCTGGTTCTTGGCCTTTGTGATCTCGACGGTATACCTGCCCTTCCAACAGGTAAGAAATCATTTCAAAATTATGCTATATTTGATACTGTTTGACATATACAGTGGGGGAACTGATCCAGTGGCAAAAAACGTACCATTTTGTGTCCGGGAAGTATCAAAAATGTGGCAAAATGCTTCCCCGTCCAAGTGAAAAAACTTCGTTTGAAGGGCGAAAGAGTGGGCGCGCTTTTGAAACCTGAGTTTTTTCACTTGGAGAGGGAGGTATTTTGCCGCATTTTTTGATGTTTCCTGGATGCAAAATGATATGTTTTTTACCACTGGATCAGGTCCCCCACTGTAGTTTGAATTATTCTAATTTAGCTGGTTGGAATCTCCCTAAGTTATGTCCCATTCATCGTGTTCAGTGGGATATTTACTGTCGCCCTGTATTTCCTGTTGCCCGAGACCCAACACAAACCAAAAGTGGAAGTCATCGAGGAATTCAGATACCGCGCCCAATCCGTCACCACTGGGCACCCATTCCGATCAGTGCCGCCTTCTCTGACCGACGAAACGCAGTCTCTCGTACAGTCAGAGCAGGACGATCGGCTCTCCTACCATCGATACATGAGCATCACTGGTTAGTTTGGATATTATACTAGACGTTTCGATGTGTAAGGGGCACAACTGAAAATTTAGCGGTCTGTTTATAGATTGACCAAATCTTTTTGACACTGCGAGATCCCCATTGTCGTTTTGTTTTCTATCACCGATCTTTGCGCAGAAATGCGTTTAAAAATCGGGGTTTTTTTTCAATTTTTAAGATCTACAGTGACCTGATGCAGTGGCAAAAAACGTACCATTTTGCGTCCGAGAAGTTTCAGAAATGTGGCAAAATGCTTCCCTCTCCAAGTGAAAAAACTCCGATTTCAAAAGCGCGTCCTTCAAAACAAAGTTTTTTTTCACTTGGAGAGGGAGGCATTTTGCAACATTTTTGATACTTCCCGGATGCAAAATGGTACGTTTTTTGCCACTGGATCAGGTCCGTCACTGTATTTTTGACCCTAAAACAAAACCCATTTTTCCCATGTATATACTACCCTAATGTTTGTCCAAAATATTTTTCCCAGGAGCCCGTCCCGTCCTCCATCAATCCCCACAAAGCACGTGCTCATCTGTTTTCGGCTCACCATCCCGTTTTTTCTAACCCCTATGTCACAGTACGGATTTTCATAGCTTTTCAATATTTGAAATAGGATTTTCTAACGAATAAATAAAATAGAACACGCAAAGGATATGTGATGGATGAAACCAAGGGAAAATATTTGAAATTATTAGCGATTTTATTCAAAAATAATTTAATTTTTATGATATGTCATGCAGTGAAAATGTAGAATATGGCAGGCCGCATCTCCCATCATTCGTCTACAAGTCGCCCGATCGATCATTTCCTTTCATCCCCTTGTTTTGGCGTTTCGCATACCCACTTCCAAATTGCATTGCGCGTTTTGGCGTGTCCGTCAGATGGGGTGGAAGCCCCAGGAGCCTCAGCGCAACTCTGAGCAGCTTCTTCTCGCCGATTCCTCGAGGTTCACGGAAATCAACGCGATAGGGAAGCGGAATCGTAGCCATCCATTCAACAAATCGATCATGCATAAATGGGGCACTGAAATTTTGATTGCTGATTTCCTCATTCTCTGCCGTAATTTGGACAGACAGCAAAATAAAATCGCAGACCATACTCTATCTTTTACAGTGGGGGACCTGATCCAGTGGCAAAAAACGTACCATTTTGCATCCGGGAAGTATCAAAAAATATGGCAAAATACCTCCCTCTCCAAGTGAAAAAACTCAGATTTCAAAAGCGCTCCCGCAATTTTGTGAGGAAAAAGAACGCGCCCTTCAAAACGAAGTTTTTTCACTTGAAGAGGGAAGCATTTGCCACATTTTTGATACTTCCCGGAAGCAAAATGATACGTTTTTTCCCACTGGATCAAGTCCCCCACTGTCACTCTCTCTTTTTGACCATTACCTCCCGTTTAAAATCAACCTACATTAGACTAACCCCATTGGAAACGGTAATTCGATCATCCCGGCCAAAATTTCTCGCTCCTATCCGGCCTATTTCCATCTCCAAGCCTTCTAGGAGTTCCGGCCACCCTCCTTTTTCAAAATAGGTGCGATGTCGGGCGTATCCGCCAAGCAATTCGTCAGATCCACTTCCACAAAAGGCAAAACTTGATGGTTTACTGAAAAAATGAATACTGAGTGTCTAGAAACCAAAAAAAGCCAAATCTTACAATTCGAGGCCTTTCTGGTCTTTATAAAAGACCTGTTTCCCCTTTCCTCTGGATCCAAACCAAACAACCGAAGCCAACGACTCATCTAGGATTGTAAAATTTGGCAACATTGCTCGTTCTATCTTGCTTCGGCATTCCTGGACCTCACTGTGCGAAACATTCACTTCAATCATCGAAAACCGCGGGCCAAAACTAAAAAAATTATATTATCCATGACAATATCAGGTCAAAAACAAAATTCAATGAGAAGCACGTATTTTTAAGACTTAAAAATCAAAAAATTGGGTCGTAAATTTAACTAGAAACCCTTTACTCACTGTTCAGATAGCCATTCAAAAGCTTCCCGGCCTTTTATCCGATCAGAAGCCGAGTTAAAATCATTTTCGGTCTTTCCAAAGACTGTGTTGACAAGGTTGAACTGCTTAACCTCGTCCAAAACGGTCGCAGCTACGACTGTGACAAACAAACTGTCAACTCCACCAGAAAAAGAGACTGTTACTTGTTCAGGGATCTCTGAAGAGCCGTTTAGATGATTTGACGGCTAAAATATGCAAGTCAGAGTGGATAGGGCTGTAAGACAAGCTGTAAAATTTCGGCAGTTCCATCAAAATTCTTTATTTCAGCTGTATTTGCAGTAAGGAAACCAAATCCTTAGGTTTTCACCATTATCGAAACATCCAGGCCCACCAAGTACAACACAACTTACCACCAAAAGTTTCGGTTGAAAAATCTCTTTTATCGCCTTCTTAACTTCCACAATTAATCTACTCGCTGTTGGCTCAAATTTTCGCTCGGAGTCTCCCGCTGAAACATCTGAATTGGGCTAAAATCAGAATGCTATCAAGAACAATGTAACTCACTTTTAAATACCTCGAAGCATCCAACTTTTTGACCTGAATCGTCTTAAAAAAACTAAGGAGAGGTTGTTCCGGCTCTAAGTCGTAATATGTAGTGATTTCCAGCTCGGTAGGAGCTATATCATGAGGTGAAAGTTTGAAGACAAATGAGGTATCGGTAATTGTAGGTGCCGGAAATTTTTTGAAGTGAAAAATCGATCCGACAGGGATTTCAAACGAGTCAATCACCTAGAAAAGAAGGATAACATCTTTCTGAGGCTTCAGAAGGTAAATCTTTCATTGAATTCGACAAAAACATGAAATTTCGGCAATTATCTTTATCTACCTTCCGTTCAAAGAACCCATTGGTAAGTTCGAGCCGAATCTCCTCTCCATCCTGAGAAATATTGCCGACCAGCGACTTTCTTCCAAATATATCCCGTCCGAATACTAGTTCTCCATCCTAAACATCGAATAAACGGAGAAAATTGTAAATTTTACCTTATAAAAAATGAATCCATAATCAGAACCGCAATGTAGAAGAAAATCTTTGACTTCGTTAGGAGTAAGTGCTTCCGCCGCTTCATTCTGAAGAACTTTTGATGTCGAAAACTGAGATTGTGTTAGCCATAATGCCATTCTATCCGAAAGATGTCAAATTTCTTCCACATTTTATTTTTTATTTATTTTTGGAGCTATTCAATAGTGGTGTGACGAAATGTCACAATTGAATGTCTGAGGAATCCAGGGGTGGCAAACGGGCCTCTTTTTCCAAATTTCAGGCCCGGGGCCCGGCCCGGCAAAATCCCAGGCCCGGCCCGGCCCGGTTCAAAATTTTGCAGGCCCGGCCCGGCCCGGCCCGGTAGAAATCAGGCCCGGCCCGGCCCGGCCCTGTAAAAGCCCGGTTAGGGCGCGAGCTGGAAATTTTCCTTTGATCTTACCGCCTCTGTAGTGTGCTAAAATCTGCTAAGAACTATCGTATATGTATTATATGTTCTAATTTGGACCTTATATTATAACATATATGCAAAAAAGTACTATAAAGTAATAAACTATTGTAGAACTTGATATACTAAAAATACAAACCTATCCAAAAATTTTTCCGGCGCGAAAACATTGAATGCCAAACGCTTGGCATTTCGACAAAACCGGGCCGGGCCGGGCCTGAAAATGGCTCAGGCCCGCGGCCCGGCCCGGTAAAAAGCAGGCCCGGCCCGGCCCGTTTCAAAATTTGCCAGGCCCGGCCCGTTTAGGCCCGATCGGGCCGGGCTTCGCCGGGCCGGGCCGGCCCGGCCCGGTGGCCACCCCTGGAGGAATCAGATTCCGGAAAGTGGCGAAGATAAATTTAAAAATGCTGATTGTAACCTGTTATAAGCTACTTCTCCACTTTGATGGATTTTTTGACGCTTTTTTATATTATTCTCAGTACTAATCTGAAATGTTTCAAAACTTTCACTGTAATCAAAAGGCTTTGCTTTGAATACGATAAGAAACCCCTCTAAAATCTTTCAGTTGCCGATTTTTCTGATGAAAAAAGTTAGTTTTGTTGTGAGACGTTCACCTGCGCTGTTTTGTCCGATTATCGGTGCTTATCACCGTCAAAATTACCGTCTCATCTGCGAGAAGAGAGCTCCGCCTTTGTAATGCCAGACTGTTGACCACAGAGGCCGCTTACAACATAACAGTTAACATTTCAGTGCGACCACAGTTTCGAAAAAAGAGAAAAAATGAGAAATGAGGGGAGCTTGCTGTTGCAAATGTTACTTTTACACGAAATTTTTGACTTGTAGTATAAAATGGAACGCAACTAATTGTAAGAGATGTGCCATGATGAAAATACGCTTGTGAAATCTTTTTTGCGGAGTTCCGGTATTTTTGTAAAAGTACTTTCCTGCTTGCAAAGCCGTAAAGATCTGTTGATAAATGGGTCCGCCGTTTAGTCGTCTTTTCCGTATTACTGTATGAGATAAGTCAGCGCGTATGCTCTTTTGTTTATAAGAGAAAAACAAAGTGATCACGTTGCAAAATATTGAGTTGTTCAGAAAGTTCCGTCGTTTTTTTATTCTTTTGGTTTACAAGACTTTGTTTATTGTTGGGCTACGTGAATATACAGGGTCTTTCAAGAAATGTGCTGGAAAGTAGGAGGCTATAACTTTCGGCGGAGGCGGCGCAGAGAGTTCGTTTTTGGAATATGTATTTTTCAGTGACATTATTTTTTGCCTACGAAATAACAAGCCTTTAGAGTGCAAACTGAGGTCGCTACGACATTCTGAAGTAAAGGCATCTCTACCCCGAAAACCAGGTTTTTTCGGTTGAAAATGATCGAGAAATTTCGGTCTTTTTCGGTTGAAAATCACCAAGAAATGTCGGATTTTTTCAGGGGTTCCGATAGAGTTGACGTTGAAAAAAGGGAAGGATGTTGCCAACACGTTGGAAATTTAGCAAATATTCGGCTAGCCTCAACTTGGGGCAGATTTCGAGTTTATTTTTCGGTATCTTCCGCGTAAAAGCGTGACATCATTTAGGGATTTGAGGAACCTGGAATCGGCTAGCCAAGGCACCAGAATGGCTGTGAAGTCTTATAAAAAATAGTCAAAGGGTGTAATGGGCGTCAAAGGGCAGGAATGACAACCAAACTTTTAAACTGCTAACAAAAACTGGTCGGCTAGCCAAAGTGTCAGAATGAATAGCAGCCGAATATTTGCTTAATTTTCAACGTGTTCGCAATTCCCTTCCCTGTTTTCAACGTCAGCTCTATCGAAACCCCCCAAAAAACCCGACATTTCTCGGTGATTTTCGACCGAAAAACTCTGAAATTTCTCGATCATTTTCAACCGAAAAACCCTGGTTTTCGGGGTAGAGATGCCTTTACTTCAGAAGGTCGTAGCGACCTCAGTTTGCACTCGAAAAGCTTGTTATTTCGTAGGCAAAAAATAATGTCACTGAAAAATACATATTCCAAAAACGAACTCTCTGCGCCGCCTCCGCCGAAAGTTATAGCCTCCTACTTTCCTGCACATTTCTTGAAAGACCCTGTATTTATTTGATACAGCTTTTTCTCCTCTACAAAATTGTGCTTTTACAGGGGAAGTACTCCAAGTGCGACGCTCAGATTTTTATGAAACTGGGCACAAATTTAGAATAATTTTTTCTAAGATATATGCGAGAATTCTAGCTCGCGCTTTGCAGAAACAACCGAGATTTTTAGACCGAAAGTCGGCGAAAATTTTGGACTTTTTGCCGAATTTCGGCACGAAAAGTTTCATGCCTATTTCTACCGTAAAGGATAATGTTTCTACAAAAAATCAAATTTTTCCGCTCAAAACTGCCAAAGTTATGGCCAAAAAACGCTTTTCTCTCTGACCGCTTTCTACGTTTAGCGTGCTCTCTCGGCGGCAAAAATCGTTCGATATCTCGGCGGTTCCCGCAAAGCGCGAGCTAAAACTTTCAGGAATTGATATTTAGTCCATACCCAAGGTGTGTGCAAAATTTAAAGAAAATCTGAGCGTCGCACTTGGAGTACTTCCCCTGTTAGTTTTTTTTGAAATATAAATTTTTTATTATTTTTCGGGCTGAAAAGTGAACCATCTAGGAGGCAAAATTTTTTTCTAAACAATAAACAAATTGTTGTAAAACAAAAGAACAAAAAACGACGGAACTTTCTGAACAGCTCAATATAAATTCAAATCTTCTACTCAATATGGGGCTTACTATGCGAAAAGAATGCATTAAATTTATACAAGTTTTTGGTTATATCTGCTCCCTCCGGAATTCAAATAGTCGAAAAGCGGGGTTATCGCCGACGGCTCGCTGTTTTCTCCATCTGCTGACCTTATCAGCCCATTTGTACCCTCTCGTTCGAAAAAAGGAAGGGACGTCACAGAACCCGGGAGGGGAAATTGTCAAGGTAAATTCCTTTTCGAAAACTGTTTTCATCGGGAAATACGTATGTATAGATCTTCATTTTTTTTTTAATACCGAGTTTTCGACAAAATTTTTATAAATTAAATTTTAGAAAGATGATTTTCAAAAACATTATTTATATTTTTTTAATCGAGTGTATCACATTTTTTCTCGTGTGGAAGCTTCTCGTCGAAGACATCAAAGTCCGGAATTTTTTACAAATCATATTTTGGGTTCAAACTGATCAACGAACAACGACAAAAATCGTCAGTAACCAAAAATTTTAAGGGGAGGGGAGGGGGGTCTATTTTTCGTAAAGGCGCCGTAAAAATTTTGGCAGCGCTCTTGACCTTACGAAGTTTACGGCATATTGTAGTATTTTTTATGGCCGAACAAATGTTTTTCAAATTGCCACTTCGCTTACATTACATCTCTTCTTTCCATATTTGGTCACAAAGACTATCTCCTACAATTTCATTTTTTACGATGTTTTAATCCTCTTTGCTACAGTTCTCATGCTATTCCTGTACATCTTAATAATCCTTCTTTTTTTGACCTCCAACCAAGACCACCAACACTGTAACCTAGCTATTTAATTTCTTGATCTATTGCGTCCTACTATCAGCCATTCTCTATTTAAACCATTTAAATTTAGCTCCTTTATCATTTCAAACTCAAATAAAACTATTTCTTGCGAAGTGTTTCGTGTGAATTCCCCGTGCAAAAAGTTTCCTTTCTGCCGCTGATTTCGTAGAATCTGTCCGAGAGGGCGCAGTCAGGTCGATCGGACGGTTTGCAGTTGATAAGGAAGTTCTTTGAAGTCCAGACATCATCTACTTTTGAAACATCAAAGGTATCAGACTGTTGCTTATTGCCTCCACTGACCTAGCCAAAAGGAGTGTCCTTTTGGCTAGGAAATTCCTCCGAGACGAGACGAAAAGCGAGGTAGCAGTCCGGCCGGGTTATGCACACATCTCAGACATAGGCCGCATATTAATTCCTGAAACTTTTAGCTCGCGCTTTGCAGGCGCAGGTGACGATCTTTTTCAAATCTGCTCTGGCCCGGTACAGTCCAATCACCGGGCCCGCTTTTGCCACTTCTAGGGTGAAACAAGGCGCCTAACGATTATAGTAATGCCATTTTAGTGTTTCTTCTAAAAAGCTTGTATAATACATAGAATGAAATGTATAGGCAGAACGATAACAATGACAAAGTGGGCTTGCTGTCAAAATCTTTCCATACGGTTTTCGAAGTATACACTTCTTTGAATATAGACTTATTTTGATTTGATACGCGTTGACAATTGAACAGTGTTATTTTTTAAAGATTTATTCGTTCTGATTTGTTGAAATAGGTTTACTTTTCAAAGTAAACCTATTTGAGGTCGACTTTAAAAAAGTTTTTATTTGGAAAAAGATGGCGTTGCAAGATCAACCCTTATTTATAAATAGGTCATCCAGAAATAAAACAGGTTAGAGCAAAAGTAATTTTTGACGTTTGATTTTGAATTTATTCTGGAAAAGCATATTGCCAGTCTGTCGGGAAAATAATAAGGACAATGTCGCTCCGCTAATCGCGTCGTTGAAGTAAAAAGTAATATGATTTTGGCACGACAAAATTCATTCTCTCGGCAGCGATCGAGACAGCGTGCTGATTATTTTCCCGACAGACTGATACCGCGAAAAAAGAACACTCGTTCAAGCCGACGACGTTTATGGCTTCTGTTACAAAAACGGGGATCCTATTCCCCGAAAGCAATTAATTGTAATTCGCATGAACGGCGACACAATTCGATTGTAACGCTTGTCTGACTAAGGAGGTGTTCCAAAATGATACGCCCAGGGCTCCCTTAAATTTTGCTGCGCTTTGCTTTTGGGAAATTTTTTTGCGTATTTTCTTTACTCAATTTTTCGAAGGATTGCGAAGATCGTTGAATATCTCAGCTCCGCAAGGGCAGCTGAGATATTCAACGATCTTCGAAATTGAGAAAACATGGAAACAAAAGGTTTTTTAACCCTATCCCTCCCAATTCCGCTAGGAAAAATTTCATTTTTCGTTAAAATCTGCCGTCTCAAGTAAGAAAATACTCTAAGGGAAGTACTCCAAGCGCGGCACTCAGATATTCTTTAAATTTTGCACACACGTCGGTCATGAACTAAATATCAATTCCTGAAAGTTTTAGCACGCGCTTTGCAAGCGCCGCTGAGATATTGAACTTTGTCGCCAAGAGAGTACGCAAAACTCGGAGAGCGGTCAGAGTGAAAAAAATTTTTTGGCCATAACTTTGCTTCTTTCGTGCGGAAAAAATTAATTTTTTTGTGGAAACATTACCCTCTATGGTAGAAGTAGGCATTCAACTTTTCGTGGCGAAATTCGGCAAAAAGTGTCAAATTTTCACCGACTTTCCATCTAAAAATCTCGGTTGTTTCTGCAAAGCGCGAGCTAGGAATGCCGCAGATATTTTAGAAAAAATTATTCTCAATTTGTGCCAGTTTCATCAAAATCTGAGCGTCGCACTTGAGTTACTTCGCCTGTTAATGTGATATTTTGTAAAAATCTGCGTTGCGCGACGCCCCTTGTGAATTCCTCAACTCTGCAAAAATACAATTTATGTTTCGAAAAATTCTGTTTTGTACTGGTGTTCCTACAACATTCACAAACAAATTTTTAAACTCCTCGTTTATGCTAATCCTGTAATTTTTCTATTATTGTTCCCAACTCACAAGCTACAAAATTTTGAAACCTGATTGATGCTGATGGTTCGAGAACTGGTGGAATCTCTCGCGGCCTGATCGTTTTCTTTGTTTCCACCGTTAAAAGATTTGCATAAACGACCAAACTGATCATTGTAGCCCTACTTAAATCCTTATCCTACTGTTAGTTCAAAATGTTCATTTCTGGCGCCGCTACCTCCACAAAGGAGCTAAAAATTTGGGTTTTTTTCTGCAAAGCGCGAGTGATAAATATCGCTATACAGTGGGGGAACTGATCAAGGGCAAAGAACGTACCATTTTGCATCCAGGAAGTATCAAAAAGTGTGGCAAAATGCTTCCCTCTCCAAGTGAAAAAAACTCAGATTTCAAAAGCGCGCTTGCTCTTTTTGCGAGGAAAAAGGGCGCGACCTTCAAAGCGAAGTTTTTTCACTTGGAGGGGAAGCATTTAGCCACATTTTTGATATTTCCCGAATGCAAAATGGAACGTTTTTTGTCATTAAATCAGGTCCCCCACAATCTTACATTTTTCGTTTCTTTTCTAAAGGAACCCCCGGTTTCAGCGACATGTCCTTCGGCTACGTGGAGCTCTTCAACGGTCTGGCCATGGAGATGTTCTCCTCCATGCGCTACCTCGTCTACGGGCTCCGCTCCAACATTGAGGCCATTCATTTCGGGAAGGGCTCGATTCTAGTCGACATGGATATCACACTTTTAATGGAACTGAAGAAATTCAACGAAATGCGCGACTTCTTGCCATTCCACGACGTCGTTAACAGTGCCACCGCTTTAACGGTGAATCAAGTTCTGTTTTGCGGAAGCCGACGGCAGATTTATGTGCTCGACAAGTTCTTACGGCTCATTGTCCCCTGCTACAGCGAATTCCCTTGGAATCAGGTGTTCCGCATGAACCGCGTGAACCTGACGTTAATGGCCGCTGTGGCAAAGGAAATTGTCAGCTACATGGACGGGAAGGAATGGTATGTCGTCAAATTTGCTTTGCAGACAGAGTGTACAGTGGGGGACCTGACCCAATGGCAAAAAACGTACCATTTTGCATCCGGAAAGTATCAAAAATGTGGCAAAATGCTTCACTCCCCAAGTGAAAAAACTTCGTTTTTAAGGGCGCGCACATCAACCACAAACAGAATGCCAAGATTTTTGGCATTCGGTTTTTTAAGGGTCTCTAATGTTTTAGCTTACTGTGCAGTGGGTAATGAACAAAATAACATGAACCTGCGATTAAAACATTGCCAAGGACCCATATTTTTTAAATTAATAGATTTTGGCGTTCTTCGGCCACCAGGTTAGCGACAAACGGCCGGAGAAAATCGAATTTTTGCAAACTTTGCGGCCGAATAACTTGTCTAAAACGATTGAAACACGGAAAGTGATTGCAACGATCTTCAGAATATTGTATTCTAAGGTAGTATGCGAAGTTTGAAGCAAATCGGACAGATAATAAAAAAGTAGATGCGATTTTAAGCTTTTTACCTTATGGATTATATTACTTTAGGCAACTTTTAATGTCCGACAGCGTTAAATAGTCTAATTAATTAACTATATTATCTCATAACATCCTGTTAAGGGAGATTAATTGCAAAAATTTTAACTCTTAGGCCGAAAAAAAGTTTTACCTTATAGTAGCATACCTGATCTTATACCAAAAATAATGAAAGTTTATGACTGAAGTCAAAGTTTTAAAACTATCTATGTGAGTTGAGATGGCTTTCTAAGGCTATACTGAGCTTTTGGAGTTGGTTTCAACTTCGCTGCGCCAATTTCAAAAATGGCCAATATCACTTAAAACGAGGTTCTTAGAACCGCTTCTAAACTGGTGCGGATGCCACTAATTATGCTCTTATTGTCTTTTTAGATCATAGTAGACCTAGCTGAGTCAAAATTTACCGATTTTAAAAATATTATTTTAGTCACCTAAATATCAGTTTTTTTGGAATTTTGAGTGAGTAAGCTAGTATATGACATAGGGTTGCTTATAGTTCTCTAAAACTACTCTAATTATGCTCACAGAAAAAAGAATTTAGGCAATTGCTTCGTTACGAAACGATTTAGTAGCAAAAGATGTCTAAAATAAGGTTTTCAAATCTACTACTACTACTATTTTTTGGTCAGTCCGACTCGTTTCCAATTTTTAATTTGAGCTACCCTTGGGCACCCTAACAAAGTTATGCAAACAGTTTTCCCGATTTGAAACTTTTTTTTTTGTGGTTGATGTGCGCGCCTTTCCCTCACGAAAAGAGCGGGCTTTTGAAATCGGACTTTTTCCACTCTACAGTGACCTGATGCAGTGGCAAAAAACGTACCATTTTGCGTCCGAGAAGTTTCAGAAATGTGGCAAAATGCTTCCCCCTCCAAGTGAAAATGCTCCGATTTCAAAAACACGCCCGCTCTTTTCGTGAGGGAAAGGCGCGCCCTTCAAAACGATGTTTTTTTCACTTGGAGAGAGAAGCATTTCGCCACATTTTTGATACTTCCCGGATGCAAAATGGTACGCTTTTGCCATTAGATGAGGTCCGCCACTGTACACTCTCATCGCCAAAGATGGTTGTATACTGTTTTACGACTCCGCTCACAAATCGCGAGCTAAAATTTTTAGGAACTGGTATGCGGCTCAGACGTAATTTGTGTAAAATTGAAAAAAAAAAATGATTGCCGCTCTTTGAACACTTTGCTTGCAAATCAAACTCATTGATCTTAATTTTCACTTCCTCTTTTTTTTCTGCGACTGATCGAATTGATCAGTCCAGAGTACAAAACTTACTTTATTTTACGGGGATTCTTAGGAAACACAAAAGTCTCAAATCAGACAAAAAACATAATTTATTTAAAATCATAATTTTTCAGCCGAAATCTCGGCTTGTCCGAGAAAATTCTCAACCAGAAAGAGAGAATTCTGGCAGAATATAACGCCTGGAATCAGCTGATCGACCCAAATGGGCTTGGGCAACCAGCTTTCGAGGCCTTCAACGACCTCTTCTCCAACATCGAGTTTCATGAGAAAAGGGATGGGAAATTCACGCTGTTCCATCGATTGCCTAATGAAATTAAATTTATGGTAATGTAAGTTGGCCTTCAATGCTCAGACCTTAATGCGACTTGGCACAAAATTCGAGTTTTTTAAGACAAATGCGAGATTACAGGCTCGCGCTTTGCAGAAAAGAAAAAAAAAAAAAAAAAAAAAAACGAAATTTTGCTAGGTTGAAAACAGAGAAAAATTGGCATTTTCAGCAAATTTTGGCTTTAAAAAATCGCGTACGGACATAAATATTATAATTAGAAATTGTCCAACTGTCATCAAAACCCCTCAATTTTCAGAAAAAAGGCTTCGGATATGCCCCCGACGTCTGTGGACTCAACCGGTCGAACTTTCAATGTTCTCTACGGTAACATTACTGAAGAAGATCAGGACTATGACTATGATCTTTTCATCATGACATCCGGCAAAAAGGGAGTCGAAAAAGGAGAAAGCTCAGCGCAAGCGCGCCGAAGACGCCATGAGATGGAGAACGCGTTAGATTACTATTAGAAAACCAACTAGGAACTACTATTTATGATCTCTGTTTATGGGTATAATAATTATAAACGAACCTGTCTTCACAATCAAACTGAAGGCTTTTTCGGACTTTTATATGAGAATAATTGGTGTACAATAACATTTTTCATCAAGGACAATATAAATTTTCGTTGAAAACGACTAATGGACACTTCAAAATTACTATAAACTCCAGTTTTAACCATCAAAATTTAATTTTTATATACAGGGTGTTCCGAGAATTGTGGAAAAAACTATTCATTAATAACTTTGCGCTCGGTGGTCCAATCCGAAATTTTTTTTTTTCATTTTGCAGAAAAGCCTTGGAGTTTTTCGAATCAAAAAAAATTTTCTCTTTTATCGGCGGAGACTTCCGTAATCCGCCTTGAATTCGGCGGAGTGTTTTTTTCCAGAAATGAGGCTGTAAATCGATGTATGTGTAAAGAAAATGAGCGGAAAAAGATCCAGAGGATGCAATATGACATTTATTTTAAATTTTCGTGATTTGGCGGAGACATTTCTTGACCTCGGCGGACGATTTTTCTTCGACTTCGGCGAGTCAGAAGTGGCTAAAACAAAAACGTATGGGTTCCCTGGTGGTATGGTGCTTAAATAAGACTTATTACGTCCTCGGCTGTCTGGCAGATGAAAAAACGGCAATTCGGCGGAGAAATCGGCGTAGAAAAAACGAACCCATTTAAGAAATTATGATGAGAAAACTAAAATTCTAGGTCTTATACGTCCCTGATCTACCAAAAAATATGATTCTTCTTATTGGCGGATGCTCGGCGGATAATTTTCATAATCACACAAATGGGTTGTTTTTTTCTCCGCCGATTTCTCCGCCGAATTGCCGTTTTTTTCATCTGCCAGTCAGCCGAGGACGTAATAAGTCTTATTTAAGCACCATACCACCAGGGAACCCATACGTTTTTGTTTTAGCCAATTTTGACTCGCCGAAGTCGAAGAAAAATCGTCCGCCGAGGTCAAGAAATGTCTCCGCCAATTCACGAAAATTTGAAATAAATGTCGTAATGCATCCTCTGGATCTTTTTCCGCTCATTTTCTTTACACATACATCGATTTACAGCCTCATTTCTGGAAAAAAACACTCCGCCGAATTCAAGGCGGATTACGGAAGTCTCCGCCGATAAAAGAGAAAATTTTTTTTGATTCGAAAAACTCCAAGGCTTTTCTGCAAAATGCAAAAAAAAAATTTCGGATTGGACCACCGAGCGCAAAGTTATTAATGAATAGTTTTTTCCACAATTCTCGGAACACCCTGTATAAGAGGAGCCTCGAAAATCAAATTTCTTACAAAAAACAATACTTCAAATGATGTTCCATTGGAGTCATTCTATAATTTATTATCTACAAATGCCGACACTTCCAATATATAACGGGAATGTTGGGTGAACAAATAAAATTAATCGAATTCATCCATCTTTCCTTATAAGTCCATTCTTCGTCCTTCGATTGAAACAGCCACAGCTCTCTTAGCTTTCGCCGTCTTGGTTCGCTCCTTGAATTCGCGTTGAGCCATGTCAAATCGGGTGGCTTGGCGGGACTTGGTGGCCCCATGGAATTGTCCTTCCACATTCGACTTGGGCCGATTCACGTACGCTTTCATTGACGGTTTTGGGACCCGAGCGCGAGAAATGAAGCCGACTTCGCCTGGATTCACAGTTTCGTCGTCCAAATCGTCCAGATCCATGGCTCGGTTTCGCTTCGACGGACCTGCAGACTCTTCGGGATCTTCTCTTCTGGAAATGGGTAGAAATAAAAAAAAAAATTAAAGTATAGAACAATGCTTATCAAATGAAATAAAAAATCCTGCAAACCTAGCAATTTGGCAGGCCTAATTCTATCTAAAAACAGTTATTCAACCCAATATAACCTCCGCTTCACATAGAAAAAACGGCTATCTTATACTTGATGTCAAGTATAATATAACGTCAAATATTTAATATCTCCTAATAAAATTTGGACTCCAACAGCTTCTCTAAGCCGCTGTCTCCCTTCCAACTTCAATTTTATCAACAAAAACCAAAACCCCAGGACAGAACAACCGAAAATAGGCCTACGCTTCAAGTACAATATAAGTCCTTCAAACCTTCCAAAAAATCATACCTCTTCTTCGCCGACTTGGCGTGAATATAGTCCAGTTCGAAGCGTTCTTCTCTTGTCATTGCCGTATAATTCGTATCCAGCTGAAAAAAAATGCAAAATGATCATACAATATGTAAAAAACAGCCCGAAGTTGATAAAAAGTTTCTTCAAACCTAACCTGAAAAATAGGTCTAGACCAATCACGAATCAATTTCGCAGCTCTAACTTTGTTCTCCTTGATTTCTTTGGGGTGTTTGAAGAGCAACATGACAGCCTTTCCCAGTCCCGACTGTCTCAAAATGCCCTGTTCGAGTCTGGGGTAACTTTCCAAAATCTTCAAGAAAGTGGTTCGAATCTCCAAAGACGGCAAACTTTTGTCCGGCAGAGGGGCCAGCCAATCCGACAGTGCCGACATCATTCCATTGTCCAACAGCGCTTCGAACAAATCACTTTTCATCAACGTTCTCTTGACAACCGGTAACAACTTCTGTTTCTGGAAGGCAGGTTGTCGATTTTCATTCGAAACCCGATCGGCATTTGCGGCTCGAGCCATTTGATCGACAAGGTTCTTGATTTGTTCATCATTGTCCGAAATGAGGTCGATCCCGCCATCTCGATGTTTTCTCTTGGTCGAGCGACGACGTTCGGCCTTCTTCTTGGCCATCATTTCATCGAAGTCCCAGCGATGAGTCGGCCGATCATCGTCCTCGTCGCCGGAACGATCACGTTCTTCGCGAACCCGACGATTGTCGTCGTCGTCGCTGTCTGAAGCAGCTGTTTGACGTTCTTCACGGCGGGAATCCTGGGAAATTAAAATTTTTACATCAGAAATATATTATGCATGCTCTGGCCAAGAATAATACAAAATCTAGCAGATACTTCAAATTCGTGAAACCTAAATCTAAGAACAACAAAACATAAGTAAAAACTTACTTTATTCTTATCAGTGGCGTCGTCATCATCACCTTCTTCACCAAAAATATCATCCATCAACTTTTTAGTGGTCTCATCATCATCATCGGATTCGTCCGAACTAGATGAGCCAAATAAATCCTCGTGCTTCTTTCTAAAACAACAAAAACATAATTCCATAACTTAAGATTGTCCTAGACATAGAAGAAACATCAAACAAATGGCAAGGACTTACTTCTTGTCCTTCTTCAGGGTTAATTCTTCGTCCTCATCATCACTATCAACTGCCTTCTTCTTCTTTTTAATTATCAGTTCGTCGTCGCTGTCGTCATTTCCTTTATTCGCATCTTCGTCATCGCTGTCTTGAGTTACCACCTGGTGTTTAATCTCGGGTTTATCTGTATCGTCCTCCTCCTCATCCGACAAAACTGCCTTCCTCTTTCTAAACCATGTATAATATAATTTGATAAAAAAAACAACGTAAATTTAAACAAAGGAGTAGAAGAACGGCTTCAAGAGCAGGAAGCAGCCATTTTCAGAGGTTTTTCCTTCTGTGTACCTAAATGTCAACAAAAATAATAAAATTCTTACTTTTTAGGCGAATCGTCTTCATCCTGTTCGTCCTCCGAGTCTGTTAAAAATTTATCCGTGGTAGAATGATCTCCAACCTCTCCCTCATCATTCGAAGCGTTAACCTTCTTGGATTTCTTGGGAGAATCGTCTTCGTCCGAGTGATTGGATAAACTTCCAGCTGCTGGAGATCCTACTCTATCTTCTGAAGCCGCATCCTCGTTTCCTTCGGGTTCTGGAGCGGCTTGAGGACTTTCTGGAGCTGCCTCAGGACTCTCGGGAGCTGGTTCATTAGCAGTTCCATCCCTTTCGGGCGAGGAACCAGCTGAAGACGGCATTTTCCTAAACACATGGTGTAAATAACATTATCCTTGACGAAAATGAAAGCAAACGCGAAAATACGACTGTAATCCGATCGAATACGTGCACAAATTCAAGCAGAACACACCGAAAAGCAAAAAACTTCCACAAGCCGACGAGAAATTATTTATGACACTTCGTGCACTCAAAATTGAATTTTACGGCATGGTTTCCACAATTGATTTTGCAATGTTTCAAAATGGAAACTTGGAGATTTTTGCGGGTAAATTGTAGTTCGAGTCAGATTTACCTTTACTAACTGCGTTTTAATTAACGTAATTATTATATTTTTATTAGAAATTAGGCATTTTAATACTATCACAATCAAGTATGAAATACTGGCAAAGAAATCTGTCACAATAAAACCTCTAGTTCTTCTTCTTTCGTGGACGAGGGTCGCGTCGATTCAGGAGGATCGTGAGTGAAGGGAAGCCAACAACAAAGGTCTGAAGGAACCATTTGAAGGCCGTGTCAAATCCGTATTTTCTTCTGTCCGCAATGTACAATGCTGCCAATCCTTCGCCCAGATGGGCTACCGCGGCGCCGACGTTGATCCAGCCGACAAGAGAGCGTTGCTCCGTACCCAAAGATTTGAGAATTCCGCCAACTGGCCCAAGATATTGGTGGGGAATGAGGTCGACATCATACCAGACGATCTGAAGAACATTCATAAGATACTTTCAACGGAAAATTGGTCCTCTCTTTGAGAGAAATGTGTGTTTCCGCATTGAAATTTCTTGCTTTGCATTTTAGAGTTGTTTTCGACACAAAAACGGCCAAGAAAGAAAGAAAATATATTTTTTTGCGGAAGAAAAAACAGAGAAACAGCTGAAACTAGGTATTTCCCCAATTCCTAACCTAATGCCACACTTACGAAGGTAAACAACAGCGCTCCGGGGATGATGAGGAACCAGTGGAGTGCGGGCGAACGGAAAAACCCAGCCATGATGGGCGGTTGTGGCGCGTCGACTGGCTCTTCTTTCCGTCTTTGCTCCGAAAATTGTGCGTCTCGGGCGGCGATATTGCCCCGTCGCTCGCTCTCATCATTATAGGTGCGAGATGTGGGCGAAAGCTGGAACCCAATGAAGCGCCGACCCGATTTCTGCACGTGATACGGCATCATGCTGGAAAATCGCGGAAAATTTTTTTAATTTTCATGTAGAACATAAAAAGTCTGTTGATTATAAAATTTAAAAGGCTGAAAATAGTCGAAGTGAAAACGCCATTCTGATAACAAAGCCTGATAATCTTCATTTTTTAAAACTATGTTGACATTTTCTATTTGTGTTTTCTCAACATGGATAAGAACTTTTTTGGTCGAAAGGTTTATCCTTCTGCGGCTGCCCTATATTTGGGGCAGTGTAGACCAATATTTATATGCAATGTTGAAATTGGTTGACTAGCTAGCCAAGGGGGTGACTCCATGTTCACAACGGAGGATGAGTCGCTCATAACCAAGCTCGCGACCTAGTCGGGACAGAGGTCAAGGAGGGGTTGCCTAAAATGACTCTAAAATGGTTTCAATGCTTGACTATGATGAGGTCGTTACCTGTGTGGCGATTAATTTTCAACATCCTCTGAAAATAATTCTACTGGCTGTTCCAGACGGTTTTCGCATATCAGTTAGGTCAGGTCACAGCCAAACTGACTATGGTCGCGACCTAGGTCGTGAGCTTGGTGACGACCTGATCTAAAAAATGTCTTGACCATTATAGCCTAACATTGAGACCATTTTCGGTAATTTTAGACAGCCTCCTTGACTTCGGTCACGACATTGGTCGCGTGCTTGGTCATGAGCGACCGATCCTCCGGTGTGAACACGGAGTAACCCCCTTGGCTGGTTAGTCAACCAATTTTGCAACGTTCTTATTTTTAATTGTTACATCAAGTATTTGAAAGCCAATAGTTTGAAAGCCACATTTTCGAAATTTCCTTACCCTTTCACCACTCCCATGAAGAAAATCCACCTGGGGATGTAGCTTATCACCCGTTCTTTCAGAATTGACTCAACTGTTACACGAGCGCAATACTCCACTTTCATGCATGAAATGAATCTAAGATTGGATGTAGAACAACAAAAAGGCTGGAAAATTGCTCACGTTGATTTCGGAGTGCAACTTTGGACTAACGGAGTATCGGTGAAATAAGGGAATAAAGTTGTCGTTTTGATTCCAGTCAGCCCACGATCGCGGAACTCCATTTGTAACGACTCCATAAGACCGCGAACCGCGAATTTTGTTGGACTGAAAATTTTCGAATATCCATTTTTTGGTCGCTTTAGCCGAAAAAATCGTTTTAAGCGACCTACCAATACGCCGCTCCATAAGTTTCGCCAAAGTGGCCGGCAATTGATGACATTGCCACAATATGGCCTTTGTTATTGGCTTCGAATTGAGGCAGGAAGGCTCTAATCGTCTAAGACGTTCGTAATTGATTCGATAAAGCCTGCTTACATTCATAACACCAAAAACGTTAACGTCGTACACTCGTCTCATGTCATTGTCAGAGAAATTCAGAAAATGACCAAACTGGGCGATCGCGGCATTGCAAACAACAATATCAGCTGGTCCTGAAATTGGAAAGAACGCTACGATGTTTTCTGTGTCTTATAATTAAACTTGGATTAGGGATTTACCGTGATCTTGCAAGATTTTCTTGGCGCATTCGTTTACATCCTCCCAATTTCCAACGTTACATTTATAAAAAACCGCTTTCCCCTTGTTTGAAGTGATTTCTTGTACTGTGGCGTCTCCAGCGTCCTGAAAAATGGGCATGCAAGAGCTTCGAACGGCATACAGTAATCAATGAATTATAAATGCTTGTGCCGTTTTCTGTCGACAAAACTTAGCCCTCATTTTTTCGCCTTTTATGTCCAGTGAAACCGGCAAGGTATGTTTGACACCTTTTTTCGTATTGAAGATATAATTTTCAAATTACTAAAATACGTATTTCTACTTACCTTGTTCACATCCAGAATGACCACTGTTGCTTTCTCGTCAACTGCCAAAATTTGGGCTACTCTTCTCCCAATTCCAGAGGCCCCTCCAGTTATTACAACTATTTGATTTTCTACCCCCTTCCTTTTCATTGTCACCCATCGCAATAAGTCTTTTGGAATAGTAATAAAGATCAAAGTCAACGTAAATCCGAGTACAGTAAAAATCTTGGACAATATACAAGTATTCTCCATGACTGCAAATCACAGCAATTTTGGAGAAAAAAGTTTTAAAAATGCGCAAAATTGCGGAGTGAACCGAGTTTTATTTTGATTTTTTTGGAGATACGAATTTTACGGTGACTTTACAACGGATGCACGTGCGTTCAAGGCGGTTTGGGGATGATGTAATGTAAACCGGGTGAAATGAAAAGTTTCTTTTCCAAAAATTTGGTTTTGATCAAGTAACTGCTGAAGTTTTCTTTGAGTGTTTACAATTTATTTGTAATAAGCCGAGCCTAAAATCGATCTACGTCAACAGTTTCGGACTGTGGATTGACCTCAATTCTCTGCACTTTTGCCCATGGTTGGACTTCAGCTGATCCAAAAATTACAAACATCAATCCGCTGAAGAAATTTACGGCTGCAGAGAACAGAAATACGTTTCGATACTCTTTCTCAGTATTCTAAAAAGAGCTTACATCCTCATGCGCACTGCTTACATGAACATTGAACCACGAGAACACAGTTGGCGCTCCAATGGAAGCGATCATCCCGACGAAGGTGGCCACCGAACTCACGGTACCCACAAAAGGTGGTGCAACGAAGAGAATGGCTGTATACGCGCCAGCAACTTGTCCGGCGAAAGTTGCGCCAAACGCGATGAACAGGAATATCGCAAGGCCTACGCGAGTGCAATCCACGAATAGAGCCAAGGCTACGAATGTCGAGGCTAGCCCAATACATGCTGAAATGTTTTGTCAGAAACCCACATAGCTTTAAAGGCCTTGCCGTAAGCCTGCATAATTTTGCAGCTCTGCGTGATACTAAATATTCCGCGATGTCTTAAGTAGTCGGCCAACGATGCCATCGGGATTTTCACCAAAACCATTACAGCGAATGGAATCGCGGTGAAAAGGCCGTTCTGAAAAACGATCAAATTTTGATGACAGATGCAGACAAATGCATGTACAAAGGTGTAAAGGGTACCTGCGCCAGGTTGATATGCAAGACGTCTCGAAGATAGGAAGGCAAGAACTGTGAAAACATAATGTAAGAAAAGCTGTAGGACATGTCATTCAGGGCAATGGAAAGAACGACCGGCGACGTTAGAATCTTCTTGTAAGGTACTTTGGGTTTCTTTTGCTATAATAAACATCCCGTATTTTTCAGTTTACCATGCATATGTTAAAACCTCAAGACATCAGAATTAATATTTCACCTGCCATTTTGCTCAACGAGGTCTCCACTTCCAGCTTTTGGTTCAAATATTTCTTTTCTTTCTGGCCAATCCAAGTGCATTCATTTGGAGTGTTGGCCAAGAAAATGCCAATCAAAATCACCGCCAGAATCGAGACAAGGCCTAAATTTGAAATAATTAAGAAAACAAATAGAAGCTTCAGCCATGTTGTACCTGCTCCATAAAAGATAAATGGCCAGCCGTCCCAAAGATCGATCAAGCAAAGTTCTGGAGCCACTAGCGCGTTAACAACCACTGCCAGTTGAGCGCCACAGGTGTAAGTGGCTGCGGCTGTACTCCGCTCTGACGGCGGAAACCATTTCGCGACGACAGAGGTGATTGCTGGGAATATCATGCCCTAAAATAATGGGCATTTCAAAGCACAAATGATTTACATCCACAAATCCCATAGAAAATCGACCACCAACGAAGGCGTAGTAATCCAAGTTCGCAAGAAGCGGTGTTGCAATCGTCAATGCTGCGTAGATCACAACCGAAGTGAGGATAATATACTTGGCATTGAACCTGTCGGCCAGTGTTCCGCTGATTGGGATTGTAAAGAGAGAAGTGTAGAACAGGGCGGACACAAGAAAACTTTGTTGAAATGTCGACCATTCGAATTTGCCCTGAAAAAGAATTCAGTATGTCTTGAATCTTGGGATCTGCAGCTTACCTTGTAGCCAAGTTGAGTTGAACTTTCCTCCAACGCTGGGCATTTGTCAACGAACGGCTTTGCCATTGACAACCCGCTTTCCCCGCCGCTGTTAGTTTCCTCAATGGCTGTCGTGTTCACCATACAAACCAGTGCTATTCCCAAGTTCGTTTGAAGAAAGAAATTGAGAAAACAACACAAAGTTAGCAGTAAGAGCACGTATAACCTCCATGATTTGTAATGGTACAAAGGTCGATGGAGTCTTGATTCCTTCATTGTGAGATGAATAAGGAATTAACGCAAATAATAAATGTTAAGTTTTACTATCATAGGTATAGAGATCGGTACATAAAATAAAACAGAATTCGAACGCTTTATCAAAAAAGGCCTGAAGGCAGGTCGTACAACAGGGATTAATCTTTTGTGGTCAATCGATGATTTTTTTGCATTTATAACGCCGCATACAGAGTAAAAGAGGTGTATTGCAATGAATATTGAAGATTATCATGTACTGGCTCCAGTTCAACTGATCGACCCTGCAACAAATAAAGCAGTAATAACATTATAATACTATCAGATTTTTTGCTGATTTTTGTAAGATGCCGTTGTCAGAGTAATTTCAAGGGTATTTATGGCGACTTAAACAATCTTTATTGCGATTATAACAACTAATAAATACGTCATAAGATTAAAACCGTTCCACAGTTTCAACTTCTTCGATTACTGGCTGGGTCTCTGGATTTTTGGCCCATGGCTGGATCTCGGCTGAAATTTGGAGTTATCAGTGAAGAGCACACCTTTATAAGGCGTGTTCTTGCAAATTAAGCCTATCAATCAAGGTGTGTCCGAGCTCAAATTGAACAAAAATAAATTTGAAAATGACTTGAGACTACAATAGAACAAAGCAGGAGTGCTTGTAGAGCTTCGTGTTCTGACCCTTTGCAAGGCAACGTACCCGAACCAAATAGCACAAAGAGAATACCAGCCACAAGATTGACACCAGCCGTAAACAGGAACACATTTCGATATTCTTCTTCAGTATTCTAAAGCAAAAAAACAGTATAGCTTCATAATTGTATCAAAAAATTTCCTGTAGTCAACGAATACTTACGTGAACATTCAACCAGGAGAATACGGCCGGAGCTGCAATAGCCGCCAGCATTCCGACGAATGTCGCGCACGAACTGACGGTTCCCACAAACGGTGGCGCAATGTACAAGATCGCTGTGAATGCACCCGCAATCTCCGCGGAAAATGTGCAACCGAAAAGGACTAGCAAAACCAACGCCAACGTCGGGGTTGAACAGTCGACTAGCAGGGCGATGGCAACGAAGATTGCTGCCGTCCCCAAGCAGGCTGCAAACAGAATCGGTTCCTTTAGTAGTTTTATAACCGAAATATGTGATCTCTCGAACGACCCAATTTACCACGACTTTTTGCAAAGGCCAGAATACTACAAGTATCATGCCTCACCTTACCATATGTTTGCATAATCTTGCACGTTGCTGTAACCGACAAAATCCCTCTGTCTTTGATGTAATCGGCGGCCGACGCTAATGGAACCTTGGCTACAACCATCATTATGAATGGCAACGCTGTGAACAGTCCATTCTAAAATTGAAAAACTTGAAGTGTCCAAGGATGATTTCGTTCTATGCCTGATAAACCCACATCATTCAAGCTGACATGCATCACGTCGCGGAAGAATGCCGGTAAAAATTGCGAGAACATGATGTATGAGAAGTTGTATGAAAAGTCATTGGCTGCGACCGACCAAACAACTGGCGATGTTAAGATTTTAAAATACGGTACTCTTAACCTTTTTCCCATGTCGTCCAGGGATCTTTCCGAATCAAGCTCGCTTGCCAAATATTTGCACTCTTTTTTGCCAATCCACCTGCATTCAGCTGGGGAGTTGGCCAAAAATATACAAGAAATTACAATGGAAATCAATGAGATTATGCCTGCAAAACTTTGAATTTTTCGTTTTCAGCAGCTCTCTTAACTCACCAGCAACATAAAAAATAAAAGGCCATCCATTCCACAGGTCAACCATGCATAATCTCGGGTTGACTAGTGAATTGACGACGACTGCTATCTGCGCTCCGGACGTGTAAATGGCGGCGGCCGTACTCCGCTCTCTCGGTGGAAACCAACGAGCAAGAACGGATGTGATGGCGGGGAAAATTAGACCCTTAAAGATTGTTAAATATATCAGCTGCCATTGAGTACGAGCTAAAACCTTTTAGAGTTATACTTTGCGCCAAATGTCTACGTTATTGACCGCATACTAAGTTTGATTAAAGGATGCTTGCTCTTTTACAAAATTCAACACTTCAACTTACGCTAATCCCTGTCAAAGTCTCAGTGTCTCGCTTTTACGATTCAAAGTGAGGAGTCCGGTAACCGGAATAGACACTTTGCTATCGGTTTTTTACACTTCGTCTTGATTTCATAGAGAAGACAAAGAAAAGATGCGCCAAACATACTCTCTCGCCCTAAAAATTCCCCGTTTCTTCCCCACTAAAAAGTTTTTTCGCATCTTTTTTAGCGAATTGCTTGCTAAACCATTGACCCAATCGTTTGAGCGGATCTCAGTTCGACGTGCGGCGTCCTTTGTACTTACATCCACAAATCCCATAGCAAACCTTCCTCCGAGGAAGGCATAGAAATGTAGACCAGCTAGAAGCGGCGAAAGGGTTGTCAACAGTGCGTATACACACATGGCAAATATAATGATATGTTTGGCATTGAATTTGTCAGCTAAAGTTCCACTAATTGGAATTGTCAGCAAGGAGGTGTAAAACAAAGCCGACACCAGGAAGCTTTGCTGCCACGTTGTCCACGTGAAGGTACCCTCAAAATTATCGTGATGTTAGTTGGTTCTACTATGTGCTTACTTTATATCCCAGCTCATTGTTTTCCTCTTCCAATGTGGGGCACTTGTCCAGCTCTTCTTTGCGTTCGAAGAGTGAAACATTTTGCAACAGCAAATGACTCTCATCCCCTTCGATAGCTGTGGTGTTGACCATGCAAACTAATGCGATTCCAAGGTTTGTTTGGAGATAAAAGTTGACGAATACACATAGTGTTAGCAGAAGCACTGAAAAAAGGAAGTTTGAGATATTTTAATAAATCAATGTATATATATGGAAGGAGTTGCAATGGAAAACAGTTTTGTCTCTACTGAGCTATCCGAGGTACTATCTTATCACATAATCTCTCTTGACGAGACACAACGCGGAATTTGGAGTGCGATAAGAGGAAAACGTTTGTTTGGCAGCAGATTTGCCAGTTCCTCGAGGAAAAATTATGTTTTTGGCAACTGTTACTCTAGTCTAGTGAACATTTTTATGCCATAGCAACAAAGATTGTGGACGTTTGACTCCGACCTAAAAATATCGATTGTTTCCTAACTTACAAACATACAATCGCCAAGCCTTGAAATGGTATAAGGGACGATTTTTGGTAACCGTCTGCATGCTGAATGCCCCTATTTCCTCTGCAAAGGTTATTAATGTCCGTCCAAAAGTTCGAAATCCAGACTTTGCACGGCTTTAAATATTCCAAAAACTGTTTTTCAATGCATTCAACGATTCGGATTAAGCCAAAAGGCGAAAAAAGCAAACGGGACAAAAGGTCCGTTGATTTGAATAAATGATATGACGACATTCTAAAACGTGATAGAGAGTTTTATAAAAGGACATTTTGTAGTTTAAGGAAGTTTTTTTCAAGTTCTACAAAGTCTTCAAGATTTTCTTGAGTTTCAAATAGGACGCAAATGCATCAAGATTTTAGCTGACGCTTTGCAGGCGCAGCCATTAAAAAATGTGCGTGTTTGGAAGCGTTTCTGTAAATAAAAAATAGCTAAACAACGCAGTTGCGTCATTTTTTTTAAATTTGTTTCTCAAAATTCAAAGCTAATGTAAAGAGGATTCAGCTGTCACTTAAAACAGTAAGCAAGGACTGTTCAGATAAGACAAAGTCCGCCAAAAATCGGAACCAGACGAATGCAAGCACACAATTCAGAAGACATAAATATTTAGATTGGTTGATTTGAGAACGTTCTCTTTAAGCCTAAATTTGTAAGATGTTTTTTGTCAGAAAAACGTTAAAAAAGTTGAAAGAAGCACTAAGAAAATGCGGCCATGGATAAGTTTGAGTAAAAAAGAGCCCGTTTTTTACAACGGTGCCAAGAGAAGAAGCTAAAGGCTGCATAAAATATTTGAAAAAAGAGCGAGACACTTCCACAGCAAAATGATGAATTTCAAGTTCAAAAAGCGTGTTCAAGGTTTTTTAAAAGTTTACAGGCAGAATAATACTATCAACGTGTTCAAGCTGGTTCGTTAATCGATCCCTCTCAAATCCCAGAAATATTAGCCTCAATGGCAGCCGAATCAATCGTCGATCTTTGCCGCCAAGAGAATACGCAAATGGCGGTGGATGGCCAGAAAAAACGTTTCTTGGCCATGCACGTCAAACAGAGATAAGCTAAAACAGTCCGGTGAATGGATTTTCAACTTGCCAACAAAAGATGCGAAAAAACGTTTTGTCGGGGAAGAAGTGGGGAACGTTTGGGGCGAGAGAGTGCGCTTTTGCGTGTATTTTTTCTCTCTTTCTCTGTGAAATCAAGGCGAAGTGTAAAAACCGATAGCGAAGTGTCTATTCCGGTCACCGGACTCCTCGGTTTGACGTGCCATGTCCCCATTATTTGCAGAAAAAATTGATTTATTGTTGATTTGTTAGAAGTGGGCTCTTGAACTTCACGCAAAAAATTGCTTTCCATGCCAAATTTTTGTGTTTAACCTTTCCGTTGTTCTCTGAAAACATCCCTTACTTCAACCGTAGGAAAGAATGTTGAAATATTATACAACGGCCCACTTGTAGGTGGTAGGGCTGAAACAACCTCGCAACTTTTTAATCTTGCAGTGGCTCTAGTTGCCACGAAAATGCGAGCTCCGCTGACCTCCAATTATCTGCAAGAACATTCAGGTTTATCCACAAGAGCCGCCAATATGACATGCTTTGCTTTGCTGTCCTCTTACATCAAAAAAGCACTTTGTGTTCTCCTGAACGACTATTTTATGTTGTTTGTGCATTTCTGTTTACCATTCTTGTAATTTACCTGCCGCTAAATGCAAAAATTTGAATGCACCTAATTTTATTTTAAACTCTTAGTTCTTGACGTTGCGTTGAGGCGTATTACATTTTGTTCATTCTATGCCGGTTGGCTGTTTGAAAAGTTATATTATCAGTACTTTTAGGCCTTTGATTGTCGGACATTAGACTTATTCGTCTGTGTCGAGCCCATTTTGCAGGGCCAGTTGTGCCTGAAGTGTGGCCAATTACATGCTTTGTCTGCCAGTTCTAGAATCCCAGAGCAATTTTAATCCAGGTAATCCCCCAGTTAAAAGTGAAAATGTATCAGGCACACAGAACAAAGTCTATTTCTATTTCGGCGGTTTTCGGCTACTTATCCCTTTTAATGAAACAAAGAATGCCCATTTTTAGAAATGCCGTAGGCACCGAAACATCTTTGCCTTTGCGGCCACACATTTTTATGCCCTTCAGGCGTTTCTTTCCAGGCCTCACGCTTAAGTCATTCAAATAATTTCCCTTTCTTTTATGAGCGCCAAATACAATGGCAGCGCAGAGGAAGGGCTGAGGTGCCAGTCAAGTGCGAAAGCTGGTATATTTTGGGAGCTGCGGAAAAATATTTTTCTAACACTGGAAGTAGCCCAAGTGCGACACTCAAAGTTTGATGAAACTGTGTAAAGATTTAGAATTTTTTAAGACATGCGACATTTGTCTTAAAAACGTTTTCTCTCTGATCGATCTCTGCGGTTCTCCACAGCAAGACGGTTCAATATTTCTGCAAAGCGCGAGTTGTACCCAAATTTACCTTACGCTTGAAAAAAACCCACGCTTTAATGTTATGTTTCATGTTTATGCCGCAATTAGACCCTTATTATGAAATTTTCCAAAAACTAGAGCCCAGTAAGCTTTAATATTCAATTACCATAGATAGCGTGAAAATAAAATTATTACTTTTGCCTATAGCAATAATATTTTTAATTGAGGAGTTCATGTCCTTGGAAAGATTTCTTGCTTCTACTGTAAATGCGTTTTAAGAAGTTACTCTGTATAACATTTTACCACATCCTCAAGTTCAGGGGCATTCATTACGTCAACATCTTCAAACTCCCCCATTTCGCTTTGCTGGCCTCTTCCTCATTAATGTACTTGTTGCAATTTACTTTACTTTTTCGTCTTTTTACTCCGGCTTTACGAACAAAAGTGTGCACTTTTCAACTTAAGGCTGTAAAATACTCTAAGCTCTAGCTGAATGGGGAATGCATGTAGACTATGGTGCGTACGGAATGGCCATCAGGCTAGAAGTGGAATTAACCATTTGTTCTGTTCTTTGATTTTTTTGCTATTTCTTAAAAATGAAAAAAGGCGGTTTTGTAGAAACAATGCTATCACAGGTAAAAGCCGTTAGCTTTTTGTGCATAAGCTCAAAAACATGCAAAATTCCACCAACTTTCGAATTAAAGTAGTCACTTGCTCCGGAAAAAGGGCGAGCTTGGAATTGCGCACATTTTTTACAAAAATACTTATTAATTTTATTATATTTGTTTTTTATTTTCTTCAAGTCTTGCATCTTTCGCAACGCTTATAATGATCGTTAAGGTTATAATATTTCCATTGCAACTTGCTTATACGACTTCCTAGAAATTTTTGAAAAAACTGCACGCATTGGCTTTATTTGGCCAATTTTTGGACCAAAAAAACAAACAAAACTCTGCCTTCTTTTCGCTTTACACTCGCAGGTGCAAAGTGGATGTGAAATCGGATTGTGTGTAAATTAATAATGGCCTCGGGTTTTCTTCCAGGGAAAAGCATTATTGGGTTACGCTTTAAGATTTGTGATGGTGTCTGAAGCGAGGGAATACGGTCAATTGTTGTGGTAGTCCCACCGGAGTTCTACATAATTCTCACGGTGCGTGCAGATGTTGGGTGTGTGGATTTACCAAGCACTTCTCCGAACTTGGTTTGTTATAGAACAGGCCTAACATATATTTCTGTAAGCAGGCCCCCATTTCAAAGGTGACATGTTTATATATAAAAAATCTGACAAGAGAAGTGTTTCAAGTGCGACGGTCAGACTGTTTTCAAACTTGGCAAGGCGCCAGACACGGACCACATAATTTCCTTTTCCTGAAATTTTTCGCTGGCGCTTTGCAAGCATAGTTATTCAACAACCGAGAGAGAATGCAAAATGCTGACAAAGAGGGCGATCCGAAAGAAAATCGCGTTCTGCCCATATCTGTGCTTGTTTCGTGCGGAAACAATTATTTTTTTGTGGAAACATTACCCTGTACAGTAGAAATAGTCATGCAACTTTTTCATAATTCGCATAAAATGTCGCATTTTTCCAACCTTTGATCTAAAAATCTCGGTTGCTTCGGCAAAGTGCAAGACCGCAGTCACGGATATAACGTAAAAACATTACATATTCTAGATTTGTGCCAAGTTTCACCAAAATCTGAGCATCGAACTAGGGAGTACTTCCCCTTGTGAACAGAACCGAGCCCTTTATCCAACAAATATAATATTTTTTGACCCTAGTAAGACTTTAATGATTTTACGATTTTGCTCTCGTTTTTGTCTCCAAATTTCCTTCGTCAGAAAACTGTGAATTCCATAAATTGACGTGCTACTTTTCCCGCCTCTTGTTCTTTGCATTCCAAAGCAATTCCAGGAGATTTATTTATTTTGGCGCCTTTTTCTTGTCGAAAACAAGCCCGGAGAGCCCGGAAAAATGATTATCCCGCGAAAACGGTGGCTTCTTTGGTATTTGCAGTCCAGACTTCAACGAGCAATTGTTTTCAGGTCGAATTTATTCTGGCACTTTCATTTAGGGCTCTTTTTCGTCTATGGCTGAGGGGTTCGGGGTTAGCCGATTATCTATGTAATACATTGAGACGGAAGGATTTGATCGTAAGATTGACCTCGTTAAGAAAGATTTTTTACAGCGTTTTTAAGTGTATTTGATATGAAAATTCACCCGACATCTTGCCCATCCATTCCGCATAGAATGCACATCAATTTCCAAGGTTTTATCTCGCGCTTGCATGGGACAGCTGAGATATTCAATGATCTCTAACAAATGTAAGGACAAGAGAGCACGGGAAAACAAGGGTGCGGTCGTACAGGAACTTCTTTTAGTTTGGCAATGTCGCACCATAGTTTGGATGAAAAAAAATTAATTTTTATAAAAACCGGGAATTATCCCATCAGAGACAGAAACCAACAAGAAAAACTTGCACCAATTTTTACATATTTTTCTTTTTTTTACGTTATCACAGTTGTCATAGTATGAGATTTTCAATTTCATACAAACCAAAATCAAATTTTTTCTGCATGAAATTCTCAAAGAAATTCTTTTTCTCTTGCCACTCTCCTCGTTTTTCGTGCTCTCTCGACGGTAAGGAACTCTGCAGCTAAATCTTTAGAGCATTTTTTGTGGTCAAAGTAGGTAAAATGCTCCTCAGTTGAAGAAAATGTGATCCTCCTATAAATGGCTTAAAAAATTCATTGCATGTAATGTCAAATCTTGTTTTCGCACTCTTTCCGAAACCTTTATTACTGCCACTCTACGTGTGGGAAAGGGAATTACTCATGCTTTAAACCCTTCATGTACGATTGCGTCCCCATAAATATTGGGTTCATGCGCATTACAAATTAATTTCGAGTATTTCTCTACGTTCTCCTCTGGGAAAACATAAATAGGACAAAGGAAATATCGAAAAAATAGACCTCAAAAGTTTTCCAATTTTTGGCATTGTTTGAGCTCAACGAGAAGTTCGAAAATGACGAGTATATTTGTTCGGAACCTCTTTGCAAAAAATTTTGGGGAAGTTATCGCGTGCCTATAAAATTTATTTAATGCTGTTTTGACACAGCTTACCAACGAATTTTCAAGTGAGGAGTTGGCCGTGTTACGGTCAATTTTTAATGAATTTTGGCGCTAATTTAGATTACCCTTTTCTAATTGCAAGACGTATGCAATAGCTTCAAACTGTATCTTCCAAAGACAAAAGATATTGTTTTGCGAAAATCGAGGGAAAGGTGAAATTTTTCGCAAATTTTAGAATCAAAAACTTCAGCTTATTTCTACCTCAAAGATGAATTTTTCAACAATAAAAACTTTGAAATTTGCATATCAATGTTTGCACTCGTTGCTCTGGTTTTATAAAACAAATGAGAGTTTTCCTCCGCTTTCCCACGCTGAACCCTAATTTTGCTCGTATTTTGTTGGAAAAGTGCTTTCCCGGCATAAGTACACATTTATAATCATCTATTACCGGTCCCAACGGTTCGTATTAAAGACCCAGCTGGAGAAAAGCATAAATTATAGTCACCAGAGATGCTGGAATTTCGCAAATTTCATACTTGTTTTTGCCTTGCGTGCCGGTAGGGAGTTATTTATAGATTAATTATGCGAGACGTCTGCAAGATTTGTTGATTTATAGGTTGCAGAATACAGAAGCGCCGGGGTTGTTAGTCCGAAAACTATTATCATTGAATTTTTTCGTTTTCTTCGCAAACACAAGCTTAAACTTTCATGGCCTAGGCATTCGCAAATTTCCTTGCAGCGAGTTCCATCCAAAACTGACAATTTAAGCCACATATTTCTCGATATTTCCTTATAAAACGCCATCTCTATAGAGATATATGGGACAAACCTCTCAACAAAAATTTTAATCTTTCCCAATAAACTTTGGATAGGCTCTTATTGTCACCACTAATGCATAGCCGACAGCATTGAACTAGCCCACGCGTTTTATTTCGGCTTTAATTCGATTTGAGTTGTATTGCGTTTTCTGGGCTTTGTTTATTCGAGCCGAATCCTTTGAAGCCATAATTTCGCATTGTCCTTTTCTTCGCTGCAAATGTCTAACTGGATTCATTGTTAATCCTTTTTTTTCATGAAAAGTCGCAAATCGTTTCTTTGAGTTTTACTTTTTTGCCGTCAAAATAATTTTTTCTCATATACATATTGGTGGTCCGGCACTGCGTAACTATGTGATTAGCGGCTTAATCCGCCTGAAAAAAACTAAAAGGACATTACTTTTCCTTATGCCCTCAGGGCTGTTTCTGCATTTGGCATTTCTCAAATTTGGGATTAGTCTGGTCAGCGCGATTGAACGGGACAGACTTTGGTATATTTTAGTTGCTGTTCCATTATTTTAGACCTTTTTCTAGTCAAACCATGGGGTTTGATGAAACGCCAACGTGTCATAGCTCTTGAAAAAATGAAACTTAATTCGCGCCGGGCCTCATAAAGATATAAGTGTCTTATTTCGAGCACTTGGTACCAATACACCATTGAAATCATTTGATCTCACCAAATCCTTGCTGCAACCCCTTTATGACACCATTTCATCGCCTTTCCAATCAGCTGTTTCTATTTTCGTCCGCCCTTTTAATCAAATTTTTAATTTGCAATCGCCTTTGCTTTAAAAGAATTCGTTGTGTCGGATCATCAATCATAAAATTTCTGAAAAATTTCTCGCCTTCGCCTTTCTTTCTGGTCGTTTGGCCGCATTTATTTTAGAATGTTAATTGCTTGAGGGCATGTTTATCAATGTTTCCTTGAGAATTTATTTGCATTTTGTATGAAGTAGACCTTTTGGGATGTTTACGAATGAAGTTTGTGGGAAAGTTTGACTACGTGCTTCTTCAGGAATTGGCATTAGAACAGAATCGAAGATTAGACAAAATCGGATGCAGGCTTGAGAAGCGCCTATGCCTAAGCTGAGCCATGACAAAAGTGGACGCATTCTGCAAAAATAAATTCTGATTTTTTCCGGCAATTTGAATGCGGCACGTCAAAATGAGGAGTCCGGTGACCGGAATAGACTTTTCGCTATCGGGTTTTTATTCTTTGTCTTGATTTCACAGAGAAGTCAGAGAAAAGACGCACAAAAACATGCTCTCTCGCCCCAAAAATTCCCCATTTCTTCCCCAACAAAAAGTTTTTTTGCACCTTTTTTTGGCGAGTTGCCGATCCGTTCACCGTACCGCTTTAGCTCACCGTCAGTTTGACGTGTGCGGCTCAAACACCATTTTGCATTTTTCCAACGGTATTTGACGTCTCTCCAAAATTTTTGATCAGCAATTTTTCCGTTTTTGCATGATCAATTACCTCACAAATCAACCAATCCCAAAAAACAAATTTTGAAAATTTCGCTCAAAATCCCCCTTCAAATTGGCCGTTTTACATGCCTGATTACTCTCTTTTTCCTCTCGATGTTACATTCCACTCACATTAAGTTGTTTTCAATTTTAATTTTTGGGTTTTGCCTCGAGGCACAAACTCGTTCCGCTTGATTTGATTTCTTCAAAATTTCTTGCCAAAAGAGGAAATTTCTCTTGTTGTTTTCAGAGTGTTCTGGAGACGGGAGTGGCAGCCGAGCGGACATCTTGTACGTGAGCTTTGGAAGTGGGCGACAGGAACATAATTGGAGGCGAAACTTTTTGATTACGTGATATTTGATGGATACAACAATATTTTTGTTGGTGATCTTGGCTGGAATTATCACTGGTAAACTTTCGAAAATTTGTAACAAGATAGAACAGGTCTTCTTGCGAATAAAATTCTCAACCTTAATAAGTCATCAAGTCAATTTTTTTTTTGCAAAATTGACTGAAGTCTTTGCAGCAAGTTTTGGGTGGAAAAAAGATTTTTGTTGAAAGGTTGCGACAAATAGAACGCAAATTTTTCACTTTTTAAAATTAAAAAAATTATCCAAATTTCGGACCCGAACATTTCTGCAAAGCGCAATCAAAAAGGCTCAAATTTATCACATCAAAAATCTAATTCGATTTGAGTTTGTAGGATGTCTTGAAAAAAAACTTTTTTGACGATTTTTTTCAGGAATTCTCTTGCCATTTCTCTTCATCCTCTTTTGTATTTGTGTGGTTTGGCCCCGTTATAATGGACCTCCATGCCCCAACGATGGTGAAAACTTGATACATTCTGGTCAGAGGCAGGGTAAATATTATTTTTACTCAATTTTAAAGCTTTTAAAAATTATTTTTACCTTGAATTTTAAAAATTTCCAATAAAAAAAATATTTTCATTTTCAGACTGGGACAACTCCCCTTCCTCGGACTGTCAAATTACCTCGCCTGGAGTGGAAGAAGGCTTAACAAGATCGGAAACAGTAAGTAACTACATGACATTTGTCTGTATCATACAAGTAGTAATTAAATCTTCATATTGCATTTTTTCACTAATTTCGCTGCAGAACCCAATTATTACCAGTAAAATGCCGTTGGAGATCAATCCTATGACCATATCCACCTCGACCGAGATGTAGATCATATACATATATATATTGCTTAAAATCACCTTAAAAGTGAAAGTTCAGGGGAAAAGACTCGGGTATTTTATTCCAAACTTCAAATGTCCAAAACATCTTTGAAGTTCATATCAGAAAATGTCCAAAACTATGTATTTTTTATTGACGTCAAATAAACTACTATTTTGTCACGGATTTTTATACTTTTCTTGAGAATAAATAAAGAGTATCCAATAATAAATAGAATACGGTAAAAGTTCCTTATTCTGGCCGCAATGTATAAAAAAATGTGATTTCATCCCAAATTTGTATTCGTTTCCGACTGTCCTCAAATTTCCCATTTTTCACGGCCATACCGGCTTTCAACCGGTCGTTTTCCATTCACGGATTCCATGAACTGACTGAGATCTTCCTCTCCAACCACTGACTACTATTTTCTTCCACTAAGTGAGTAAAAAATTCGAAAAATTTTTGCAAAGTCCTTAAAAATCATATTTTTAATTTACAGGGGAAGTACTCCAAGTGCGACGCTCAGATTTTGATGAAACTTGGCACAAATTTAGAATAATGTTTTCTAAGATATATGCGAGAATCCTAGCTCGCGCTTTGCAGAAACAACCGAGATTTTTAGATCGAAAGTCGGCGAAAATTCAGGACTTTTTGCCGAATTTCGGCACGAAAAGTTTCATGCCTATTTCAACTGTAAAGGATAATGTTTCTACGAAAAATCAAATTTTTCCGCACGAAACTGCCAAAGTTATGGCCAAAAAGCACTTTTCTCTCTGGCCGTTCTCCACGTTTAGCGTGCTCTCTCGACGGCAAAAATCGTAAGATATCTCGGCGGCGCCCGCAAAGCGCGAGCTAAAACTTTCGGGAATTGATATTTGATCCATACCCGACGTGTGTGCAAAATTTAAAGAAAATTTGAGCGTCGCACTTGGAGTACTTTCCCTGTTAGTTCATAATTTTGATGACAAAACTAACATTCCCTTCCAGCTATGGCCGTTTTGTTGATTTTGTTCTGGAATCTGGCGTTGACGGGTTTCTGGTTCTCGGTGGCGGCCGCTGGCGTCAAAAGGACCCGGGATTGGTGGAAACAAAGGGCTCTGGAGAATCGGGAGGCAAAGAGCTCGGGAAATGTTCAAGACAAGAATGAGACGGGGTCGGTGGAATATGAAAAAGTGAATCAAGAGAGTGGCACCAAAATTCTCAAAAAGAAGGTCAGAGAGAGGTACGATCTTTTCGGATTTTGGAAAAAGTTCCTTATTTTGGCCATAACAAAGGTACTCCGCGAACTGCGCCCAAGCCTGGGCACTAAAGTTAGGAAAAACGCTTCGACCTAGCTGGCACTGAATTACAATAATAGCTCTATAGTTTTAAGGGTACCTACGAAGGCTGTGACGACTCATTTAGTTCCATACGGAGTCAATAAGTTTAGTTCCGGACATGTTTCACCGTATAAAATGTAAAATCACAGGCTGCAGCCGTTTTTGAAGGGTAAGGTGGTACTGAAAAAAGAAGGTACTTCACTAACTAAATTCACTGTCCGGGCATTGACAACGATGAATTGAGTCTGCACGCTAAATTTGGGCCATTTCCGACCAGTTTCCGCAAAGTTATAAGTTGTGGCCAAAATACGGAACTTTTACCCGGATTTTTACCGACCATTTCATTTTTTGGGTTTATTGTTTAATTTTCAGTGTAAATGCCCCAAATGCCCCCAAAACTCCAGACAACAGGGGCGGACGTAAGAGATCCAGCGGAAACAGGAAGACGAATCCGGCTCAAGACCAATTGCCAAGCCTCAAGTCATAACCGGAAGATCAAAAACAGCATCAGCCATTAATTTGCCCATTTTTGGAGAAATAAATTACTGACTTGTCCATGTCTTTGCACAAAAGTTGTGAAATTATTAATGCAAAAAATTGCCAGAATTAAATTCAGTCAGGAAGAATTTCAAAAAAATGTGATGATTTCGACACGAATTATTAAATTTATATATGATCAAACATTCAACTTCCAAACGAATGGTCATATGCAACGAGTTGTGAGCTCTTCCTTGTGGACTCGAGCAGTGTTCTCTGTCCTTGCCAGCCAAAATAAACCTTGGAATTACTCATGTTTCACGTATCTCTTGTCCATTCAAATTATCTTGAATTATCTCGTGGAGAGACGGGGTAATGTGCACCCGTGAAACATGTTATTTGCAAGTTATGGGAAAGAGCACTCCGTGGATACGGGGCTGCTGTTTAGTTACAGGTGAAGATTTTGGACTCTGATGGATTTTACTGAAGCAATTTTGAAAGTGGAAAATCTTGGTGCACAGTGAGCTTGTTTTTCTCTAATTGTAAGGCATATTCGAAACGTTTGCTCTGTGGTATCACGAGTAAGTATGGTTCTGAAAGTTGGCCAGAATTTATCGCCTTTTCGCAAGTTTAAACATACAAAATTTAGCCTTATTTCTATTGGAAAGTACGATATTTTTTATCATACAAAAAATAGAGCCTTCTGTATAACGGTGGCTAAGATATGGCCAAGTAATATTTTTTCTCTGGCCTCTCTCCGCAGTTCGTGACTAAGCGGGGGAAAGTCGTTGAATTTCTCGGCCGCCCCTGCGAAGAGCGAGCTAAAATTTTAAGAAATTCATATGTGGGTAATAAGATGCATGAGAAGCCATGAAATTTTTGTTGTTTTTCATTTTTGTTCCTCTTGACCTTTATATTTACCCATTATTATGACTTATCAATTTCACAATTCTGACAATTCCTTATGCATTATATGCCATTATTCGCACTTTTACTGCAAATTTATTCGACCCGAACTCCTGTCTCTATGCAGAGCATAATAAACGGATAAAAGAGTCCAGTCTTGCCCCTAAGTATTCTCCCTTTTTTTGAGTTTAAATTAGTGATATTGAGAGACTCAGTTACACCTGTGCCCCCTCTTTCAAATGTAATGCACATGTGATATTGCTGGCCTGAATTTCATTTCGCTAAAAGGTTAAGGAGTTGAATTTTTGGGTCCCATTCGGATGAAGTCTCTGAAACCTGCATTATAATGCATTTCTATTCGGGCAAATCCGGGTGGCATTATGTACAGATTTGTGGTGTTTTACATATATGTAAAAAAATAAAAGAACGGAATTTGGGATGTTTTTGGGCATTAGAGATAAATTGCAACGGTCCAGACCTATTCTCATGGCTTTAAAGAAATTTAAAATTTACTTGTTTGGTTTGCATCACCTGTGAAACTTCACGTATGAACCAATTTCCTTTTTGGCTGAGTGCAAAGTGCCAGTCAAAATTTTCCGTAATTGTAAGATGTAATTTATTTTTAGCCGTTTCAAGTTCTAGTATGGGACACATTTGTCCGACGAATTTCGACATTGACACGACAGGAAACACACCGGAAGATTTATATTTGTAAACCCGCTCGTTTGACATCTTTGACCATTTCTGGGCTATTCTTTGGAGTTTTCCATTGTTATTTGGAGACGTCGGGCAATGGAGTCCTTTAAAGTTGCATATTCCAGAAGTAAGTTTATTTTTGATTAAAACGCAGAAAAGAAATCACAACCGACTCACTGGAGAAGGTGTGTTGTACTGAGGTTCATTTTCACGTGATTGGTTTATATAGGACCACTAAAATTGCTTGTTACAGACGGTTCTCGCTATTGGCGCACTTATTTTTTAATAAAGCGTTTAATCCAAGTTCAACAATACATGTTTATAATCAAGTTATCTCAAAATGCGCCTCCCATTGAGCGATTCTTCTTCAGTCTTCTGCCTTTCTATCCATTTAAAGTCCTTTTAATTTCTCCAAAGATCCAGCATGTCAGCAGTATGCATGGTTCATTATTCGGCCCATTGAAGCCCTTTCTTTTCTCTTAAGACCAATAAGAATTTCATTTTCATCTGAACGAAAAGCCTTCAAGTTTAGATGCCTTATTTTTTCACAGGCTATGATAATCGTCAGACATGGCAATCGCGTCGTAACACTTGCGGGCAGTCAACACAGTGGGGTACCTGATTCAGTGGCAAAAAACGTACCATTTTGCATTCGGGAAGTATCAAAAATGTGGCAAAATGCTTCCCTCTCCAAGTGAAAAAACACCGATTTCAGAAACGCGCCCTTTCCCTCACAAAAAACGCCCTTCAAAACAATTTTTTTCACTTGTAGAGGAAAGCATTTTGCCAGACTTTTGATACTTCTCGGATAATTAGCTATTATTTATGACTCATAGCTCATAATGACCTAAAGCTCGTGTTGATCCCAGCAATCCATTAGTTCCAACTTCTTGTTCTTTATTTTATGCAAGCAGGTGGCCATCATAAACCCGCTTCTCATGTGATCTTTGGGAAAATTTAACGAAGTTTTACTCCGGCTGACTTTTAAATACATCAAATGGCTTCTTTTAGCCTAATGTATAATTGACCATTTTGAAAACAATACCGCAATTTCCCGGAACTCCTTATTTTTGGCTAATCGCATTTTGAAGAAAAGGATGATGACGGTATAAAATGGGCATCTTTGAACGCCCTCTTGTAGGGCATTCATCTTCTTGGGACCTAACTCTTTAGTAATACATAGTCTAAGAATGATCGAGTTTGAAAATCCTTTGTATATTGATGATGATATTGTTGAAGAGCCGGAAGCTTCCAAACAAATCGGTAATCCAGCACTTTCATGGGCTTGTTTCCTGTCGACTTACCGCAGTTTTTGGTGGTTAACCTGATAAGCTAATACCATTCCTTCAGATATGAATGTCCAGCATCACAAAAACTCCAGCACGATGCAGCAGATCATGGAGCTTCAAGCACAGCGCGCGGAATTCAAGTAAGTAGAGACTGGGGTTGAACACACTTAAAAGACGATTTCTGAGTCAGTGCGTCAGCCGTGGACATAGGAAAAAATCGATTTTGAGTTTTTTGCACTAAAATGGCTGTTGGAAGGTGCTAAGCAAAAGCGAACAGTATTTTTTCCCAAAACTTTCATCAAGGTATATTTTTTTACAATTTACTGTTTTAGAAGTAATAGCCTCTAGCTGTCGTACCTTACCTTACTGGGCGATGATTTGACGGTTACTGAAGTTTTTGACCCTTGCGATGACGACGGAATCATTATTTTTCCGATTTTCCTACTGTAACATACCGTAATACCGTATCGGCCGCTAAAAAACGGCCGTAGAATCTTTCTTTCTGAAAATTTCACAGGCGATTTTACGATTTTTGGAATCAGCATAAAATTCTGCTCTAGAGGCAATCAAAAAAGTTCAAAAAAGCTGCGACAAATTTCGTGGTATAGTGGTTAGTGGTCGGGACTACCAATCCAGCGACCCGGGTTCGAGTCCGGCCGGGTGCGAATATCGAAAAGAAGTCCGAAATTAAATTTATTGTGATTCAGAGGTTTGTATATTTTGCCATGAGCAATTATCAATGTCAATGGTAGCTGGATTCGAGGCTAAAACGGGGTTTATATAATTTTAGAGGCTCAATACGTGAAAAAATAAAAGTGCTTCAAACCGGTTGAAATTGATAATACTTATTCTAAGGGCTACTCTAAAACACTTTCTCGTTAACTTTTTTTTGTAACTTACTGTAACATGGATTACTGTGACATGAAATCCAATTTTACTTTTTGCATACCACGGGGCGTAGACAGCTCGGACTTTAACCATATTGAGAGAGATGGTTAATAACGAGTTGGTTTGCATACAAAAATTTTTTATGGCCGCACAGTTTGAAACAACAGAGTTATTTCACGCAGTTTTGTCAGATAGCGATGATATAATGACACACTGGAAATGAAGCGGAAATTTATTTTGTGTACCTATAGTGGACCTTCGTTGCTGTTTGAACGAGCTAGTCAAAAAAACTCGAGACTGGATGCAACAATTTTGAAGAAAATCCCGCTTAAGTACAAAATCTTTATCTTACTGTAGTGCATGGAACAGTAAGCTACCAAAAAAAAGTTAACGAGAGAGTGTCTTAGAATAGCCCTTAGAATAAGTATTATCAATTTCAGCCGGTTTGAAGCACTTTTATTTTTTCACGTATTGAGCCTCTAAAATTATATAAACCCCGTTTTAGCCTCGAATCCAGCTACCATTGACATTGATAATTGCTCATGGCAAAATATACAAACCTCTGAATCACAATAAATTTAATTTCGGACTTCTTTTCGATATTCGCACCCGGCCGGACTCGAACCCGGGTCGCTGGATTGGTAGTCCCGACCACTAACCACTATACCACGAAATTTGTCGCAGCTTTTTTTGAACTTTTTTTGATTGCCTCTAGAGCAGAATTTTATGCTGATTCCAAAAATCGTAAAATCACCTGTGAAATTTCCAGAAAGAAAGATTCTACGGCCGTTTTTTAGCGGCCGATACGGTATTACGGTATGTTACAGTAGGAAAATCGGAAAAATAATGATTCCGTCGTCATCGCAAGGGTCAAAAACTTCAGTAACCGTCGAATCATCGCCCAGTAAGGTAAGGTACGACAGCTAGAGGCCATTACTTCTAAAACAGTAAATTGTAAAAAAATATACCTTGATGAAGGTTTTGGGGAAAAATATTGTTCGCTTTTGCTTAGCACCTTCCAACAGCCATTTTAGTGCAAAAAACTCAAAATCGATTTTTTCCTATGTCCACCCCTAACAGACGGCTGATGCACTGACTCAGAAATCGTCTTTTAACATTCATCAAATGTATTTTTTCTTATTGGTCACAAACAAAATTACGACTACGAACGGTGAAATGTGCACCATGAGAAATGGTGAGATTAGCCTCTCCAGAGCAAACACTAAAGCCGTGGAAACCGGCTTTATAATAGCAGAGGAAAACCCTCATAACCAAATTAATTTCGGCTCTGTCCACACGCTATACATATTCTAATTGTGTCGCAGCTAAACTAAATTTTGCTACAATGGACCTGAACGCACTGAACGCCAATGTTCGTAGGGAGAGTTTGTTAACCATTAACACCTCGATTTCAATAGGAACGTCATTAGACTTTCCGGTCTGTGATAGGTGAGAATAATTTGCACTTAAATTGGTTAGCTTATCAGTCTCTCGGTTAAATAATGAGCGTAATGTCGCTGAGCCAATCGCGTGACTGAAGTGAAAAGCAATTTGAGTTTGCCGCAACACAGCTTCGACGCGATTCTTGCTGCGACAGAGTGCTCATTATTTTCCTTACGCTGTAGAATAGACATGGCTCTCGGACCGCGCCAAAGTGCAGACTAGAAAAGGGCCCAAAGATTTTTTTGAGGTTACCACAGTTCGTTGAGAGAACGACGTCTATATTATAGGACGTCTATCTATAATATAAGTGACAACTTTTAATTTTTTGACTGATTGTTAGATTTAAAATTTTTAAAAATCGTTTCTACAATATTGTATGTATATTGGTCATCTGAGTTGTCATGGCTTTTATCCAACAAAAAAAATTTATTTTTTTTTATTTTTTTGCCAAATTCAATGCAAAAGGAATGTTTTTTCCGGAAGCGAAACGCCATTCTTCATTAAATTGTAATATATTCTGGAAAGGAACAAAACAAAAAAAGAAACGGATGGAAAAGCCTAAAAGGGGGCTCATAAGTTGTCTCTTGAATAAGACAAATTTAAGCTCAGATGTGGCCCAAAGCTCAGGGATTTATAGTTATGTGACTTTTTTCAGCTTTTACCATCACCTTTTGTAATTTATTTATTGCATAAAAGCCGCCAGCCACTTGTAAGTTAATTGGATTTTCGAAAACCTAGACGGCAAATTTAGTCATGAAAACCCTTCAGCGTGCTCTTTTCAAAAATGTTCTGCTTCATGGGGAGCGAAAATGGCATTTCCGTCCACTGAACATTGTTTACTGCTTGTCATCCAGACAAAAATTTTGGAATTTTTTATAATTTTTTGTTCCTTAAGCAAACCACCGTCAAGGTTCAGATTGTATGTTTTGGCTATATCATTTCGGGAAAATAATGTGGATTCGACGTGCTTTGAAGTCGCCCGTCAACGATTTGCGACGGCTAGCCGGGGCTGGAGACTTGGTGTAGCGACAAATCCACATTATTTTCCCGACTGCCTGCTACTTTCTAGTGATCCTTGGTCGTAAAAAAATCGTCTAAACGGATGATGACGAGCAAAGCGAATTCAAAAATTGGGCTGTTTCCAAAGGGAGATTTCATTTATGCAAAGTTGTAAAATTTGAAGTCCATTACTGCGCCAATAAAACAATCTTGTTCTTTCGCGAGTATCACTTTTATAAATTACCATATAAGCAAACAAATTACAGCTTAAAACTCCAAGGAAAGCCGATAAATCATCTGGAATGGTCATTTAACAAGAGATTTATCGACTGCCAAAAAAATGCGGGTTCCGGAAGAAGATGAGGAAATAGATGTGTTGGTTCCTTTTCTATTTTTTTTTGTTTGGGACAATCCCAGTAAATCTCCGGAGATATCCAGAAAGAGACGCATTTAAAACCCTAAGGCATTTTATGCCGTTCGCTCTAAAAAATGCTCCATTTCAGCGCGCAAATGCAATATGGTGGAGATCAGGATTTCAAAAGCAAATTGCAACAGTATTTCCTCGAAAATCATCGTTGGAGTAAGTGCACACTGTTTTTTGTACAACATGAATTAGGGCAGAATAACTGAAAATTTCCGTTTAAGGTTTCGGTATTCGAGCACTAAATTTCACCGTCAAAGTCATGTCCTGTATCTTATATTGCATTCAAGTCGTCTGGAATAGTAGTAAGATGCCGGAACAAGTCAGCAACATATCATTTATTCCGTCGGAATATAACTACCTGATCTGGACTAACCGGGCCGAACCGATTTGGGCCGCCCAAGTCATCGTGGCATTGATATCAATTACGCTGACAATGACAATATTCTTTGTCACCTACAAAGTAACTCACGGTTTTGAACCTTCGGCCGGCAGATTTGTTGATAATTAAACGTTTTTTACAGGGCAGTATAATCCGTTTGTTCACCTACAGTCATTTCTTGCTTGAACTCCTAACGGGAGTCCCATTAATTATTTCGGTAAGCCATAAGATCCGTTGAAAGACAGTTTTTTCGCTTCAGATTTCGTTTGTCGATTTACGATACCTGAATCTGCCAATCTACCTGAATTGTTGGATTGCGGACGGAATCTTGCAGGATATGATTCACGATTACTACCGATCCTCCGTCAAGTACGATATGAAAGTCCTGAACAGGGAGATACAGGCCTTGGTTTCGACGTTGATCTGTTTAATGCTGACTGGCGCTTGCGGAATGGAGGCGTTGCAGCGGGGAGGATCGTCCAAATACGATCTCTTTACCTCTTTCTACTTTGTCGTGGTTTCGTTCTCAACTGTCGGCTATGGCGATGTGAAGCCAGATACCACCCTGAGCAGGTTGTACGTGATGTTGTTGATAATCGCTGGTATTTGTGTGCTGCCGAAGAAAGTAAGTCATTTTAGTTAGCAATTGCAGGCATGTGTGAGAATATGCATACTTTTGCGATTTCTTTAGGTCGAGGCGCTGACTCAAACCTGGCTCGAGAAGGAAAAAGCCGGGTTCGACAAAACCAAGGGATTCTCCCCAACCAGCAAACATATTGTTGTTACTATTCCTACACTTGATGCTGACTTTGTCAGTGACTTCTTGAATGAGTTTTATGCCCACAAAAAACATCAGGTAAGACCAAGAATTTCATCTAATACCCCGTCATGTTAAGGGATTTATGGTCGTCCTTCTATCACCTTGCGAGTTAGACGTTGGCATGAAGAACCTCCTACGAATTCCGCTCTGGTCAGATCGAGTCCTCTTTGTCCGAGGCACTGCATTGAAGGACGAAGATCTTGCCCGTTGCAACATGGTCGCAGCCAGAGCTTGTTTCATCCTCAGCTCGAGGAACAACCAAGACAAGAAGATCGCGGTAAGAAGGCTTTTGTAAGCGGTTTAAAGCTCGTCCGTTTCCAGTATTTATGATTAATGGTGCCTCGATAATAAGACAAAATATATTCGGAAGACATAAAAAGCCTGTGGGGGTATAGCTCAGGGGTAGAGCGCTCGCTTCGCATGCGAGAAGTCTGGGGTTCAATTCCCCATACCTCCAACAGCTTTTTTCCAAAAAAATCTTTATTCTATAGATTGTCCACCCTAGGGCGACCGCATTTTTCTTTGAACTATCGTATTTTATTAGATTTTGTTTTAGGACCAACAAACAATTCTTCGATCTTGGGCAGTCAAGGATTATGCTCCAGAAGTGCCACAATACGTTCAAGTATTCCGAACAGAGGCCAAGTTGCATATTGATCATGCTCATATGGTAATTTGCGAAGACGAATTCAAATTCTCACTTCTGGCCAATAATTGCATTTGCCCGGGAATCTCTACTTTTATTACCCTGCTGATGCACACTTCGCAAGGAGAGTAAGTCATCAAAAAAAAGCATATCCACTTCATAGAGAGGGTCAAAAGTCCTCCGAACTATGGCATCGTATATACGGATTCCACTCGGGAAATGAGATTTACGATATTCTGGTCAAAGACAGCAAATTTTTCTTCGATTATGTCGGGAAAACCTTTGCTTACACGTCGTTCCATGCTCATAGAACCTACGGAATATGTCTAGTTGGAGTGAAAAAGGGCGAGAAAGGCAGTCGAATTCAGCTGAATCCCGGCCATCAACACGTGGTTCAGATCAGCGATCGATTTTATTACATAGCGCTGACGAATGAGGAGAGCATCCGAGATTTGCATAAGCTGACAAAGAAACATAACACCACTGCGCACATCGCCAATCTAGGTGAGTTAGAACTGATTTTAGAGGTGGCTTGTAGCCACAGTCTGGCTCATTGCTAAATGTCTTCAGGAAGCCTTGCCATGGACCTGCCGGGAAGTGTAAATGAAAAACGGAAAAGTCGGTTGTCAAAGCTCAAAAAGCGAGCGTTTACAACTTCACAGGATGCGAAACGACACAGTAAGCGGACAGCTGACAGGACGTCAAGTATTGACGCCGTAACCGGTGCTTATGAGCTCAGTTCGGATGATGATATCGCTGACTGTATTTTGTGCCCAGGCATTAGTTGCATAGCGGATGAGTAAGTCTTACGGAGTAAAAAAATAGATTTTTCTGCCAAAAGAAAATATCGGCTTAATTTTTAGCTTATCGGCTTTACGGCTATTTCTGCCCACCGTAAATTTTTAATTCCAGGGTTGTCAAAAGCTACCCGCCGGTCAACGCCTACATTGGCTCCAATCCAACGTTGTGCTACACTTTAAAGGAAAGAAAGAACCATTGTTGCCTGAGGCTGGATGAGGTAGGACAGGAACTAATGAGTATGAAGGATAACTCAATTCATTCCAGCCTTGTGAACACGTTGACTACACCACCGCTACCTCCTACAACTTCCGCAATAAGCCGATTATTGTTGCCGCGGACAAGGCCACTGCCGGACTTTATAACCTCCTCTTGCCATTACGATCATTTTATCGGCCGGTTCACGATCTCAAGCCTATTATTCTGCTCCTCCAACTTGACAACAGTAAAGGCGGGTGGGTTTGGGCACTGTATATTTGAAATTATTCCAAAATTTTTAGCAATCCCAAGCCCAGCGACGCATTTTTGGATGTAATATCGCATTTCCCGGATATTTACTGGATGCAGGGGAAAATTTCGAAGTCAGTTTTAAAGAAATTATTTTTCAAGTGTTAATTGCATAATCACTAAATAATTTTCAGTTTGGACAATCTTCTGCGAGCCGGAGTCAACAATGCCGAGCACTTTATCGTGGTTAAGCAAGCCAATACTGAGCTGGAAGTTCAACTTGCTGATTGTGGCACGATCGTTACTGTCCAGAAAATCCATAGGTAAGCTGTTTGCTGCACTTTTCAAGCATTTTCAGGATGTTTCCAAATCTCAAAATCACAACCGAACTCGTCTCCGAATCCAACATGAGATTCGTTGAATTCGACGCCAATGATCCGTATGCCCTCCAGCAGTCAAAATACGAGAAAAAGGAGAAGAAACGTGGTTCCAGTCTGGCCTTTATGTTCCGACTTCCGTTCGCGAGCGGCAGCGTCTTCTCCGCGCACATGCTGGATCGTCTGTTGTACCAGGCGTTCCTGAAACCGTATTTGTGCGACTTCCTCAAGATTCTACTCGGCATCGACCAGTCCGCTGGTAGTGGGTATCTGGCGTCGGTAAGCAGGGTTTGGCAATGCTAGGCTTTCAAGAAATTGACAAATTCGGCTTCAAACTTTGCTTCAGATCGAAATAACCGAAGACGACATGTGGATCAAGACCTACGGCCGTCTCTTTCAAAAGTTGTGCTCGTCGGTGGCCGACATTCCAATCGGAATCTATCGGACAATCGACGTCAGCCAGCATCAAAACAACGTCACCATCGAAGTGGATGAGGCGGAATTCGAAGAGGAAGAAAGGGACGAAAATAAATCGTTGTTGAATGAAAATAACAAAGGGAATGTGCAGGATCTTGTGAAACAACGAATGAAGTCATTGCAACTCAACGTTACCCAATACAGTGGGTTTTTTTTTAAGTGGAAGTTAGCTGTTGACGTTATTCATACTACTTTATATATACACATAAGTCATCACCTTTCCAGAAGAAACCCTCGATTTCCGACGGAAGATCTCATATGTGATTATCAACCCATCGTTTGATCTGGAGCTCCATGCAGGCGATATTGTCTACGTGATTAGATCCCCAGTCTCCGAAAGCACTAAAACCAAAAAGATCGACCCGAGAGTCGGCCTGAGGAAAAAGGTGCCTAGCCGCGAATTCCCGCGCTCTGGAGATGATAGAAATTCTTCGATGGATCAGTAAAAGCCCATTGAGTTCGATAACATTGTTTTCCCGGTTGTTCTGACGCGTGTACTATACGATTTTACCATTGATCTCATCAATCCAACTTTTCTTTGCAATATGAATGTCAAACCAACTTGTTGAATATAGAGTAATCAGAAATTAAATGAACCGCTTTGCGGTTCTGCGTCGTAAATACGCATGGTATTTGTCTTATATGTTCAACACTCACCCAAAATGGAAATAACAACAAATACGCACTGATCGTATAAAATGTCGCCGCAGACTGCAACATCAAAAACTCCGCAGCTTGCGCCCATAATAGCCTTCACTTTTTTGCTCTCTTCGATTGGAAGTGGTATGCATAAACAGAAATTTTACTGCGTTGTCCAACACAGCTTCTGATTGACCTTTCGTATTCGGATTGATAAAAAATTGACATAAAAACTTCTGCGATCTTCATCCGCAGGACGAAAATTGTTTTCTTTTTTTTGGCAAGCTGAAATTTTCCACGCGTTATCGATTTTTGCCTTCATAAACAGCATCGTGAGTGGTAGAGCTTGAAGAAGTGCAGTTGTTGTTGCAAGTATTGGGCGCGTTTGGACAAAATGTTTGGCCGCCCAGGCATTCGTGAAACTTATTTGAACAGTGCAAAGCCTAGATACCCCAGGGTAAGTTTCTGTTTGATTTCTCTTTTTACTGAATATTTGGCACTCACTGCCTAACTTAAGTTCAGATTTTGGTTTTGTCAAATGCCATGTTTTTTTATATTACCCATGTTTCTAGGGAAGTCCCGAGAGAGACCATTCTCCATCCCGCCGTCGAAGTAGTAGAGAACGAGAGCGAGAATATCGGCATCGAAGTCGCAGTGTCTCACCAACCAGAGTTCGTGTCAGCAATGGAAGAAGGTAAGAATCTTTTTGTCGTTTCTTTTGTGTTTAGGAATAAAGGCGGTGAAGTCGTCTAATATAGTTTAAAAAAGTGCTGTTTTTGGAAGAGCCAAGTTTGCAGATTTCCTTTCCTTTATAAGGCTATTCGATGATGTTTTTTCGAGATCGACCTTTTGATACCTAATTTTAATGTCCATTGTTTCCAATTTTTTGTGGTTTGACTTATGAACTTTAGCCGCTTCTCTCCTGACCGTCGCGGTTCTCCAGATCGTTACCGGTCGTCTTCCAGAGAGGAGAGACGCTCACGTTCCGGTGAACGTCGTCGTTCCGAGGAGAGACGCTCACGTTCCGATGAGCGTCGTCGTTCCGATTCGGAAATGTCGATCTCAGATGGAGAGGAAGATCATCATGGCTTTAGGCGGACATATGATCCCGAGAAGAAGAAGACCATTAAGATAACCGTGAACAGCCATATCCCGCGAGACGAAACTCCGGAACGCACCGGTACCCTTGTTTTTGGACATCGAATCCGAAATGCACCTCCAATTGAGGATAAAAAGCGGAGATCACGATGGGATTCCAATGCTGAAGCGCTGGAAATCCCGGATACAATGGAGATCTTGGCTAGACAAGGTATAATTTGTTCCATTTTATTCTGTTTGCTCTCGATCGAGGCGCATATTGGTTGTTTATGTTGGTTGTTGTTTTATTGGAATGATTCAAGGAATCTCTACTACTCCGTAATCCAGCTGGGTTAAAAAAAACCCTTCTTGATTTAGAGAAATTTCTACTTCTTTTCTTAAAGTTTTTGACGAATTTATTTTGTCCAACGCAAAATGGCGCTTGAGACATCCAAAAAGATCTCATACAGGTTAACTATTATCCAATTTTTATTTTTTTCTACAATTCCAGGTGTCAAAAATCCGACAGAGGCCTTGCAGAAGATCAATGAGTTGCCTTCTATGGAGCAAAGGTAACTTTAGTCATGTTTTGTGTCATTGTCCTTATAATATTATCCTATTTTGATGGTTTAATAAACGATTTTGCTCGAATTTTCAGGTATAAATCTCAAGCGAATGATGACAACGCGGTTCAAGAACAACTGCGGCTTCTGGCCCAGCAAGAGGAGCTGGAGAGGATGACCGTAAATCTACCCCCTTATCTACGGGCACAAGTAAAGAGCAAGCTGGACCCTGCTAGAATTAATATTCCACCACCAACACTCGTCGATCCGAACGCTAGAAAGGAAAAGAAAAGAGAGGAACGGGTTGAGCAACCTCCATTGGCCGCGTCTATTTCAGTTTCCGACATCAAGAAGGTTTCTCAACTCACAATGCCTCCTCCTGGCTTGTTCAACACGCTTCCACCATTTCCTCCGCCAGGCATGGGTGTGCCTCCGCCAGGCATGGGTGTGCCTCCGCCAGCGCTCGGCATGCCACCTCCTTTCCTTCTCCCTCCAGGGGCTCAGCCCATCCCCGGCTTTCCATTAGGACCTCCACCGACCTTATCCATGCCGATGGGTGTCGGATTCCCACCCGTGAGCACAAGTGTTGCACCAATGGGACAACCAATGCTCAACGCCGGCGATATGAAAACCCCAATCATGCAGCCACCGCCAGTAGTCCCACAGCCAGTCTTCATCGACCCCACGGAGAGATTGTTCCAAGCCCGTGCGGAACTCTACAAACGCGATCTCACCCAAATTACGAACATTCCTGCTCTCCTAGAATACTGTAAGAAAGAGTCCATCTTTTATAAATGCTCGATTTTTGGGAAATAAGTTATCAGCTAGCTCCGATTTGAGCCCAAGGATATACAAAAAAGGTACAATTTTGAGTTTTTAGTGTGGTCTCAAGGATTTGATCGTATCCCTCCAGAAGATCCGCCGCTGTTGTTTAACGAAGTCGTCAAGAAACGAGATGGAATTCTCGGAGTTTCCGCTTTATATCAGATTATTTGCTATCAACACCCGGAATTGGAAACTTATTACTGTGGAATGTGCAATCACTGGACAACAGTTTCCGAGATGTTTAACCACCTGACCGCTGATATGCATAGAATGAACTTTTTGGTAAGACTATTGAGAATATAACGTTGACTAAATTTGTCTGGGTGAAATGCAAGATGAGCGCAGACGTTTTAGAGTAAATTAACGAGAAAAACCCGTCAAACTTTTAAGTTGGCATATCATAGCGTGGAGGAACCTTTCTCAAAACAAGCTGAAATAAGTTCTAATTATTAAAGGTTCATTTTCAGTTCCGAAACTACAAAGTCTTCCACCAAAAAGCGCAGGAACATGAGTCTCCAGAGATGCGCAGCAAGTTTCTGCAATTTGTATGCAAAAAAGTCCAGAGTATCGAAGGAAGTGGTGCGGTTGTCAACCGAATGCGATGCATCTTGAATATCGATGATATCCGCCGAATCTGGCCCGATTATCATGAATACGTTGATCATTCATGGAAAGTCATGGCTACTGGTGAGGACTTTTTGGCTTTGTTTAAGTTTGTCCAAAAACTATTATTTTAAATGGTATTTTAGATGATTTCCTAATGGAGACATCGGATAGCCCTCCGAAACGAAATGACCCTACTAAAGTTGAGGTCGTTCCTAAAGAAAAAGATGCCGATCGTCCAAAAAGTCGTGGGGACAACGAAAAGTCTAAAGACAAAGAACGTTCGCGCGAAAAAGACTCTAAGAAAAGCAAAGAAACGGAGAAAAAGTCGTAAGTTTTTTTTTGAGATTTAGTTGCCTTGCGAAGAAAGTTCCGTTGCGTTAAATCAAGGAACAGAGTGAAAAGGTCGAGGTTCTAAAAGAGTTTGTAAAAACATGAGCTCTTGGCCTGAAAATTCGGAAAGTTTTTTTGCTGTGCTTAAAGAAATTACTGTTATTGTTTAGAAGTTCTTCGTCTTCTTCTCACCGTGATTCCCGTGACAAACGCCGCTCTCGTTCTCGAGAACGCCGGCGCAGTCGCGAGCGGCGCTCTCGATCTCCGAGGCGGCTGACTAAATCCCCAGTGAAAGACGAAAGGGACTGGGAGAAAAAGACCAGCCAGTTCTTGGCCCAGCTCGGAGACACTGGGCTGAAATCGGCCCTGCAATCGGTGGAGAAGAATGCTAAAAATGAAATAAAGAAACGATCGAGCGAGGAAGAACAAAAGACGTTTACAAGGAAAGCCCTCGGAGTTTTAATGGAGTTACAGGCCTTCCAAGACAACACCGGGCATGTGGAGAAGAGCATGGTTTATGCGGTAGCCGAAGAGATGGGATTAACAAGAGATGATGTCGACAAGTCTAAGGTCATCCAACAGGGCCTCAAGAACTTCAATATCATCGAGCCAAAGCCAAAAGATGGCCCCAAGGATACGAAAGACATTTTAAGGGATGCTGGTTTGTCGGCCAACGATATGAAGGAATTGCTTAGTAAGATTGGTCAGTCGACCAGCAGAAAGTCTCCGCCAAAGGAATACGACGATGTTTGTTTGGTTTTCCCAACAGCCGACAGCGAAGAAGCCCTTAAGAACAACCCGAATATCAGACGAATAAACGCGCAAATCGAAGAGTTGAAACATGAATTAAATGTGCCAGGAATTTCTGTCAAGAATTCGAATCGAATCAGGAGTACGATTGGAGTTTTACGGAAGAAAATTGAAGCCGAATACGAGAAGCACACCGGAAAAAGTAAAGCGGAACGAAAAATGGAAGCTAAAAATAAGAAGTATACGGAAGAATTGCCTGGATCATGGGGAATTGGCGGAAATTCGTTTGCACCTGGTAAGGAAAGTGTTAGAGATGTTTCTTGATTTTTTTGCAAGAAATTAGAGTGAGAATCGTATAGAGAATAAGGTTTTTTCATTACGTTTAAATTGTTATACAGATACATCACGAAATAAGGGGATTTTTGTTTTTTTTATAAACGTATCTCCCCAAATTTCAGCCCCAGCAGTCCGAGCAGTAGTGGAGAAACCGGGCTGCGATCCGGCCAAGGTCGAACGGGAATGGACCGACTACTACCTCAAAAACCCTGAAAGTATTGGAAAGGAAATCCCCAATGACTACGATGAAGAAGCCTACGACTCCTATTATGGACAGGGGACCTACAAGATCTTTTGCGAAGCCAAGAAACGGGCAGCAATCAACGCCCGCAGGCTATTAGAAAGCAAAAACAACCCCATGTGGTAGAATATGGAGTTCTTTGTTTTGGTATTAAAACGTGTAATAATTTTTTTTTGACTGGACGGTATAATTTTAGGAATTTCGTTTGCTAGGACACATAATTTGGCGTCTTTATCGTGTCATCACCTTTTTTTTATGTCGCACCTTTTTTACTGATAAATTCGCTTATTTTTTGGTTAATATAACGTGTCACTAATTACAAATAAAGAAAATCTCTTATCGATTGTTGTTTTACAGTTTCTTGGTTATCAAATATTATTGAATCATAAATTTGCTGAAAAGTTAATTTTATTCGATCGGAGTATAATTTTTAATGAAAAACCTCTCAAAGTCCAAAAAGAAACCCATATGCTATTACGCTTTTTCCAAAGTGCGGAGACATTTTGTCGTGGGCCGCACCGTGCACAAAACTCAGTCATCGCGAATTTAGTGCGTACGAAAAGAATTTGCGCAGTGCAAAATGTTTCGAAAACGATTTCGACGCGCAACATGCACGGTGGGGTGCGAAAAAGGCCGGAAAATGTCTCCGCACTTTTGAAAAAGCGTAAAAACATTTTTCTAAATTTCGAGCGTAGGTCGACAGTCTCACTACGACATCTGATTTTCGAGTTATGGAAAATCGAATCACGTAACAGCAACCCAAAGTACGGTGCGATTTCAAAAAATTAACGGCAAACTTTCTTAGAATGGTCGGTAGCCACATTTCTTCAAGTTGAAACAGAATTGAACCAGTTTGACGTTTTTTAAAAGAATAAACTTTATTACTCATGTCTACAATATTGAACAAAAAGAGTGGAGCTGAAGATAGAAAAAATTCTGGAAAAGAATGAAAAAGGGTATCCCGTTGGTAAAAGGCACAAAAAACCTTTCTGTGGATCACATTGTGGTGATTTTTACAACTACAAACAAATATGTTCTGGTTGAAAAAAAGATATAAAGACTATAAACGTCGGAAGGGATTGTAAAGTAGTAATTTGCAGCAATAATTTACCCATAATTTCCAAAAACACCCAAAAATTTACAATCTTCTTCCGAAAAAATGAATTTTACAAAAAATATGAATAAAACTGGCGACGCTTGAATAAAATCTGTAAATACTCAACAATCGTGGCTAGAAATTACGGGAAGTTTTAGGAACCCCAAGAGAACCCCTCACATCCTCGTAATACCACCAGATCTTCTCCGATTTAGACCGAGGCGTATCCCTGACGACGGGCACGGGCACGGCCGATCAAGTAGGCGACCAGGACGACGATGACCAACCCAGCGAGGCAAGCTCCGACGATGATTGGGACCAGGTCGGAAGTCTTGGTGTCCAAGTTGCACTGCTCGAAGATCTGGTCTTTAGGGAAGCTGGGCTGAGGGACACGGGCGAACGCGAGAACACGGACCTTCTCGAACTTCACGGTGGCCTTCAGGGCGGGGCCGTTGGACTTCTGAACGAGGTAGAATGGAGACTCCGAGCAGGTGAATCCGTTTTCATCGGAGGCGTCCCAAGCTTCATCGGACTTGTCGAGGACGTACTTGACAGTTTGGTCTGTAAAACAACAACCTGTTAATTGTCCCAAAAAACCCGTCTACAAGGTCTTTTCTGGTAAAGGCCGCCATTCAAGAAACAACATTCAATAGTGACATACCGGTAGAGTTGAGATGGTCCGGAATATAAACGAACAACCCCAAGTTCGAAAGAACGAAGTTCTTTTGTTGTTTTTCATCATGGGCAAATTCAGCAGTCAATTTCCATTGGCGGACTGTTGGAGAAGATCCTTTGATCAAAAAGTCAACGCTGAAAGCTTCACTGGACACATTCTTCTTGACATCAATGCAAGTTCCGCTCACATTCACGCTGGTCTCATCGACCTCGAAGTCAAAGTTAGCGGTCTTGTTCTAAAATCGGACTTTGCAATCTATCAGACAAAATTTAGCTGTAAATCAAGTTTTTTCGCTTACATCAGAGGTTTCGTATTCAATGGTTCCTGTAGCATTGCCTTGGAAGATGATACAGTACTGAGGGTTCTGCTGGGCGTCATCATATGGGATGGCAACATCAAAGGCGTTCAAACCAACGAACAGAGATACTGAAATTTAAATTTTATTTTGCATGAATGGTGGAAATTTTATACACTGCGCAAGACCTTTATGTTTGCAACAGTTTTATGACAGGCTTATAAGCTAAAGCAAGATCTTCCCTCTTCATTTCTAAAATTGAAACATAAACAAGAAAAACTTACGGAAAAGAGTCGAAGCGAAGAGAGATTTCATTATGAATGGATGATTTACACCTTAAAAGACAGCAGTATTAGCATATATTAGTAAAAAAGCACGAGTAAAAACACAATGACACACGTAAAATCCGACAATGTTTACTAAACCAATATAATCTGGCTAAAAAATCGATGACTAATTAGAATCTTTATATGGCTACTCAGCAAATAAAGCTAAAAAATGGGTTTTATATGGGGAGTGAGTAATGCTTCTTGGAAAAGCAGTGCAAAATAGCTATATAAGTAAGAAAAGCAATCTATCACTAATAAAAACAAAAGTCTGCAAAGAAAAGAAAAGCTGAATAGACCCAAACTTCGTCTGTTATTTCCCCTTTCTCTCATGTTTTCGAACGAACTTGTTTTTTGGGGCGCAGCAGTGAAAATTTTTATTCACAAACTGTTTTCAAAGAATTCAATGTTTATACCGCTGTAAACTAAATGATGAATCATTAACACGGATACAAAACTCTCTTTCCAATTCAAAAAAAGGCCTGACGTCTAACCGTAGTCTTCGATGGGGATACAGTCATAATTAGTGAGTAAAATTGAAATTTGTGGCCATTCACACAACATAGTTTCAAACTGAATTAATTCGCTGTAGCAGCCTAATAGCACACTAAGCGATTATCAGCGAAAACAATAACCCAAAAATTTCCCCATCTTCTCGTATCAGAGAATAAAAATCAAAGATAAGACAGAATTTCATCAGCCGCGACCGCAATGTTCGCTATTTCGATACCAACGATAAGAGATACCAAAAGAATGTGCAAAGAATAGTAGCAGAATTCAAAGAGTAACGGGAGCAGAAACAGCGTGCCCGGGGGAAAACAAGATTCGAACGCACATAAAAAGAACGATTGCGCGAAAAACGCCAAATAACACCCACAGAAGACATGCAACCTTCAGATTTGATTGTAATTTCGAACAAAAAGAAGCTCAATTAGAACACTAACTACTTTCATAAAACGGCTACCAAAATAAGAGCGCATCTATTTGGAGATTTTTATATCCTCAATCCACCTGGTTTGACGCTGTTTTCATCGAACATGACCTTCCTTTCCTCGAAGAGCCTCTCAGTTCTCTCGTATAAAACTTCTCTTGTCCTCTGATCGACGAAGTGCAACAAAATTGGACGAAGTGTCACTATTGACTGCCAAAATAACCGGCCGAAAAATCCGGCCGATGTTTTATTTTTAGTCGTAATTCATTGCGAAGCTGGCGGATTATGTCCGTCATACGCCTGGCCAGCAAGTCGCTGATTCGGATATGTGGACCCGAGGCTACCCCGTTCTTGCAAGGAATTGTTACCAATGATATTTTGTAAGTTCTTTTTGTTTGTTTTGGTTTTTAGATAGTACAATCCATATCTGAACCGTTTTTTGTATCCACGGCAACGATTTACTAATGAGGAGTGCGCTTATGCAGGGATCTCACTTCTCAGTATCTTACGGGCAGATTTTTTGGCAAAAATTATATCTAATTGACAAAGTACCAAGTAAAGCATCAATGTTACCTTTGTTTTTGGGATTTAGCGAGTAAACATTTGGATCCTTGCAACTAATTTGCTTTTAATACATATTTATCACTTCTTCTTCTTTTTTATTTATTTCTGACTTTGATTTCTCAATTTCAGCCTGCTAGAAGCCAAGAAAATGATATACTCCTTCATCCTCGGCCCTCGCGGTCGAATAGTCAGCGACCTCTTCATTTATTCGCATGAGCGGGACAACTACTTACTTGAAGTGGACGGATTTAACCGTGAGAGCTTCGTGAAGACACTCACGCTGTACCGTCTCCGAAAGAAGGCTGATATTATACTTGACGAGACCCCCATCAACTTTTCGGAAACTCCTGTGGACGGAGCGTTGGAGGATGCTCGCGCAAAAGGATTTGGATATCGATTGTTAGGAGAAGTTCAAGCATCTACAAGCGAAGAAGACTACGTGGAAAGACGAATGGACTACGGTATTCCAGAGGGTCGGGATGAATTATATGATCAGATACCGTTGAACGTAAATGGAGACATTATGAATGGAATTAGTTTTGATAAAGGCAAGTGCATTTCATTCCTTTTGTTTCAATTTTTAGGTATTATTCGGTTTGAAGAGCCTTCATGAATAATATAAAAATTTCAGGTTGCTACGTTGGCCAAGAACTCATAGCAAGGACACATCATACTGGAGTCATCAGAAAGCGACTAGTACCATTTACAGCCACGGTGGAGAACTGCGAAGGCTTCATTCGCACGCTGGACAATCAACGGAGGGGAAAGGTCATTCGATCAAAAGGTTTCAAAGGAATTGGATTGGTGCACCTGGAGTCGATCAAAGAGCCCTTATTCGTCAAAAAAGAGCCCATCAAACCAAGAATACCTGACTGGTGGCCAGAGGAATTAAGAGATGCAAATTAGGACCAGTTGAGTAGATTTTTGTAGAACCGGTAGAGAAGAATAAATTAATTAGTGTGTAGAAGAATATTTCAAACAAATCCACCAAAAAATTACTCCAGCCAACGTATTAGAACAAATTTATTGAATAGTTTCCTCAAAATTCAACAGATAACAACGGGGTGTGAACATTACATGGTATAACAAATTCGAATAAAAGCCGCCCTTATGCGACATAATGGTATAACTGGGCGTCCTGTTTGTCGCGCGAGACGTATTCTCGGTCGATGAGGGATTCGATTCGTCGTTTCAAGTCGATTGGTTTCGCCGGGAATCGAAGCTGATTGTAGAGTTCTGTGAGGAGAAGATTATGGGCGAGGACTTTGCGGGTCTTCATGATTCGGACGATAGCGGCGTCGATTTGATATTGCCGGTCTTGGTTCACTTGTTCCTCCGTTTGTCGGTGTTCGCTTTCCTAAAGACAGAATAAAATAAAAATAAACAGCCTTACCGTTTCCTTCATCATGACTTGTGAGATTCTGATCCTGTACAGTCGATCGTTGAAGTTCTCGTTGAAAACAAATTCGTCGTCATTTCCAATATCTTTTCCCTTTGGTTCTTTTAACAGCACCCTCATTTTTCCACATGCCAAAGATTGCAACGTCCGTTTTAATTCGCTTTCCTCTATAAAACTAATAACAATCAGCATCAAGTAAAACCACGACAGAATCAATTCAACTTACCAATTTGAGTTGCTTTTTCGATTTCCTTATACGACACCTTCAGTTTCTCGTTGAACTTCAACAACACCAGGGCTTGGAACATTGAGACGTCCAATTCTTTCTTCACCTTCTCCCTGAATGTGGCTTTCAGAATCGCAGAGGCTAAACTGTGCTGCCATTGGAGTTTTCTTCCGTTGTGCTTTGTTGTGTAGAACTTTTCGAACGCCAACTCTTGTTCTTTGAGGGCCATTGGAATTGTGACACTCATCACTGGGTAGTTTGGCCAATGTCCCATGGTCAGGACGGAGACACCGAACTCGATTTGAGATAGTTCAGGATTGTTTTGGGACACGTATTGGCCAAAGTTGTTGGACAATTCCTTGCTGATCTCCATATCCTTGAACATTCCTTCCAATTTCTGCGTGAATTGGGCTCCACATTCTGGAAACGATGCGATCAAACACTTTTCAACCATCTTACCGTTCTTCAGCTTGTAAAGCATCGCTTTTTCCGAGTCCACCGAGGCACTTCGGCCCATTAGAAGTCTTTTGGCCAAGGCTTTCTTGTAGAAAGCTTCGAATACGTCCTTGCCTAAAAACCGAAAAAGAAGGTCATATTTTAGCAACCGTTCCTTGTGCAAAAAAGACCAAATGCTTTCAAAATTTGCCTTTCAACCCACCTTGAATGAATCTAAACAGCAGGATGACCTTATCCATGATGTGGTCAAGTTCATCCTCCGAGCATTCCTTGTTTCCCAGCCTCAGTTTCGAATCCATGTATTTGGCGACGAGTTCGGCTGGTTTGTTCGGCCGTTGATTGATGAAGTAGTCAAAAGCGTCCTTCTCTCCCTGAACAAACTTCTCATTGTTATCGAAACATTCTTGGGTCGTTTTGTCCAGGTCCGCCTTCAGATTTATTAGATCCTGAACTAAGGTCTTCTCGTTCTCCGGGTTCAAAACCATGGCTCTACCGATTTTCTGAAAAAATGGGGAACATAATTGATTGATTTAAAAAGTTTTAATCTACTTTTCCTAGCGTACTTACCTTTATATAATCAGTAAACGCCGTTTTCAAGCTATTGTGGCCAGACTTTACTCGACCAAACAGCTTGTACATCAGACGGAGATCCTCTTTCTTTTTCTGAGCAAGTAGATTTTCAGCACCTAAGATAGACGAAATGAACCCAGTGAAATCATAAAATCTAAAGCTCTAGAAATCCTGACCTTTTTGCAGTATTAACTCCACATTACACTCAATAAAGCAAGTGTCAACCTTGCGTTGTAGTGGCTCCAGAGATCGATAATCCAGGTAGAAGTCGATTCTTTCCGATTCGTCGTTCAGTCGTTTGTCAACATGACGCAAAAATTCTCCAATTTCCAGTTGCTGAATACATTCTTGGCTCTCTTTGTTATAGTAAAGTTCAGTGTCCGAGAGTATTCGAGGCTCCAAAACCTAAAACCCAAATTAATAAAAGATAAAACGCAGACTTACATCTTCGTATATTTTCAAGGCCAAGTACATCCTGCTTAAAGTCTTCAACAAGTCTCTGTCGACCAGATTTCCATCTCTTTCCCGTCGAATGGTGTCCAAAATGAAAGGAACAAGGTTTTCGGACACTTTGATGTTGTCAATGACCAATTTTTTAAACGACGCCAAACCGGCATCCCAAACTGTTTGAATACTCGGGTTTTGTATGACGTACGTGCGGTCGAGGTAGGTGAAGATTCGCTGGACCATGTCCTAAAACCGGTGAAACAAAAAAAGGATCCTCACCAGCTGTTGACAATAGTCGTTCCAGAAAGATTGCATCGCTTTTAAAAACTTCATTCTGTCCGACACTGTAATCTTGTCGACCAAACCTCCCAAACTTGACTTCAAGAAAGTCTCGAAAAGTGCGATTACTTTGTTGTAGACATTATCCGCGTAATCCTGCATGCACAAGGTCTCCACGGCCTTGAAGAGGATCTCAAACGCATCCTTCGTAGTCCGCTTCTCCTGTATTGAGACGATGGCATCGTGAAGAATGCCCCAGTTTTTGTCGAAGGAACTTGTGTTCGGCTCTTGGAACCGCTCTAAACTCGGATAAACCCAAAAAAACCACTCACGTTGAAAACTCTTGATCACCAATCGCTTTGTGGATCTGGCTTGCCCATTCTTCGCCTTTGGATTCACTGGCTGCACGTTCTCGCCGTCGCAGAACTTCTCAAGTGGATCGGCCATTCTCACACGTTTCTTTTCCTAGAAAATATTGTACTTAAACTGGAAAAAAATCTAAATTTCTACCGCTCTCATTACGTAAACTCAAAAAAAAACTCAACAAAAATTACCTTTTCCGGAGCGCCCGAGCGTTGTCGCTTTCTTGTCTCCACTGATTTGCTCTCAGACATAAACAATATCAAACCAAAAAAATACGAGTAAACCTGCGTCTAAAAAGGAAAAATTTAGTAAACTCCTTATCCAACTGTAAATTTGTTGGCCATAAATTGAGCTAAAAGGTACTTCGGACTTCAAAATATTTTTATTTTTCATGAGATCTCGAATGTTGCGTAATGTCCCAGAATCATCGGAATTTCTCGCACGTAGACGAAATGTCAGAGGAATTTTTTCGTTTTTCTTTTTCGTGTTCAACTTGAAGTTTTGGGTCCAAACCGATTGAATCTCGAGGTTTTTGATGGCAGAATTTATCTTTTTTGAATCGTAATTTGATTATTTTTTGTTGATGTTATACTAGGTTTTGTTCACAATTTTTGGAACCTAGGAGGATGGGGATACAGGTACAAAACTATTAATGTTTTGAGTGTATGCTATCTTCAGGAAGATAACTGAAGTTTTAGCCTGTTTTGGACATGCGTAACGTGATTTTTCGCTTTTAAAAATGTTTTGCGACAAACTTTCTTTTACTGTTACCTTTTTTTCAGAATGTTGGCCTTGGGTCGCGTTCGGCCGTATGCGCTGGTTCAGGTGAGCCAGTACAGCACCAACAAACCGGCCAATGTTCCTGACCCCATCCCAAGTTCTGTGAACGTCGCGCAATTCAAGAAGGGACCCGGTGGTCGAGCCAGCTTTTCTGGAAACGTGGTCACTGTCTTTGGTTCGACAGGATTTCTCGGCACATCTGTGGTGAACAGGCTGGCCAAGCATGGAAATCAACTGATTCTTCCTTATCGATGTGATCCTTACTTCATCCGCGAACAAAAGGTTGTGGGCGAATTGGGACAGATCTTGTTCTACCCTTTCGATTTGATGGACGAGGAGAGCATTCGGCGAGCTGTGAAGTATAGTAACGTTGTCGTCAACCTAGTCGGAGCAAAACTGCAGACCAAGTAAGTCTATATTTTTGTTTGTTTTTGATATTTAGGAGAAGAAAGAAAGGGATAAGACTTAGGTCTACCTATCCTGGAATGAACATTGTGTTCGCTATTCAGTCCAGGGCTGGTTCAAAATTATGCATTTCAGCCGCTTCAACCTGTACGATGTCAATGAGAAGGGAGCTCGGCGAATTGCCCGCATTTCTCGCGAGATGGGTGTGGAGAAGCTCGTACATATTTCGGCCCTAAATGCAACCGACAATCCAGTGCCAGCCTTGATCAAAGGAGGTTCCAACTTCCTGAAGTCCAAGTTCCGCGGAGAAGTTGCCGTCCGCGAGGAGTTCCCCGATGCCACTATCATTCGACCATCCGTTTTGTTTGGCGAGAGAGATTCCTTTATCTCTTACTACGTCAGCCGTTACAGGAAGACGTTCTTGGACAATGTTTATCTCTACAAAGCTGGTGAACACACCTACAAGATGCCTGTGTTTGTAAGTTTTTATCAATAAGGTGCTATTACTATGATTTAAGATAAAATGGGAGAACAACTTGTAATTTAAATTGTTTTAGGTTAACGACGTGGCTTTGGGAATCTCCAAGGTCGTGAACGATCCAACAACAGCCGGGAAAACCTACGAATTTGTTGGCCCACATTGTTATAAGCTGGCGGAATTAATGGACTTCATGTATAGAAAAGCTCATTGTTTGAAAAAGTTTGGGTTCTTCTACAGACGGCATGGATTTCCAGATCCCCTGTTCGTCGGCTATCAAATTGGGGCTAATCTTTTCTCCAAGGTCTTCAAAAATCAGCATCCTTTGATCAAAGAATGGATGGAATACGTTGTGAGTTTCATGTTATTTATGTTTTCTTTGTTTCAGGAGACCTTCCTCTTAGAATTTGAAAAAAGTTTAAAAGAAAAGATCGATTTTATTTTAGGAAGGGACCAATGATATCCTCACCGGCGCTCCAACGCTGGTCGATGTCGGAGTAACCCGGCTCACCGAGTTCGAATACATGGGAGCCAGACTGTCGAAGAACCAGTCGTTCATGAAGTTCTTCGAAGAAATGTATGGCGATCTGGAGCCCCCACCACTTCCTCTTCGATCCCCTCCATTAATTAAGGGCCAATTCAATGAGAAGGAGCTGTATGACAACCGCACCCCGCTCAAGTTCTATACATTTGCCCACTCGTACTAGGTTTTTTATCGACTTATAGTTGAGAAATAAATTGTATGAATATCGATGTCGATTTAGGGGTTTAAAAGGCCTTCTAAGCAGAGGTGTAATACTTATTACATGTATTAGAAAAGGCTTGCAACAATAGTGTGCAAAAGAAATTGATTTGAAAAGTTTTGTAACAATTGCGTTTTAATTTCATAAATGATTTGGCAATCTCTGAATACTTATGCCAGCGGCTATCTTATTCTTTGAGAAAACTTCCAGTCCATTTAGACTTTTGCCTCCGAAGAGAAAATAGACAAGTGGAATTAGTTTTTCTCCGAATTTCACAAAAAAAAATTTCAGTGCATAAAAACAGCAAAAGGAGTTTTTATGCACCGAGCTCCGCTCTTTCCTCTCTCTTCCTCTGAAATGAAGCATTCCATCCCGCCGCGCCGAATGGTGCAGGCGGTTGAAAGTCGGTGTGGCAACCGAATAGAGGCGGGATCGCATCCCTGTGCCCTTCGGAATGTCCCGGCCAGTGTTCTCCCACGCGGTTTCCCAGATTCGGGCTGTAAAACACAACTGCTCTGTTGGCAGCGACTCTTCCAATACTGTGGGTCACAAAACATACAGTAAAGGTTGCATCCCCTCCTGAAATACGGAACAAATGCATAAATCCAATTGAGATATCGAAAAACCTTCCGTGGTTCTGTAAGCTCCAGGAAGCTTCACAGTTTTGAAATTTTTTTGCGGTTCAGATTTTTACGTCTGGAATTGCTTGTTCTTATTGCTCGGAGGAAGCTGGCTCAAAACTTTTGATAAGCCAGTAAGCGTTTGTGCGATTAGAAGTTTTAATTATCTACGCTTTTATAACTTTATATCGGATTTGACTTATTTCCATCAACTGGACTCGGAATTAACAAATCCGCATTTGTGATAAATATCGACGAATGGTCCCAAGTCCTCCTTTTCGATCAGCTTCACAAGACGCTCGTCGTCGCTCACCAAGTCGAAGTTCATTTCATAAGCCCCACTGCAAGCTTCCTCGAGAGTGCTAATCGGGGTTGTTAACTCGGCGGCATCGGGTGAGATTGGGCGGCCTAGACTTTGGAAGTACCCCACAAGAAGGGTGCCACTTTCTGGGGTGTTGCAAATCAAAGGCGCGCCAGTGTCTTCCTAAACGGCGAAAGTACCAGGCAAATAAAACGTAGGCTGTTGAATAAAAATTGGGAGAAGAGACTTACAAAGCAAGCCGTATAGTTTTCTTTGACAAGACTCCGATAGAAAATATCGCCACTTCTCGGTTCCATCAATTGGTACAAATCCAAACGGTAGACTTGTTTTTGGCGATAGAAGTTGGAGGCTGAAATTAGTAACAAGAGGTTTTGCGATTCATTGAAATGGAAATACCCACCATCATCCTCAGTCTTGAATCCGAGAAGGTAACATTTGCTCTTCAAAATCTGAGAGATTGGGACATAGAATGTGGAAGAGCTCTTCAAGGATGGCTTCTGGTTTAAACGGAGGACACGTGGAGGCTGCGGAGCTGGCGGACACAACTAAAAATTTCGAATAACATTATTTTGAACTCTTGACGAATCTTTACATCTTCATCTTTCACAAACCTTATCAGTCGGCACGGTGTCAATCCGAAGTACCGCCCATTTCTCAGTCTTCTCGACCAACAATCCATAGAGACGCCGTTTATGTTTCTTGATTAAGGTTATGACGGCGAATTCCTCAAGGCTAAAAGGGAAAAATTAGTGGTTTGAACCAGTTGCAGAATGCTTTCAAATCGTCTCACTCTTTGCTTGTCTCACTGTCCACAACGCAATCAGCGGATGTCAAAACCAAACTGCCCGAAATCAGGGCGCCAGTGCACAGTTTGACACTTTTGTCTGGAAGCTTGGCGACAATCTAGAACATTATGAATTACTGCCTAACACTTGCAACACTTTTCGCAGCAGGGCTGACAAACATACCTTCACCAAATAGCCATGTCTACTCCAGTCCACCGGGTCCCCGTCTAGCACACAACTGACTCCAGCCAGAAGGCCAATCCAGCTCCAGACGGCCAAAGTTCGAGCCAACATTCTCGATTGAATGAAGCGACCGGAAGACGAGGCGTTCACGGGATTTGTCGTGGGTGGAACGACGAGAATTATTCATTTCTCGTCCTAATTTCTTGTTTAAATATAGAAGCAACAGGAAATAGTTTCAAACGCTCTTCTTTCTTGAGCTGGCGTTTGAAGTATGAATAAAATTACGTGAAAATTTTGTTTTGAGAAGACATTTGCGTGGTTTGATCAACGGCGGGCTCTAGAGGTGGTGCTGAAATTGGAAAACTATCAGGCTACTCGCAGAAAAGAGCTCGTGGAAAAAGACTTTCATATTTTCGGGTCGGGTTACGGCCCGGTTTGGCACGATTGCTACCTCCAGGAGGCACCTGTGTTAAACCTCTTGTAGTTGCCGTGCCTTGTTATGTAACGAAAAACTGCCCTTAAACGATGCCAAACGCGGACGATCATTAGAATATTTAAACAGTATTTATTCGAGTAGACGGTAATATTTATCGAATTACTTTTACAACTGTAAAAAAGACCATTGGCAAGAATGGGGCAGGGAGCTTAAACAGAAGAAATCTGACTAAAAAGCGGCAATATTACGACGAAAGAACTGTAAAAAGTACTGTAAGAAGGCAGTATAGTTAAAACATTTTGGCAAGTTTCGATTTCTCGGACAAACCTTGCAAACTTGTTTTGGATGCTCAATTTTTTGGACGAAAAAATTTTCAAAATGTCAGAAACATAAATTGGTCATCAAAAAATGTCTGCAATATTTAGACCGAAGGTGTATGGCAGGAAGAATAATTAGGACGATTACAAAATTATCAGAACAAATTGAGATTACAAAACGATATCGAAATTCGAAGGGTATTACAAAAGAATAGTTCGATAACTGTCTTTAACGGTTCTTGATGCACACTTGACAACGTGACACTCTGGACCTTGAGTTACCGGCCTTCACAGTCTGACTTTGAGGGATCTGCAAAGGATTTGTGTAAGAAAAGTAGAAACTTGGTCTCTCGATTTAAATTCAAACTAGTGTAAAACTGCCTTACCGTAAACTGGTCATTATCATCAATGGTAGTCAACCAGAAACTGAATTTGTTGGCGAAGAAGTGGCAAGTTCCACGACCTCCATTACATTCAATGAATGGAGTTGTGCGGAAGTCTTCCAAGCATGAGCCGGGAGAGCTGAAATAATATTACTTTTATTGAAAGTTATGCTATTTAAAGGTTTTAGCAAAGTCATTAACTACCTCAATGACTGGCCACCGCCTTCGGCACCGGCTCCGGTGTGCATGGCGAACGAGTATCCGATCCACAATGAGCTCCAGCCAGCCGGACAGTTGGGGATTTGGATCGACTGAGAATGGACGGCGATTACGTTGGCTGGAGCCTCACAAACGGAACATCTTGAGATGTAGGGTTCGATCTCTTGCTCGGCAACGGGCATCATTGGTAGAGCCGCTCCGGTGGACAACCAGTATGATTTGTCGTTTCTGGAGGCGTAGTTGCAAACATCGTTAAAGTCGCAGAAGAGGAATGGCATGGTGTTGAAGCGGGGCAAGCAGGACCCGGCATGACCAAGATCCTGACTGTGGGCTTTCTCATTTCCTTCCAAATAGAGCATACTGTACCCGTCCCACATTTTTTGAGTTCCTTGCGGACATTGGGGAATCTGGGTGGTTTGGGAGTGAGTGACGACAATAAATCCGTCACGGTAGGCTGGTCCAGCGGGCCCAGGAGGGCCAAGTCCACCAGGAGGTCCGGGTAAACCGGGTTGTCCTTCTAAACCAGGGAATCCAGGAAGTCCAGGTTGTCCAGCTTCTCCTTTGAGACCGGGCGAGCCTGGGTATCCTGGCTCTCCTTTGGCTCCAGGCAGACCGGGAACTCCTTGTAGTCCGGGAGGGCCATCCAATCCGGGCGATCCTTTTTCTCCACGAAGTCCAGGTGGTCCAGGAGGACCAGGCATGCCCTTCTGACCCGGTTGGGTGAGTGGTGAGGGTCCAGGCTGTCCAGGGAGGCCAGGAGGACCTTCAAGACCAGGAAGACCTTCAGGTCCTGGTAGTCCAGGCAAACCAGAATCTCCTTTTGGTCCTGGGAGACCGGGCTGACCCGGGGCACCATTGAAGCCGGGCTCTCCTTTAGCTCCAGGGAATCCGGGTAATCCAATTTCCCCTTCAAATCTTTATTAGAAAAGTAACGATTTGTCTTACCTTTAGCGCCAGGGATTCCAGGCAATCCAGGTTGTCCAGGTGACCCAGGAAGTCCGGGTTCGCATTGCTCGCCTTTCAGTCCAGGGATTCCAGGAAGTCCAGGAGGTCCAGCTGGTCCGTCCTCTCCTCTCTTTCCAGGGATTCCTGGAATTCCGGGTTCTCCTTTAAGGCCGGGGAATCCAGGTGGTCCACTTTCTCCTTTCAGGCCTGGCTGACCAGGATATCCAGCAGGTCCCTGTTCGCCCTTTGCGCCGGGTATTCCAGGCAAACCTTCCTTTCCAGGGATTCCAGGAAGACCGGGTTCTCCCTTTGCTCCAGGGTATCCAATTCCTAAAGAACGCATATACTTTTTTTGGCAATGAGAACATACCAGGCGGTCCAACGGGTCCAGGTAGACCAGAGTCTCCCTTAGGTCCAGGAAGACCGGGGAGACCATCTTGACCAGGGGCTCCAGGGAAGCCGGAATCTCCTTTCTCCCCTGGGAATCCAGGTTGTCCTGGTAATCCTGGGACTCCAGCATCCCCCTTGATTCCAGGGAAGCCAGGAACACCAGGCTGGCCAACTTCTCCAGGCAGACCAGGCAATCCAGACGTGCCGGGGAAGCCTGAGTCTCCCTTTTCGCCAGGGATTCCGTCAAGTCCACGTTCTCCAGGTAGTCCAGGTAAGCCAGATTGACCTTTTTCTCCAGATACACCGGGTAGTCCAGGGAGGCCGTCTTTTCCTGGTGGGCCAGGAAGTCCGGGGGATCCGGGAAGGCCAGACTGTCCTTTTGGTCCTGGAAGACCAGGAAGTCCAGGTTCTCCAGGCTGACCGGTGATACCAGGGAGACCCTGCAGAAATTTTCATAACTGTTATGTTATAATTCCATAGAATATATCTTTTCATAAAATTGCTTACGGATTCTCCTTTCTGTCCGGGGAATCCAGGTGGTCCTTCAGGTCCGACTGGGCCGGGCAGTCCTTCCCGACCAGGTTTGCCAGGGATGCCAGACAAACCTTTTTCTCCTGGAAGACCGGGTAGGCCATATCCGGGTTGACCAGCTTCTCCTTTGGTTCCAGGGAATCCGGGCAGACCAGGTTGTCCGGGAGGTCCATTGAGACCAGGCGGTCCTGGGAGTCCGGGGTTCCCTTTAAGACCCTCGCGCCCTGGCAGACCATGCTCTCCTTTTTGTCCAGGAAGCCCAGGTAGTCCAGGTTCTCCTTGAGGTCCAGAGGCGCCAGGTTGACCTTCCTGACCAGGCTGACCAGGGAATCCAGGTGCTCCCTTTTCGCCAGGAATACCAGGCAAGCCAGGCAGGCCGTCGTTTCCACGTTCTCCAGGAAGTCCAGGTGCTCCGGGGAAACCAGCATCACCTATAATGCATTCCTCAAAAAAAGTTTTTTATGACTGACCTTTCGGTCCTGGGGTTCCTGGGTAACCGCTGTTTCCTTTTGGTCCAATTGGGCCGGGGAGACCGGGAAGACCGTCTTGACCGGGCGCTCCAGGGAATCCAGAGTCTCCTTTTTGGCCCTCAACTCCAGGAAGACCAGGCAAGCCGGATTCTCCCTTTTCTCCAGGGATTCCAGAGATTCCAGGCGGTCCGACTGGTCCTTGAAGACCTTCCTTTCCAGGGATTCCAGGGAAACCGGGTTCACCTTTGAGTCCAGGGAATCCGGGAGCTCCAGGAGGTCCGTTTAGTCCAGGCAGTCCTTTTTCTCCAGGGATTCCGGGCGTTCCACGAATTCCTTCTGCTCCAGGATGGCCAGGGAGGCCTGGAAGTCCAGCTTCGCCCTTGAGACCGGGGAATCCAGGTGCTCCGGGTGTTCCGGGGATTGTCTGCCCAGGCTCTCCTTTTTCTCCAGGGGCTCCGGGTAATCCGGGTAGTCCACCTTCTCCTTTCGGGCCGGGGAGGCCAGGTAGACCAGGTTGACCAGCAAATCCTTTCTCCCCAGGTATTCCAGGCAATCCATCAGCTCCAGGTAGTCCAGGAAGGCCGGGTTCTCCTTTGGCACCGGGGAATCCTGGTGCTCCAGGTAAGCCAGACTCTCCAGGTTGTCCAGGGAAGCCAGGCTCTCCCTTAGCTCCGGGGATTCCGGGAAGTCCAGGGTGACCTGGCTCTCCAGGTTGAAGCAATTCCTGTGGTGGAGGTGGTCCCATTGGTCCAGGAGGGCCAGAGATACCAGGCGGTCCGGGGTATCCAGAATCTCCTTTTGGTCCTGGAAGTCCAGGCAATCCGGGTTGTCCGTAGCCAGCATCTCCCTTCAATCCGGGCATTCCAGGTAGACCGTCGGATCCTGGTTTGCCAGGGATACCAGGTAATCCAGGTTCTCCCTAAATTGGATAAGGATTTTAATTATTATACGTGACTAACCTTAATTCCGGCGGGTCCAGGTAGTCCAGGCGCTCCAGGAACACCATCTTTTCCTTCCGGGCCAGGAAGTCCAGGCTGACCGGGGAAGCCGGGTTCGCCCTTCATTCCGGGGTAGCCAGGGGGACCAGGACGAAGTGTGAGTTGAGTTGGTTCTCCTTTTTGCCCGGGTAATCCAGGAAGTCCGTCTTTTCCGGGTGGTCCCGGTGGTCCAGTTTGTCCAGGGGGTCCAGGCACTCCATCGTCACCAGAGTCGCCGTGAGCGCCGGGAATTCCGGGCAATCCACGTTCTCCTTGCGGGCCAGGAACTCCGGGGTATCCAGCGTTTCCTTTTTCTCCCTTCGCGCCAGGAGCACATTGCGAGCAGGTACCTCCACGATCTCCTTTATGGCCGGGAAGACCAGGCAGTCCGGGTGCTCCATCGCGTCCATCGTATCCTTTTGGTCCGGGCAATCCGCGGGGTCCTGGGGGTCCGGGAAGTCCATTCAATGAATCTCCAGGGGGCCCTCTTAATCCAGAGAGACCCATTTCTCCCTTGCGGCCGGGAAGCCCATCGAGACCTGGTCGGCCATCTTTTCCCGGTAGGCCAGGAATACTTTGTCCAGGGGTTCCACGAAGACCTGGTTCACCTTTTGGTCCGACGGGGCCTGCGATTCCAGGAGGTCCGGGAACTCCTGGGGCACCGGGAATTCCAGAGTCTCCCTTATCTCCTTTCGGGCCGGGCAGGCCTTCGAGACCAGGTAATCCGGGGAGGCCAGGGCCGCCAGGCAGGCCAGAGGGTCCTGGTGGGCCAGGTTGTCCAGGGTATCCGTCATTTCCAGGGGGTCCGGGGTTTCCAGGGCGCCCTTAATATGTTTTTATCATACATATATATATATATGAAGCTTATAAAAATACGCTTTATTCGATACTTACCGGGTAATCCAGGTGGTCCTGGCGGTCCATCGGAAAACTCGCCACCACCAGGTGGTCCAGGTGGACCTTGGCCTCCTTTTGGTCCGTCGCGTCCGGGAAAGCCTTGATCTCCCTTAGGACCAATGGCTCCGGGTAATCCCGGAATTCCATCAACTCCACGATCACCTTTGAACCCTGGTGGGCCAGGCAGTCCGCCGCGGCCTTCTTTACCCTAAAACATTGTTATTGTCTTGACAGTTACGAACTTACTCGAGGTCCAGCGGGACCTGGCAGACCTTTCTCTCCTTTAATTCCGGGAAATCCAGGTTGGCCGGGAAGACCGCCCATTCCGGGGTAACCACGATCTCCAGCATTTCCAGGCTCTCCCTAAAATTTTATACAGTTGGGATCTGACTTGAAATTTAGTATTGTAGATACGAAAAACAGTAAGTCGGTTTAGACGACATAGAATGCAAATCCAACCTTCTCTCCTTTCTCTCCAGGTGCGCCTTCGGGACCGACAATAACGCCCTTGGCACCGGTCGAAGGAACTGGGCCTGGTGGGCCAGGAGGTCCTTGCGGACCGTAATCTCCCTGAAAACGAAGAACGTAAAAATTAATTACCTTGGAACCTTTTTCTCCTTCCCTTCCGGGTGGCCCCACAATTGAGCCGGATCCAGTAAACTCGCGCGGTCCTGGTGGACCAGGTGGACCAGGCAATCCTAGGTCGCCCTATAAATTGAGCCCAATATGGGATTATTGGAATTTTGAATTTCGTGAATGTGGCTAACAAAACCTTCTGTGGATAAAAGTGGAGCCAACGGAGGCGAATAATGAAAAATAGAATTCTTGTGGATGTGAACAGAGACTGTGATAGTAATAGATACTTTGCTCATGATATGCCAGGAAATAAAAAGTGAGTGCGCGCAGATAGTGCGGTGAAATCCAGCCAAATAACCAGTCAATTGTGGGTGGTTCAACATATATAAAAATTGTAGAGAACTCACCGGGTCTCCCTTAGGTCCAATGCTTCCAATTCCAGGGTTTCCAGGAAGACCTTGTTCTCCAGGAGGTCCTCGTGGGCCAGCTGGTCCAGAATCTCCTCTGTCTCCTTTCTCGCCGGGGTAGCCATCACGTCCTGGAGGACCGGGAAGACCGGGCATTCCGGGCATTCCACCGTCTCCCTAAAATAAACCGTAAGTCTTCCTTCGCAAATTGATCTTTTTTCACAACTGAAATCTAAAGTTACCTTTTCTCCTGGTGCACCAGCATAGCCAATTGCAGGTTCTCCTTTCGCTCCGGGAAGACCTGGTGAGCCAGGAAATCCAGGAAGGCCAGGGGCTCCGGCTGGACCGGGCAGACCAGCCAGACCATCGGTACCATTGCAACCGTCCCAGCCGGGCTGGCCGGGTGGTCCGGGCTCTCCGGGTCGTCCAGATGCTCCGTCATTTCCAGGGAATCCGGGCACGCCGACCGGTCCGCGATCTCCTTTGATACCTTGAGGACCAGGTGGGCCTTGGGCGCCCTTCTGTCCTTTGGGTCCTTGCAGACCTTCGGGTCCGGGAAAACCGCGAGTTCCGGGTGCTCCAGGTGGTCCTTGGGGTCCGGGGGTACCCTAAACGTTGATTTAGTGTTTTTGCAAAAAGTGTGTATCCATTTTCCAAAACTTAGGCTTCAGTTATCCATTAATGATAAATAATTTACAAGTTAGAGAAATGACCGTTGGTCATTCTAACAGTTTCTCTCGTCTGACAAGGTCGCCATCGCTAATCATCTTCTTTCATTTCCCTTTCAAATTTTCCGAAATCCCGGATCGACAACATGTGGCGTTTAGCATAGAAAAAAGAGGAGGCTTTGAGCATAGACAAGGCATACGTCTTTATGGACATGGTTTATAAGTTATGCCTTATAGTCTATGGATCTTAAGGATAAAAAACCGCTCGACGAAAAAATGGAAGAGAATTATTAGAAGATAATGTAGTGTGAAAAGAGTTTTTAATAGAGTTGTTTTGAGGAAAATATGATTAGAACTTACCATTGATCCCTTTTCTCCCACGCAGAAGCAACCTCGTTGTGTACAGTCTCGGCATGTAGCTTGCTGCAATAAGATAACAATCAAGACTAAACAATTTTTTACGCAAATTTTATTTTGTTTCGCTTTTTCCTTGCTATTAGCCCAATATTATTTTTTAATCAGTGAGCTACTTAATTTTTTACTGATTACAGTACTTTCCATCCTTTCAACATCTTAAAAACACCCCGTACTTTTTGTCAAAACCCTTTCCCCGAATTTTATAAATAACTGAAGAAGATCACCCGGGACGGTTGGTGCAGGCAAGAAATACTCGGCCAAGAGAGAGGTCATTAATTTTGTTTAGCGGTGTTCAAGTCGGTTTCTTGGCACATGAAAAAATGCAAGGATGAGTCAGCCTTTCTCTTAACACCAACAGGTGGCGACGGTTACTTGGGCCGGGGTAAAACACCCGAATGTTTGTTCTCGGGCCTTTTTTCCATGAACTTTTTGTAAAGTTCATGGTCTACAGAGGTCATTTGAAGTAACATTGAAACTTCAAAATCCGTTTTGACGAATTTTATTACATAAGGACTTGATAAAAGAGAAGCGCTTTGCTGGAATATTTTTTGAACGATTTCAGTACCGAAAGTGCAAAAGCAACTGTGTTTACAAAAAGGGCGCAAATTCTGTGTTCGAAAACGGGCCAAATCATTTGCATAAAAGAGCCGATATTTTTGTAAGGTCGGAAACGGCGAAGAATGACATCGAATGGCCGGACCACCATTTGATGCAAAAACAGTCTATTGGGAAAGTCAAAAAAAGCGATCAATGTTAAAACAAGACTCACGGATTGTGTTTGCTCGACAACGAAGAACAATAATATTGTGCCTACTAGAGGCCATAGAATCAGGCCGAATCGCCGACGCCTCATCATGGCGCGGCCCTTCCACTAATCAAAGCGTTGAGGTCGCGCCGTCGGTTCGATGGGAATGGCCGGGATTTGTTCTTGAAGCACCCGTAGCTCCCTGTTAAATTACCTGAAATCCGTTCATTGTATAACTACATAGTTGTGTAAAACAAACGGCTAATTTTATCGCGAAATTTCGGTACTGTTGAAATATGAGATATGATGAAAGGATAAGACGGTCATCAATTATTGTTTTTTGTAAACTTGCAATACGTTTTCCTCCAAAAACATTGAAGGAAAAGGAAACGCAACAATAGAACTTTAAGATTAGTGTTTTAAAACGCAACAAATTTTATCCCCTAAAGTCGCGACTCTTTTTTGACCAAAAATCCCATACGCCGTAATCTTAAATCCAGACATAAACAAACCCCAGCGATCGCAAAAAAGAAACTACCGTATCCACTTCTGCAACATAAAATTTCATTGGTCGCGAGGGATTAAGGGGAATTAGGTCCATAAATAGAAAAAGGCAAGAGGAGTGCGAAGGTCAGCGGGCTGGAATCTAGCGAATGGCAAACGGCAAGGACTAAGGAGGCGTTTAAAGAGGTGAAGAATGGAGTTATGAGCACGATTAACTTATTCTAAGTAGTCAATGTGTGTCTTTAAGGAAGTATACTTTAAGAAGAAGAAGCATAGAAAAATTTGAAAAAAATTAACAGGATAAACCAAAGGTAAACTATACAGATGTATGTGGTAGAGACAGCACGTATTAGGTTTTACGCCTATTATCTTAAATTTGTACACGTTAACTAATCTGCAAGCTTGTATTCCTGTTTTCCCCTTGGCGAATATTGAAGAAAATTGGCTACAGTAATCCTCCCATAGTCTTACTTTTTGTTTCACAAGCTTGCAGTGGTGACTTCCTTACTAATTTTCTAGTATTTTTTACCACACACCAGACTTATCAAACGCCCATACGCCCTCATTGCGGACCCCCGCAAAATCGTTGAGAATGTCAGGCCGTGCCTCATCTCCGACAAAACTGTGGCCCTTCCGTCTAGGGAGAGTGTGGTTTCCAAAGAAGGAAGACCAAGGTCCGGGTTAGTGGAATATTTTTTTTTGAGGTGCAAAATCAACGGACCCCGGTCGAAGAATAAAGAGAAGGGTTAAGAGAGGACGTCTGTTTCTTCGTAGGCCAAGCCCCCCAATTTTTTTGCCCCCCTTCTCCACCGCTGATCCGGGCCGATTGTTCGGCGGTTTTTGCCAAAAGCCCCCCGACTTCTCCCGACGGCGCTGGCCTGGTTCCCGGGGCCCCGGATTAAACGCCGGCCCGCGATAAACCCGCAGGGCAAAAGGAAGAGGGATTGGAGTCCCGACTTTTGGAGTCTGATCCAACGAAACCCCAACCTTTGTTAGTTTAGGGACATATTTCCCCTACTAAATCAAGAAACCAGGGCTTTGAAAAATTGGGCATATGACGGTTATGAGTGATTTCGCCGCGAAATATCAATTTAAACCTTGGGCCCAACAAAAATGTTTTCTGTCCAAATAAGGTATAGAGATAGCAAAGCAATTACTATAAGATACAGGCGTGCCTGCATTTTTTTACAAAACAGATTGGCTTGGCAACATATAGGCCAGTTTTACACTGCAGATCAAAGAGAAAAGAAGGCTATTAATCTTCACGCCAAAAGAGATCTCGGCCAGATTTTACGCCCAACCCGGAGGTCAATTTGTCCCCGGTAACGCTTGACAGAGAAACACTACTTGACTATGGAAATTTCTTCAATACACCCATTTTGTTATTGAAATCCTGCGGGAAAAAAGTGAAAGCTTGTTTTTGCCGGACAAATAGATAAATAAAGTCGACGCAGCCATAAAATGAAGCTGACAAATTCCCGACAACATGGGGCTGGAAATAGGAGAAGTTGAGGCCAAACGAGGTTTTCAAAAAGAATTCAAAATTCAAGCAAATTGATAAAACATTTGCATCGTCATACCGGGCTTTTTCAGATGGGGATTTAGCCCTTTCAACCTCCGCATTGCCCACAATCGATCATACTTTACAAATTCATCAAGAAATGCCTGGTCAAAGACTGACGTTCCCTTTCCCTGGCCTCAGGTGTGTCCAGCACCCTTATCCCCCAGGCAGAACTCGGTTCCTGTTCTAGATCAGCGAAAAATTCGACGAAACGAAATAATTCCGGGGCGTGGCCGCAGCGAACTTCTTGACCAGTGAGCGACGAATTCGTGGGCCAAAGGCCGCGATTGTGGCCAGAAGGAAGAGAGACGAGGAAACACTGCATGACTGGCGAGGATGAATGACATTTACAGGTGAAACCAATACGAAAAGCCCACTGTTTTTTCGCTTCTTTTCTCCATTCAGAAGGGCCCGGACCAAAACAGATTCCCGGGCGTCGGATTCATTTTTATTGTCCGCCACTTCGTTTTCGTAAGAAGTTTTTTGGGAGAACAATATAAGAATACAATCAAGGTTGGCGTGATGCAGCGAAAAGGCAACGTCTTGAAACAATACATTCATCTGTACGCACGGGAGATGGTGATCACTGTGGGGAATTGAGAGATGGATTCGAGGCATTAATGACGGAAACGAGAAAGAGTCTCAAACTTAAACTCACAAAACTCAAATTTTCCAAAAACAGAGTTTTCCATTAAAAATCGATAACAACTTTCATGTGAATTATGGATGTTTTACCAACGCACAAAATCCTGACGATTTATTTGGCTTGTCTTATTTTTAAAAGGTCTCATAGACAAAATTTTTAAGTGACTCGATAACTTATCCGAGCCTCTTGAAACCCAATATCGAAGTGAACAGGTATATAGAAGCGAAAATGGGATCCACGACTTACTGAAAGTCCTTCCCAGGAAAAATCCGAACAATTATTTAAAACAGTTTCGGCGTTTACAAAACCCTCCCGTGCAAAAATATTTTTTAACGCTGAACAAAAAAGTGATCGGCCGACGAGGAAGCGGAGCAGAGATTGGCCATTAAGCGATAGGATTGGCATCACCTTTGTGTTATTTTTATCTCCCATCTCTGATGCCCTCCTCGGCCGGCCAGCAGTCTTTTGGGGGGCGAGTTGGGCCGCTAGTCGAAACGAAAAATCGGCCACAATCAACACATTTCCCCGCTTTTGCCGAATATTTTAAGACCATTTGGCAACCTTTTCGCTTTCCCCCTTTTCTCTGATCGTTTTATAACCAACGTATGTAGGGGTGTTCGATTCAAATGTCTGTTGTTTATCACTTCGACCAAGGAGTAAACATGGTTTTCTGTTGCGACGTTGTATGCAAGAGAACATTCTGTTGTCTCTGCATTACAAATCACCCATTTTAGCAAAAACAGGCGTTTTTGAATCGGAAACAAAAACATACTGCCCTTACGACCTTTTTTCATGGAATAAGATGTAATTCGCTAAAAATACCAATGGAATAATAACCTTTGTTATAATATAAATAACCAAAGAAAATTTTAAACGAAAAGCCGTTCGAAACCTTAAGTACCACAACTTCCTCAGAGCAAAAAAATGTCCAAGATAAACTTTCAAACGGCTTTATGACCCCCTCAATCGCCGCAAGTTCAGTCCGAACAGACAGTGGACGTCTGGCCAAGACAAATGCGGCGCCTCACAACCCTTGGCCAACTGACCCATTGGCCTCATTGAAACGGCCAAACTTTTGGGTTCAAGGACGAGATCGAGATCAATATTACGTCATTATGGGGAGTAGTGGTCGGTATGCCGAAGAAGCAGGTCGTCGGCCGGAAGTGGCTGTAATTCAAGGAAGATGCGGCGCAAAGACATTCATACCACTTCTTTCCTTGTCGTAGTCTGAAATATGTGCGTGCATGTTTCATGTCTAATCGTCGAGAATGCCTCGATTTTATCATTTTTAAAACCATTCAGGTTCAACATTTGGGTGTTAAAAATTGCTGAGATTTATAGCTTCCGTAAAGTTCAGTTTTGCGGAAATCAAAGGATAGGAAATGTTTAAAAAGAAGCTACATGCCTTTGCAAGGGGTTTAAAAATTGTTTAGTCACGAATAAACAAAAGTAAAGAAGATGTAGTGTGAAACAATATGACTTGTTTTACATTGATCGAAACAGAACCTTCGCATTGGGCATTTGCGGAATAAGGTTTTTAAACGAAATATCGTTGACAAAAAAATACTTTGAATTAAATGAATAAAAACATCAAAGTTTATAAAAATAATTAATATATTACATATTTTCAGGTCAAGACGAATTTAGGTAGCTATTGCAAATCGTATTCAGCAGTTCTTTTATAAAAACTGTCCCTTTTAATTTCCCATTGGTTTACTTTCCGTTTCCTCTCTTCAAACGCATTGATTCGAATAGCGCAGTCGGTAGCGCGTTTGCTTTTCAATCGAACAGTCTCGGGTTCGAAGCCGGTGAAGACAAATGCCATTCTTCTTGACGAGGAAACCTAATGGAAGTTTGATTAGTCTTTCTGAGGCCTTTTTTTGATTTCACCAACACCTCGGCAAGAACGCATCCATCATTTCTTGCCCCTTTTACAACCTTCTCATCATGTTTTCGGCTTTTCAAACGGGCGTTTGGTTCTTGACCTTCCGACGTTTCGATCTTTAGAATATCAAAGGTTCCCGAGGAAACTTAATTTTCAAGGAAGTTTTTAGTAGCACCAAGTTTACAATAATAGTCTAAAAATAAGGCGTAATCCTAAGCGGGGGTTGTTTTTGTGTCCGAAAAAGATGATTTTGCAGAATTAAGGGATAAAAATTTTGCTTTGGATACGATTATTTATTTTCGCTACTACAGTAGGTTTGTTGCGTCTTCGTGGACAATAGCATTATTGCAGGCGTAGCAAGTCATTCTCTATCTCAATTTGCCATTCCCGGTAAAACAACGTTGCTTCCAGCACGCTTTTTATCCATGACGCCGGCCGGTGTTCGCAAAGAATTTAATCCCATCAAAGCTAATGTCTGAAACTCCGGGATAATTTCTCGCGGCGCATTGTCTCAGGTGTCGACGCACGGCCTTAATCCCCTAATTCATGGCTTCCGAAAAATTCGAGGAAATGTTTTGGCAATTAAGCCAGGAAAAAGCAACGAAATCTTTCGATCTTCAAACCCTAATTGGCGGAATTAACCGTGTTCCGTAAATTAATTTACGGAATTAATATTAGAGTCGAGTCTGATTAATTCCGATAAACTTTGAACGAGGAATATTCAGAAATGCGCGTTGTTCTTGCAAATGGAGACACGACATTAAATTTTAAATTACCATAGGCGTATTTTGAGTAGAAGAGATTTGGAATATTTCTATGGGGAGGCCGTTTTGTGCACTATATTTTTATTACAGGGAGTAATGCAACATTTTGCAATAGTCGTCAATGATTAGTGCACAACAGAATGGGCAAAGTGCGACGCTTACGATTAGTTTTTTCTCAGATTTTAGCGAGCAGAGGCTTCCATAAATCCCTGAATACTTTAGCTGGCACACTGCACACGCAGCCAAGATTTCTTCTGAGTCAAAGTGCACTGTGCTAATCTCAAGTATGCGATAGAAATAACTTGAAATACAATTTCAATTCTCTCCCGTCCTTCTCTAACCGCTTCCTTCAACCGTATTCCCCATATATCATGACAGTCTTTTGTCGACCACGGTATTTATAAATTTTTGAAATCCCGTTGTGTTTGTGATGTCGAAACTGACGCTTAACACAATACTCTCAAAAATTATACCATTTCTTGTTATCAATTCTGGCGAGTCGTTAATTGTAGTCTTTGCAAAAACTTTTGGCGGAAGTATTCGCACATACAAAGTTTGAGCTCGTAAGCCCGTAAATCTGGGCAATACATGCAAAACGAGTCCAACTAATTCGTATAACAGCGCAGTACGTGTGTTAATATTGTTGTCTAGGGGGTCATTGCACAATATTTACTCGTGTTTTACTAAAGATCCCTTAAAATAGACGTCGAAATGACACAAAGTATACTCGGCACACTTCGGATCGGATGTTGGGCAAGCTATTAAAATAACGAGATTAGTAGGCCTTGAAAACTTTCATCCAATATGGTAGGATTTGTTTTTTTTTGGTATCTGAGATATAATACGTGTATTTGTGGATTGTGAGATCATAGTAATGGGTGGCTTACCGTAACCAGATATGTTAAGTGTAAGTTAATACGTCAGTCCGATGACAAACAAGGTATTTAGAAATCTTGTGGTTGCAAATGGCCTTGGAGCTGATCAGCGGTCCACTGCAATGTGAACTAACGACCTTATTTATTGTTTATGCTGTACATTACGTAGATGCTTTTTATTGTTATGGCACTTTTCAGTGCGTCAGACGCACATATTTGGCGGAAAATTTTTTCCAGCTCGAGTATGTTAACCTGAACTTTTAATGTATAAATTCATAGAGACATGACTCTTCCTTTAGCATAAACCAACCTTTTGGACTACCCAGTCAAAAGTTTAACGATTTATTTCCTGAATCAGGAAGCGTACTTTACTCGCAAAGGTCGTACTTAGAGTGAAAACAAATTTTTAGGGCTTGCGAACTTGATTTTTACTTTAATCTTATTAGTTTTTTTTAACAAAGCTGATTACGAAGTGCTGCGAGACCATGTGTGTAGTACCAGTGAGTCCAAAAAATAGTGTCATTTCTCATATATTCTTAACCTTTTAATAAATCACTCCAACCTTCAGTAGTCTTTATTACTCACCAAATGACACTGATCGTTCGCTGTTGCGAAATGTTTTTTACCGCTTTTTCGGCCGATATCTTCCGCTTTTCCGGCGCCGTACGGCCCAACCGAAGCCGATCGGCCATCCGACTAATCCTTTGTCTATGAACGATCCGCTTGATTTTAATATTCAGTGTTTGATCATGGGGCCCCGACTCCGATGGGCGTGACCGATTCATTGTTGTTCTTGGGTGCAACGCGCCCATTCGCAAGGGAGGCGCGTGGTAAAGCGGGGAGTAAATTCCATAAAAACATTGTCAAGCTTTCTGCTCACTCTCCAAAAACAATGAAAGTTCTCGGATTATCCTTGGGAGAGCGAAAAAACAATACAGTAATGAAAATAGAAAGATCTTGAAAGAAAAACTATACAAAAACAGTAAGATGAGAAAATCACCCCTTGGAATTTGGAGACGTTCTAGTGATTGCTGGTCCCTTTTACCAACAAAGCAGAAATCCTAAGATCTTCTCAACTTTATAGCCTAAATCCAGGTTAAGCATTATTGTTCGTCGGGATTCTACGGTATTCACGATTTGACCGTGTAACTATGTCTACACTGGTATTTTTACAAAATTTCGGCGATACTTTCTCCGTATTCAGTTCCTCTATTTCCTTGTGGTTTTCTCTTTTGGGACGATCTTTTTGTCCGCAATCCAAGTCTCTGCGCGCTCTCTCCTCCGCTCCCTGTTCTATCGCATCGAATGGTCGTTCGAAGAGGGGCGCAGAGTTCAAAAACCGTGACGTAGTTGCCCGGGTTGAACGATGATCTTTCGCGATTCGGGGCAAAGTCGAGCGGTCGCCGTTAGAGAAGCAGAGAAGCGGAAGAGAGAGCGCGTCACTCCCCACTCCGCGCGCTGTGCATCGGACGATCAGAGCGACGACGACGCACTGTAAAAGGGGTGGGGAGCTGGTTGGAGCCGACTCAAAGGCGAAAAAGTTCGAAATGGAGGCAAACCCCAATTTCGTCGCCCTCCGGACATGGGGAAAAACAAAATTTATTGTTTTCATGGACTGGACCGGTGGCGCTGTCTTACTCGATCCCCATTTGCGTGTCCGGCCATAGATTATTATAGGCTAGTACAACTTGTGAGCAACTTTAGTAATTTGTGAGGAATCTTTGCACTGGGAACGCCCTCAGATGTGATTAAATGGGGTGTTCTACAGTAGCCTTCAGCGTGATGGATGATTAGAGAATTTTGCAAGTAGTTCTGATAGAAGATAAATATCATGCCAACAACAATTCCTAAATTTGCCTGCTCTGCTTTAGAGTTCACGCGTGTTTCTTTTGCATCTCGTTGATTTATTAGAAGACGTTAAACCAGTTTTCGGCCCTATTGTCTTCAAAATTTAGTGCTAATTCTGAATGAAAGGTGCCTGCCTTCAAATTTTTCTTACTTTTCTCGCCATTACTACTCAAGTTCTTACACAGTAAGCTTCTTGTCATACCATGTTCGCCTTCAACCCGTTTACCTTTCTTAAGACCCGTTCGCAATGTAACGGTGTTGTTTCCGCGATGAAAAACCGCCGAACTTCTCGTATTCCGGGAATGTACGGTAATCGAAACGTGGCAAACAGGATTAAACACCTCTTTCGACTGCGAGATTAATAGACTTTGGAGTCTGCTATAATTAATCGGTTAGCCAGAAATTTAGGTCAAATATGACGAGGACTGGGATTCCTTGTTTTAATTAATTAAAATTAATAGTCAGAAAGTGTAGACGATTAATAAGGAACAACTTTCCAATGACCAAGAATTGAGGTGACATTTTCGAGTTTTCATACTGTAATTTGGCTTTTCCTTGCTTCGTATTCTGCAATATAATTCTACTTTTGACTAGCTTGCTTTTGTAAGTCCTTATTTTTCATGATATTTAATGCCAACAGTACGGAATCTTGCAATAGAACCTTGTTTTTCGAAAACTCTGCACTTTTCTCTGATTTTTGGCTTGTTTATGATCCGATGTCAGTCATTGATACCTGAACCAAACTCGACACCAGTTTAAAGAGCCTTCGTAAAACTAAAACAGCAAATACGCAGTCCGTGTATTTGTCGTCTCTCATTTCTCTTTGGCGATTACTCAGCATTATATTTCGCAACTACCGTAATTTATGTGACAAAGTAATTTTCCAAGAACAGAAGATTATTTCTATGCAAGGATTTGCATTTAGATACTACTGTAGATCGTCTAAAAGTACATAATACATGCGCAAGGCAAATTTTTACTTTTTTATGTCTATCTATATCTGACTTCAATTTAATTATTTCAATCTTTGTGATTTGGGTACAAGAAAAACGTGGAGTTTATGAAAGCATTTGTATATATTGTAGACAAGCAAACAACTCTATGCTTTTGATCCCTTTCTTAATGTTTTTTAAAATTCTCAATCAAGTACACGCCAACGGTTTTGTCGATTAATTTCCTTTCCGTTTCCCCCTTCTAGATTAATGAAGTTTGTCTTTGATTTTAACAAAGACATTTTTAAAAGATCGTGTGGGGAGTTCATCGCCGCGATCAACCCCAACGGGCTTACTGTAGTAATACAAGGGACGTTAAAGTTGGCGGTTGTAAACCCCGTATTCACTAATGCAGTTGAGTATTTGCATACTACCTGGAGAGGTTCAGTTTTATATTTTAGAGCCACTAGTTATTTTAAAAGAGGAACCCTGGAAACAAATTAACCTCCGAGCACATCAAACTGTAGTTTTCGACTGTTTAGCCCTCTTCTCCAATGCTTCAGTAAAAGTCGTCTAATCGACAAAGTGAGTTGTTCCTCGAAAGTCTTTTGAAAAACCTTTATCCAGCGATTGTGTTACAAATATCTCCTTATATTAGCAATCGCCCCATAACATTTTAATCTATGCAATAGTTCCTTAAAGCGCCAGAATGCTAGTTGAATTTGATCGGTTTTGTTTATAGAGGCAAGAAAGTACACTTTAGACATCAAAAACTACCTGTCTGTACCCATATAAAACGAAGCGAATGGTGGCCTTTGATCTCGGGACGTAAATTTCTCAACTTCGGTCTGTGAGCTCTTTAAAAGTGTTTTCAGACGGCTGGAACTTTGAAGTGCTGATTTTTTGCCTTTCCTCCCAAAAGTAGGAAAAGCAAAAAATTAAATCTTATTTATCGTTTGAATACAGTAAAGTCTGGAATATCGGATGCACGTGTAGAAGATAACTGCAGATACTTTACGATAATTTCAATATTTATTTTTGAGGTCTAACTGAGTGCGGTAAAATTTCTGCACGGAACGATGGGAACTTAAACGAAGTAAGACATATATCTTTGGATTAATATTGCACCATTCCTTTTCGTACACCCTTCTGAATTGTGCCTGTGCATTTGTAAATGGACATGTCTTGTAAGCTCATCCTTCCAGGTTCTTTTTGAATTGGTTAAGTTTTAGTGGCATTACTGTATCGTTGTTATGAAGGATTGACATTTACGAAACTGCCTCTCGATTTTCAGGCAAGTTTTGCGTCTTGATTCCAATTATTTTCCCCTTTGAGCAAACATCCCCTTAATTACATCAGTTAATCCTCAAAATACGTCTACCGATCCCTTCATGCCAAGTAAGTGACTAATCTGTTTACTAGTATGTTTTCCCTCCCATGTCTACATCTCTCTAAATTTACACTCTACCGTAACCCTTATCCCGACGCTCTCTCCTCTCTTCATGATGCAAAGATTAACCCAGTTCCAAGAAGGCCGGGCTCAAGTGTTTGGCCCAACCCCTCTAATCTCAACATGGTCGTATGTACATTTTTGTGAGATTATGTAGAATTGATTGGTCGTGTTTTCTCGGAATGGCATGCGATTTGCGTCGCAATTTGGGTGCTTAATAAAGCAGCTTGGTCGACGCTGTGAGATCAGTATCGGGCGGGATTTGATTAGTACACGGAGGGATATACGTCAGAAATTGGTCGATGAATTCCTGTCTGAGAGACTCGCAAAGTGCTTAAAAACGGCCTATGAGCATTTTCAAGCTTCCCCGATTTATGCATTTATGTCTCCGATTCAGAACTCTTGCACTCTTATGCCCTCACCTGAGCAATGTTTTCCCGACCTCAGTGATTCGAGTTCAAACTGACGCCATTTCTTTTGTTTCTCCTTTTTATCCGCCTCCGTCCAAAGACCCTCAGGCATTTTTCGCGAGCCTAAATTTAGCGCCGACCTGCAAATCGATCCCGGAATGCAGGTTGACATCACCGTTCGGGCCACCTGACCCAGAGGGTCGGGTGCGGCCCAAAGGGCGGGCGAACTCGGGCCGCGGATCGGCTTTTGATTTTTGGCATTTGGAATTCCAACGGGATCGTGCTGTCATGAGAATACGGTCTTCCCTCGAGTTGAGCGTTGTTTTTGTTGTAAGAACATAGTTTAAGCGTTAGCAAAGTGGAGATAGCGTAAGACGAATAATGGGCATTAGGCATAATAGTGTGTTCTATGTTGTCTACCAAACAAAAACAAGCTATAAAATATTTTCATGCCACTTCTCTTGCATCCAGCCAAAGCCTCGCAGGAATTGGGAAATCTTCTTCAAATACTTTTGTAAAGGCTTTAACACTTAAAATTTAGATGTCCATTAATTTATATGTATTTTATCGCAGTCATAATCGATTTTTGCGGTTTTTGCTTTCTTTCAACCTCCATTTGGTTACCGTACCTGCAAATCGTTTCGTACAATTCCCGTAATTCGAATTGCGTGCCCCCATGATTTTCGTGCCTCTGCCGGCATTTCGGATTCACAAGGAGTTGCTGAAAGAACATTTCCCGTAATGTTTAGACTTTTAGCGAGTATAATTCGTTTCTTTTTCACTTAAACTTTTACACTTCCTCATTGCGAAAAGTGTAATGCATAATGGGCGTACGAAAGGGTCTGTTTACGGTTACAATACGTGAATTTCTGCTTGAAAAATGGCCTGCTTTGGGATTCAAAGGCGTAGAGTGTTATGGGTGTTGTACTACGCCCTATGGGCATTAGTCACTTGCAGACTAATTGCATGTGCAACTGTAGCCCGATTTTTGCATTTTTGGGCCGGTATTTGGATCCTCATGGTTGATGGATTCTGAATGTTGACTTAGCATTATGATGCTTTGAAAGGAACGTCTGAATTACGGTGTGTAACCAGGCAAGGAAAATTGGTACATATCTCTAAGGCAGCTTTTTATGCAATCATGGTTCTTCGTAAACTACGAAATCCTTGTCCAAAATTGGCAGTTCTTTCATCTTTGAGGCGCCATTCCATCCCACTCGTTATAACGCCGCAGTTTTTAGCCTACTACAACCTTCATTCCGCCACTTACTTGTTGTTCCTGTTTTCAATTAATTTTCCCGAAATCTTGTGTTTTGTCCCAAAATCTTTGTACTTCTACGGGATGTGTCTCTGGTGCACAAGAGACTGTGGCATTACGAAAGGTTGAAAATGGTGTTATAAGTTAATGGTATTACAAATGTGTCGTATTTATTTCTACTTCAATATGAGAAATTGTTGTCCGCAAAAATTTCGGAAATTCCATGGGATTATTAATTACAAATCCGTTCGTGAAAAGACCTTTTCCTCGTTTTCAAAGATTCTCTCCGGCTTTCTTTTATCCATATAACCTTACGCAGTTCATCTTGCCTATTACACTGTATTTGATTTTATATATTTTACAATCCGCGTCTTCCTCTCAGCGGTAGCTTTGTCATTTTGAAACTCCCTCCGCATCACACCTTGTGTATACTTACAACTTTCTACTCTCGCCATCTTTTTGCAAATTACTGTACGGGGCCTGCGGCGTTATTTTGGGACTCCCTTATTTGTTCTCCGAATTCGAGGTTGGCCTAATTAACTTCCGTATTTAATAAGTTTTTGGAAGTGCGGCTTCTTTTTTCGGGGCCGCACGGCGGAATGTTTTTTCGGGCTTTGGTCTTTGGAACCTAGGTCTGACTTTTTAGAACTAGAACTTGCATAACTTTATTGTTTTAAGAGACGTGTTATATGTATAATACGCTTAATTTTTTACTGCTTTCGCGGAAATTTACAGCAGTAAAATTGGCTGCGTTTTTTAGATTTGATATTTGCAGATGTTCCAAACTCAAGCCAGTCCAGCCGAGCCGAAGAGCGAGTCGCCGTTTTCCTGTGTGGATCTGTGCGTGGTTTGCGGTGATAAGGCGATCGGAAAACATTATGGAGCTACAAGTTGCAACGGGTGCAAGGGATTCTTCAGACGGAGGTAAGACTGGTTTTCATACTTGTCGATTTTTTTGTTCTGAAATAGCTCTCCTTTATGCCAAATTTTAACCTATTTCCGGTCTTTTTCTCTTCCCTCAACATGCAAACTTAACGTCCCACGTTTTCCCAATTTTTTATCGCAACCCCTAAAAAAGTTGTACTCCCTAAAGCGAAGGCTATTTGTCGAAGCCCCAGGTCATCGGAACGCACGTTGCAGCCGAAAGAGCGACCGTTTTCCGTGACGTAATCTCGCCGATTGAACTTTCCTCTTTTCTGTCTCTTCTCTGGTTGCCCTCCTCGCGCAGCGCGATCTTTGGCGAACGTTTTTGAAACGTTTGTTGACAAATTGTTCAAGGTTCCGCAAATAAATGGATGGGGGTTACGGTAGGAACGGGGCGAGTGAGTAAATACGGAAGATTCTTGAGAATTGCAGGGATTGGGAAAATTGCCAAAATGCCATGCTATTCACAAATTTTAAAATAAAGGTGCCTTCGGATCAATTAGACAAGTAATCCTCATATATCCTTAATCAGCTAATTTAACAAGATCACGAGAAGATTGTGAAATCCTTGAAAAGAATACCTCAAAGAACAGGATAGCCACTTGTTGGGCAAATTTCTGAGCCATGCTTACAGAAAACACACAACCTTTAGTTTCTAGCAAAGTTATCAAACGTCGTTTAACTTTCGGAAAGTTACGCGATTTATAATAAAATTACCAGCACTTCTCAGGAATGAATATGCTTTCTTGAAATACTTCTATTTTTACTACCCTCTCACCTAATGCCTTGAAAAATTTCAGCGTTTGGCAGAACCTCCAATACACCTGCCGTTTCAACAAACAATGCAAAGTGGACAAGGATCATCGTAATGCATGCCGCTACTGTCGTTTCCAGAAATGCCTTGCCGATGGCATGAAGCCGGAGGCAATTCAGAACGAGCGAGATCGCATTGGCTCCACCAAGAGGAGTCGCAAGCGGACGTTGCCAAGTCTTGAATCCGGTTCGCCCGAACTCTTCCACGGCACCGTCGGTTCGCCGCTGGACGAACGCAACAGCGACACCGATGACGCCTCGACTTCGTCGGCATCGTTAAGTCAAGGCAAGCAATTGGATGAAAATTGGAGAAATTTAATGGAGAATCTGCAAAGCATAGAGCAAAAGGTTTCGGTCAATCATAAAGAGAAGCTGGGCAACTTTAATGTGAGACAACTCGGAATTCAGGTAGGAAAATCGAAGATCTACTGTCAGTGAAGACAAAGTTCATCGATCCAAACATTTCTCAATGCGCTTTTTCAGGCTATAATTGACTGGTCCAACATGCTGCAGCCGCTTGCTGATCTCCCCTTCAACGACCGAGTGCAGATCCTGAAGGCCAGCACAAATGCATTTGCTCTCCTCACCGTTCTTCAGCGCTCTCAAAACTCGAATCATCTCATTTTGCCCGACAATTCTGCTCTTTCGTTGTCAGCATTATACTCCAACGAAGTTTCCAGCATCATCAACCGCATTATGGACGAACTCCTGGCCCCACTGAGACGGATGAGCGTGGAACAAATTGAGTTCTCCGTTCTCAAATCGCTGGTCCTTCTTCAAAGCGATTTGTCCGGCCTCAGTGTAATGTCCAGAGACCGGGTTCGGGAAGCGAGAGATCAGATTAGCCGTGCAGTCTTCACGTATTTATCGACCAAACTCAGCCCGATTGATGCTTCACTCCGTCTCACAAACCTTCTTCTGACCATCCCATCAATATTCAACATCGCCAATGCAGTGAACGAGAACTCTCAATTGGCAGCGCTGTTTGGGCTCAGCGCCGCGGTCGCAAATTTGCCAGAGGGCGAGCTGTTTAAGAAAGATGGCAACCCAAGTGAATTGTTCAGCAATGAAGTTTTGTTGGCTGCGCAGATCCTGGCCACCCAACGTCAAACGCAAAGTTTTGGGGCTGTTAGCGCGGCGAGCTCGTTGATTACAACTACTGCTGCCAGTGGGTTGAATATTGGAGACTTGCCGGTATGTTTTCTTCTTCCAGCCCCAAAGCAAAAGCCTTATATTAAGTTTTTAAAGTAATCAAATTTGTTTCAGATTTTCTCCGCTCCACAGACTCAGCTCCAATTCTCAGATATCAACTCGATGAAGAACTTTCTCAACTAAACGCCCCATGACTTCTACCACACTACCATCAATATTTTTTAGGCACACTACTCATCACATTCGACCAAAAAAATTTATGCAAATTTGTTGTTGAAAACTTTCCCGGTGTCTCATTGTACATACCAATCCAGTAGTTGTAGCTCTTATAGTATTTCTTTCACTTTATGCATTGTTGTTTTTACCAGAACATATTTATTGGTCTACCATATCCAGATGTAATCGGCAATTGTATCATGGTATTTCGTAGAATCTTGTGAATATTTGAATAAAGACCCTAATAAATAAAGATGAAGACATCTTGCAAGCTGCAGACCTGCTAAATTTATTCGCGTAATGGCCTGTATACAATTTTGTCGGATTTTTAGTGGTCGTATACACTTTCTCCCCATAATTTACTTGTATCACATGAAATGTTTTAGTTGAGAAAGCCATGGCTTACGTTTTTCAATCCTTGGTGCTTGCGCAAATCACGACAACTCCTTTGTTGTTCTGACCATGGCATTCTTGATGATTTCTTCGAGAACTCGGACAACAAAAAGCAGGCCATGGTGTGTGAGGATCGGATAAGTCTTTATTGGCGGATAAAGACTTATCCGATTATCGTAATTCTTGCATCGATTTATGAGCAGTTTCGAAAAAATTTTCTTACCAAAATGATTGACTACTCAAAAGAACGTTTATTTACAAGATAGAATCTCGGAAGTGTTGGACGATATTTACAAACAAACAAAAAAGTGAAAGATCAATAGCACCGGAATGTTGACTGGATTGTAAAGCGGTAATATCTGTTTTTGAAAGATCACAGAATCCCTGAGAATGAAAAATCTAAAGGCAAACTAATGCCACCTGAGTAGTATGAACAATGATATTGCTGTGGATATTAATGGTGCTAAATGGCCAGAGGCAGATTTCCATTTTTGCTCCAAAAGCTGTATCTTCACATCTTCCAAGGCTTGATTTGTGTTGTCGTCGCAATTACTGTAGGCACTGCCTTCGAACTGAAAACCTAACGTTGTTTGCACAAATGCTTCTTCATACCACACAAAGGTCAATGAAAATTGCAACTCACACTGTCTTCGTCATCTGGATTTGGGTTCAGCTCTTCAAGGCCGCTCGCTTCAACCTCCGAAGCCTTTGCTGCCTTACCGTCATAAATGTTGAGCAGTTGGACTCGAAGAGAATGCAATGTCATCCGTTCATCAATGAAGGTGGCTAGAACAGGGGATACAATAATTTAACGGGCAATTACCTTTGCTTAAGTTCATTTGCATATCTCTGAATTCCGGGTTATTTTTTTGGTGAAAGATTCCGCTAGGAACTACTGGTTTCCGATAAGAACCGACAGTTTGACCGTTCCAACACTGCTCTTCAGAACCTTGGGCCACTTGTCCATCGGCGCAAATAGCAGTGGGCAGAAGACGCCAGGCGCCTTTCATCAAGATCAGCTGAAAAGGGTAGCATTTTTATTAATAATTTTATAAAACAATAGCTTCGTTAAGTTGCGCAAGTATTTAGGATATTTCCGCTGTAAATTTAACCCGAACTTCGCCAAAGCATAACCTCCATCGGCTTAACAAAATCTTACCCTGTCATTAAACCTAGCCATGTCCTTCTTGAGTGCGTCTCCTTTCCTGTACAGCCTGTCCAAGCTTTCGCTCAGCCAATTTACATTGTTCGCGGAAGTCTCGGAGTTCATCACAATCGGTCGATCGGTCAGAACGTTTTCTTCGGCGTTCCTTTTGAATCTGAGCGTCGGCTCAAAACATTGAAACAGAATACGATTCGAAATAGTATTTCCACGTTCTTGAAACAACATTATAGCCTCCGAAATTTGGATCGGAATCGGAGCCAGCACGTGGTATGCATTGCTGGCGGATTTTAAACGATTGGAGAGAAGTTGAAGGGTGCCTAAAACATTTTTTTGAAGGAGTCTCTATCAACCTTATAAAAAATTTCTGATCTAAAACATGTTCTAGTTAATGTAATATTCGCATTAAAGCACATAGCTTGTTGATTAATCTAAATGCATTTTTCTTCGATTTACAGCGTTCTTACACACTTATATATTGGTACCTAAAAGGGCGCCGAAACTCAAATTGCGCAATAATCTGTGTCGGCGCTTCCGTGGAGATGGATAAGACGAAACAAATATAAAAACAGGCTGATCTGTCCTTTTGTAATTACCGGGCGACGACCTCTCTGCTGGAGACTCGAAGAGGAAAAAAACTACGGGCATATAATTATGATTTACACTAAAGCCGAGGGTATGCGCTGATTAGAGAGTACGCAAAGGTCATGAATGTCAACAAATTGCAGAAACGACAAAGCAGAGAATTGGACAGGTAGCTCTAAAATCTCAAAGATTAATCGCACTCACCCATCAATCCAGTCCATTGAGGTTCAATCTCCGCAATCTCCGCAAAACATCCATTTAGCACATTCAAACAATAACCCATACAAGGCTTCGCTTCCGGGCCAGCCCCGGAACAAACATGACATTGTCGCATGGCAATCAGCTTGCTTACACATTCCTTTTGCAGCACCATTTTATCACTGATCCGTATCAACAACTCTGAAGCCTTCTCCAGCGAACTGGTAACAAACTTCCAACCCAAAAACATGCGCTCCAAAATGATCGCCAGCTTGGCTGGAATCTGGCCAAATGGCTTGAGTTGGCTTTGCAACCGGGCCATGCAATGGCGCTCGGCATTTGAGACATCTCGCATGGGATTCATCAGGCTGAATTCGGTAAGGAAAACTTTCCGAAAAAGTGACCCAAGAGCTGACTTGAGGCTGGCGGAAGAGTCATCAACAGCAAATTGTTCATCAATTTCGTCGAAAAAATCGGCAAAGACCTAGAATTTGACACTTGAGTAATCATCGCCGGAATTAAAACGCTTTTTCGTATGTATAGTCTAACTGAATTTTCTTTAAAACCCCTCTTAAAGTCATTCATAAGCTCCTATTGGGTCAAATCAAATATGAAATCGGATCCGGCGGTTTGAATTTCTCTAATACCGGCACTTATTAGGCGCTCTCAACTTCGCTCAAGGACAGGGTGTGGCCTTGAGGGGCCAAGCGGATACGGAAAAATTAAAAGTCCGGCGAATAATTGAACCCAACTGTGAAAATAAAGAGAGTACAGGACAAATCTATCGTATTGGACTAGACCTTTAAAAAGCACTACTTGGCTTCAACATAACTCTAAAAAATTACGCGTCCAACGAGCCGGAAACCGATCGTTGAATCAAATCTTTTCAAAAACTTTTTACAGACTAACCTTGGCGTTGTCGCGATAAAACGAGCCATAAGTTTGCTGAAACATTCGGTCCAGCTGGCGTTCCGTGCTCCTCAGTGCGTCGCGAAAGTGGTCTAAAAACATGGAGAATTAGTTTTTGCGGTTAATGAGCCAAATCAAAAGAACATTATTCTCAGATGAGTTAAAAGCTAAACAAATTCGTAAATCAAAGTTTTCTCATTAATAAAAAAAACTTTATAAGGCAGATTCTGGCCTAGCGATTACAACACCAGTCAATTTTTGAACTGTATGTGATGAGCGTGTTCATCGCTCAACTTACTTCGAAAAATCCTCGCAAATTCGTCGAGGGTGCCTCTCATGGTGACAACATGGGACTGCACAAACTGCTCAATCTTTTGTCGAGCGAATCCTTCCATTTCGGCTTCGATTTTGGGTGTGCAACAAGAATATAGGCCGTTGAACGGGCAATGTGTGAGATTTTGAGCTAAAAATGGTTGATATTTGGAAATCCAACAAGTGATTAGTTATCACTTGATAACGCATAAAACGGCATAGAATGTTGGAAAAAGGCAGAAGGACTTTTATAAAATAGTCAGAAGCTTTAAACTAACCAATTTGTGGCTCATCCGGCATATTTCTCAGATCGTATGGCGTCTGTTTCATAAATGCGCATGTGGATTGGCACTGACAACATTCGGCCGAAAATATGACCAGAAGGCAGAGTTTGAGGACCAGTCCGGGAGGACGCATCGCTGAAATTAGTCCGTATGAACCAATAAAATGACATGAGGAAAAAAGATTGGCCCCAAACTAGAAAATGCTCTTCAACGGCGATGGCATTTTCATTTTTATCAATGGGACGGACAATTACGCGCAATATGGTATCAAAACATTTGGACAAATTATCAGTGCGTCTAGCCAAGGTGAGTTTATGTATTATCATAAACGAGGAGAGAGGATTGATCGGTTCATCCGTCTTCTTGCAATAAGATTTTTGGGGACTATAAGACTTGGAAGCCTCAAAAGTAAAAACTATCAACCTCTCCTCGACTAATCCATCAAATTACGAGCATGTTCATCTCTCGATTAATGGCAACGATAAGTGGGAGCTCGCGGTAAATTAAGGTTGAAGAGCGAAGGAAAATACGCTATATGGCTTTTTGTTTGCACAAAATTAGCATAAAGTTGGATGACCGTCGGTAAGATGAGTTTTGGTGAAGGGGTGTGCGGACGCAAGGTAAGCAAGTCAAGGGATAATTGAAGGAGATCCGTGTAAATTTTAATACGGGAATTTGAAAAGCTGTGCTATTCGAAAAAAGGGATGAAGATTAGAATCAATCTATCAAAGCTGAAAGCGTCATAGAAATTTGAGCAATGCAAAATTAAGTGCTATTAAATCACGCTGGATGTGCGCATTGTTTCCCCACAATTAATACTTACTTGCCTTCGTCCGAAGTAAAGTATCAGGAATCTCTAAGCCCATAAAGAGGAAACGTTAACCTATCAGCGCCATAAAACTATCCTATCCGCTTTGTCGGTATTCGCAGGTAAAACGTCGTAAACAATTTTAAGGCCCAATTTAAATTATGATGACTCAAAAGAGAGCAATAAAAATTAGAAGAAATAAAGTTCCGGAGGTTAAGCGAATAAAAAACAAGTACTAGAATAATTACTAAAGTTTGCCACAAGTGCTGGAATACAAGCAAGTATGCAGAGAAGAGAAAGCATTAAAAGAAATTTTGGTTTGAAAAACTTTTTAGCTCGAGTAAATCTACAAAATTCGGCAATTTTAACATTTCGTTCAACTAAAAATCTCATTTCCAGCAATAATTAATTACAAATTAACCAAAAAATGGACCCCAATTTCCATAAGAAAAGTCGGAATGCGAAAAAAGGTCGGCAGTCGTCTTTGGCGTCTCGGATCCCGCCGAAACAGTCATTTTTGTGTCACCATCGGAGGGCGAGTGGATCGCGAGTGTTTTGTCGGCACTTCCTTTTGGCCGTCCAGGGGAGTAATCAACAAAACGTAGCGCGTTCATTTTTTGCTGGGAGCTTGAGGTGGATAAGGCGAAAATGGAAAAGGATCATGAATATGAGAAAAAGGGATAAAAGTAGGAAAGGATTTGCAAATGCTAAAAGTTTTTCGATTCGTCTAATAATTTCATAAAGTAATAAAGGTCCTCTAACGATAAGATCCACATTATTTGACGATCCATTCCAAGCAATATAAAGCTATGAAATTACAAAAAGTAGCCGTTGCAAAAAAAGAAAACCCTAAAATCGCCAAGTGTCCTCGCGTAGGTTTGCCGCTGACCATATCGAAACGCAATGGCCAAGCCCCATATACATATGTATATGCAAAGAGGAAAACACGAAAATAAATAAAACAAATTTTGAAGCAAAATTACACCGGTCAGTAAAAGACTACTGCTAATTTAGTAGTCAAAGTAATACAGTTTCTTCCCACAAACCGCACAACAAAAAGGAGCCTCCAAAACAACAGAAAATCTAGGAACTAGAATATTTATCATTTTTACAACATAACTTGAACTATTCACTTCAAAACCTGACAAAAACAGTCCCTTGGACATTCTGGTACATGTAAGGTAAGATTATTTGATTTTAACTTGCTTGCAAACCCGCCGCTAATCAAAAATATGGGCTCCCAACTTCAAATCACCGTAACTTTGCGCTTTCCTAGATTGCTCCCGTTCCCGAAAAAGATCAAAGACAAAATTTTTGTCTGTCAGCCGGAAATCGTCGCAACAAAGACGTAGCGAAAATTTTAACGGATTTTCCCAGTTTGGAACAAATTAGGGAAGGGAGGGAGGTAATGTTGCGGGCGAAGGACGAAATCATCGCTTGGACAAGGTCGAGCGAGGGAATCGCATGAAAAAATGATTATTCTGCAACGATTTGGTTATCAACAACGATTTAGGTGAGCAGCATTCGACATTGTGATTAAAAGGCCCACAAATACCTTATGATATCCTCCGATGATACGGCTAGCCTTGTCGACAATTGTATCGCGCACCTGCGAAACCTCCTTGAGCTAATCGAGGGGACTGAGGATGAGATGAATGAGCAATTTACGCCCACCTTGCAGTCCACTAAAATGCACCCGGCCTTCGATTATTGTGGGCGCGCGAAGTTAAGCCGATTGAAAAGGCAATTCAGATGTTTGCGCAACGTTGCAATTTCCGCACTCTACACTAACATTTGGGGGACCCGTAGGTTGAGGAAAGAATGTGCGGCGGGAAACACTATGTACGATTGGCTTGCGAGAATAATAAAACGATACTGCTGAGTATCAATAGAATACAACGAGATTGTAATTCTGCTTTTCGCCGCGCAAAAGCAACAGAACAGTCAGTCAGTCAGTCGTCTTAAGTGACTTTGCTCCGAAGCAAATCGATCGACCTTCATTTCAAAACAAAGAATCCGGAATTTACCACAAATTGGCCGTGAAATTCGTTCGTTCGAAAGTTGAAAAATGAACTGCCGCCGCAAAGAGGCGATTTCACGCAAATTTGTCTTCCAAGGCGGCGGAAAACAACACAAACTGGCCACAGAAGAAGTGAAAAATTACATATGTATTAAGCTATCGATAGAGGGTAGAAGTTATATAACTAACAGGGGAAGTACTTCAAGTGTGACGCTCAGATTTTCTTTAAATTTTGCACACACATCGGGTATGGACTAAATATCAATTCCTGAAAGTTTTAGCTCGCGCTTTGCGGGCGCCGCCGAGATATTGAACGATTTTTGCCGCCGAGAGAGCACGCTCAACGTGGAGAGCGGTCAGAGAGAAAACCGCTTTTTGGCCATAACTTTGGCAGTTTCGTGCGGAAAAATTTGATTTTTTGTAGAAACATTATTCTTTACGGTTGAAATAGGCATGAAACTTTTCGTGCCAAAATTCGGCAAAAAGTCCCAAATTTTCGCCGACTTTCGATCTAAAAATCTCGGTTGTTTCTGCAAAGCGCGAGCTAGGATTCCCGCATATATCTTAGAAAAAATTATTCTAAATTTGTGCCAAGTTTCATCAAAATCTGAGCGTCACACTTCAAGTACTTCCCTTGTAAATCAACTCCCCAGCTGCAGAGAAAATTTGAAACACTGGCTTAGCTAACATAAAACATGCTCAGATCACGTTTCAATTCTAACCTTTGCTAAATATATCGGACATATCTTAATGCTGAAATTTAAATGCTGAAAGCAAAAAAAAACAACTGCGAGTATTTATTTTCAAATAAGGCCAAAGTGCGAAAACTGACGCCTCTTCTCCTTGGGATCCGCTTTCTTCCGATGTCCAGGTGGGGATTGGCATGAAAGGGACGATCGATTTTTGCATTTATTTTTATGAATACGGAATGATTCAAAATCGGTAAACTGGGGCATTTGCAGAGAATATGCCGTAAAAAGTGTGGGATACCTGGACAAACATTTGTGATGTTTTGGATCGCAATATAGGGGTATATTGCGTAACTTCGATTGTAATCAACATGTTCGATTAATCCCGCTGATAATTTGTTACATGTGTTTTTAAACCCACATACTTTACAAAAAAATAAATCCTCCTGGCCGTATGAAACAGGTGTATTTTAACGAATCTTATAAAAGTAAGATCCTAGAGAGCTTAAAATAATAATATTTTATATTATTATTATAGAATAACGACAATATAAATAATTATTCAGATAAATACAAATACAAAACAAGGACAGTTATCAACGTCTCAAATCGCGCATCCAGCGTCTGCCGCACATGCACAAATAGTCATAAATCCGTCGACGATCCGACGCCTCTTTGGCGAGCGACAGATTTACAATCGTTTGACCTCGGCAACACTTTTGGTGCGCTTGAGACACGCACTTATAATACTGCTTGTCGGGAAATTTACGAGTGCTTAAGGCAAATAAATGGGATGGAAACTAGGCGAAAACAAATGTACTGTGCCGATTGAAAAACCGACTAAACCGTCTTCTAAAAACAGACAAAATTTATATTTTCGCGGATCAGCTCCGTTTCCCATTACCTCACTGTCCATTCCACGAACTCTCAATGGCCGCAGGAAACAATAACCGGTGTGTCCAAAGCCCTCACCCTTTTGCGTATGCGTTTTTTCGCACGGCCTTTGATTAAGTGCCGCTCCCACTTGTGGAAACAAGCGCTGAGGGCATACAAGGACCCGAATAGCATCTATGGACAGCGGCTATTTTATTGTGTAACCTTCTGAAACTAGAATGGTTTGACGGAGACAAGGAATAAAATAGGAAGAGCAGCCTTTTTTTTATGGAAGAGCGGTGGCTAAAAATGTGCCATAGATGTCAAAAAGCAAAAATTTCTTGTGTGTTTGTTGCCACGTCAGAAAGATTGAAAAAAAAGTCTGTTCCGATTTATCGCCCATTCCAAAGCCGTAGCTTTATGACAACATTATGCAATTAGCGGGCAATTTGTCGGACCTTCCTTTCCTTAAACAATACAACCCCAGTCGGAACCCATAAACTGAAATCCGACGATTGTAAATCTTAACCGTACATGCTAATATGTTGCGCTCCGGCAAAAGAAGCAAATGGATAAAATACGGAGGGGCAACAGAATCTTAGGTTTAATATCCGACTCAAAAAAACACTAACAAAAAAGTTTTAGATCAGTTTTATTGTCGTACAAACATGACTAGTAAAACGGAGAGTATTTTATGCTACGGTCCTCTATTTAGAAATGGCCTTATCCAGGTGTTTGGTGACTTCAGCAAAAATTTCTTCAACGGATCCTTCAGCTTTTATTCTGGCCAATTTTCCTTTTTTCTCGTAGTGCGAAACGACGGGAGCTGTAGAATCGTTGAAAGTCTTGAGACGAAGCTTGATGGTGTCAATGTTGTCATCAGCCCGGCCAGAGGTCTTTGCACGGTGCAGAAGGCGTTTGACCAGAGTATCTTCGGAGACCTCAAAGAAGACGACCAACTTGCTGTTTTGGATCTGAAATTCATCAAGGTATTACATTCAGAACGAAGCAACATTTTTGACATTCTTCTATAAAAGCCGGCTGGTTCCGCCTCCAAAATTTTAACTCGAAGAATTCATGCTCACCTCACTTTCAAACTGATCGCCCTGTTTGACCTCGCGCGGATACCCATCAATCAAAAACCCTTTGCTTCCCTTGGCCACAGCATTCACCATGGCTTCCTTGATCAGGTCGAGGACCACCTCCAATGGGACCAATTGGCCAGCTTCCATGATTTTGGTAAGTTCCGCGCCTCGGCTGCTTCCTGACTTGACCTCGTCGCGGAGCAAATCGCCGGAGCTCAAATGAGTCAGTCCGTATTTGGCCACAATCTTCTCGCACTGAGTGCCTTTTCCGGAGCCGGGGCCTCCTGCAAAAAAAACAGATAAAATTCCAACCGTGAATGAGTCAAATCAAAAAATTACGACATAAGCAAGTAAAACTCACCGACAATGAAGAAGATGGGTACATTCGCATTCTTCAACGGGGTCAGATCAATGTTCTTTCGTTCCAATGGAGCCTGAACAGACATGGCAGATAAATATTATAAAAGTTTTTTGGAATGTGTGAAAATAAAAATTTAGAATGCTCAATTATTCTAGTCCAGTTGTCTAATACCTTCGCTTATGTATTTTTTTCAGATTCAAGGTCACTCTATGTATTAGCGGAAAGTTCACATAAAGCGCCCGAAGACCATCGACTAAAGAACGTGTTTTGCTTTTATTTCTATTATAATTTTAAGCCTTTCGCCCATGAGTTATAACTGTTTTGGAAAAGGAACACATAAGACTTTAGCTTTACTACATATCTTAGCCCAACAAAAAGCATCTCTTCCCACCTGGTCCGCTTCAATCCATCGAACAAAAGTCGCCCAAAACATTCCACCGTCACCTTACGGGCCTTAATACTTTCCTCCTAATTTACAGAAGTTTCAGACTTCATTTACTCAACCTTCTTTACCTGTTCCACAAAATCCTTAAACATTCCTTATTTACTAGACGTTCATTTGACGCAAAGACTTAAACCCATTAAAAGTGACTCAAGATTGTAACTCTCCGTACTTTTTGTTACATTATGTAACTAAATTGTATCGGAGGACAAATCTCTCAAATAACCAACCAAAAGTGGCTACGTCACCGCCATGGTAACTCCCCTGCATCGACAAATACGAATAACAAGCTGCTTGAAAATTGCACTACTGAGAGCGCCTTTGAAACAAAAAGATGACTTATTCGTACTTCTTCCGCAATCTCTAAAAGCACCTGTGTTATCACCTAGTTCCCATGGCCTTCAAAATAATTTATTCAACCCTCTATTTTCCATCCCTCATAACTTACCATGACAAAATGTGAGTTGGCGGCGGGCAGCCAGAACAGTGAACCACCAGCTGTTTGCGTTCGATCCGACTGAAATGAACCCGGATCCGAAGTGCTGTTCCCGAAATCCGCTTTCAAATTTGACGTTCGGTTGTCCCGCGGGATCAACAAAGAGACCGAATATACGACAATGGCATATATACAAGTGATATATAACGAGGTATTTCTTGAAAGACGGCCAATGAACGGACCGATTTCTTTTGATGGGACAGTAAGAGCGCAAGGTGAAGATTAAGAAAAAAGCAATGATATTGTCAAGCTCATTCTTTATTTAATAAATAATTAGAGTCAAGTCAGACAAAGTTCGTTAATAATCCTTGAGGAACAGCGCCAAGAAATAAACGAACAGTAAAAGTAAATACAAATCCCATGCGAAAAAGAGCGCAAATTATTTTCTAGTACGCACGAAATTGTATCTGCCAGTAAAGGACAATATTTCTGATTTTAAGGAGTAGGAAAATTTAAGTATTTTTTCGTTTGCTAAAATACAAATCTTTAGAGTTCTAGGTTAAAGAAGTGAGTTTGTTTTTCCAAGCTTCTATACCCCCAAAGCGTTTTCCTAACGTTTTTTGTCTTGGAGGGCGGCAGAAAAAGCGTCAGACAAAGTGTTTTAGCAATAAGCCCGGTTTTTTATTTGTGTAATATTAATATATCCCTCCAACCTGTTCGCTAAAACAAGTATAACGACTAAACGCTCAAATGTGAATCTTAGGTTAAGCTACCTGTCAACATAAAAAAATGCTTTATCGCGGGAATCAAATGAAAAATATAAGCGGGGGTAATCCGGATAAACATTCAAAGGAAAAAGAGAAAAGAGAGGGGACGTGAGTTATGCGGTTCAAGCTGAGATCCGTCTTTTGCCTGGGAACATTGCGGGTGGTTGTCTTTGCAATTGTTTGCTCAGATCTCCTGATAATCGAGCATCTTAATAATTTTATCAAGCAATTTTCAAACACATCAAGATTCAAGCCTACGAGGGCACTACCTCAATAACTAAAAACAAAACAGTCTCGGGTAGAAGGGAAAAAAGTAAAAATGGAAAAAAGACAAAATTCGTGAAATACTTAAAGCATAGAAATATTAAAATTAAGTTAAAAGCAAAAACATGAGTGCCTGAGAAAAGCTTTCGTAGTCTGAAGCTGAATGGAAAAAGCCGGTCTCCGAGGCTAGAGTGGAAAACCCCTGGCAGCCTAACATTTTGCTTTTCCCGGTTCCATTTCAATTCAAAAGACCGTTTTTGGGCTCAACGGCTTCGAAGCAAAAGAGCAGCGGCAATAATCCTCATTGCCAAAACTCAGACACGCACAAGTTTCATTTTTGCCGCAGTTGCATCAGCAAGTAAAAGCGGAGTTCTTCTTTTCTGCCATTTGCTCGGCGTTGTAAGCAAGACACTACACCGCAGCTTCATTTCACGCCTCATACATTTTTTATATGACTTACGGCGGACGTTGCAAAGCTTTCGTTAAATCAGTCGTCAAAAGACTTGTAGAGACAAAGGTAAGTCGACTCATCGTGTGCTCAAATGTTATCCATCAGAAGCGCTCTCAAGGCCTCTTCTACAGGGTGCGCCAATAAAATCTGCACTAATATTTTTGCTATATTAAGCCCTGCGGGCTGTAATAGTACGAGAACAAAGTGGGCGATTGTGGACACGTGTAATACGTCCAAGAAGCTATCTTTAAAGTTTCAGACAAAATAATCGTCTACGACACTTGTTTTGCCATTATAAGTGCTTACAACTAAGGCGCCTGAAACACGGACCCCAAATTGGTCAAAAAATGGTTGCGCTATCTTTACCGTTTTATGCTATGGGCTGAAATTTACTTTTTCTGATAGAGCTCCGGTCGGTTTTTATACACTGAAATTGATTTTGCCTCATTATGACAGTTAGGCTTTTTACAGCTCGCCAAAGTTGGCTTAAAAACGGGCCCTTTTTCCCGAAAACTTCCGTTAAATCAAAGATTTTTAAGTAGAAGTTTCCCTGTGTGATTCCAAACATGTTAATTACCAGAGCTACGTTTGCAAAGATAACCAGAGTCTGCCTAGTCGCCTTTCAAAGAGGATTTTTCTATCTGCTGCCTCTGGGGATGAAATAGTGACTGCAGTGGCATAATTTACTATATGCTCGCTATTCGAGTGATCTTGGACTAGATATTTCTGAAAGTGATTTGGCTACATTAGCATGTATCCAGTATACAACGCTATGTTGATTTTTACGCTTAAGGCCTTTCCAACTTGTTACAAACTGCCAAAACGTTTCAAGCCCCGAATGACCGTGCCTTGAATTGCCCCCATGAACTTTTATTTATGTAGAAACTGTCCCCTTGTATGTGCGGATTTTCTTTTACACTATAACAATGGTCTATTTATACGCTCTGCAATCACGGAATTTTGGAGCAATACGGGCTATAATTTGGCGTTGAGCACGCCACGAAAAACGTAAGGCAAAATTGGAAATAGAGATTTCGAGCTGCGCCCAATATTTCTTGATTTTTTTGATGGAATGAATATTGTGTTAGATAGTATTGTAACTCTGGAATTTGGAACAATTTCGGGATGTATATTATCTTTAAAATTACGTTGCTTTGAGTTTCAAGTGTTGAGTATAATGGATGAGTCCATGGAGCCCGGCACATCGCGCTCTGACCCCAACATTGATTCACCAGGTATGGAAGTGTTTTCAGAAAATGTAAGATTTCTCTTTTTGTGCCCAGTTTATAGATTAATCGCCATGTGGTGTTGTGTGAGACATCCTAGCGGACGTTGGAAAGAAGAAATCGGGAAATTCTATAGTCGAAAAAGGGCACTTGTCGGTTCATTATTGCATCATTTTGCATGGACCGATGGAGAAACGCAAGAAAAGCTGAACCAGAAGAAGAGAATCAACATAAAGCTAGCTGAGAACTTCAGGAAGGTTCCGTTGAATGTAATGGATGAGTCCATGGAGCCCAGCACATCGCGCTCCGACCCCAACATTGATTTACCAGCTATGTAAGTGTCTTCAGAAAATGTAAGATTTCTCTTTTTGTGCCCAGTTTATAGATTAATCGCCATGTGGTGTTGTGTGAGACATCCTAGCGGACGCTGGAAAGAAGAAATCGGGAAATTTTATAGTCGAAAAAGGGCACTTGACGGTTCATTACTACATCGTTCTGCAGGAGCTGATGGTGTCTCCAGAAAAGGTAGGATTTCTCGTTACTAATCCGGTTTAGGTACAAAGGAGCTGATCTGTTTTGTGTGAGACATCCTAGCGGACGTTATAAAGAAGAAATCGGGAAATTTTATAGTCGAAAAAGGGCACTTGTCGGTTCATTACTACATCGTTCTGCAGGAGCTGATGGTGTCTCCAGAAAAGGTAGGATTTCTCTTTTTGCATCCAGATTAGGGATTAATCGCTATGTGGTGTTGTGTAAGACATCTTAGGGGACGTTGTAAAGAAGAAATCGGGAAATTTTATAGTCGAAAAAGGGCACTTGTCGGTTCATTATTGTATCATTTTGCAGGAGCTGACGGATAAACGCAAGAAAGGACTGGAGAAGGCGTGAGCAAAGCTGGATCAGAGGAAGCAGACGACGTTTAGAACATTTCAAGTTAAGTTTGTGACGTTGCCTTTTTGTTTTTTTGTTTTTAGGCCATTGAGCCAATAATTTTCTCTGGTTATACCTAAAATAATATAATTGATATTTCAGCCGGTCCATGTTGAAGTAGAATGTGAAACCCAGCATAATGTACCAATGGGTGTGGAGATTGAATTCCGAGTTCAGATTGTATCCGACAAATCGATGGATTGTCGAAAATTTATGTAATTTTAATTATTCTTATTGGTTTGATGTTTAGGTGGAAATAAAGAAGATTTGATGAATTTCAATTTAGTAGTGGTCTGTTGTAGCAGGATCAACGCCCTGCTACTCTTGTAAAAATCGGAAGAGCTTGAATTCGGTCAGATTCATCGATTTTGATCCAATTTTGCCTAGTACAATATAATTCCTTTCTCTTCTTCGATCAATCTAAGAAGTTCGGGGTGCACCTCCTAGATGCCTTTCGATGCTTTCTCGCCGGTTTCACACGTAAATTGTTGTTTATTAGAATTTTGGAATCATTTTTGTTATTTATTTGTAAAGGTTTCAGCGTATGAAATGTCGAAAACATTTTCCCGCGAATTTCTCTATTTCCACTTTTTTCGTGGCGTGCGTTGAGATCCTTAAAAACATAAAAATCCAAATTTTTGGGCCTTTTTTTGTTTCCGCCACCAGCGCCGCCAGATCGCCCGCCAACCATGATTCCGTTGGCTGTTACAAAGTCAACAGCACGTACTTTATATACAATAAATTTGAAGAACGTCAGTCCCCCTTAGCAGAAATAATGGAAGAATAAATATCCCAGTCATCATCTGGAAAAAAAATTTCTGCACCTCCAAAAACTTTTGATTATTTTTTCGCTCTTGCAATAAACACCGACCTGGGCATTACCGTTGCTGTACAGCACGGTTGTTACCCTTTCTAAATGTGCTAAAACTTTTCATTCTTAGGACGTCCGAAAAAGGCTACATGGAATTTAGTTTAGTCCAGATTTTATTGGCGCACCCTGTATATGTTGAATTGAAATGGCAATCACCAAAACAAAGTGCCTGGTACACTATGCCCAAAAGCAACTGAGTTTTGGTGGTATATTTACAAAAGCTTTTATGCAACGTTTTGATGAGGGATATACAGGGTGCGGCAATTTTTCGGCCGGATTTGAATTGGCTATAACTTTTTTAGTTTTTGGTCCAATGTTAAAATCCTTTTTTTCCCTGAATCCATTGAAATCCCCATTTTGTTCAATACCAAATAGTTATACCCATTTATTAGACTACAGTAAAAAATCCACACAAAGAAAAAGCTCTAATTTTCATAGCTAACAATGGAATTACCCCCAGTGCGACTCTCAGATTTTCTTTACATTTTGCACATGGGCCGGATATAGGCCACATATCAATTCCTGAGAATTTTAGCCCGCGCCTTACAGGGGCGGTCAAGATATTCAACGATCTTTGCAGCCAGGAGGGTACATGACACAGAAAAACTTTTTGGCTCCAGTTTTGATCAGAGAAAGCTGACTTTTGGTGGAAACGGTACTTTCTATGGCATGAACAAGCAAAAAAGGTCGCTTTTCTGGCAATTTTCACACACGCCGAAAAAGCTGAGAAAACGGCCGAAAGGCCAATAAATATAAATTTAAAAATATTATATTCTTAAAAATACTTTAAATTAACTAATATTGTATAATACTAGGCCCCTGTAAATATAACATATTTGTTATTAAACAAAATGGGGACGTCTGAGGATTCAGGGAAAAGAAGAATTTTAACATTTGGAAAAAAACTAAAAAAGTTATAGCCAATTCAAATCCGGCCGAAAAATTGCCGCACCCTGTATTAATTTTTTGGTTGAGTCATCACAAGCATGTATTGCATAGTGAACATTCTATACTCTATAAACGTTGCGTTTTTTAGCACAAACCAACTAACAAATAGACAGAAAGAAAGCTGGAGCTTGCTTAACATAGGGAAAAATGAGTTAGACTATAGCTCAGTTACCGTCTTTAAATTTCAGACAAGAATTCTGCCTTGGCGATATGTTTATTAAACATTCAATGCGTTAGCTACAACTGTGTTGAAAGACATATGTACGTTAGGCAGTGTATATGACTTTAAAACTTAAAATTGCACCAGGTTTTGCACCAGCTTTTGCACCAGCTCAAAAAACTTAAAATCGCACCAGGTTTTGCACCAGCTTTTACAACAGCTCAAAAAACTTAAAATCGCACCAGGTTTTGCACCAGCTTTTACACCAGCTCAAAAAACTTAAAATCGCACCAGGTTTTGCACCAGCTTTTACACCAGCTCAAAAAACTTAAAATCGCACCAGGTTTTGCACCAGCTTTTACACCAGCTCAAAAAACTTAAAATCGCACCAGGTTTTGCACCAGCTTTTACACCAGCTCAAAAAACTTAAAATTGCACCAGGTTTTGCACCAGCTTTCGCACCAGGTTTTGCACCAGGTTTTGCACCAGGTTTTGCACCAGCTCAAAAAACTTAAAATCGCACCAGGTTTTGCACCAGCTTTCGCACCAGGTTTTGCACCAGCTTTTACACCAGCTCAAAAAACTTAAAATTGCACCAGGTTTTGCACCAGCTTTCGCACCAGGTTTTGCACCAGGTTTTGCACCAGGTTTTGCACCAGCTCAAAAAACTTAAAATCGCACCAGGTTTTGCACCAGCTTTCGCACCAGGTTTTGCACCAGGTTTTGCACCAGCTTTTACACCAGCTCAAAAAACTTAAAATCGCACCAGGTTTTGCACCAGCTCAAAAAACTTAAAATCGCACCAGGTTTTGCACCAGCTTTCGCACCAGGTTTTGCACCAGCTTTTGCACCAGGTTTTGCACCAGCTTTTACACCAGCTCAAAAAACGTAAAATTGCACCAGGTTTTGCACCAGCTTTCGCACCAGGTTTTGCACCAGCTTTTACATCAGCTCAAAAAACTTAAAATTGCACCAGGTTTTGCACCAGCTTTTACACCAGCTCAAAAAACTTAAAATCGCACCAGGTTTTGCACCAGCTTTTACACCAGCTCAAAAAACTTAAAATCGCACCAGGTTTTGCACCAGCTTTTACACCAGCTCAAAAAACTTAAAATCGCACCAGGTTTTGCACCAGCTTTTACACCAGCTCAAAAAACTTAAAATCGCACCAGGTTTTGCACCAGCTTTTACACCAGCTCAAAAAACTTAAAATCGCACCAGGTTTTGCACCAGCTTTTACACCAGCTCAAAAAACTCAAAATTGCACCAGGTTTTGCACCAGCTTTTACACCAGCTCAAAAAAACTTAAAATTGCACCAGGTTTTGCACCAGCTCAAAAAACTTAAAATCGCACCAGGTTTTGCACCAGCTTTCGCACCAGGTTTTGCACCAGCTTTCGCACCAGGTTTTGCACCAGCTTTCGCACCAGGTTTTGCACCAGCTTTCGCACCAGGTTTTGCACCAGCTTTCGCACCAGGTTTTGCACCAGCTTTCGCACCAGGTTTTGAGTAGAGCCTTTTAAACCATCAACGGGGTAAGGTCTCTAAGGAGTATATTACGGGATAACGACCCGGGTGATACTCAAATAAAGCGAGGACAAGATCACTGAGGTATTTATCTGTCAAATCGCCAACAATAGGGTAGAATCACACAAAATAGCAAACAGGGTGAGGACGACGAAAAGGGTCGACCGTCCGTCTCCAAAACAACCAAAAGAGTGATCAGAATATTCCAATTGAACTGTCCCAATGACCGGTCGGTGCAGAATGCCAATTTAGCAGTCGAGTTATTCGTGGCGGGACGCAGGCAAAGGCTGGACGTTCTGGCTGAATGGCGGCGAATTGCACGGAGAATGGGTTGGTATTGCGGCTGGGGTGTGCCTGGTCCTACTTTTGCACCAGCTTTTGCACCAGCTCAAAAAACTTAAAATCGCACCAGGTTTTGCACCAGCTTTCGCACCAGGTTTTGCACCAGCTTTCGCACCAGGTTTTGCACCAGCTTTCGCACCAGGTTTTGCACCAGCTTTCGCACCAGGTTTTGCACCAGCTATCGCACCAGGTTTTGCACCAGCTTTTGCACCAGCTCAAAAAACTTAAAATCGCACCAGGTTTTGCACCAGCTTTCGCACCAGCTCAAAAAACTTAAAATCGCACCAGGTTTTGCACCAGCTTTTACACCAGCTCAAAAAACTTAAAATCGCACCAGGTTTTGCACCAGCTTTTACACCAGCTCAAAAAACTTAAAATCGCACCAGGTTTTGCACCAGCTTTTACACCAGCTCAAAAAACTTAAAATCGCACCAGGTTTTGCACCAGCTTTTACACCAGCTCAAAAAACTTAAAATTGCACCAGGTTTTGCACCAGCTTTCGCACCAGGTTTTGCACCAGGTTTTGCACCAGGTTTTGCACCAGCTCAAAAAACTTAAAATCGCACCAGGTTTTGCACCAGCTTTCGCACCAGGTTTTGCACCAGGTTTTGCACCAGCTTTTACACCAGCTCAAAAAACTTAAAATCGCACCAGGTTTTGCACCAGCTCAAAAAACTTAAAATCGCACCAGGTTTTGCACCAGCTTTCGCACCAGGTTTTGCACCAGCTTTTGCACCAGGTTTTGCACCAGCTTTTACACCAGCTCAAAAAACGTAAAATTGCACCAGGTTTTGCACCAGCTTTCGCACCAGGTTTTGCACCAGCTTTTACATCAGCTCAAAAAACTTAAAATTGCACCAGGTTTTGCACCAGCTTTTACACCAGCTCAAAAAACTTAAAATCGCACCAGGTTTTGCACCAGCTTTTGCACCAGCTCAAAAAACTTAAAATCGCACCAGGTTTTGCACCAGCTTTTACAACAGCTCAAAAAACTTAAAATCGCACCAGGTTTTGCACCAGCTTTTACACCAGCTCAAAAAACTTAAAATCGCACCAGGTTTTGCACCAGCTTTTACACCAGCTCAAAAAACTTAAAATCGCACCAGGTTTTGCACCAGCTTTTACACCAGCTCAAAAAACTTAAAATCGCACCAGGTTTTGCACCAGCTTTTACACCAGCTCAAAAAACTTAAAATTGCACCAGGTTTTGCACCAGCTTTCGCACCAGGTTTTGCACCAGGTTTTGCACCAGGTTTTGCACCAGCTCAAAAAACTTAAAATCGCACCAGGTTTTGCACCAGCTTTCGCACCAGGTTTTGCACCAGGTTTTGCACCAGCTTTTACACCAGCTCAAAAAACTTAAAATCGCACCAGGTTTTGCACCAGCTCAAAAAACTTAAAATCGCACCAGGTTTTGCACCAGCTTTCGCACCAGGTTTTGCACCAGCTTTTGCACCAGGTTTTGCACCAGCTTTTACACCAGCTCAAAAAACGTAAAATTGCACCAGGTTTTGCACCAGCTTTCGCACCAGGTTTTGCACCAGCTTTTACATCAGCTCAAAAAACTTAAAATTGCACCAGGTTTTGCACCAGCTTTTACACCAGCTCAAAAAACTTAAAATCGCACCAGGTTTTGCACCAGCTTTTACACCAGCTCAAAAAACTTAAAATCGCACCAGGTTTTGCACCAGCTTTTACACCAGCTCAAAAAACTTAAAATCGCACCAGGTTTTGCACCAGCTTTTACACCAGCTCAAAAAACTTAAAATTGCACCAGGTTTTGCACCAGCTTTTACACCAGCTCAAAAAACTTAAAATTGCACCAGGTTTTGCACCAGCTTTTACATCAGCTCAAAAAACTTAAAATCGCACCAGGTTTTGCACCAGCTTTTACATCAGCTCAAAAAACTTAAAATCGCACCAGGTTTTGCACCAGCTTTTACACCAGCTCAAAAAACTTAAAATCGCACCAGGTTTTGCACCAGCTTTTACACCAGCTCAAAAAACTTAAAATTGCACCAGGTTTTGCACCAGCTTTTACACCAGCTCAAAAAACTTAAAATCGCACCAGGTTTTGCACCAGCTTTTACACCAGCTCAAAAAACTTAAAATTGCACCAGGTTTTGCACCAGCTTTTACACCAGCTCAAAAAACTTAAAATCGCACCAGGTTTTGCACCAGCTTTTACATCAGCTCAAAAAACTTAAAATCGCACCAGGTTTTGCACCAGCTTTTACATCAGCTCAAAAAACTTAAAATCGCACCAGGTTTTGCACCAGCTTTCGCACCAGGTTTTGCACCAGGTTTTGCACCAGGTTTTGCACCAGCTTTCGCACCAGGTTTTGCACCAGCTTTTGCACCAGGTTTTGCACCAGGTTTTGCACCAGGTTTTGCACCAGCTTTCGCACCAGGTTTTGCACCAGCTCAAAAAACTTAAAATCGCACCAGGTTTTGCACCAGCTTTTACACCAGCTCAAAGAACTTAAAATCGCACCAGGTTTTGCACCAGCTTTTACACCAGCTCAAAAAACTTAAAATCGCACCAGGTTTTGCACCAGCTTTTACACCAGCTCAAAAAACTTAAAATTGCACCAGGTTTTGCACCAGCTTTTACACCAGCTCAAAAAAACTTAAAATTGCACCAGGTTTTGCACCAGCTTTTGCACCAGCTCAAAAAACTTAAAATCGCACCAGGTTTTGCACCAGCTTTTACAACAGCTCAAAAAACTTAAAATCGCACCAGGTTTTGCACCAGCTTTTACACCAGCTCAAAAAACTTAAAATCGCACCAGGTTTTGCACCAGCTTTTACACCAGCTCAAAAAACTTAAAATCGCACCAGGTTTTGCACCAGCTTTTACACCAGCTCAAAAAACTTAAAATCGCACCAGGTTTTGCACCAGCTTTTACACCAGCTCAAAAAACTTAAAATTGCACCAGGTTTTGCACCAGCTTTCGCACCAGGTTTTGCACCAGGTTTTGCACCAGGTTTTGCACCAGCTCAAAAAACTTAAAATCGCACCAGGTTTTGCACCAGCTTTCGCACCAGGTTTTGCACCAGGTTTTGCACCAGCTTTTACACCAGCTCAAAAAACTTAAAATCGCACCAGGTTTTGCACCAGCTCAAAAAACTTAAAATCGCACCAGGTTTTGCACCAGCTTTCGCACCAGGTTTTGCACCAGCTTTTGCACCAGGTTTTGCACCAGCTTTTACACCAGCTCAAAAACGTAAAATTGCACCAGGTTTTGCACCAGCTTTCGCACCAGGTTTTGCACCAGCTTTTACATCAGCTCAAAAAACTTAAAATTGCACCAGGTTTTGCACCAGCTTTTACACCAGCTCAAAAAACTTAAAATCGCACCAGGTTTTGCACCAGCTTTTACACCAGCTCAAAAAACTTAAAATCGCACCAGGTTTTGCACCAGCTTTTACACCAGCTCAAAAAACTTAAAATCGCACCAGGTTTTGCACCAGCTTTTACACCAGCTCAAAAAACTTAAAATTGCACCAGGTTTTGCACCAGCTTTTACACCAGCTCAAAAAACTTAAAATTGCACCAGGTTTTGCACCAGCTTTTACATCAGCTCAAAAAACTTAAAATCGCACCAGGTTTTGCACCAGCTTTTACATCAGCTCAAAAAACTTAAAATCGCACCAGGTTTTGCACCAGCTTTTACACCAGCTCAAAAAACTTAAAATCGCACCAGGTTTTGCACCAGCTTTTACACCAGCTCAAAAAACTTAAAATTGCACCAGGTTTTGCACCAGCTTTTACACCAGCTCAAAAAACTTAAAATCGCACCAGGTTTTGCACCAGCTTTTACACCAGCTCAAAAAACTTAAAATTGCACCAGGTTTTGCACCAGCTTTTACACCAGCTCAAAAAACTTAAAATCGCACCAGGTTTTGCACCAGCTTTTACATCAGCTCAAAAAACTTAAAATCGCACCAGGTTTTGCACCAGCTTTTACATCAGCTCAAAAAACTTAAAATCGCACCAGGTTTTGCACCAGCTTTCGCACCAGGTTTTGCACCAGCTTTCGCACCAGGTTTTGCACCAGCTTTCGCACCAGGTTTTGCACCAGCTTTTACACCAGCTCAAAAAACTTAAAATCGCACCAGGTTTTGCACCAGCTTTCGCACCAGGTTTTGCACCAGCTTTTGCACCAGCTTTCACAAAACTTAAAATCGCACCAGGTTTTGCACCAGCTTTTACACCAGCTCAAAAAACTTAAAATCGCACCAGGTTTTGCACCAGCTTTCGCACCAGGTTTTGCACCAGCTTTTACACCAGCTCAAAAACTTAAAATTGCACCAGGTTTTGCACCAGCTTTCGCACCAGGTTTTGCACCAGCTTTTGCACCAGGTTTTGCACCAGGTTTTGCACCAGGTTTTGCACCAGGTTTCGCACCAGCTTTTACACCAGCTCAAAAAACTTAAAATCGCACCAGGTTTTGCACCAGCTTTTACACCAGCTCAAAGAACTTAAAATCGCACCAGGTTTTGCACCAGCTTTTACACCAGCTCAAAAAACTTAAAATCGCACCAGGTTTTGCACCAGCTTTTACACCAGCTCAAAAAACTTAAAATTGCACCAGGTTTTGCACCAGCTTTTACACCAGCTCAAAAAACTTAAAATTGCACCAGGTTTTGCACCAGCTTTTGCACCAGCTCAAAAAACTTAAAATCGCACCAGGTTTTGCACCAGCTTTTACAACAGCTCAAAAAACTTAAAATCGCACCAGGTTTTGCACCAGCTTTTACACCAGCTCAAAAAACTTAAAATCGCACCAGGTTTTGCACCAGCTTTTACACCAGCTCAAAAAACTTAAAATCGCACCAGGTTTTGCACCAGCTTTTACACCAGCTCAAAAAACTTAAAATCGCACCAGGTTTTGCACCAGCTTTTACACCAGCTCAAAAAACTTAAAATTGCACCAGGTTTTGCACCAGCTTTCGCACCAGGTTTTGCACCAGGTTTTGCACCAGGTTTTGCACCAGCTCAAAAAACTTAAAATCGCACCAGGTTTTGCACCAGCTTTCGCACCAGGTTTTGCACCAGGTTTTGCACCAGCTTTTACACCAGCTCAAAAAACTTAAAATCGCACCAGGTTTTGCACCAGCTCAAAAAACTTAAAATCGCACCAGGTTTTGCACCAGCTTTCGCACCAGGTTTTGCACCAGCTTTTGCACCAGGTTTTGCACCAGCTTTTACACCAGCTCAAAAAACGTAAAATTGCACCAGGTTTTGCACCAGCTTTCGCACCAGGTTTTGCACCAGCTTTTACATCAGCTCAAAAAACTTAAAATTGCACCAGGTTTTGCACCAGCTTTTACACCAGCTCAAAAAACTTAAAATCGCACCAGGTTTTGCACCAGCTTTTACACCAGCTCAAAAAACTTAAAATCGCACCAGGTTTTGCACCAGCTTTTACACCAGCTCAAAAAACTTAAAATCGCACCAGGTTTTGCACCAGCTTTTACACCAGCTCAAAAAACTTAAAATTGCACCAGGTTTTGCACCAGCTTTTACACCAGCTCAAAAAACTTAAAATTGCACCAGGTTTTGCACCAGCTTTTACATCAGCTCAAAAAACTTAAAATCGCACCAGGTTTTGCACCAGCTTTTACATCAGCTCAAAAAACTTAAAATCGCACCAGGTTTTGCACCAGCTTTTACACCAGCTCAAAAAACTTAAAATCGCACCAGGTTTTGCACCAGCTTTTACACCAGCTCAAAAAACTTAAAATTGCACCAGGTTTTGCACCAGCTTTTACACCAGCTCAAAAAACTTAAAATCGCACCAGGTTTTGCACCAGCTTTTACACCAGCTCAAAAAACTTAAAATTGCACCAGGTTTTGCACCAGCTTTTACACCAGCTCAAAAAACTTAAAATCGCACCAGGTTTTGCACCAGCTTTTACATCAGCTCAAAAAACTTAAAATCGCACCAGGTTTTGCACCAGCTTTTACATCAGCTCAAAAAACTTAAAATCGCACCAGGTTTTGCACCAGCTTTCGCACCAGGTTTTGCACCAGCTTTCGCACCAGGTTTTGCACCAGCTTTCGCACCAGGTTTTGCACCAGCTTTTGCACCAGGTTTTGCACCAGGTTTTGCACCAGGTTTTGCACCAGCTTTCGCACCAGGTTTTGCACCAGCTCAAAAAACTTAAAATCGCACCAGGTTTTGCACCAGCTTTTACACCAGCTCAAAGAACTTAAAATCGCACCAGGTTTTGCACCAGCTTTTACACCAGCTCAAACAACTTAAAATCGCACCAGGTTTTGCACCAGCTTTTACACCAGCTCAAAAACTTAAAATTGCACCAGGTTTTGCACCAGCTTTTACACCAGCTCAAAAAATCTTAAAATTGCACCAGGTTTTGCACCAGCTTTTGCACCAGCTCAAAAAACTTAAAATCGCACCAGGTTTTGCACCAGCTTTTACAACAGCTCAAAAAACTTAAAATCGCACCAGGTTTTGCACCAGCTTTTACACCAGCTCAAAAACTTAAAATCGCACCAGGTTTTGCACCAGCTTTTACACCAGCTCAAAAAACTTAAAATCGCACCAGGTTTTGCACCAGCTTTTACACCAGCTCAAAAAACTTAAAATTGCACCAGGTTTTGCACCAGCTTTTACACCAGCTCAAAAAACTTAAAATTGCACCAGGTTTTGCACCAGCTTTCGCACCAGGTTTTGCACCAGGTTTTGCACCAGGTTTTGCACCAGCTCAAAAAACTTAAAATCGCACCAGGTTTTGCACCAGCTTTCGCACCAGGTTTTGCACCAGGTTTTGCACCAGCTTTTACACCAGCTCAAAAAACTTAAAATCGCACCAGGTTTTGCACCAGCTCAAAAAACTTAAAATCGCACCAGGTTTTGCACCAGCTTTCGCACCAGGTTTTGCACCAGCTTTTGCACCAGGTTTTGCACCAGCTTTTACACCAGCTCAAAAAACGTAAAATTGCACCAGGTTTTGCACCAGCTTTCGCACCAGGTTTTGCACCAGCTTTTACATCAGCTCAAAAAACTTAAAATTGCACCAGGTTTTGCACCAGCTTTTACACCAGCTCAAAAAACTTAAAATCGCACCAGGTTTTGCACCAGCTTTTACACCAGCTCAAAAAACTTAAAATCGCACCAGGTTTTGCACCAGCTTTTACACCAGCTCAAAAACTTAAAATCGCACCAGGTTTTGCACCAGCTTTTACACCAGCTCAAAAACTTAAAATTGCACCAGGTTTTGCACACTTAAAATCGCACCAGGTTTTGCACCAGCTTTTACACCAGCTCAAAAAACTTAAAATCGCACCAGGTTTTGCACCAGCTTTTACACCAGCTCAAAAAACTTAAAATCGCACCAGGTTTTGCACCAGCTTTTACACCAGCTCAAAAAACTTAAAATCGCACCAGGTTTTGCACCAGCTTTTACACCAGCTCAAAAAACTCAAAATTGCACCAGGTTTTGCACCAGCTTTTACACCAGCTCAAAAAACTTAAAATTGCACCAGGTTTTGCACCAGCTTTTGCACCAGCTCAAAAAACTTAAAATCGCACCAGGTTTTGCACCAGCTTTCGCACCAGGTTTTGCACCAGCTTTCGCACCAGGTTTTGCACCAGCTTTCGCACCAGGTTTTGCACCAGCTTTCGCACCAGGTTTTGCACCAGCTTTCGCACCAGGTTTTGCACCAGCTTTCGCACCAGGTTTTGAGTAGAGCCTTTTAAACCATCAACGGGGTAAGGTCTCTAAGGAGTATATTACGGGATAACGACCCGGGTGATACTCAAATAAAGCGAGGACAAGATCACTGAGGTATTTATCTGTCAAATCGCCAACAATAGGGTAGAATCACACAAAATAGCAAACAGGGTGAGGACGACGAAAAGGGTCGACCGTCCGTCTCCAAAACAACCAAAAGAGTGATCAGAATATTCCAATTGAACTGTCCCAATGACCGGTCGGTGCAGAATGCCAATTTAGCAGTCGAGTTATTCGTGGCGGGACGCAGGCAAAGGCTGGACGTTCTGGCTGAATGGCGGCGAATTGCACGGAGAATGGGTTGGTATTGCGGCTGGGGTGTGCCTGGTCCTACTTTTGCACCAGCTTTTGCACCAGCTCAAAAAACTTAAAATCGCACCAGGTTTTGCACCAGCTTTCGCACCAGGTTTTGCACCAGCTTTCGCACCAGGTTTTGCACCAGCTTTCGCACCAGGTTTTGCACCAGCTTTCGCACCAGGTTTTGCACCAGCTATCGCACCAGGTTTTGCACCAGCTTTTGCACCAGCTCAAAAAACTTAAAATCGCACCAGGTTTTGCACCAGCTTTCGCACCAGGTTTTGCACCAGCTTTTGCACCAGGTTTTGCACCAGGTTTTGCACCAGGTTTTGCACCAGCTTTCGCACCAGGTTTTGCACCAGCTTTTGCACCAGGTTTTGCACCAGGTTTTGCACCAGGTTTTGCACCAGCTTTCGCACCAGGTTTTGCACCAGCTCAAAAAACTTAAAATCGCACCAGGTTTTGCACCAGCTTTTACACCAGCTCAAAGAACTTAAAATCGCACCAGGTTTTGCACCAGCTTTTACACCAGCTCAAAAAACTTAAAATCGCACCAGGTTTTGCACCAGCTTTTACACCAGCTCAAAAAACTTAAAATTGCACCAGGTTTTGCACCAGCTTTTACACCAGCTCAAAAAAACTTAAAATTGCACCAGGTTTTGCACCAGCTTTTGCACCAGCTCAAAAAACTTAAAATCGCACCAGGTTTTGCACCAGCTTTTACAACAGCTCAAAAAACTTAAAATCGCACCAGGTTTTGCACCAGCTTTTACACCAGCTCAAAAAACTTAAAATCGCACCAGGTTTTGCACCAGCTTTTACACCAGCTCAAAAAACTTAAAATCGCACCAGGTTTTGCACCAGCTTTTACACCAGCTCAAAAAACTTAAAATCGCACCAGGTTTTGCACCAGCTTTTACACCAGCTCAAAAAACTTAAAATTGCACCAGGTTTTGCACCAGCTTTCGCACCAGGTTTTGCACCAGGTTTTGCACCAGGTTTTGCACCAGCTCAAAAAACTTAAAATCGCACCAGGTTTTGCACCAGCTTTCGCACCAGGTTTTGCACCAGGTTTTGCACCAGCTTTTACACCAGCTCAAAAAACTTAAAATCGCACCAGGTTTTGCACCAGCTCAAAAAACTTAAAATCGCACCAGGTTTTGCACCAGCTTTCGCACCAGGTTTTGCACCAGCTTTTGCACCAGGTTTTGCACCAGCTTTTACACCAGCTCAAAAAACGTAAAATTGCACCAGGTTTTGCACCAGCTTTCGCACCAGGTTTTGCACCAGCTTTTACATCAGCTCAAAAAACTTAAAATTGCACCAGGTTTTGCACCAGCTTTTACACCAGCTCAAAAAACTTAAAATCGCACCAGGTTTTGCACCAGCTTTTACACCAGCTCAAAAAACTTAAAATCGCACCAGGTTTTGCACCAGCTTTTACACCAGCTCAAAAAACTTAAAATCGCACCAGGTTTTGCACCAGCTTTTACACCAGCTCAAAAAACTTAAAATTGCACCAGGTTTTGCACCAGCTTTTACACCAGCTCAAAAAACTTAAAATTGCACCAGGTTTTGCACCAGCTTTTACATCAGCTCAAAAAACTTAAAATCGCACCAGGTTTTGCACCAGCTTTTACATCAGCTCAAAAAACTTAAAATCGCACCAGGTTTTGCACCAGCTTTTACACCAGCTCAAAAAACTTAAAATCGCACCAGGTTTTGCACCAGCTTTTACACCAGCTCAAAAAACTTAAAATTGCACCAGGTTTTGCACCAGCTTTTACACCAGCTCAAAAAACTTAAAATCGCACCAGGTTTTGCACCAGCTTTTACACCAGCTCAAAAAACTTAAAATTGCACCAGGTTTTGCACCAGCTTTTACACCAGCTCAAAAAACTTAAAATCGCACCAGGTTTTGCACCAGCTTTTACATCAGCTCAAAAAACTTAAAATCGCACCAGGTTTTGCACCAGCTTTTACATCAGCTCAAAAAACTTAAAATCGCACCAGGTTTTGCACCAGCTTTCGCACCAGGTTTTGCACCAGCTTTCGCACCAGGTTTTGCACCAGCTTTCGCACCAGGTTTTGCACCAGCTTTTACACCAGCTCAAAAAACTTAAAATCGCACCAGGTTTTGCACCAGCTTTCGCACCAGGTTTTGCACCAGCTTTCGCACCAGGTTTTGCACCAGCTTTCGCACCAGGTTTTGCACCAGCTTTTACACCAGCTCAAAAAACTTAAAATCGCACCAGGTTTTGCACCAGCTTTCGCACCAGGTTTTGCACCAGCTTTTGCACCAGGTTTTGCACCAGGTTTTGCACCAGGTTTTGCACCAGCTTTCGCACCAGGTTTTGCACCAGCTTTTGCACCAGGTTTTGCACCAGGTTTTGCACCAGGTTTTGCACCAGCTTTCGCACCAGGTTTTGCACCAGCTCAAAAAACTTAAAATCGCACCAGGTTTTGCACCAGCTTTTACACCAGCTCAAAGAACTTAAAATCGCACCAGGTTTTGCACCAGCTTTTACACCAGCTCAAAAAACTTAAAATCGCACCAGGTTTTGCACCAGCTTTTACACCAGCTCAAAAAACTTAAAATTGCACCAGGTTTTGCACCAGCTTTTACACCAGCTCAAAAAAACTTAAAATTGCACCAGGTTTTGCACCAGCTTTTGCACCAGCTCAAAAAACTTAAAATCGCACCAGGTTTTGCACCAGCTTTTACAACAGCTCAAAAAACTTAAAATCGCACCAGGTTTTGCACCAGCTTTTACACCAGCTCAAAAAACTTAAAATCGCACCAGGTTTTGCACCAGCTTTTACACCAGCTCAAAAAACTTAAAATCGCACCAGGTTTTGCACCAGCTTTTACACCAGCTCAAAAAACTTAAAATCGCACCAGGTTTTGCACCAGCTTTTACACCAGCTCAAAAAACTTAAAATTGCACCAGGTTTTGCACCAGCTTTCGCACCAGGTTTTGCACCAGGTTTTGCACCAGGTTTTGCACCAGCTCAAAAAACTTAAAATCGCACCAGGTTTTGCACCAGCTTTCGCACCAGGTTTTGCACCAGGTTTTGCACCAGCTTTTACACCAGCTCAAAAAACTTAAAATCGCACCAGGTTTTGCACCAGCTCAAAAAACTTAAAATCGCACCAGGTTTTGCACCAGCTTTCGCACCAGGTTTTGCACCAGCTTTTGCACCAGGTTTTGCACCAGCTTTTACACCAGCTCAAAAAACGTAAAATTGCACCAGGTTTTGCACCAGCTTTCGCACCAGGTTTTGCACCAGCTTTTACATCAGCTCAAAAAACTTAAAATTGCACCAGGTTTTGCACCAGCTTTTACACCAGCTCAAAAAACTTAAAATCGCACCAGGTTTTGCACCAGCTTTTACACCAGCTCAAAAAACTTAAAATCGCACCAGGTTTTGCACCAGCTTTTACACCAGCTCAAAAAACTTAAAATCGCACCAGGTTTTGCACCAGCTTTTACACCAGCTCAAAAAACTTAAAATTGCACCAGGTTTTGCACCAGCTTTTACACCAGCTCAAAAAACTTAAAATTGCACCAGGTTTTGCACCAGCTTTTACATCAGCTCAAAAAACTTAAAATCGCACCAGGTTTTGCACCAGCTTTTACATCAGCTCAAAAAACTTAAAATCGCACCAGGTTTTGCACCAGCTTTTACACCAGCTCAAAAAACTTAAAATCGCACCAGGTTTTGCACCAGCTTTTACACCAGCTCAAAAAACTTAAAATTGCACCAGGTTTTGCACCAGCTTTTACACCAGCTCAAAAAACTTAAAATCGCACCAGGTTTTGCACCAGCTTTTACACCAGCTCAAAAAACTTAAAATTGCACCAGGTTTTGCACCAGCTTTTACACCAGCTCAAAAAACTTAAAATCGCACCAGGTTTTGCACCAGCTTTTACATCAGCTCAAAAAACTTAAAATCGCACCAGGTTTTGCACCAGCTTTCGCACCAGGTTTTGCACCAGCTTTCGCACCAGGTTTTGCACCAGCTTTCGCACCAGGTTTTGCACCAGCTTTTACACCAGCTCAAAAAACTTAAAATCGCACCAGGTTTTGCACCAGCTTTCGCACCAGGTTTTGCACCAGCTTTTACACCAGCTCAAAAAACTTAAAATCGCACCAGGTTTTGCACCAGCTTTTACACCAGCTCAAAAAACTTAAAATTGCACCAGGTTTTGCACCAGCTTTCGCACCAGGTTTTGCACCAGCTTTTACACCAGCTCAAAAAACTTAAAATCGCACCAGGTTTTGCACCAGCTTTCGCACCAGGTTTTGCACCAGCTTTTACACCAGCTCAAAAAACTTAAAATCGCACCAGGTTTTGCACCAGCTTTTACACCAGCTCAAAAAACTTAAAATTGCACCAGGTTTTGCACCAGCTTTTACACCAGCTCAAAAAACTTAAAATCGCACCAGGTTTTGCACCAGCTTTCGCACCAGGTTTTGCACCAGGTTTTGCACCAGCTTTTACACCAGCTCAAAAAACTTAAAATCGCACCAGGTTTTGCACCAGCTTTTACACCAGCTCAAAAAACTTAAAATTGCACCAGGTTTTGCACCAGCTTTTACACCAGCTCAAAAAACTTAAAATTGCACCAGGTTTTGCACCAGCTTTTGCACCAGCTCAAAAAACTTAAAATCGCACCAGGTTTTGCACCAGCTTTTACACCAGCTCAAAAAACTTAAAATTGCACCAGGTTTTGCACCAGCTTTTACACCAGCTCAAAAAACTTAAAATTTCACCAGGTTT